>OY740781.1:139672563-140966313 GCA_963514005.1 Raja brachyura
GGAAGATTTAAAAAAAAATTGATTTATTTGATGACATCAAATGACCAGTGTGATGATCACAGGAAATAGAATGTGTTGTCTGACCATCCCAAACTGGCATATCATTACTCGTTGCCCAGGATAGCAGCTTAACTCAAGCCAACCATGAACTGTGAAATAAATATAAAGCCTTCTGCTTCATCACAGTTAGATGCACCTGAATCAGTCAACTTTTCCATGTAAATATTGAAGATGGTAGCTCTATGCGGCAGACATTTCTTTCCGCTTCAGATGAATCCTCTTTACCTATTCCCCCTGTTATCGCCACCATTAGCATGGCTTGCTCTGGTGCGATAATGTTACTGTGTTCTGGTGCCCCAAGACTGTCTATATGCACCAGGATAATGCAGCCCAGGGCATTGATTCTTCTCCAAAACAGTTTCCTTGTTCAGTCTCCTGAGCCCAAAACAGAAATCCCAGAAAGAGTTCTCCGAACAGCCTTTTCCCATATCTTTTATTCACCTGGCTGAATTTGCGTATGAAATCATGAGAGGAATAGATCGGGTAGATGCACAGTCTCTTGCTCAGAGTAGGTGAATCGAGGACCAGAGGACATAGGTTTAAGGTGAAAGGGAGGAGAATAGGAATCTGAGGGGTAACTTCTTCACACAAAGGGTGGTGGGTATATGGAACAAGCTGCCAGAGGATGTAGTAGAGGCTGGGACCATCCCAACATTTAAGAAACAGTTAGACAGGTACATGGATAGGGCAGGTTTGGAAGGATATGGACCAAACGGGGGGAGGTGGAACTAGTGTAGCTGGGACAAGTTGGCCAGTGTGGGCAAGTTGGGCCGAAGGGCCTGTTTCCATCTTGTATCACTCTATGATTCTTAACGATTATGCAATTAAGGAGGGGTATGATGGAAATTAATGAATAAGAGATAAATAACAAATCTTCTACAGTCAGGTTATTACAAAGAATGAGGATAGAAAGACTGACTATCTGAAAAAAATAGGATACGTCATCCCAGATGAATCGGGGAGTAATAGCTTTAGCGACGTCGTCAACAATATTCAGTGGACAGGGCAACATCTATGAAAATAAAAGGCATATGCTAGAACTAAATCTGAACTAAGACAAAAAGTGCTACAAGGACCAGGAATATGGGGAGAAAGCAGGAACAGGGTACTGATTATGGATTATCATCCATGATCATATTGAATGGCAGTGCTGGCAAGAAGGCCTGAATGGCCTACTCCTGCACCTATTTTCTATGTTTCTATAAATACTCATCTGTGGGAAGAACAACAGAATTAATATTTTAGGTCAAACATCCTACATAAAAAAAGAGAAATAAGAAGAAAAGCAATTTAGATTTTAAGTTGCAGACAAGTATGAGGGATGGTCAGGACAAAGGGAATATCTATGATAGTTGATACATAAGCTTCCGGGAAGCAGCCGAGACCCCCGTGGCAGCCTGGGGTTTACCTGGATCGGGAGTCACTCCAGTTCATCGGGCGCATGGTCTGGACTTTGGAATTTTTGTAAATGGCGGGAAATCATGGCGACTCGTGCATGTGTGATCTTTGCAAAGAGAATTTCACCGTGCAGTGCTCACATGACAATAAAGCACCATTGAACCATTGTAGATAGGCACATGGATACAGAGAGAATGGAGGGATATAGATCAATGCAGGCAGAGGAGATTAGTTTAACTTAACCATGTTCAACATGGGCATTGTGGGCCGAAAAGCCTGTTCCTGTGCTGTACTGTTCCATGTTCTATGAAAGAGGGATAATGGGATGGTACTACAAGTGTCTGTGTGAGTCTACTGTAAAGGTCTGTTTTGAAGCTGCAACATATTATGCATGTTTTAGATGATGAGAAAGCCACATTTCCAAAACTATCAATGGTAAAAGTAGAAAGCATTATTTGTAAACACAATGGATGAAAACTTAAAATTATGAAGCTATATTTAAAGTTTGTGTGTTGCAAATAGAGGTCAGGGTAGGGAAAGTTGCCAGGGAATCCACTTTGGACCAAAACAAAACATACTTTTCATTAACTATTTTGTGGTGAAAAGAGTGAAAGAAATCTAGATCTGTCTCTCCACTATACTACGACGTCTCTTAACCACCTACAGTTGATTAGGTTAGAAGTTGATTGATCTTTCTTAGAATGGTAGGGTTA
Organism: Raja brachyura; assembly: GCA_963514005.1. The sequence goes on from OY740781.1 coordinate 139,674,735, forward strand.
AGAAACTAAGGCTGTTAAATGGAGGTCATGATCTAATTGAAAGGGGAACAGGCAGAGGAACAGAATGGTTGACTCCTGTTCATTTACAAGGTTTATTTCGAAAGGTGGGCTTCCCATAATCCAGCCAATTAGATGGGACATTGGAGTTATTATCAGCCTGTGATAACACGGCGATACAGGCAAGTGGACCAGGAGTTCATTGAAGCCTTGCTGAAAATGCTGCCTGGGTCAGGCCTAGGTCATATTAAGGGCTATTAGTGAAGATAAGGTGATATATAGCTTTGTGTTTAGTGCATGTGGTTCCTGGATGTGCACTAGTTGAACCTGTCAGATCAGTTGATCTACATTTCTATTCTGTGCAGGGTTGGTACATAACAGGAACGGCAGCCGACTCCATTTGTTCAGCAGCAGCAGCAGGAACAGCTGCTTCATTGATACAACATAAATAATGGATAATTAAAGCTGGCCAAGTTAATGGGAGACCAAGTGGTAAAAGAACATCAGTTACAATATTTTTATTATCCTTTGGAGACAATTACAGGGCATACGCTCATCAACTACCCTAACTGAAAGCCATTAAAAATTGCCCAGATGGGACACGTCTTAGCAGCTCATATAGAGTGCAGCTGCTGAGATGGTGGATTTCTGAGGAACTGACCATTAAAATATCATATGTTTAAGTAATAAATGTGTCTTAACTAGATCTGTCCCATTTATTCGATGTCTGTGAGGATTATTTTCATTCTGCAGCAAACCATTTCATGCCAGTGAGGATGAGAATGATATTCCGCAAGTGTGAAATGACTGCACAGCTAGCTTGGCGCTGAATTAAATCCTGAATTAAAACGTTTTGTTTTTATATTCCCAATTTTACACTGGTAAATGTTAGTAATTCATGGTGCCAAGTGTCTGATCAAATGAGTAGATGTTTGTGGTTGCACACTGCTGACGTCAAGAACTCCCAGCAGTGCATACCCAAGGAGAGCCCAGCTGTGTGTCTTAAATATCATTTTGGAGGTTCGTCCACTAACTGCTCTAGTTCATCATTTAAAGTCCCCACTTTTCTCATTCCACTGACTAGTTTGAATGAAGTTTCCAATCGAATGGCTGCTGCATCAAATTAAGTGCCTGCCATTTGAAACTTGAGGTTATCAGTAGTTGAATGGATAATGCCTCAATATTAGAATAGAAGAAGTAGAAACAAGGAATTACAGATATGCTTTACAAAAAAAGACACAGAGTGCAGGAGTCAGTCTGAAAATGGCACCTATTAATGTTCTCAAAGGATGCTGCCTGACCCACTAAGCTACCAATACACTTTAAGTATTTTTTAAAGCTACAAGATGGTTTTCCATCCAACTGTCTCAGCTGTTAGCAGGAAAGGCATTTACCCATATTTAATAAAATAATTACACCAAATATAAAATTATTAAGGGATTCTTTGCCACAGAAGGTAGTTGAGGCCAGTTCGTTGACTATATTTAAGAGGGAGTTAGATGTGGCCCTTGTGGCTAATGGGATCAGGGGGTATGGAGAGAAGGCAGGTACAGGATACTGAGTTGGATGATCAGCCATGATCATATTGAATGGTGGTGCAGGCTTGAAGGGCCGAATGGCCTACTCCTGCATCTATTTTCTATGTTTCTATGTTTCTATTAAGAGATTGGACACGCTAGATGCAGAAAACATGTTCCCGATGTTGTGAGAGTCCAGAACCAGGGGCCACAATTTAAGAATAAGGGGTAGGCCATTTAGAACGGAGATGAGGAAACACGTTTCACACAGAGAGTTGTGAATTTGTGCAATTCTCTGCTCAGAAGGCAGTCGAGGCCAATTCACTGGATGCAGTGAAAAGAGAGTTAGATAGAGCTCTTAGGGTTAACAGAATAAAGGGATATGGGGAGAAGGCAGGAATGGGTACTGATTGTGGATGATCAGCCTTGAATGGCCATGCTGGCTCGAAGGGCCGAATGGCCTACTCCTGCACCTATGCACATCAACAAAAAGAGTAACATCACTTGCCCATTGCTCTTTGAGAGGGGACTGTGAGTTGTCTTCTTGAATCCACACTGCCCATGTGGTGAAGGTCATAAATGATAGGACTAGATTTAGGCCATTCAGCCCATCAAGTCTACTCTGCCATTCAATCATGGCTGATCTATCTCTCCCTCCTAATCCCATTCTCCTGGGATTACGCCAAGATGCTGCAGGATAAGGAACATCAGGCTACAGGCCCAACAACAAGGCATCATAGTGCTTCAGCAGGTAGAGCTGCTGCCTTACAGCACCTGACTCCCGGGTTCGATCCTGACCCTGGATGCTCCCTTCCGTGGAGATCACACATTCTGCTTGTGACCATGTGGGCTTTTTCTGGGTGCCCCAGTTTCCTCCCACATCCCAAACACATGTGGGTTTGCTGGTTAATTGGCCTCTGTAAAATGTCCTGAAGGGCCTGTCCCACTTTCACGACCTAATTCACGACCTTTTTTACTCGTGGACTATTTTCCACTATTAAAAATTCATGACGACCATGCTGCGAGTACGAGTCAAGGGCAAACTCGGCAGAGGTGGTGAATTAGGTCGTGAAAGTGGGACAGGCCCTTTAGTGTATAGGGAGCTGGATAATACAGAACCAGTGTGAATGCATGATCAGTGGTTGGTGTGGCATCAACATTTCCTATTTCTGTGTTAGTTTTGATATTGCTATGTCCTATGACCAGTGTCACCAGTTAATAGAACATGCAAAAGCTGAAAGCACCCGGAAAAAAATGCAGACAGAGCAATCCAATGGCGGGGGATCCAGAAATGAAAGTGAAAGCTCATGGAGTTATTTGGGCAATGGAAAGGAGAAAGAAATATTTTAATAGATCATGGAAACCTTATAATCCAGTGATGCTGGGATTAGTCAAAAATATCAACTTTTAGTAGCTATGTTACAAAACTTACCTTCAGCGGCACTGCAGTTCTGCCACTGGCCGTGTGCGCGACTTTGGCGCCTTTGGGGGGGGTGCGGGATTAAAATGCTGTTTTCTCCTGCCTGTCAGAGGCCGACTTCCTCGGGCTGCTAAGCTGCTGAAGAATAATCGATCTGACTTCCGTTCCCGATTTTTTTTTTTTGTTAATCGCGAGACAATGTAATGATTTGATTAAAATAAAAAGCGACTTCTAACGCCCTCAACACCTACAACGTGACGGGTCGCATGAATGGGACAAAACAACGGGTAAGTCGTCTATTTTACATATAAACTTGCTTCTTGGGATGGCTTTAATCAAATTTCACGTTGCGAAAATGTGATTTGGGCTCGATATGAACTGGCAGTGTTTTTCCTGCCAATATGGGGTTCAAATTCACCGCAAATGCAACGTTCCAGTCGATCGCGTTCCAGAAAAACCCACTCGCAAGAGTGGAGTTTTTTATGACAATCATGTCTTAAGAGCATCTAAATCGTGTATATTTTATGTTATTGTCTACCCACAGTCAATATTTTTAATACTAAATATCAGTTTAAGTCCCATGTATTGTGCAAAAAAAAAAATATGTTGATTATGTTGAGTGGATGTTTGTTGATTAATTTATGGGAATTAAACATCAAATTCCTTCCATCTGGCATATGAATTAATGACAGTGAGATTTAAAAATCATGTTATATTGTTAATTCATGTGTGAATGGGATTAGTTCATTATTTGGATACTTAGGCTATTAAAAATAAAATCATTTTCTTAAGAAATTGAATCTACAGGACATTCTTAATGGGAAAGTAATGGGCAGAAAGGCATGCCATGCGTGGTTTGAAGAGCAAAAACTTGTAGTTTACAATGCCAAAATGGAAAAGTTGAGGAAAAACAAGGTGTACAGAGTTGCTTATTGGTTACAATCTGAGTATGATGATGCTACTGATTATGATATGCCAATGTGCCAGGTAGCAACTGATCTTCTCCATAAAGACTTAGTTTATTGGTAGAAATTGTAATTTATTTACCTATCTGTTATGGACGTACAGCATATAATACAATAATACTAAAGTTCTGATCTTGAGAATATCACATTTTTGAATGTTCAAGGCAGTCTGGGTGTTTATTACTATTAACTAATTATATACTTTAATTTCAGGTCATCCAAGTAAGATGTTTCAGAATGCTTCAATCTATAATAACTGAAAATGTCATTCAGTTCTCTTAATTTTTAAGAAAGTTATGGGCGTTTGACTGTCCTCGATCACAGCTTTTGTGTTAAGTCAATGCAAACGCAATAGAGATCAAGATGCTAATTCCCGAGTATGAAAATGGCCATAACTTTTTTAATACTGAAGTGAATTAGGTGTCAAACTTCTTTTAATGCTTTATCTGATGGGATAAATTGCAGAGTTGATTTTTTTAATTTCAAAATTTTGTAACATTGCTACTTTTAGACAAATTAAATGAAATTGCTTAGGTACACATAAATTATGTTAAATCACAAGGAATGATGAAATTACCACCAATGTGGGCCATTTTAAATACTGAGACAAACCTTTTAAAAAAGTGCTTGTTGAAATCAATTCCATGCTCTCATTGTTAACATGGGTACATAAGTTGTACAATTGTATGAAAGGTTCACTACATTCTGGGAAAAAAACCAGCACATTTATTATGTTTTCCTCCCTTCACAGATGTGCCCTGATCTGAGGAGCATTTCCACCATTTTCAGCATCTGCAGTTTTTTTGATTTTTATTTTCAGCCATTTTTCTTTCACATAAAGAATCAAATATGTTTTACTGTCATATGTCCCAAAATGGAACAATGAAATTCTATGCCGTTTGAAGCTCTGGAGTGTTGTGCCTGCTGCTTCAACATCATGGAGCCCTGGGAACCCTTTGCCGAGGGCCGCCAGCGTGAATCTCCACCCAGCTCAACCTGTGGACTTCGGCAGCCGCGCTCTCCGGCAGGAAGTGGCCAATTCGGAAGTCCCATAATTGGGAAATATTTCTTAAAGAATTGTTCCTTATTGACAATTATATAGCAAAACCTGATTCAAATCTGAATCAAATCTGCTTGAAAAAGGCTAACTTATAACTAAACAAACAGGTTAACTTCTTAATAAACAGGCAACTCACAACGCAGTTTGGTAGACCAATTCAAAACTTTACTAATTATCGGCCGATGGAAGTGGCAAGGAAAACAAACTCCAGCCAAGTGAGCAACACAGACACTTGGCTGTCCTCTCTCCACTTCCCTGAACACAGAATTACATGGGATTATATACTGCTGAGGCGGTTGATGTCCTGCCGGCAGTTTAAAATAAAATGGTCCAAGGCCGGAAGATGGCCATGAGGGGGGGTCCATGAGGAGGAGGTCCGTTGGAGACGGGAAAAGGGATCATCAATGGGGGCGAGGACTCCTTCCCATGAAAGAACGGTGTGAGGCGGAGGCAACGGAAGAAGAGTTCCAAATCGCGGTGGGTGCAGAACTCATTGAGGTGGGTATGGAGGGGGACAAAGGTGAGGCCTCTGCTGCGGACAAACCATTCGGTACCCGAGAGGGGGGGTCAGGAGGGATGGTGAACACACGGCAGGGATGGGGATTGGGGCCAGAGGAAAGCCGGTGAGCGGACTGAGGCTGAGGTGATGTCTGGTGGGGGGGGTGGTGGGTGGTCAGGGGGTAGGGGGGTATGAGGACTGTAGTGTGGGTGGGGAAGAGCTGGGGTCACATGGTTTGAGGGGAATGGGGAAGACCCAGAGCAGTCAAACCCAGGGGAGTGGGAATCTGCAGCATGGAAACCAAAGATACTAGAAGAGCTCCTCTAGTATTAGGTATGTTGCAAAACTTACCTTTAGCGGCGCTGCAGTTCTGCCGCTCCCCGTGTGCGCGACTTTGGCGCCTTTCAGAGGGGGGCGGGCTTAAAGTGCAACACACTGGGATAATCGATGAATGTCGGGCGATTTAGTTGCGGAAGAAAAATCGCTCCGACATTTCATCAATGAAGGTATTTTTAAATTACTCTAGATTATTTATTAACTAGAGTAATTTAAAAATCACCTTCAAAAGCCGTGAGGACCGACAACCGGAAGGATTTTCCGTAGGGGAGAAAAAAAGGTAAATAGTTTATTTTTATATAAAAAGTTGGTTTTTCGGGAGGCTTTAATAATATTTTTATGTTGCGAAATGGGGTCCCAAAAAATGTATGAACAAACAGTATTTTTCCCCCCGACTTCACCGCTAAACGCAACGTTCTAATCCACCGCATTCCACTAAAACCCACTCGCTAGTTGCCATTAATTTACAGGAATCAAACACTAAATTCCTTCTATTTGGCCCAGAAATTAATGAAAATGAGATTTAAAAATTATGTTATATTGTGGATTATTGTGCGAATGTTATTTGGATACTTAGGCAATTTAAAAAAAGTTTATCTTTTCTTAAGAAATGGATAGATGTTTAGATCTACTCATTGAATTTTGTAATTAGCTACAATTAGATAACTAACTAATTATATGCTTTAATTTCAGGTAATGCAAGTTAGATTGTTTAATATTTGTTTCAGAATGCTTCAATCTATAATAACTGAAAATTTCATTGAGTTCTCTTAATTTTTAAGAAAGTTATGGGCTTTTAACTTTTCCAGATCACAGCTTTTGAGTTAAGTCAATTGAAAGGCAATGGGGAGCAAGATGCTAATTTCCGAGTATGAAAATGGCCATAACTTTCTTAATACTGAAGATATGAAAGTAAATTAGGTGTCAAATTAAACTTCTTTTTATGCTTTATGTGATGGGATAAATTGCAGACTTGATTTTTTAAATCTCAAAATTTTGTAACATTGCTACTAGTATCTTTGGTGGAAACTTCAGGCCCGGTGCTGAGCCCAGGCTGCAGGTAAGACGACGGCTGCGGGCTGCTGGAGGGCGATGGAGTGGCGAGGGTCGGCCGGCAAAGTGTGGGAGGTCCCGGTGGGCAGATGGTCTGTGGTGCGGCGCGGATCGACGGGTCTGGTGCGGCGGCGAGGTGGGTCGGCCCCCAGTGCGGCGGCGAGGTGGGTCGGGCCGGTGCGGCGGCAAATTGGGTCGGGCCCCAGGTGCGGTGGCGAGGTGGGTCGGCCCGGTGCGGTGGCGAGGTTGGTCGGCCCCCAGGTGCAGCGGCGAGGGGGTCGGGCCCAGGTGCAGCGGCGAGGTTTGGCGGGGGAAAAGGGTTAAATAAACTACATACCTTTTGCTTTGTCCTGCACTTCCAATGATCCAAGGATCTGTGGAGCAAATCCCTCTCCACAACGAATATAAACCTCACCTGTATTTTAATCCCTCCCCTCCCCCCTCCCCCCTACACCACCAAAGCCTCCGGAATCACAAGCACAGGGCCACTGATGGTAGGTTTTGGAACTATCTCAAAAGTTGTATACACCTTGGTGGAGCGAACAGAGGCCCCCCTAGATCTCGAGGCCCTAATCTTAAGCTTATCTAGCTTATACGTAAATCCGGCCCCAAGTTCCTCCCACACTGTTGAGTGCATTGGGCAGCAAGCTTTCGCCATTCTGTTCGGTTATGTGCGACGTCTTCGATACCCTCGATAGGTTAAGCCCCTGTCCCACTTTCCCGAGTTACTCACGAATTCTCCCGCGTTGTCCCCTTGATTCAAACTTGGAGAATTACGGTAATAGGCAGCCGTAGGTACTCGGGGCTATTTTTTTTACTCGTGGACATTTTTCAACATGCTGAAAAAACGTCCCGACTTACCTGATGCCCCGAGTACCTACGGCTGGCATTACGAGCCGCTACAAAATATCTACGGACTCGCTACGGCCTCGCTATGGATTCCTACGGACTTGCTATGGACATTCTCCGAGTTTGAATCAAGGGGAAAACTCGGGAGAATTCATGAGTAACTCTGGAAAGTAGTACAGGGGCTTTAGACTTGCAGGGGACAAGCTCCATCTCTCATGCTGGTTTCCAGTATAGTTTATGCTTGCTGTTTCCGTAGCGGGTTAGGGTTTTACGGGGTAGGGGTGCTAGCTCTACGCCCAACCCTCCTCTTTTGTCCGGGCTTGGGACCGGCACTGGCTTTCCAACCTGTCAAAGACAAATAAACCTTCAGTGAGCCTGCATTATGTTATTTTATACAACTACATTTAAATGGACATAGAAGGATATGGTCCTAATGCAGGCAAATGGGAAAGTGTAGAAGGGCAATAAGGTTGGCATGAATGTGAAGGGCCGAAGGGCCTATTTCTATACTGTGTGAGTTATAAATCTGTGACTAGATCAAGTTGGAATATAAACATGATAAGTCTCCTTGAGCTTATATCTAAGCACAGGCAGATGAATAAATATTCAACTTGACTACCACTGTCCTAACCAGCGCCACTGTAGAAAATCAGTAACCTTGGTCCTTTCTCCCATCATAGCCCTTACTACTCCCACGACATTCACACAAAGCAACATCTATGTGGCTGGACAAATACAGGGGACATTCATGATTTACAGCACAGGTCCAGACGTGGTGGAGAAAGAAAAGGAGTTAGGTGTTGTGCACAGATCATTCAAGGCCAATGCAGTGAAGCCCTGGCCAAAGTAAACATGGGGCCAAGTTGGATGAATAGAACCATTTAATAGTCGAAGAACATCATTCTGCTCTTATTTGGCTACATACTGTAACATAGCTCAATACAGTCCAAGCACTGCATTTAATTTTGTCTTCTCAAGTGGGGATTGATAGAAAGACCTTTTTAAAGTGTTTAACAAGGAACCACAACAATTATTACCAGCACAAACATCCGTAACCGTCCACACAGGCAAAACTCAGAGTTTATGTATTCCAGTCGACTATACACTAATATGCCTTGACCAAATCATATTGAAAATAATGCAAAGAGTACTCACTGAAAAATGGTTTCAGTATGACATATCACAGTGGAACATGAGTCACATATTTCAGTTATGCTTTGGTAGGAACTGGCTGGATTTTAGCAATATCGTGATTTTAGCTTTCTGACTTTCCAAGAAAATAAATATTTGCAATAAATTACTGTTAGGTGCAGTATCTTCAGACATTCTCGTACACTTTTGAATGAGAGATGCACCAATCCTAGTCTCGATGAGGATAATTCCCAAGAATTTGTTTTACTACTTTTTAACAGCATTAAAACACCACTGTGTGTCGTCTTAACACTTATGTTAAAACCCCGTAAACACAGCAATCTTTCATTTGAGATTGTCGCAGACATTGGTGGGTTTTCCCGCTGCACCGTGTCACTTTCATTGATGCTGCTCTATTCTTCAGCATGGTCTTGCAGCTGCCACCACTTGGCCTCACAGCTACAACCTCAGTTACCAGCCCTTAAAGGGACATACACATTGTAAAAGTAGCATTCTTACAGCAACTGGAGAGTGATGCTGCTTCATGAATGGATGCTGCAGAAGGGGAAGGAAGGGAGGATTCTCCAAGGGGTCAAGTGGCCTGCACTGACTGGTGAAGAACAGTAACCACTAGGGCCATGTTCCTGGTTTCCTTGTTCAAATGGGGCTACACAGACCCTCCAAAGTCTCAGCCAAGCATTTCTGGCAGGAGGTCGCAAGGGAGATCTATATAAGGGCTATTACCACTTGAGTGAACTCTATGAATGCTCACACTCTGCAAAAGCATGCAATGAAGGCAGTTCTTATGCCTGTTCTGCCTGCTCCTGTGGAATGAAATAAAAAGATGTGAAGTCCTCTTACCTTGAACATTGAGTTTGTGTGGCCTTCCTAATGCAGCAGTGGAGCAGACTTGAGCATTCCTGAGGCTGAGAGTGACTGTGATCCTGACCAGCACAGTCAACGGAGCCCAGACCTACACGAATTGGAGGAGAACATAATTGTCCTGGAGTGTTATCCCTTTAAATAGCACCTATTCCAGCACAAGTTGGCTCTTCTGTGAGTGAATAAGACCAGGTTTGTTTTCAGACCAGGAGGTTGAAGAGCACACCAAAACAGAATGTTGGGCATTGCATAACTATTGACATAATTTGGGAAGAGAATTTTACATCAGATAAGTAATTCCAAATGAAAATCATGCCCAAAGTTCAAGATTGAATTCCCTCTGGTAAACTAAGAGGCCTGGAAACCTCTTGAAAGGGGAAAATCCAAAACAATTACTTGCCTTGGCATTTGGACAAGTCTAAACACTTGTCCAAAGTATTTGCCGATACTTTGCCAAATATTTCTCTGTGCTCTGATGAATCTATATTCAAATACATTGCAACCAGTTTGAGTATAAAGAGGTGTATATATCTTCAACTTCCCAGTTTGCATGACCATGGTCACTGTAATAATCGGGATGGCTTCAATTGCCCAAGTTTCCCAGAGACGAATGTTCTAGATTTTGTTTCTCCAGCTCACCTTCCACTTCCTCCACACCTCTCCCTCACCCCCATGGCCCACCCCAATGGGTTTCGTCTTCTGGAAATTGCTTCTCTCCTTGGAAAATCATCGCTAGAATGAGTCCAGTGCAGTATCTTGAATATAGGCTTAATGCACCAACTGATCTAATCATGCCCATCATTTCATTGATTTGTATATTTACCCGCATATGCAATGCAATAATTATTGAGGAACTCACTATCCACTAAAATTAAACCAATTATGGAGAGCAGACCGGAGATGCTGAGGAAATAAGAGGTAAAGGACTCTTGAGATGAACACAGAAACCTGACTGGTAGAAGCGATGAGGACATATATCAATCTGTTGAGTGATCATAGATAAGGAAGATGAATCTGAGTTGAAGAACCTTTGTGATAGACCTAGGTTGGTTTATTCAGTGAATTGTTCGCTGCATCCAAATTTGAGGTTGGGTTATTAAGAAAAGTTGGAAAAATACCTAACTCAAAAGTGGTGTGGTTGGCATGTTAGATGTGCAAAGGGCCATGTCTATTTGAGAAGACTATTTGGATCTTATGGTGTGTTTCCCACTGGAGCAATGCAACTGAGATTCCAGCCCTCCAAGGAACAGACCCAGACAAGCATGTTGATGGTTTGAAACACCTCAAGGTGTATAAATTCAAGAGTTCCCACTTGTTGCTGCTCTCCAGTAAGCAGTTGTAGAGTTGCTGCCTTAGAGGACCAGAGTCCCGGACTCGATCCTGACTAAGGGTGCTGTTTGTACCGAGTTTGTATGTTCTCCCTGTGGGTTTTCACCAGGTGCTCCAGTTTCGTCCCATATTCCAAAGACGTACAGGATTGTTGGTTATTGGCTTCTGTAAAATTGCTCCCAGCATGTAGGATGCAAAACAGGGATAAGAGAACTAGTGTGCGAGTGATTGTTGGTCGGCGTGGACCTGCTGGGCTGAAGGACCAGTTTCCACACTGAATCTCTAAAACTAGAAGAGGGTTACCACCATGACAGTAAAATCCAGTTCCAAAGAGAAAGGTGAAATTGGCTTAAACTGGTTGAAGCAGTTCATCCTTGTTCATTGTTATTACTGTGTGACAAGCAGCCAATAATTGTATTGATTATTTGGCAAATAATTGATGCTTTCGCTTAATGAATTGGACCTTATCAGTCACTGAAACCCAGGCGTTGCCCAATACATAACAAGACCTTCAAACTCTGTGTCTGCCCTGTAGCCTCTCACACAGTTCATGAAATTATCAGCGGCCCTTATTCTGAAAGAAAATGCAATATGTACATTTTCTCTTATCAATCCCGATGCTGCATAGTGGATTGGTTCATTGGCTCATTGCTTGTGGCAGGGCGTCTCCAGACACCATAAGAAAAATATACAAACTCATATGCCTGTGTTGCAAATCAATTCTGTGGTAAAGTGGAAATGACCCTGGTACCAATAAGCAGAGGAGCGATGGGAAAAAAAACCCTGAATACTGCTCTCACGTAAAAGAGAAGCTATCAATCATGAGGACGTTACGGGCGGGTGTGTCTGCACTCTAGCAGGCGAGGAGATTGTACTGGACTACCATATAACCTCTTTACAGAACACAAACACGTAACCCGGATAAAACATGTGCATTTGCAAAGTTTACCGTCACGCCAACCAATTAATCACGCTGTAAACTACAATTAATCATTCTGCAAACTACAATTAATCATACATTAATGAGAGAGGTCTCTACAGTTCGTTAAATACAGTTTCTTTGGTTCCCCGCTGTCCTTGGAGCCCGGGGCAGGCTTGAAACACGCAGAGCTCGATTAATCTTGTATCATCGCCGGGGGCCGAAATCTGTTTCTTTAAATGCTGGGACTTTTTTGTTAAACCGGGGAACTTTGCAAACAATGCAGCCCAAAAATAAAGTGGATGGGTGAAAGTTTTTAGAATGCAATTGTCAGCAATGCTAAAGTTCCCCTCTGCTTGGCGGGGGAGGCGGCTGCAGAATAAATGCGTGTTCCAAAATATTAATTCAGACTCGGAGAATTATTCGAGCTGGTATCTCAGTGCCCGCGACTTGTTTTCATTAACTCGGCCATTAACAGTCCAAATCCTCGGTGTGATTGAAATGTGCCGTGAAATTGGAGTGTAGCAGCCAATTTTGAAACCCGACACCTTCAGGAAGTGTTCTGCGATATTGTTTCTGATTGTGTGGAATAAAATATGGTCTCGATTTGACAAGGAGAGATTAAAGTGTGACAATCCTCTGCCACTCTACCTGCGAGGATGCAAACAAACACGATCCGGCCGTGCAGAAGTTGTTATGGGAGAATGTATGAGTATGACCTTTGCTAACCTGTTGAATTATATCTCCTCCAACAGTGCCTTTGATTTAGAAACATCCATCTCTTTCATGATGATTCCTATCTGAAACATTGAGATGAGTTCATTGCACCTTGGTGGGATGTAAAAGCACTCGCCTCCAGTTTGGATAGCTGGTATTTAACAAGAGTTGTGGATTTAAAGCTGTACTGCCTTCTGTTTGCAGAAGGATTCAGTAAAGTCACTGCTGTCTATGATTGAAAGCTATTTTGCGCAACTCAAGTTCAAACACTAGGGTTATTTTATTTTTTAAAAAGGTGCTCATAAACCCAATTTACTTCTTCTGAGGCAGTTCCTCTTGAGAGGGGATCGTGTGTCTGCCCTGTGCTTCTGCGGTGGCCAGTGTAGGAAATGGCAGATGGGGCAGGTAATACCTGACAGGGTGGGTAGTTGTTGAGGTGATGTGACCCTTCGGCAGCTGACTCAGGGGTTCTGTGTGCCCCCGTCTCCTAAGTGCCATGCTGAATGCTTCACCGCTTCCAGCAATGGTGGATCGGGGTCCCTAGGCGTTGGTGGGTCACAGAGCTACACATGGAGAGAAAGCAAGTGCTGGATGAAGTCAGCGGGCCAGGCAGCGTCTGGGGAGGGAAATGTATATTTCAGATCGGGAAAGACAGTCTGAAGAGAGTCATAGTCATAGACTCATACACCAAGGAAACAGACCAATCGGCCCAACTTTCCAACACCGACCAACATGCCCCACAGACACTAATCCCATCTGCCTGCATTTGGCCAATAGTCAAAGTCTGGAGAAAGGTTCCGACCCGAAATGTCATCTATCCATGTTCTCCAGGGATGTTACCTGACCTGCAAAGTTACTCTGGCATGTTGTGTCTTTCCTTGGTAAACCAGTATCTGCAGTTACTATACTTGTTTCCACATTTCAGATCGGGGCCATTCTCCAGAGCTATGCAGCTGGGAGCAGGGCTCTCGACCCATCTCATCATGCGGATCATGTTCCCTAAGCCAACTAGTCCCACCTACCTGTGCCTGACCCATATCCCTCCAAACCTTTCCTATCCATTGGATCATGGCCATAACATTCTTCAAGTGCTCTCTCTCTCTCTCTCTCTCTCTTTGATCCATCCTCGATCCTTTGTGAGTAGGTAAGTGGAAAAATCTGGCAGGAGTGACGTAAATGTCGGGAATATAAAATGGGATTGCTATGAATGGGTATTTGATGTCTGTGTGGAATCAGTTGGGCCAACAGGCCTGTTTCCATACTGTATGACTCTATAATAGCTTTTTAACCACATTCTCAATTTTACCCTGCCACTTTCAACAAACTCTGCTCATTCATCCTTGAACTCTTTGTTCTTTTATTTCTTTTGGAATTGTGCCCATTGAGTATTTTGGAATTAATGTATTTCCTCGTCTCCAGCATGTAACATTCATGTTTCTTAACCTTACTTTTTTTTCTTTCACCAATTCACCCATTGCACCATCCTATCCATATGTCATTGAAGCCTTCCCTGATTCCCCTCACAGTTCACTATACCTCCAGATTTACTTAATCTGCAGTTTTGGAAATTGCACGTAAACATCTGTCTGAGTCTTTAACAATTTTTAAGAAAATGCTTTCCCGCTACAGAACCCTGGAGAACTGCACTCAATACTTCTCTCCAGTCCAGGAAAGCTACCTTTCACCATTACCCTTTGTATCTTGTCAACCAATTTTCCACCATTTACTCATTACCTTCAATCTTCATAACAAACCTCATAGGAGCGAGGAAACAACTAGAGTACACCCCCCCCCCCCTTTCACCTGCACCCCATCTGGATTCTCACCTGTTTCTCTACTCCCCCCCCCCCCCCCCCCCCACCCCTGACATGGATAGAGGATTGGTTGGCAGACAGGAAACAAAGAGTAGGAATAAACGGGTGCCTGTCAGAATGGCAGGCATTGGCGAGTGGAGTGCCGCAAGGCTCGGTGCTGGGATCGTAGCTATTTACAATACATATTAATGATTTAGATGATTGGATTAAAAGTGACACAAGCAAATTTGCAGATGACACAAAGCTGGGTGGCAGTGTGAACTGCGAAAAGGATGTTAGGAGGTTGCATGGTGACTTGGACAGGTTGAGTGAGTGGGCAGATGCATGGAAGATGCAGTATAATGTAGATAAATGTCCACTTTGCCGGCAAGAACAAGGAGGCAGAATATTATCTCAATGGTGTCAGATTAAGGAAAAGGGAAGTGCAACGAGACCTGAGTGTTTTTGTACACCAGTTACTGAAAGTAAACATGCAGGTGAAGCAGGCAGTGAAGAAACATGATGACATGTTGGCCTTCATAATAAGAGGATTTGAGTATAGGAGTAAAGGGGTCCTTCTGCAGTTATATAGGGCCCTGGTGAGACCACATCTAGAGTAGTGTGTGCAGTTTTGGTCTCCTAATTTGAGGAAGGACATCCTTGCTATTGAGACAGTGCAGCGTAGGTTCACCAGGTTAATTCCCGGGATGCCAGGACTGTCATATGAGGAAAGATTGGAAAGACTGGGCTTGTATTCACTGGAATTTAGATGAGAATGAATCTTATAGAAACGGATAAAATTATAAAAGGACCGGACAAGCTAGATGCAGGAAAAATGTTCCCAATGAAGGGGGAGTCCAGAAACAGGGGCCATAGTCTAAGAATAAAGGGGAGGCCATTTAAAACTGAGATAAGAAAAAAAAATTTCACCCAGAGAGTTGTGAATTTTTGGAATTCTCTGCCACCGAAGGCAGTAGAGGCCAATTCACTGGATGAATTTAAAAGAGAGTTACATAGAGCTCTAGGGGCTAGCGGAATCAAGGGATATGGGGAGAAGGCAGGCACGGGTTACTGATTGTGGATGATCAGCCATGATCACATGAATGGCAGTGCAGGCTCAAAGGGCCAAAAGGCCTCCTCCTGCACCTATTTTCAATGTTTCCTCTTGCTACATATAGTTATGTTACAAAACTTACCTTGAGCAGTGCTGCAGTTCTGCCGCTCCCCGTGTGCGCAACTTTGGCGCCTTTCAAAGGGTGCGGGCTTAAAG
This sequence comes from Raja brachyura, assembly GCA_963514005.1. The sequence goes on from OY740781.1 coordinate 139,690,472, forward strand.
TGCCGTTTTTCCACAGGCAGGGAAAATCGATCAATGTCGGGCGATTTCGTTGCGGAAGAAAAATCGCTCCGACATTTCATGAATTAAGGCATTTTTAAATTACGCTAAATTATTTATTAACTAGAGTAATTTAAAAATCACCTTCAAAAGCCTTGAGTGCCGACAACGGGAAGGATTTTGCGTAGGGGAGAAAAAAAGGTAAATAGTTTATTTTTATATTTAAAGTTGGGTTTTTGGAGGCTTTAATAACATTTTCATGTTGCGAAATGGGGTCCAAAAAAATGTATGAACAAACAGTATTTTTCCTCCCGACTTCACCGCTAACCACAACGTTCCAATCCACCGCATTCCACTAAAACCCACTCGCTAGTTAATTTAAATGGCCATTAATTTATAGGAATCAAACACTAAATTCCTTCCATTTGGCCCAGAAATTCATGAAAATGAGATTTAAAAATTATGTTATATTGTGGATTATTGTGTGAATGTTATTTGGACACTTAGGCAATTTAAAAAAAGTTTATCTTTTCTTAAGAAATGGATAGATGTTTAGATCTACTCATTGAATTTTGTAATTAGCTACAATTAGATAACTAATTATATGCTTTAATTTCAGGTCATCCAAGTAAGATTGTTTCATATTTGTTTCAGAATGCTTCAATCTATAATAACTGAAAATTGCATATGATCTCTTAATTTTTAAGAAAGTTATGGGATTTTAACTGTTCCAGATCACAGCTTTTGAGTTAAGTCAATTGAAAGGCAATGGGGAACAAGATGCTAATTTTCGAGTATGAAAATGGCCATAACTTTCTTAATACTGAAGATATGAAAGTGAATTAGGTGTCAAATTAAACTTCTTTTTATGCTTTATCTGATGGGACAAATTGCAGACTTGATTTTTAAAATCACAAAATTTTGTAACATTGCTACTACATACCTTCTTCTGGCTTCGCAATTTGTAACTCTTTATGGACCTGTCTCATTTAGGTGATTTTTTAGGCGATTGCAGGTGACTGCCGAAAAATGTTCAATATGTTGAACATTTTTCGGTGACTGTAGCGACAATTTGGTCTGACATAGGTTGTCATAGGTGTTGTCATAGGTTGCCGCCAGGTTAACGTAGGTTGTCGCCAGGTGACATAGGTTGTCGCCGGTGCTGACTTCGGTGAATTCCATTGTCCTAGTCGCTGGCAGTCACCGTAATCATCGCCAGTGGGACAGGCCCATTAATCTGTCTGTCTCACACCTTCTGCTCTAATTTCCACACTTTGCTCTAAGCATCTAACCATGTGTCTATCAAACGCCCCCCTCGCCTGTTTCCACCTATTAACTGCCACGCATTGTCATGCCGCTCATCTCTTCCATCTTTCTAATCCCCTCCTCATTCATCACCTTTCCATGTTCTCCAGAGATGCTGCCTGACCTGTTTAGTTACACCAGAACTTTGTGCCCTTTGGTGTAAACCAGCATCGGCTTCTCCATCTCAGCATCTCCCTTCCTTGTACACTCTGAAAATGGTCCTTGATTATGTTGATCGCTTTCTCAAGGCAGCGAGAAGTGTAGATGGAGCCAATCGTGGACAGGCTGGTATGTGTGATGGACAGGACTACATCCACAACTCTCTGCAATTCCTTGTGGTCTTAGGCAGAGTTGTTGCCAAACCAAGCCGTGATGCATCCTGACAAGATGTTTTCCATGGTGCATCTGCAGAAATTGGTAAAAGTAATTGACGATGAGCAGAATTTCCATAATCTTCTGAGGAAGTAGAGGTGCTGTTTTCTTGGCTGAAATGTCAATGTAGTTTGCCCCAGGCAATTTTATTTTATAATGATTATTTTATTATTAATGTTGCATGCATCATCATGCCAATAACCTTGGTGAATATTTAAACAGAAGATCTTCTCTTTGCATTGTTTTCTCTCCCCTATTGCTGTCCTTCCTGTTTCCAACAGAGGGCCCAGTAGGTTGCCAGCTCATATTGCCAAGCATTTGCTGAAAGCCATACCTCTAAGCATCTACAAAGGAGTAGTCAAGAGCGACCTGCTGATGTAATTCCCCGTGCGTACTGGAGTTGATCGCTGCTCATTGTCACCCCAGAACGAATGGTCAAGATCAGGTGACAAATCACAGGCGTAAATTTCCATCCACCAACACACGAGCTTTTGAAATAAAAGATTCGAAATCTCCTGTGTGAAATATCACCATTCTATACTTCTCCCCTCAAGTGGAGTTGCTACAGTTTTATTGCAATGCTGTTGATATGTGACAAAATAATTCTTCTCAGGGGGATAACTTTTTTTTAGAATATGCTTGGAAACTAATCTGAAACAGCAGCCAAGCAATGATTCTATTCAAATGCTCTTACAGTGTTAAATCAAAACAACAAAACAAAGTGCAATTCATTTACTGGCAAAATGCTGAAAACGCAAACAGCCAAGCATGCTGAATCAGTGTGCAGCGCACACATTCTTGACTTCATTTTTCTGTTACCTGAAGTGATTTGTGTCAGAACTGATGACTTTATGTTCTGTGAAGTATTGTTGTAAAGGTCGCTGTGCGGAGTAGATAAGGGACGAGCAATGTTTGACATATCCTTTGGGACCTGCATTAATAGCCATATGGTTTAATGCATTGTTACAGATGAGCTGTTAGAATGAAACAACTAATAAAGATTAGAACAGCCATGTGATAAGAGAGAGCTGAGTCATTACAATCAAAACATCCGACATAGGCCCATCTGCAAGCTCACCTGCCATTTGACGCTGTAGCTATCTAGAAATCCAATTTAACAAATATAACAAAACAAAGCCAAAAGAAAGTAACATTCCTGCTTACAAAGATCGTAGTACCTTCTGGTTTCTATTCATCTCTCCAATGCTGTTCTTGATCAATGGTTCAAAGGTAGTTTATTGTCACATGTACTTAGGTACAGTGACATTCCTTTTATGCATACAGTTCAGTAAAAACCTTACTATACATCTGCACAATCAGATTAAAGTATAAGAAATAATAGATGACATCGAGACAGTATACAAAAGTCACCGTGTTTCAGTCACCATTTTGCTTCTTGATGAATTTAAATAACTTGGATATCTGGATGCAATCTGAATATGACCCAGAATCCCTGATAATTCATGGAAATAATGGAGTCTAAGGATATCAGACAAAGCTCCAGGCCTCTGCAGATGGAAGGCTCTACCTCAGTAAGTGTGTCAATGGTTACAAGGAGAAGACAGGAGAATGGGGTTGAGCGCGAAAGATAAATTACCAATGATTCAATGGCAAAGCACACTTGATGGGCTGAATGATCTAATTCTACTCCCATGACTTATGGCATGTGTACCTGACATGTTGAGGATGTGCATTCCCAGATGAAGTGCATGATCTAATGCCTGACTTCAGGGCATGGATGCATACAAAATTACATCCAGATTTATTCGTTTCAATGTGTGCGCAGTTGGCATCAAGAATGTGCAAATTCCTATTGTAAGAAAAAACAAGAGCCAGAATGTTATTTAAATAATTATTAAGCCTCTAAATATAGATATTGGCTTAGATGATCAAGCTGTAAAATCAATTAGGCTGAAGTTAATAAAAATGGAAGGGTAAGATGTCGCTGGTAGATGGTAAGCCTCCTCACAGTTGTTAAGCTGTGTAGTATACATGAAGAAATATTGGGATTTCTAAGAAATCTACTGCAATAATCATGGGTGATTTTCATCATCATATGGATTCGATAGAACACATTGGCAAGGACTGGTTTGAGTGTGAGTTCATAGAATATGTCTCAGTTGGTTTTAGTTTGTGGAATCAACAGGGTATTTGTAAAGGGAAAGTATCAGATTGTAGAATGCAGTGTTACAGCATTATAGCATTACAGTTGCAGAGACAAATTCCAAGATCCACAATGAGGTAGGTTGGAAGATTGGGACCCTTGCTTATGAGAGAACAGTTTAGTAGTCTGATAACAGCAGGGAAGAAGCTGTTTCTGAATCTGGTTGTATGTGCTTTCAAACTTTGGTATTTTCTGCTCGATGGGAGAAGACAGAAGAGGGAATGACCAGGGTGAAAATGGTCCTGGTTTCATTGGCTGCTTTCCTGGGGCAACAAGAAGCATAGCTGCAGTCGATGGTGTTTGTTCAGTGCCATGGACTGGGCTACACCTGCAATTCTCTTTAATTAATTGCAGTCTTATGCAGAGCTTATGCCAAACCAAGCTGTGAGGTATCCTGACAGAATGCTTTCTACAGTGCACCTGTGGAAGTTGGTAAGTTGTTGAGGACATGCTGAACTTTGTTAGTCTTTTGAGGAAGTAGGGACATTCAACTGCTTTCTTGTTCCTAGCTTCAGTGTGGTTAGAACAGGACAAATTGTCATGGTCTTAATGCTGAGGAACTTGAAACTCTTGATCAGCTCGACTTAAGGCATTATTAATGCGGATTAGGGTATATACTCCACTATGTTCCTCAACTTACTGACTTCGGTGGAGAAGTTGTTGTCTTGTCACCATTATTACTCTCCTTCTTGTACACCCTCTCCTTCCTGTACTCCGTCTCCTCATTGTTCATGATCCTGTCCACCACAGTGGTGTAATTCGCAAATTTGCAAATGGATTTGTCCGCACAGTCATGAGTGTACAGGGAGTATTGTAAGTGGCTGAGAACACATCCCTGTGGAGAATGGGGGTGTGAATGAGGTGATTGGTAATCGATAATAGGAAATAGGCAAATGTTCTAAATAATTATTTTGAGTTAGTCTACATAGTAGAAAACATTAAAAACATCCTATGAATAATAGATTATCAAAGAGCTATAGGGAGGGATAAACTGAAGCTAATTATCATTACACTAATAGAGCCAAAGGCTGATAAGTCTCCTGAAGCTAATGATCAGTATCCTCAGATCTTGAAGGAAGTGGCTTGAAGGAAGGGATAGTGCATGCTTGGTTTGTAATCTACTAATTTGGTTCAGGAGATGTACCAGTGGGTTGGAAATCCATTACTGTTCAGGAAAAGATAGGAAACTATAAGCGAGCCTGTAATTTGTCATTGAGGAAGGTGGAGGAAGATCATTAAAGAAGCAATATCTGGAAACTTAGAAAACCATATGATAATTAAACAAAGTCAACATAAAAGGAATGTTTAAGAAAGAACTGCAGATGCTGAGAAAATCGAAAGTAGACAAAATTCAGTGGGTGAGGTGGCATCTATGGAGCGCAGGAATAGGTGGCGTTTCAGGTCGAGACCCTTCTTCAGACTGAACAGTCTAAAAAAGGGTCTCAACCCGAAACTTCACCTATTCCTGTGCTCCATAGATGCTGCCTCACCCGCTGAGTTTCTCCAGCATTTTTATCTACTTTCAACATGAAAGGAAAATCATGTTTGACAGATTTGCTAGGATAATTAGAGAATGTAATAAACATGTAAATTGGTGTGAAGTGAGGAATTTCCTCTCAGAAATGCAAATTCTTTAAGTTCTCCATCTCGTCGAAATGTGGAAGTGACTTCATAGTTGATGTTGAAAGGGGAGAGTGAGTGATTTTTGGATTACAAGAGTGTCATGATGAGTGGGGAGAGGGTGGGAAAGTAGTTTTAAGACTGAGATTAGATTAGCCATGTTCTTGAATGGCGGAACTCAGTAGGACAGTTCGGTGGTGCAGTGATGGAGTTGCTGCCTTACAGCGCCAGAGACCCGGATTCAATCCTAACTATGGGTGCTGTTCTGTATGGTGTTTGTATGTTCTCCTTGTGACTGCGTGGGTTTTCTCCGGGTGCTCAGGGTTCCTCCCACACTCCAAAGACTTACCGGTTTGTAGGTTAATTGGCTTTGGTAATATTGGTAAATTGTCCCTACTGTGTGTGATCGTGTACGGGATGGTCGCTGATCGGCGTGGACTCGGTTGGCCAAAGGGCCTGTCTCCTTGCTGTATCTCTAAAATCTAAAGTCTAAAGCAGGTTTAAAGGTTTGATTAGCCTATTATTGATAGACACAAAATGCTGGAGTAACCCAGCGAGACAGTCAGCATCTCTGGAGAAAAGGATTGGGTGACGTTTCGGGTTAAGACTGTTCTTCAGCCTATTATTGTTCCTGTTTCGTATCTTTAAACCAACCATGTTCTTTCATCACCTCTCCTAATCTTTCCTTATCTAGCTACTGATGTTGCGGAGCTGATGCCTTATCCACTGAGATACTCCAGCACTTTGTGTTCTAAGTGTTCCAGCATCTGCAGTTCCTTGTGTCTCCGACAACATTAGGATGGGGAAAGAGGGAAATAACAAAACTGTGGGTCAGGTGGAGGTGTGACAATAAACAGCAGATACACCGCCAGCACATTTATCGAAGGAAGGTGTGACATTTTGGACTAAACTTTGGAGTTTAGTGAATTAAAAATATAATTTGTACTTTTTTATTTAGTGAATTCCATAATTCTGCACAAAAACCGAGGAAATAAGGCAGTTTCTTTCGACAGCTCCAGAGATATAGAGGATTGCATGAATGTAGCAGAAAAGGATAGATCAGACAGGTACTACATAAGTGCGTGATTCTTCTTCCAGAGCTAGAGACCAAAACAGATACCAATCAGTTTATAAATGTTGATCAATTTTGTCTTGGTTTTGACGTCACTCTTCAAATTATTCACATGCAACACAATTCAATTGCCCTCTATTATTGATTTTGAATTTCTCCCAAGCTTGTGTCTGTCACATCACTGCACTCCTGAGACAGCCAATAGACCTGCTGTTGAGATATCCGAGTCCTTTTTAACATTGTCATTGGGAAAAATTATTAACTAATGATTAAGGGCCAGTGTCACTTTTTGTTGGTTCATCTAGACAATAATTCAAACTTGTAACTCAGTAGAGATATTTTCTCAATAACCCTGTTTGCAACAATCAAATCAGACCGTCTTTTTTGTGTTTAAATGTCAAATGTAGTTTTCTCTCCAAATGAGCTAATAATTTTGTTACTGATTCAGTGGCATGAGCTTTCAGCTACACTTGTCGCTTTACCGCCACCCTTGACTCCATCCAAGGACCCAAGCAGTCTTTCCAGGTGCGGCAGAGGTTCACCTGCACCTCCTCCAACCTCATCTATTACATCACTGCTCTAGGTGTCAGCTGCTCTTCATCGGTGAGACCAAGACCTTTCTATCCTGGGCCTCCTCCATGGCCAGAGTGAGGCCCACCGTAAATTGGAGGAGCAGCACCTCATATTTCACTTGGGTAGTTTACACCAGTGGCGGACTGGCCAGGGTGTCAGCTTGCCCGATGGCAAGTGGGCCCCTGATGAAGTGGCCCCCCCCTTTGTCTCCTGGCAACCAATATTTTTAGACCCAGTCCGCCACTGGTTTACACCCCAGCCTTATGAACATTGACTTCTCCAATTTCAGGTAGTCCCTGCTTTCTCCTTCTTTCTCCTCCACTTCCCAGCTCTCCCACAGCCCACTGTCTCTGCCTCCCCGCCCCTCCACCCCCACATCAGTCTGAAGAAGGGTCTCGACCTGAAACGTCGCCTATTTCCTTCGCTCCATAGATGCTCTCACCCGCTGAGTTTCTCCAGCCTTTTTGTCTACCTATCCTTTTAAACTAATCATTTAGCTCCAATAGAGTGGCTTTAACCTGTAAGCAGTGCTGAATTTCAATGCAGAGTAAGGAAGGATTGACTTGTCATCTTTAAGGGACAGGCGCACTACCGATTTTCCGGCAACTGGTGGTCCAACACCTCCTTTAATTGGACAAAATTATGAGAGCGCGCTTGACATCCCCACAAGATGCCCCCCCCCCCCCCTTAAAATGTGGCACCGAGTCCCCATTGGGACACCCACTCCGATTGGCAGGTCGAATTTGCCCACTGTGCAGATTTACAAAGAAATTCTGTTCTCTCAGTAATTTTCCCAGTAATATATTCTCTCCACATTCTCATTAACCTCCCCCAAATTAGAGGGCAGCATGGTGGCACAGCGGTAGAGTTGCTACCTTACAGCACTTGCAGCACCGGAGACCAGGGTTCGATCCTGAATACGGATGCTGTCTGTACGGAGTTTGTACGTTCACCTGTAGGTTTTCTCCGAGAGCTTTGGTTTCCTCCCATGCTCCAAAGACATAGAGGTTAATTAGCTTGGTGTATGTGTAAATTGTTCCCAGCGTGTGTAGGATAGTGTTAATGTGCGGGGATCACTGGTCGGTGCAGAATTGGAAAACTGAAAAAAACTAAACATATTCTAACATTTACCTGCAGAACAGGAGCAATTTACAGAGGCCAGTTAACCTACAACCTGCATATCTTTGGGATGAGGATGGAAACAAGAAAACCGGGAAGAAACCCATCCTGTCACAGAGAGAACATGCAAACTCCACACAGACGTTAGCAAAAGTACGGATTGAACCCGGGGGTTTTGGTGTCGTGAAGCAGCATCTCTTTAAAGCTATGCCACTGAGCCGCCACAAAAGATAATTTGACGCAATGCATAAGTAAGTAGGAAAGAGCTTTCTATTTCCTGACTAACATTTATTCCCTAACTAACAATATCAATATATTATCTCAGCATTTCTCTGCTATTTGTGGTACCTTGCAGTGCAGATACTGTACACTCTACTGTATCTTCATCTTATAACTGTGATAAACTTCCATGGCAGCTGATTACCCAATGTCAAAAATATGAAAGGCTGCATACAAAGATATTAGTTATTTGTATAATTGCGTATAAAGGTAATTGTCATGGTCAGAGCAGCTCAACATTGTAACTGGCCCTTCTGCCCACCGTATCAACAGCGACCATCATGCCTATATATTACCAATCCCAATATCTGCATCAATTCCATATCACTCTATGCCACACTGTCCAGATACCTCTGAAATACTTTCACTGGCAGCTCAATCCAGATACCAACTACTCTTTGTATAAAAAATGTGCCCATTAGATGTGCCCATTATATTCCCCTTAAATCCCCAATATAAACAACATTTATATTTCAATTGTGTGGGCGATTAATTTTTTAATTAATAACTCGACGGTCAATAGATTACTTGATATTAAGCATAGCAAGTAAAATGGACGGAGTCAGTGTAGGGCACAGAATGGTACTAAAATGAAATCAGCTATGATCTTATTAACTTGTGAAGCAATTATCATTATTGCTAAGTATTTTATTTGCCGGTCATTACATCCAACTTAAAATACATTTAATTGGCATTGCAGTTCAGATTGGCATCTTGATGGGCACAGACATCATGAAGTTTCCTCTGTACAAGCCCCTCACAGGAGCCATCTTGCAATATTATATTGAAGGATGGGAAATAGGGTGTTTCATACACTTTCTCTGTCAGTGAGAGTGCCATAAACAATGTGTATCAGGGGTGATGGTGTGTTAGGAATTGTCACAGTGAAGCGTTGGAGATGAAATGCCCCACTGAAGTAATATTTAATCAATCATCATAAGGCTGGAGATTCAGAGAGTAACCTCAGAGTCCACGAAAAGAGGCTGAAGAGTTTAATGATCCACCACAAAGAATGTGTTTACAATTTATAACAACATAAATTCTTCCTAAAATCAGCATAGCTGATTTTGAAAAATTAAATGTGTCAGTGGACCTACTGGTTGAGAATTTCTCAATTGGCCACATTTAACATTCTAGGGGCAAACTGTATTCCCAAGCTGCAATGCTAAAAATTTTAAATATATAATTTAGAGATACAGCGCAGAAACAGGCCTTTCTGACCACCGAATCCGCACCGACCATCGATCACTCCATACACTAACAATATCCTATACACTAGGGATAATTTACAATTATACTGAAGTCAATCAACCAACAAACCTGTATGTCTAGTTTAGATTAGTTTATTGTCATGTGTACCGAGGGGCCAGTTTTGTTGCATGCTAACCAGTCAGTGGTAAGACATGATTACTATTGAGCCATCCACAGTGTACAGATACATGATACATGTCTTTGGAGTGTGGGAGGATACCGAATTGCCCAGAGGAAACCCATGCAATCCCAAGGAGAACACCTAAACTCCATACAGACAGCACCCTAAAGGGCCTGTCCCACTTGGGCTTCATTTGTGCGTCATTTACACGACATCCTAAAAATTGGTTGGCGCGTCGTGACGCTGGCATGGAGCGTGGTGAGGCGTGGTGGCGTATGCAGTGATGCGCAGTAACGCACGGCGTCCCAGGATTTTGCAGTGCACAAAATCCTAGCGCGCCACATGCGTCACGTATCCCTTGCAAATGCTGACGTATTGATGGCGTACGCTGACGGCGTACGTGCAGCGCATGGTAACGCATGGTTACGCACAGTAATGCGCGAACATTGCCTATGCTAATTTATTATACATCACCGTGCATCAACGTCCGTAACCATGCGCCACCCGTACGCCGTCGGCATGCCATTTGTGCGTCATTTGAGCGCCACACCACGTGACCACCTGGTATAAAGCGCGCATAGTTTTGAAAATGTTTCACTGGGAAAATCCTTGCCAGGAAGATCGGACTAAGTACGAACGACATCACAAATGGCTCCCAAAAGAAGCAGGGCCCTCAAGAGCACTTGGCATGCGACTGACTTACTGCTAGATGATTTTCGCGCGACTGTCAGTCACTACCGGCCTGTCGCGTAAATGACGCTCAAATGACACCCAAATGGGACAGGCCCTTTAGTCAGAATTGAACCCAGGACTCTGGTGTTGTAAGGCAGCAGCTCTACTGCTGTGCCACTGTGCTGCCCGATTATTCAAAGAGTATTTTCAAGTTTTTGCTCAAATACACATGGATTACAAAGACAAAACTAAATCTCAAACAAGTTCAGTTGAGCAATTTTAAAATTTAGCATTACAAATATTTAGTGGTTTATGAAGAATGATAACCATTCAAAGATTTTTTAAAGTAAAATACTGTAAATGCTGGAATTGGAACATGGATATGCAGGGAATGGTAGGATCTGGATCACCTGCAGACAGAGGAGATTAGCTTAACCTGGCATCATGCTCGGCATGGACATTGTGGGCTGTTCCTTTGCTGTGCTGTTCTGTGTTCTATTTCTGGAATATTCAGGTTAATAGGATGGGCAGTCAGGCTAGATACTATTTGGTACGAAGATTTATGAGAGTCCATTTTGAATAGAAAATCAAGGAATGGGAACAAGGTTGTAAATATGCAGAAAGAATAGGGAAAACTGGTAGATAAGGCGGCACAATGGTACAGTGGTAGAGCTGCTGCCTCACACAACCAGAGATCCAGGTTCGATCCTGACGACAGGTGCTGGAGTTTGCACATTCTCCCTGTGACCGCAGGTGTTTCCTCCAGGTGCTCCAGTTTCCTCCCTTATTCCAAACGTGTGTGGGTGTGTAGGTTAATTGGCTTCTGTAAATTACGCCCAGTGTGTAAGATGTGAAAGTGGGATAACATAGAATTAGTGTACGTTGATGGTTGGCATGGAAATAGTGGGCCAAAGGGCCTGTTTCTATGCTGTATCTCTAAACTAAGCTAAAAGTAAAACCATAATACCCATTGAAATTCTATACCTTGTAAATATGGGCAGAGATTGCACAAATAATGAGAATGATAAACCTATGTGAAACATGAGTTGAGTTACAATTGGAGTACTATGTTTTCTATGGAGAGGCCATCAAAGTCCTGGGGAATACACATAATATATTCACTGGCGTAATACTAATAACTGGTGTGAGATTACAAACCACTCGTTTTAGCCCTCTTCCAACATTCGGTTCCATGTCATTGGAAGGAAATGAATATCAGGAGGGGAGTAGAATGAATGGTTCATACTCAATTATTAGTTTCTACCCCACCGTGTTGTATTCCATTGGCTGGCAGTCAGAAATGAAATGTTGTCAGCCCAACCTTGTTGCTAAGGGTGCTTAAGGGAAACTTTATTAGGTGTAGGACTCATGAAGTGCTTTGGTAATTGGAACAGCTGTGACTGCAATCACGGTACCCTTTATGGAAAAACTGGGTAAATATATGAAGCAGGGAAAGGAAGAGAGCAAGGCAGGTGGATTAGCTGGTTCAAAACAAATGAGCCAAATAACTTTCTTCTGCCTATAAGGGACTCTAGCTTTGCAGTCTTCTGATGCTTCATCTCAGGCTTGATATTTTTTCCAGAGCTGTTGTTTTTACACCTGAATGGAGATGATCCAACGTAGGTTTCCACTGTGCGTATCATTTCCCAGAATGTATCAACACCATTCAAACAGTTAATGCACCGAATATTTTCTAAGGTCTTTAACAATTTCAGTTCTTGGGGCTTTCAAATTTATTTTGAGACCTGAGAAAATGTTACCTTTGAAGTTCAAGATAAAGTGGAAGTTATGCTTGTGACAGAATGAAAAGTTTAGTTTGTAGATACAGTGCTGAAATAGACCCTTCAGCCCACCGAGTCCGCACTGACTAGCAATCCCCGCACATTAACACTATCCTACCTACACTGGGCAAATTGTACACTTATACCACGTCAATTAACTTACAAATCTGTACATCTTTCGGTTGTGGGAGGAAACCAAAGATTTCGGGAAAAAAACAGTCACTGGAAGCACTTACAAACTCCATAGAGACAGCACTCATAGTCAGGATCGAACCCGGGTCTACGGCGCTGCAAACGCTGTAAGGCAACAACCCTACCACTGTGCCACCGTGCCGTGAAACAGGTTGTAGGTTCTGACAAAGAAACATGGTGCCTTTCTCAAGCGACACTGGCTCTTCAACTTTGAAAGTAATCAAAGTAACTAAGAAAGTCGGAGTGAGAAACAAGAGAGGGTACTTTTATCCTTTTCCATTCCTTGAGGTGGTCAAGTGAGAAAGAGACAGGAATGGATTGAGAAAATGTGTGGAGCTATTCAATGATAGACTGGAAGAGAACTGCTGCCATTTATGTGTTTGCAATATGTGGTCGGGGATCGATTTCCTGGTAAATTCATCCTCTGGTCTTTGATTGCTGCCACTCTGGAGGCATTGGATCAACTTGCTTCAATTCCTACAGACAACTCAAGAATGGTATTTATTTAATTGAATCCACTGATTTAATTATGTTATCTCCAGTGCAGGGGTTGAAGTTCTTGCAACTACCTTATTATTATTTATCTATCCATCTCTCCATCTATTTATTAATCTATCTATCTGTTTATTAATCGATCTATTTATTTATTTATTTATTTTATTCTTTCATTCGTTTGTTTGTTTATTTATTTATTTTTAGTATTGGACATACATCATGGAAAAAGGCTGTTCGGCCCACCAAGTCCACGCCAACCATCGATTACCCAATTGCACTAGTTCTGTGTTATCCCACTTTTGCATCCACTCCCTGCACACGTGGGGAAATTTATAGCAACCAATTAACCTATAATCCCACACATCTTTCGGATGTAGAAAGAAACAGAGCATCTGAAGGTAACCCACTCAGTCGGCCGGACTATGTGCAAACTCCACATAGACGGGACCCGAGATCAGGATCGACCCTGGATTTCTGGTGCTGTGCGACAGCAACTCAACCAGCTACGCCACTGTGCCGTCCATAAAGCTACATCACTCACAGACTTCTTTAAGAAATTTCTGGACATGTACTTGAATCACCAAGGCATAGACTGTGAGTCAATAGGATGGGTGTAGATAGGTACAGTGGGTGCCATGGACATGTTGGGCCATAAGACCTGTTTCAGAGCTGTATGTTTCCAGGACACTATGGCACATATGTCTTAGTTGCTACCCTTAAGGGCCTGTCCCACTTTCACAACCTAATTCACGATCTCTGCTGAGTTTGCCCTTGACTCCTACTCGCAGCATGGTCGTCACGAGGTCGTAGGAGGTCGTAGGTAGGTCGTAGGTAGGTCGTAGGTAGGTCATGATGCTAGTCGTAGGTACTCGTGGCATCAAGTAGGTTGGGGCATTTTTTCAACATGATGAAAAATGTCCACGAGTAAAAAAGGTCGTGAATTAGGTCGTGAAAGTGGGACAGGCTCTTTAGTGAAATAGTAGCATAACAACATATTTGAGCTTTTTCAAGGCACATTGGTAATATTCTAGGCTCATGCATGTCAAATAACCACATCCATAACAGTTGGAGGTTTCCATCTCTCTGCAACTGCATTGTGGCATGAACCAACATATTTTAAACAGAGGGATGGTTGAAAATGTCTTCTTCCCATGTATTCTGTGTATATTTTCACATGCCTGTCTGCAAGGATGCAAGTCAGAATGAATTTCCACATATCTGCCAGTGCACGGATGTGTTCCATGCAATAGGCATGTGTATGATGGGAGATGGAAAGTGAATTCAAGTTCCATGCTTGAACTTCCCATCAAAGTGTTAAATTAAGTGTGACCCACACCGTCTGCATGAGAGGACTATGATCTGTGGGTATACTGATATAGGTTTAAAAAACAGGCAATGGTTTTACAGAAAAGATTACAAGGGGATGAGATACGACCACAAGACCCTAACACATAGGAGCAGAATTAGGCCATTTGGCCCACATTGTCTACTCTGTCATTTGATCATGGCTGATCTATTTTTTCTCTCTCAACCCCATTCTACTGCCTTCTACCTGTAACCTTTGACACTCTTACTAATCAAGAATTAAATCTCGGCTTTAAAAATAGCAAATGCCTTAGCCTCTACAGCCTTCTGTGGCAAGAGAGTAAAGAGTGTTTTATTGTCAGATTGTTTTATTGTCCCAGATAGGACAATAACATTCTTACTTTCTGCAGCACAACTTAATATGTAAACATAGTACATAACGTGAGAAAAAAAGTTCAGTGCGTATATATACACACGCACATACTCAATGACAACAAATTCCACAGATTTACCACCCTCTTGCAAAATAAATTCCTTCTCATCTCCATTCTAAAGGTATGTATTTTATTCTGAGGCTTGGCCTCTGGTCCTAGACTATCCCATTACTGGAAGCATCCTTTCCACATCCATTCTATGCAGGCCTTTTCATTCATGGGATGTTTCATTCATGTTCTTTTGTGATTTATGGAGGATTGATTAACGGATAGATGTGAAGTTCCAGTCTCCTGACTACCTGAATTTCAGGATTAGCAAACCGCAGAACCCCAATTCTCATTCAAAGAAAGATCGGGGCAGTTCTGGTGGAGCTACTTGATGTGAAACCATTAAGAAGCAGTCTCTTGAATCACGTGACCCTGAGTAAAGTCTTGAAGGGAGTGACAAGGCTCAGAAGCCCATCTAAAATCATTCTGATTTTTTTCCAAATGAATATTTCATCATGAAGTTGTTTTCATTTAACTATAAGCAAGTTGAATGAAAAATTTCCTCTTGCTGAAATAGAGGCTTTTATGCTTTTAAAATGCTCAAACTCCATTGTATGTGGTGTAAATGCAAAGGCTTTAAATCTATCAGCCTGCTGTCAGTGATTCTTTCTGATTAAACTTGCAGATAAATCTGAACAGTGTTGGCCAGCCCTTCACATTTAATGATTTTATGCATCGCTTACTGCTGCCTTTGTTCGTGTCCTCTACATCTCTTCCATTCTGTTGTCCCATTCTCTCACTCGTTTTTTCATTAATATGAGCACTCCACTCCTTACTCAGATCCCTGTCAGTTCGTCACACATTCACATGTAGATCGGTTTCAAATGTCTCCCTTGTCTAATTCTGCCACAACATCACAGTCTATCTCAGGAAACTTGGCATTGAGTTAAGGCCCCTTGTGACCGCTATCAATTTCTCACAGATATACTCTATTGTCACATAGTTAAAGCCATTTGATCAACTTTAGAACATTTTAAGTTGTGTGTTTTGTCAAAAAAAAAGAATGTTTCATGGTCATTTTGCTGTTTAAAAGGGAAATGATTACCGGAAAAATAACATTTCGCCTGACAGTTGGGAGTAATTAGTTTCCCAGGGAGAAGGTGCTGGTTGTGGGGATGTCACAAAGTGAACCATTGTCGTTTTATGGATGCTCATCTGTCAACTGTCAGCGCCTTTCAAAGAGGCTCTGGCTATAATGTTTTTCCTTTGCCTCTTTCCCAGCGCAGAGCCTAAATTTGCCTGAATAATCATCAGTCTTTCTATTTGCCTACGCTAAGCAGTTCCAATAGCTTTGTAGCTTGTGCCATCACTGCAGCTGCAAGCAATGAAAGAACATGCCATCCACAATGTGCATCAATAAAGATATCTTCATATTTCAGTGGGCTGCGCTCTTGGGTTGAAGATATGAGGACATGTCAACAGCCTTTCAATTCACTGGGTTATTAACTGAGTGTTGTGGTAATGATGCAGGATATTCTGTGACCATTTGAAGGATGACGTTTATAGAGTTACAGAAATGGACCCTTTGGCCAAAATTGCCTATACCAACTGTGATGCCATTACACGCCAATCCCATCTGCCCACATTAGACCCCTGTCCCCACTCTTCGTTCCAATCCAAGTATCTGTCCAAATGCCTTCTAAAAATTGTAAGTGCATTCACCAGAAGTTCATACCATATAACTACCATCTTCTATGTGATAAAACATACCCCTCAGATATCCTTCAAATTTCTTTGCTCTCACCTTAAACCTACGTTGTTTCATTTTGGGTTCCCCACACGAGGAAACAGACTCTATCTATCCTAGCTATGCTGCTCAATGTCATAAACCTCTACAAGGTCACCCCTTAGCCTCTTATGTTCTAGTGAGAATAAATTTACTCCATCTAACTTCTCCTTATAAGAAAAGCCCTTCAGACCAGGCAACATTCTGCTGAATATTTTCTGCACCATTTCTAATGCTCTATATCCTTTCACCATAATGTGGTGACCAGATCAGTACATAATTAATGTTTTGTACAACTTCATCATGAGATCCCAATTCAATCTCAATTCCTCAATTTGTGCAGGCAAGCATGCCAAATGAGTCTTCACTACCCTATCCACCTGTGCGACTATTTTATGGAACCTATGAACTTGAACCACTGGTTCGTTCTACACACAACTGTTACCACCCTACCATTTACTGTGGATGTCCTATCCCTAATTAGTGTCCAAAATGCACAACCTCACTATTATCTGGATTAAATTCCACCTGCCACTGCTCCACACAATTTTCCATCTGGTCTAAGAAGTTCCATATCCTATTACAATATTCTTCGTTATCTACTACTCTACCAACGTTTGTGTCAGCAGGAGACTTCAAATCAGTCCACTCTACACATATATTTATATACACATATATATATATATAAACCACAACTCTATATATATATATATATATATATATATATATATATATATATATATATATATAAACCACAACTATATATATATATATATAGTTGTGGTTTACATAGACTTTAGCAAGGTTTTTGGCAAAATCCCATACAGTTGCGGTGACAAGAGGTCGAGGGTAGTGGTCGAGGAATGTTTTTCTAACTGTGTATATATATATTTTGCCAAAAACCTTGCTAAAGTCTATGTAAACCACAACTATCGCCTGCCTTCATCGATTTTCTTAGGCGCCTCCTTCAAAAACGTAATCGGATTTGTGAGGCAGCAGTTCTCTGTACCAAACAAGGTTCATCCCTTCTAATTGGCCCCTATCTTTCCATGTTAACATAAATCCTATCTCTTAGAATTTTTCCTATCATTTCCCTACCCTTGATAATGTCATAGTCATAAAATGTGGAAACAGGCACACGTCGGGCAACATGCTCCATCGACACTCATCTCACCTGCCCATGACCCATATCTTATCCATGTCCATCAAGACACTCCCAAATTCCCCGTCTTTTCTCACGGTAAAACAGAGGAGAAATACTCATTAAAGACCTTGCCCATCTCCTGTGGCTCCATGCAGAGTTGACTGCTTTAGTTCACGAGGGATCCCATTCTCTCTCTGGTTATCCTTTTTCCCTTTATGCACTTATAAAATATCTTGGGATCATCCTAATATTATCTGCCAGAGATGCAAGTCTCACAACTCTGTAGTTTCCTGGCTAATCCCTACTGCCCTTTCTGAATATGGGAACAACAGCTATCCTCCAGTCTTCTGGTGCCTCACCTGGGGCTAATATAAATGTACAATTCACCTTAACAACCATGACGACCACCATGCCTATCTATACTATTCCCACTTACCTGCTATAATTACATATCACTCTGTGGTTTGCTCATTCACCTCTCTAAATGCGTTATTATCATTGTTACTGTTCTTGCCTCCACCATTCCTCTGGCAGCTCATTCCAGCTACCACTATGAAAACGTTACCTCTCACATCCCATTTAGACATCTATTTTGTTGCTCTTCAGTTTTAGATACACCTAACTTGGAAAACAAAGACTGTCTCCCCTATCTATTGCTCTTATAATCTTACTACCTCTATCATGTCAGTTCTCAGCCTCCTTCACCCCATGGAAAATAGACCTAGCCTATCGCCTATCAAACCTAGCCTAATAACCCAAGCCCACTTACCCTCCTTCCAATATCTCCAGAGCTCCTTACCCAACTCTCCTCCATGCAAAAGTACCTTGTTTCACTCAACGGTGGAGCAATAACTCTGCACAAACAGGCTTGAGTACCCCTTTATCAAAAACACCCCGCAACGTATCCCTTCTCAAATCCAGTGCAATAAACCTTCCTCAGCAAACTTTATTCCCCCTCTGTGCAATAATTTACCACTGTCCTGTTCTGTACAATAACTCAATGGTAGCATCCTTAACAGGATATCTCACAACCAGCTGGATTCAAGCTGACTCTGTACATTAATTGCACATTCCTTTACTCTATCTTAGAGCAATAACTTTCCGGTAACTAGCTTCCCTCTCCTTCTATGCAATAAAATCCTGGTAGTGTCCTTAATATCTTTCCCTCAATGCAATGAATTCTTCAGAAACTGGGTCCATTGTTCTTTGTGCAAGAACAACCTGCAACCTGCATTCTCAACCACTGTGCAAAAGGCAACAGCACCTAACTGTACATTGCTTTTGTTCAATAACCCATAATCACAACCTGACATAATTTCCTCTCCATGCAGTAACTCCGCAGCACATGGGTTTTCCCTGTGTTCTGAGCAGTAACCTTTCGCTCAGTTCCACTATTCCTTTAACCCAACTCTCAGAACTTGGCTTAATTTTCAATTAAAGGTTTGAAGAGTGGGCAGAGAAGTGGTAGATGGAATATAGTGTAGCAAAGTCATGCATTTTGGTAGTAGGAATAAAGGTGTCAACTACTTTCTATATGAGGTGAGAATTCAGAAATCGTAGGTGCAAAGGGACTTCTGTTGCAGGATTCCCAAAAGGTTAATCTGCACGTTGAATCAGTAGTAAAGACAACATGCTAGCATTTATTTCAAGAGGGCTTGTATACAAAAACAGGAATGTACTGTTGAAGCTCTATAAGGCACTGGTAAGGCTGCATTTGGAATATTGTTAGCAATATTGGGCACCATATCTGAGGAAGGATGTGCTGACCCTGGAGAGGGCCCAGAGGAGGTTTACAAGAATGATCCCAAAAATGAGTAGGTTAACTCATGATGAGCGTTTGTTGGCACTGGGTCTGTACTCACTGGAGTTTAGAAGAATGAGGAGGGACCTCATTGAAATGTACAGATTAGTGAAAGGCCTGGATAGAGTGAATGTAGAGAGGATGTTTTTATTAGTGGGAGAGTCATAGCCTCAGAATTATAGGACATTATTTAGGAAGGAGATGAGGATACATTTCTTTGAGTGGTGAATTTGTGGAATTCTTTGCTATAGAAGGCTGTGGAGGCAGTCAGACGATATTTTTAAAACAGAGATATAAATTCTTGATTAGTACTGATGTCAGAGATTATGGGGAGAAGACAGGCGGACAGGGTTAGGAGGGAGAGATTGATCAGCCATGATTGGATGGCGGAGTAGACTTGGTGGATCTAATTCTACTCCTATTCCTTATGACCTTATGAAAGCAATGGTGACTGGTAACCTTAAGGAACTGTCCCACTGCGGCGACCTAATCCACGAATTAAGAAGAGTGTCTTCGACCTTCAAGCTCGAGGGCACTCGCCTGGAAAACCCTGAGCTGGATCGATCGTCAGTGTTGAAACAGCGAGCTGGATCGAACGAAAAACACACACACACACACACACACACACACACACACACACACACACACACACACACACACACACACACACACACACACACACACACACACACACACACACACACTGTCTGAAATTCACACCCGTGATGAAGAGAAAGGTTAAAGACGGCTGCACAGTGTACGGTAAAGGGCCTGTCCCACTTACGCGTCCTTGGCTCGCAAATTACGCGACCTTGTGGTCGCTTGAGGCGTACGGGCACCGTATGGCCACGCGGGGCCGGTCCCACTTAGAAGCACAGAGGGGTATGGAGTTGTGCGGGGCCGGGGCTCCGAAATTCTTGCTGTGAACTAAATCTTTGCACGCCAACGGCCTGTCGCAGAACTGACGGCCAAAGTGGCACGGGCCCAAGACCCTGTCGCGACACAACGTCTCACCTTCATCTGCAGCAGAAGTAGGCAAACGATCGGCGAATTCGGCATGGAGCTCACGGCTGTTGCGGTCTGGATCCGCCCCCACTTCTATTCCAAGAAGTGGGGCCAAGAAAATTGAAGATAGACACAAAATGCCGGAGTAACTCAGCGGAACCGGCAGTATCTCTGGAGAGAAACAATTGGTGGTGCTTCGGGTCACGATCCTTCTTTCAGACTGAAGAAGAGTCTCGACATGAGACGTCACCCATTCCTTCTCTCCAGAGATGCTGCCGGTCCCGCTGAGTTACTCCTGCATTTTGTGTCCATCTTCAAATGACGTCACGCACTCCAGACGGCTGTGCGTACGCATGTAATCGCACCCGACCTTCGTTCGACCGTCTTGGCTCAACGCGACCACGAAGTCGCGTAATTTGCGTGCCAAGGACACGTAAGTGGGACAGGCTCTTTAGTCCTTTAGAGAGCCTGGAGAGGGGGGTGGGGGAGGGAAGGGGAGAGAAACGGGGAGGTGGGGGGGGGGGGAGCGAAGGAGTGGAGACACTTTTAAGAAGTATAATAAAGTTTAGCGAGTATTTTACCTACCGGTCGGTTTTCCTTGGTCCTGAAAACTCCAATGAGCCAATTAAAATGCGCAGACAGCAAAGGAGATTGCCTACGGCTGCCTGTAACTAAATAGTGACCCCACTCCACTGCACTACGAGTCAAAAAGAACCATGCCGACCAAATTTTACTCGCGGAAAATTGTTCAACATGCTGAAAGATTTTCCGCGACCTAGCTGAGGCCGCGAGTATTCGGGAACTTCCCTCGAGCATGAAGGAGAGTTCCAGTGACCTCATAGGACCTCCTAGGACCACGTGTCGACAATGCTGTGAGTTTTAGTCGAGGGCAAACTCTTCTAAACTTGCAGATTAGGTCGCCGCAGTGGGACAGCCCCTTAACAAGCAATTCCCCAGCATCTGATTTTACTTTCCATCTCTGCAAAATGTTATCCAATTCCACTTTTTAATAATTATCTGGGAATTGGCTTCACTTTTCCTCTATGCTCTAACTTTCAGTGCAATATTTCAGTGCAATAATTCCCCAACGACTGAAAATAGAAATTCTCTGGTGTTGGTTTTGTTTTATTATTGTCACGTGTACCGAGGTACAATGAAAAGCTTTTGTGCACGAACCATCCAGTCAAATCAAATCATGTTATTCATGGGTACAATCAATCCATATATAAGTGCAACAGGAATGACACTATAAAATACAGATTCATTTGCAGAAAGCCACCTTTGTGAGTTTGCTGATGAACATGACAGAGAATGGAAAGGGAACGACTATTTGGATCAAGAATCTTGGTCGTCTCACAGTCATCAGCTAATTTCCCTTTTTAATTAATTTCCTTGAACAATGGTCCTTACAAATGTTTGCTGACACCCAATGGCAATCAAAGGAAACTGCAGGCTATCTGGAATTCCCTTGTCTCCACTGACCATTCGTGGTTAGCTACATTCCACAAATAATGCCTTCCTTAATTCCGTGCACATTCATCTCTATGGTATAGATTTCAATATTTGTTCACATTATTCCTTACCAGCTTCGATTAGCTCCTGTTCAGATATTTATTCCATTCTTTGCTTAACTTCTTAGCATCATCTAATGATTTTGCCCGAGCTATGTTCAATGTGGACAAAGTGAAAGTAAGTCTTGTCTCGTATCTGACTTGTACATTTTAAAGATGTGACCTTGAGCGGCATGTTGACAGTGCACATTCAATTTGATTCTCCATTATCTCTGCCTCACTGAATTTTAAGAACCTGAATCCCCATGTCCATTGCAATGATATTCTCTTCCCGGAAAATGATTCTGTCCATTCATTGGTACTCTTAATTTAAAGCTCGTAGTCTTAAAATCATATTTTTCCGATTTCTTAATCACATCTGTATCAGCTGGCATCCCATCATCCAGTACATGCACTTCATGCTGAATTTCAGCATTCAATTAACAAGGTCGGCAAAACTTAGCGGAACTGGGAAAATACTGCAAATTTTGCCAGCCAGTTAATGATGGTCCCCGTACACAGCATGCTGGTTGCTTTACTGAAGTAGAGGATGTACCGGGGTTTACCAGTCATTTGCAGCGGCTTCGATAGATGAAGGCCAGTGAGTGCCTATGGTCTGCCAACCATTTTGTATTGTTAGTTTTATATTTTAAAAGTTTACATTTAGTTCAGTTTAAATTTAAAGATACAGCATGGAAACAGGCATTTCGGCCGACCTTCCATCACCTGTTTGAGTTAGGTCACATTAATCTGAAGAAGGGTCTCGACCTGATACATCACCTATCCATGTTCTCCAGAGATGCTGCATTGACCCATTGGGTTACTCCAACACTTTTTGCCCTTTTTTTGTAAACCAGCAACTGCAGTTCCATAGTAATGTCAACAGTTAATCTACAAATCCACACGTCTTTGGGATATGGAAGGAAACTGGAGCACCTGGAGGAAGCACACATGGTCACACAATCGGTGGGGGCGCTGCGAGCCGGCAGCCTTGCCAGCAGCGTGTAGGTTTTTTCTACTTTTTTTGTTTTTTTAGTGTGTCTCGATGTGTGTTTTTATGTTCCTCGGTGAAACCGCTTTGGTCGTCTCCTCCATGGAGAGGCGACTTTTTCCATGTCGCCTCCCTCGTGGCATAACATAAAGGGTCGGTGCAGCCTTTCCCGGAGACGTGCCCGGGGCTTCAGCAGAGGGCGCAATGCAAACTCTTTCATCGTGGAGCAGGCAAGCCCTTGCCGGGGGTTGCCGGAGGGGAGCACGCGTTGGCCCGCGGCAGCCAGAAGCCGCGGTCTGCGGAGCTCCAGCTGGCGCAGCGTCCGGAGGCTGGGATCCCTCGTTGGGGACCCCGGAGGAGAAGAGCTCCGACCGCCGGCCTGCGGCCTACTTCTAACCAAGGGCGCGGCAGGGACTTCCATTCAGAACAGGATCCCTCACCGAGAATCCCTGGAGAGGAGCTCCGACCGCTAGCCCACGGCCTACATTATCCAAAAGCCGCGGACTACGGTGCTTATGGCTGGCGCGGCATCTGGAGCCTGGGATCCATCGTTGGGGACCCCGGAGGAGAAGAGCTCCGACCGCCGGCCCGCGGCCTACTACTAACCGCTGGTGTGGTGGGGACTTACAACCCCGAGCGGAATCTCTCACCAGGGATCCCTGGAAAAGAGCTCCGACTGCCGGCCCTGCGATCTGCGGTGCTTCCGGCTGCGGCACGGTGGGGACTTTAGATCTTCGACCGCCAGCCTGCGGCCTACACCATCTTGAAGCCGCGGTCTCCGATGGGGAAGCACTGATTCAGGACTTATCTGGACTTACCTTATCTGCACATCTGGACGCCTGCAGCGGCGACGGGGGAAAATGGAGGAGGACTGACCAAACTTTGTGCCTTCCACCACAGTGATGAATGCTGTGGTGGATGTTTGTGTTACATTTTTATTGTGTATTGTGTGTTCTTTTTTTTATTGTACCGCTGCTGGCAACTTAATTTCACTGCACTTTATGTGCAAGTGATTAATAAAACTTGACTTACAGGGAGAATGTGCAAACTCCATGCAGGCAGCACATGAGGTCAGGATTGATCCTGGATGTCCGGAGCTGTGGGGCAGCACCTCCACCAGCTGTGCCGTCCTATATTCTCATCAAAGCTAAACATGAAAACAATTGGAATTGCAAGACTTTGACTGTGTTGTGCGTTGGTTAATACAGTTGAGAAGCATTTCAGAATAGAGAAAATAGTAAAAATCAGTAAAACAAAGGAGGGGTAACTTAAAATCTAAGACTAGTGAACTTCTAAATACATATATAAAAAAACGAATATAATAGATGTATGGAGAACTTCTAATCCACTGGAAGGGAATATTCGTTTTACTCATCGGTACATAAATCGTATTCACAAATTGATTATTTTTTAGTGGATAAAAAATTAATTCCATACCAAACTAAGCCTTCATATCACACCAGTATTATTTCCGATCATTCTCCATTGACTTTTCTGTTAAAAGTTGAGGGAATGGCGGGTAAAAAATATTTTTGGAGGTTTAATACACAAATTTTAAATAACCCACACGGTTATAAATCTTTAAAACAACAAATGAATTTTTTTTTGAGATAAATGAAACCAGGTATTTCACCTTCTTTACTATGGGAAACTTTCAAGCCATTTATCAGAGGAATTCTAATCTCATAGCAAATGTTTCAAAATAAAAAGAATAAGACAGAACAGCAGATGCTATAAAATGAAATTAGATGATTAGAGTTAGATAATGCCAAAGATCCAACTACAGATAAACATAATAAGATAATACTACTGAAATTTAAACTTAATTAAATTTTATCGGCAAGAGTAATAAGATTATTCCAAATCACAAAACAGGACACATTTCGAATTTGGTGACAAGCCACATAAACGCTTAGCTCGTCAATTGAAAAAACAAGTAAAGGAAAATACTATCACTAAAATTAAATCAGAGAAAGGTGAATTACTAACATTACCTAAGGATATTAACAATAGATTGGCACAATTTTATCAAAATTTGTATACATCTAAACTAAATAGAAGATAGTAAAATTATAAATGTTTTAGATAACTGTAATCTTCCAAAACTTGACCTTTTGGAAAAGAGGAATTAGGAGCTCAGATTACACTTGAAGAAATAGGTGAAACAATAAAATTGTTGAAAAATGGTAAGACGCCTGGACCAGATGGTTTTAGTAATGAATTTTATAAAAGATTTCACGAGATAACGGCTCCACGCTTACTTAATTTATATACTCATGCCTTTAAAGAAAATAAATTACCAGAAACATTAGCTGAATCAACTATTACGCTTATACCAAAAAAAGATAAAGAATTAGATGAACTGGGCTCATATAGAGCTATATAACTTTTAAATACAAATCAGAACATTTTAGCAAAGACCTTAGCAAGAAGATTGAGTAAATATATTAGTAAATTGATAAATCCTGATCAAACGGGGTTTATACCCAAAATACATTCATTTAATAATTTGAGACGCTTGTTTAATATAATGTACTCACATAAAATGGAGGAAGAAGATATATCAATTGTTTCTCTGGATGCAGAGAAAGCATTTGATCAGGTAGAGTGGCAGTATTTATATAAAGTATTGCAAAAAAATAATATGGGAGAGAATTTTATTGAATGGGTAAAATTAATAAATGATAAACCGACGGCAAGAATATTAACCAATAATATGTTATCTCCAAATTTTATTTATCAAGGGGCAATAGGCAGGGATGTGCTTTATCATCTCTGCTTTCGCCCTTATGATAGAGTCCCTGGCTGAAAGTTTAAGAAGTTATCCGAATATTCGGGGATATAATACTAGTGACTCAAATAATAAAATTTCATTATATGCAGACAATATACTTTTATATATTACAAACTCACAAACGAGTATACAAAACTTATTAAATTTAATAGAGGAATTCGGTTATTTTTCTGGATACAGAATAAATTGGAATAAAAGTGAAATCATGACGTTAAAACCTCAAGCATCTACACACCTATTAAAGTTCCTCTTTAAAATTGCAACAGAAAAATTTAAGTATTTGGATATTCAAATTACTAGAAAATACAAAGCATTATTTAATGCTAATTTTATGCCTTTATTAAATAAACTCAATGTGTCGATTAAATTCTGGAAAACACTTCCATTATCATTAATAGGCAGAATAAATGCTATAAAAATGATCTTTTTACCACAAATATTATACCTATTTCAATCTATACCATTATATATACCAAAAAACTTCTTAAAAATATTAGACTCTAATATTACCAATTTTATCTGGGATTCTAGATCATATAGAATCCAAAGAAAACATTTGTGCAAACCAAAAGACATCGGGGCACTTTCACTTCTGTATTATTTTGTATTTTTGTATTATTATTGGGCAGTGCATATTAAGAATATAATTTACTGGTTGGACAGTTCTACCCAACAGACAGAATGGATAAGAATGGAGAAAGAGGACTATTCTCCATGTAATACAGGAGTGATCCTCTTCTCCCCGATGAAACTGAACAACACAATATATAAGAATAACCCAATTATACATGATACAATAAGAATTTGGGAACAAATAAAATTATCCTTAAAATTAAGAAATCTATCATTGTTAATGCCAATAGTGAATAATCCTTCATTTAAACCATCTCTTATTGATAAAACATATAATCAATGGGAAAGAATGGGAATTAAAAGGATCGATGATATGTATGAAATGGGAAATCTGTTATCATTCCAACAATTACAATTAAAATTTAAACTGAAAAATAACCAATATTTTAAATATCTTCAGATCTGTGACCATGAAGAAATGCATACAAAGATATCCAAACATAACTTCAGAGCCATTGGAAGAAGCAATGAACATTAAGGCTGACTCACAGAAATTAATATCATATTTATATAATAGTATTTTAAATATAGATTTACCATCAACAGAGACACAGAGAAGAGTGGGAACGAGAATTAATGATAAAAATTAAGGAAACATGGGAAAAGTATTTGATATATATACACAAATGTTTGATTAATGTAAGACATAATATAATTCAATTTAAAATGTTACATAGATTATATTACTCAAAAACTAGACTGAATAAATTATATCCAAATACTTCCCCCATTAGTGATAAATGTCTATCCCAAAATGCAACTATAACACACTCTTTTGTCTCCTGCATAAAACTTTATAAATTCTGGAGTGATATTTTTGAAATATTTACAAAATTATTTAAGATTAACATGGAACCTAATATTGAAATGATTATATTTGGAGTAATGGAAGATGTGAATAAACTGAACTCATCTCAAAATTTATTTTTTAAATTATGGGTTAATAACGGAAAAAAAAACTTATACTTAACTTTTGGAAAAATACAACCATACGAAGGCTTAAAATTTGGATTTCAAACATGTTGAACACTGCACATCTTGAGGAAATGCGATTCCTCCTAATAGATAAATTAGAGCAATTTTTAACGAGTTGGTCTCCATTTGTCGATTTTTTGGAATCATATGGTGCAACAAAACCGTAGAAGCTAACTGTTTCAGGATTGGGTGAGGGGTGGTCAAGAATATAGATAACGATCTCCTTAATCTCTTACTTTCTACTCTTTTTTTCTTTCTTTTCCCTTTTTCATTCTCAACTTTCTTTTTTCACACTTTTTTCTTTCTCACACACTAGATATCACATGTTTCTCTATCTTTTATTATCTACCCTCTCTTTTTCTTTCTCATTATGAAAAAAAAAAAAATAAGAAGCTGTACATAAAATGTAATATGTCAATATATATTAGGCACCTTGGTGCCCTATTCCTGTACTTACTTCTAATAAAATAAAGACAATTAAACCCCCCCCAAAAAATAAAAAATAAATACATATATATATATATATTTTTTCCATATATATATATATATGGAAAATAGAACAGTACAGCTCAAGACCAGGCCCTTCAGCCCACAATATCTGGGCCAAACATGATGCCAAGACCATCATACATCTACTTGAGCAGAATCCATATCCCTCCATTCCTTGCATATCCATATGTTCATCCAAGTCTTTTATATGAAATTGGTCATTTGTGGATAGGTACTGGAAAATGTTTATGGAAGATGGCTTAAAAATCTCAACTGATTTTCAAGGAAGAAAGCCAACATTTCCAACCCAGTCTGGCTTAAGTATGGCTTAAGTTTGACTTATGTATTGCATAGAGAGCCTGGAAAATAAAACTCCCCAGTACAGACCAAGTGACCCTCTCTATATCATAGGTAGACAAAATTGCTGGAGAAACTCAGCTGGTGAGGCAGCATCTATGTAGTGAAGGAATAGGCGACGTTCTTCCACTATATATCATGATTCTTTATCGCCTACATAGCACTCCATTAATCAATTGGGGAGCTCGGGCAATACATAAAATGCTCTCACATCCCACACCTGCACTGAATATAGTGCATGGATGCAAGAGGCCCTGCTCCAATGACTTCAACGGCTTGCCGTATCACCTCTGCATTTCTCGATGAGTGACCTATCTTTTAAAGAACTCAGACCTCCACACAAAACACATTTTCTGTGAAGATTCCCACCCTGCAGGTCTAAAAAGTTAAACCCACTGCGACATATTTTGTGAGATCAGGAACCTTTATTTATTTATGCAGGGATTCATATGCCTTCAGGAGGTGATTGTAAATGTCACTTTTGGTAGGTCTGATGACTTGTTGCTCCTTCGTTTTGACATGTATCTGATTGAACATTGATGAATGATCTTTTGAATGAATGTAATATCTGCTTCCCTCTTTCTTCCAGTCTCTGGCCTCTCTATAGCAGCCAAAGAGTGTGTCACTATAAGGGAATTACCAATGGTGTGTCACCATTGAGGACTATTGCTCTATTCTGAAAGATGGGGTGATATTAATCATGTGTAGGCAGAGGAGAATAGATTATATTGGCATCCTGTTACGCACAGACATAGTGGACTGAAGGGCCTGTTCCTGCGCTGTACTTTTCCATGTTTTATGTAAGATGGTAGACAAAAGTGCTGGAGAAACTCAGCAGGTTATAGCTCAACTCAACTCACAAACTCAGAATGGCAGCATCTATGGAGCGAAGGAAATAGGCAACCTTTTCGGCCGAAACCCTTCTTCAGACTGATGCAGGGTGGGGGGGGGGGGGGGGCAAGAAGAAGAAAGGAAGAGGAGGAGCCAGACTGATGGAGAGCTGGGAAGGGGAGGAGACAGCAAGGGCTACTGGATATTGGAGAAGTCAACGTTCAAGCCTTTGGGGGGCATACTGCCCAAGTGGAATATGAGGTGCTGCTCCTCAAATTTCCGGTGGCTCTCACTCTGACCATGGAGGAGGCCCAGGACAGAAAGATGCACAGCATACTGTTGGAGATTTCAGAATTGGGTGAAATCCCATCAGGTCACTAGACTTCCTTTTAGATTATATTTCTGAGTGAAAGGATTAAGGGCCTGTCCCACCAGCATGCAACTCTAGGCGATGAACGCGATCAAACCGGCAGCGGGGGCCGCGCGGAGGTCGGGTGATCCCCTGTACAGGGCCGTTCCCACCAGCATGCGCCTGCATGTGGCAAGCGCAACTAAACCGGCAGCGAGGGCCGCGCGGAGGTTGGGTGAGTGGCGCAACGCGGCGCAAAGCGAGGCGAACTTGAAGCAAGTCCAAGGTAAGTTCGCCAGGACTTAGAGGGGTACACAGAGAGGGGCACCGAGACACATACACATACAGGGCCACGGAGCCACACACATAGAGGGTCACGGAGGCACTTACAAATAAGTTCACGAAGGCACGATGTCCGGGTGGTGTGTAAATGTCGAGGCGACTGCGAGCCGACAAGCCGTTGCCGCGCGGGATTTTTAGACATAGTCGGTTTTTCGGAGCCCCGCGCGGTGTCGGGACGAACTCGGGACGAACTCCGCACAATTCCGCGCGGCTCCGGCAATCAATGTGGGACCGGCCCCGCGACGCCGGACGGCTCAAGCGACCACGTTAGGTCGCGCTAATCGCGTAGAGTTGCATGCTGGTGGGACACGCCCTTTAGGACGTAGTTGAGGCAGGTACTATCCCAATGTTTAAGAAACATTTAGACAGGGACATGGATAGGACAGGTTTAGAGGGATAGGGCCAAATGCAGGCAAGTGGGACTAGATGGGACATGTTGGTCAGTGTGGGCAAGTTGGGCCAAAGGGCCTGTTTCCACGCTGTATGACTCAGTGACTTTTTGACTGTGACTATGAAAGCAACCAAAATGTATTTTTAAACTGGATTTTGGCCAGTTGCATGATTGTTTTGGAGGGAAACTGGAAGGACATTCGCATTAGATGGAGCTGTCACAGCAGCAAATATTTAATCCATTTCCAAGGCAGAAAACTGGCTGATTAGTATCTCTTAATCAAAAGCCGCAGGTGATAAAAATCGGAAATAAAGCATTTGCTGGAAATATGTAACAGGCTGGGTGACATCTGGGAAGAATTTGAAACAGAGTTACTGTATCGGGTTGAAAAGCTTCCACACCTTGTATAGGTCTTGGCTTCCTGCTCTCTAACCCAATCTCAGCACTACCATTCCAGCTACACAGGTACCTGCTCCTCTTCCTGTGAGAAACGGGAATCCGTTTTCAGCTCCTAACCAGAGCTTGCCCAGAAATAAAGATGCAGAAACGCTTGTTATGCATCACCATCTTCCTCTGTGAGCAGCTACAGATCAAATATACTGCTATCCACATCTGAAAATATCAACTGCAAGAAATGCCCTAAAAAGACCATGAATGGGGTCAGAGAGGCATGACATTTTATCAAGACAGAAATATATGTTTTTCGATTTCCTTTCCAAATAATTGAATTTTGCAGCAATCCCACAGGTATCAGTGTCCCTTGTTATCTGTGGCAGCTAATCCCATAACCTAATTTCAGTTGGGTGTATTTTACTCGAGTTCTGATTTGATTTTGGATAATTCACAATCTAATACTGGGGATTTGGTTGAAACAGCTTGCTTTTTTTAACATTTAAGTGTAAAGCATAGAAACAATTTGCCGGAGGGTTTGCTCCATTTTCAAAAACGATTTGCAAAATTTTGTGCAAATTGTAAAGCAGACAAATTTCTTGCAATTTTTTGGAAGCGTTTTAAAACTACAATAATTGGAAAGAACGATGAGCAGCTGACATGTTGGAAACTATTGTTCATTTAAAAAAAAGATATGTAAGATTAATAAAGGCAGATGATTATTAGCAGAAATGAGATAACTGAGCGTAATCTCTGCTAAAAGCCTGCATTATAGAACAAATACGTTTGATTAAAATCAACGATGGTCTTGGTGTAATAGCTGGCATGTGTAATGAAAATCAAAACTGGCACTCATTACTACATTATAAGAATGAACGTTTCCATTGTACTAATGATTTGAATGAATCTTTATGTTGTTTATATGTGGTATACAAATTCATTTAACCTACTTAAACTCTTGATTGTGTATCCTATTATAGTGCTTCCACCCTCATATGATTGTTGGTGAGAAGTATAATTAATGCTTTGAAAAAGCAATTAGGTTGTAAGTTTCCCTGGGATGCCTTTATCTATTTGATAGAAACTGTCTCTTTTAACTGGCACAGAACTCAGCATTTAATATGAGTGGCTTAATTTCAATTGTAACAAGCCAAATAATGCCAGTTCTGAATTAGCCACACACAATCTGCCAACCTTTTACCTCCCATCATCACACTCCTCTACTAGCAGCACAAAAGTCGAGAACGCATCACCTTGAATCGAGCAAAGGTTGAGTGCTCCTTAATGTTATCGATGCTCGGTACATGTCAATCTTAGCCTTGCTTCTGTCTAACCACCACTACTGAAAGAGCAGACGTCTTTTATGTAGCTCCATCATAGCTTCAGAATGCCCCGAGGTCTTTCACAGCCAGTGAAGTATTTTTGAAGTGTAGTCATTGTTGTAATGAGGAAAACACAATAGCTAATCTACATCTACAAACAGACAACAACCAGAACATTTTTTTTTTTGAGAGACACAAGGACCTGCAGATGATGGAATCATGAGGAAAACACAAAGTGCTGGAGAAACTCAGCGAGTCAGGCTGCATCTGTGAAGGCAATGGTCCTTTCGGGCCAGGATCCTTCTTTATACAAAGGATTTTTTTTTTTTGCTTTGTTGATTGAGGGAAAAAATATTTGCTTGATCATCAGGGATAACCTCTACTCTTCTTTGATATAATATCAGAGGACCATTAAACATAGGAGCAGAATGAGGCTATGCAACCTTTAAGTCTGCTCCACCATTTGACCATGGCAATAGACAAGAGACAATAGGTGCAGGAGTACGCCATTCAACCCTTCGAGCCAGCATCAATCTGGCTGATCTATTTTACCCTTTCATCCCCATTCTCTTACCTTCTCCCCGTAACCTATGACACCCTTACTAATCAAGAACCTATCCATCTCCACTTTAAAAATAACCCATGCCTTGGACTCCACTGCTGAGTGTGGCAATGAATTCCACAGATTCACCACACTCTGGCTGAAGAACTCCCTCCACATCTCCATTCTAGAGGTACGTTCCTTTATTCGGAGGCTGTGCCCTCTTGTCCTAGACTGTCCCACGACTGGAAACGTCCTCTCCACATTCACTCTATCTATGTCATGGGGTTTCTTACAACGACATGAGAAAGTAGACAAAGCGTTCAGGATAATCCCAAGTGATTTTGATAAAGGGAAAAGGGATACCTGGAGAGAGAATGAGACCTCGCAGGAATCAAAGCGGTTAACTCTGTGGGGAGTCACTGAAGATGGACATGGTCCTCAATGAGTATTTCTCCTGTGTTTTTATTGTGGAGAAAGATATGAGGATTGTGGAACTTGGGACAGTCAATGGAAGTATCTTGAGAGCAGTCAGTATTATGGTTGAGGAGGTACTGAAGGTCCTGATGCATATGAAGGTAGACAAATCTCCCAGGCCTGATCAGATATCTCTAAGGACACTCTGGGCAGCTGGAGAGGAAATTGCAGGTGCCTTGACTGAGATTTACGAGGTATCATGAAATACGGGCGAGGTGCCGGAAGACTGGAGGGTGGCAAATGTTGTTCCTCTAAGTCGAAACCAGGTTGCTTGGAATTATACTTTAAATTTTACATTTAGAGTGAAATTCCTAAATGACTCTGGGCCGTCCAATTCCAAGCTGGGACACTAAGAACAGAACATCACTCTTTTCTATACACTGTGAATGGCTCAATTGTATCATGTATTGTCTTCTGCTGACAGGTTAGCACGGAACAAAACTTTTCACTGTACCTTGGTACACGTGACTATAAACTAAACTAAAATAACTTTTGCATGAGGTGCTAATGAGATGTGGTGGACAAAATAATGGTAGGCTCAGATTGGTAATTTGCTATGTGGAACTATGGCAGGGGATAGGATTAAAAATAATTTCATATCAAGAACATAATAAGAAATTGAGGCAGGATTCCCTCATGACCTGTATGACCTTTTATTTCAGCAGCACTTCCTGTGTGAACAACATATCCTTTGATGTTGTTAATGTCCACAAACCTGCCTCGAATATAGTCAGCAACTCTTCAGTCCTTAGGGGCAGTGAATTCCAAAGCTTCACTCCTCACTGGGTGAAGATATTTCTTCTAATTTCAGTCCTAAATTAGGTCAACTGTGCCCAGAGAGGGGACCTTGCACATTAATGACAAAAGAAACAGGACTATCGCAACATTTAAGAAACTTTTAGACAGGTACATGGATAGGATAGGTTTAGAGGGATATGGGCCAGGTGGGAGTAGTGTAGATGGGGCATGAAGATCGGCATGGGCAAGTTGGACTGAAGCACTTGTTTCCACGAAGTATGACTCTATGACTCTAACAAAGTTGTCAAAGCAAATGAACATTGAATTCTCCAATTTTAGGTAACTAACTTACAACCCCCCCCCCCCCCCCCCCACCCCCACCACCTTCCTCCCATCTCTTAATCCCTGTGCCCCACCTGTATGCACACCCATTTCTCCTCTCACCCCACCATTCCATCTATATTCCTTTCTCTGGCTTCACCATTTGCACTTCTTCTATCCTAATCTCAGACATTGTCTTTTCATCTCTGGCCTTTGTCCAACTATCTGCCTATTAACCCCCCCACCCCGTCCCCCCACGTATTCACCTATCACTTGCCAGAATTTGTCCTGCCCACCTCTTGTCCAGGTTTCCCTCCCCCCATCACAATTAGTTTGAAGAATCCCGACCCGAACGTCACCTATCTTTGTGCTCCGGAGATGCTGCCTGACTTGCTGAGGTACTCCAGCACTTTGTGGGTTTTTTTTGTTGCAGCAAATGATAGATTTGACAGAAAATACTGCAAGGAACTGGGGACAAAAGAAAGAGAACTGCATGAAAAGATATCAATAAATACTAATATAATAAACCTGAATGTTGTTTCTCACACCAAATTGAGAAAATAATTGTCTACAAAATTATTTCATAAAATATGGTGGGCAGTGGTGGTGTTTGTGCCCAGCAGTGCCAGAGACCCAAGTTTGATCCTGACCATAGGTGCTGTCTGTACGGAGTTTGTGCTTTCTCCCCATGACCTCGTGGGTTTTCCCCCGGGTGCTCCGGTTTCCTCCCACACTTCAAAGACGTTTGTAGGTTAATTGGCTTTGATAAAAATCGTAATTTGTCCCCAGTGCGCAGGATAGTGTCAGTGTACCGGGTGATCGCTGGTCAGTGGTGTCTCGGTGGGCCAAAGGGCTGTATCTGTAAAATAATCTAAAAATACACATCAGTCTTTTTATTCATTGACGAGATCTGGGTATCACTGACAAGACTAAATGTTATTAACCATCCATAATTGCCCCTTGAAGCAAGTGACTTGCAAGGCCATTTTGGAGAGCAGTGAAGAGACAATTACATCTCTGTGGGTCTGGAGTCACTTATAGGTCAAAGCAAGTAAGTACAGCATTTTTCTTCTGTTGCAAAAGCTTCAACCAACTGGAACAACAGTCCAGTTGTTTCACGAATTGATGCATTTTGTTCCTGGTTTAGTTAATTAATTCACTTCAAATCTCATTGGTGCCATCCAAAGTCAAATACAATAAACCATAACTTCTCAACAATCTAAGTTTACAAATTCTGGAGGAAATTAATGTTTGAAGATAAATTGGGTGCTGTTATAGTTGACACTTAAAGACTAGAACTATTGTCAGGTTAATCTGATAGAATCCAGAGATATGAGGGAATTCTAATGTAGAGCAGGTATAGATGAGGCTATGTCAGGGATCTTCAGAGGCCCGGGTTAAAGTTCACTTCTGGAATCTGACTACTGTATCCCAGCTTCCATCTTTAGCACAGGTGTGCTTGGTTGGATATGCATAACTCTCTCCCATGAGGCAGGTTAGAAATTTAAATCTCTTTCAAAGTCAATTCCAGCGTATTCTAACATTCACTCAAGCGCAAAAGAATCAATAACTTTCTCGGGATGCAAAATCGATTTCACAGTTCATGAGGATATGGAACGCACAGGATGAAGAGAATAAAGCAGGGTTGTAGGGAAAAAAATGGATAGCATTTTGAAGATGTGGCATAGATACAATCGACTGATTAGCATTTTGCCAACACTGATCAACATGGTCTATCTGCGCAAGTCCCACCTGCCTATGTTGGCTCATATCCCGCTAAACTGTTCCTATCCATGCATGTCCATATGTTTCTGAAATGTTGTGACAGTATTGTCTATTGTCTATACTAGAGACTAGAAGGTGAAAGGGGCAAAGTATAAAGGAGATGTGCAGGGCAAGTTTTATAATACAGAGGGGTGAACGCACTGCCTGGGATGTTGGGTGAAGGCTGGAATGCTAGTGGTGTTTACAAGGCTTTTAGATTGGCATGTGAATGTACAGGGAATGGAAGGATATGGATCATATGCAGGCAGATGAGATTAGTTCATCTTGCCAATATGTTCGGCACAAACATTATGGGCTGAAGGGCCTGGTCCTGTGCTGCTCTGTGTTCTAATCTCTCCACTATTCCCCAAAGGAAATACATTATCCATGTCTTACACACGGGCTTAGAGTTGTAAACCCAACCCAAGAAGAGTAGGCCATTCGGCCCTTCGAGCCAACGCCGCCATTCAATGTCATCATGGCTGATCATCCCCAATCAGTACCCCGTTCCTGCCTTCTCCCCATATCCCCTGACTCCGCTATCTTTAAGAGCCCTATCTAGCTCTCTCTTGAAAGTATCCAGAGAATCGGCCTCCTCCACCCCCAGAGGCAGAGAATTCCACAGACTCACAACTCTCTCTGTGAAAAAGTGTTTCCTCATCTCCATTCTAAATGGCTTACCCCTTTTTCTTAAACTGTGGCCCCTGGTTCTGGACTCCCCCAACATCGGGAACATGTTTCCTGTCTCTAGCATGCCAAACCGTTAATAATCTTATATGTTTCAATAAGATCCCCTCTCACCCTAAATTTCAGAGTATACAAGCCCAGCCATTCCATTCTCTCAGCAAATGACAATCCCGCCATCCCGGCATTTAACCTTGTAAACCTACGCTGCACTCCCTCACTAGCAAGAATGTCCTTTCTCAAATTAGGGGACCAAAACTGCAGTGGCCAAAAGTCTTTGACATTTTCACCCTGGGGAAAAGATTCTGATTGTCTACCCTATGCATGCCTCTCATAAGTTTATATACTTCTATCAAACCCCGCCTCAACCTCCGGGGTTTAGAGAAAACAAGTCAACCTCTATTTGTAGCTATTACCCACTAATGCAGGCAGCATTCTAGTAAACATCTCATGCACCCTGTCTAAAGTCTCCAATCATTCCTGTAATGGAGTGACCAGGACTGCATCAAAACTGCAAACGCGGCCTAACCAAAGTCCCATAGAACTCCATCAGAAATGAGAAGAAATTAAAGACTAGAATGAAGAAGTGCAGTTGCATTAGGCAGGAAAAGGGAAATGAAAATTTAATCCAGTAGCAATTTAAGCAACAGATAACAATTTTCTTTTGTTATTTTCAGGATTATATTTCTTTTGACGACTAAAGTCTCTTGCATCCAACTCTGTCTGCTATCGTTGCACCCGATGAACTCCCAAAAATTTGGATCTTGAATCTCAAGCATTATTCTTTATACTACTGTCAGGTAAAGTCTATTACAGTGTGGCAACTCACTCTCACCTATCGATTATTCTATACGTGCAGTACCATCAACCAATGCTTTCAAGCATAGCTTTCCTAACCAAACATGACATTGCTATTGACAGTAATTCATTGAGCTCATACAGGTTAATAGAGCCCTGCCAAGGCTGTGATAAATATCTTCTTATACTACGATGGAGCTGGGGATATTGTTGCATTACCTGGTGCCCCTGCCATCAAAGGGAGTCTGATGCAATCCAGAAATATTCCCCAAACCCAACAACCACTTGCACCTTCAATCAAGTGAAATCTCAAGTCACTACAAACAAAGCTGTACAGAACTCAGAACTTGACCTTAAAGAGGTTGGATATAGGAGAACTGTATAGGGGGTCAAAAGAAAGCTAGTCGGAGGAGGAGGAAGGCTGGTTTAGTTTAGTTTTTTAAAATATTGTCCAAGGTACATTGAAAAGCATTTTTGTCATGTGCTATCCAATCAGCAACAAGACTATACATGATTACAATTGAGCTGTACATAGTGTACAGATACAGGATAAAGGAATAGCATTTAGTGCACGATAAAGTCTTGTAAAGTCTGATAAAAGATAGTCCGATAGTCTCCGATAAGGTAGAAAGTTGCTCAGGACCTCTCTCTAGTTGTTAATAGAATGGTTCAGTTGCCTGATAACAGCTGGGAAGAAAATGTCCCTGAATCTGGAGATGTGCGTTTTCCTGCTTCTTTACCTCTTGCCTGATGGAAGAGAAGAGAGACTGGCCAGGATGAGATTCATCCTTGATTAAGCTCATGGCCTTGCCAAGGCAGCGTGGAGTGTAGATGGAGTCAATGGAAGGGAGGTTGGTTTGCTTGATGGTCTGGTCTGTATCCACAACTCTCTGCAATTTCTAATGGTCTCCGATGGAGCTGTTCCCAAACCATGTTGTGATGAATCCCAATAAAATGCTTTCTACGGTCCTCCAAGGTTCACTGAAGTAATAACATTACAATAACACTAATGTGTGGGTCTAGAGATGGGATCATAAGAGAGTTTCTAAAAGCACAATGAAACAGGCATTGGTCAAAAATGTGCATGGACGTTAGTTGACACTGACTCCACTTAGATGCCTGCTGTCCCCGTGTACCCTAATATGACAACCAGTGTGTCGTTGGTGCAGAATGGCCATTTAACTCATGGATGTTATGAATCAGACCAGCACAATTACAGCTCGATGCCATGATTACCTTTGTTCTCTCCAGTCATCTTAGTCATGTCAGAGAAGAGTTTGATAGCATTGTAGTTGAGGTACTAGACTTGTAGTGTTTGATTGATTCAAAGATACAGCATGGAAACAGGCCCTTCGACCCACTGAGCCGACGCTGACCAATGATCAGCCCTTCACACTAGTTCTATGTTATCCCATTTTCACATTGTCTCCATACAAGGGGCAGGCCATTTAGGACTGAGATGAGGAAAAACTTTTTCACCCAGGGAGTTGTGAACCAGGGACGTGCGGTCAGGGGAGGCAGAGCCTCACCTGTCATACTCCCAACTAAAATAGCTGTTAAGAAAAGCAAAGAAAAATAATAATAAAATAAAATAAATATAAAGATTTTTCCACTGATCTGTGTTATAAATGTCATTTCTATATGAATCGAATCATTTTTTATAGACAAAATCGACAAATTTGCGCAGCTCCGCTGCAAATACAGGGTGAGATGAGATTTGAGGCAGCGACGAGCAGTGCCTCCCCTCTGATTGCGCAAACCCTCAGAAACTGGATGGAGAGTGGGCAATAAGCGTGTGGCTGTTACTATCTCTATGTATGTCACCAATGTAATGTAATGAAACCCCTTCATTATGTGTCCTCATCTTCCATAGCCCAGGTAGCTTATTTCACATATAAATATATTAAATTTAAGCTCGCTGGTCTCGTCATAAAACTCCATTGAAAAGGCACCAGGGGAGGCAGCGATCACATCTGCCTCACTGAGGGGGCGTGTCTTGAGCCCAGTGGAGGGAGAGCGAGCGTCAATTACGTAGGCTCAGTTCACGTAATTTACGCTACCTCACTCTCCCTCCATGTTAGCTAGGTTCAGCAGTGACGGCGCAGCACTGGATTCCACCGCTGGCGGCGCTGACTTTCCAACCGCGGGTGGCGCTGACTGGTAAGTTGATTCGTTGATTTGTAGTGGCCGATTCGGAGGCTCTGGGCCACTGAGAGCTCACAATTGGGCCCTGCGCCAAAGGGGGCCCCGCGCTGGAGTAATGTACTCTCGGCTCGGGTAGATCTACCCCGGGTGGAGTAGGGGAGAGAGAGTAGAGGGGTGGAGGGGGAAGCAAGGCGTAGATGGGGAGGGGGGTGTGAGGGGGAATGGAGAAGGGGGAGAGGGGGAGGTGGGTCGTTCCCTCATGGTTCCGGGGCAATGCTACTGCCCCTCCATTCGCCGTGCTTCACGCACACAGCCCTGGCTCCACCCCTCTCTCTCCTTGGGGAGACCAAGTGATCAATACAGGGAGGGCTGGGCCACTGATACTAGCCAGTGCCTCCCCAGCCATTGACCTCACCGCACGTCACTGTTGTGAATCTGTGTAATTCTCTGCCACAGAAGGCAGTGGAGGCCAATCACTGGATAATTTCAAGAGAGAGTTAGATTTATCTCTTAGGGCTAAAAGAATGAAGGGCGAAGAAGGAAAAAGCAGGATCAGAGTACTGATTTTACTTCGGAGTCACGTGAAGAAGCCCCGCCAGGCACATGCGCATCATTACGTCCGGCGCATGGCGCACCGACGGGCTGGAGAGCACAGCTCCACCAGCGGTAAGTAGTAAACCGGCAGGTAGGTGATTTTTAATACTTTCTGCGGGTATTTAAACTCCGTGACACAGGCTCAGGAGTCAGCGGCAGTAGGAAGAATGGAGAAAGTTGCGAAAAAGTCTGCCCTCTGTAGCAGGAGTTTAACTCGCGAGACCGCGGTTAGTGCTTGCAGATTGGGTATGGAGATACCGGCAGCGGTAACACTGGTTCCGACACCGACTGTAGAACCGCCGGCAGCTCAACTGCCTCCATTAAATTCAGTGCCTCAGGGCGCTGAGGCCACTCCAGCAGGGAGAAAGGCCAAACGAAAATCTGTCAGGCCCGTTGTATCTGACGAGTCTGATGAAGAAGACTCCCCTCCTTCCAACAAGAAGGTCTGGGGACGCCTGGAGAAAATGGAAAGAATGCTTCAAATGATGATGAGCCATGAGGTATTCCAGTTGGAGTCGCATGCCCCCAGGATTCCCCAAAAAGGCTCAGAGACCCATATAGTGAGGAGGACCTCACTGGCTATGAGTACCCATGGGAATCACCCTCACCAGCGCCTCGTTTAGGGCTGGTAGAGACCTCCCTAGAGCAAGACTCGGGAGAGCCAGGGCAGGAAGAGTCTGACCCTGAAGTTGGTGTCACTGCTTTTGGGCACACACCAAGGCACATGAGCCATGCTCCAGGTGTCCCGGATGTGGCTAGACATTTTGCCATTCCGGAGGGTACTGGTGAAGCCATGGAAGAAAATCTGGCTTCTAACATTAACTACATGGCCTCTCACCAGATACATGATTCCATCTTGGAACAGACGACCACAAGTTACCAGACACCTGTAAACTGTGCGTTGCTCAAGGTGCCCACCGTGAACTCTGCTATCTGGGCATAAATGAGCGCAACGATGCATGGACAAAAGCTTCGCTTCCAGCGAGTCCTCAAATTAGTGGGGGCAGGGATCACGGCTTTAGGGAAAATGGTCCAAGGGGCACCGATGTCCGGGACACAGCAGGATATGTTGGCCCTGCTGTGCAATGCCAACTTCGGGATGAACTGCATCCAGAAAATTGCTATCAAGCCAACGTTGAACCCACGCTTCGCAGCTCTGCGTTGGTCCTCAAATATACAAGCGCCAAATTTTCTATTTGGCGAAGACCTGCTGAAACAGGTCAAAGACCTGGAGGAAGAGGCCAAAACTATTGGCCTCATGAAAACTTATATACCTTCAGCCAGGATGCCACCTCGCAGGTCTTTCTCATCAAGGTGGGCGTCAGATCCTGTGGCAGGCCCTAGCAGAGTGGTACCAGTTGGACGCCGTCATTATCCACCTGTGTACTCCAACTACAACCCCAGCATGGCAAGGAGAATGAGAAGCTCAAGGTCGACTATGGAGGTAGAAACATAGAAACATAGAAAATAGGTGCAGGAGTAGGCCATTCGGCCCTTCGAGCCTGCACCGCCATTCAATGTGATCATGGCTGATCATCCAACTCAGTATCCCGTACCTGCCTTCTCTTCATACCCCCTGATCCCTTTAGCCACAAGTGCCACATCTAACGCCCTCTTAAATATAGCCAATGAACTGGCCTCAACTACCTTCTGTGGCAGAGAATTCCAGAGACTCACGACTCTCTGTGTAAAGAATGTTTTCCTCATTTCGGTCCTAAAGGAATTCCCCCTTATCCTTAGACTGTGACCCCATGTTCTGGAACAAGGTACGGGTAACTCATTCAGTCCAGGATAAATCCTCTGGGGAACAACCTCCAATTGCTGGTAGGTTACAGTTATTGTAATGATGAATGGTGCTGCATGACATCTGATCTGTTTATACTGGACACTGTTTCAAGGTCTCAAATAGAGTTTATGTCAGGAATACATGCACCTGCACAAAATATGCCTAGACGGGTATTGTTTTTTTTCTGGAACAGAAACCCTGCAGGTGAATGATGAAATTGGGGTTTTATTCCAAAAAGGGGTAATTGAGAAGATGGTATACCATCCTCAACAATTTGTGTCCAATATAGTCCCCAGACAGAAAAAAAGATGGTGGGTGTCGAGTCATTCTGGACCTAACCCAGTTAAATTCCTATGTCCAGTATAGGCATTTAAAAATGGGCACTTACAGTACTGCTAAACAGCTGTTATCAAAAGGTTGTTATATGGCAACTATAGATCTGAAAGATGCATATAATTCAGTACCAATCCATCATCAGTACTGTAGATACTTGAAATTTAGTTGGATGGGACAGCTGTGGTAATTTAAAGCATTGCCCAATGGGTTAACCTCAGCTCCTAGGTTGTTCACAAAATTGTTAAAACCAGTTCTGGCACTGCTTCGTGCCCAGAATCACATTGTGATGGCTTATTTAGATGATATTTGAATTATAAGCAACACTAAGGAAACAGCTGAG
The DNA here is from genome assembly GCA_963514005.1 of Raja brachyura. The sequence continues at coordinate 139,732,886 of OY740781.1, forward strand.
GAGTCGGTTTCAGCAATCAAACACCTGTTTGAAAGGTTAGGTTTTCTCGTCCATCCAACAAAGTCCAAGTTAGAGCTTTCCCAAAAGATTAACTATTTGGGGTTTGTCATTGATTCAGTTGATATGTCAGTGACTTTGCCTACTGCCAAGGCTGTTGAAATCACGGAGGTTTGTACCAGTCTGCTAGAAAAGCAACAACCCTCCATCCGGCAAGTAGCCAGTGTTATTGGTAAATTGGTGGCAGTTTTCCCTGCAGTGCAGTTTGGGCCTCTGCACTATCAAAGTTTGTAATGAGCTGGAGAACAAGCACTTAAAGAACATGCAAGTCATTTCGATAGACCAATGCAGTTGCCAACCAAAGCCATCGCCGAATTGCAATGGTGGATAATCAATATTGCACAAAGTACCAAAAACATCTTGACTCAACAACCTTCAGTGGTTTTACAAACAGATGTCAGTGCTTTGGGATGGGGAGCCACGGACAGCGAGTCTAGCTGTGGTGGTAGATGGAGTGAGCAAGAGGAATTAATCCTGCAAAGGCATGGTATAAATTACTTAGAATTGCTGGGTGCATTCTATGGATTAAAAGCATATTGTTCAGCAATGAATGATTTACATGTTCAGCTCCAGATTGACAATACCATGGCTGTTGCTTACATCAATCACATTGGAGGAATAAGGTCAGTATCATATGATAATCTGGCTAACCTCATTTGGGACTGATGCATTTCCAGAGATATCTGGGTCTCAGCTATCTACCTACCAGGTAGAGATAATGTGGTGGCAGACAACAGGTCACAGATATTTAATGACAACATAGAATGGATGTTAAATCCTGATGTTTTTAAGATGATTGTCAGCCGCTATTGTTTGCCAGATATGAATCCGTTTGCATCCAGGCTAAATCACCAGTTGTCTAATTACGTTTTATGGGAACCAGATCCAGGAGCAGTTGTGGTGGATGCATTTTCGCTACATTGGGGACGTACGTTCTTTTACGCTTTTCCCCCATTCTGCCTCATCAGGCAATGTCTCACCAAAATAGAGCAGGACTCCGCCTCAGGCATTTTGGTGGCTCTGGACTGGCCTACACAGCCATGGTTCCCATTGGTGCTGAGAATGATGACTCAGCCATTTATGACTATTCCCAAGTGCAGTAATTTGTTGGTTCATCCAGTAACAGGAGAAAGTCATCCGTTACATGATCGTATTAATCTGTTAATCTGCAGGTTCTGACCAGACCGTTCCAAGGGCTTGGACTGTCGAGTAGGACCATGGATGTGATAACTGCAGCTTGGAGAGATTGCACTAAAAAACAATATGCGTCTCATATTAAGAAATGGGAGATGTTTTGTTTGCCGTCAGATATATCTTATCATACTGCAAGCATACCGGATGTATTGGAGTTCCTTGCTACATTGCATTTTGCTGAACACTTGAGCTATAGTGCCATTAATAGTGTGAGGAGTGTTTTGTCCTCCTATTTAGGGCAGTTTTCAGATCAACAATCTATCGGGTCTCATCCGTTAGTGTCCCGATTCATGAGAGGAATTTTTAACAAAAACCCTCCTAAGCCTAGATATACAGAAATCTGGGATGTCAGTATGGTTCTCACACTGCTTCGGCAATGGGCTCCAATCACGTCACTGTCTTTTCAGAAGTTAACATTTATAGTGGTTATGCTCATTGCGCTAGTATCAGCGCAACGAGTTCAAACATTGCAAAAGCTAGGCTAGATAGCATGTACTCTTCTGAAGATAACATTACGTTTTATGCATATGATTTAATCAAACAAAGCAGGCCAGGAATGGCCAGAACCAAAGTAAGTTTTAAAGCATACCCCGTTGACCAAACGCTATGTGCAGTCAAGCACCTGAGTCAATATATCGAGGTAACTAAGAATCTCAGAAGCTCTGAGACAGCAATGCTCATCAGCCACAAAAAAACTCATAAAAAGGTGTCAGTACAAATTATTTCTAGATGGTTAAAACAGGTTTTGGATTGTGCTGGAGTAGACACTCATGTTTAAATCTCACTCCACCAGGGCGGCATCAACATCCACAGCGAAGGCACAGGACATGCCTCTAGATCAAATCCTCGGGGCCTCAGGAAGGTCTAGGGAGGCAACCTTCTCAAAGTTCTATGACAAACCTGTCCTGACAGTGCAAAGTTTTGGGCATCCTGTTTTGGGTTCAGTTTGATTTCGTTCTAAATTTCATTTGTAATTTCCCCCTGGGATAGAGGGGTTATTACTGTTTTTACTTATTATTATTTAAAAAAATGTTTATTGAATAATTTGAAGCAATGTTCAAAACATTATTTATTCACTACTGTGTCAACTGAAGCAGTGTGTCGTATGGAATGGATCTACGGCATGAAATCACGGAGTTTTGAAATCTTCACGTAGTCACTCACGTGACTCCGAAGTAAAATAGTAAGATTAAACGAGAACTTACCAGTTTGAAGTTTGACCTTTATTTTATGAGGAGTTACGATGAAGATCAAACTTCAAACTGGTAAGTTCTCATTTAATCTTACTATTTTGGATGATCAACCATGTTCATATTGAATGGCGGTGCTGGCTCGAAAGGCAGAATGGTCTACTCCTGCACCTATTTTCTACGTTTCTATGTTCTATTACATACTAGGGACAATTTACAGAGGCCAATTAACCTACAAACTTGCACTTCTTTAGAATGTGAGAGGAAACCGGAGCACCTGGAGTAAACCTACGCAGTCACAGGGAGAACGTAAAAACTCCACACTGACAGCACCCAAGGTCAGAGTAGAACCAGGGTCTGTAGTGCTGTAGCTGCTCTTCCGGCTGCACCACTGTGCCTCCCTTGCGCATCTGTGCTGTTCATAAGCTTCATCTGATGATCATATAACACTTCCAATCCCACCAAAGTAGCATAAGTTAGTTAAACAAAATAAGAATTGAAAATTCTTGTCAGCAATATCTGTTTATGAAAGAAATCTGTGTTATTACACTCTAAAGCCTACTTATGACAACAACTCTCAGAACCAGGCAGTTCAAGGGTGATCAGGTAATTCTCAACAATGCCCAATTTATTCTACCTGGTTTTCTTACAACCTATGTCTCAAAAATACTTTTGATTACCTTAATAATTGCACATTCTTTTTGAATGCTTAACACAAACTGTCAATTGAGTTCTAAATTCTTGCACGTGGCTTGCAATGTCATATTCCAATATAAGGAATAGTAAGATTGAACGAGAACTTACCAGTTCGAAGGTTGATCTTTATTTTATGAGGAGTCGAAGTAAGGGATTTCGTGAAGAGCCCGCCGGCGCGCATGCTCGACATACTTCAAAGTAGCGGCGTGGAATCACAGAACCAACAATAGAAATGACTTTGCATAGTATGATTGAATTGACTAAGATTACCAGATGAAGGTGATTGAGGCTTGGGCGAGGAGGGCACGAAATCCCTCACTTCGACTCCTCATAAAATAAAGATCAACCTTCGAACTGGTAAGTTCTCGTTCAATCTTACTATTTCATTTCGGAGTCACGTGAGTGACTTCGTGAAGACTTCAAAGCTTCTGTGATTACACGCCCTTGACCACGTCCATGCTGACACACCACTACCAGGGATGGATGGGAGGAACAAACTTGCTCAATAGTTCATACTGCAAAACAAGAGCATATTTATTAATAACAAATCAAAAACCCCTCATGCGGGGACATCTCCACGTTCTTGACCTGCATTCAGCACGGCTTCTGCGAACTGTAGAGGAGCAGCAACAGGCTTGTTATAAAAACGCTGGAACACAGCTTCATTCGCCCATCCTGCTGTGGCGAGAATTTGGTCCATGGGCACCTCCATGACCCTCGCCGCTGACGTCGATGCAGCCCTGGTGGAATGAGACTTGAACACATTAATGTCGATACCTGACTTACCCAAGACGACTCAAAGCCACCTGGATATCGTCTGGACTGTCACTCGATGATGAGGTCTCTTATGAGTGACAAGCAGGTATCTCTCCATTCCTCTGATGCGTGCCGTCACCTTGACATAGTGGCGGATATGTGAGGCTAAACATAGCCTAGCATCTGCGGGGTATGCCGGGAACTTCAGCTGCAGCCCTGTGCACCCAGGTCTATGCTGCTTTAGTAGCTCGTCAATGAAAAAGACTACTTCTGTAGGGGTAGATGTCATTCTGTCGACACGAAGTTTGTGTAGTGTCTGTACCCTCTGAGCTGAAGTCAGCGCTAGTAACATCACCAGCTTCATGGTGAGTTGGTCCAGTTGGAGCCCTTCCATGGGAGACCACGTCCTGAGCAGGGTTAATACGTCCCCGACATCCCAGGTGATATTATAGCGTGGTGTAGGCGGATTCATATTGAATATACCCCGCATGAGTCTGGACACTAGCCTGTTGGATCCTACCCCAATCTTGAGGTAGAATGATAGCGCACTTCTGGCGCTGTTGATGGCACTGTAACTTAAGTGTTCATCATGGTGCAACCCCGCGAGGAATTCCAGGACGTCGGTTATTGACACCTCATCGTACGTGATGCGAGAGCGGCTGCAGTAGGCTTCCCACTTCTTAATATGCGAGCGGTATCTTCGCCTTGTGGACTCTCGACACGACGCCCCAATGGTATCCATGGTCCGAGCCGAGAGGCCGTATTAGACTAACGGCCTGTACAGAACCTGCAAGCCAACAAATTTAAATAGCCATGGCAGGGATGTGGCTTCCCTGAGACAGGGTGAGTAACCAATTGTGGGCAACCCTTCAAAAGGACCCAAGGTTCGTTGAGCATGTCAAAGACCACCGGATACCAAGGCTGCGTGGGCCAGTCGGGTATAATAAGGATGCCCTAGGCAGCATCTGCCTGAATCTTTCGCAATACCCGACTGATGAGGCAAAACGGAGGGAAGGCATAGAAAAACCAATTCCCCCAGTCCAGCGAGAATGCATCTAGCGCTATTGCCCCAGGATCTGGTTCCCATGAAACGTAGGCTGATACCTGATGGTTCAACCGTGACGCAAAAAGGTCAATGTCCGGTTTACCAAATTTGGCTGTGACTTTAGAAAAAATCTCAGGATGCAACATCCATTCAATGTTGTCATTAAATTTGCGTGACCTGGTGTCCGCCACAGTATTAAGCTCACCTGGCAAATAGGTAGCTGAAATCCAAATGTCTCTTTGAACACACCAGAGCCAAATTGAGTTAGCCAATTTGTCACACGAAACTGACCTGGTACCACCCATATGGTTTAAATATGCCACAGCTGTGGTGTTGTCTATTTGGAGACGGACGTGTGCTCCAACAAGCTTGGAACAATATGCACGAAGTCCGTGGAATGCTGCCAGCAACTCCAAATAGTTAATCCCTTGAGTCAACAACATCGATGCCTCAAGGGTGTCCCATCTGCCCCCACAACTAGAGCAATTATCAGTAGCTCCCCAGCCATTGGAGCTTGCATCAGTCTGTAAATATACCACCGGATTAGCCTCCCTGACAGGCTTAAATGAGTTGCTAATGTGACACACCCACCATTGCAACTCAGTTATCGCTTCGGACGGCAGCTGCATTGATCGATCGTAATGACCAGCGTTCCGTTTTAACGCAGTAATTTTAGCTCTTTGCAAATTCTGATAATGCAAAGGTCCATATCGTGCTGCCGGAAACAAAGCCACTAGCTTGCCAATTACTGTGGCTGTATGCCGAATCGATGGTATATTGGTGCCAATTAAATCTCTGCACACCTGAGTGACTTCCTCAATTTTGTTAATTGGGATAGTTATCCTCATGCTCATTGAGTTCACCGTGAACCCTAGGTAATTAATTACCTGGGCAGGGCAGAACTTCGATTTCTCTGGATGGACAATGAATCCTAATTGTTGAAATATATTGACAGCAGCTGCAACACCCTGTTCAGCCAATTGCAGGGTGTGGCCCACAATAAAGACATCATCTAAATAGGCCATAACTATATGATGTTGTTGTCTCAAATAAGCCATGATTGGTTTCACCAATTTAGTGAACAATCTAGGGGCTGTAGTGAGCCCATTAGGCAAAGCCTTATACTGCCAAAGTTGCCCCATCCAGATAAATTTCAAAAACCTTCTATCATATTTCTGGATGGATACTGAATAATATGCATCCCTCAAATCAATGCATGCCATAAAGCAGCCATGAGAAATCAATGATTTGGCTGTTTCAAACGTATCCATTTTAAAATGAGTATATGTTACAAACGTATTCAAACGGGTTAGATCAATAATGACACGACAGCCTCCATCCTTCTTAGGTCTAGTAAATATGTTCGAAACAAATTCAATTGGCTCATGCACCGTTTTCTCAATCACACCCTTCTGTTCCAGACTTAAAATTTCCTTATAACCTGCTGCCTGTTCTGCAGCAGACAATTTGAACGTACGACCAGGCATGTGCTGGGATGGAGGAATGTCGCCATTAATAAACTCAATTTTATGCCCCTGAATATTCCGCAACACATACTCATCACCAGTAAAATTACCCCATGCATCCAAAAACAGCCGTAAACGACCACCAACATGGGAAGTTAAACAGAGAGAAAAAAGAGAACCAGACCCCCTCACCTCCGTGGTTACCGGCGGTCCTTGACACGTGTGGGTGGCCGTGGAGGTGCTGGGTTGGCTTGAGGGCGCGGCGTCTTCGATTTCCACAAAGGTCTCTGCCGACCCTGTCCTAAAAAAGACCCTTGGTGCTGGTTCTGGTGCTGTTGTCGTTGTGGAGCTAGAGGGCGAGTCCTCGTCGAGGCACTGGCCGACCCTCGTGAGCGAATGTATGGAGCTTTTGAGCCTGACGGTGTGGGGGCACTCTGAGAGCGCATGATCCCCACCGTTTTGGCTTGTTCGTCAAGCTCTTTGACTCTCTTCGAGAGGTCCTCACCAAAGAGCTGACGGGGCGGCGGCGGCGGCGGTGGTTTGCACAATCCTGCAAACTTCGGGTTGAGTGCTGGGCGGATGCTGTTTTTGCGAAACCCGTTGATTTCGTGCTGGGTCGCGCACAATAAGGCCAGAGCATCTTCCTGGTCCAAATTCAGTTTGTCCCCGTCCACCGACCGCGCGAAGGCGGTAATACCGGCCGTGAGGAGTTTCAGAATCCGCTGCAATTTTAGCTCCTGTTGACGGATAGCCGCACTGATGTTGCCCCATATTGGCGTATTGACCACAGGCACGTTGAGGGAGTTGCAGTTTGATGGAGCCTTGTGACGGCTCATAGCCTGGATGAGGACTTCTTCCTGCAGCACCTGATTATTGAGAAAGTCCACTGTGGCTGCCAGCTTTGTATTTAGAGGAAGACCAGCCGTATGTGGGGCCGCGAATTTGGTCGCCACATCCAAGAGTTCCTCCGCTGGCACCTCCAACGGAGGTGGTACGGGATCCACCAGAACCTCCTCCTCCTGCTGCTCCAGGCTGATAGTAGATGTTGGTGAAGACGCCCTGTGCCTGTTGCTGCCCTGCTGTTGTTGACGTTGAAGCAGGAGCTCCAGCAGCCGCTCCATACGGTCAATACGCCCTTCACCCTGAACACTCAGGTGGTCGGAGTCCTCCGGCTCTGAAAAGAAAACCGGGCTCCTGTCATCGGCCTGCACCTCGTCGAGGCCCTGCCGGTGCCGGTAGTTGTCGCTAACAGCCGCCGAGGCGAAACTGCGCGATTCCTGCGCGGGCGTGTTCAACCGCCTCCGTTTAGCGGGAGCTGAAGCCGCTGCCACTAAGGGCACTTGCGGCGAGGTGTCGGCACCAGCCGAAGCATGGCTGCCTGGGGCCCGCGCAGTCTTGCCGGCTGCCCACATCGTGGACGTTGCCGACGCATGGTCTCGCCCACCCATCCATGGGGGGCTCGGCGACCGTGACGAGACCCGACTCGACCGACCCGTCCCGGCGTCGAGAGTCGGGGTGTGCCGGCTGGACCTCACAGCCGCCCCGGGTCTCGCCCTGGAACCTGACCGCTCCTCCGCGATAGGCAATGCCTTAGCCCTAACAGGGTTAGGCTTCTGGGCTCCTGCCCTCCCCCTTCTCGGAGGGCTGAGTGGAACAGGCCGTGCAACGGCACGTGCCCTGCTCGAGGTCGCCAGCGAGCCCGCTGACGACCTGACTGCCATGGCAGGGTCCCCCTGCTCTGGCGGCACACCACACTCCTCCTCGTCGAACTCCTCCGAGCTGTGGTGTGCTGGCGGATCTGGACCTGTAATCACAGGGCTTACCCACAACTCCGCCTGAGTCCCGGCCTGCGCTGCAGGTACTGCCGATGGTAAAGGCCCCGGAACTGTTGACCGGCGAACTCGTCCTGACGTCCTCCGGCCCTTCGAACTCCCATCCATGTCCTTGCTGCAAGACATAATCAGACAACAAGGACCACCAACTAAAGGTAGAATACTTACCTCCGTGGCCCCTTATGAAGGGCTGGCGAGGCGCGCGCTCCACCGCCAGCCGTCGCAGCAACGCGTTACGACGATATGTCGAGCATGCGCGCCGGCGGGCTCTTCACGAAGTCACTCACGTGACTCCGAAATGAAATATGATGGGCAATCTCATTAAGTTTAGTTGTTTTAACTTCATCCTCAAATGTTCTCAAATTCCTTTAACATGCCCAAAGCATTGCACATTGCAGCTCATGATGGCATCCGGTCCAATGATTTGTTGTCCATTGATGTAGCTTGGCTGAGTATTTCGATTTTAGACTTTAGAGCTTGGAAACAGGCCCTTCTGCCCACCGAGTCCGCGCCGACCTGCGATCACCCCATACACTAGCATAATCCCACATGCTAGGGGTAATTTAGAGAAGTCAATTAACCTACAAACCTGTACTTCTTTGGAGTGTGGATGGAAAATCGGAGCATCCAGAAAAAACCCACGCGATCACAGGGAGAACGTACAAACTCTATACAGACAGCACCCATAGTCGGGATCTAACCTGGGTCTCTGGCACTCTGCCACTGTGCTACCCCATCCATGTGATAACTTTCGCTTTATTCCAATAATAGGTTTATATATAAATTTATAAATGTATATATTTAAATATATAAAACTACAATGCTGAGGACTATATTCTGCACTCTGTGTTTTTCCCGTTGCTCCACCTATTGTACTTGAGTTTGACTTGATTGCATTTATGTACAGTATGATCTGATCTGATTGGACACCATGCAAAACAAAGCTTTTCACTGCACTTCAGCACACAGGACAACAATAAACTTAAACCTAAACCTAACAATGATTTCCTTGGTGACATTTGAATACCAAAGCCATTTTTAATTACGTTTCCTTCCAATGTGTCATTAATCATTTTTTTTTCAAATACTCATGCTTATAATGACATGATTCATCTCCCAATAAATTATACTTTTACACGTGAATATTGAACGTGTGCAAGTAATAAGTAACTGAATATTTTGCCCTAGTTCATTTTGTTACAGGAACAACACACACAGCTTTACAGAGAAGCAGTTTAGTCTGAGGTTTAAAGTAGAAATTTGTATTGAACTGGTCGATGAATTGTTCCATACCTGGGCCCCGTGGGACCAGGTATCAGCCGGTACAGACCCTGACAGAGAGGAAACTTCATCTCAGCTAGCAGGATTATGTTTGAACCCTGGCCTCTGGAGGGAAAGGACTGTGTGGTGTTGCATCATGTCACGTTCCCTTGGGAGTGGCCATCATTGAATAGGTTAGTTGATACACCATCAACTCAAAAGGTGCAAGGTCACTGTAAAATGGTCATGACATTTCAGCAGTGCTAAAAAGACTGAAAGGTGTAGGGTCACTTTAACCTGTTCATCAGTAATAATGAGTAATTCCTCACTGTTTCTCTGACTACTTCTGAATCTTTCTGCAGCAGGGATGAAATGACACCCTTCCATGGGTGGGGGGGGGGTTCTCAACAACAGGAGGTGATGATTGACAGTTCTCGCCCCGCTGATTAAATAAAGGGTCTGATTACAACACAACGCTCCTTGCACCCCTATCTCTTCAAGCTGAGGACCTGACATCAAACTCGATTAACCGAGCTGTTTGCCCTTGGATGACATGATTTAAAGGCACCACCCCTGGGCGGGAAGACAAACGCGCAATTGCCTGCGGCCATGGCCACTGGGATCTGGGGCTGCTGAATCTGGGGCGACTAATCATCGAAAATGTAAGAGGGAAAGTTTGGCAGGACTTTGCAGTGGATTAATATACTTGTGGATGAATTTGTGGAAGATGGTATTAATAAAACCAGAATCAATTGCTAATATTTGTGCAGCATCGTTAATATGGTAAAACAACACAAGGTGCTTCAAGGAGTAAACACAAGTTTTTGGACAGAAGAGCATTTGGGATATGGTGAGGAAAGCAGCAGTAATGGGGATTGAAGTAGATTACACATTGTGTCTGTTTACCCTTTCCTTGTGACCAAAATGCTTTGTTATTAATTTTGGGTTGGTAAGAGTTAATAAAGTGCCAGGTAGGACTTGCACAATTGATTCACTATAGGCAAGAAAAGAATAGATATCCAACTGAAAGTGTTCTGAGTGATTTCTCCTGAGGATCTCCAGAGGATTACAATGCAGTCAATGCCGCTTTAATTAAATCTAATGCTGTGTGAAATGCACTCCAAGAAACTTTGATGAATGACTAGAACCATTCATGCCTCCTGGCAAAGGGCAGCAGGCCCTTGCATGGGTGTCAGGCTGCAATGAATTGGTTAGTACAGGCATGTTTATAGACTGCATACGGAACCTTGTATTTGTGTGGTAATGTCAGTGATAATGTTATGATTTGCCATAATATGCTTTGATGATATGGTTAATGAGATGCCCTGGTGTGCATCCCCACAGGCTAGTTTCAGACCTCCCACTTCAAACAGCCAACCTTGCCCCTCTGAATTACATTTGTGTTGCTCAGCTGTGCTTTTCTTTCCAGCTTGAGATTTTGAAATGCAAACATTGCTTGGAAATGACAACTTCAAATTCACGAGGGATTTAGTTGTAACATGCATAGGCAGACCCATGCACACACGAATGGCATATGAGTTTAGAAATTATTGTTACTCATAATATCATGCAATTACTTAACTTACCCACATGACAACCCTTTAGTGTTTCTAGAACCTGCAGAAAGTTCAACAGTAAATACCTCCAATAAAATATTAGAAAGAGGAATGTCCATATGACAACATTGCAAATAGTCATGGCTATAATTCACTTAATACCAACTCTGATCTCTGAGACTTATTTACTGATAATATTTTAATATTTTAAAACCTTCTCCCATTTTTCATACATACATAGGGTTAAATATTGCATTCAAATTCAATGTCTTGTGCAGCAGTAAATCTTGTAACAATGTTCCAGCTCTTCGTGTAATGCCACAGCACCAACCCTATGTGCTGAATTGTCCTTAAGGGCCTGTCCCACCAGCATGCAACTCGATGCGATTAGCGCGACCTAACGTGGTCGCTTGAGCCGTCCGGCGTCGCGTGGCAGGTCCCACTTCGATCGCCGGAGCCGTGCGGAATTGTGCGGAGTTCGTCCCTAGTTCGTCCCGACACCGCGCGGGGCTCCGAAAAACCGACAATGTCCAAAAATCCCGCGCGGCAACGGTTTGTCGGCTCATAGTCGCCGCGACATTTACACACCGCCCGGACATCGTGCCTCCGTGAAACTATTTGTATGTGCCTCCGTGACCCTCTATGTGTGTGGCTCCGTGGCCCTGTATGTGTGTGTGTCTCGGTGCCCCTCTCTGTGTGCCCCTCTAAGTCCTGGCGAACTTACCTTGGACTTGCTTCAAGTTCGCCTCACTTTGCGCCGCGTTGCGCCACTCACCCAACCTCCGCGCGGCCCCTAATGCCGGTTTAGTTGCGCTTGCCGCATGCAGGCGCATGCTGGTGGGACCGGCCCTGTACAGGGGATCACCCGACCTCCGCGTGGCCCCCGCTGCCGGTTTGATCGCGTTCATCGCATATAGTTGCGTGCTGGTGGGACAGGCCCTTTAGTTATTGCAAATCATGTTATGTATCATTGTTCAAACTATCTATATCACGATAATTGTGCTATATTCATCTCCAGCAAGTCTGGGAAGTGCATTGGAATCAAAAGCAGATAAACCACAGGTTGTCTAAAATCAAGAGCATTTGTTCCGCAATTACTAACACTATTTTTGTTATTTACTTGTACATAACATTATACCGTAAATATCCATTGTGGTTCACTCTTACCAACCTCCTGAACTGGCCTACATTGTATCAGACTGACGTCAAATATACCCCATAAACTGATATCACTACTGTAACAATTACTACCAGCGTCTTGTGGCAACTGAGGACTGGCAATGAATGTGGAATTATTATTGATGTCAATATCCCAAGAATGAATTTAAAAATGAATAAATTGTGCAAAAAATGTCAATGCCTGGCAATATCACTTTTGGTATGACTCCTTCCCAAACAAAGTAAATTATTACGGAATTACCCTGCCTAATTCTGTGGCCAACTTTCTGCACTTGTGAATGAGAATTACATGGGCAGGACAGGTATTGGTGTAAGCTGTTTAATTTAATTTGCTGACATGTGGAGGATTCTTACTCCAGAGGACAACAGGTATTGTTGTCATGGAATCTATAGTGCAGATGCAGCACATTCAAGCCAACAGATTTATGTCCAACATTTATGCCTCCTATTTCTTCATCATCTCACTTAATTCTGCTTTATCAACATCAACATCCAGATCCCCTTAGTGTTTCAAAGATATAATCTCCAGTAATTCCAAGTGGCTGACAATTTTACAAACTACACCTTTTTCTGAGAAAATAGGCGTTTGTTTGCCACATTCCCATTTATGAAGGTGTTATATGACAGGAAACATGGTGCATTAATTGCTTCATCTGACATGCATTGAATATTACCATGAACAGTGAATCTATCAATAAGACAAGAATCCTCTCATTCAAACAGTACTTGTACCTTGTACCTTCCGAAGAGTCCACCAGGGACTATACTGGAAATGGGACAATTTTATACTGGACAATTAAAAAAAAAAAAAAAATTATCAAGCCAATTAACCTACAAACCCGTACGTCTTTGGAATGTGGGAGGAAACTGAAGATCTCGGAGAAAACCCACACAGGTCACAGGGAGAATGTACAAACTCAGTACAGACAGCGCCCGTAGTCGGGATCGAACCCGGATCTCCGGCGCTGCATTTTGCTGTAAGGCAGCAATTCTCCCGCTGCGCCACCGTACTGTGGCAATTGTTACCACTGACTTGGCATCACTTCTTGTCCAAGAAAATGAGTATGTTCTGGCCATCTGGAATTTCAGTGATGAGCATGACAGCTGTCATGATTGAAAATTACTAGCATTTTTAATTTCTCTGCCTGATGTTAGAATTAGAATTTTTGTTATTAACTCAAATTTATTAAGGTCAATCTAGGTATTTTCCTGCTTTTTTCTCAGATAGAGACCATCACGAATCAGAATTGAGTGATCTGGGTCATTTTCAAATTGCAGTTCTCTCCACAGAGAGCTATTCATCTCTCTAAAAAGGAACAGAGGCATACAAGTGGACTATTCTGGCCATTAAACCTAACCCATCACTTAGTTAGGTCATAAATGCTTTCGAACGTCATCTACCTGCACTGGTTCCATATCCTTCATTTATTCTGCTTCATAAAATCTTATCAGCCTCAATTTTGATATGTTCATTTGACCTACCCTCAATAATTTATGTGCGTTGGGAATGAGAGTTCTAGATTTACATTAAGAAGTACTTCTTGACAGCACCCTGAAAAACTGATCTCTAACGTTAATATCAGTTTAGTTTATTGTCACGTGTTCCGAGACACAGTGAAAAGCTTTTTGTTGCGTGCAGACCAGTCAGCAGAAAGACAATATATGATTACAATCAATCCATTTACAGTGCATTGATACATGATAAGGGAATAACATCTAGTGCAAGGTAAAGCCAGCAAAGACTGGTCAAGGATAGTCTGAGGGACATCAGAGTTAGATAGTAGTTCAGCACTGATCTCTGGTTGTGGTAGGTTGATTCAGTTGCCTGATAACAGCTGGGAAGAAACTATCCCTGAATTTGGTGATGTGCATTTTCACACTTCTATACCTTTTGCCGGATGGGAGAGAGGAGAAGTGGGAGTGGCCAGGGTGCGACTCATCCTTGATTATGCTGCTGGTCTTGACGAGGCAGCATGAGGTATAAATGGAGTCCATAGAAGGGTGGTTGGTCTACAATCCACTGCAATTTCTCATGGTCCTGGATGGAGCTGTTCCCAAACCAAGCTGTAATGCATCCTGATAAAATGCTTTCTATGCTCTTCTTCTTTCGTGTGGCGTGCACAGCCTAAAGTTGTAGGAGAACTTGTTCTATTTGTTCTTCTGTTTGTGCACGTCGAGTTGATTGCATTAGTCGAAACAGGGCGGACCACGTGAAGGTTGCAATTTTCCACCCCCTTTCTATGCTTAATATGCCATCATTGGTATTGGTTTGTACTGAGACACAGTGAAAGATTTTATTTGCATGCTATCCAATCGAATCATACTATACATGAGTAAAATTAAGCCGTACACAAGTACAGTGGGTGGTGCAAAGAAAAATGGACCAGAGTGCTGTGTTACTGTGCCATGCTGTTGCAGTTCCAGAGTAACATCACGGTTGCAGAGAAAGTACAGATTTTTAAAAGAGTGCACTGTCCGCAATGAGATAGGTTGGTAGATCGGGACTCACCCTAGCTTGTGAGAGGACCATTCAGTAACCTGATAACAGTGGAAAAGAAGCTGTACCTGTATCTGACGGTACATGTTTTCCAGCTTTTGTGTCTTCTGCCCAACGGGTAAGGCTAGAAGAGGAGATCATCAGGGTGAAAATCAGGGGAATAACTTCCTCTCACTTCCCTTTGAATATTTTTGAACACCAATTAATTCACCCTTTAGTCATCTGTGCTTGAGTCTAGTTCACGTAGCGTTACCTCCAGCATACCCCTCCCATTCTATCCCAATTATTAACAATAATCCCCATTGCGCCTGCCGGGGGCTCCAAAGTCAAGATCCGGAGCGCGGCCTTGCATCTCCCAGCGCGGCTTTAATGGCCACGGGACTTACCATCGCCCGCCGGGGGCTTTGACATCGGGAGAAGAATGGAGAGCAGGGGAGAGACAAGACTTTGCCTTCCATCACAGTGAGAAGAAGATTCACTGTGATGGATGTTTGTGTAAACTGTGTTGGTGTGTGTCTTGGTTCTTTTCTTGTTGTATGACCGCAGAAACCAAATTTCGTTTGAACTTCATTTGAGGTTCAAAGGACAATAAACGGTATTATATTGTATTGTATTGTTAAATGTTTCCTATTAAAAAAACAGAATCAGTACAGATGCCAACTGCTACTTTTAATTTTGTATAATATATATTTTTTTAAATTAGTAAATTAGCAAAGCACAATTATTATTTTTGAAAATATTGCATCACTGTTATGAAAAGTAACTATTAAATGGCTACACTTGTCCTTACAAAAACAGGGAGAAAATCTAAGATGAAATAAAGCTCAGAGCTATGAGAGCTCTCCACACATGATGGGCTCGGCATTATTGAGTTGTGTTCCTGAAAGAGTGCATGAAATGACAGTGTCTCACAATACAGAGAGTCAAAGGTCCTGCATTGACCTGTCATGCACTTGGGTCAGAACGTGATATGCTCAGGCTTCTCCCAGTAGCGAAAACATCTAATTAATCACACTTCCGAAATACATCAATGGACATGGGTGGAAGATAAAATGATGTTATAGTCTCTCAGTGTTCAAATGCCTGCAGTTCATTGTTGTCTGTTGGGTTCTTTGCACATAAATAATATCATGTAAAATCACACATTAACTAATGTAAAACCATAGAGGTTTGTAGCACCAAAGGGCATCAAGCTCATTGCTCTCTTTACAATTCAAGGCTAATGTAATTCCAGCACTTCCCTACTAAAAAAAAGTGCGGCACTGTGGCGCACCGGTAGAGTTGCTGCCTTGAAGCGCCAGAGACCCAGGTTTGATCCCGACTGCGGGTGCTGCCTATACAGAGTTTGTATCTTCTCCTTGGCCATATGAGAACATATGAGACCATATGTTTTTCCCCCAGGTGCTCCGGTTTCCTCCCACACTTCAAAGATATACAGGTTTGTAGGTTATAATTTGGCTTCAGTAAAAAAAGTTGTAAATTGTCCCTGGTGTGTAAAATAGTGCTGCCAGTGTTCACTAGTGTACGGGGATCGTTGGTCGGCACAGATTCGGTGGGCCAAAGGGCCTGTTTCTGCATTGTATCTCTAAACTAGACTAAAACTAAACAATAAATATCCAATTGCAATATTCATTTGTTCGGCATTTGAAAAATAGCTCTTTGAAAAATTAGAGTAATTTCACACTGTGAAAACAAATGCACTATATGGTAGACACAAAGAACTGCAGTTGCTGTTTTACAAAAAAAAAGTTCTGGAATAACTCAGCAGGTCAGACAGCATCTCTGGACAACATGGATATCTGAAATGCTGCCCATCCATGTTCTTAAGAGATACTGCAGGACCTGCTATGTCTTTGTGCCCTTTGCAAATGAAATGAATCACACTGTAATTCAAGATAAGAAGCAACAAAGTTGGATACTGCATGCTCCCACAAATAGCAATGTGATAACCATTGTGAGTGGTACAATGGTGCAGCGGTAGAGGTGCTGCCTTACAGCCAGAGACCCGGGTTCGATCCTAACTATAGGTGCTGTCTATATGGTGTTTGTACTGAGTCCGGAATCCTTGTCCAAAACTGCATGGGTTTTCTCTAGATGCGCCGGTTTCTTAATTGCCCCTAGTGTGTAGGGACAATTGCTGGTATACGCTAGTGTACGGGGATTACTGGTTGGCGCTGACTCAATGGGCCAAAGGGCCTGTTTCTGCACTGTATCTCTAAACTAAATTAAACTAAACTAAACTATGACTTGGAGCACAGGAGGATGAGGGATTATTTTACAGAGGTGTATAAAATCATGAGAGGAATAGATCGGGTAAATGCACAGAGTCTCTTGCCCAGAGCAGGGGAATCAAGAAGCAGAGGATGTTCGTGAAAGGTGAAGGGGGGGGAAATTTAATAGGAATCTGAGGGGTAACCTTTTCATACAAAGGGTGGTGGGTGTATGGAATGAGTTGCCAGAGGAGGTAGTTGAGGCAGGGATTATTGCAACGTTTAAGAAACATTTAAACAGGTAGGACAGGTTTAGAAGGATATGGGCAAACGCAGGCAGGTAGGGCTAGTGTAGATGAGACATGTTGGATGGTGTGGGCAAGTTGTGCCGAAGGGCCTGTTTCCACGCTGTATCACTTTATGACTCTACTGACGAAAGTTGAGTGATCTCCCTTTATGCGACATACAGTGGAAGAATAATAAGATTGAACGAGAACTTACCAGTTCGAAGGTTGATCTTTATTTTATGAGGAGTCGAAGGGAGGGATTTCGTGAAGAGCCCGCCGGCGCGCATGCTCGACATACTTCAAAGTAGCGGCGTGGAATCACAGAAACCAACAATAGAAATGACTTTGCATAGTAAGATTGAAGTGACTAAGATTACCAGATGAAGGTGATTGAGGGTTGGGCGAGGAGGGCACGAAATCCCTCACTTCGACTCCTCATAAAATAAAGATCAACCTTCGAACTGGTAAGTTCTCGTTCAATCTTATTATTTCATTTCGGAGTCACGTGAGTGACTTCGTGAAGACTTCAAAGCTTCTGTGATTACACGCCCTGGACCACGTCCATGCTGACACACCACTACCAGGGATGGATGGGAGGAACAAACTTGCTCAATAGTTCATACTGCAAAACAAGAGCATATTTATTAATAACAAATCAAAACCCCTCATGCGGGGACATCTCCACGTTCTGAACCTGCATTCAGCACGGCTTCTGCGAACTGTAGAGGAGCAGCAACAGACTTGTTATAAAAACGCTGGAACACAGCTTCATTAGCCCATCCTGCTGTGGCGAGAATTTGGTCCATGGGCACCTCCATGACCCTCGCCGCTGACGTCGATGCAGCCCTGGTGGAATGAGATTTGAACACATTAGTGTCGATACCTGACTTACCCAAGACGACTCGAAGCCACCTGGATATCGTCTGGACTGTCACTCGATGATGAGGTCTCTTATGAGTGACAAGCAGGTATCTCTCCATTCCTCTGATGCGTGCCGTCACCTTGACATAGTGGCGGATATGTGAGGCTAAACATAGCCTAGCATCTGCGGGGTATGCCGGGAACTTCAGCTGCAGCCCTGTGCACCCAGGTCTATGCTGCTTTAGTAGCTCGTCAATGAAAAAGACTACTTGTGTAGGGGTAGAAGTCATTCTGTCGACACGAAGTTTGTGTAGTGTCTGTACCCTCTGAGCTGAAGTCAGCGCTAGTAACATCACCAGCTTCATGGTGAGTTGGTCCAGTTGGAGCCCTTCCATGGGAGACCACGTCCTGAGCAGGGTTAATACGTCCCTGACATCCCAGGTGATATTATAGCGTGGTGTAGGCGGATTCATATTGAATATACCCCGCATGAGTCTGGACACTAGCCTGTTGGATCCTACCCCAATATTGAGGTAGAATGATAGCGCACTTCTGGCGCTGTTGATGGCACTGTAACTTAAGTGTTCATCATGGTGCAACCCCGCGAGGAATTCCAGGACGTCGGTTATTGTCACGTCATCGTACGTGATGCGAGAGCGGCTGCAGTAGGCTTCCCACTTCTTAATATGCGAGCGGTATCTTCGCCTTGTGGACTCTCGACACGACGCCCCGATGGTATCCATGGTCCGAGCCGAGAGGCCGTATTGGACTAACGGCCTGTTCAGAACCTGCAAGCCAACAGATTTAAATAGCCGTGGCAGGGATGTGGCTCCCCTGAGACAGGGTGAGTAACCAATTGTGGGCAACCCTTCAAAAGGACCCAAGGTTCGTTGAGCATGTCAAAGACCACTGGATACCAAGGCTGTGTGGGCCAGTCCGGTATAATAAGGATGCCCTTGGCAGCATCTGCCTGAATCTTTCGCAGTACCCGACTGATGAGGCAAAACGGGGGGAAGGCATAGAAAAACCAATTCCCCCAGTCCAGCGAGAATGCATCTAGCGCTATTGCCCCAGGATCTGGTTCCCATGAAAAGTAGGTTGATACCTGATGGTTCAACCGTGACGCAAAAGAGTCAATGTCCGGTTTACCAAATTTGGCTGTGACTTTAGAAAAAGTCTCAGGATGCAACATCCATTCAATATTGTCATTAAATTTGCCTGACCTGGTGTCCGCCACAGTATTAAGCTCACCTGGCAAATAGGTAGCTGAAATCCAAATGTCTCTTTGAACACACCAGAGCCAAATTGAGTTAGCCAATTTGTCACACAAAACTGACCTGGTACCACCCATATGGTTTAAGTATGCCACTGCTGTGGTGTTGTCTATTTGGAGACGGACATGTGCTCCAACAAGCTTGGAACAATACGCACGAAGTCCGTGGAATGCTGCCAGCAACTCCAAATAGTTAATCCCTTGAGTCAACAACATCGTTGATTCAAGGGTGTCCCATCTGCCCCCACAACTAGAGCAATTATCCGTGGCTCCCCAGCCATTGGAGCTTGCATCAGTCTGCAAATATACCACCGGATTAGCCTCCCTGATAGGCTTGAATGAGCTGCTAATGTGACACACCCACCATTGCAACTCATTTATCGCTTCGGGCGGCAGCTGCATGGACCGATCATAATCACCAGCGTTCTGTTTTAACGCAGCAATTTTAGCTCTTTGCAAATTCTGATAATGCAAAGGTCCATATCGCGCTGCCGGAAACAAAGCTACAAGCTTCCCAATTATTGTAGCTGAATGCCGAATCGATGGTATATTGGTGCGGATTAAATCTAGACACACCTGGGTAACCTCAATCTTGTTAATTGGAATGGTAACCCTCATGCTCATAGAGTTCACCGTGAACCCTAGGTAATTAATCACCTGGGCAGGGCAGAACTTTGATTTCTCTGGATGGACAATAAACCCTAATTGTTGAAATATATTGACAGCAGCTGCAACACCCTGTTCAGCCAATTCCAGGGTGTGGCCCACAATTAAGATATCATCTAAGTAGGCCATAACTATATGGTGTCGTTGTCTCAAATAAGCCATAATTGGTTTCACTAATTTAGTGAACAATCTAGGGGCTGTGGTGAGCCCATTAGGCAAAGCCTTGTACTGCCAGAGTTGCCCCATCCAGATAAATTTCAAAAACCTTCTGTCGTATTTCTGGATGGATACTGAATAATATGCGTCTTTCAAATCGATGCATGCCATAAAGCAACCATGAGAAATCAATGATTTGGCTGTTTCAAACGTATTCATTTTAAAATGAGTATATGTTACAAAAGTGTTCAAACAGGTTAGATCAATAATGACACGACAACCTCCATCCTTCTTAGGTCTGGTGAATATATTCAAAACAAATTCAACTGGCTCATGCACCGCTCTCTCAATCACTCCCTTCTGCTCAAGACTTAAAAGTTCCTTGTAGCCTGCTGCCTGTTCTGCAGCAGATAATTTAAACGTTCGAGCGGGCATGTGCTGGGATGGAGGAATGTCGCCATTAATAAACTCAATTTTATGCCCCTGAATATTCTGCAACACATACTCGCCACCAGTAAAATTACCCCATGCACCCAAAAACAACCGAAGGCGACCACCAACATGTGAAGTTAAACAAAGAGAAAAAAGAGAACCAGACCCCCTCACCTCCGTGGTTACCGGCGGCCCTTGACATGCGTGGGTGGACGTGGAGGTGCTGGGTTGGCTTGAGGGTGCGGCATCTTCGTTTTCCACCAGGGTCTCTGCCGACCCTGTCCTAAAAAAGACCCCTGGTGCTGGGTCTGATGTTGCTGTCGTTGTGGAGCTTGAGGGTGGGTCCTCGTCGAGGTACTAGCAGACCCTCGTGAACGAATGTATGGAGACTTTGAGCCTGACGGTGCGGGGGCACTCTGAGAGCGCATGATCCCCACCGTTTTGGCTTGTTCGTCAAGCTCTTTGACTCTCTTCGAGAGGTCCTCCCCAAAGAGCTGACGGGGCGGGGGCGGCGGCGGTGGTTTGCACAATCCTGCAAACTTCGGATTGAGCGCTGGGCAGATGCTGGTTTTGCGAAACCCGTTGATTTCGTGCTGGGTAGCGCACAGGAGGGCCAGAGCATCTTCCTGGTCCAAATTCAGTTCGTCCCCGTCCACCGACCGCGCAAAGGCGGTAATACCGGCCGTGAGGAGCTTCAGGATCCGCTGCAATTTTACCTCTTGTTGACGGATAGCCGCACTGATGTTGCCCCATATCGGCGTATTGACCACAGGCACGTTGAGGGAGTTGCAATTGGATGGAGCCTTGTGACGGTTGTTAAGAAAGTCCACAGTGGCTGCCAGCTTTTCGTTTAAAGGAAGTCCAGATGAATGTGGGGCCGCAAATTTGGTCGCCACATCCAGAAGATCCTCCGCTGGCACCTCCAACGGAGATGGTATGGGATCCACCAAAACCTCCTCCTCCTGCTGCTCCAGGCTGATGGTAGAGGCTGGTGACGACGCCCTGTGCCTGTTGCTGCCCTGCTGTTGTTGACTTTGAAGCAGGAGCTCCAGCAGCCGCTCCATACGGTCAATACGCCCTTCACCCTGAACACTCAGGTGGTCGGAGTCCTCCGGCTCTGAAAAGAAAACCGGGCTCCTATCATCGGCCCGCACCTCATCGAGGCCCTGCCGGTGCCGGTAGTTGTCGTTAACAGCCGCCGAGGCGAAACTGCGCGATTCCTGCGCGGGCGTGTTCAACCGCCTCCGTTTAGCGGGAGCTGAAGCCGCTGCCACTAAGGGCACTTGCGGCGTGGTGTCGGCACCAGCCGAAGCATGGATGCCTGAAGCCCGCGCAGGCTTGCCAGCTGCCCACATCGTGGACCTTGCCGACGCATGGTCTCGCCCACCCATCCATGGGGGGCTCGGCGACCGTGACGAGACCCGACTCAACCGACCCGTCCCGGCGTCGAGAGTCGGGGTGTGCCGGCTGGACCTCACAGCCGCCCCGGGTCTCGCCCTGGAACCTGACCGCTCCTCCGTGTCAGGCAATGCCTTAGCCCTGGCAGGGTTAGGCTTCTGGGCTCCTGCCCTTCCCCTACTCAGAGGGCGGAGTGGAACAGGCCATGCAGCCGCACGCACCCTGCTCGAGGTCGCCAGCGAGCCCGCTGACGACCTGACTGCCATGGCAGGGTCCCCCTGCTCTGGCGGCACACCACACTCCTCCTCGTCGAACTCCTCCGAGCTGTGGTGTGCTGGCGGATCTGGACCTGTAACCACAGGGCTTACCCACATCTCCGCCTGAGTCCCGGCCTGCGTTGCAGGTACTGCCAATGGTAAAGGCCCCGGAACAGTTGACCGGCGAACTCGTCCTGACGTCCTCCGGCCCTTGGAACTCCCATCCATGTCCTTGCTGCAAGACACAACCAACAACAAGGACCACCAACTAAAGGTAGAATACTCACCTCCGTGGCCCCTTATGAAGGGCTGGCGAGGAGCGCGCTCCACCGCCAGCCGTCGCAGCAACGCGGTACGACGATATGTCGAGCATGCGCGCCGGCGGGCTCTTCACGAAGTCACTCACGTGACTCCGAAATGAAATCATATTTCCTGTAGACTCGTACAAAACTGCATATCCAATACGCAATAAAAAATTGAACAATTCCTATACTTTACTTCAGCTCTTTATATTATTTCAAAAAGAGTCCTGAAGTGTTTATTGAGGTTACATTGGCCATACAGCTACTTTTTGTAGTGCAGTTGCCTTCTGCTGTTTCCCGGTGCTGAAGAGTGTGTGCTGGCCCTAAAAAGGAGGAATAAAGTAAAATGACAAATGGTCCCAATTAGAGGATCATGCCTTCTCCCTATCATAATGTTGACCGATTCTGTTGATTTCAAGATAGCTCAGGGAAGGGGAAGAGGCTCTCTTAAAGGTGTGATTGTATTTTGAAATATATGGTGGGTTGGCCAAAACAGTAATTCATGGAGGAGATGTTTTGGAACGATGCATTGTGAAGGAAGAGGATTGAGAAGTGAAGATCAAACCTTGGCTCAAACAATGTATTTGAGCAGTTTGATTGGATGTAGGGCTTATAAACCTAAGAGTTTAAATGAAAGTAGTCAAGGAACGGCACAGTGGTGCAGCTGGTAGAGTCACTGCCTCACAGTGCTAGAGACCCGGATTCGATCCTGATCTCTGGTGGTGTTTGTATTAAGTTTGTACGTTCTCCCTCTGATCACATGGGTTTTTTCCAGGTGTAATGGTTTCCTCTCACATCGCAAAGACGTACGTGGTTTTTGGTTAATTAACCTTTGTAAAAATTGCCACTAATGTGCAGGGAGTGAATAAGAAAGTATGAAAGCATAAAACTAGTGTGAGTGGGTAATCGATGGTCGATGTGGACTTGGGGTTCAGAAGGGCCTATTTCCTTTATCTCTAAAATAAATTAAACTCAACGGGTCAAACAGTATCTGTGAAGGGAATGGACAGGCAATTTTTAGGACGGACCCTTTCTTCAGACTAAATGGTCCCAATCCAAAACGTTACCTGTTCATTCCCTCCATAAATGCTGCCTGACCCACTGAGTTACTCCAACACTCTGTGCTTTGCTTAAGGTTCCAGAATCTGCAGTTCATTGAGTCTCCAACCCCCTTTTGAGTTTGTTAACTGCTCTTTATCAACAGCTGACAATTTGTAATATATGTGTAAACTCAATAGTAAGATTTGTAAGGTCAATCAACACAGAACAAAAGAAAGTTGTGGATTTACAGACTATCCTCCGGACACCCAAATGAACTTTATGATAATGAAATAATTGAAAGCGCTCACTGTTGGAAAATGGGGATATACAAGAACCAATTTGCACTCAACAAATACATGGATGTGACCAGATAATCAACTTTTAAAGACATGAGTTTAATGGATGAATATTGACCAGGTCTCCAGAGACAACTTCCATGTCAAAATAATGTTATTTATTTGAACCAAGTGAGGGAGCAGTTTAATATCTTATTTGAGAGGTAAGAACTCAGACAATGCGCTAATACATTAGTCCTGAACCATCAGCCATGTTTTCAAGTTCAACTTTCAGAACAAATAATATTATTAGCCTTTGTCAAAGTCAAGGATGATATGGGTATTATAAAGTATGTGTTAACAAGGAACTACAGATGCTGGTTTATACCAAAGATAGACACAAAATGCTGGAGTATCTCAGCAGGTCAGGCAGCATATCTGGAGAACATAGATAAGGCGGCATTTCGGGTCAGAACTCTTCTTTAGTCTGAAGAAGGATTCCAACTACAGTAAAATGTCACATTTTCTCCTGGGATGCTGCCTGACCTGCTGAGTTACTCCAGCATTCTGTGTCTATCTTTATTATAAAGTATGTTGTTTTCCTTTTCTATCATCCAATTGTGTCATTTAAACTGAGAGGGAACGGATGTTTTATGAATATTTAACACAGCCTTGTTATAATAAAGCATTGCTGCATACAAAGAACATAAAACAGTATTGCACAGAAACTGCCCCTTCAGCCCACAATATCCTTACCAAACATGATGCAAGTTAAACTAATCTCCTCTGCCTGCACGTGATCCACATCCCTCCATTCTCTGCATAGCCATGTTCCTTCCTAAAAGCCTCTATTGTATCTGCCTCCACACCCCCCTCCCCGCCGGTAGTACATTCCACTTCCAGGAACCCACCTTCCTCTTATACAAAAATTGCCCCGCACATCACCTTTAAACTTTACCCCTCTCACTTTGAACTATGCCCTCTAGTCCTTGACTAGAGGATAAAAAACGTTTATCCTTGGGATAAAAGTTCCGGCTGTCTACCCCATCTACTGTATGCCTCTCATAATTTTATCTTATATTTTTATGCATTTCTATCAGGTCTCCCCTCAACTTCCAACCTCAAAATTCCAGAGAAACATGATTTTTAAAAAAACAGTTTAGAGAGTTAATTTGCTTCAAAACCACGTTGTTTATTTTTGGATGGCCGTGCATAGATAGAAGGATTTTGCAGAGTTTGATCCTACAGTTTTTAAACGCTAACCCACAGACCAACAGAAAGGACACTCTCTCATTAGAAAGTTGACACAACATAATTCCATAACCGGAGCATCAGAAAGCTTTAACTGTTAACACAGAAATGGAAATGCTTCTGTTTATTTGCCTAGGCATAAGGAAAGTACAGTATACCCATTCACGGTCCTACATCAAAGCTGCTTCTCATACTGTAGCATTCTCGAAGAACAGTATGAGGTAAATCTGTTTCACAGACCCTGGGGGGTCGAAATATTCTACGTGCACCAACTGAAAAAGCTCAAATTGCATTTTGTGTCAACCCCTGCCTCAGAGGTTGGTGTCATCTATGTAAAAGTGAAATGGGTGTCAGTAAAGGCTACTTACAGTGCATTTTTGAAAAAGGGAAAACAAACTTGTAGGGTGACCTTTGATGTCAATGTTTTATTTGAGCAGAGCTGGTAGCTATTGTTCTGACATCCAGCTGATGCACAGTCTTTGGGACCAATGAAAGCAAAACAAATCCCTAATTATCATTTTCAGAATCCATTTAGCAAGGGGAATTGCTTCTGTTTATAATAGTTGGGCACTTTTTCATGTCACAGAAGCATTTGGTTTATCCTTTGCAGATAAGAAACTAATGCAAATCCATATAAATACATTTAATAAATTGCAGATCCCATTTTATTATATACACATTTCTGTGGTTTTATACTGCATATCAAGTCAAAAAATGATGCTTCATAGGTGTGATACTCAGAGCATAAACACATTAAAAAAAATACTGCGTTATGCCTTAATAGTTTGTTCTGACATAAACATACAACTCACTTTCAATATTTATTTTTCAAATGTTGCCAATAACTTTATGAAGTCTTTGAAGTTCCACATTCCTGGCGAACAGGATAATGGAACAGGAGTCCATTTGGCTTATGGGTCATGTCAATTGTACTCATGTTGGCCACAGTGGTGCAAAACTTTGTTTTACAGATATGAAACATAGAAACGTAGAAAGTAGGTGAAGGAGTAAGCCATTCGGCCCTTCGAGCCAGCGCCGCCATTCAATATGATCATGACTCATCATCCACAACAGTACCCTGCTTTTTCCCCATATCCCTTGATTCCATTAGCCCTAAGAGCTATACAGTATCTAACTTTCTCTTGAAAACATGCAGTGAAATGGCCTTCACTGCCTTCTGTGGCAAAGTGTTCAACAGATTCACAATTCTCTGGGTGAAAGTGTATCCTCATCTCAGTCCTAAATAAATGTTTCCTCATCTCAGTTCTAATAAAGACAATGTTTAATGACTGTTTTGACTTTCGACTCAACCAGCACATCACACAGATCTGGATAGTCAGCAAATCATGACCAAGGTAGAAGGCAAATTTAACATTGGTTTTATTGTTAAGGGGCAACAGACCATTTGCCTTCTTTTTGGCTCGTTGAAGGAAGCGAAACTTAGGGATTCGATAAGACTTTCTTAAAATAGATGCAGGAACTTCCCCGGTTCCTACAGGTAGATGCAAGGAACTGCAGATGCTGGTTTGCAAAATCAGTCAGAAAGTGCTGGAGTAACTCAAAGGGTCAGGCAGCATCTCTGGAGAACATGGATATGTGATGTTTCGGGTCTGGACCCTTCCTCAGAAGAAGGGTCCCGAGCCTAAGCATCATCTATCCATGTTCTCCAAAGATGCTGCCTGGCCCTCTGAGGTACTCCAGGACTTTCAATCAGATTACAATACGGTTCCGTATCTGAGAACTGCCTGTAAGTCTGAAATGAACAACAAAATGGTGTGTTCAAGAGGATCACAGACAACCATGAGGGGAGAGCGGGCAGGCATGGGAAGAGCAGCCACCAGCTGGACTCACTGACTCATTGAGTGAGTGAGTGAGTGAGTGAGTGAGGACAACTCAATATTCCCAGCTCTGCGTGGCTCAACCCAGACACTGATTGTTCTTGCTCGAGGGGATGGTTGAAGTGGGAGAGAAGGCATGTGTAAATACTATCTTCCCACATTGCAGATGATGCCAGCTGCCCTGCAGCAGCCAGCAAATCCATCCAGTCACTCTCCCAAATGCTTGTCTGTACTTAAGGGGTGACCATCTGTCAGGGGGTCTTAACCTTGAGTAATAATGTAGCTATGCTATCTCTACCAAAAGAAGGATATATGTACCTCAGTAGGTTTATTAGGTCACCCTGCGATGAAGGATTGCGAAATATTTCCTTTATGAACAGAAGTTCTGAAGAATGAGATGTAATCTCCTGAGCGACATTGGCATTATATAACACAAAAATGTGTCCTTCATTTTGGAAGTGCAGATTTAGGAGGCAGGGGTTCAGGGTAATGAGCTGGTCATTTGGGACTGGGGTGAAGAGTGGATTGTTATATATCTCTTGAATTCTCGAATGCAATGAATTGTGAGTGTTCCCTTATTAAGTATACATAATACTCAATTGATAACCTTTCTAACAATCATCTGAATCAGAAAAAAGGAAGGATTAGGAGGGAAAGTGGATGAAGAAAAGATTAGCTACATTGAGTTGTAAGATACATAGAACATAGAATAATGCAGCACATGAACAGTGCCTCAGCTCACAAAGTCTGTGCAAGAGAGAGCTAGATAGGGCTCTTAAAAATAGCGGAGTCAGTGGATATGGGGAGAAGGCAGGAACGGGGTACTGATTGGGGATGATCAGCCATGATCACATTGAATGGCGGTGCTGGCTCGAAGGGCAGAATGGCCTACTCCTGCACCTATTGTCTATTGTCTATTGACTCCTGCAATGAAACTAAGGTGTCATGAAGTACATCATGTTGTATTTATCTGGGGATAGAACACCATACACAACACAGAAGAGTACAGCAGAGGAACAGGCCCTTTGGCCCATGATGTTTGCGCCGAACCTGATGTCATGTTAAACTGATGTAATCTGCCTGTAAATCATCCATATCCCTCTATTCATTGCACTTGTATGTGCCTATCTAAAGGCCTTTAAAATTGCACCAGTGTATCTGCCTCCACCTGGCAATGCATTCCATCGTGGGGAAAAACAAATTCTGACTGACTACCCTATCAATGCCTCTCATAATTTTATATACTTCCATCAACACTCCCTTCAACCGCGAACTTTCCAGAGAAAACAATCCAAGTTTAGCCAACCTCTCGTAGTTGAAACCCTCTAATCCAGGCAGCACAGGATCCTCGCATTAAATAACTGTTGATTTTACTTCAGAGTCACGTGAGTGACTACGTGAAGAAGCCCCGCCTGACGCTGGATCGGCATTACGTCGTCGCTGTCGGCAGTGGAAAGAGCTGCAGAGCGCAGCGCCACACAGCGGTAAGGAACCGGCCCGCAGGTAAGAGAGTTTTTCGTTTCTAGGGCGGGTTCCAGAACTCCGTAGCCTGGTGGGTAAACCAGGAGGAGTTAGGAAAGTAAAATGGAGAAAGCCAAAAAACAGCGGGTAAAACGTGCGTCCCGGGGTGCAGAGGAGTCGGGACAGGAGATTATTGCGGAGCGGTTCCGATACCGGTGGCCATTGAAATACCCGTTAGTGAGGCTTTGATTGCTCCACAAACAGAAACTTTGGAGGAAAACCCAGTGCCTAAAAAATGTAAAAGAAAAGCTGAAAGGCCTGAGGTTTCTGAGGACTCTGATTCTGAAGGTCCAGAAAGAAAAGCCTTATGGCTCAGAATGGACCAAATGGAGAAAATGCTCCAAACTATTATCAACCAAGGGTCTAAGAACCCAGAATATTCCCAGGCAGCCCCTGAGGGGGTTCCATATCATGAATATGGTGCCAGTTTGAATTGGGAATTTGAAACTCCAGTGCCCGGGATTGGACTGGAGGAAGTCTCCTTTGAACAAGTTTCAGGAGTACCAGGGCTGTATGAGACAGACCCTGAAAGTGGTGATTGCGGTCCGGAGTACACACCACAATACAATTATATTGATCCAGGTGTGCCTGATGTGGCACAAAGTTTTGCTATACCTGGAGGAGGCGGTGAGGCCATGGAAGAAAACCTGGCGGCCAATATAAATTATATGGTCTCTCACCCACTTCAAGCTGTTATGGTTGAGACAGCAGAATTGTATAAAACACCTATCAATTGTGCCTCATTGAAGGTACCTACGGTGAATCCGGGTGTTTGGGCGCCAATGTCATCGATGATGCGGGCGCAGGAGATTCGATTTCAAAGAGTCCTCAAGCTGATTTCAGCTGGCATTACTGCCTTTGGAAGACAAGTGGAAGGTTGTGGAATGACCAAAGTTCAGAAACATATGTTGGCTTTATTGTGCAACTCATTTTTTGAGATAAATTGCATGAGGAAGATTGCCATTCGGCCTCTGTTACATCCAAGATTTGCAGGGTTGTGTAAACCAAGCAATGTTCAAACTCCTGGTTATTTGTTCGGAGAGAATTTGTCTAAGCAAATTAAAGAAATGGATGAAGAGGCAAAAACTTTTGGTCGTATGAAACCCTTCAGCTTTGGCCAGAGAAGGGCTGGCTATATGAAAATGGGATTTGATTTTGGAGCTGGAACAAGCCGAGGCAGGAGTATGATTAGAAAGAATTTCCAGCCAACACAGCCGAATGTACACCCATTTATTGGGAAAAGGAGATCATTTCGTCCAGTTGGAGAGGTACATAAACTTTATCCTATTAAAGAAGAATGTTTGGATGAACCCCAGATTGGTGGTAGACTCCGAATGTTTTATAATGAATGGGACAATATAACAGCTGATCGTGTTGTATTAGATACTGTGCTAGGATCTACCATTGATTTTGTAGAAGGTATGGATCCATTGGGACAGAATAAGCCTAGCCATTCTTTGATGTTTTCAGATCTTGAAAAAATTCAAATTGACAAAGAGGTTAAGAATTTGAGTAAAAAATGAGTTATTGAGAAAACAGGAGAGGATCCACAACAATTTGTATCAAATATTTTCCCCAGACCAAAGAAAGATGGGGGTTGTAGAATCATTTTAGATCTCACACAATTGAATACATTTGTCCAGTATAAACATTTTAAAATGGACACATTCTACACTGCAATGCAGTTGGTATCGACAGGTTGTTATATGGCTACAATAGATTTGAAGGATGCATATTATTCGGTCCCAATTCATAATAGTTTTCGCAGGTATTTAAAGTTTAAATGAATGGGACAGCTGTGGCAATACAAAGCATTACCTAATGGATTAAGTTCAGCACCTAGATTGTTCACTAAATTGTTGAAGCCAGCACTTGCACTGCTAAGGGCACAAAAACACATCGTTATGGCTTATCTAGATGACATTTTAATTGTCAATGCTAATCAGGAGTCAGCTGAAAAATCAGTCTCAGCAACTACAAGCTTGTTTAAGAAGGGTTACACAAAAAGCTGGAGAAACTCAGCGGGTGCAGCAGCATCTAAGGAGTGAAGGAGATAGGCGACGTTTCGGGTCGAGACCCTTCTTCAGACTGGTCAGGGATCAGGGAAACGAGAGATATAAACAGTGATATGGAGAGATAAAGCAAGAACAATGAGTGAAAGATATGCAAAAAAGTATTGGTGATAAGAAAAACAGGCCATTGTAAGCTGTTTCTGGTGTGAAAATGAGAAGCTAGTGCGACTTGGGGGGGGGGGGGGGGGGGGGAGATGGTGAAGGAATGTCAGGGCCCGAGGGCTGAGGGAGAGGTGGGGGGGTGGGGGGAAAGGAGCAGTCTGGGTTAACAGAATTGAGAAAATTCAATGTTTAAGCCCAGAGGATGCAGACTCCCCAAGCGGAATATGAGATGTTGTTCCTCAAACTTGCGGTGTTGTTCACTCTGGCCATGGAGGAGGCCCAGGACCGAGAGGTCGGATACGGAGTGGGAGGGGGAGTTGAAGTGCTGAGCCACCGGGAGGTCGGGTTGGTTATTGCGGACCGAGCGGAGGTGTTCGGCGAAACGATCGCCTAGCCTCCGCTTGGTCTCACCGATGTAGATTAGCTGGCATCTGGAGCAACGGATGCAGTAGACGAGGTTGGAGGAGGTGCAGGTGAACCTCTGTCGGACTTGGAATGACTGCTTGGGTCCCTGAAAGGAGTGGATGGGGGAGGTGAAGGAACAAGTGTAGCATCTCTTGCGGTTGCAAGGGAAAGTGCCCGGGGAAGGAGTGGAGCAGGAGGGAAGGGAAGAATTGACGAGGGAGTTGCGGAGGGAGCGGTCTTTGCGGAAGGCAGATAGGGGGGGAGATGGGAAGATGTGGCGAGTGGAGGGGTCACGTTGGAGGTGGCGAAACTGGCGGAGGACTATCTGTTGTATGCGCTGGCTGGTGGGGTGAAAGGTTTCAGGGACCCAAGCAGTCATTCCAAGTCCGACAGAGGTTCACCTGCACCTCCTCCAACCTCGTCTACTGCATCCGTTGCTCCAGATGCCAGCTAATCTACATCGGTGAGACCAAGCGGAGGCTAGGCGATCGTTTCGCCGAACACCTCCGCTCGGTCCGCAATAACCAACCCGACCTCCCGGTGGCTCAGCACTTCAACTCCCCCTCCCACTCCGTATCCGACCTCTCGGTCCTGGGCCTCCTCCATGGCCAGAGTGAACAACACCGCAAGTTTGAGGAACAACATCTCATATTCCGCTTGGGGAGTCTGCATCCTCTGGGCTTAAACATTGAATTTTCTCAATTCTGTTAACCCAGACTGCTCCTTTCCCCCCACCCCCCCACCTCTCCCTCAGCCCTCGGGCCCTGACATTCCTTCACCATCTCCCCCCCCCCCCCCCCCCCAAGTCGCACTAGCTTCTCATTTTCACACCAGAAACAGCTTACAATGGCCTGTTTTTCTTATCACCAATACTTTTTTGCATATCTTTCACTCATTGTTCTTGCTTTATCTCTCCATATCACTGTTTATATCTCTCGTTTCCCTGATCCCTGACCAGTCTGAAGAAGGGTCTCGACCCGAAACGTCGCCTATCTCCTTCACTCCTTAGATGCTGCTGCACCCGCTGAGTTTCTCCAGCTTTTTGTGTAACCCTCGATTCTCCAGCATCTGCAGTTCCTTCTTTAACAGCTTGTTTAAGAAGTTGGGTTTCCTGATCCATCCAACAAAATATAAGTTACAGCCATCCCAAACCATTGAATATCTGGGGTTTGTGATTAACTCAGTTACCATGTTGGTAACTTTACCAATGGATAAGGTGTTAGATTTGACAAATGTGTGTCAGAACCTGATTAACAAACCTTATCCCTCCATCCGAGAGGTTGCCAAGGTTATTGGTAAGTTGGTAGCAGCATTTCCAGCAGTAGAATTTGGTCGTCTACATTACCAAAATCTTCAAAGGGCAAAAACTCAAGCGCTTATTCAGCGAGCAGGCCATTTTGATAGGCCTATGCAATTGCCTAAGGAAGCTTTATCAGAATTACATTGGTGGGTTGAGAATGTTCCACAAGCTGCTAAGAACATTTAGTTCATCAGCCAGTAGTGTTTTTGCAAACTGACGCAAGTTCTCTCGGATGGGGGGCTACGGATAATGAGACCAGCTGTGGACGCAGTTGGGTTGTTCTAGAGGATATATTGCTCCAAACATATGGTATTAATTATTTGGAGCTACTGGGAGCATTTTATGGATTAAAAGCTTATTGCTCTACATTAAAAGATTTGCATGTCCAAATACAAATAGATAATACCACAGCTGTGGCATATATCAAGCACATGGGTGGTGTCAGATCAATATCATGTGATCATCTGGTAAACCAGATGTGGCAATGGTGTATGGGAAAAAATATTTGGCTTTCAGCTATTTATCTCCCGGGGAGAGACAATGTTGTGGCAGACAAAAGATCACGAATATTTAAAGACAATACAGAATGGATGTTAAATCCACAAATTTTCAGAAATATTGTCAGACGGTATGGCGTACCGGACATTGATCTGTTTGCATCTATATTGAATCACCAATTGCCCAAATACGTGTCTTGGGAACACGATCCAGGGGCAGTAGTGGTGGATGCTTTCTTGCTACACTGGGGGAATACGTTCTTTTATGCTTTTCCCCCATTCTGTCTGATTGGGCAATGTCTCAAGAAAATAGCGCAAGACGCTGCCAAAGGCATTTTGGTGGTGCCAAATTGGCCTACGCAATCATGGTTCCCATTGATGCTTAAAATGATTATTGAACCATGTATGACAATTCCCATTTGCGACAATCTGTTGACACAACCAGTAACAAAAGAAATTCATCCATTGCATGATCATATGAATTTGTTAATCTGCAGGTTCTGACCAGACCATTGCAAGAGTTTGAACTGTCGGACAGGACTGTGGATGTTATAGATGCAGCTTGGAGGAATAGCACTAAAAAACAATATATGTCGCATATAAGGAAATGGGAAGCTTTTTGTACACGGTCAAAAATATCTTATCATACTGCAAACATTTCAAATGTATTGGAGTTCCTTGCTGGGTTACACTTTGATGAACATTTGAGTTATAGTGCCATTAATTGTGCTCGTAGTGCATTGTCATCCTATTTAGGACAAATTTCGGATCGGGATTCAGTTGGGTCTCACCCATTAGTATCCCGATTCATGAAAGGAATTTTCAATAAAAATCCTCCCAAGCCCAGATATACAGAAATTTGGGATGTTAGCATTGTTCTCACTTTGCTTAAACAATGGACTCCAATTAATTCAATGTCTTTGCAGAAATTAACATTCAAGGTGGTTATGTTAATGGCGTTGGTATCAGCTCAAAGAGTACAAACTTTGCAATTGTTACGGTTGGATTGCATGCATGTGACTACAGATAACATTGTGTTTTATATTTATGACTTGATCAAACAAAGCAGACCAGGGAGAACTGGAATGAAGGTAATGTTTAAAGCATATCCTATTGATGAAAAATTGTGTGTAGTTAAGCATTTAACTCAATACATTGAGGTAACCAAAAATCTCAGAGGTTCTCAGAAAGCGTTATTGATTACACACAAAAAGCCACATACTAAAGTTTCAGTTCAAACCATTTCTAGATGGTTAAAACAGGTTTTGGGTCTAGCAGGAATAGACACTGATGTGTTTAAATCTCACTCCACTAGGGCAGCAGCTACGTCCGCGGCGAAGGTACAGGACGTACCACTTGATCAAATTTTAGAGGCCGCAGGGTGGTGTAGAGAAGAAACATTTTCAAAGTTCTACGATAAACCTGTTGTCACGGTGCCAGGATTTGGACACGCAGTACTGGGTTCTCTTTAAATGCTTGCTTTGTTTTATATTATCGATTTATATTATCGATTTATATTATCGATTTATGTTACCATTGACATCAGTTATCAATTTTTCTTTTGTAATTTTCCCCTATGATAGAGGGGTTATTATTATTTTTTTTTAAAGTTGTTATTTTTTATGATTAAATGACTTATTACATAAATTGTAACAATGTCTTAAAATACTATTTACTCACTACTGTTTTGACTAAACAGAGAGTCGTATGGAATGAATTTACGACATAAAAAACACGGAGCTTTAAAATCTTCACGTAGTCACTCATGTGACTCCGAAGTAAAATAGTAAGATTAAACAAGAACTTACCTGTTTGAAGTTTGATCTTTATTTTATGAGGAGTTACGATGAGGGATTACGTGCCCTCCACTCCCAACCCTCATAATGTAAATGATCATCTGGTAGTTCTAGTCTATTTTGAGCCTTACTATTTTACTTCGGCTATTGGTTCTGTGTTTTTCATGCCGCTGCTTTGAAGTATGCCGATCCAGCGTCAGGCGGGGCTTCTTCACGTAATCCCTCATCGTAACTCCTCATAAAATAAAGATCAAACTTCGAACAGGTAAGTTCTCGTTTAATCTTACTATTAACATTGCCTACCAGGACATGTTAGACATGAGGAAAACTGCAGACAAGAGAAATAATGGCATCTTCAAATAAATTGATAGACGGAGAAAAGATAAGATGGGAGAAGGTATTTTGAACATCCAGAAACCCAGGTCAAGCTCTGATTTGCAGCAGGTTGAGTTGTCAAGTGTGCCTCTGCTGGGATCACTTTTGCCACTGCATCAGAATGACTTAATGGCTCCAGCCACATCCCAGATGTTAAGGACAAAAGTTGGAGGTGGTCACCTTGAAATGAGATGCTGAACTGATACCCCGAGAAGAACAGACACTTGTTGAAGAGAAGAAGAACATTCCTAACATCATGAAGAAGTGTTTGTGGAAGTGTCCTGACCCGAAAGGTCGCCTGTCCATTCCCTCCATGAATGATGCCTTACCCACTGAGTTCCTCCAGTACTTTGTGTTTTGCTCAAGATACTGTTCTTTGCGTCTCTATTGCTACTCAATCAGAGTAGCCATTATCACAGTTTATTTTTGTGGGAGTGCAAATTGAGTATGAACTGACTGGTGTATTTTCTACATTGCAAAGTTAAACGTATTTCAAAAGCACACCATTGGTTTCAAAGTAGGCTGAAGAAGGGTCTCGACCCAAAACGTTACCTATTCCTTTTCTCCAGTGATGCTGCCTGAATCACAGAGTTACTCCAGCTTTTTATGTCTATCTATTGGTTTCAAAGTACCTTGTGTTGTTGTGAAAGGAGCCATGTAAATACTGTTGTTTTTTAACTCAATCACTTTAATCAAACTAAATTAACCTAAGGCAGCCACACACAAATATTATGATTCATTACGGCAATTCTTGGTAAGGCCATTACTCTCGATAGATATTGATGCACGTTTTAATTTAGTTGTAATATTTCCTAATAAAAGAGATAGGCTGAATTATTAGATTTGCTGCAATATCAATACTTACTTTCATAATACAATAAAAAAGTAAAATATTATTCATTTTGATTAATGGAAAATGTACTTAGAACTTATATTTCTGGTCAATAAATGAAATATTGGTACAATGACTTGAAGGGTCCTGAATCTAACACATTGTGTCATTGTATCATAGTGATTTATCGACTCATGGAGTCATTTAGCATGGCAACAGGCCCTTTGGCCCAGTGAGTCTACATCACGTATCAGGTGCTGTACCTATATCTCATCTTCCCTGAGGTGACACGGTCCACTATATTATCTAATAACTTACGCATGAAAACAACTACCATGCAGGTACACAGTTCCCTGAAAGTAGCAACACAGATTGACAAGGCGGTCAAAAAAGCTTTTGACACATTAGCCTTCATCAGTTAGGTTATTGAGTATCAAAGTTTGGATGTTATGTTATAAGGTCATAAGTGATAGGAGTAGAATTAGGCGATTCAGCCCACCAAGTCTATTCCACCATTCAATCATTGCTGATCTATCTCTCCCTCCTAATCCCATTCCTCTGCCTTCTCCCCATAACCTCTGACACCTGTACTAATCATGGATCTATCTATCTCCGCCTTAAAAAATATTCATTGACTTGGACTCCACAGCCTTTTGTGGCAAGGCATTTCACAGATTCACCACTTTCTGACTAAAGAAGTTCCTCCTCATCTCCCTCCTGAAGGATTGTCCTCTGGTAATAAGACTCTCCCACTAGTGGAAACATCCTCTCCACATCCACTTTATTCAAGCCTTTCAAGATTCGGTAAGTTTCAATGAGGCCCCTCTCATCTTTCTAAACTCCAGCGAGTACAGGCCCAGTGCTGTCAAACGCTCATCATAGGTTAACCCACTAATTCCTGGAGAAGTTGGGCAGGCTAGAACTTTATTCCTTGGAATGCAGGAGCCTGAGAGGTGATATAATAGAGGTGTATAAGATAATGAGGGGAATAGATAGGGTGAATGGATAGTCTTTTACCCAGAGTTGGGAAATCAAGAACCAGGGGACTTGGGTTTAAGTTGAGGGGGGATAATTTTAATAGGAACTTGAGGGGCAACAACTTTTCACAGAAGGTGTTGGGTATGTGGATCGAGCTGCCAGAAGAGGTTGTTGAAGAAGATGCTATTTGGATAGGTACATGGATTATTAAGGTTTAGAGAGATATGGACCAAATGCGGCATGGGCAAGTTGGGTACCTCTTCTTTTAATCAGGCTGGGATGGTAAAAGAAAAAGCTATTACAATGTTATTAGGTTTTATTGATTCAGACTATTTAGATGCAGACTCAAAGCTACCAATTCTAAATGCAGAGATATTAATGATATACTGTAGGTTTACAAGGAAGAAATAGTTCATAAATTCCGGCGTGTGCATAGTGAATTAATTAATTATAGATTAAGTGTTTGGATTCATAGTCAATCAGCATGAAAACATGCCCTTTGGCTGACTAAGATGCCCTATCTAAGCTAGTCCCATTTGCCCGCATTTTGTCCATATTGCTCTAAACCTTTCCTATCCATGTATCTGTCCAAGTGTCTTGTAAATGCTGGGTTTTTTTAGCATTAATTTAAGGAATGTCACCATTGTTGGCTGTTCTGCATTTATCGCTATTCTTAATGTTCCGTGAGAAATGTCAGTAAATAGCCTTTTTGAATCACTGCATTCCTTTTGCAGTCTGTGGCTAGGAAGTTGCAGGATTTAGACCCAACAATGATAAAGGAAGGTCAATATATCTCTAAATCAAGGTGCAAGACATGTGGGGGAACTTGCAGGAGAGGATGTTGCTGTATAGTGGCTGCCTTGTTTCTCTAAGTGGCAGTGGTTGCCGGTTTGGGAGTAGTTGCTGTAGAATCCTTGCTGACTTGATGCTGTAGTTTGTAGGCAGTACATATACGGCCACATGTGTGCAGATGATGGAAGCAGCAAATCCTTTGGCTTGTGAATGTGTCATGATGTCATAGTCATAAGTCATAGAGCACAGAAACAGGCCTTTCAGCCCAACACGTCCATGCTGACCAAGAGGCCTCATCTAAACTAGTCCCATTTTACCACATTTGGCCCATACCACTTTAAACCTTTCCAATCCATGTACCTGTCGAGTGTCTGTTAGATGTTGTTATTGTACCTGCCTCAACTACCTCTGGCAGCTTATTCCATGTTCCCACCACCATCTGAATGAAAAGGTTCCCCCTCAGGTTCATATTATATCTTGTCCCACTCACCTTACACCTGTTTCCTCTGGTTCTTGATCTCCCTACCCTGGCTAAAAGTTTCAGTGCATTGACCCGATCATGATTTTATATACCTCTATACAATTAACCATTAGCTTTCTGTGCCTCAAAAAATAAAGTCCTTTCCCAATCTCTCCCTATGGCTCAAGCCCTCAAGTCCTGGCAACATCCTCATAAATCTTCTTTGCTCTCTTTCCAGCTTAATTACTTCCTTGCAATAGCAAGGTGACCAAAACTGAACAATAGTGGCCTCACAAACATCCCAAATTCTGTACTCAATATCTTGAATAATTAAGGCCAATGTATCAAAAGCCTTCTTTACCAGCCTATCTACTTGAGACACCACTTTAAGGGACCTGCACTCCTAGATCCCTCTGCTCCACACATTTCTGCTGGGCCCTATCATTCACTGTGAATGTCCTGCCCTGGTTTGAGTTGCCAATATACAACACATCACGCTTATGTTCACTTTAACTCCATTAGCTATTCTTCAGCCCAGTTGCCCAGCTGATCAGAATGCTGATGTAATTTGATTACCACCTTCATTGTCTATGATACCGTATACTCTATAAATGGGTTACTAACCACGTAGTTTAGTTTAGCTTCTTAGTTTAGTTTAATTTAGTTTATTATCACATATATAATGAAAAGCTTTTATTGCATACAAACCAATCACCGGAAAGACAATACCTAATTACAATCGAGACATCCACAATGTACAGATACATGGCAAAGGGAATAACGTGAATACCATTTAGTCCAAGATAAAAGTGTATCTTTTAACCTAAGCCTCCAACATACTTCAGCAAACATCTTTTTTATATCTCTCTCTGCACTAATTTCAGACTCAATCAGAAGTTCCTTACATTTTAAATGTCAGGTGCATTTGTATTAAAGAAAATTTGCTATTGCATTTAAACCTCACACCAAGGTACAACAGGTAGCACCCGAGGTTAGGATCGCACCCGGGTCTCTGATGCTATAAGGCAGCAATTCTACCGCTGTGCCACTATGCCACCCCGGGAAGAGAGTTTGAAAGAAGTGATTGGTTCAGTAGTTAAAATGTGGGGATAGCTGTGGGGAAGAAGCTGTTTTTAAATCTGGATGTTGGTTTTTTAAGTTCCTGTATTTTCTCCCAGAAGGTAGAAGAGAGAAAGGAATGGCCAGGGTGACAGAATACTTCCAGCATTCCTGACGCAACACACCGTGAAGATGGAGTGGATGGAAGGAAGTGACGAGACTGGACTGGCTGTGTTCACCTCTCTGTTCAGACAGTCATGAACTGAGCAATTGCCATAGATAGACACAAAGTGCTGGAGTAACTCAGCAGGTCAGGCAGCATCTCTGGAGGAAAAGGATAGGTGACGTTTCGGATCGGGACTCTTCTTCAGACTTCGGAGATGCCATACCAGGCCGAGATGCTTTGCATCAAACTACTTTCTATAATGCATATGCTGAAGTTCGAAAAATCCTTGAGGACATGCGAATCTTCTCAGATGCCTAAGAAAATATATAAGCTGGTGCACTTTCTTGATCACTGCTACAGTGTGAAGGGTCGTGTCCAAGAGATGCCCGGATTCCAATTAAAATCTGAAGAAGGGTTCTGACAATTAGAATGGAGTAGTGATACAAGGAAGTGATAATTATATTGAGAAATATTTTTAACGTCTTTTTTCAAGAACAAGAGCAAATATTGATCAGATTACGAATGAGGTTTTTCAGGATTTTCAGCATAAAGGGGCTGTCCCACTGCAGCGACCTAATCTGCGAGTTTAGCCAAGTTTGCCCTCGACTCAAACTCGCAGCATGGTCGACACGAGGTCCTAGGAGGCCCTATGAGGTCACTGGAACCCTCCTTCATGCTCGAGGGAAGTTCCCGAATATTCGCGGCCTCAGCTAGGTAAAATTTGGTCGGCATGGTTCTTTTTAACTCATAGTGCAGTGGAGTGGGGCCACTATTTAGTTACAGGCAGTCAAGGGCAGCTGTAGGCAATCTCCTTCACTGACCGGGCATTTTAATTGGCTCATTGGAGTTTTCAGGACCCAGGAAAACCTATCGGTAGGTAAAATGCCCACTAAACTTTCTTATAGTTCTTTAAAGTGTCTCCACCCCTTCTTCCCCCCCTTCTCCCCCCCCTTCTCCCCCCCCCTTCTCTCACTCCCCTCTCCCTCCCACCCCACTCTCCCTCCCACCCCCCCCTTCTCTCTCTCTCTTCCCTTCTCTTCCCCCCCCCACCATCCGCGCTCTCTAAAGGACTTACTGTATACTGTGGCAACCGTCTTCATCGAGGGTGTGAATTTCAGACATCGCTCCCCTGCTTTGTGTGTGTGTGTGTGTGTGTGTGTGTGTGTGTGTGTGTGTGTGTGTGTGTGTGTGTGTGTGTGTGTGTGTGTGTGTGTGTGTGTGTGTGTGTGTGTGTGTGTGTGTGTGTGTGGGGGGGGGGGGGGGGGGGGGTCGGTTTGTAGCGTAATTGTCATCTGTAAATTGTAAATTGTCTAGTGTGTAGGATAGTGCTAGTGTACGGGGTCATCACTGTCCAGTCTGGACTCGGTGGGATGAGGGTCCTGTTTCCACGCTGTATCTTTATAGTCTGAAGACTAAAGATGCAAAAGAATTGTGAAGGACCAAGTGACATATATTTGCACAGGTTGGTTGTAGATTTAAGATTATCACAACACGATACTGAAGATACAAGTGGAATTGCGAGAAACATTGTTCCTGATCAGATGTTTAGATCATGGAGCACTGGAAAGATGGAAAAGATTTAATGGGAACCTGTGGGACAAATTTTTCACACAGGGTGTGGTGGGCATTTGGAATGAACTGCCGTAGGCGGTAGTTGAGGCAGGTACAATAACAACATTGCAAAAACACTTGTACAGGTAAATGGATCTGAAAGACTTTGAGGAATAGGAGTCAAACGGGTAAATGGGATGAGCTTCGATGGGGCAGGTGTGAACAATTTGGGCCAAAAGGCTTGTTTCTGTGCTGTATGACCATCACTCTAAGTGTAAAACCAACTTTACACACTTTGCCAAACTAATGCACTGATACTGATTGGCAGTGGGCAACTCAACTTTTGGGAGTAGGAGTGTTTTGCAGATTAAGATGGGGATTGGAGTTCTCCTGCTCACCGAACGTTTCAATGAAAAGTGAACAGACTGTGAAACACAATGAGGAGGCAATTAAGTAGCTGAACTGGTGAGAGAAAATGACCCAAGATGTTCAGAATGTCTTCTCTGAACAGGTCATGAACCTTTGGAATTCCCCGTCACTTGGAGCTGTAGAGGGTGAGCCACTTAATATATTCAGACCTGAAACAGTCAGGGTTTTGAACATAGGAAGGAGAAGGTGATGAGTAAGAAGCGGGAAAAGATCAGAGCTGAAGTCTAGATCAGATAACCCAGGATATTATTGAATGGCAGGATGGTATCAAGTATATCTACTCCTTCGGGCAGCACAGTAGAATTCTGAGTTGCTGCCTCACAGCACCAGAGATCCGGGTTTAATCCTGATCTCAGGTGTTGGCTGTGCAAAGTTTGCACGTCCTACAGCACCTAAGACCGTGTATGTTTCCTCCGGTTATTCCCGTTTTCCCACCACATCCCACAGACGTGTGGTTAATTGGCCTCTGTAAATTTCCCCTGATGTGCAGGGAGAATGAGAAATTGGGAAAACAGAACTAGTGCGAACGTGTGATGGATGGTCAGTGTCGGCCAAAGGGCTTGTTACCACGCTGTATCTCTAAACTAAACTAAAGTGTCCTATGATGGTCATCTTTTCAAAAAGACTAATGCGCCTGTCCCACTTAGGTGATTTTTCAGGCGACTGCCAGCGACTGTCAAGTTGCCGGCAGTCGCCTGAAAAGCCGGCGACTGTCAGAGTGGAACACACACACACACAGACATCGCTTCTTTCACCAGCCCGTTATGCAGGCGGGGGACAGGCAAGTTGGGACAGGCAAGCACTGTCTGAGTGAAATTCACATGGTGCAAAGCCAATGTGATACAGACACAAACCGCGATGAACAGGAAGGTTGGCGCTCTAATTAAGGCGGTGAAAGCGCAGTGTAAGGGAAGGGTCACATAAGTCCTCTAAAAGAGGTGGGGAGAGGGGGTAGAATGGGGGAGAAGGAGTAGAGACAACTTTTAAGAATCCAGAGATACACGGCTGTGAAGCTCGGCTGACATTAACATTACAGGTCAGTTATCCTTGGTTCTGAAAACTACTGGTTATGTTTTTTTCCCAATGAGCCAATGAAATTCACCAGTCAGCACTGGCTACAACCTACGAGAACCTTCGACCTCTGGCAACCCACTAGGACCTCCTGGCGACCCACCTACGGCATGAGAATTCTCGCTACACTCCATGGCGGGTTCACCGCTAATTTTCCAACATGTTGAAAAATTCACGGCGACCATAATGAGGCCGCGACTAGTTCCCAGAATGCGGGAACTCCTCACGACCATGAAGGTGACTCCCCGGCAACCATCCATGAATATGTGGCGACTGCACAACCAAAGGGCCACAAGAATTCCAGTAGGTCACCAGTGAAACTCTAATCAAACTTTTGTTGTCATCAATCACATGATGTGCTTCAACAAGGTTTATGCATTGTAGG
The DNA here is from genome assembly GCA_963514005.1 of Raja brachyura. The sequence continues at coordinate 139,775,652 of OY740781.1, forward strand.
ATCAGATCACATCCATGGAAAGAAAGGAAAGCATGATTACACCTGTATGTATAACTCCTAGTCGCAGCACAAAGAATAATTAAAAATACTAGACCATCTCTGGATTGACAGAATTCTCACATCCAGTTCAAGAACATTACGAGTTCCTGAACCACGACATTGACTGGCACCTGCATGATGTTGAGAAAGTGCTACACTGTAGCAGGTGAAGGCTTATGGGAAAATCTCAAACCAATGCCCCCTGTTTGTTCTCTGAAGTGGATGTAAAAGTTCTCATTTCAAAGGGGAGCCAGGGAATTCTTGGCTGGTGTTCTGGGCACATTTAGCCCTCAAAATGCATCACCATCACTCAGGCAAAAGATTACTTATGCGGTTTGTTTGCAAATAATGTATAGGCTGTTTTTTATTCCACCTCTTCAAAAATTGTCACCTGGAAAGCACTTTTGAACATCCTGCAATTGAAACGGCGCTTTGTAAATGCAAGTTTAATTCATTCTTGATGCAATCACCCTTTTAAGTATGAGAATCAACGTTGCAGGTGCTGAAAATCTGAAGGAAAAAAAACAACAGAAAATGCTGGTTTGGAAAGCAGCTGTAGAGAGAGAAATCGCTCGTGGTCCTGTAACATTAACTGCTTCTTTATCCACGTATTTTACCTGACGCTGAGTGTTTCCAACAAGAGTCAAGAGTGTTTAATTGTCATATGTCCCAGACAGAACAATGAAATTCTTACTTGCAGCAACACAACAGAATATGTAAACATAGTGTAAGTCTGGTGAAGGGTCTCAACCCAAAACATCGCCTATTCCTTTTCTCCAGAGATGTTGCCTGAACCACTGAGTAACTTCAGCATTTTGTGCCTATCTTCTAAGTAAACATGGTATTCTGTAAACAATATAATAAACAAAAAAAAATCAGTGTATAGTATATCTGTACACACACACTCACATATACTGTATGAATCTTGCTGGAAGATTGTTCCCGATGTTGGAGTCCAGAACAAGGGGTCACAGTCTAAGGATAAGGGGGAATTCCTTTAGGACCGAAATGAGGAAAACATTCTTTACACAGAGAGTGGTGAGTCTCTGGAATTCTCTGCCACAGAAGGTAGTTGAGGCCAGTTCATTGGCTATATTTAAGAGGGCGTTAGATGTGGCACTTGTGGCTAAAGGGATCAGGGGGTATGGAGAGAAGGCAGGTACGGGATACTGAGTTGGATGATCAGCCATGATCACATTGAATGGCGGTGCAGGCTCGAAGGGCCGAATGGCCTACTCCTGCACCTATTTTCTATGTTTCTATGTTTCTATGTATACACACATATATATATATCTCTCTCCCTCTATATATGTGTATATATACACACACACACATATATATATATATGCACTGTAAACACCGAACTATATATATATATATACACTGAACTGTACACCGAACTTCCGAACTATATATATATATATATATATATAAATTTTTTCGGGTTCATAGATACACTTAAAAACAAACAAAGAAACAATAATAGTGCAAAAAGACAACACCAATGTTCCCAAGTCTATGTAGCCCAGAGCTTATTTGGAGGCTGTAGTGTTTAATAACCTGATGGCTGTAGGGAAGAAGCTGTTCCTGAACCTGGATGTCACAATTTTCAGGCTCCTATGCCTTTTTCCCGATGGCAGGAATGAAATGAGACTGTGGCCAGGGTGGTCACATCCTTCCAAGTATTCTTTTGTCACCATGTATGGTATAGGTGATCTTAAGCCAGCAGTGGACTATATTTGGGGACCTGAACAGGAAAGTATGCACAAGCTGTTCCATGCTCAGTCACTTTAGAGCTGTGACATTCTTTGGAAGCCACCAGAGTAAATAATATTAAATAATTGAATTATAGGGGAAGGTGGAAATGCTGTCAGTGCAGCAATTTCTCTCGATGCCTCAACAGTACCATTTATCAAGAGTCTGCAGCTCTGGGAGCAGTTATTATTTCTGCAGCCTAGTCAGTCAGTGTTGAGTTATTTAATGATTGGCAGCTTCAAATTAATATCTGGGAACAAAAACAATGGCAATTGCTGTTGACTTAATGCATGCACTCACTAAATCAGCTGGTGGTGAGCGGTTCAGCACAGTCTGGAGCACTTATCATTTGATACCACAGAGAATTTCCTGCATCCTAATGCAAGATTTATGGGGCGCCAGGATGAATGTGTCACCAGGTTACCTGACATTCTTCCATCAATGTAGCAGTGACTGATCAGTGAATTCCTTGCAGATGTGCCTCCGTGGGGATGTATTCTTTGTCATTGTTAACCAGAAATACTGAATTCAGTATAGGTTAACTTCTGTTAGGAACAGTGGAGATGGGCGGAAATTAGGATGTCTTGGAACACACTGGGTTTGACTTAGAGTCTCTTGTAATTTAGATAAATTACCAGCTATTTGGGAAGATTCCTATGAAATTGTAGTCACTTGGAGTCAGGTTTGCACATGTACTCAAATGGAGAGTCAGAGCGTCTTGGAGTCATACAGCATGGAAACAGGCCCTTCAACCCAACTTCCGCACTCCGACCAACATGCCCCATCTAGTTCCACCTGCCTGATTTTTGTCCATGTCTCTCTAAACATATCCTATCTATGTACCAGTCTAAATATTTCTGAACGGTTGTGATAGTACCTATTAACACAATACTCAGTTCTCAGTAACTCAATATTAACTCAGACCACTCAAACACCCCTTTGATAATATTGTCTACATATTCATTGTCAGAAATCTTGACGGAGGATGAGACTGTCATCCAAATGGTTTCATCGTCACCTGATAGTGCATTTCTGCTGGATGTAATTGAGGAGCTATTGTGCATCTGGTAAAGTTCTTGGCTCTGAGATAGAGGTTGTGGACTCAAAGGCTCAATTCAGAGAATTGATCAAAATATTATGGGCTGCCGCTATAGCACAATACATTACAGAGTGATAGTTACATTGTCAGAGGTCCTAATATCATGCCTTTCTGTTCTCTCAGTTGGTGATCCTAAGGTGCGGCTTCATAGAGGAACAGTTGCCTCTCGTGTTGTGGTCATTACTTATTCATCATTCATCAAGACAAAAATACGTTTATCTGATCATGAACTTCTTGCTGTTCATGAAAGCTTGATACTTGCATATTTTGCACAATAGACTAGAGTTCAGACCAACCATCTTCAATTGGCTGTAAAGCAAGCTGATCTTGCATAAGCCACTATGGAGATCATTTCTATCTTCCACAGATCTGCGTCTGACAATGCAAAAGGATGGGCTTCATATTCCACGTGACAACATGCAGGAGGATTCTTAGGGTCATTGTAAGATACTCTAAAACTCAACTTTGAATCATCCATCCATCCATCCATCTGCCGTATTTTGGAGTATTTGGGTTCTGGAGTATTTTGCGGAGTTCTGATCACTAACTATAGGAAGGTCATGGTTATGCTGGAGAAGATGTAAATAAGATTCACCAGGGTGACACAAAGTGCTGGCGTAACTCAGCAGGTCAAACAGCATCTCTTGAAAACATGGAAAGGTATCATTTCAGGTTGAAACCAAACTTCAGACTGATTGTCGAGGGAGGGGGGGGGTGGAGAAGAAAGCTGGAAAAGGGGAGAGGCAGGACAAAGCATAGCAGGTGATAGATCAACAAAGGTGAGGAGCGTGTTTGATATGGTTGGAACAAAGGTCAGAGATAAGAACCGAAGGTGTGACCCAGGGTTGAAGAGTTCAATGTAGTGGCAGGGGAGGGGAGATATCAGGATGGACTGTTCTATGTAGCTTGCTCATGGCAACACCTTTAACTTGGAGGAAGTGAGATGAGTCAAAATAGAAGTTGTTGAGGGCGAGGGTGAGGGCAAGTTCTGCCAGGTGGAGGAGAGTATTAGTGGGGGGAAATGATTGGGTCTCCAATGGAGGAAGAAACAGAGGCCCTTGAGACTCTCCCTAATCTCTCTAATCTTCTCTAATTTTAAGTACCCCCTACTTTCCCTATCTACCCCCTACCCCACCCTAGGCATCCTACCAGTTCCACTGTTCACATCCTGTACCCCTTCATTATCCCAACTCCCCCCCTCGAAGGGCCGAATGGCCTACTCCTGCACCTATTGTCTATTGTCTATTGTCCACTTTCAGTCTGAGGAAGGTTTCTAACCTGAAACATCACCACTCCTTTTTCTCCAGAGTTGTTGCCTGACCGCTCAGTTCCTCCGGTGCTTTGTGTCTATCTTCAGGCCTTAAGATCTTCCTGGTGGGGGATGGAACAAACTTTTTTGTTTCTACAGATGCAACAGGGTATTGCCTGGGGTGCAGATTTTAAATTACATCTGGTTGTTTCCCCTGGAGTGAAGGAGGCCTAATAAAGATATACAACATTACAAGGGACATAAATGGATTAGATAGTAGGATTTTTTTCTCTCCATAGTACATGTGTTTAAAACTAATAGGTATATAGATTGGGTAAAGGGGAAGAGCTTTTGAGGAGATCTTCTTATTGAGTCCACACACAGGATTAGAAATTGTTCAGCCAGCACTGAACTCACTTCTCGGCATCTGCATACAATGGTGTCTGTCTTGTCACTGCTTGTGCTTCTTGTGCGTGGTGGTGCATAGATTAGCGGAAACCGGGCCGTGACGTGAACGCTCTTTCCTTGACCCCTTGAGGGGATCAAAGGAAGAATGTTTTCACTCTGAAGGTGGTTAGAACATGGAATACATAGCCTTTGGGGGTGGTGGAGTCAGAGACTCTTGTGATATTTAAGAAACATCTGGACAACCATCTGACATGCTCCACCATCTACTTTTCCTGCTGGACCTCAAGCACATTCCCTACTGACCACTGCCCAGTAAACATGTGCTCAAGCCAACTGCACAAGCCTTTTAATGAAAGATGGATTGTGTGGCACAGTGAACCCGAATGGAAATCTTGTAGCAACATGGCTAGACCCAGCTCTCGCAATACCAGTGACAGATAGAACCTGTAGTGAAACATGGTGTTTCCACACTCAGGATATTGCGGCCACACACAATCGTAGCCTTCAGGAATGCGGCGCGGTGGTGCAGTGGTGGAGTTGCTGCCTTACAGCACCAGAGACCCGGGTTTGATCCTGACTACAGGTACTGTCTGTATGGAGTTTGTACGTTCACCCTGTGACTGCGTGGGTTTTCTCCGGGAGCTCCAGTTTCCTCCCACATTCCAAACATATACAGGTTTGTGGGTTAATTGGCTTCAGTAAGAATTGTAAATTGTCCCTAGTGTGCAGGATAGTGCTATTGTACAGGGTGATCGCTAGTCGGCGTGGACTCGGTGGGCCGAAGGACCTGATTCCGTGCTGTATCGCGAAACTTATCTAATAAAGTCCTTACTGTATATATTTCCCCTCCCAATCTCTCTGGAGATTTGTACAAGGTTCTCTGTGGACATGACCCATTTGCAATATCCACAAAAGATGGTGAAATGGCTCAGGCCTGGGCCCTGCACCACATAGAGCAGCATCAACAACACATGCATCTGAAGCACAGGTTCTTTCAAACAATCGAAAGGTAGCAGAACTCCAATAATCACACTTGCTGCTTCATCTTGGCTGGATGCTCCGCACAGTTCAACCCGCCCTTCGCTTTATCTTCCACTCTTCAATCATTTCCATTGAAACCCATGTGATCTCAGATCCTGCATCAGATTTGGCCTGACGCAAAATCAAAAATAAAGCAAATCCCTGGCATAATCCTGCTTCATAAATCTGTCAGTAATTCTGAGATTTTCACGTTTGACAGTCCATTTATAAATGTTCTGGAGTTCTTGTACTTTAAGCATTGAAAACATATAAACCAGTGAAAAGGAGCCCAGCGATTCTAAAATTAGAAAGGCTTTCAAAAGGGTGTATGGAAGATTTTGTTACAGCAGACATTATAAAAGGTGTCTTTGATAATTTCAGCCCTCAAGATACGTTTGGAGACTTTTTTAAATTCAAAATGTGATTATATAACTGAATACTTTGTTACAGGCAGTACATGAAGAGAGCTCATTGAATTATTTCATAGGAGATTCAAGAAATGCCAGAAGCAGAAGAAGATACTGGGCCATCAGGACATAAACACATAGTGCAGTTAGTTTTGGATTGCTCCAGGAACGAACTGGCACAGATTCAATGGCCCAATTGATTTCTTATGCATTGCAAGCTCCCACTGTTTTGAAGTCATTTATCATACTGTACTCCTGATTATAATAAAACAATTTAGACAGAAAAAAGGAGCCCTGCAATCAAAACTAATCTTCCCTCACAATAATAAGAATGATCTATGTATAAATTGGTCCAGTGACATTTCTTCTCACCATTTCCCTCACTTCCGGGCGGAGCACCAAGGCAAATTCCTTGTATGTGAATACTTGGTCAATAAACTTATTCACTCACTTATTCACTCACTTCACTCAGTCAAATACCCTCAACTGCTTTTGGTAATAAGATACAAACAGCATTGTGAAATTATTTGTATTCACTCCTTCAATGTCCTTTTTTTTTAGACAGTCCTTTGGGATTGAAGGTGATTTGCTCCTCCTCCAATGTTGTGCACTTTGTGTTGGCTGATGAGGCCAAAGTAGTAACTGCAGATCCTGCCACAGATGGGGCAGGCTGTGAGGTAGTTCTGATGTGGTTTGCCCTCTCCATTATTAATAATATATTGATGGAAATTTTGAAAATTATAAGGAAGATGAGTAGGTTATAATCTGCTTAACCCTAGATCTTACATTCTGGGGAAGTATGAAGGGAAAAATGGCCGACATGGAAAACATAAAGGGGCTGTCCCACTTGGGCGACCTAATTGGTGAGTTTAGAAGAGTTTGAAAAAAATGACATGTTGAAGACCTCCTTCGACTATGTAGAAGACCTCCTTCGACCACCTTCGACTATGTTGAAGACCAGCTTCGACTAGCTACGACTAACTTCGGGAAAATTGGTCACCGGATAGTGGAGAGTGAAGACGACCTCCTTCGATCTCCTTCGACCTCCCTTTGACTATGATGAAGACTATCTGACCTACTACGACCTACTACGACTAAACCTACGAGTAAAAAAAGTATCGATTTTTTCCTTGGCAACCTTTTTTTATTTATGTTATTTTTTAACATTTTGAAAAAACCACAGCGATCGAGTACGTGGAGACCACTCTTGAGCATGAAGGAGAGTTACGAAGACCTTCTACGACCTCGTGTCGACCATGCTGCGATTATGAGTCGAGGGCATACTCGCCAGAACTTGTGGATTAGGTCGCCCAAGTGGGACAGGCCCTTAAGGATATCGGTTAATTGAAGGCCTTAACAGTGCGCATTGCAAAACACTTTGGGTTCCCTCAGAGTGTTTCTCAATGCACACAGTTAAAGCCTTTAATTAATTAACTTGTTCAATAGAGTCACCACTGATCTACGAGTTGTTTTATTTTGTGTTTGTGCCTATCTGGGCAAAGTCAGGTACATCATATGGGCATAGCACAAAATTCCCACCTAGTGACCTTTGTCCACCTGGTGAGTTCTTCCCATGACGGAGTTTGGAGTAAAGAGGTGTTTGATATTGAGAATACTAATGCGGCCTGTCCAGGGCATCAATATAGCAGCACGCACAGAACATATTGTTCTATGAGAACCATAGAACATAGAAACATAAAACATAGAATTATACAACATAGAATTATAGAACATAGAACCATAGAACATAGAACCATGGAACATAGAACCATGGAACATAGAACCATGGAACATAGAACCATGGAACATGAGATATAGTACCTGGAACATAGAACAGTATATCTCAGGATCAGGCCCTTCATCCCACGATGTCTGTGCTGAACACGATAACAAGCTTATCTGCCTGCACACAATTCACATTCCTCCATTCTCTGCATATCCATATGCCTATCCAAAAGCATCTTAAACGGCACTATTGTATCTGCCTCCACCACCAACCTCAGCAGTGCATTCCTGGCACCCACCACCCTCTCTGTAAAGAAAAACTTGACCCGCACATCTTAAACAGGAGGGCAGGGACTGCTGCTGTCCATATACTATGGATTTTATTTCAGATTGAGATGTGGATCTGCATTCATCCTTTCCCTCAACCGACCAAAGGCTGCACTGGTGTACGGAAAGTGATAGGGAATTTCGTCATCGAAGTCTGTCTTCATTGAGAGGCGTTGTCCAAATTATGGGAAGTGGTCCACATTTTTTTTTCAGGGTATCACAGTCAACCACTTTTGCAGGAGGTAAGAGGACCTTTGTTTATTGGATGTTGAGTCTAAGACCTTTCCCCTCATATGCTTCAGTGAATAATTCTACAATAACTTGGAGCTCAGCCTTCAAATATGTTCCTTCAAAATATGATTTCAAACAAAATCATTGGCTGCCATTTGCTCCATGCTATTGAGGTTCACAATTTAAAGCGGTAGAATTAGGCAATCCAACCCATTGAGTCTGCTCCGCCATTCAATCATGATTGATCTCTGCCTCCTAATCCCATTTTCCTGCCTCTCCCCATAACCCATAACACTCGTTCTAATCAAGAATTTGTCTACCTCTGCCTTAAAAATATCCACTGACCTGGCCTGCAAGGTTCAGGTGAATTGGCTCTAGCATGTTGGTGCTTAAGACTGAACAGTTTCCCATTAGTTTCATTGATTAATTCCAACCCAGCTGGTAGCTGGTTAATAGTGATGTGTAGCTTTGCCATTAAATTAAGTTAATTCCTAGTTAACTTTGTAACTTGCAGTAAACAAATATCATAAACCATCATTAACAGGTCCATAGATAAACACTGCAAAATCATGTGACTAAACCAACACTTTAACCTCAAAGTTGAGAGTAATAGTAAGGGCTTCAGTTCTTAAGAAGCCATGGAACCTTATTGGGCAACTACTTTTACAACTGGTGTAGCATCTCAAGAAGAACATCATTGCTTCTGCCGTTGAAAATGTGTCGGAGGGGAAAGAAGAAGTCAAACTGTTTTCCGATTCATTCCTAAATTAAATTGTTCCAAGGACAACTGTTTGGATGTTATATTATGGAAATTAAAGAGGAACAAGCTCTTCTGACAGATATATTCTGACAAATGCAATGAGAACAATTGGTATAACAACACAGGCTCTCTTGAATTTGATCTTAGCTGAGATTGGATTTGTGGAGGACCCAATGGTTAGGATTGATAATACAAGACTCGGAAGCATAAAAATGCAGGAGTTAGTCATTGTTTGGAAGCTAAGTGTAATCAGCTTCAATTCAACATTTTTATATTAGGATCTGCCAATGTAACCATTGTATTGTTTGTTATTGGAGACAGAATTTATTACATTGCTTATTAATAAAAAAATGAAAAGATTGTTATTTTTCCTGAGGCCAGGAATCAATAAAAAAGTAATTTACTTCAATTGGTTGTTTGTCCATTATTCAATAATAATGATTCATTTGGAATCACATATTTTGAATACAATCCAACGTCCAGTGGATCACTTTGTGAGTGGACTTGCGGATAGCTGAAATGGATTTTTGTCACTGAAGAATAGTAGATCCTTATTAAAATAAAATCTGAAGTCTGCAATCATGGAAGACCAAGCCACAAAAGATTTAATGCAGATACAAAATATTGCAGATAGTACAAAATATTGCAATATTGTGAAAATATTGTCACATGTACCTAGATACTGTGAAATTCCTTTTTTACTTCCAGTTTAGTAGAAAGGTAACTGCACATAAGTATAATCATGCTTAAGTACAAGAGAGTAAAAATAGTAGAAACATGGAACTGCGGATGCAAACAGGTTTACAAACAGGCCAAAGTGCTGGAATAACTCAGCAGGACAGGCAGCATCTCAGGACTCAGCAGTCTGAAGAAGGGTCTCGACCAGAAACGTCACATTTCCTTTCTCCAGAGATGCTGCCTGACCCGCTGAGTTACTCCAGCCTTTTGTGTCATCTCCAAAGAACATGGATAGACGATGTTTCAGGTCGGGACCCTTCTTCAGGCTGTAAGAATAGTAGATTACACGGCGGCAAAGCACAAGAGTCGCCCCAGTTCAAATGCCATCTTGTACCCTTCAAGTTTAAATTTGTTAAAAATGTAAAGTCTTAACTTGGTTTCAAAGGCATTTGGAATCTGGAGGAAAAAAAAACAAACAGCTGGAGGAACTCAGTAGACCATAAAATATTGAATCTTTGTTTTAGCCTAGAAAAATCAATCCATTTTCTGCACCTTTCACAAGTTCTAAAGTTAAGAGTCAAAGTGAATGAACTGCACCTTATGCCCCCAAACATTATCTGTCAGTACCCCTCCACACCTTAATTGTGACTCAGTTCAGTTCAGTTCAGTTCAGTTCAGTTTACTGTCGCGTGTACCAAGGTACAGTGAAAAGCTTTTTCCCAAACCATGCTTAAGAAAGTGCTTTCCACACCACATCTGTAGATGTCGGTGAGAGTTGTTGGGAACATGCCAAACTTCCTAAGCCTTCTAAGGATGTAAAGGCATTGATGTATTTTCTTGGCCATTGCTTTGATATGACTGGCCCAGGACAATTTGCTGGTGATATTTATTCCTAGGGACTTGAAACTTTCAATCATCTCTACTTTGGCACCATGAATGTATGCCAGGGTATGCTTGAGTCTAACTCCTGGGATTCCCCACCCAACATCACAGCAGGATTGCACAAGAAACTGCAGAAGCAGGAATACTGAGGAAAATGCAGAGCACTGGAGGAACACAGCAGGTCAGTCAGCATCTGTGGAGAGAATGGGCAGACGATGTTTCACACAGGACTTCACTAAAACACATCAGCAATTTAGGATGATGGCTCATCACATCTCAAGTGCATTTAGGCATCGGCAATGAATGCTGACATTGCATACGATGTCCAGATCCCAAAATAAGTTTTAAAAAATTGGAATACATTTTTAAAGGATTATATGGAAAATAAAATATAAACTGAGCATATTTATGATGAAGGTTTGTGATGAAATACCAGAATCAAACTTTAAAATATGAAATTAAAATGTTTTCATTATATTGTTAAAGATTAATGGAAATTGCAAATGTGCAGAAGAAATAATATGGAATAAATGTTGTCTTTTTAGGGCCAAAATCATTTTAGCAGTAATTTGGACTCAGTCCATGAACACAGCATTCACATAGACTTTACGTAAAAAGGCTGAACACTTCCAATAAAGTTTATGGACATAATAGTGCATAGAAGTTGTTGTGTATGTCAAGCCATTAATTCTAGGTTGGCGATATCTACAGTGAAAGCAAGCTGATTTTGGTGGAATAATCAAATTCCAATTTCCATTTCCCATTTTTAAATATACGTTGTGGACTCTAAAATTAAGCTGCTGTTAGCTTTATGCAGTAATGACACTGCACTATCAGTTTTACCATCATCACAAGGGCAAATGTGTGGCCCCTATCCAGGCATCTGGAATAAAGAGACACTTCATCACTGATGCATTCTGTTGAATAATGCTTCAAACAAATATAATTTCACACTGGGAACCATTGAATGCCATGAATAAAGAACTGTATGTTTTGGAAAGGGTTTTATTTAGTTTAGTAATAGTTTCTTGCTTCTTGAAAGAATTCTAATGTCACAAAGATTTGTGATTTGCACTGGGTGCCTTCAAAGTTTCTCATCAGCAGATAGCAAACACTTCAGAACACAAAAAAAACAGGCCTTTATATTAAAGAGTCTCTATATTAAAAAAAGGAAGTTGCCTAAAGAATCCACACTAAACTTCAGCCCAGTTCTTATTAATCCCGGAGAAATCACAGCCAAGAAATTAGAATCCAATTAAAAATATCCGTCAGCATTTATAAAAATGGTATTTGAAAATCTAAATCTCCATACTGTTTCAAATCCACTTAGTACAAAAGGGGTGAATGAGGGTGCGTGTGTGTGTGGTGCCTATAATTGCCCAGCTTTGCACATATAAAGATAAAACTATGCAAATCCAATTTACCAGTAATAACATTTAGAAGGGCGATGCTAGGCTGAGATTTGTTAAGATATTAACATTCTTAGATAATGATATTACTGAAGAAACCACCGGGCCAGATCGAGCATGTCCCGGGGAAATAACTCGCTCCACTGCCCAGGTTACCAGCTGGTGCAGTAAGGAGGTGACCTTTGTGTGGTTGACGGGCTTTGTCTGCGGGCCAGACCCGCAGATGTCGCCGCAATTCACCGGATAATGAAATTAAACACAGGCAAGACATCCAGGCAAGATTGCCCGCCCCGTTGTAAAAACCTTTAAATGAAGTGTGAATCTTGGCGGCGCTGTCATGGATTAAGGTTTTGATTCAAAGCCATCTAGTGAATGTCATATCGGCGGAGAGGGGCAGGAGCACAAACCGGGGGTGTTTTTCTGGGCAGCGCTTGCTGAGTTTTACCAGTCCGCGACATTGCCCCGTGAAGACCCAGTGAACCGTAGTTAGGGTGTGGGTTGTAGATCAAAAGTCCCCTTAACGCACATCGCTTAGACATTAAGGGATGGGATTCCTAGCTGCCCTTGAAAGCGTAATCTTTCAGGCAAGGGGTGTTAATGAGTTGGGATGCGGATGGATTAACCCTTTCAACATAACCTACTCAGTGAAGTCATCAGATATTTCCTTTTTCATTAATTCATGTTTTCTCATGTATATGAATCAATACTTTAGTATTATTTCATAATATACTGTTTACTATTCATGTTGGTTCACGAATATACAAATTGTAAGTGGCTAACGTCAAACAGAAGACAGGATGATCCCCATGCATCAGATTACAGACCACACAATGACTACCTGACCATCAGAATGAGTTCACTCTTGCGCTACCTCCAGTTGCATTGCCAATTCCCATTGAACTCTCCCTAGAGGTTTCATAACATGCCCTCCGCCTTCTTGTTGGACAAACTCCAGTTGCTTTTTCCAGAATGCCAGAGGTTGAGGAGGGGAGACCAGATGTAATAGACAGTCAGAACCTTTTTCCTGTGAGTGAAATGTCAAAGGCTGGAGGACATGGCTGTACGGTGAAAGGGGCAAAGTTTAAAGGAGATGTGCTGGGCAGGTTGTTTAATCAGAGGGTGTTGGGTGACTGGGACGTGCTACCAGGGTGGGTGTTGGAGGCGGATATGATTGTGCTGTATAAGAGGCTTTTAGACAGGCATATGGTTATGTAGGAAATGGAGGGTTATGACCACAGGCAAGTAGATGAGAATAGGTTATCTTGTCATCATGTTTGACACAGATATCGTGGGCCAATGGGTCTTTTCCTATGTTGTTCTATATTGTATAGCCAAATAATGATAATAACAAACAAAAGCACAAACACATTGAAATTTAAAAAAATAATAATTCAAGCCCACAAATATACTTTTTCTATTGGTATGGATTTATTCATGTCATGTTTACTGGGATACAGTGAAATCATTTGTTTTGCATGCTGTCCAGGCAAATCATGCTATACATGAGTACATCAAGGTAATGCAAGGAATGCAGAATATAGTATTACAAAATTCAGGAATACATCATTAACGCCTGAGACGTCTGTTCAAGAGTCTGGTAACAGAAGGAATTAAATAGTTCTTGAATTTGGTGTTACGTGCTTTCAGGCTTTTGTGTCTTCTGCCTGATGGGAGAGGAGTGTGCGTGGTCCTTGCTTATTTTAGAGTTTAGAATTAGACTTCAGAGATACAGCGCAGAAACAGGCCCTTCAGTGCAGAATTCACGCCGACCAGTGATCACCCTGTTCATAGCACTATCCTACACACTAGGGACAATTTATAAATTTTACTGAAGCCATATAAACAAAGCTGCAAATCTATGTGTCTTTGGAATGTGGGATTAAACCGGAGCACCTGGGGAAAACCCAAGCGGTCGGGTGGGGGGGGGGGGGGGGGGGGGGGGGGGGGATGTACAAACTCCATACAGACAGCACCCGTAGTCAGGATTGAACCCAGGTCTCTGGTCCTATAAGTGAGCAACTCTACCGCTGCACCACCGAGCCACCCGGTGATGTTGGCTACTTGAGGATACGTGAAACGTAGCAGAGTCTTTGGGGGGAGGCTGGTTTGCATGTTGGACTGGGTTGTGGGCCCAACTCTCTGCAATTTCCTATGGTCTTGGACAGAACAGTTGCTATATCAAGCTGTGATATTTACACCTAGGATCTTGAAGATCTTGAAGTTCTTGACCATTCCCACTTCGGCACCATTGACACAGACTGCATGCACCCTGCTACCTGAAGTCGATGATCAGCTCCTTCATTTTGCTTACAATGGGGGAGAGGTTGTTGTTTTGACACCATACTCTTAAACTCTCTATTTTCTTTCTGTACTCAGGTGCTGTCTGCGTGGAGTTTGCATGTTCTCCCAGTGACTGAGTGGGCATTCCTCTGGGTCCTCCGGCTTCCCTCCACATCCAAAGATTTGTAGGTTAATTGACTTCTGCAAATTGTCCCTAGTGTGTAGGATAGAACTAGTGTACGGGGTAATTGCTGGCCAGCGAGGACTCGGTGGGCCGAAGGGCCTGTTTCCACGCTGTATCTCTAAACCAAAGTAACCCTGACCCGAGACGTTGCCTCTCCTATCCCTCCCCAGATGCTGCCTGACCCACTGATTTCCTCCAACACTTTGTGTTCAGCAGCGGGTGTGTTGTATTTGTCTCACTCTCTGTATGGGATTGAATGCCAGCACAGTATTAACCCCGACAATATTTCACCAGAGCGTGTGATTGGAAAATTCAGCCTTTTCAAACTGACACTGGAATGTGTGAATACAAGAATTTAACAAAAGGTGGGACAGGATGAGAAATCATGCTGTGTAGGGGTGGATTTGTGGAGCCCGATTCAGTCAAAACTACCTGTCAGAGTCCCGTTGAATTTATGGGCTTTAACAGCTGCTGGTGACTGGAGACATTCAATGATTTCAAACTTGAGGTCTTAATGTGCTGGCAATCCAATGTCCTGGAGCACCGAGACACTGCCGTGCATTAGAGGGCAGGGAAAGTGCTTGTAACCATGAGACAGCAACAAAACAACAGCAGCATGCGGAAGAAATCTCATTGATTTCCTGGCTTCAAACGGTCAACGCTTCTGCCATCTCTTGTGTACAGAACTAAACAATTGTTAAATTGGTGCAGTGACATCTTCGTGCCATCTAACAAAGAGTCCAACTAGTTATTCAACGTGCATGGATCCATCAGATTTGTTGGTCTAAGTAACTATGCGTGAAACTTTTCAGAGTTCACAAACCATGAGACATTAAGCTCACTGGTCATCGTTAGGAATCGATGCAATTGTTATTGAATATCAGCATTCATATGAGAAATAAAGAAGAATTTGGTGTGAAAGCAGGTGAGGATGTTGTTCCACTATTATCAGGGCACAAAGCTCTACAATGTGACTTCTGACAAATCAGATCCAGCCCACCATGTTTTGTAGATACAAGGAACAGCAGATGCTGGAATCTATCAATCCACTCCCCACCCTCCTCCCCACCCCACACTCCCCTCCCTAACCTTGTGTTCACCTTCTCCTACCACTCGACACCCTGCTCCTTTCACCTCCTCTGTATGCTCACATCCCATCCCCCTCTTTACTCTTCCCCGTACCCTTCCACCCATATCCCTCCTCTTCTTTTTCTTAACTAACGCCCCTTTGTCTCAATTTCACACCTATCCTTTAGTCATTTACTCCACCCATCTGCCATTCATCCCCCCACCTCCTCCTCCACACCGTCATCCACCTATCACTTGCCAGGCTTTGCCCCATTCACACTTCTCTAATCCATCTCATCTTCTCATCTTTCTCATCTTTCTTCTCCCCTCCCACCCCCTACGACAATCAATCTGAAGAAGTGCCCCAACCCAAAACATCGCCTGTCCATTCCTTCAAAGATGCTGCTTGATCTGCTGAGGTCCTCCATCACTTAGTCTTTTGACCATGCTTTGTGGTGTGATCTGGTTGTTACAGGGACGCAGAGAACATCATTCCATTCTGGAGGGTGGGAGCAAGATCTTTTCAGAGCAAGAACCTCAGCATCAAGGCCAACATTTATGCTGGTTTTGCAGTTTCTGAAGTGACTAATGGGACCATTGTGGGAATTGGAGATTCTTCTGACAAGCCAGGAGATAGTTTGTGAGGTGGAGACACAAGAAACTGCAGATACTGGCTCATTAAAAAAAACCCACAAAGTGCTAGAGTAACTTAGCAGGTCAGGTAACATCTCTAGAAAACATGAATGGCGACACTTCGGATCGTCCAAATCCTTCTGGGTTTTTTTCCCCAGACGCCTTCTTCTGGTAAAGAAAGAGTTGGGGAATGGTGGCAGTATATATTTGGAATACTGTTCAACATGGTGACTAAAAATGCAGTCATAGCTGAGTCCCATAGTCCCTAACCAAAATATCACCTATCCAAGTCTTCTAGAGATGCTGCCTGACCCACTGAGTTACTTCAGCACTCTGTGTTTCTCTTTGTCAGATGGAGCTCTCTTTTCACACCAATGTGGGATTTCTATGTGCTCCCATTGCATGGCCTCTGGGTTCCTCATGCCATCTCAAACCTTCTCCTCCACTTTGAGCGGTCTCAGGCCAGTGATTCCCAAAGAAAAAGTGAAGATGTTGCACTTTCGTCAAGGAGCGCATCCTTGAATCCTTTTGTCTGCATGTTTTGTAATCTGCTCCCATGCCAATTTTAGAAAGGCAGCAAAGCGTATCACACAGCAACACCCCAGGGAGAATGAGCATGACTCTCTAATGCAATGCTGTGCAGGGATTTTGAGGGAGTTTCTCACCCATGAACCATTCCTCAGACAGAGTGAAACCGTATGGAGGGAAAATAAAGACATTTAATTGGGCATCATCCCTAAAAAGTGACATTTAAAAATAAAAGGAATGGTTAACACGGTACACTTTATATTATGGCAATCTATATAGAACCCTTATTTGCAATGTCAGTTCAATAAATTAAGGTTTTGTATTTTGGACTGAAATGGATTCGTTAAATGTGCATTAATTGCACAGATTTTTGGAGCTGTGTTTGATGTGATTTTATACACAGTTCCTTGTATTGAAGAGGTTGAAATTACAGTGAATCTACATTCTAAAGGATCAATACAATAAAGGATACATAGGCTGAAAGATCCACACCATGGAGGATCCATATACTAAAGACCATTTTAGTATGGTCCTTTTAGTATATGGGTTTCTAAAATAATTCATATACTAATTCATCATCGTTGAAAACATTAGCGACGCAGTGGTGCTGGTTTTCAATGGGAACGGTGACGGACGCACCACACATCTCTGTCCTCCAGTTCCTGCAGACTTCCGCTGCTGGAAGGAGAGGATATTGGTGTGTGTGCTTTATCAGTATTCCTTACAATGCTCTGTACAACAGTGATCACAACTTCTACTGAAGTGCGGATGGCCGTTAGAAGCTCATCCGCCCTTTCACAGGTCTTGTTTATGGTCCTGCTGGGGGTACACAGCCCCCTCCTCACCTGGAAAACCAGGTGAGGGAGACAGTTTAGTCGCCGACTTTCCAATCATGGAGCAGATAGCATGGGATTACATGGTACCCGTGGCGGAGGGAATTCCCCCTGACCTGACCTGAAAGCATCCATATATTCAAGGATTCATATACTAAATGATCCATATATTAAAAGATCCATATACTAGGTATGTTGCAAAACTTACCTTTAGCGGCGCTGCAGTTCTGCCGCTCCCCGTGTGCGCGACTTTAGCGCCTTTCAGAGGGGGGCGGGCTTAAAGTGCCGTTTTTCAACAGACCTGGATAATCGATGAATGTCGGGCGATTTCGTTGCGGAAGAAAAATCGCTCCGACATTTCATCAATGAAGGTATTTTTAAATTACTCTAAATTATTTGTTAACTAGAGTAATTTAAAAATCACCTTCAAAAGCCGTGAGCACTGACAACCGGAAGGATTTTCCGTAGGGGAGAAAAAAAGGTAAATAGTTTATTTTTATATTAAAAGTTGGTTTTTCGGGAGGCTTTAATAATATTTTTATGTTGCGAAATGGGGTCCCAAAAAATGTATGAACAAACAGTATTTTTCCCCCCGACTTCACCGCTAACCGCAACGTTCCAATCCACCGCATTCCACTAAAACCCACTCGCTAGTTGATTTAAATGGCCATTAATTTACAGGCATGAAACACTAAATTCCTTCCATTTGGCCCAGAAATTCATGAAAATGAGATTTAAAAATTATATATTCTGGATTATTGTGTGAATGTTATTTGGACACTTAGGCAATTAAAAAAAAGTTTATCTTTTCTTAAGAAATGGATAGATGTTTAGATCTACTCATTGAATTTTGTAATTAGCTACAATTAGATAACTAACTAATTATATGCTTTAATTTCAGGTAATCCAAGTAAGATTGTTTAATATTTGTTTCAGAATGCTTCAATCTATAATAACTGAACATTTCATTGAGTTCTCTTAATTTTTAAGAAAGTTATGGGCTTTTAACTTCCAGATCACAGCTTTTGAGTTAAGTCAATTGAAAGGCAATGGGGAGCAAGATGCTAATTTCCGAGTATGAAAATGGCCATAACTTTCTTAATACTGAAGATATGAAAGTAAATTAGGTGTCAAATTAAACTTCTTTTTATGCTTTATCTGATGGGATAAATTGCAGACTTGATTTTTTAAATCTCAAAATTTTGTAACATTGCTACATATACTAAAAGGATCCATATGCTAAAGAATACATATAATGAAGGATCCATATACTAAAGGATTCATAATTTGAAGGATTCATATATTGAAGGATCCATACATTAAAGGGTCCTTATACTAAATGATCCATACATTAAATAAGTCAAAAAAACGAAAGGATCCATATATCGAAAGATCCATTTACATAACTACCATATACTAAAGGAGCTTACATCCCAGCACATTATTAGTGATTTTTCCAAATTCTGACAGTATTGGCACCAATCACTGGTAATTTCATGTATGATTAATATCTTACCAATAGCTCACTGTTGCTGCAACAATGGCTGATTTTAATTGTTGGATGAGATGAGGGTGGATTTGAAATGATGTTAACCCCACGGTGTGTCCAGCATCCTGATCGAGTTGGCCGGCCAGGCAGGCAGAGGATCCGCTGGGTCCTACGCACAGCTGACTGACAGTCAATTTCTAGAGGACGAGGCTGGTCTGGGATGGGCTAGGAGCTGTGGATGATAGGAGCAAACCAGGCTGCTCTTTTTGGACTTTAAGGAACATTTTGGATTCTTCCAGATTTCACAAAAACAAATGGTGAAAGTAGTTTGCAGGGTTGGGTGAGATGAATGGGATTAACTGGGTTGAGACCTCCTCTGCTCCACTTTGATTTTGTACCATGGGAGTTTGTGCATTTAGACAAAAGACAATAGGTGCAGGAGTAGGCCATTCAGCCCTCGAGACAGCACCGCCATTCAATGTGATCATGGCTGATCATCTCCAATCAGTACCCCGTTCCTTCCTTCTCCTCCTATCCCCTGACTCCGCTATCTTTAAGAGCCCTATCTAGCTCTCTCTTGAAAGTATCCAGAGAACCGGCCGCCACCGCCCTATAAGGCAGAGACTCACAACTTCCACAGACTCACAACTCTCTGTGTGAAAAAGTGTTTCCTCATCTCCGTTCTAAATGGCTTACCCCTTATTCTTAAACAATGGCCCCTCATTCTGGACACCCCCAACATAGGGAACATGTTTCCTGCCTCTAGCTTGTCCAAACCCTTAATAATCTTGTATGTTTCAATAAGATATCCTCTCATCCTTCAAAACTCCAGAGTATACAAGCCCAGCCGCTCCACTCTCTCAGCATAAGACAGTCTCTCTCAGCATATGACAGCATATTTCCTTGAGGGAGCAGGCAACATTAATGCCTTACATCTCGAACAATCCAAAAACTTCTCAGCAGCAGAATATCATCCTAACATTCAATGTTCTATCAGTAAATGGAATGCAAATCCACAACATTAAATTGTAACATATTAAAATGTGGCAACTGTGCTATCCATTGTTCAATACATTTGTGTAGGAAGGAACTGCAGATGCTGGATTGCACCGAAGATGGACACAAAATGCTGGAGTAACTCAGCGGACCAGGCATCATCTTTGGAAAAAAGGAAGAGGTGACATTTCTGGTCAAGACCTTTCCTCAGTCTGAGTTCTCGACCTGAAACGTTACCTCTCCAGAGAGAAAGAAGGGTGTTTCGGCCCAAAACGTTGCCTATTTTCTTCGCTCCACAGATGCTGCTGCACCCGCTGAATTTCTCCAGCATTTTTGTGTACCTTCGATTTTCCAGCATCTGCAATTCCTTCTTAAACACCTCTCCAGAGATGCTGCCTGACCCACTGAGTTACTCCAGCTTTTTGTGTCTGTCTTTGGTTTAAACAAGCATCTGCAGTTCTTCTCTACATTGCTAAATCTGACTACCTGTTATTATTGCATTGATTTTTGTGGGAAATTCTTCTGTACAAATTGGCTGCCACATTTCAATAGACAATAGACAGACAAAAGGTGCAGGAGTAGGCCATACGACCCTTCGAGCCAGCACCACCATTCAATATGATCATGGCTGATCATGCCCAATCAGTTCCCCGTACCCCGTTCCAGCATTTTGTGTCTATGTTCAATAAATTTGACAGTTGGAAAATGTATTTGATGTTCATAATTATTCACACCATTCAGCACTCTAAAATATATATTTTTTAAACACTTGAAAAGACCAAAACATTAAAAAATTTGAACTAAATTTTTCCAGCACAATCTTATAAAAATTGGAAAAAGTTTACTACAGATGAATCTCTGCATTTTTAACCATGGATGATCTTATTTTGACATGAAATAATAAAGTGATTTGGGTTTCAGAATAGATTCACCCTGACACAACGCAGCTTCCCCAGTCTTGTTTTCATATGGCCATTCACTTTTATGGACTGTTTAAAACCATTAACACTGTCTGAAAGATAGATAGATAGAGAGCTTGCTCATGAATAAAGACCAAAATTAAAGCTGTGAAAGGTAGTGTACAGAAAATAGCAGAATTAGCTGACAGAGCAAAATATGATACAAATTACATTGGTAACTGATGAGGTGTTGTGTCAGAAGAAACACTTCATTAAAATACCATGTTCAAATCCAACTTGACAAATGTTGGGAATATCCATTAAGTGATAAACTTCACCATCTCTATATTGCATTAAAGTCTACATCTAACTGTGTCTTGTAATTAAATGAAACCTGTAACAATTTCTCAGCTTTTGTTTGACAGTGGTGCTGTGCACCTCTGGGCGGCACAGTGGTTTACAGCACCAGAGATCCAGGTTCGATCCTGACTATGGCCCTGTCTGTATGGATTTTGTACGTTCTCCCTGTGACTGCGCGGGTTTTCTTCGGGTGCTCGAGTTTCCTCCCACATTTCAAAGACGTGCAGATTAGAAGGTTAATTGGCTTCGGTAAAATTACCCCTTGTGTGTAGGACATAGAACTAGTGTTCGGGTGATCAAAAGTCGGCATGGACTCGGAGAGCCGAAGGGACTTTTTCTGCCCTGTATCTCCAAACTGAACTAAACTCAAGATTGTTGGGCCATAAACTCCATAGAAACCTCAGGAGTTATGAATGGAATTATCAAAACTTGCTTCTGTGGCCATTGGGTGGCTTAGGGTTCATGTGTATCGGTCGAATTTCAGAACTTCATTAGGGGCACCATCAGTGATGTGCTAACTTCCTGCAATTCCCCAGCAGTTAAGGTGGGAACTGACTGAAGAACCTACACTGCCTTAGCTCAGTTTGAACAGGTTGTGGTTGGGATATGTTCAGTCACTTAATTCATTGTAAGGCTGAGGAATTATTGCAGGGGAGAGAGATAAATGTCAAATAATTTACATCTTTTTAATTAATTAACGAAAGTATTCAGTTGCTTTAGGTATTCAAGCACTTTCAAGTTATTTTTATTTTTTAATTAATTTTCGTTTTTTGTTGTATGCTTTTTTCTTAATATTTTTTAATGCTCTCTAATGTTGGAATAAGATGTAAGGCTAATCGATCTTCTCCTCCTACACCCTTCGTCAGTCATCTGTTGCTGGTCCTGATTTCTTCTGGTCGTTTCCTATCTCCCGTCCCCCCCTCCGCCCCCTACTTTCAGTCCGAAGAAGTGTTCCAACCCGAAACGTCACCCATCCTTTTTCTCCAGAGATACTGCCTGACTCGTTGAGTTACTCCAGCACTTTGTGTCTGTCACAGATTCCATGCCATTATCCTAATTCCATGTGGAAACATTTATAAAATTCTTGTTATGTCATTTGATAGTTGTCGGGTATCTAGTTGGGCTTCACACACAAATAGTTGGAAGTATCAACTCCAGTAATGAATTCTTTACACTCTGACAACCTGAAGAGGTTGAGCAGAGTTCTGCTGTTATAAGAATGTCACCTGCAGACTAATGTTTTTTTAAAAAATATATATAGTTTGTGGTACATTGGTTTGTCCTCCCTGTTTTAATACTAAGCAAAAGAACATATTTTGGCAGCTATATGGTGAAACATCAAACATTCATGTAACACTCCATTTCTCTTAATGGCTCACAATTAAGTAAAGTCACTTAAAATTATCACAATCAAAAGGGTTGCGATAGCCTTAAAATTGTAAATCACTTCTGCGAAACTTCAAAACATCACTGCAATGTTCCTTTCCCTAATGAATTGGATAAGCTTTTTTTTAGGCTTCAGCACAGAATCTTTTCTTCTCATAAATGGCAGCCTGGATCTGTTGAATCTGCTACTTTAGCCCTTTACAGACTTGGAATATGCCAATTGATAATGCTTAAAAATACAGCCAGCAGTCTGTGCTGCAAATAAACAGCTATAGAATTATTCAGGGAATTATGCAACATAGTTATCCAGCAGAGAACACGACAACATTACCAGAGTGTTGAGGCTGATTCGTTCACTTTATCTTAAATTCACTGGATTCCTTATATTACTGGTCCAATATGAAAACCGTAATTGTACATTTAGGTTTAGGATTGGGTTTATTAATTTCACATGTACAAAGCTACAGTGAAAAGCTACTTTGCATGCTGTCCAATCACAGTGATGCAGCAGTAGAGTTACTGCCTTACAGCACCTCAGAGCGCAGGAGGGTGAGGGGTGATCTTATAGAGGTGTACAAAATCATGAGAGTAATAGATCGGGTAGATGTACAGATTCTCTTGCCCATAGGTGAATCGAGGACCAGAGGACATAGGTTTAAGGTGAAGGATAAAAGATTTAATAGGAATTTGAGTGTTAACACACAAGTTTTTCACACAAGGGGTGCTGGGTGTATGGAACAAGTTGCTGGAAAACATTTGAGGCTGGGACTATCGCAACATTTAAGAAACAGTTGGATAGGACAGGTTTGGAGGGATATGGACCAAACATGGGCAGAATTGACTAGTGTAGCTGGGACATGTTGGTCCGTGTGGGCAAGTTGGGCCAAAGGGCCTGTTTCCACGCTGTATCACTCTATGACTTTATGGCACCATAGACCTGGGTTTGATTCTGACTGCAGGTGCTGCTTGTACTACGTTTTACATATTGTGCCTGTCTGTGTGGATTTTCTCCGTTTGCTCTGCTTTCCTTCAAAGACGTGCAAGTTTGTAGGTTAATTAGCTTCTGTAAATTGTCCCTCGTGTGCT
The DNA here is from genome assembly GCA_963514005.1 of Raja brachyura. The sequence goes on from OY740781.1 coordinate 139,799,383, forward strand.
GGATAGAACTAGCCTATGGGTGATTGCTGGGCGGCATGTATTCGTTGGGCCGAAGGGCCTGTTTCCATGCTGTATCTCTAAAGTAAAGTAAAGTCAAGTAAAGTAAACATCAGATATACCATTCATAGATACAATCAGTTTAAACTCAAACAGAACAGATAGAGAGCATAGAGGAAAATACGGAGTGCAGAATATAGTTCTCAGCATTGTAGCGCATCAGTTCCTTGAAGAGTTGTGAATTGTGAAGCTGGAGGAAGGACCGGAGGTGGAGGGGAGCGGGGTGGGGTGATATAGGTGCAAGTTTAGGAGGCGCACATAGATGGGGGGGGGGGGGGGGGAAGGGGGTGTGGAAGAGAAAGGGGAGGGGTACGAGGGGTTGTTAGAGGTCACCTCCAATTTTAGTTAACCTCAATCAATCCCACCTCCCTCTTTGCACCTTACAACTGACCTTTGCATTGATGCATGAAGGAGAAATATCAGACCTTTTAAGCTCTTAACTGTAAAATCACTGCTACAGGATCATTGCTTATTTGATCCGTGCCCTTTTAAGTTTTGACTTGATGGAACAGCTGGAATTACGGTGTCAGAATATTCCCTGATCTGATGAACTTTGCTGTTGCTACGTAGATTGATGATTCTGATGTAAAGACAAAATAGTCGGTCGCCCCTCACAGTTACTAATGGGATGCCACAGCCCAAATCAAAAGTGCAGAATAATCATTAAGTATCGCATTATGCATCTTGTGGGGAAAACTGGAGCAGGACAGGCAATAAATAACTGGAAGGCGAATAAGATTGTTGGATCCAGGATTGAATATTGACGGCCTGTGGTAAGCTTTGCATCGCTGAGTATCCTTGGTTAAAAGCAAGAGAAAACACACTCTGCACACACATGCACATACACACATACACACAGGTGCACACAGACACTTTCTTCAAAGATGAAAAATACATTGCATTTTATTTTTACAGGACAAGTCATACTGATGAAGGTCACAGGATATAGATCAGAGAACAGTACAGCACTGCAATGGGCTCTTTGGCCCACAACGTTTGTTTAGTTTAGTTTAGAGATAAGGCACATAAACAAACCTTTCGGCCAACCGAGTCCACGCCGACCAGCGATCCCCGCACATTCACACTACCCTACACTCACTAGGGACAATTTGCCCCCAAACCCTGTATGACTTTGGATTGTGGGAGGAAACCAAAGATCCCAGAGAAAACCCACGCGGTCACGGGGAGAACGTTCAAAATCTGTACAGACAGCACGCGTAGTCGGGGTCAAACCTGGGCCTCCGGCCCTTCAAGCGCTGTAAGGTAGCAACTCTACTGCTGCTCCACCATGCCGCACTTCGACGTGTGTTTGTGCTGAATGTGATGCCAAGTTAAACTGCTCTCATATGTCTGTACATGATCCATATCTGACAATTCACCACTTCTATGTGTCTAGGCTAAGGCCTCTTAAATGCCACTGTCGGTATCTGTCTCCACCACACCCCTGGCAACGCATTACCAGTGGGTTTCAGCATCAGTGAGCTGGGAAGAGCTTATGTCCTTCATCACACCCATGATATCGCAAAATACTTTATAAGCAGTAATGTCCTTTTGAACTATATGTGGCGTTGCTAGATATAAAAGTGCAGCATAGGTTTACAAGGTTAATTCCCGGGATGACGGGACTGTCATATGCTGAGAGAATGGAGCGGCTGGGCTTGTATACTCTAGAGTTTAGAAGGATGAGATGGGATCTTATTGAAATATAAGATTATTAATGGCTTGGACATGCTAGAGGCAGAAAACGTTCCCGATGTTGGGCGAGTCCAGAAACAGGGGCCACAGTTTAAGAATAAGGGGTAAGCCATTTAGAGCGGAGATAAGGAAACAATTTTTCTCACACATTGTGAGTCTGTGGAATTCTCTGCCTCAGATAGTGGTGGAGGCTGGTTCTCTGGATACTTTAAGAGAGAGCTAGATAGGGCTCTTAAAGATAGCTCTCAGGGGATGTGGGGAGAAGGCAGGAACTGGGTACAGATTGGGGATGATCAGCCATGATCACATTGAATGGATCATGGCTCGAAGGGTCGAATGGCTTGAAGGGTCGAATGGCCTACTCCTGCACCTATTGTCTGTCTATTGTCTATTGAAATGTGGCAGCCAATTTGGACAGAAGAATTTCCCACAAAAAAAACAATGCAATAATAACCAGGTAATCATATTTAGCCGTGTAGAGAGGAACTGCAGATGCTTGTTTAAACCAAAGACTGACACAAAAAGCTGGAGTAACTCAATGGGTCAGGCAGCATCTCTGGAGGAAAGGAATAGGTGATCTTTAGACGAAGTAGTGTCTTGAACTAAAACATCACCTATTTATTTTCTCCAGAGATGCTGCCTGACCCACTGAGTTACTCCAGCTTTTTGTGTCGGTCAGATTTAGCTGTTGGTTGAGGAATAACCTGGATTATGTGCTCGCATTTCCAGTCACAATCTAACACAGACATTCCCAGAAACCATAAATCGATTTAGAAGTCTTGGTCTAAATGGAACACAGGATTCGTGTTTCAATATTACAATTAAATCTGTACCTACTTTGGGGTCAATAATAAATATTCCAACCAAACAATAAAGGTTCCATGCTAACCAGGCAGATGCCCTTCTCCTGCTCATTTGGCCCCCTCAAAAACCCTTTACTTCAAAAGAGCTCCTGGAAGCATTCAGTTAGCTTACGTAGAATTCGTAACCTTTCCTACCACATGGAATAGCGACATTTAGAGTCATATAGCTTGGAAAACAGGACCTTCACCCTGACTCGTCCATGCCGACCAAGATGCCCTATCTAATATAATCCCATTTACCTGCATTTGGCCCACATTGGTCTCTCACCCTTTTCCATCCATGTACCTGTCCAAATGTATTTTTAATGTTGTTATTGTACCTGCCTCAACTACTTCCTCTGTCAGATCATTCCATATACTCACCACCCTGAGAGAAGTGTGAGAAATTTAGAGCTCCTGAGATCATATTCCGAACATGGTGGCACATTTAAGACTGCACTTAAGTTGCGCACAGTTAGGCCTGAAACCACTGTTTATTATCCTAAAAATGAGACTGACCACGTTAAATGGTTGTAAATCCGGATTGTTTTACAATTATTACCACCCAGCAAAAAGAGCTTCATAAAAACTAAGGTGCAACAGTTTGAAATAAATGCAACATCAATATTTAAATGCTACTTTCATCTCCTTATTATCAATTGTCTAATCATTGACACAGTGGTTAAATGGCAAAGCCCTTCTTTTAACTTAACTTTTAAACCTCTTTATTAGCTATTTAACATTGAACATAAAACAGTACAGCATTTACACCACAATGCCTGTGCAAGATAAACTAATCTGATCTGCCTGCACATAGTTTAGTTTCATTTAGTTTAGTTTAGAGATACAGCATGGAAACAGACTCTTTGGACCATTGTGTCCATGCTTACCATTCACACTAGTTCTATGTTATCACATTTTCACTTCTACGCCCAACACACTGGGCCAATTTTATAGAGCGGGTCTGTAGGTTATTCCAGCTGAAAAAAATGCCCCTGATGTGCAGGGAATGGATGAAAAAGTGGAATAATATAGAACTAAGTGTGAACATGTGATGGATGGTCAGCATGGACCTAGTGGGCAAACGGCCTGTTTCCCTGTCATATCTCTACACTAAACTAAACTTCTGGGCCTCAGTGAGGGAAGAATCGGCTGGTAACCTACTGCTGGCTTTCCTTGTACAAAATAGGTAATCTCTTCTATCCTCCTTTTTAGTTATGCTTTCAGCATTCTTGTTCCAATCTTATATCAGAAAAACACAAACATCAAATTATATATCTTCAGCATCTTTCAGGCACTCTGCACCAGTGCAATTGCACACAATGTGACCCAGAGTAGCATAATTAGGTGTTAGGACAGTTAAGTGGTGGGTGTTTAGAAAAGAGCTGGAGCATATGAATATGTGGAACAGAATTAATTGGCCATGGATTGTTACTTGGAATCGGGGGAAGATATTGAGTATAGAAGTTGGAGGTTATGTTACTGAATATAGAAGTTGGGAAGTTGGAGGTTATGTTACAATTCTACAAGACATTGGTGAGGCCACATTTGGAGTAATATGTTCAGTTTTGGTCACCGTTATAGGAAAGATTTTGTTCAGCTGGAAAGGGCGCAGCAAAAAAGTATGAGGATATTACCAGGCCTCGACAACCTGAGCTGTAGGGAGATTGAGCAGGGTAGGACAAGGACAAAAGGACAAAGGACAAAAGACATTTATTATCACATACACCAATTGGTGTAGTGAAATTTGACTTGCCATGCAGCACACAAATAAAGATAAGACACATCAAGAAATTTAACAGTAAACATAAAAACATCCCCCCACAATGGTTCCCACTGTGGGGGAAGGCAGCAGAGTCCAGTCCCATCCCCAGTTCACCCATAGTCAGGCCTATTGAGGCCTCCGCAGTCGCCGCTACGGCAGCCCGATGCTTCATGCCCTCTCGCCGGATGATGAAGCTCTGGCGTTGGGTGAACACTCGCAGCGGCCCGGAGTGTCTGGAGCGGCCGCTTCCTCCCCAGAATTCGCAGCTCCCGAAGTCCACGGGCCGCGCCAGTCTAAGCTCCAACTCTGGCGACCTCGTCATGAGATCCCAGGCTCCGTGGTGTTTACAGCTCGGCGTCGCCCGCGGCTGGAAGCTCCACAGACCGCAGTTCAGCGATGTTGGAGTCGGTCCCAGCCCTCCGGAGCCTACCGCACGGCGACCCGGGCAAGGCACCGCCCGCTCCACGATGGCGCCCCATACGCTGTGACGCCGCCAAAGCTGAAGTCCCAGCTGGTCCCAGCAGGAAACGCCGCTCCAGACTGCCGGTAGGCCACGAGGAAGGGGCGAAAACACAGCTTGGAGAAAAGCTGCATCTCCGCCCAGGTAGGTACTGAGAAAAATAGCTTCCCCCTTCCCCCCTCCCACCTCCCACATAAAAAGACTACAAGACCTACAAAACAAACACTTTTAATTAATTAAATTTTAAAAAGAGTGAAAATACTAACAGCTGCTGGCAGAGCAGCCATACTCGACGGCGCCTCCTACTCTCTTATTCCTTGGAGCACAGAAGAATGAGGAGAGATCTTATAGCTGTGTATAAGATCATCAGAGGAATAGATAAGTGTACAGAGTCTTCTACCCAGAGTAGGTAAGTCAAGAAACTGTGTTATTGGGATGCATTGCAGCATGGTTTGACAACAACTCCAAAGGCTGCAAGAAATTGCAGAGAGTTCTAGATGCAGCCCAGTTCCTCGAGCAAACCAACCTCCCTTCCATTGACTCCATCTACACTTCACACACTGCCTCGGCAAGGCCACCAACATAGTCAAGGACGAGTTGCACCCTGCTCACTCCCTCTACTCCCCGCTCCCATCAGGCAAGAGGTACAGATATTTGAAAATGTATAGATTCAGGGATAGTTTCCTCCAGCTGTTATCAGGCATTTGAACCATCATCTCGACAACTAGCAAGCGGTCCTGACATCCCACTATCTAAATGGAGTCCTGCAAACTATCTTTAATGAAACTTTACTGGACTTTATCTCGAAATAAACGTTATATCCTTTATCCTGTATTTGTAGATTGTGGATGGCTTGACTATAATCATGTAGTCTTTTCGCTAATTGTATCGCATGCAACTAAAAAGCTTTTCACTGTACCTCGGTACGTGACAATAATAAACTAAACAAAAATAAATAAAATAAATTAAACAGAACATAGGTTTAAGGCGAGGGGGGAAAGATTTTGTAATAGGAACCTGAGGCGCAAAACTTTCACACAAAGGGGGGTGGGTGTATGGAACGAGTTGCCAGAGTTGGTAGTTGAGGCAGGAACTATCACAACTTTTGGACAGGTGCATGGATAGGATAAGTTTAGAAGGACATGGGCCAAACAGTCGCATAGAGTGCAAAGCTGATGAGGGTTATGGGAAAGGAGGAGTTTACATTGATAGATGCTGAAACCACAGAACATAAAACAGTACAGCACAAGAACAGGCCATTAGCTCACAATGTCTGTGCTCAACATGATGCCAAGACCAACTCTTATCAGCCTGCACATAATCAATAACCCTCATTCCCTCTATATCCATACGATATCCAAAAGAATCTTAAATGCCACTATCGGATCTGCCTCAACAGCCACGCCTGGCATTGCATTCCACGTAGTCACCACCCTCTGTGTAGAAAACTAATCCCACACCTCTCTATTAAACTTTGCCACTTTCACCTTAAAGCTATTCCTTCTAGTATTTTGGATTGCCATCTTGGGAAAAAAAGGTTCTGACTGTCCACCTTATCTACGCCACTGAAGGGATTGGATTGAAAGTGTAAGGATTTTATCAAATAGATCAGAAAATGTACACTTTATTTTGAACAGAACTCTCTGCGCCAAGTTTTCATCTGTTATTTTTGTTGAAATTCTGAAACCTGAAGCCATTAAACATTTTCTTTGCATTTAGTGCTTGTTTTCTTTGCTGAGGGACACAGAAGTTCCGAGACAGTGTGGGCGCAATGGAACAAGATGAAAGTTCTTCAACACTCTCTGTATCCTGGCAGCGTGAGCGAGTTTGTTGGCAAATGCTCGGCAATTTATTTGCTTCGATGAATGGGAATGTTTTTTTCTCAACACCTGTCACTAGCTTTTCACGCGTCAAAATCTACAGCTAAAGAAAATAGCAACTGGCACATGCCCAATGTGAAAAGGTGTTTTGAGCCTAACCTTCCACAGCACAGAAAGAAATAATATATGGCTAAAACTTGGGTTGCGTGAATGGCATGTTTTCTTGCGGGCTAGGCAGTTCGATTTCAGTGAAAAATGCATCATGGAAACTGTAGGACTTGCTGCAAGTTGCATGATCCCTTGTTTTCCTTCTGAGCCCTTTGTCTATCTGCAACCTGGTGCATGAAGGAGAATGGATACGAGTAGTATTGTCTAATGCACACTTTAAGGCATTTTCTGGATTTTTGTCTGCATGTGCATACATATATGGACAAAAATCCAGAAATGGCTGCCATGCCAATAAGCCATTTACACAGAGAGAGGCATTGCAAAGGGAATGGTTCCAGACCATGACTCTAAAGCTGTGGACCCTGTTCAGGTAGTCTTTAGATAATGCATTTAGGTTGCACTGTCTGGGATCCCTCACTCCACCACTGCCACTATCATCACCCACACATTTCCCAGTACTAGTCTCCATCCTCCAAAGCTAACAATCCTCACCTCTCCCCTTTGGTCAACTCAATGCCCAATGCCCAATGCCCAGTCACTCTCTCACCACCCTTCCAATCAGCAACTCTGTCCACCAAGTACCAGCTCTCCCTCCTGAATAAACATGTACTTCAATTTCATTAAAGACCGTGTTTCTCTTTCGAATGAAGAAATAACTGGAGAATACCCAGAAAGTTTACAGCACAAAAATATCCCTTTGTTCATGCCAACCTTTTTTGCCCATCTATACTCCTCCCTTTTGCCTACATGTTGCTTATATTATCCTCCTACTCCTTATTTATTTGAGTTCCTCTCTGAACATAGTGATTGGGTCTAGTTCCACCATCTCTTTTGGCATCAAGTTCCTGGTATCAACCACTCTTTGTAACATGTTTATCACCCAAATCTCCTTTATCCCACAGGCCCTTCTCCTTTAAAACTCTTTCTTCTCAATTTAAACCTTTGCTCTCTTGTTTTTGATATCTCTAATTTGTGAAAAAGATTCTGAATACCTAGTCTACCTGCCTGGATTCGGGGTCCAATTGCTAAGAACTATTCATAGCCCAAACAGTCTGCAAGTAAGAAATGTGGCCACAAACTGAGTTCTGACACAGCAGAAAATGCCCTCAGAGATGGGTTGTTCCAAAGGAAGAGATAATCTGATGAACATTTTAAATCTCATTTTGTTATTCTTAATAATAAAGAATGAAAATAATTATATTATTTTCAAAGATTTTACTACAAATGAGATTTTAGTTTAATTTAATTTTGTTTAATTTAGTTTAGAGATACAGCATGGAAACAGGCCCATTTGGCCCACCAATTCCATCGATTACCCATTCCATATTATCCCACAATCTAATCTAATCTAATCACTACACAATTGGGGCAATATATAGAAGCCAAATAACCTACAAACCCTGCCAGTTTTGGGATGTGGGAGGAAACCTATGCAGTCACAGGGAGAACGTGCAAATTCCACACAGACAGCACCCGAGGCCAGGATCGAACCCGGATCTCTGGTGCGGTGAAGCATCAGCTCTTTTATATGCCATTAATGGTTTGAATAAGATACTGCTTCTTTATATAGGGCATTAATGGTTTGAATAAGATACTGCTGCTGGCCTGCGTGGCATGTGTCTTGATAGGATTCACTAAATGGACATCAGTTTGTTAATCAGAATGTTTTCTTTGATGTGGCAAAATTCTCAACAGTGTTAAGGACAGTCACCTGGATCCCTACAATGACCAGCAAATCCTTTCCGTCGGTCTCCCAAACACTTATTTATTTGCATGGGCTGTGCATAACTTGGACATTCATAAACGGAGGAGAGTGCACTTCTATCAGGTTCTCCTCTGAGCCTAATTCACTCCAGGGATGGCAAGCCTAACCTGTCTAAACTGAAAATCCTTCAATCCAGCCAATCTCCTCCAGTGAATCTCCTCTGCACTCTCTCCAGCACAACTACATCCTTTCGAGAGTGTGGCTACTAGAACTGCCTACAATGATTCAATGTTTGGCCGCACCTTCCACCCCCATCCCCCGGCACCACAGCACAGTTGTCCAGTTATCCTCCTAACGTGCATATGTGCCCGTTTATAACATTTCCTGACAGGAGAGTTGTCCTCAGGCACAGCAGATATAGAGTGCAGTTCCAGTGCAGTTCCAGCAGTGGAGGAGAGGTGAAATTAAAATTGGCTGCTTACTACCAGTTCTTCATTGCAGTCCCAACATGGCAGCAAAGTTTGTCAGTGTCCCCCCAGTTTTGGTGAACAAACTGGTTGATCAATCTCCTGGAGTCATAGTCTTACAGCGTGGAAGCAGGCCCTTCAGCCCAACTTGCCAGTGGCAACCAACTAGTCCCACCTGCCTGCATTTGCCCATATCCCTTTAAACCTACCTTAACCATGTACCAGTCTAAATGCTTCTTAAACATTGCAATAGTACCTGCCACAACCACCTCCTCAGGCAGCTTGATCCATACACCCACCACCCTTTGTGTGAAAACATTACCCCTCAAGCTCCTATTAAATCTTTCCTCCGCACCTTAAACCTGTGACCTCTGGTTCTTGATACCCTTTAGACTTTAGACATACAACGCGGGAACAGGCCATTTGGCCAACTGACTCCACACCGACCAGCGGTCACACCACACACTAGCACTATCCTACACACAAGGAACAATTTACAATATTTTTACCTAAAGCCAATTAACTTACAAACCTGTACTTCTTTGGAGTGGGAGGAAATCAGAGCACCCAGAGGAAACCCACACGGTCACAGGGAGAATGTAAAAACTCCATATGGACAGCACCCGCAGTCGGAATCAAACCCAGGCCTCTGGCACTGTAAGGCAGCAACTCTACCACTGCTCCATCTTGCCGCCTTTGTGTCCTGACAGATTGTGTTCCCTCTGATATAGCATCGCCTGGTCTTTATCCAATGGCGTAGGCAAAGATTAGGCTAGGGCACTGCTCCTTTAACCCAACTTGCAGATCACGTCCAGCACCCAGTCTGATACAAGGTGTCCAGCTGCATCGCATGCCTTCAACTCCAAGCGTGCTGAACCCTTTAGTTTCTGGACCCTTCACTTTGTGGCATCGCCTTCTGAACATTAAATATTGCCAGAGATGATTAATTGAAAGTTAATGAAATCTATCAGTGAAACAATGGGAAGGCAATGAGCTATGTAATCATTGAAATAGTAAATGAAATGATGTAAGCTGCTTCCATTCCGCTTATTGACAGTGATTAAGGTGTGGTGTGTCTGGGTGGCTCAGCTGTGCTTTCCGGCTGGTCAGTCAAAACCCACTGACTCTACCGTGATCTTTAAGCAAGGCAAAACTTCGTGTAACAGAAGGCGGCAAATGATATTGATTTTGAGCTGCATAACAGTATGGAAACAAAGCTTCTCAAACGTGTTTCACAGCAGCCATCAGCCGACCAGACAAACAACGGTGACACCCGAGATGATTGCAAATAGGATTATTCCGAGAAAGGGCTTAGCATGTAGGCAGTTGTTCCCTTAACTAGATTTCACAGATTCAGAAATGAATGGCTGTTTAGTAGTGTGAGCCTGTTACCAAGGGATCCATTAGCCCCTTTTAACCAAATTAAATGTGGACTTACTTAGAGGGGTTGCAGTTAAGCATGGGGTATGGTGGGGAGGGGGGGGGGGGGGGGGATGATAAAGTATGCAGCTTTATTTTTAACTCGAGTTTGTTTCGTTCCCTAGGTTTTCTCAGCCACCAAGGCCTCAGCTGGCATGTGAAAGGTGGTAAAAGTCAGGCATGTGTGAATCAACGCCTGGGCCTTGCCACAGTGAAGGCACGGCTATTCATCACCGGCTAGTGGCTGACAGTGACTGATGGGATAGGCTTGGCTCTGGCACTTCACCGGCGCAAGAATCATATGAGGCAGGCAGCAGACTGACAGCTAGAGCGCTGTGTCAAGTGGTGTAGAGACCAGAGCTATTAATAATCTGTGCCACATGATCTGCAGTGCAGGGAACAATGATTTAGACATTGGTTAGAATAAAGATTTTACATTTAGTGTCAGTGACAACCTCAGTGCTTGGTATGTAAAGGGCCTGATTAATCAAGATCCCTGGAAATGGAGGGGGTGGGGGATGGAGGGGAGACAGAATTTTCCATTGTGCGAATGTGAGATTTTTTACAATGAATGCTCTTTCTGGTCAATACCAAAAAAATATTCAGGAGCGATATTGCAATATGATCACTCTGTTTCTTTCAAAATAAATCCAGTCTTCAAATAACAACTCCCATCTTCCAACCACTTGCATTGTTTTGTACCAATTTAACGTGACCTGTGACCACAGTTAATGATTTTTCTGAGAGCTCGGTAATCCTTAAATGCTATGAAATTGCAAATGAGCATGTCTGCAACATTGAATGATATTGGCTGGAGGGGTTAAGATATCAGAATAATTTATTAGTTGAACACAACTCAATGGAGTGTTAAAGAATGCGTTTGGTATACTGGCCTTCATAGATCGGGGCATTGCGTATAAGAGTGAGGAAGTCATGTTGCAGCTTTATAGGACGTTGGTTAGACCTATACTTTGGAGTAGTGAGTCCATTTCTGATCTCCTCATTACAGGAAAGATGTGGAGGCTTCAGAGATGATGCAGGGGTGGTTTACTAAAATGATGCCTGTATTAGAGGCTATTAACATAAGGAAAAATTGGATACATTTGGGCAAATTTAGATTGTTTCCTCTGGAGTGATGGAGGCAGAGGGGAGGCCTGATAGGAGGACATAAATTAATGAGAATCATAGGTAGGGTAAACTGTCAAAACCTTTTTCCCAGGGTGGAAATGTGAAAGATGAGAAGGCATAGCTTTAATGTGAGGGGAGCAAGGTTTAAAGGACAGACACTAAATACTGGAGTAACTCAGCAGGTCAGGCAGTATCTCTGTAGAACATGAATAGACAACGTTTCTACTGTATCTGGTGTTCCACATGTGTACTCCTGCACATCGGTAAGACCAAGCGTGGACTCGGCGACTGCTTTGCCCAACATTTACGCTCGGTCCACCAAAGCTTACTGGATTCTCCTAGATGCTAACCATTTTAGTTCCACTTACCATTATCATACCGACCTCTCTGTCCTGGACCTTCTCTATTGCCAGATTGAGGCCTCACGCACACTGGAGCAACAGCACCTCATATTCCACTCGGATAGCTTACAACCCATCAGTATGAACATTGAATTTTCCAATTTAACCCACGAACTAACTAACCAACCCTCTTTCCCCTTCCCTTCTCCTCCCCCCCCCCCCTCTCCATTCTTCCCCTCTACCTCCTTTGCAACCTGGCTGACATCACACAGGTTTCCCCCTTCCCCTCCACTTGTACCGTTTCCAATTGATACACAATTCACAACTTTTCTATCCCTGAATTGAATAATTCACAACTCTTTATCCTCTCGGGCTCACACCTTTCTCGTTGGCATGGCCTTTGTCCAACAATCTGCCTATCACCTATCTGCCTGTGTTCACCTATCACTGGCCATGCTCTGTCCTGACCCTTCTCTCTTCCAGATTTCTTTACCACTCCCCCCTGCAATCAGTCCAAAGAAGCGTTTAAACCCAAAAAAGTTGCCTATCTATGTTGCAACCCGCTGAGTTACTCCAACATTTTGTTTCCTAGGTTTGGTATAAACCAGCATCTGCAGTTCCTTGTTTTTGAAGTTTAAAGGAGATGTGCGGGGCTTTTTTTCAATAGTTATAAATAGCCTTTAGACATCTTGAACTCATGGAAGGGTCTGTGTAAATATATATCGTGCTTTCTTCCTGTCAGTAGTTACCTTTTGAAAGGGCATCACCAAGATCAGGATGCATGAAGGTTACTCCTTAATTTTTGAACACATATCATCTTAATTCCATCTAGTCAACTATCAGAATAGTCACCCCCCTTCTTCTAACAATGTTATAGTCAGAGAGCACAGAAATGAGTCCTTCGGCCCAACTCGTTCATGCTGACTAAGGTGTCCCATCTCCATTCGTCCCATTTGCCTGCGTTTGGCCTATATCCCTCAATACCTTTTCTATCCATTCTTTTATAGCATTTTTTTTACAGTGCTGAAGTGAATCACGTATAACATCTATCCACGCAAATGAACTTTAATGTTATCACACTTACTAAATTATCATTTACATAGTACTGTCATATAGTCATAGTCATAAAGCATGGAAACAGGATAATTGGCTCAACATCCCCACACCGACCAACATGTTCCATCTACACAAGTCCCACTTGCCCGTATTTGGCCCATATCCCTCTATGCCTATCCTATCCTACCTTATCCACGTACCTGTCTAAATATTTATTGAACATTGCGATGGTAACCACCTTACCTACGTCCTCCGGCAGCTCGTTCCATATACCCACCATCCTTTATGTGAAAAAGTTACCCCATTAGATTCCTGAAATCTCTGCCTCCTCACCTTAAACCTATGTCCTCTGGTTCTCAATTCCCGTACTCTGGACAAGAGACTCTGTGCGTTTACCAGATCTATTCCTCTCATGATTTTGTACACTTCTATCAGATCACCCTTAATCCTCCCGCGCTTCAAGGAGTCGAGCCTTAGTCTGTTCAACCATCCCAATAGCTCTGGCTCTTGACTCCTGGCAACATACTCGTAAATCTTCTCTGCATTCTTTCCAGTTTGACAACATCTTTCCTATATCATCGTGTCCAAAAGTGAAAACAATACTCTAAATGCGGCCTCTTATATAACTGCAACAGACCCCCCCCCCCAACTTCTATACTCAATACTCTGATTGATGAAGGCCAAAGCGTAGAAAGCCTATTTGCCCACCCTATCTACCTGCGCAAAGATTTGTGCAACTGCAAAGGTCAAGTCTCTGTGCTTAATAACTATTGTTTGTTCCACATGACCACCTCACTCTATGGGGTGAAATAGTCAATGTAAAATTGATAATTTGACGTAGAAGACCACTGCTGCTTCCTGAAGTGATATATTGTCATTTTTATTAAAATTACAATGACGGCCACAAAATCAATAACTTGATGGTCAACATTAATTAGATATCTTGCATCCAGGAGCACAGTGACAATTCCTCAGCACTTCTGCACCCTTGAAAAATATTACTGACTGTGCTCATACCTCATGCTCGATATGATCATTAATCCATGAGACAAAACAATCCCCAAATATTTTCACCCCTTCTGTGTTTGAGAATATAATAACTAAAAGACAGAATAAAATGACAATTAATTGTACTTGTAAAACAAATTTGACTTTTTTGATTGAAATACACAGCATTGAAACAGTTCCTTTAACCCCTCCAAGTCTGTGCCAATCATTGATCACCCGTTCACACTCCTCCTTCTATGTTACCTCATTTTCACATCTATTTCATACACACTAAAGGCAATTTACTGGCGCCAATTAAGCACATCTTTGGAATGTAGATGGGGGAGGTGGAAACTGGAGCAGCAGGAGGAAGCGCATATCATGACATATTTCATGATGTGCACAGGCTTACATTCATTAATGGCATGTAATTGCAAATGGATTGTATGCTCTAGGTCTGCCGTGCTTTATTTGGTGTGGTGAAACTCCGATGTATTTAGATTAATGGATTTAAAATTGAATGGGAATTACAGAGAACAGGAAATCTGAGTCACTCGATTTCTACTCAAGTGAAGCCAAACATTTTCCATGGTTACCATGGATTCCAATACCTGCAAACTTACTCACCAACCCATCTACACTGAAACTCACCCTAAACCTAACAGACACTTCTTATTCTAAACCCACCTCCCCATCTCCACTCTCCTCATTTACCTTATTAAATCCGTTCACCTGTAGGTCAAGTCATAGTTACTCCCATGCACCTTATTCTTCTGAATAAACCTACCATGGGGGACTTAATTAACTGCCTTACTGAAATCCATGTAGAAAATTTCCACCACCCTACTCTCACCGATCACCTTTGTTACCTCCTCAAAAAACTCAATCAAGATAGTAAGACAGAACCTGCAGCATACAAAACCATGCCCTCTGTCCCTTATTTAATGATTCTCTTCCAAATAGGAGTAAACCCTATCCAGAAGAACCCAAACTCGAAGAGTTAATAAGGTCATTGGGAGTGGGAACTTTTGATCCCTTTAAGAATGCCTCCTGCTTTTCCTTGCTACTACTTTTTTGTGCTGATTTAATCTTAGCCTATTGCCAACCGTTGGTCTCTAGCCCTTGGGTTTCCAGTCCCCCTGCTTTTGCTCTTCCCCCTGCATGTCCACCTGTGGTCAGGTTCTGGAAGCCATGGCCATCCCATGTGATAGAGTGGTAAGTAGCCACATGAAGGATGCCTCCCAAAACCTAAAATGACCCTGCTATCCATTAACAGTTTTTGATTGTTCATAGAAACATAAAAAATAGGTGCAGGAGGAGGCCATTCGGCCCTTCGAGCCAGCACCTCCATTCATTGTGATCATGGCTGATCGTCCACTATCAATAACCTGTGCCTGCCTTCTCCCCATATCCCTTGACTCCACTAGCCCCTAGAGCTCTATCTAACTCTCTCTTAAATCCATCCAGTGACTTGGCCTCCACTGCCCTCTGTGGCAGGGAATTCCATAAATTCACAACTCTCTGGGTGAAAACGTTTTTTCTCACCTCAGTCATAAATGACCTCCCCTTTATTCTAAGACTGTAGCCACTGGTTCTGGACTCACCCAACATTGGGAACATTTTTCCTGCATCTAGCTTGTCCAGTCCTTTTATAATTTTATATGTTTTTCCCCTCATCCTTCTAAACTCCAGTGAATCCAAGCCTAGTCTTTTCAATCTTTCATATGACAGTCCTGCCATCCCAGGGATCAATGTTGTGAACCTACGCTGCACTGCCTCAATCACAAGTATGTCCTTCCTCAAATTAGGAGATCAAAACTGTACACAATACTCCAGATGTGGTCTCACCAGAGCCCTATAAAACTGCAGAAGAACCTCTTTACTCCTATACTGAAATCCTCTTGTTATGAAGGCCAACATTCCATTAGCTTTCTTCACTGCCTGCTGTACCTGTAAGCCAACTTTCAGTGACCGGTGTATAAGGACGCCCAGGTCTCACTGCACCTCCCCCTTACCTAACCTTACCTAACCTTGAAACCAGCCCTTTCTGCCCACTCCGCCATTCTGTCTACTCCGCCATTTAATCATGACCTATCTTTCCCTCTCAACCCCATTCATCTACCTTCTCCACATAACCCCTCACTAATCACAAATCTGTCAATCTCCATCTTAAAAATATCCATTGACGGCCTCCACAGCCGACTGTGGTAATGAATTTCACAGATTCACCACCTTCTAAAGAAATTCCTCCTCATCTCCTTTCTAAGGGTACATCTCTTTATCGAGATCTGGTCCCTGACTCGCCCACTATTGGAAACATCTTCTCCACATCCACTCTATCCAGGCCTTGCACTCTTCAGTAAATTTCAATGAGGTCCCCCTCATCTTTCTAAACTCAAACGAGTACAGGCCGAGTGCCGTCAAACATTAATCATATGTTAACTCAATAATCCCCAGGGCCAGATAGGCTGCATCCCAGAGTACTTAAGGGAGTTGCTCCGGAAATAGTGGATGCATTAGTGATAATCTTTCAAAACTCTTTACATTCTGGAGTAGTTCCTGAGGATTGGCGGGTAGCAAACGTAACCCCTCTTTTTAAGAAGGGGGGGGAGAGAGAAAACGGGGAATTACAGACCAGTTAGTCTAACATCGGTAGTGGGGAAACTGCTAGTGTCAGTTATTAAAGATGGGATAGGAGCACATTTGGAAAGTGGTGAATTCATTGGACAAAGTCAGAATGGATTTACGAAAGGTAAATCATGTCTGACGAATCTTGTGGAATTTTTCGAGGATGTAGCGTGGATAGGGGAGAACCAGTGGATGTGGTGTATCTGGACTTCCAGAAGGCTTTCGACAAGGTCCCACATAAGAGATTAGTATATAAACTTAAAGCATATGGCATTGGGGGTTCAGTATTGATGTGGATAGAGAACTGGCTGGCAAACAGGAAGCAAAGAGTAGGAGTAAACGGGTCGTTTTCACAATGGCAGGCAGTGACTAGTGGGGTACCGCAAGGCTCAGTGCTGGGACCCCAGCTATTTACAATATACATAAATGTATGAGGGATGAGGGAATTGAAGGCAATATCTCCAAGTTTGCGGATGACACTAAGCTGGGGGGCAGTGTTAGCTGTGAGGAGGATGCTAGGAGACTGCAAGGTGACTTGGATAGGCTGGGTGAGTGGGCAAATGTTTGGCAGATGCAGTATAATGTGGATAAATGTGAGGTTATCCACTTTGGTGGCAAAAATTGGAAAACAGACTATTATCTAAATGGAGGCCGATTAGGAAAAGGGGAGATGCAGCGCGACCTGGGTGTCATGGTACACCAGTCATTGAAAGTAGGCATGCAGGTACAGCAGGCAGTGAAGAAAGCGAATGGTATGTTAGCTTTCATAGCAAAAGGATTTGAGTATAGGAGCAGGGAGGTTCTACTTCAGTTGTATAGGGTCTTGGTGAGGCCACACCTGGAGTATTGCGTACAGTTCTGGTCTCCAAATCTGAGGAAGGACATTGTTGCCATAGAGGGAGTGCAGAGAAGGTTCACCAGACTGATTCCTGGGATGTCAGGACTGTCTTATGAACAAAGCCTGCATAGACTCGGTTTATACTCTCTAGAATTTAGGAGATTGAGAGGGGATCTTATAGAAACTTACAAAATTCTTAAGGGGTTGGACAGGCTAGATGCAGGAAGATTGTTCCCGATGTTGGGGAGGTCCAGGACAAGGGGTCACAGCTTAAGGATAAGGGGGAAATCCTTTAGGACCGAGATGAGAAGGAATTTTTTCACACAGAGAGTGGTGGGTCTCTGGAACTCTCTGCCACAGAGGGTAGTTGAGGCCAGTTAATTGGCTATATTTAAGAGGGAGTTAGATGTGGCCCTTGTGGCTAAGGGGATCAGGGGGTATGGAGAGAAGGCAGGTACAGGATACTGAGTTGGATGATCAGCCATGATCATATTGAATGGCGGTGCAGGCTCGAAGGGCCGAATGGCCTACTCCTGTACCTGATTTCTATGTTTAATCCCTGGGATCAATCTCGTAAACCTCCTCTGAATTCTCTCCAATGCCAGAATGTTGACCATCGATCACCTTTTCACACTAGTTCTATGTTATCACACTTTCACATTCACTCCCTACAAACTCAGGGCAATTTGCAGAGGCCAATTATAGACAATAGGCAATAGACAATAGGTGCAGGAGTAGGCCATTCAGCCCTTCGAGCCAGCACCGCCATTCAATGTGATCATGGCTGATCATCCCCAATCAGTACCCCATTCCTGCCTTCTCCCCATATCACCTGTCTCCACTATTTTTAAGAGCCCTATCTAGCTCTCTCTTGAAAGTATCCAGAGAACCCACCTCCACCACCCTCTGAGGCAGAGAATTCCACAGACTCACCACTCTCTGTGAGAAAAAGTGTTTCCTCGTCTCTGTTCTAAATGACTTACTCCTTATTCTTAAACTGTGGCCCCTGGTTCCGGACTCCCCCAACATCGGGAACATGTTTCCTGCCTCTAGCATGTCTAAACCCTTAACAATCTTATATGTTTCAATGAGAATCCCTCTCATCCTTCTAAACTCCAGAGTGTACAAGCCCAGCTGCTCCATTCTCTCAGATATGACAGTCCTGTCATCCTGGGAATTAATCTTGTTGACCTGTGGCACTCCCTCAATAACAAGAATGTCCGTCCTCAAATTAGCGGACCAAAACTGCACACAATACTCCAGGTGTGGTCTCACTAGGGCTCTGTACAACTACAGAAGGACTTCTTTGCTCCTATATTCAATTCCTCGTGTTATAAAGGCCAACATGCCATTCACTTTCTTCACCGCCTGCTGTACCTGCATGCTTACTTTAATTGACTGATGTACAAGGACCCCGAGATCCCGTTGTACTTCCTCTTTTCCCAACCTGACGCAGATGCAAGAAGTTTTAACACTGAGAACGTGCAAGCCCCACAGAGACAGCACCTGAGGTCAGGTTTGAACTCGATTACTGGTGCCTTGAGGCAGCAGCTTTACCCAGCTGCACCACTGAGTTACCCGCAAAGACTGTAGATGCTGGAATCTTGAGCAAAGAATCAGTGGGCTGCCTGAATTCCTCCAACACTTTGCTTTGTTGCAAATCCTTGATTCAGAGACATTGAATGAAGTATTGAAATGGATTTAAGTGAATTGAAAAAGGGTGCTGGAGTAACTCAGTGGGTCGGGCAGCATCCCTGGAGAACATGGATCGGCAACGTTTCGGTTCGCAACCCTTCTTCAGACTGTTGCAGGGGGTAGAATGTTGGAGAAGAGGAGGGGCCGGACAGAGCATGGCCAGTAATATGTGAACAGGCCAGGGGATTGCTTGATAGGCAGATTGTTGGACAAAGGCTAGAGATGAATAGATAGTGTGAGCATGAAAAAGATGTGAATTGTTCGCCTTGGCGATAGAAGAGTTGTGAATTGTGTATTCATTGGGAATGATGCAGGTGCGGGGGGGGGTGTGTGTGGAGAACCTAGTGCAATGTTAACCACATTCAGGGAAGGGGAGGGGGAAGTAAAAGGTGGGGTGGTTCCAGGAGGAGGAAGGGAAGGGGGAAGGGAGCTGTTGTGGGTTAGTTACTTAAACTGGAGAATTCAATGTTCATGCCATTAGGTTGTGAGCTACACAAGCAAAATGTGCTGAAATAAAATTTAACGAAGGGTTCTGACCCGAAACATCACTTAGTCTTTTTCTCCAGACACTAGACACTTTGTGTCTATCTTCGGTATAAACCAGCATCTGCAGTTCTTTCCTACACATAAAAAATGATAAATTTATTTCAAACACATTTAAGCGTTAGAAATTAATTTCATAATATTAAGAAAATTTAGGAAGTGTTTTGGCATCCGTCCATCTGCAAGAGATGATGGTGCAGCTTAGATGTTGCTCTGTCATAGAGTCATAGTCATACAGCGTGGAAACAGGCCATTTGGCCCAATGTGCCCACACCGGCCAACATGTCCCAGCTACACTATTTGGCCAGTATCCCTCCAAACCTGTCCTATCCAATTATCTGTCCAACTGATTCTTAAGCTTTGTGATAGTAACTGCCTCAACTACCTCCTCTGGCAGCTCGTTCCATTCCCCCACCACCCTTTGTGTGAAAAAGTTAGATTCCTATTAAATCTTTTCCCTGTCTCCTTAAACCTATGTCCCCTGGTCCTCGACCCGCCTAGTCTAGGTAAGAGACTCTGTGCATCTACCCGGGTGGACTATGAGGAGGAGGAGGAGGACTGGACTTTTTTGTGCCTTCCCTCACAGTGAATTCTGCTGTGGAGGGACGTTTCATGTTGAATCCTATAGTGTATCTTTTTTTCTTTTTTATTTTATATGGATGTATGGAAATCTAATTTCTTCTCTGTAAAGCACTTTGGCTTCAACGTGATTGGATTTTAAAAGTTCTATATAAATAAAAAATGCTTACTTACTTACCCATTCTATACCTCTCATGATTTTATACATAGGAGAGGGGAATGTTTCATCTGTGATTGCGTTTCCTGCCATGGCTGACTCGGCTATCCTTGACAGGCAGACCCTTACACAGCTTCCATAGTTGTAGTTGTCTCTGGCCGTTGGAGTGGGGAGTGTGTTGATGTTGCCATTGACCATTTTGTGGCATTGGCGTCTGGCTGAGAGTCCTTTAACCGCATGCTGTCGTGATGCATCATACACGCCTGGATTAGGAATTAGGAAGACACAACCACTTATCTATATATATCTTTTGAATCAATATTGGTGACCCCATTCAAACTTCATGTGCCAGCCATCTCTGGTGTATAGCTAGCTGCTGGAGCACAGGAGGATCAGGGGCTGATCTTTGGAGTGCAGGAGGTTGAGGGGTGATTTTATCGAAGAGTAAAGATTGTGGGAGGAATAGATGGGGTAAATGCACTGTCTATGCCCAAGGTTGGGGAATCGTGAAGCAGTGGACATAGGTTTAAGGTGAAGGGCGAATTATTTAATAGGAACCTGAGGGGCAGCTTTACACAAAGGGTGGTGGGTGTATAGAATGAGCTGCTGGAGCAGGTAGTTGAGGCAGGTACTATCACAATGTATAATAAACATTTAGACAGGTACATGGATAGCATAGATTTAGAGGGATATGTGCTAAATGCAGACAGATGGGACTGGTGTAGATGGGACATGTTGGTCGGTGTGGGCAAGTTGGCCTGATGGGCCTGTTTCCACACTGTATGACTCTATGACTATGAGTTGAGCAACTGGATGCAAGTTTCACCCAAACCCTTCAGCCGAGTATGTTTTTTATCCCCCATGTTCAATTCTCCAGCCCATACCTGACTTACACATTGCAATGCAGGTCTCAGAGGTCAAAGGGAACCTAATCCCAATCCAGCTCTGAATCAAGGGATATATGGTTAGAGCAGGAAGCTGGTGCTGAGGGAAAGGATCAGCCATTGGCTGTTAATGAATAATGGCATTCGGTCTAAGAAGAAGGTGGACAAACTTGGATTTTTTCTCTCGAGTACTGGAGACTGAAAGGACACCTGATAGAAGTATGTAAAATAATGAAACAATGGACAGGGCAGAAGGTCAGAATCATTTTCCCATGATGGAAAGGTCAAATATTAAAGGGCAGTTTTTAGGTGAATGGGTGTAAATGATTTTCAAAGCACGTTTCTTTTTACAGACAGAGAGTTTAAAATGCATTGCCAGGGGAGGTAGTGGAAGCAGATTCAATGGCAATGTTTAGCAGGAATTTAGTCAGTGATGGGAGGTATATAGATCACATACATGCAGATGCCCAGCTTAAATTGGCATTGTGTTTGGTCCAGACATTCAGGGATGAAGGGCTGTTCTTGTGCTATTGTTCCATGTTCTATGATATTATTAAGGCAGCGCAATGGCAATTGACTGAAAGGCCTAGTTCTACTTCTTATTGCTTGCTACTCTTTCAGATATCTCAGTAAAGGAGCTTGGAAAGGTTTCTTATGTAGAAAGTTATTGTTAATTTTTTCCGCGGGATCTATGCTCTGTCTGGCCTCCCCAGCAGAGATCTTCCCTGTCGGCCTGTGCATCGGGTACTAGTTAGCTGATGTGTGCGCTCTGCGACGAACACAATCTTGTGATTCGGATAATTTGATGAAACTCGTCCAAACTATGCTCTTGCAGTTGATGACATTGCCTGAACTCCTTGATTGTACACTTGCAAGGTCAGTCCATTACCAGTTTTGAGATATTATGTGCAAAATAGTAAGACAGCTTGCAATCCTGGTGCAATGTTCTATGTTTATATGTTTCAATGAATCAACTAAAATCAGTGAATTTAGCTGAAGAGAAGTGAAGCTTGACAGGACTATGATTGTATTGCAGGTCTGGTAAACACAATGTACAAGCCAGGAATTATTATTCATCTCATTCCATTTCCTTTCTTCCATAAGGTTGTACCTCCAGAATACTCTTTCAAGCTTTCATCAAAACTACTGATGGCAAGCTTTAAAAAAAAAACTTATTTATGAATTCTAAACTTTAATTAACAGGGCATATTATCACTTAAACCAAAAGTTGATTGGAAATGTTCTTTGAGATAAAGGAGCTATCTGTAAAATTCTTGCAGCTGTTGTATTTCAGAGGACACTTTGTGCGAAGTAGTAACCTGTCACAAGTGGATTTTCTTTTTAGAGGTATTGCATACTTTTTTACTTAAAAAATATATATTAATGGGATAATGTCAATATTTACAGGGCCCTGCTAATTGCCTTTGAGCAGCTGCCTCCTTGAACCATTGAAGTTCTTCTTTGTGAAGAGCTTATGGATGGGATGCTCCAGGACAGAGCCAGCGATGTTGAAGGAATGGTGACAGGTGAGAATGGAGAGTGATTTTGCTGGTGGAGTTGTGTCTACAGTATGTGCTTGCTGCCCTTGCTCTCTTGTATGTACAGATTGCAGGCTTGTGATAGTAGCTTTGCTAAGTAATTGCAGTCAATTTTGTAGACAGCATGCATGTAATCAGGGTGGGCCTGTGGTGGAAGGATTGTATTTTTAGGATGGTGGTTGGAGTATCGATCAGTCACTCTGACCCTCAAATAGCTTGATTACTTTATTTGGAAAGAGGTGAAGCCTTTGCCGATCAGGACACAATTTTAACTGGCCGAGTTCTTCCAGCATTTCTGTTCTTGTTTCGGATTACAGCAACTGCAGTTCCTTTCTTTGAGCATTTGTCATTCCTCAACTTATATTCACTCTAAAAAGGAAGAATAGTGTGTCATTTTTCTATTAATTACAGTCACCTGTAGTGGTATTTAAAGTTTTGATCGGGTTATTTGCAAGATAACATCCTGATTATGTTTGAATAGCCTGTGTCTGTGCATAAAAGATGAGTACATACGTTTTTTTTAATCAAGGTCCATTTGTGTGTGTGTTGTATGTGAACAAGCTGCAGTGGATACAGTACCCTGATTGTTCAGGGTTGAACAGGGATAAGGCAGAATCATCAGAATAAGCACGTCAAAGGTTGAGATTGGAAAGAAGGATAGGGCAGAAGAATGTAAAGGAGAAAAACAATGCTGACATTCATAAATATCCAAGAGTTCTCGGAGTTTGTGATCAGTTCGTAGCTGAAAATGCCCTGAACGTGAAAGGTGAAGCGGAATTGTAGACCAGGACAGTTGTGAGGTAAAGTGATGTAGTGCGGCCTCAGGGAGAGGTGGAGAATGGAAAGCCAGTGACCAGAAATATTAACTCTGATTCTCCCTCTGTACACACTCGCCGATCTGCTGAGTATTTCCGACGTTTCAGGTTTTATTTGGGCAGATCACACCTATGGTAGAACATGTCCGATTTTCATCTCACTGAAATCAATGCAGAGTCCTTAGATTATTTAACACAGGGCAGACCAGAGATTGAATGTAACAAGAACAGAATGCAAGGTTAAATGGATAAAGGACTCCAGTGTAAAACAGTTAAATGAATAATGATTTTCCAGTTAATTTTATTCACTTAATCATTTTACCCTTTCATTTATTTTAACTGCTGTATCAAATTTGGCAAGAATCTAACAGAGGGCAGCAAGTTCCAATTGTATTGTGGTAACATGGTCATGTAGGATAACAAAGTGGAGTTAATTCATTTGTTTATGGTTCGGATTATACAATACATTCATTACTGTAGTATAGCACCAATTTAGATGTAGTGCCTTTTAAATAGTAAACTGCCATACCATAGTTCTGAGGGACTAAGTTTGGTTTAGTTTCGAGATACAATGCTACCCTACGGCCTACCAAGTCGGCACCGACCACCACTCCCTGTGCACAAGCACTATCCTGCATGCAAGGGACAGTTAACAATTATCCCATTAGCCGACAAACCTGCCTCAACTACCTCCTCCAGCAGCTTGTTCCATATACCTCCCACCCCTTGTGTAAAAAGGTTGCCCCTCAGGTGCCTATTAAATCGATTAAGCCTTTTATTTAAACTAAATTGTCCCTGGTGTAAAGGATAGGACTATTGTACGGCTGATTGATGGTCGGCATGGATTCGGTGGGCCAAATGGCCAGTTTCCACGCTTTATCTGTAAACTAAACTAAACATGGATTTGCAGGGAAGGGAGGGATATGGGTCTCATGCATTGAGAATAGTTTATATTGGCATCATGTTCTGTGTGGACATAGTGGGCTGAATGGGCTTATTTCTGTACTGTACTGTCCAACGATCTATGCTCATACTAATATCATTTTTCTGGCTCATCATTGATGGCTGCTCTTCCTCTGCACCAGGTGTGGATTCAATTTCAGAGGTTAAGCAGCACCATTGAGGCAGACTGTTGCTGAAAAGATGCTTCCATGTCAGAAATCCCTTCTTTTAGATGAGATGTAAAATCTTGCCAAGTTCTCTCCATTGGATATGTAGAATGCCAGAATCGTTTTGAAAGAAAAGCGATGTATTCCTACATTTATCTTTCAATCAAGATCTCAAAAATTGTTTCAGGTCGGTAAGGGTCCGGCCCTAAACACCACTTATTCATGTTCTCCAGAGATGCTGCCTGACCCGCTGAGTTACTCCAGCACTTTGTGTCCTTTTCAGTTCCTTGTATGTCCTTTCAAAAGTTGTTGTTGTAAATACTTGATGTGCAAAAATGACTGCAGCATTTTAGGGCAGCACGGAGTCACAGTGGTAGAGTTGCTGCTTAACTGTGTCAGATACCCGGGTTCGATTCTGACCATGGATGCTGTCTGTACATTATCTCCGTAACCTGCGTGGGTTTTCTCTGGGTGTTCCAGTTTCCTCCCACACTTCAAAGACATCCAGATATGTAGCTTAATTGGCTTTGGTAAAATTGTAAATTGTTCCTAGTGTGTGTAGGATCGTGCTAACTTACAGGGATCGTTGGTCGCTGCTGACTTGGTAGGCCGAAGGGCCTGTTTCCATGCTGTATCTCCAAACTAAACTAAAATTTAAAACTATCTATTTTCATCAATGAGCACACTTGAATGAAAATATGGAAAAATAGATAAGCATTAGCCTTCTCAAGCCTATTTAATCCATGTTTCTGAGGTATATTCCAGAACTTCATATTAATGAACACCTCTGAGTGCAAATCAGATGATGATATCCTTTTTGGGAAGCTTTGGGAATGCAAGAGCTTTGGAATTTTTACATTGGAATATATATGTACATATTTCACTATGTCCTGATAACTACCCCAATGCATAGTTTAGTTTAGTTTAGTGATGCAACGTGGAAGTAGGCCCTTCGGTCCACTGAGTCCACACCAACCAATGATTACCCGTACACTAGTTTCGTTTAATTCAGTTTAGTTAAGTTTAGTTTAGTGAAATAGCATTGAAATAGGCCCTTCAGCCCACCGAGTCCATGCTGACCATCGATCACCCTGTTCTATCCTACACACAAGGGACAATTTACAGAAGCCAATTAACCCACAAACCTGTATGTCTTTGGATCATGGGGGGAAATCGGAGAACCCAGAGAAATCCCACGAGTCACGGGAAGAACATACAAACTCCACAGTGAGAGAACCCGCAGTCAGGATCAAACCCGGATCTCTGGTGCTGTAAGGCAGCTGCACCACTGAGTGCTGTAAGACTGCTGCACCACTGAGCCGCCCTGCTGCTATTAGTAAAGCATTTAGGATCATGAAACTCTGAGTGGTAAATGGGCTAAAATATGTTGAATGTAAAAATGTAGCTTAATAACGCTTATTTCTGGAAAGAGACAGTCTTGTAATGCAGAAAACTGAAATTGGGTTGAAGGGGCAGTAATATAAATACTTGTGTATCTCAAGCGATTACAATTAAAAACAAGTAACTGAAACACAGGCTGACCTTTATCAAACGGCCACAAAACCACTTAACCTGCTGGATTGTCCCTCTAAGGACACCTGCTGAAGCAGGCTAAACAAATAGCAATTCTTAACTGAAGAACACTTGGTTTCTTTAGCCAAGCTCCCATCTGGTGACAACCTTTTGTCTGAACTGTGTTCAGCTGCAGCAGCAGTAGGGCTTTGCTTTGAGCTGCCTTTTTTGTGAAGTTCTCTTTAGCATATTCCTCCTTTTTTTAATGCCCTGATTTATTCATTGGTTTCGCCCCTTCTCCCCTCCCCCCCAATGCTTTTGAAGTGCCTTCTTGTCTCCAGTACTCTGAGGGTCATGTCTTTTCAGTCACTTGGACAATACCTGGTGCCTGCATCTGTTTCCAGATCAAATCAGGCATATTGTGATCACATCCTGCCTGAGAATTGTTCCCCCTTTTGCTAGGCATTGTTGCCAATTTCATGCCATGTATCGCTCCATGTTTTGTGCTTCATGAAGCTGTCATGGGTATAAAAGTTGCCTGACCAGGGTCGTAGTCAAAGGGGTGGGAATGAAACATCAGCGAAATGTTTATCCGGCCACCCACATTACACTCCAGGAATTAATTGTAGCCAGCAGCTTCATTGTGCTGCCTTTAGGAGTCAACAGTTTTACAATCCCAATAAAGCTTCTTCTACACAGAAGAGCTGCCTTTCAGTTGGCCATTTAACGCTCCAGTTCCATCGTCATCTCTCGATCACAAATCTGAGGTTTCAGATTAAGCCTGATATTCATTAAACCAGCGTCCCTTAAACCCCATGCAGTTGGAATAGGTTATTAGCAGTTTGGCTGGGGTTGTGTTGGGGGAGGGTGGTATGGGATTAGATCCCAGCAGGAAGCCATTGACTGACATGGGACAGCTTTGTCCAGTGTATGTTAAACAATTTCATGGACATCTGTCACACATAGTTAACTTTGCATTGCTGCATTTCAGCTGGCAGACTTATACCGGTCCTCACTGATATAGTAGCTGGCGCTCAGCAAAAGTGCATAATAGCGAGGCAAGAATTATAAAACATAGTGCTGTGCAGCAATATCCAAGTTCATTCAGTGCAATGAAACCATGCGGAGAAGCTTTATTCATGGGTAATTATCTGGAAAGCCATAAGACAATAAAGCATCTGGTGGTCTTTCTTCCATGTTTCAATTTTTCTCAATATTGTGACAGGGATAAGCATTGTATTTTTCCCTGGGTGGCTAGTGCAGGCAGGGAATAAAAGCAAGGGTCAGAAAAGAGCAAATAAATGAATTTATATCTTTCTCTTTTTTTTGGTTAATTCCACCATTATTGTTCGGGGGGACTTCTTCACTAGTTTTCCAGATTGTGATTCTCACTGTGATCTCCTGAATAAATCTTTGTCCTCTCTTCTACTCCTCCTCTCAGATAAATGGACTGTTTTTTTTCCGTAAAGGTTATCTTTAATGATTCGAGGCTGTTTGCATGGGGGACACAAGTAAAAGATGGTATCTTTCAGAGCTCTTTGGTGACTTTACAGCAATGAACTCCAATGCCTTTAACTGTATTACCTCAATTAGCGGCAACTTCTTTGCATTAGTGTGCATGTAGGTTGTACTTAATTCCTTTATAAATGTACAGCAGAGATTTCATTCTCTGTGCCTTCATGGGGAGTGCACAAAAAGCAGATGTAGAAAGAGAAACAATATTAATATTGGGAATGGCTGGTATGTCTCTGTGAGTGAGAGAACCGTGTGTTATGTCAAGTTTAGTTTAGTTTAGAGATACAGCATGGAAACAGGCCCTTCAGCCAACCGAGGCCGTGCTGATCAGCAATCACCCCGTACTAGCACTAACCTACACACAAGGGACAATTTAAACTTTTTACCGAAGCTAATGAACCTACAAACCTGTACGTCGTGGAGTATGGGAGAAAACTGAAGCATTCGGAGAAATCCCACACAGTCACAGGGAAAAAGTACAAACTCCACACAGCCGGCACCCATAGTCAGGATCAAATCCAGGTCTCTGGCACTGTACTGTGTCTGCAGCAGCCAGTGTGCCACCCTGGTGGTAAAAGGTGTGTAAATAGATCAGACATGGAATCAGACGGTGTGTCAGCCTTCAAGATATTTGATTTCTATTATCTCTTTTTTGCAGAGTTTTGCCATTTTTCAGGGAAAAAGTTAGCTGCCTTTTAATATATGGGCAAAACACAAAGTGCTGGATGGACTCAGAGGGTCAGGCAGTATTTGTGGTGCAAATGGATGGGCGACGTTTATGCCGGGACCCTTCTTCAGACTCAGGGAATGGTGTTCACATATGAAATGGCGCCAAGGACCTTGTTGAACTGCAAATAAAATGGAGAATTACTGATGGAAAGACTGGTGGTGATCCTATTATTCTGTTGGCAGTTCTTTCGTATATTAGACTGAATATCTGTACACTGTATCTGTACATTGTGGATGGCTCGATTGTAATCATGCATAGTCTTTCCAGTGGCTGAATAGCAGGGAACAAAGCTTTTCACTGTACTTCGGCAAATATGACAATAAACTAAACTGAACTAAACTAATAACTAGTAACTGAACTAAACTAATAACTAATAATTAGTCTTTTTTTATGTTTATGAATGCACCAATTAAAATTAAATTGCTTATGAATTTCATTTGAACATTTATTGCTCAGGTAACATCATCATATCACATACATAATAATAAATAACTGAGAATCAATTTAATAAACAGTAATAAAAAAATCAAAAATCTTGAATTGTTAGCAGATCCTATACAAAAATAATCTGAGCTATTTAATATGGTAATAAATGTAAGGATTTTGGGATTATGCCATTCTATACCAGGAGCAGAATAATAAATACAGTGTATCTATTTGAAATGAGTCAATGCCTCCACTACTAACTGAGAAAAAATAATGTTTGGCAATCCACTGAAGGGAACCGTATCCTAAGAATTCCAACCAAGACACACAATTATGTTTGTAAGGGTACACCCTATTCTAACCAGCAGTCAGTATTTACACAGATCCCATTTGTTAGTAGCTTCCTGATAAGTGTGCAAGGAGATCTGTAATTATAACATAACCTTAGTAGTTGCTAAAGAAATCTGCATCTAATGCTATGACCATTCAAACTCTGGAATATAAATGAATATAAATAAGAATTCATTATCACCCAATTCATTCTACAAAATCACTCTACTTTATTATTATAAAATCATGAGAGGAATAGTGAAAAAACCTGAGAGGAATAGATCGGGTAGATGCACAGAGTCTCTTGCCCAACAGGTGAATCGAGGACCAGAGGACATAGGTTTAAGGTGAAGGGCAAAAGATTTAATAGGAATCTGAGGGGTAACTTTTTCACACAAATGGTGGTGGGTGCATGGACCAAGCTACCAGAGGAGGTAGTTGAGGCTGGGACTAACCTAAAGAAACAATTAGGCAGGTTCGTGGATAGGACAGGTTTGGAGGGACATGGACCAAATTCGGGCAGGTGGGACTAGTGGAGCCGGGACATATTAGCCGGTGTGGGCAAGTTGGGCCAAAGGGCCTGTTTCTACACTGTATCACTCTATGCCTCTATGACTCTAACTAAAGAGTAATTTCATCTTCTTCATCCCATAACCTCACGAAAACCCTGTACCTTGTTTTGATGTCATTCTATTTAGAGCAAACAACTTACAATATTTTTGTGCTTCAACAATGTATGATTTGACTTGGTTGTGAGAATATTCTTGCTAATCCAAATTGGAATTCAAGAGTACACATCCCAGTGATTAAAAGTTATTGTAACAAAAACAGCAATAATAATCTGCATTAAAATATAATAATTTACCAAAGTGCATTTAAACAAACTACTATGAAGGCACTGATCCATGCAAGTAGCTTAACCTGCATAGATAGCTGCCTCTTTCGTGAATCATGTGCATGAATATAAAATAATTAGTTAATTCTTGAAGTTTCCTACGTTTCTATTTTATGTGCAACATGATGCATAAGAAGGCGACAGTTTTATTGGTGAAATTATATCGTCCGTTATCATATGACATTGGAAGTTCAAAAATTGGCAATGTTGGAATTCATCTTAATGGGGCACATCTTGTGTAAACTTTAATATAAATTTGGTTAGATCTCACATGGAATATTGTGTGCAGTTCTGGTCACCACATGATAGAAAGAATGTGGTAACGCAAGTATGAGTGCAGAAGAGATTCACCAGGATGTTGCTTGGACTGAGGGCTCCAAGGGCCTGTCCCACTTGGGTGTCATTTGCACATCATGCAGGTGGCGCACGAAGATTTTGTGAATCCCAAAATCCTGGGGCGCCGCGTGCGATCGCACGTCACTGCCTATGCAACCACGTCTCACCACGCGCCGCGGGCGCGTAATGCACACCATGCGCCCGTCACGACGCATGCATGATGCGTAAATGATGTCGCGTCGTGCATCGTGACGCGTAAATGATGTTGCGTAAATGACGCGTAATAATGCCCAAGTGGGACAGGCCCTTTAGTTACAAGGAGGGATTGCCTAGGCTGAGATTATTCTCACTGGAGTGCAATATGACTTTTAGCATAAACGCCCATAAAATTATGAAAGGCACAGTTTAACTAGTCACAGCCTTTTTCCAATGGTAGGTGAGTCTGAAACTAGAGGATATAGGTTTAAGGTGGGAAGGGAAATATTTAAAGGAGATCTGAGGGGTTCTGGGTTTCTCATACAGAGAGTGGAGGATATATTAAATGAGCTGCCTGAATAGCCGATAATGGTAGGTTCAGTCACAGCATTTAAAATGCCTTTGGACAGGTAAAAAATGGTATTCCTCCTCTCTCGCCCCTCCCCTCTTCTCTTTATACAGACTATCTGCCCTCCCAACTGTAAGTCCTGATGCAGGGTCTCGAACCAAAGCATTGACAATTCCTCTCCCCCCCACAGATGCTGCTCGACCCACTGAGTTCCTCCAGCAGTTTGTTTTTTTCTCCAGATTCCAGCATGTGCAGGTTTTATGTCTCTGTCAGATAGGAAAGGAATACAGTAGAGTTAAGCCAAATGCAGGAGGCATCTCAGTCAGTAAGAAGGAGTGGGACTGAAAAGTTTCCATGCTGTATGACTTTATGACTTTATGAAACAGGAGCCTGGGAACTGAATGTTTTACGATACGATACAATAGAACTTTATTTATCTCATGAGGGAAATTGATCTGCCAACAGTCATAAAAAACACAAAATACATGATGAGTGGAAAGGCTTTTGGGATGTGCAAAGATTGGGGAGAGGTGGGTGGGGGAGGGGGGGGGGGTAGCCAGTCTCAGTCTCAGTCTCAGTCTACCCCAGTTTAAAGCTTGACAGCCACAGGGAAGAAGGATCTCCTGATGGCGGGGTCAGATGGAATAGGGCAGGAGATGGGCTGAATGACTAACTACTATGCTGTAAACTTGTTGTGCGTCCATATATTTGAATTTTAACCCCACTGTAATTGGAATATAATATCACGTGAGTCTAATGATTTTTGTTGCAATAACATCAGAGTACATACAGGACAACTTGAACAAGGGAATGTACCATGCTGTGTTCCAGAAATTGAATCTGAAAGAATTAGTGATACTATAATACAAATTGGAAGCTGGATTTTGTGCTAATCTCAGTTTTTTTTTTTTACGATTCAGAAAGTAACCGGTTGCAGAGATTGGTTTATGGTTAATGAAGGAAAGTGAAAACGTTTTGACTTTCTTGGTTTTTCTTGCCTGTATATTCTTGCCTTTGATAAGCCAACGGAACTACTTTTCCAAAGCATTCAACCGTCCACAAGGTGCTGTGGATTATGAGTTATTTTCTGTTTAGTGCCTGAGTTTCGGAGGGCTTCCACCTAAATTACCGCACCAATAAATTCTGCTCCAGGCAGTAACCGGAACCCCCACAAACTGTCCGATAAAAGGTAATTGTGTTGGTCTCTTTCAATGGCTTTTGAGTCGTCCAGTAAATTTGAGTTTATCTTGCACTCACGTAATAGAGAAAGCAGCAAAATGAGATGAAGCCTGGGTGTTTGAATGGAAGTCCTTAATCAGATGCATCTTCTTAGTTTTTCAAGTGCCTATCATATCACACAACTG
Organism: Raja brachyura; assembly: GCA_963514005.1. The sequence goes on from OY740781.1 coordinate 139,831,731, forward strand.
CTCTTGAAGAGCCCTCCATTTACCCTCTCCCCTAATTAAATGTGCACTTCATTAATGTAAATTGGGGGTTTAATGCTCTTGTTGAAATTCTGAAGAAAGTGCTGTAGGCTTGCAAAATGCTTGAGCATCATTGCAAATTAGATTAGGGACCGAGAAAGGCAGTAAAATTAGAATGATAATGGCTGATAGGGCTTCTGACAGACATGACTATTCAGAGATCAGTGCAAAGGAGAGCAGCTCCAAAAGCCCAAGAAAGACAGGGACTAACGTCAGCCTACAGATGTTGCATTTGGAAGCACTTTAAATTAGTTCAATTTGTTAAATTGTGGAGATTTAAAAGACATTAGCTGGCTGGATAAAAGACAGGAATACGTTTAATCTTTTTTTATTGAAACCCAAATGGATTGGACAAATGCACAGGCAAACCGGAGCAAATAGCTTTAATTTATAAGTAAGTTGAAGAGAAATGGAACCAAATGAAACATGCTGCTGTTTCACTGGTTTAAAAGCAAATTAACTGAGCGGTGCTACTAACACCGAAAATGAGTGAAGTTTAAAAATATCGATCCATTTACACTATTGACTAATTTCAATAACTGTTAATAATTCACAATGGAGCTGTGGCAGCATTGCCCTTTGCGAAACTGCAGCCTTTCCGTGCTTCATTGGTTAGGCAGGTTGCCTGTAGATCGCCATCACTTATTCAGCCTATAAAGTAGCTTAAGCACATAAGAACATTAACGTTTGGGTTCCAATACCACATTGACCCTTATTCATAAAGTGCAAATGGTTGGAAGTAGAACAGATTGGTTGCTAGCGATTCCCTTTTATGTGAAGCTCAGTGTCCTTGATTTCTCCCCTTTCTTCCCTTAATCTGACATCAGTGGCTTAATAAGTTTGCACTCTGAGTAAACAGGCCAGTGCAGGCCCTTTTTATCGTGGAGTCAAGGGAAAGGGCGACATTAAAAGGTTTGCTCTGAGAATTAAACAACTTAAGAATGAATGAACACATTGGCCCTGAATGGTGTTGTGTGCCAGCCATTTTACATAACATCTGTACTTTCTGCATTATTTTCTGTTCTCAAACATTACACATGTTGCACCTGTATATAAGAGTGAAGAAAGCAAAGATTTATTCTCTATTTGAAGTTGTTTCAGTTAAAAGTAAAAGTTTAAAGGGCACACGTGCTGTGTAAATTTTACACTCTTGAGTTTAAAAGAAATAATTCCAGGACATACAAGCCAAGAATAAGACTGATTTATATGGGGATTTTTTAAACTGTACTCATTATACTTCATGGTTAAAAATATTGCTAATATCCCAAGTTACTTTTTAAATATGTTACAGAGGAAAATGCCATTCAGGATGTAAACTTTTTCAATTAGTCATTTTTATAAATGTTAGGTGTGAAATGAATGAAAATGTCTCAGTGGCATATTTGGAAAGAGTTGCTTTACAAACACATATGGTAACAGCCATGAAGTCTGGATGTATCCTATACCTTCAGAGTAGCATCCACCCATCCCCAGTGAGAGCAGGTAGAGCCCCACACACATGTGTTGGCACTTCCTACTTATTGTATAACCAAATATTACAAAGCGAGAGTTGGAGGCCCTAACTAACCATGGTCAACAAATGTTGCCCATTCATTGCTGTCATCTTTTCCTCTCATCACAAGGACGAGCCACATCACCTTCACCCAGCAGTGATTTATGGCCCCTGCTTTGGAAAGGGCTGGAGAAAGTACATTACCACGGTGCAATGCCAGAGGTGGAGGAAGGAAGCAAAATACAGGCCGCTCAATGAAAATGAAGTGCATAGAAATGTATTTTCTGCAGAGATGAGGAATCTGGCAATCATTGTATAAAGTACTATTGACACTGAGTCATAAAACTTCATCATAAGTACTTTAATAGGATACATACAGGAACCATATACATAGGTACTGTAGACTCGAAGTCGTAGATTAAACTGAAAGCATGACTGCTCGCATTCCACAAGATGGAATGGTGGAAACCTGACATGGATTACGGATCGGGTCAGCAATAGCAAAACCAGACATGGATCAAATCAGTAATAGTGATTGATCTACATCCTCCTTCATCTACCGATCAATCTATACATAACTAAAACTCTGATCTTGTTATCTTCTGGTTTGCGCAGTTTTTCTATTTGCGCAAAAACGGTTTATGAAAGAGCTATGATTATTCCCCAGCTCACTCACCGTTCTCCTGTGCTGCGAGTGCACCAAGTTCCGTTCCGATTGGTGGCATAATGTAAAAGTTAGCGAGGTTTAAAAATCTTAAAAACCGCGTGTGCGCTGATCGATCTCCTCTCCTGCCAGTCAGCGACACGCGGGTTAGTCTCTTCTCCTGTCACTCCCCTTCCTCCACCATCGCGTCTTTACTGGAGCTGAGGGATGCAGTGAGTGGCCGGCAGAGGCCTTGAACCGGACACAATTTTCGGACGGACCGGAAGCAGCCCGGCCCAACTCGGCCCGGCACGGCGCGGATTCGGAGATGCCGCTGAAGTCGCCAAACGGAAAGCGGAGACTGATCCCAGCGGAGAATGACCAGCGACCAGCGCCCGCTGTGAGTCCCCATCACAACGCCTGCTGCAGCCCCTTCTCCTCTGGTCCCCCTTGCTGGCTGCTACCCCCTCTCCCGTGATACCCCATTCTCCCCCCTGGCTCCCTCCCCGTCTATGGGTGAATTGTGCAATATTGCTTTGAGGGAATGAGTCAAGTTGTCGGAACGGGTGAGTGGTGGAATATTCCGTTGGGGAATAGGTTGCGTTGGGGGACCAGAATATGTTTTTGGTTACGTCTACGGAGACCTCCATCCGATTGAATCAAATAGGACCTTGGTTCCGGGCACACCTCTTTGACTGTGCACATGCAGTCATATCCTTTCTGGTTCTGTAGTCGTCAGTCTGTCCCTCCATCAGCGGTTGGAGTGGACGACTGGAACAGTCGTAATACGCCTTTTGCGTCAGTCTTTTATGTTGCAACTGTGGCTGAACTACCTGAGGCTCATGGACTTGTGGCTGAAGTGGGTGCCTTGAGACAGGAAGTGTGGTTCTTGTCTGTCTGGACATTAGTTGCTGAGCCGGCGAACCGAGTGAGGGATCGCATGGAATATTGCGGAGATTGAGAAGATCTAAAAATGTCAGACCCGGTTCTGCTGGACTTCTCCATGACCTCATTAGCACTGCGGACAGCCCGCTCAGCCAATCCATTCGACTAGGGATACTCCAGACTGCTCGTGATGTGTTTTTCCCATTCTCTCACAAAGTCCTTAAAACGATGGCTTGTGAGTTGTCCACCAGTATCAGACAAGAGGGAGCGAGGCCGCCCCATGGACCTCGTCTTGGAAGTTTCTTGATGACAACCGCAGAAGAGGTTGTGCAGAGCAAGTGGATCTCGAACCACCCGGAGTAAGAGTCTACCAGGACCAGGTATTGATTGCCGCGCCAGTCAAAAATGTTGGCAGCCACGGTGTAGCACGGCAGGTCAGGAACAGGTTGCTGTAAAAGAGGTTCTTTCTGTTGATGCGGCATCGTGCTGTTGCACACAGCACAAGACTGCACCCGCTGGCGTATGTTATCCGTCATAACAGGCCAGAAAAACATGCTCTTTGCACATTGTACGGTAGCCTCAGAACTAGGATGTCCTCTGTGTATGGCAATAAAGTACTCCTGGTGGAGTGAAGCCAGGATCACTGCCTTATGGCCCTTCTTGATGACTCCATTTTCAATGGCAAGTTCGTCTTGGACGGGAAGGTAGGGCTGAACAGTAGGCGGAAGCAAATGCTGCTTGCTAGGCTGCCCGTGATTGAAGACTGAGGTGAGTATCTGCAGAGTGGCATCCTCTGCCGTGCGAGCCACCAAAGTATCCAGCCAGGAAGGATGAATACTGGAGGTGGGGGTTCCATGTATAAAATATTATTGGCACTGAGTCATAAAACTTCATCATAAGTACTTTAATAAGGGTACATACAGGAACCATATACATAGGTACTGTAGACTCGAAGTCATGGATTAAACTGAAAGCATGGCTGCTCGCATTCCACAAGATGGCATGGTGGAAACCTGACATGGATTACGGATCGGATCAGCAATAGCAAAACCAGACATGGATCAAATCAGTACTAGTGATTGATCTACAATCACTACCCCATAGAGCTGTGGAAGCTACAGTAGATCATTAGAACTAATTATGGTGGAGACAGAGTTTTTGACAATCGGGGAATTGACATCCGTGGGGAACTTGTGCAAAAGAAGAGTTGAGGCCAATGTGGATCAACCATGAGCATATTGATCGGTGGGACAGATTGAGGGGCCAGCTGGTCTAATCCAGTACCTATTTTCTTGTGTTCTTATGTAATGGTGCGAAGAGATATTGAAGAGGTATTGATATTGGTTTATTACTGTCATGTGTACCAAGATACAGTGCACACTTTGCTTGCTATCCAGTCAAATCATACTATGCATGAGTAAAATCAAGCAGTACGCAAGTACAATACAATTCAAAGGAAGCACAGAGGCGCAGTGGTAGAGTTACTGCCTTACAGCGCCAGGGGCTTGGGTTCGATCCCAACTACAAGTGCTGTCTGTATGGAGTTTGTACGTTCTCCCTGTGATCACGTGGGTTATCTCCAGATGGTCTGGTTTCCCCCCACATTCCAATAACATACAGGTTTGTTGGTTAATTAGCTTTAGTAAAATTGTTCCTAGTGTGTAAGGAGAGTGTTAGTGTACAGAGTGATCGCTAGTCAGTGTGGACATGGTAGGCTGAATGGCTTGTTTCCTTGCTGTACCTGTAAAATCTAAAGTCTAAAATGTAATAGATTGGCAAATAAAAACATATTAGAATGCAGAATATTGTATTACAGCCTTACAATGTTACAGTTACAGGGAAAGGGAATATTTAAAAAAATGTAGTTTACAATGAGGTAGGTTGGAAGACTACAGCCTTGTTTTACCGGTGGACCCTAGTTCAGTCGTTAGATAACAGCAGAGAAGAATCTGTTCCTGAATCTATTTTAGGGTCAAAATGGTGTGAAGTCAGTTCTTGGTTTACCCTGGGGCTAATTAGTTTCCTCAAGTTAAGATAGAGCAGGTTCACGGTGAGGTATGGAGAGATTGTTTTCTCTCTGGTGAGAAAAGATTGCTAAAAGCTCACAATAGAGTCAATTGAATGACTTGAAGGGATTTATCGGAGTCGCAACCAGCATCATCTGAGACCCACACCATCCTGGCCACACACTCATGTCACCCCTGCCAAAGGGAAGGAGGAACAGGAGGCTGAAAACTCTAACGTCCAGGTTTAGGAACAGCTTCTTCCCTACAGCTATCGGGCTATTAAACTACAACCTCAAATAAGTTCTGAACTTCAATAGACTATTATTATTAGAGCCAGGATGTTTAGACACTAAAAAACTCTGAAATAGGAAGGCAAAAAGGCAAAATATATTTTTTTAAAGGCACAAAAAAGGCATTTAGTGACAATAAAAAGGCATTTATTTCTACCACCAAAATATGATTAAAAATGATAATATAAAGGTATACTACAGTAAATGACCAAAGTTGCTTGGTTGCACATAATTACGAGCATTTTTTTCAAATTATCTGGTGTTAAACTATGCTGTCTGCAAGACAGAATATGCTTCAGTTGTGAAAAACGGCTTTCTACTTCAGCTGAGGTCACTGGTGCATACCCGAAACAAGCTCCAGACTCTATATTCATGTCGATGTCTTGTGCATTACAACTACCTTTGAGAACCTTCTCTATGTTTTGTATTCCTTCAAGATCTTTGTTAGCTAAAATCACTCTCTCACATTTTCCTTGTATGTCTTTACCTACATCGCCAAGAACTTTATGAATATCGTCAGTTACTTTGTTGAAAACCTGCAAGTTATTCACTAATGTTTCACCACGTTTCTCAAGGGAAGTGGTAGCATGTGGGAAGTTTGCAAAATTGGAAGCAATAAATACGAGGAACTTTTTCTGCATGATTTTACTGACGATTCTGACTGCAGCAGATTCTTCTTCTTCAAAACTGTTGATGATTTATTTTATCTTTTCAAAATTTGCAGGATAGTAGAGTACAGAAAGAGCCACATACCCCGCCTAATCAAAATGGGCTGAGGAGGTAGCGGTATCTCGGGAGCCATTTCCTTGAACAACTGCACTCGTGATGGTGCTTTGAGGAGGATTTTCTTGACACTGCCTAGGCGATCAACATTTGGAAACAAGCTATGTTTGTGCTTGGTAATTCTATGAAGCCCTTGAGCTAAGCATGTCAAGTGCAACATTTGGGGAATAAAACTTTAAGTCACAAACAGAAGAGCTTTCTTGTGTTTTATACCTTCTGGCCAAAGTTCAGCAAATGAAGATATGAACAACTGAGCAATAGTTGTGCTGTTTGACTTCCTCAATATTTCTGATGTCAACAAATACTCCTTTGATGGTTGACTGCCTCCAGTTTACCAATGACCACATTGACAACATATCTCCCCACAACATTGGTTGTCTCATCTATTGAGATCCATATTTTGTTGCATGCAACTTCATCTCTAATTTTCTGCACAATAATGTTGAAGTTGCTGTCAACATAATTTTTCCATAATGATGACTCGCTTGGTATATGTTTCTCTGTGTATTTCTAAAAAAAACCCTGAGATTTGTTTTCCAATTTCCACAGTGGAATTCCAGCGTCAATGAATGCCTTGCACAAATCACTAGAAAACTCAGATTTGCGACTGAAGCCAGCAGTAAATGTAGTGAGGGGACAAGCGTGGGTATTTCACTTGGGTAGTCTACACCCCAGCGGTATCAACATTGATTTCTCAAATTTTAGATAGCTCTTGTCTTCGCCCTCCTCCCCATCCCCTTCCCAGCTCTCCTTCTGGTCCTACTGTCTCCGCCTCTTCCTTTTTATTTCCCGCGCACCCCCCCCCCCCCCCCCCACATCAGTCTGATAAAGAGTCTTGACCTGAAATGTCGCCTATTCCTTCTCTCCATAGATGCTGCCTCACCCGTTGAGTTTCTCCAGCATTTTTTGTCTACCTTTGATTTTTCCAGCATCTGCAGTTCTTTCTTAAATAGATCTTGGAAAAGACTGAACCAGTGGGCAGCGGCACAAACGAATGAACGACCAACGGTGGCGCCCCCGGTTTTGCCCAGGTGGTGAATGTTTCCTTGTAAGTTGTTTTTTGAGTATGTGTGTGTATATATATACTATATATATATATACATACATACATACATACATACAGAAAGTATTCAGACCCCTTCACTTTTTCCACATTTGTTATGTTTCAGCCTTATTCTAAAATAGATTAAATTATTAAATACCGCCACCCGACCCGTGGAGCTGGAGAACGCCACCCGACCCATGGAGCTGGAGACCGCCACCCGACCCGTGGAGCTGGAGACCGCCACCCGACCCGTGGAGCTGGAGAACGCCACCCGACCCGGGGAGCTGGAGAACGCCACCCGACCCGGGGAGCTGGAGAACGCCACCCGACCCGGGGAGCTGGAGAACGGCAGGTAAGCCCCGGGGCTGGAGACCATCAGCAGAGCCGTGGGGCTGAAGACCGCCTGCGGAGCCACGGAGACGTAGACGTAGACGCGGTGCAACGGAGCGGTAGAACACCAGCGCGCACCAAGCCAGCTCGGCCGACCAGAAGCACCAACAGACGGCGACGCGGACGTAAACACCGCCGGGGACGCAGAGGGGGGTTAAAGGCCAGGTTAGAGCTAGCCCCGCACAGGGTAGCGATTCCTAGCCTTTTCCTCGCCAACGTGCGCTCACTGGCAAACAAAATGGACGAACTCCGGCTAAGGATCACCTCCCACAACCGGATCAAGGACTGCAACATCCTGATCCTCACGGAAACTTGGCTGAACACTGACGTTCCTGACAGCGCCATCCAGCTATCGGGGCGTCACTTACTCCGAGCGGACAGGACATCGGACTCCGGCAAGACCAGAGGCGGGGGTCTGTGCATTTATGTAAATAAAGCATGGTGCACGGACTCCACCATCATCGAGAGTCACTGCTCAGCTAACCTTGAGTTCCTCTTGGTTAGATGCAGACCGTTCTATCTGCCCAGAGAGTTCACCTCCACTGTTGTGACTGCAGCCTATATCCCTCCTGATGCTAATGCCAAGCTTGCAATGAAAGAGCTGCATACTGCCATTAGCAATCAACAGACACACAACCCCGAGGCAGCCTTCATTGTTGCGGGTGACTTCAATCACTCTAACCTGAAGACTGTACTCCCCAAATTCCACCAGCATTACTCCTTCCCCACTAGAGTAGACAAGACACTGGACAAAGTCTACACCAACGTGGCTGAAGCTTACAAAGCCATCCCCCTCCCCCACCCTGGTCAGTCTGATCACATCTCATTGTTCCTGCTCCCTAAGTACTCCCCACTCATCAGACGGGTTAAACCAACTGTGAGGACAGTTAAAGTCTGGTCAGAGGAAGCGGACTTCACACTTCAGCAGTGTTTTGGAAACACTGACTGGAAGGCGTTTGCAGCCCAGGCCACCCTTGACTCCCACACGGACATTGACTCCTACACATCCTCTGTTCTGGACTTTATAAACTCCACCATCAATAGTGTCACCTCCCTCAAACAGGTGACCATATTCCCGAATCAGAACCCATGGATGAACAGCGAGGTCAGGCTACTGCTGAAAGCACGGGACACCGCTTTCAGGTCAGGCGATGCTCGAGCCTACAGTTCAGCCAGGGCTAACCTGAAGAGGGGCATCAAGAAGGCCAAGCACTGCCATAAGCTCAGGATTGAGGAGCACTTCAACAACAACTCTGACCCCCGACGCATGTGGCAAGGCATCCAGGCCATCACGGACTACAGACCCGCCAACACCACCCCCACATCCAGCGACGCCTCCTTCCTTGAGGAGCTCAATCACTTCTATGGCCGCTTCGACAGGGACAATCTAGAGACAGCCATCAAGGCTGTGCTACCTGCCGATCACCAACCCCTCACACTCATCCCCTACGACGTATACGTGGCACTGAGTAGGACTAATGCACGTAAAGCTGCTGGCCCTGACGGCATCCCCGGGCGCGTGCTCGTCTGTGCGGCGCAGCTGGCAGACATCTGGACTGATATCTTCAACCTGTCACTTGCCCAGGCAGTTGTCCCCACGTGCCTTAAAACCACCTCCATCGTGCCAGTGCCAAAACACTCCACTGCGGCAAGCCTCAACGACTTCCGCCCAGTTGCACTTACCCCCATCATCACCAAGTGCTTCGAGAGGCTGGTCCTGGCACACCTCAAAAGCTGCCTACCCCCCACACTGGATCCCTATCAGTTTGCCTACCGCAAGAACAGGAGTACGGAGGATGCCATCTCAACGGCACTTCACTCCGCCCTCTCCCACCTCGACAACAGAGACACTTACGTAAGAATGCTGTTCATCGATTACAGCTCAGCATTCAACACCATTATACCATCAAAATTGATCGCCAAACTCGGTAATCTGTGCATCGCTCCTTCCCTCTGCAACTGGATACTGGACTTTCTAACCAACAGACCCCAGTCTGTTAGGTTAGACAAGCACACCTCTTCAACCCTCACCCTGAACACCGGCGTTCCACAGGGCTGTGTGCTGAGCCCCCTCCTCTACTCCCTCTTCACCTATGACTGCACACCTGTACATGGTACTAACACCATCATCAAGTATGCAGATGATACAACGGTGATTGGCCTCATCAGCAACAACGATGAGTCGGCCTACAGGGAGGAGGTCCAGCACTTAGCAGCATGGTGCGCTGACAACAACCTGGCCCTTAACTCCAAGAAGACCAAGGAGCTCATTGTAGACTTCAGGAAGTCCAGGGGCGGCACGCACACCCCCATCCACATTAACGGTACGGAGGTGGAACGTGTTTCTAGCTTCAGGTTCCTGGGAGTCAACCTCTCCGACGACCTCTCTTGGACCCACAATACCTCAACTCTGATCAAGAAGGCTCACCAGCGTCTCTTCTTCCTGAGGAGACTGAAGAAGGTCCATCTGTCTCCTCAGATCCTGGTGAACTTCTACCGCTGCACCATCGAGAGCATCCTTACCAACTGCATCACAGTTTGGTATGGCAACTGCTCTGTCTCCGACCGGAAGGCATTGCAGAGGGTGGTGAAAATTGCCCAACGCATCACCGGTTCCTCGCTCCCCTCCATTGAGTCTGTCCAAAGCAAGCGTTGTCTGCGGAGGGCGCTCAGCATCGCCAAGGACCTCTCTCACCCCAACCATGGACTGTTTACCCTCCTACCATCCGGGAGGCGCTACAGGTCTCTCCGTTGCCGAACCAGCAGGTCCAGGAACAGCTTCTTTCCGGCGGCTGTCACGCTACTCAACAACGTACCTCGGTGACTGCCAATCACCCCCCCCCCCCCGGACACTTATTGTTATTTATTCAAATCATTTGCTGTGTCGCTCTTCCAGGGAGATGCTAAATGCATTTCGTTGTCTCTGTACTGTACACTGACAATGACAATTAAAATTGAATCTGAATCTGAATCTGAATTATTTTTTTATCATCAATACACAAACAATATCCCAAAATAAAAAAAGTGAAACAGGTGTTTAGAAATTTTTGAAAAGTAATTTGAAAGAATTAGCTGAAAAATCACATTTATATAAATATTCATACTCTTCACTCAGTACTTTGTTGAGGCACCTTTGGAAGCGATTACAGCCTCAAGTCTTCTTGGGTATGATGCTGCAAGCCTGGCACACCTGTATTTGTGTAATTTCTCCCATTCTTCTCTGCAGATCCTCTCAAGCTCTGTACTTTGCTCTGTTCACCTTTCCCTCAATCCTGACTAGTCTTCCAGTTCCTGTTGCTGAAAAACATCCCCACAGCATGATGCTGCCACCACCATGCTTCACCATAATTAGGTATTGGCCAGGTGATGAGCGGTGCCTGGTTTCTTCCAGACGTGACGCTTGGCATTCAGGCCAAAGAGTTCAATCTTGGTTTCATCAGACCAGAGAGTCTTATTTCTCACGGTCTGAGAGTCCTTTATGTGTCTTTTGGCAAACTCAAAGCAGGCTGTCATGTGCCTTTTACTGAGGAGTGGTTTCCATCTGGCCACTTTACCATAAAGGCCTGGGTGACGTTTAAGGTCGAGACCTTTCTGCAGACTTACGTTTTGGTCGAGACCCTTCTTCAGACTTCAGACCCTTCTTTCACACACATCATCTAACACATAGCTAAGCTATGGCCGCTTAGTGTAATTGAATTTACTATCACGTGTAGCAAGGTACAGTGAAATGTTTTTATGCATGCTATCCAATCTGCGGAAAGACTATGCTTGATTACAATTGAGCCGTCTACAGTGTACAAATACAGGATAAAGGAAATTATGTATAGTTCAAGACACACTGCCTGAGCTACCCCTTGTAGCTTGTTTTTTTCCTCGTTAGTGTTGTTTCTGCAACTTCTTCATTGACTTGCCTTGACTTTTACATTACCTTGCATTCAGATTTCCCTTCTTAAATTCTGTTTCTCTATTCTCCATTTACCCCTTTGAATCTTTGCCATAGTTCCATCCACAGTTTTCACCTGTGCGATATGTATCTTGGACATTGCCTGCACCAGAACCTACAGTCTTGCTGTGCCTTAATTGGTAGGCTTTAATCTGAAAATCAAAAATCTGCAGGATGCCAAAAGCCATTAGGATATCTTTGCATCTAGAAAACATAGGGTGGGGAGGGAGGTGGTAGAGGACTTGGACTAAGTAGACATTGGAACTCAGTAGCCATCTAGTGTTCATGACAGACTAGGAGTATGATACAAAATGGAATTAAAGAAACTCAATACTTTTACAGACGTGACTTTTTTAGGATGTCAACTTTGGCTGGTAGCTCTTCATTTACTGCGTCAGTTGTGGCATGTTCCCTATGCAATTGTGAATTTATGCTATATAATAATAATGTCTTTGTTGCTTATCTGGAAAGAATCATTTCAAGAAACTCAGCGGATCAGTCGGCATCTGTGGAAGGAATGGACAGACAACATTATAAGTTGGGATCTTTCTTCAGACTGACTCCAGTTAGAATTGGTTATAATGTTTCTTCCATTAGTCCTCCCGTCAGACTGAAGAAGGGCCAAGACCCGTAACGTCATCTGTCCACTTCCTGGCCATTGAGTTCATCCAGCACTTTGTTTTCTGCTCAAGATTCCAGTATTTACAGTTTATTGTGTACACATTGAACTTTCTCTACTATTACCAGTGCTTCCTGCCACATGGGAATTTTGAATTGTCAAGTACTTTCCAGGCAAACAAAATTAATATTATAACCATTCAATGAATTGCATTGGAATGATCAGCCCCCAGTTTGAAACCAGTTTCTTGCCTATTTCCCAATCCCAATTTTAAAAGCTGTCTTTACAAAAAGATTATTCAGTAACAAACCAATAACCAGGAAATAACTTACAGGCTCTAATTGTCTTTCTCCTAACCATTATTTTTCGAAATGCTTCTTTAACTTTTGTGATTGCAGCAGTAAAAGTCAAGTTAAATAATGTATTTGCCAACAATCATTTAAATGGTGAATAGGCGAAAGGGAATTATGTTGAGGGAAACACAATTAGAGTTTGTAAATTGTTCCCAGGCATTGATTTTTTCCAAACAATTATTTTTAATCTTCACTGCGAGAGCTTCTAAAATCAAATTCTAACAGAAAAACTAAGTGGGAAGAGAGCATGTTTAAGAGAGCAACAAAGCAAAGTTCATTCAGTATCTACTCTTCTGTGATTTATATGTAAAACTGTCTCTGGTTAATTCATATTTGAAGCACTAAATTACAACAACTGCATTACATCTTTTTATTTATGTCACACAAATGAATGACTTCGAATTACCAATCGTAGAGGGTATACTGGACTTCATAAAAATTGTTGTAGTTAGACAAACACAGATGCTGTCTGGCGCATGAGATCTAAAAATGTTTGCTTTTGTGAATGAATTTTAGCTTTGCAGAATTTTCCATTTGATGCTAAACACAGTGACCAATTTTATCTCCACCAAAAGACACAAAGTGCTAGAGTAACACAGCAGGTCAGGGAACATCTCTGGAGAAATTTGGAGGAAGGAACTGCAGATGCTGGATTAAATTGAAGATAGACACAAAATGCTGGAGTAACTCAGCAGGACAGGCAGCATCTCTGGATAGAAGGAATGGGTGATGTTTCAGGTCAAGACCCTTTTTTAGACTGAGTCAGGGGAGAGGGAGATACAGAGATAAGGTGTGAAAACAAAACAAAGGATGTGGAGATCAAGGAAAATGCAGAACATTTGTTCACTTTATCCCCGTTTGCTATGTTGTTACCTTCGCCCAGCTAACAATGATCTATTCTACATGTTCCTTGATCTCCATTTCCTTTGTCTCATTTTCACACCTTACACTTCCTTATCTTTGTATCTCCCTCTCCCCTGACTCAGTCTGAAGAAGGGTCTCGACCTGAAATGTCACCCACTCCTTCTATCCAAAGATGGTGTCTGTCCTGCTTAGTGACTCCAGCATTTTGTGAGCATCACTGGAGAACATGGATATGGAATGTTTCAGGTTGGAACCCTTCTTCAGAATCAGGGAAACAATCACTGATTGAACATGGCAGAGGGGCAGTTTCATATGGGATACTATGAAACATCAAGGAATAAATGTAGTTCGAGCGAATCACTCTAATCTAATGCGTTACCTACACCATTAGAAGGCCGGTCATCTTTAATGAACAACAAAGCAGGCTGGAGATACATTTTAAAGGTATGTTTCTGTTGGCAACCACTGCACATGTTTAAATTCCTCGGTGGTTCACCAAGTCCGACATATGGAGAAGCTAGAAATAAAACTGCAGACTTTGGGGAACTCACAGTAAATCCCCAATTTGACTTATGATCCTTTTTTAATTAAAATTGAATGGCAAAGTGCATTGCAATAGGGTAGCAATCAATATGGTTAATTGGTCCTTCTCTCCATGTGTTATTGGTAAAGGGCAGTTATTTCTCAAAGCTGCTTGCACTATGTACTATACCATATTCAGGTCACAGAGAAAACCTTGTCAATGATGGTAACCAGGGTTTCCACCAGATCCACACTGAAGCATGAAGTGCTGGAATAACATTAGGGCAACACAGTGGCGTAGCGGTAGAGCTGCTCCCTCAGAACGCCAGAGTCTAGGTTTGATCCTGACTATGGGTGCTGTCTGTGCGGGGTTTGTACGTTCTACCTGTTTAACTATTTTCTGTACATTCTACCTGTTTGCTGGGGTTTCCTCGCACATTCCCAAAGTTGTGCAGGTTTGTAAATTAATTGGCTTCTGTAGATTGCCGCTAGTGACCAATGGTAGACACAAAATGCTGGAGTAACTCAGCGGGACAGGCAGCATCTCTGGAGAGAAGGAATGGGTAACTTTTCGGGTCGAGACCCTTCTTCAGATTGATCTCTCCGAGCAATGGTCGGCGTGGAGCCGATGGGATGAGGGGCCTGTTTCCACGCGATATTTCTAAACTAAGCTAACTCAGCAAGTGAGGCATCATTTGTGAAAGGAATTGACATGCAATGTTTCAGGTCGGGACCCTTCCACAGACTGATTGTACTAGGGGGGAGCAAGCTGGAAGAGAGGTGGGGGCGTGACAAAGCCTGTCTAGTGTCAGGGTGGAAAAAGGTGAGGAAGAGGGGTTGATTGGCAGATGGGTGAAGTAAGTGATAAAGGCTAGAGGTGAAAAAGAAACAAAAGGGTGTCCGGTAAGGGGAGGAGTGAAATGTAAAGCCAGAGGTGGAAAGGGATGGGGGGAGGTGGGGTGTAGAATAGTGGAAAAATATGGGTGTGCACTGGATGGGGGAGGGGGAGCACAGGAAAGAGAGAAGGGGTTGTGGGGGTAATTCTTAAAGTTGCACGGTGGTACAGCAGTGGGGTTGCTGCCTCACAGCGCTTGCAGCACCAGAGACCCAGATCTTTGGTTTCTTCCCACACCACAAAGATGTACAGGTTTGTAGGTTAGTTGGCTTATTGGCTTGGTAGAAATGTAAATTGTTTCTAGTGTGTGCAGTGTTAATGCGTGGGGATCGCTGGTTGGTGCGACTTGGTGGGCCGAAGGGCCTGTTTCCGCGCTGTATCTCTAAACTAAACTAATCTTCTTGCATATAGCATGCACAGCCTAAAGTTGTAGGACAATTTGTTCTAATTGATCTTATTTGATTGTGCACGCCAGGTTGATTGCATTCGGTGAAAGGGCGGACCATGTGAAGGTTGCAATCTCCCACCCCAACTAAACTAATGATGCACAGCAAAGTTATGACAGTGAAGAGCTGTGTCATTATCAATAGCAGCTTTGAAAATCTTGATAACCTATTAGTTTTCTGGATTGATAGAAGTCCACTTGGAAACACATGACATATCCATTGTATGTTATGTGTGTGTTCTGACATGGCTGATGGGACTGATTCCTGAGTTCACTTGTACAAAGCCAGCAGACTGGAAGGTTTGCTTCTACAAGAAGAGCCATGTCAGATCCACTCATGGTCCACAGGCTATTCTTAAGCCAGATGGTACAGTTCTGTCACGGCTGGTTTTGTGAAGTAGCGAGAACAGATTTTCCCTGACATGGCCAATTACATGTGGAGGGGTCTATAAACACAGAGCCTCGCTTGTCACGGATAATGCCAAAAATATATCAAGCCTTGTTGTTACACCTGGGCTTCTTGGCACATTGCAAACCTCGCTTTCTCATCTCATTCATGCATGTAGTATGTTGGAAAGCTCTAAAAGGATCCCCATTCCTTGTCTCTATGTAATGTGTCACTTCAAACTCTGCAGCAACTGACATTGGACTTGAAGAGTATAAATTTAGCATGAAGGTCCAGATATACTCTTAAGTAAATTGGAGGGAAAATTTCTCCCGGGAAGCATCTTGCTCAGCTTTAATTCAGTATCAGGTTGAAGTTAGACAATATTTTCAGTAATTGAATCAGAATCACATTTTATTGCAGATCGACACCTCAACATCTTAAATTAGAGCTGGGGATAATTTTCACAATATTGTATATATATTGACAATTCTTGCGACATTTCATGATGGGAAAAAGCAATATATAAATATATCATTTTTATAGATTCATATTATAGAATTATACAGCACGGAAACAGACCTTTAGCCCACTGAGACCATGCTGACTATTATTTATACTAATCATGCGTGAATACATTTTATTCTACCCTCATTTAGAGGTGTAAAAGATCATGAGGCAATAGATGGCGGACAAAAATGCTGGCGAAACTCAGCGGGTGAGGCAGCATCTATGGAGCTCCATAGATGTTGCCTCACCCGCTGAGTTTCTCCACCATGTTTGTCCACCTTCGATTTTCCAGCATCTGCAGTTCCTTCTTAAACATGAGGGAATAGATGGTGAATGTACCGTGTCTTTTACCCTGAGTCAGGGAATCAAGAACCAGAGGACATAGATTTATGGTGAGAGGGGAAATATTTGATAGAAACCCGAGGAGCAACCTTTTCTCACAGAGGGTGGTGGATATATGGAACGAGCTGCCAGAAGAGGGAGTTAAGACAGATAATATAACAACATTCAAAAAAACATTTGGACAGGTACATGGATAGGAAAGATTTAGAAGGATATGGGCCAAATGCAGACAGGTGGGACCAGTGCAGATAGGGCCTCTTGTTTGATGTGGACAAGTTGGGCTGAAGGGCCTGTTCCTGTGCTGTGTGACTCTATAACTCTATTTTCATAACTGTCCTCAGATTCTATCTCTCACCTACACATTGGAGACAATTTACAAATTAATCTATCAACCCGTACATCTTTGGAATGGAGGAAACTCAACATCTCAGAGAATGCACGGATTTTATACTCTTCCATTCCCAGCATATCCATGTGGCTGCCTCCAAGCCTTTTAAACGCCACTATCATGTCTGCCTCCACCACCACCATGGGCAATATATTCCAGGCACCTACCACACTCTGTGTGAAAGACTTGCCCTGCAAATCTCCTTTAAACTTCTCCTCTCTCACCTTAAAGCTGTGCCCTCTCATCTTGAATATTTTCATCCTGGGAAAAAGGTTTTGACAGTTTAGCATACCTATCCCTCTCATAATTTTATATACTTCTATCAGGTCTTCTCTCAACCTCTGGTGTTCCAGAAAAACCAGTG
The DNA here is from genome assembly GCA_963514005.1 of Raja brachyura. The sequence goes on from OY740781.1 coordinate 139,848,952, forward strand.
CATGTTTCTCCATTCTCTCCTTGTAGCTTATAACCTCTAATCCAGGCATAATTCTGGTAAACCTCATCTGCACCATCTCCAAAGCTTCCACATCCTTCCTGCATTGGGGCAACAGAACCATAATTCGTAACTCCTATACTCAATTCCCCAACTAATGAAGGCAAGCCTACCATTCACCTTCTTCACCACTCTATCTACTTATGCTGCCACTTTCAGGGAGCAAAGTACCTGGATTCCAAGATCTTCTGCATATCAATGCTGTTAACCGTACACATTCTCCTTTCATTCGATCTCCCAAAGTGCGGTACCTCACACGTACTCGGACTAAACTCCACCTGACATTTCCCTGCCCATTTCTGTAACTGATTTATATCCCACTGTATAGTTTGAAAACATTTTATCATCCAACGTACCTCCCACATTGTACTTCTGCCTGACAAAAAAACATGATTAAAGAGGTAGGTTTTAAAAATGACCTTAAATTTGTAAAATATAAACAGAAAGTGTTGGAAACACTCAGAAGGTTGCACAGGATCTTGGGAAATAGAGTTAGTATATCTGATGTTCAATTGAAAGTTAAATTATTTCATCTGGAGTGTTGGAGGCTGAGGTGAAACCAGAGAGGTTTATAAAATTATGATAGATAGTCAGAACATTTTTTTCACGTAGTGGAAATGTAAAAAAATAAAGAGTATGGCTTTGTCAGAAGAGAAAAATTAAAAGGGGGTGTGTGGGGCAAGTTTTTTTACACAGAGGGTGGTGGGTGCCTGAAATGGGCTACCTGGGGTGGTGGTGTAGGCAGATATGACAGAGGCGTTTGAGAGAGATTTAGTTAGGTGCATGAATATGCAGGGAATGGATTGATCTGGATTATTTCCAGATTGAAGGGATTTGTATGGAAACAGACATTGTGGACTGTTTCCTGTTCCTGTACTGTACTGATCCTATTTTGAGTGATGGCTCTTCATCAGAAGTGGGAAGGTCAGAAAATATTTGTTTCAAATTGTAGAAAGGGTGGGATGAAGAAGGTGTGGTTGATAGAATAAAGTGCTTACATCTGACGGTGTGAGGTTAGGATTGCCCAGGTGATTCCAATGTTTACGGAGCTGATAAATGATGCAGCCTTAGCGTGTTGGCTGATTCCAATAAGGTCAATAGTGGGGAAAACTGTTCTCATCAGTGGATGGCTTGAGGCCAAGAGGATTGAAAGTTAAAATTTGGGTCAGAAGATACCAGGGGATTAGGCGGTGGGGGAGATGTCAAGAAAATATGACATTGTTCACTTTGGCTAGAAAAATTATAAAGAAGATTATCTAAGTGGCAGGATATTACAGAATGATTGCATGATTCACAATAGTTAGAAATGGTGATAATGCAAATCATTAGGAATGATTAATTGTCATTGTAGGGGAATTGAATATGGAATAAGTAATTTATGCTTTAATTATATGGAGAATTGATGAACCCACATCTGGAGTAATGTGTGGAGTATTGGTCTCCTTATTTAAGGAAGGTTGTCAATGCATTTGACAGAGTGGAGAGAAGCATTACCAAATGAGTACCTAGATTGGGTGGGTTATCTTATTGTTGGTCTGGTGAGCCTCATATCTATTAAAGTTTAGAAAAGTGAATGGGGCTTGGATGAAATGTATAATATGGATCTGATTGATTTACAGATTGAAACATACAGCATGGAAACGGACCCTTTAGCCCATGGAGCCAATGCCAACCATCAATCACCCATTCACACCAGCTCTGTTATCCCAATTTGCATCCACTCCCTCCTACACACCAGGGTAAATTTTACAGAGGCCAATCAACCGGCAAACCCGCAAGTCTATGGGATGTGGGAAATGGTCCTGAGCTATTATCTACCTCATGGGAGAGCCTTGGACTACCTTTAAAAAGTCAAAGTCAAAAGTCAAAAAGTCAAAAGAGTTTATTGTCATGTGTCCCTAACAGGACAATGAAAATCTTTCTTTGCATAGCACAACAGAACATAGTAGGCATTGACTACAATTATATACAGAAATACACACATGAATTAATAAATTAATAAAGTGCAAATAACAGATGGAGGGATATTAATGTTCAGAGTTCTGAGCCAAGTTTAATAGCCTGATGGCTGTGGGGAAGTAGCTATTCCTAAACCGGGTTGTTGCAGTCTTCAGGCTCCTGTACCTTCTACCCGAAGACTTTAATCAAACATTCCAGGAAAACATGACAAAAATTGTTCCATCAACAGGAACGATGCCCATGAATCTAAGACCACTATGAAGCATATGAAATCTATCTTAAATTAAGTTAATTCCAAGCAAACAAACCATCCTATCAGCAACTAGAGAGCGGTCCTGAACTGCTATATACTTCAATGGAGACCCTCGGACTATCTTAAATCAGAGTTTATGTTGCATTAAATGTTATTCATTTTGTCATGTACTTGTACACTGTAGATGGCTCGATTGTAATCGTGTAAAGACTTTCCACTGACTGGTTAGCATGCAAGAAAAGCTTTTCACTGTTCCTTTTCACACACATGACAATAAACTAAACTAAAATAAGAAATCAGAGTACCCAGAGGAAACCCATACAGGCACAGGAAGAATAGGCAGCACCTGAGATCAGGATAGAATCCGAGTCTCTGGTGTTGTGAGGCAGCAGCTCTACTAGCTGCATCACTGAATCACCCTGAGGTCTTGATATAGCAGTTTTGGAGAGGATGTTTAATCTCTCGGGAGAATCTAGAACTAGGCTGTCTACATATAAATATATAAGGAGCTATAAAACACAGATGGCATAATGAATCTTCCAGAGTTGTGAGTCACTTCCTCAAAAGACAGCGAAAACAGAGACTGAATATTTTTAAGTGAGAGATTACCATAAATGGGCAGCATTGCAGGGTTGAGATTACAATAAGTGCAGCCATGATCTCTTAATCTAATTAAACGGTGGGCACTTGAGTGGTGAGTGGCCACATATTTTACATATTCATAGAAAAAAACTTGTGCAAAAGATTCCATTGATTGCACCTCAGGTCCAGATTCTTCCCAGCTCTTATCAAGCGACCGAATGGTTCTCTAATCAGCTAGAATGTGGTCCCATCTTCCTCATTGGAGGCCTTTGAACCATCTTTAATCGGAATTTATCAGAATTCACTGTTTTATCTCTTTGCACCAGGCACGTGCCGTCAGGGTAGGCAAGGTAGGCACTGCCTACCCTGACTAAAATTATGAAATGGCAATTATTAAATATAAATAGTAAAGGCATGGGAGAATTATGCCTATGTAAGAGACCGATCTTTTAGGTAGATATAATTCTCCGTGCCTTTCATCCGCAGCGCTTGTAACACGGGAAGCTCTGTGCAGCCCAAGTGCCGTCAGCGCTGCCTGAAGCCGTCAATGACAATCGGGGCTGAAGGCAGCAGAAATCCTGCCTTTGCAGCACTGCGCATGCGCATCGGTCTACTGCGCATGCGCAGCGCAAGTTTATTGGCGGGGTTTTCAACCATGGTTTGTCGTGTCCCAATGATGTGGTAAGTACATTTTGTGATTTATTTTTTTTAATACCGTATTTGCTGGAGTGTTGGGGGGGGGGGGGGGGGGGGGTGTGGGAGTGGGGGTGGGGGGAGATCTCCTTTCACAGCGTTTGGGGAGTCTGGCCCTGGGTAACGTTGCGGGGAGGGCACAAATGTTATGAATGAGGGGTCGGGAGCATCCACTTGCGACGTTCCTTGCAAGGGGGCATGAAATGACACTGCTCCTAGGCCGGGGGGGTGGGGGGGCGAGAGAGAGAAGTAGCTCGAGCGGCCGCCGGGCCGGACAGCGGAACCAGCCGCCACCTTAGCTCCAGAACCACCCGCCCACCTTTGGCAGCTCTCCATCTAAAAACCTCTCTCCTGCCGCTCGCTGGCCTCACTCATGTCCTTAAATTCCGACAGCGCGATTGAGATTACTCGGCTGTGGGAATTTAAGGATTTGCAGGAAGTCGCTGACATGAGCGAAGTCGGCGAACGGCAGGTGACAGGTGTTCCAACGGAGAGCACTGCCAAAGGTGAGCGGGCCGGTAGAAGGCGCTGAAGTGGCGGCCAGTTCAGCTGTCGGGTCCCAGTGGACGCTCCCCGAGCTGCTTCTATCCCCAGCTACAGTCCGTGGCTTCGCACCTGGAGAGCTGCGGCAGTGGTGAGGGAATGAAGATTCCAGTACTTTGTGATAAGTACTTCCTTGCGATTTTCACCATTGCTCCTCACATGTCCAGCCTACAACCTCTATATATCGCTCAGAACCTCTAGTCCTGGCACCTTCCTCGTGAATGTTCTGTGTCCTTTGCAGTGCTGGCAGTATCCCCGACACCCTCCTTCTCAACACTTGTGCCCTCCCCACAACTTTACCCCTGGCACAGACTCTCCACACGCTGTGAAAGGAACTGCCCCCCCAAACGGACTAGGATGCCTTGGGCAAATTGAAATGTCACTGTTTTTAATTAATTTATTTATTTAACGGGGAGAACAATCTGCGCATGCGCGGTTTACATTTTTTTTAAAGCGGACTGAGTGCCTACCCTGAGTAATTACTCACGGCACGTGCCTGCTTTGCACTAAATGTTGGACCCTTTATCCTTTATCTAGGTATGTTACAAAACTTACGCTGCAGTTCTGTCACTGGCCGTGTGCGCGACTTTGGCGCCTTTGAGGGGGGGGGGGAGGAGTTAAAATGCAGTTTTCTCCTACCTGTCCTGGATGTATTTTCTCGGGGTGCAAGCTTTTGCTGAAGATTTGTTCCGACGGCCATTCTGTGAATTTTATTTTTTAAATCGCTGGACAATTTCAGCGCTGGAGTAAAATAAAAATCAGCTTCTAATGCCGTGAACGCTGATAACCTGGATGGATTTCACATACGGGACAGGTAAAGGAAAGCCGTTTATTTCACATATAAACGTGCTTCTTAGGATGCCTTTAATCCAAATTTTACGTTGCGAAAAGGCGACTTAGGACCGATACAAACCAGCAGTATTTTTCCTGCCGATATGGGGTTTAAATTCACCGCAACCGCAACGTTCCAATCGATCGCGTTCCACAAAATCCCACTCGCAAGATGATTTAAATGCCCATTAATTTACGGGAATTAAACACTAAATTCCTTCCTTTTGGCCTATAAATTCATGACAATGAGATTTTTAAATCAATTAATTAATTCTGAATTCTTGTGTGAATGTTATTTGGACACTTAGGCTATTTAAAAATGTTAATCTTTTCTTAAGAAATGGATAGATGTTTAGATCTAGTAATTGAATTTTGTAATTAGCTACAATTGGGTAACTAGCTAATTATATGCTTTAATTTCAGGTCATCCAAGTAAGATTGTTTCCTATTTGTTTCAGAATACTTCAATCAATAATAACTGAAAATTTCTTTCAGTTCTCTTAATTTTTAAGAAAGTTATGGGCTTTTCACTGTCCTCGACAGCTTTTGTGTTAAGTCAATGGAAAAACAATAGGGAACGAGATGCTAATTTCCGAGTATGAAAATGGCCATAACTTTTTTAATACTGAAGATATGAAAGTGAATTTAGTGTCAAATTTAACTTGTTTTTATGCTTTATCTGATGGGATAAATTGCAGACGATTTTTAAAATCTCAAAATTTTGTAACATTGCTACTTTATCTGCGTCGACAGGTATAGGCATATATAGTGGACATTATTCATGTATATTCCTTTCTCTGACTGGAATGCATGCAAACAAAATATTTTTCACTATAACTCGGTACACGTGACAATAATAAATTAAATTAAACTAAACTAAACTAAAGGTGCTAGAAACAGAATCCATCAGACAAGATGGAATTGAACAGGAGCTTTGAGGTGGCACAGTAGCTTAAATGGTTCAATGGTGCTTTATTGTTAGTGGTAGAGTTGCTGCCTTACAGGGCTAGAGACCCGGGTTCGATCCTGACTACAGGCGCTGTCTGTACAACGTTTGTACGTTCTCCCTGGGATAAAGTCGGTTTTCTCAAGGTGCTCCAGTTTTCTCACACATCCCAAAGGCGTGCATATTTGTGGCTTCTCTACATTGTTCCCAATGTGTAGGATAGAACTAGTGTACAGGTGGTGGTTGGTCAGCATGGACTCGGTGGGGTGAAGCGCCTGTTTCCATTCTGTATCTCTAAAAACTAAAAGAAAATGAAGGAACCTGGGGAAGAGAAATTTATGGGACCATGGGACAAGAGGAGGGGAATGCCATTGATGAGATTGTCCTACTAGGTGTCAGCACAGATCTGATGGGCTGAATTACCTCTTTCTGTGCTCCAATAATGAAGGACAGGAATTTAAAGAGACCAAGGGGCCTAGAGTAGAAATCTGGAGTCAGGGCTTGGAAGCTGAAGGCATGATAACTATTGGTGGAGCAATTGGATTTATCAGTGTATCAGTAGAAGCAAGAAAATGGGGAAAGTACAGAGATCCCTGAAGGCTTCGCTCATCATATATTGAAGCTGGTATCATTAGGAAGGGGTGTAATGATGCTCACACCTGATAACAGCAATGAGAGATCAGTCTTACTGTTGTCCAAAAATGCTGTTTGCAGCTTCTGACTGCATAAAATACAAATCCTCTGGGCAATTGGTTGTTGCAAAATGACGTTTCAATGTTAATGTCCAAAAGATAGAGAGATTGATGCCATGCTGATTCTCTGGGGTCTGTACATCACTAAAGTAGTTAATGCATTGCCTGCTCCAGGGTATGATGCTATATTGACCTAAAAAAAGGCAGAGGAATTAGTTCACGGATGGACAATGCGTCTTTATGACACTGCATGCTCAAAATGGTCATGTGATTTATAACTCGCAATATTCTTTGAAAACTGTCTCCGTCTTTAATGGAGAGACGAATACCTCGTCAGTGCATTGATTTAAACTGGCTCTGTATTTGACAGCTCGACGCTTTAACGCTCAGGTGCACGAGAGAAAGTATAGACATCCGGAAGAGCACTTCATCCAACTTTTCCTTTTTATAGATCACTTAGTTTACTATAATTCTACTCACATGGCAGGAATAGATGTCCCGCACAGCAAAGAATCAATTGTAAAAAGTGAAATTAGTCATTCTAAATCATTTGGTTGTGGTCGAAAGGAGCTCTTCTAAAAATCATTAAACAATCATGTATTCTTATTGATTTATTCAAAATACATTGAAGGAAAGCAGATTAAAAACAAGGCAAAAGGAAGCTAATGCAAATTAAATGGATGAAAGATGGGCTGGTAGCTCCCTCGGTAGGGTTTTGTACTAATGAGAGGAAAATTATATGTACACCATGATGAGGATAAAAGGGTCTATCACAGGTCTTTCACTTGACATATTTATGTATTTAAACTACAAATTTGTGTAGTAAATTAAGATTACTAATAAAACATATTATTTATGTTGCCGTGACTATATTGCCATTGTGCAAGATTAAGTACAGGCAGTTCTTTGCAGATACACAATGTAGGTATTTTATGAATGGATAATGTCATCTGATCACAGCAAACAGACCCCCAGCTTGTAAATGCAGATGACACAACCACACGTTCTTGTCAGAGCAAGAAAGACATGAGCCGGTCTGGCCCTGTTGGAGGATCTGTCCATTCCAGCCAAACCAGGACATTTCATTTACCCCAGTATTAATCTAACTATCGGCCACAACATGATGTATACTTTTCAATAACATTTTAAAGTCCCAAAACAGCACTCCAAATGTGGCTTAACCAAAGTCCTATAACGCCGCATCATGACTTCCTGACTCTTATACTCAATGCCCCGATCAATGAGGCAAGCATATCATATACCATTATTCCCCATCCTTTAGACTTTATACTTTAACCTTACAGATACATTGTGGTAACAGGCTGTACAGCCCACCGAGTAGGTGCCGACCAGCGACTACCCAGTACACCAGCATTATCCTTCCTACACACTAGGGCCAATTTACAATTAACAGAAGCCCATTAACTTACAAACTTGAACGTCTTTGGAGTGTGGGAGGAAAGCAAAGCACCCGGAGAAAACCCACATGGTCACATGGAGAACGTACAAACTCCGTACAGGGAGGACCCGTGGTCAGGATCAAACCTGGGTCTCTGTTAAGCAGCAGTTCTACTGCGACACCACTGTGCTGCCCTAATATGCCTATCTAAAAGTCTCTTCAATACCACTGTTTGGCAGTAACTTTACCATTGCGCCACTGTTCTGCCCAATTTCCCACGCTATCTACTTGTGTTGCCACTCTCAGGCAATAATGGACTTCAAGATCCCTCTGTACATCAATGCTGTTAAAGGTCTTGCCATTCATTATATATTTTTCCCTTTTGTGTGTTGATTTTAGCTCTGCATTCGACACCATTGTGCCAGAGCTACTACACTCCAAACTTTCAAAGTTGACTGTGCCTGAACCCCTCTGTCAGTGGATCACCAGATTCCTGACAGACAGGAAGCAGCATGTGAGGTTGGGAAAGCACATCTCAGAGCCGCAGACCCTCAGCATAGGAGCACCGCAAGGCTGCGTACTCTCCCCTCTCCTCTACTCTCTCTACACCAATGACTGCATTTCCACTGACTCCTCTGTCAAGCTTCTCAAGTTTTCAGATGTCACAACCCTGATTGGACTGATCCAGGATGGGGAGGAATCTGCCTACAGACAGGAAATGACACAGCTGTCATCCTGGTGCCATCGCAACAACCCGGAGCTCTATGCTCTTAAGACAGTGGAATTCATTTTAGACTTTAGGTGAGCTCCCCCTCCCCTCACCCCACTCACCATCAACAACACCACTGTCACATCTGTGGAGTCTTTTACACATCCTGGGAACCATCATCTCCAAGGACCTTAAGTGGATGGGCTACCATCGACTCCACAGTCAAAAAGGCACAACAGAGGATGTACTTCCTGCGGCAGCTGAGGAAGCACAATCTGCCACAGGCAATGATGGTCCAATTCTATATGGCCATCATAGAGTCTGTCCTCACCTTCTCTATCATGGTCTGGTTTGGCTCAGCCACCAAGCATGACATCCGGAGGCTGCAGCGAATCGTCCGATCAGCTGAGAAGGTTATTGGCTGCACCCTTCCCTCCAATGTCAAACTGTACACTGCAAGGGCCAGGAAGCGAGCAGGTAAGATCATCTCTGACCCATCTCATCCTGGCCACAAACTCTTTGCATCATTTCCCTCTGGAAGGCGACTCTGGACTGTCAAACAGCCAGACATAAAAACAGCTATTTTCCACGAGTAGTAGCTCTATTCAATAACCAAAAATCTGTAGCCTCCTTTTGCTCTGGTATTTTATTTAATTCACATGTTTAATCAGTAATGTTTTATTATTAATCTTTAATGTTTTATGTGTCATTCCTAACTGTCACTGTATGTCACGTTGTCGCTTGCGGGCAGAGCACCAAGGCAAATTCCTTGTATGTGAATACTTGGCCAATAAACACATGCTCAGATTAAACCCCATCTGCCATTTGTACACCCATTTTAGATGCTGATCTATATCCCATTCTATACTCTGACAGCCTTCCTCACTGTCGGCAACACCAGCAATCTTGCTGTGATCTGCAAACTTATTAACCAACCCACCTTCTATGTATTTGTCCAAGTCATTAACATAGGAAAGAAAGAAAATACTTACTAAGCTGGGCAATTACCAACTACAAGGTTTGACAGGGAATTGCTAGTGTAAGAGGACATTACGAGGAACAATTACAGGAAACATTGTACTACCTTTCACATTACTACACCATGGATCAATTATATCTTTAGTACAGCACAGAGTAAAATCAAATGCAAAGCCCTTGTTTGATATCTTCACTGGCTATATCAGTCCTCAGTGTTGCGCTGGGCTACACTCAGGAAGGGACATGGTCCTATTCCTGTCCTGCTCTGAGTTAGTTGATTTAACCTGGTATGATCCTAGGCCACACTAAATAGTAAAAACTTAGATTTCATCGATGTCCTACCACAAGCTGCCCAATCCTTGACATGGTGTTATTATTCTTGGATTAGCAAGTAGAAAATTCGACAAGGCTTCCCATTTAATTGCTTCCCTGTGACCTTCCTGGAAAATGTGCAGCTTATACTGATGTCAAGTGAGAGCAGAATAGAGTGCAATGGTTGTTTTTTTGCTTATTTATACTTGCTGCCGAGTAATATAACTGTGGATTGGCCATGAATGGAATTACCCTATTTCTGGCACCTATGCAGTCTAACAGCTAAATACTGGACGATGGTGAAAGAAAACGCATAGCAGTAAAAGGTTCGGTCCCAGTCAGCATCGATTTATGAAGGCGAAATCATGCTTGACAAATCTTCTGGAATTTTATGGGGATGTAACAAGTAAAATGGACAAGGGAGAGCCAGTGGATGCAGTGCACCTGGACTCTCAGAAAGCGTTTGATAAGATCCAATAGAGGAGATTAGTGGGCAAAATTAGAGCACATGGTATTGGGGGTAGGGTATTGACATGGATAGAAAATTGGTTGGCAGACAGGAAGCAAAGAGTAAGGATAAACGGGTCCCTTTCAGAATGGCAGGCAATGACTAGTGGGGTGCCGCATGGCTCAGTGCTGGGACAGCAGCTATTTACAATATACATCAATGATTTAGATGAAGGAAATAAAAGTAACATTAGCAAATTTGCAGATGACACAAAGCTGGGTGGCAGTGTGAACTGTGAAGAGGATGCTATGAGAATGCAGGGTGACTTGGACAGGTTGGGTGAGTGGGCAGATGCATGGCAGATGCAGTATAATGTGGATAAATGTGAGGTTATCCACTTTGGTAGCAAGAACAGGAAGGCAGATTATTAAATGAATGGTGTCAGATTAGGAAAAGGGGAAGTACATCGAGACCTGGGTGTCCTTGTACATCAGTCACTGAAAGTAAATATGCAGGTACAGCAGGCAGTGAAGAAAGCTAATGGCATGTTGGCCTTCATAGCGAGAGACGTTGAGTATAGGAGCAAAGAGGTCATTCTGCAGTTGTACAGAGCCCTAGTGAGACCACACCCGGAGTATTGTGTGCAGTTTTGGTCTCCTAATTTGAGGAAGGACATTCTTGCTATTGAGGCAGTGCAGTGTAGGTTCACAAGGTTAACTCCCAGAATGGCGGTACTGTCATTTGATGAAAGAATAGAGCGATTGGGCTTGTATTCATTGGAACTTAGAAGGATGAGAGGGGATTTTATAGAAACATATAAAATTATTGAGGGATTAGACACTCAAGATACAGGAAGCATGTTCCCGATGTTGTCCAGAACCAGGGGCCACCGTTTAAGAATAAGGGGTAGGCCATTTAGAACTGAGATGAGGAAATACTTTTCCACACAGAGAGTCGTGAATTTGTGGAATTCTCTGCCACAGAAGGCAGTGGAGGCCGATTTACTGGATGCATTCAAAAGAGAGCTAGATAGAGCTCTTAGGGCTAACGGAATCAAGGGGTATGTCAATGTTGGGAGAAGGCAGAAACAGGGTACTGACTATGGACGATCAGCCATGATCACAATGAATGGCGGTGCTGGCTCGAAGAGCCGAATGGCCTCCTCCTGCACCTATTTTCTATGATTCTATGTTTCTATGCCCTTTGTGCATAGGATAGTGCTAGTGCACAGGGTGATCGCTGGTCGGCACGGACCCATGAAGAGCCTGTACCATACTGTTTCTCTAAAGCCTAAAGTAAAGTCTAATTGGCCTTCAGTAGTGTCAAGACAGAAGTGAACCTTCCATTACTCATTAAAGCTTGCAGTGAGCATTGGTTTACTATTACAACAGCAACAGCCTCTTACACGCATTTTCCACCAAGGTTCAGATAATAATGAAGGCAAGTGGAACTAAGTTGCTATTCACTCTGTCAGCTACAGTGAAACATTAGCAACCAAAGGTATCAATGTGAATCATACTACAGTGCACCTCTGATCCTCCACTCCGGATGAAATAATCTTGGCCAAAAACTGATGTAAAATACTGATTTAGGTTTAATTTCATCCATATGGATCCCGTTGGCATGTCCTCCTCAATCCTTGTTTTTGGTTTTTCCGCTCCATCTTTATTAAGAATAAATAGTTTTGTATTTATTTTGTAAATTTTCTGATATATTTCTGCCTTTTACTATTGAATTCATCTTAACTAGGTGCATTTTTTTCATATTGTATGTTCATTTTCTCCTATACAAGTTACTTGATAAGTGCTTTAAACTTAGTACAGTTATATCGGGTAAGGCACAAAATGATGGAGTTACTCAGTGGGTCAGGCAGCATCTCTGGAGAACATGATTAGGTGACATTTTGGTCGGGACCCTTCTTCAGACCTGAAGAAATCAGATTATAAAGACGGATCCCAGCCCGAAACATCGCCTGTCCGTGTTCTCCATAGATGTTGCATGGGCCACTTACTCCAGCTCTTTGTGTCTTTTTTTGGCAAGCCATCATCTGCAATTCCTTATCCCTCCAGTTATACAGAGTCATGACTGCTCTGAGTACAACCTCCTTAGAAAATGCAAACATACAGCAATTGGCCAGCACTGGGGAACTGGCTGGGAAACACAAGGTGTCTTCAATCACTTGAATAGAAAGGAGTGGCTGCATTGGACCAAAGTAAGTATTGATTTACTTACATTTTTAGAAATAATTAGGTTTATATAATCCTTTTTACTATTTATGTATTGGTAAGCAATTTTTAAGAGTTTTACTTTTCATTAATTTGTTTTATTAAATTTATAATTGTTTGAATTTTGAAATAGCTTTTAAGATTTTGACATTTGACTAAGCAGGAATATAGCTTCTCCATGTTGTTGGCGGGATTATTCACTGGCCCCTCTCCACCACTCCAACTACCCTGAAGTGACAGATCTATATTGCAGGAGGTCATCTCAACTTGCAGGGATGAGGACATATATCCAGGAAATTCCTCCTGGGAAACACATGGAAGGAAAATGCAGTAGTTGCACATTGACCTGAGATGACTAGTGCCACAGTGGTGCAGCAGTAGAGTTGCTGCCTTACAGCGCCAGAGACCCAGGTTCGATCCTTCTGAACCTTCTGAATTTTGTCGTCGCAGGGCAGTACTCTGCATATCGCCAACTTGGACAATTTTACATTTTTATCAAGCCAATTAATCAAGCCAATTAACCTACAAACCTGTAGGTCTTTGGAGTGTGGGAGGAAACCGAAGATCTCTGAGAAAACCCAAGCAGATCACGGGGAGAACGTACAAACTCCGTACTGACAGCACCCGTAGTCGGGATCGAACCCGGGTCTCTGGTGCTGCATTCTGCTGTAAGGCAGCAACTCTACCGCTGTGCCACCGATCCTGAGTACGGGTGCTGTCTGTACGGAGTTTGTATGTTCTCCGTGTGACCGCGTGGGTTTTCTCTCGGTGGTCCGGTTTCCTCACACATTCCAAAGACGTGCAGGATTGTAGGTCAGTTTGCTTCTGTAAATTGTCCCTACTGTGTAGGATAGAACTAACATACGGGTGGTCATTGATTGGCATAGGCTCGATGGGCTGAAGGGCCTGTTTCCACGCTGTATTTCTAAACTAATCTAAACTAGACTGGATAGTGTAGTGCAATTTAATTCAACACGATCTGCTGGTAGAAACCACAATGCAACTGGTCAGCATGCTCTCATGATCGATGGTCGGTGTGGACTTGGTAGGCCAAAGGCCCCTTATCCGCACTGTATCTTTCAATTAATCAATCAATAGGATCCGTGAAATATATATGAGGTCTGGCCCCATTTGTGCAAATGCCTGCTTACCAAGACCCCACTAATAGCAACGTGATAATAAGCAGGTCATCTATTTTAATAATGTTTGTTGAGCGACTCATCTGGACTGGAAGACTATGTTACATTATAATCATTTGTTTTTGAATATAAACGTAATATTAACATCCGCACAGAGCAAACACTTTGCTTCATTCGTTAGTTGAACACTACAACTGTCACCATTTGCATGATAGAGAAAGATTTCAAAAAACGAGTGGTTTTCAACCATTCCGCCACCACCCAAACCCCTCACCCCAGATGTTTTTTTGGGGAAGCGAACAGGCAGAGTATTAGTTGGCAGGGCTGAAGTGCAGAGCAGAGGATTTATACAGAAACTAACTCAACATATAACAGAGGCCTGCACTGTTTGCCAGGGTCTTACTGTGATATTTCATTTCATTCTGTGGTAATACTCTACAGTTGACAAAAGTAAATTGATGAGAGTCAGGAGGGAAAATTCTGTTGGCCATACTCAGACTGAAGCTACCACTAAGCAGGATACCAACAGTTGTAGACAAGATAGATTATTGTAATGACCAGCAGAATGGCCTTTAGTCATGCTTAAATGGCAATAAATTTAACGGGAAGAGGACCATTTAACCACTTACGGGGAGAGAGAATCTCTTTGATTTGTGCTGTAACAAAGTACAGTTCATTAAGAGACACATATTACATTGCTAGCTCCTTGCTGGGGCTGTGATTGTTAATATTTAATTTGATTTTTCCTGGCTTGTTTTGACATTCTTTGTGCACAGAAAGCTAATGACACAAACACAGCTCCTGGCAGTAGATAGAAATGAAGCTCACAGCTTCATCTTCTGAGGGATGGACACTGATCTGAAGATATAGCAAACACTCAATAATGCTATGTAAATGAAGTGGCTCCTGCCCACAAGTGAGTGCTATTGCCTTTATTAAGAATAAATGTTAGTTGCTCCCTCTGTAATATGTTCACTTTTTCTTCATGTAAATGAGGCACTTCTTGTGTCAGGGTTAGACACAAAGTCCTTGAGTACCTCAGCGGGTCAGGCTGCATCTCTGGAGGAAAAGAATGGGTGATGTTTTGGGTCGGAATCCTTCTTCAGACTGCTCACCTGCCCCTGTCTGACCACATCCCTCACCCTTGTCATGTTTTCACCATCCCCCCTGACCTCTTTCTTTCTGACTTAGAATAGTCTCCTCAATAGACCCTTCTGCCCCTACCTCAAGTTCCGGGCCCTTCCATGGCTTTTCTTCCATCGCCTATGCCTCAGTTTTCTATGTGAAAGAGTCCTCACCACCCAGTGATGACCTCTTCTTCCATCCCCAACCGTCCTCCACCTGCTGGAATCCCCAGTGCAGCCTTCTACCCTCTTTAGATCTTTTCCTGGCCACACACTCATCTCCCCGCTACCTTCAGGTAGAAGGTACAGGAGCCTGAAGACTGCAACGCCCAGGTTCAGAAATAGCTGCTTCACCACAGCCATCAAGCTACTAAACTCAAATGAAACAAAACTCTGAACATTAATAGACCATTATCTGTTTATTTGCACCTTATCTGTTTATTTATTCATGTGTGTCTATATTTATATAATGGTATATGGACACCCTGATCTGTTCTGTATTCATGCCTACTATATTCTGTTGTGCTGAAGCAAAGTAAGAATTTTGTTTTCATATCTGGTGCACATGACAATAAACTCTCTTGAATGTTGTCATTTCTAACTGCAGGCAGGGTATCAACTGTCTTAACTTTTCTACTCCCCTCGCTTACTCTAACCTCACCCCTTCCGACCATACTGCCCACTGCTCACTTTGCACAATCTTGACATTTTCATCTAACTCGCCGACAAGGGAGGGGCTGTGGTAGTCTGGCAGGCTGACCTCTACCAGGCTGTGGCCAGGCGCTGGCAGTCTGCAGAGGAGTTCCGACCCGAAACGTCACCATCCTTTTTTCTCTCAAGACGCTGCCCGACCCGCTGAGCAACTCCAGCACACTTTGTCTATCTTCGGTATAAACCAGCATCTGCAGTTCCTTCCTACACTTCTTGTCTAAGATTCCTACTGGCATATTTGTAGTCTAGTTTAATTTACAGCATGGAAACAGACCTATATGCCCTCCGATTCCATGCTGATCATCAATCACCCGTTCACACTAGTTTTATGTTATTCCATGTTCTCATCCACTCCCTGCACACTAGAACCAACTTTTACAGAGGCCAATTAACCTACAAAACCACAGGACGTTGGGATTTAGGAGGAAACCGGAGTACCTGGAGGAAACCCATGCAATCACAGGGAGAACATGCCAACTCCATGCAGATGGTACCAAAGGTCAGGATCGAACCGAGGTCTCTGGTGCTGTGAGGCAGCAGCACTACCAGCTGCACCACTCTGCCACCCTAGACAAGTCCCTTCAATTTTCTTTTCTTCCATCCAAAACGATGTAAATGTTCACTAGGAGGAAAACAGAAAGAGTTCTACAATAATATATCACTGACTGAGTTATGGACAAGCTGATTGGGAAAGTGTGCGACATTTAGGAGGAAAGACAATAACCAATTTTTCCCATGGATATGTAAGGAATGGAGTGATATGGATCACGTGAAGGCAGATGAGATTAGTTTATCTTGCCAATATATTCAGCACGGACGTTGTGGGCTGAAGGGATGGTTCCTTTGATATACAATTCTATGTTCTATTTATTGGAATACATGTGGCCTAAACAATGGATAATCCCCCCCCCGACATCAGTCTGAAGAAGGGTCTCAACCCGAAATGTCACCTACTCCTTTCCTCCATAGATGCTGCCTCATCCCCTGAATTTCTCCAGCATTTTTTGTCTGCTACATCAACATTATATTTACAGTTCTGTTGCAAATATATTTAATTTTAAAGTTAAAAAAGCAATAAGTGCTTTGGATTCATACTATTGTTAACAGCGCTGTGAGGTTCAAATCTTGAGTAAACAGTACTATTGTTCCAATTTCGGTACAATAAACATCACCTGTTCCTTTTCTCCAGAGAAGCTGTCTGACCCGCTGAATTAAGGGCCTGTCCCACTTGGGCGTCATTTGTGCGTCACGCAGGTGGGACGCGAGGATTTTGAGAATCCCCAAAGCCTGGGGTGCCGCGCGCTACCGCTCATCACTGCCTACGCCACCACGTCTCACCACGCGCCATGCGCCCATAATGCACGCCATTCACGCTTTACACGCGCGTCATGACGCGCACGTCGTGCGTCGTGACGCGTAAATGATATCACGTGAATGACGCGCAAATAATGCCCAAGTGGGACAGACCCTTTACTCCAACTTTTTGTGTCTATCTTCAGTGTAATATGGTATGGATTAAAAATGTTACCATGCCTATAACCGGAATATTTTGTGTCTTAGTTGTTGTCATTTCAATAAGGGAAATCTGTAAAATTTATGGTGTTAATCACCACAACACATTTAATCGCATGTGCTGAATCCTGTCCAAGCCACGTGCTGTACCAGGGGTCAATTTGAGAGACGAGAATTAAGAAGAGGTGCATTAATTGAGAGATAAACATATCCAGTAAGCGATCTGTGTACTTGGGAAAGCGAAGCATCGTTCGTATGGAGCAGTCTATATTGATTAACATTTTAATTTGCTATATAATCCTGATGCTTAAAGATAATGTAACCAGTTAAATCCATTGTTCCTTGTGCGCCGGCTTTTGTATGTCCATGTTTCTCTCCGATCGCTTATTGTCTTTGCAGTGATCCATGCAATGTCTTCATTATCAATTCAGCATTAAGAAATTTGGTGCCATTGAACTCAGAGGCATTTCCATCACACTGTGGCACTGTGACAGAAGATTAATTCAATTCAGCTGCTGAAAATAATTATTGCATTATGGGAGCAGTAATCATTATTTAGAACATGATTAAATATGTCTGCATCTATTGACTCAACCCATGATTTATGTATTTGTTTAGTCAATAGTCTAATGTAAATTATGTAATTAATTATAGATGTTGGTGTCAGGTCATTGGTGAAAACAATCTGATGAGAACAAGGACTCTGTTTCATGACAGATGTGAGACTGTGTTTGGGGAATTCCTGGGAAAGATTTCTCATATGTGAATGGAGCTTGGCTCTCAATCTGCTCGCTGCATCACTTGATCAGCATGGCGTTTAAAAAAATAACTTGTTAAGCAAGGAAGGGGATGCACGTAAGTGCAAAAAGACACTTGGGATATCCGATGATACAGGGCTAAAAAGCCAGCTGCTCTGACAATAGAGAGAGTGCCTCCATCATTTATTGCTTCATAAAATTCACCCGACTTAATGGTTTCTGAAATGAGAATGAGCAGTGTGTGATTCGCAGCAAGCCGATCTATAACAACAGCTCTCTCAATAAATACTGGGCTCGTTGGGCTTTGAAATTCGTAGGGGGAAATAAAAGGCGTTACTTTCAATCAAGGCCAAAGTTAAAATATACAACGGTGAGTCTTGATCAAGGCTTCTGCTTTCCCCTGCTGGGAGCATTTTTCACAAAAAAACCTGATAATTCGGTCAGCCACGTTGAACTGACGAAGCAAAGGTCACAGCAGCCCTGTCAGGCCTTGCTGAAGACATTTCCATTTTAATGTCAGACCTCTAATCTATCATAGATTTGATGTACCAGATACAATGGGTTTAAGTGGTCTTCATATATCACCAGTGTCTTGCCTTCACCCAGGTAATAGTTTGAATTACTCTCCCCACTTCACAATCTGTCACCTCAGTGAAGAAACATTGCCACATGTGTACAAATGGCAGGTTTCTCAACAGCAAGTTTATTGACACAGCCCCTGTGCATTTGAAGGAAAAGTAGAGCGAGAGGAGGTGATGGCAGTTTTCGCCCATGTCATCACTATTTTATACAGACCTCCCGACATCAGAAATAAAGCAGTCAGCTCCCTCCAGTGAGTACTGGTAACTGGCAGAGCAGCTTGTAGCTGCAGGTGTAACTAAAGAGCCCCAGGCTGGGATCTTTCAATTAGGCACCCAGTCTATCATGTAACATGTAATGTTTGGTTGTGCAATGCAGAGTTGTACACTGTCACCATGTCAGCTTGCCACTGTAAAATGGACACCACAACTGCGGGCTAGCAACTGTTCATGTTCTTTGCCTTTACCTGCACAATGAATACCCAACAATATGTGCCCAGGAAGCGAATGCCCATGAGATGTAAAGTGCCAGAGAATGCAGAGCATTAGCTTTGCCAAAATGTGAGCTCTCATTGCAGGTGTCAAGGAATACATTATTCTACCAGATTCATTTAGAGATCTTATTTCATGCCATACACACTCTGTTATCAGACAGACGCTGTTATCAGGCAACTGAACCATCGTTCCAACAACTAGAAAGCGGTCCTGAGCTACTATCTATATCATTGGAGTCCCACGGACTATCTTTGATCAGACCTTACTGGATTTTATCTTGTTATTCACGTTAGTCCCTTTGTCATGTATCTGTACACTACTGGTTCGATTGTAAACATGTATTGTCTTTCCGCGGACTGGTTAGCATGCAACATAAGCTCCTCACTGTATCTCGGTACATGTGATAATAAACTTAACTCTAAACTAAGCTCTAAACTCCAAACTTTGTTGATGGAGTAATTTGTGGTTTTCACATGAAATTTAACAGTGGATTTGCAGAAAGGGGAGGTGTTTTATTACTGGAGGTGCTAAATGATTCCCAAATGTTTTAAACATACCAAAAGAGCTTAAACATTTTGGGTCTGTGTTCCTTGGAGTTTGGAAGAAGTGTAATCGTATTTAAATATATAAGATTGTAAGGAGGCATAGAATATAGAATATAGAACAGGTAGCACAGGAATAGGCCCTTCGGCCCACAATGACCATGCCAAACATGATGCCAAGTTAAACTAACCTGCTCTGCCTGCATGTGATCCTGATCCCTCATCCCTACATATCCATGTGGCTATTTTAAAGCATCTTAAATGCCATGGTCATATCTGCCTCTACCACCATCCCTGGCAGAACATTCCAGGCCCCCATCACTCTGTGTAACAACCGTGCCCACACATTTCCTTTAAATTTATCCTCTCACCTAAAAGCTATGCCCTCTAGTCCTTGACAGGTCTACTCTGTGAGAAAGGCTTTGACTGTCCTAATTTTATACCTCGTTAATTTATGTACTTCTACCCCAAACTTCGTCATTCCACAGACAACAATCCAAGTTCGGGACGGTAAGAGCAGGAATTTTTTCACTAGTGGAACATAGTGACAAAATATGGGGCCAATCATGTAAAACTGAGAGAGATATGTTTTTCTCTCAGAGGATAGCAAATCTCTGGACAGTCTTATCCAGAAAATGACGGATGCCAGATTATTAGATATAATTGAGGTGAAGATAGAGTAATATTTGAAACATTGAAGAATTGGGGTTACAGGGAACTAGCACAGTGCTCTACAGCACCAGATACCCAGGTTCCAGCCTGACGACAGGTTCTGTCTGTACGGAGTTTGTACGTTCTCCCTGTGAATGCGTGGGTTTTCTCCGGGTACTCTGGTTTCCTTCCACTTTCCAAAGACGTGCAAGTTTGTAGGTGAAATGGCTTCTGTAAATTGTCCCTAGTTGTTAGGATAGAACTAGAGTAGTGGTGATCGTTGGTTGGCGCAGACTCGGTGTGCCGAAGGGCCTTTTTCCACGCTGTATCTCTAAACTAAAACTAAATATAGTTGAGGCCAGCACAGATTAACCATGATGATAATGAATGGCGGGGGCAGGCTTGAAGAGGCTTACTCCTGCTCTATTTTCTTGTGTTCCTATATCTTTTTTTCTTACATTTTCACTCTCTCCCTTATCTCTGTTTTTAACCCATATAATTTTACCAGTAATTGTGTTAAATATTATTCGACACAAATCGTCCTTACAATGGTGCTTATTTTAATATTAGTAATCTCACCAAAATTGGTGATAATTAGGGGAATTCTGATATTGAACCATATGCATTGAAACTCAATACAATTACCTTCCATCAAAAGATGATAGTATTAAAAAAATGTCCATTGAATCTATCACCTTTGACACTGGTATAGGTACAATTACAGTTTAAACCCTGCAAATCATTCAAACGCTTACACTTTGGTTTTGCGATGAAAAATCTTTGAAACTTTATTTCAGAACATTGATCAACTTAATTCGTGGTGAATAAGATGGAAAGGCCAATTTATAACTGTAAATTCCAGGTCCAGACAAGACAATTGACACATATGTAAAGCAACGCAATGAGCTGCTCACTCTTATGTGGGATAAATCATTCTTAATATTACATTAGTTAAATTGCTTATTTAAAATAAACCCCCTCACCCTCTTTCCTGTGTGCCCATTGGTGTGTTTAACCAAACTTTCACACAAATTGACATTAGAGTCATAATATCTTATCCAATACACAACTCATTCACCTTTCCTATTAACAATTGTGCGATGTTCATCACACAAAAACTTGACTACCACCTGACTCTGCAGTAGGAGCCATTTCTGTCCCCAAAGCATAACATGAGAAATCAGTTCTGAACCACAAAGATAATCTTTTTTTTGTGTCTATCTTCTGATCAGATCACATTAAAATCAGAACGTGCAGAAATTTAACCTGATCCGCTTCAAATGTTTGAGTTAAGTTTAGTTTATTGTCACATGAACCGAGGCATAGTTTTTGTTGCGTGCTAACCAGTCAGAGAAAAGGCAGTACATGATTACAATCGAGTCATCCACAGTGCATAGATACATGATAAAGGGAATAATGTTTAGTGCAAGATAAAGCCAGTAAAGTCCGAACAAAGATAGTCCAATGTGAAAATAACACAGCCCCTAATCGAACTATGAAACTCATTGGGTCTGACCCCTTGTGGCTATTCAAGCTCTAATTGAAAAGAGTTCAACGATTAAAGTTACAATGTCCCAGACTTCATCTAGTGTAGGGCACCATATAATAAACTGGAGAGGGTGCAGAGAAGATTTACGAGGATGATACCAAAAATGTGAGGGCATATTTTCAGGAATAAAATAGTAGACTGGGGTTCTCTTCTCTCATGAGAATAAATGACTGAGGTGAGAGCACGGAGGGGCTAATAATCATACTTAATTATGTGGAGTGGTAATGAGGAGTGGATGCAGAAAATATGTAGGGAATGGAGGAAGAACAGGGGTGCGGACCTGGTACCCGTCTGGAAGGCCCAGCTCTCCCGCCCAAAGTGGAAGGAGTCGGAGGGAGGGCTGGAAGGAGATTGGCAGTGGGAGGGAGTGCATTGCATCGATGGTAGAGCCCCTGCAACAGCCTGGGGCTCGGCTGGACAAGGCACTGCTCCAAGAGGCTGAGCATGTGGACCGTGCATGGCCTACAGAGGTAGAGCAGTGGTGGATAACACCACGGCTATGCTGGTCAAGCCAACCCTGCAACAGACCTTCATGGTCAAGAACCCCGCACTCACAACTGGGACATGAAAATGGTGCCAAAACTTTTGACTCTGTTTACTGACTCGGTGTGCTGCTGCCATTCACTTGTATTGTATCTGTGATGCTTCTCTAAGATGTATCTAAGTGCTTATGTTTAGTGATACCTGTGCTGAACTGTATACAAAAATGAAATGAATTTCACTCGGTACATGTGACAAATAAAGTATCATTGAAACCATTGATTATGGCTTACGTGCAGGCAGATTAGTTTATCTCACCTGTGCCTTCACTATAAAACAGCCACCATGAAATCCTGTGGGAAATTCGGAAGAAATATCTTTACCCACGAGTGATGAGAATGTGAACATCATTTCCACATGGAGTGCTTGAAGTGAGCAGTATAGGTACATTTGAAGGGAGACCAGAAAGGCATATGAAGACTGACTCCCATAGATAACTTCCATTCATATGTAGCAAAGGTTCCGGACTGACTGAGGATGTCTGAATCTTTCAGTTTTCCATGGCAGCAGCCATTGCCTGAGGCCAGACTTCCTGATTCCACAAACAGCCCACTTCGAATAAGCAAGTTCCACTAATCTGCAAAACTGCAAATAACCATTTAATTAATAGTCTTAGCTTCATTACGAAAGTATTTGCAATTCTCTTTGTGGGAAAACAATCAGTAACTGAATGGTTTTACTTTGAGGCAGGTTGTAATATGTCTTCAATGTATTTAATCCATTCTCCATGGTCCCATTTGGTGTCTTTATGTTATGTTACAATTTTCTCCCCTCGTGGCCAATGAGATATAATGTCATCGTTATTTTTGACTGCTCTGGTTTATCTTGCATAATCAGCTCAATTTATAATGTGAAGTCTTCTTTCTATTGTCTTCACAGGTTACTTGCCGTGAAATCCATCAAAAAGGGAAATTTTATTTATTGCGTGGTGCAGGGAACCTGAATCACACAGTCTGCTGTCCCTCAGTGCACATTCATATATATTCTTAATTTTCATGTACTGGTTGCAATTTGTGGAAAGAGAAACAAAGCTATCATTCCGGGTGAAAACGGTTTTGGCCCAAGTCGAAAATGTCGCCTACCCATGTCCTTCAGAGATGCTGCCCAGGGTAGCGGAACCAAAAACCAGAGGACATAAGTTTAAGGTGAGAGGGCAAGATTTAATAGGAACCTGATGGGCAATATCTTGTAAACCAGCAACTACAGTTCCTTGTTTCTACATGTCCTCCACAGAAGCTGCCTGAGCCACTGAGTTACTGCAGCATTTTGTGCTCCATTAATTGAATCGTTCATTGTGAGATTTCAATGTTCCCTCTTTCTTTTAAAGATAGTGCAAAAGATAGCAGAACAGCAAAATCCTGTCACTTTTACTAGGAAACATTTCAAACCAAGGGAACCGGTGTGGATCTATGGCGGTATTTTTAAGGGGTATTGCCTGTCAGCGTTACCCATCACCAGTCCTGGATCCCTGGCAT
Organism: Raja brachyura; assembly: GCA_963514005.1. Next base: position 139,872,653 of record OY740781.1, read on the forward strand.
GAAGTGTTTATACTTCATAAACAAGATGATCTATTTAACAGTCAGAGCAATGGGAGTTCGAGCTAATGCGTTTTCCAATGTGTGCCACAGATTATTAATGTGCTCCAGTTGCTGTTAATTTCACTTTGGAGGAATGATTTATGGGGAGGTAAGGGAGTGAGATGTGATCTAATTGCAATTTGAATTACGGCTTGTGGTGGTACCAAGAGAGGGATGAGTAACAAACAAGCAAACACCAGAAAATACTTTGACAATTCCGCTCATGGGGAAGGGAAAACGTTGGGGGAAATGTTATTCAAAGCAAGTTTGGTCAAAGTAGAGCGAGGATAAAACACTGCGTATAATCACACTGAAGTGGTGACATTGAAATAAACTCTGCCATCCAGCTCCCTCTATCTCCTCAGCAATGCATTGTGATCTGGAAGGAAAGCTGCTAATAGCCTGGGTTTTACAGTAAAGTCTGTGACAATTAATAGATGCTGGGTTAATGAGAACATCCATTTAAAGGTAATATTTACGCAGACGACAATTAATTCTCCATGCATTCTAATGAAAATGCTGATGGGTTAAAGAAACGATTTAGACTGAAGTTGTTGATGTGTAGCAGACATTGGAACTAATCCATTATTGCATTCTAAAGTATAAATAAAAGCATTGGTCAGAAATTTATTCTCTTGCAGTTAATCACATAACCACTATGTGTTAAATGTTGATTAGTCTTTATTTAATGAATTGAGATTGTTTAACTCATAGGATTAATGGATGAATTTTACATAACCTCGTGTAATAGTTCTGAAACCGGATAGGTAGGAAAAGCTCCACATGAACTATTTTCATCATCAGGGAAAGATTTTATTCTGGATTTTGTTTCAGCACCATGTAGTGCATAACAGATGTTTCCAACGTACAGTCAGTACTACTTGGGCTGAAAACCTACATGCTCTCCATCGGAAGCCATTTTGCTGCTAATTCAAGGCAAATAATAAACCACCTAAGAATAGATAGATAGATCGGAAGCAATGGGAAAAGAATAGTGGTGATGGCAGACTGTAATGACTGCAGATCTGAATCATGCCTGATGTCTTTCTCCATATTACACACAACACAGTGCAGCACAAGAACAGGCCCTTCAATCTGTTGAACATGATGCCAAAACCAATTCTTACTTGCCTGCACACAATCCATATCCCGGTCCCATAGCAGAAGTGTCCATGTCGGGGGCTGGAAACTGGAAGTATCCTGAGCTACCACCATCATCCTTTGCACAAGTGATGGCTCCCACTGATTGTCGGCGGAAGCTTGCGTCCTTTTCAGGATGGATGAAGACAGCGATGTCAACATTTGAAACATGGAAGATGGACATGAATGAAGAAGATCCATAATCCTCCATTCCCCACATATCCATGTGCCTATCCAAAAGTGTCTTAAAAGCCACTATCATATTTGCCTCAACCACCACCTCCCCCAGCGCATACCAGGCCCTCACCACCCTCTGTGTAAAAAACGTGCCCCACTTATCTCCTTTAAACTTTGTCCCTCTCACTTTAAAGCCATGCCATCTAGTATTTGATTTTTCAATTCTGAGAAAAATGTTCTGACTGTCTACCCTATCAATGCCTCCCTTAATTTTATGTACATAATTTTATATTCTGGACATCAGTTGAATACGCGGAGTCTTGTTCCCAGCATCGTGGAACCGTAACCCAGAGGGCACAGTTTTAAGTGAGGGGGCAAGATTTAGTAGGAACCTGAGGGGCAACTTTTCACTCAGAAGGTGTATGTATCAAGCTGCCAGAGGAGGTAGTTGAGGCAGGTACTATAAAAGCATTTAAAAGACATGTGAACAGGTACATGGATAGGAAAGGTTTTGATGGATACGGGCCAGATGCGGCCAAATAGAACGAGCTGAGAAGGTGCAACTTGGTTGGCATGGACGTTAGGTCGAGCGACCTGTTTTCATGCTGTACGACTCTACTCTTTGACTCTAGAACATCCTGCTGCATTCAGCAACACCAAACTTCAATGAAATAACCATTTATCTCATTGGTGTTGGTGGGACATTGTTGGGGAAATGTAGCTGCCACATCACACAGCTTTAGAGAGGAACAGACATGGTCAGAAAGGAAAGAAAGTGAAAGATATAGCAGCCATCAGTGGGGCAGCGGTGGAGAGTACAGGCAGTTTCATAAACCTGGGTGTTAAAATCTTTACTGATCTGAAATGGGCAAAATACAGAGATGTATTCACAAAAAAGGTGCAACAGCAACTCAACTTTCTTCGATGTTTAAGGAGATACAGCCTGTCACCAAATATTCTAACAAACGTCCACAGATATGCTGTAGAAAGTATCCTGATGATCACAGCCTTCGGCCCACCGAGTCCATGCCGGCCAGCAATCCCTGTACACTAACACTATCCTACACTTTAGGGACAATTTATAACTTTTACCAAAGTCAATAAGCCGACAAACCTGTATGTCTTTGGAGTGTGGGAGGAAATTGGAATACCCAGGGAAAACCTATGTGGTCATAGGGAGAACATACAAATTACATACAGACAGCACCCACAGTCAGGATCAAACCCAGGTCTCTGGCACTGTAAGGCAGCCACTCTACCGCTGCGCCACCATGCCACGCCATTTGTCTACAACCAAAAGCATTGAAGTAAACCATGCAGTGATAACTACTGAAATTGCATTCAATTACCTATTGTTATCTTTGATTTTAAGTGTGCAGTCAAGATCTACCCCAGATCAACATTGTGCCTCTAAACTGCATTGTGGACCTCTACAAAGCACATTTGACACTGGTGCATCAACAAGGAACATTGTAGCAATGGCTATCCTGCTTTGAAAAACATGATGGGACAGTTAATTGATTTTAAGGGACAGATATAGAAAGAATGATGCTCTTGGCTTCATAGATTATTTTAGGGCTATGCAATTGCTCAACCACAAATTTTCTCACACCCCTGACTTAAATCCCATATGATCACAATCCATCGGGTCCATCTCTTTGTTGAGGCAGATTGAACCAGACTTACCGTTTAGTTTAGTTAGAGATAAAGCATGGAAACGGGCCATTTGGCCCACCGAGTCTACCACGACCAATGATCACCAGTTCACACTGGTTCTATGTTATACCATTTTTTTTATCCACTCCCTGCACACTAGGGGCAATATACAGAGTTTAATTAACCTACAAATGCATATATCTTTGAGATGTGGGAAGAAACCAGAGCATGGATGAAACCTAGGTGGTCACAGAGTGAATATGAAACTCCACATAGACAGAACCCAAGGTCAAGATCAAACCCGTCTCTGGTGCTGTCTTCTTCTGTCGTGTCCATCTTCCATGTTTCAAATGTTGACATCGCTGTCATCATCCGTCCTGAAAAGGACTTAGCTTCCAGCGACAATCAGTGGGAGCCATCACTTGTTGCAATAGGTGCTGGTGGTAGCAGAATTAGCTCAGGATACTTCCAGTTTCCAGCCCCGCGACGTGGACGCTTCTGCTATGGGGCCTCTGGTGCTGTGGCTTTACCAGCTGACCACTGTGCCATCCTATTTACAGGAAGCAGGCAGATGATGGGGTTGAGAGGAAAAAATTGATCAGTTAAGATCGAATGACAGGGCGGACTCAATTGGCTGAATGCCATTATTTCATTTCGGAGTCACGTGAGTGACTTCGTGAAGAGCCCGCCGGCGCGCATGCTCGACATATCGTCGTACCGCGTTGCTGCGACGGCTGGCGGTGGAGCGCGCTCCTCGCCAGCCCTTCAGAAGGGGCCACGGAGGTAAGTATCCTACCTTTAGTTGGTGGTCCTTGTTGTGGGTTTTGTCTTGCAGCAAGGACATGGATGGGAGTTCCAAGGGCCGGAGGGCGTCAGGACGAGTTCGCCGGTCAACAGTTCCAGGGCCTTTACCATCGGCAGTACCTGCAACGCAGGCCGGGACTCAGGCGGAGATGTGGGTAAGCCCTGTGTTTACAGGTCCGGATCCGCCAGCACACCACAGCTCGGAGGAGTTCGACGAGGAGGAGTGTGGTGTGCCGCCAGAGCAGGGGGACCCTGCCATGGCAGTCAGGTCGTCAGCGGGCTCGCTGGCGACCTCGAGCTGGGTGCGTGCGGCTGCACGGCCCGTTCCACTCAGCCCTCCGAGTAGGGGAAGGGCAGCAGCCCAGAAGCCTAACCCTGCCAGGGCTAAGGCATTGCCTGACACGGAGGAGCGGTCAGGTTCCAGGGCGAGACCCGGGGCGGCTGTGAGGTCCAGCCGGCACACCCCGACTCTCGACGCCGGGACGGGTCGGTTGAGTCGGGTCTCGTCACGGTCGCCGAGCCCCCCATGGATGGGTGGGCGAGACCATGCGTCGGCAAAGTCCACGATGTGGGCAGCCGGCAAGCCTGCGCGGTCTTCAGGCAGCCATGCTTCGGCTGGTGCCGACACCACGCCGCAAGTGCCCTTAGTGGCAGCGGCTTCAGCTCCCGCTAAACGGAGGCGGTTGAACACGCCCGCGCGGGAATCGCGCAGTTTCGCCTCGGCGGCTGTTAGCGACAACTACCGGCACCGGCTGGGCCTCGATGAGGTGCGGGCCGATGATAGGAGCCCGGTTTCTTTTCAGAGCCGGAGGACTCCGACCACCTGAGTGTTCAGGGTGAAGGGCGTATTGACCGTATGGAGCGGCTGCTGGAGCTCCTGCTTCAACGTCAACTACAGCAGGGCAGCAACAGGCACAGGGCGTCGTCACCAGCCTCTACCATCAGCCTGGAGCAGCAGGAGGAGGAGGTTTTGGTGGATTCCATACCACCTCCGTTGGAGGTGCCAGCGGAGGATCTTCTGGATGTGGCGACCAAAATTGCGGCCCCACATTCATCTGGACTTCCTTTAAACGCAAAGCTGGCAGCCACTGTGGACTTTCTTAACAACCAGCAACTACAGGAAGAAGTCCTCATTCAGGCAATGAGCCGTCACAAGGCTCCATCCAATTGCAACTCCCTCAACGTGCCTGTGGTCAATACGCCGATATGGGGCAACATCAGTGCGGCTATCCGTCAACAAGAGGTAAAATTGCAGCGGATCCTGAAGCTCCTCACGGCCGGTATTACCGCCTTTGCGCGGTCGGTGGACGGGGACGAACTGAATTTGGACCAGGAAGATGCTCTGGCCCTCCTGTGCGCGACCCAGCACGAAATCAACGGGTTTCGCAAAACCAGCATCCGCCCAGCGCTCAATCCGAAGTTTTCAGGATTGTGCAAACCACCGCCGCCGCCCCCGCCCCGTCAGCTCTTTGGGGAGGACCTCTCGAAGAGAGTCAAAGAGCTTGACGAACAAGCCAAAACGGTGGGGATCATGCGCTCTCAGTGTCCCCGCACCGTCAGGCTCAAAGTCTCCATACATTCGATCACGAGGGTCTGCTAGTACCTCGACGAGGACCCACCCTGAAGCTCCACAACGACAGCAACATCAGACCCAGCACCAGGGGTCTTTTTTAGGACAGGGTCGGCAGAGACCCTGGTGGAAAACGAAGACGCCGTGCCCTCAAGCCAACCCAGCACCTCCACGTCCACCCACGCGTGTCAAGGACCGCCGGTAACCACGGGGGTGAGGGGGTCTGGTTCTCTCTTTTCTCTTTGTTTAATTTCACATGTTGGTGGTCGCCTTCGGTTGTTTTTGGGTGCATGGGGTAATTTACTGGTGACGAGTATGTGTTGCAGAATATTCAGGGGCATAAAATTGAGTTTATTAATGGCGACATTCCTCCATCCCAGCACATGCCCGCTCGAACGTTTCAATTATCTGCAGCAGAACAGGCAGCAGGCTACAAGGAACTTTTAAGTCTTGAGCAGAAGGGAGTGATTGAGAGAGCGGTGCATGAGCCAGTTGAATTTGTTTCGAATATATTCACCAGACCTAAGAAGGATGGAGGTTGTCGTATCATTATTGATCTAACCCGTTTGAATACTTTTGTAACATATACTCATTTTAAAATGGATTCAGTATCCATCCAGAAATACGACATAAGGTTTTTTGAAATTCATCTGGATGGGGCAACTCTGGCAGTACAAGGCTTTGCTTAATGGGCTCACCACAGCCCCTAGATTGTTCACTAAATTAGTGAAACCAATTATGGCTTATTTGAGACAACGGCACCATATAGTTATGGCCTACTTAGATGATATCTTAATTGTGGGCCACACCCTGGAATTGGCTGAACAGGGTGTTGCAGCTGCTGTCAATATATTTCAACAATTAGGGTTTATTGTCCATCCAGAGAAATCAAAGTTCTGCCCTGCCCAGGTGATTAATTACCTAGGGTTCACGGTGAACTCTATGAGCATGAGGGTTACCATTCCAGTTAACAAGATTGAGGAGGTTACCCAGGTGTGTCTAGATTTAATCCGCACCAATATACCATCGATTCGGCATTCAGCTACAATAATTGGGAAGCTTGTAGCTTTGTTTCCGGCAGCGCGATATGGACCTTTGCATTATCAGAATTTGCAAAGAGCTAAAATTGCTGCGTTAAAACAGAACGCTGGTCATTATGATCGGTCCATGCAGCTGCCGCCCGAAGCGATAAATGAGTTGCAATGGTGGGTGTGTCACATTAGCAGCTCATTCAAGCCTATCAGGGAGGCTAATCCGGTGGTATATTTGCAGACTGATGCAAGCTCCAATGGCTGGGGAGCCACGGATAATTGCTCTAGTTGTGGGGGCAGATGGGACACCCTTGAATCGACGATGTTGTTGACTCAAGGGATTAACTATTTGGAGTTGCTGGCAGCATTCCACAGACTTCGTGCGTATTGTTCCAAGCTTGTTGGAGCACATGTCCATCTCCAAATAGACAACACCACAGCAGTGGCATACTTAAACCATATGGGTGGTACCAGGTCAGTTTCGTGTGACAAATTGGCTAACTCAATTTGGCTCTGGTGTGTTCAAAGAGACATTTGGATTTCAGCTACCTATTTGCCAGGTGAGCTTAATAATGTGGCGGACACCAGGTCACGCAAATTTAATGACAATATTGAATGGATGTTGCATCCTGAGACTTTTTCTAAAGTCACAGCCAAATTTGGTAAACCGGACATTGACCTTTTTGCGTCACGGTTGAACCATCAGGTACCAACCTACGTTTCATGGGAACCAGATCCTGGGGCAATAGCGCTAGATGCATTCTCGCTGGACTGGGGGAATTGGTTTTTCTATGCCTTCCCCCCGTTTTGCCTCATCAGTCGGGTATTGCGAAAGATTCAGGCAGATGCTGCCAAGGGCATCCTTATTATACCCGACTGGCCCACACAGCCTTGGTATCCGGTGGTCTTTGACATGCTCAACGAACCTTGGGTCCTTTTGAAGGGTTGCCCACAATTGGTTACTCACCCTGTCTCAGGGGAGCCACATCCCTGCCACGGCTATTTAAATCTGTTGGCTTGCAGGTTCTGAACAGGCCGTTAGTCCAATACGGCCTCTCGGCTCGGACCATGGATACCATCGGGGCGTCGTGTCGAGAGTCCACAAGGCGAAGATACCGCTCGCATATTAAGAAGTGGGAAGCCTACTGCAGCCGCTCTCGCATCACGTACGATGACGTGACAATAACCGACGTCCTGGAATTCCTCGCGGGGTTGCACCATGATGAACACTTAAGTTACAGTGCCATCAACAGCGCCAGAAGTGCGCTATCATACTACCTCAATATTGGGGTAGGATCCAACAGGCTAGTGTCCAGACTCATGCGGGGTATATTCAATATGAATCCGCCTACACCACGCTATAATATCACCTGGGATGTCAGGGACGTATTAACCCTGCTCAGGACGTGGTCTCCCATGGAAGGGCTCCAACTGGACCAACTCACCATGAAGCTGGTGATGTTACTAGCGCTGACTTCAGCTCAGAGGGTACAGACACTACACAAACTTTGTGTCGACAGAATGACTTCTACCCCTACAGAAGTAGTCTTTGTCATTGACGAGCTACTAAAGCAGCATAGACCTGGGTGCACAGGGCTGCAGCTGAAGTTCCCGGCATACCCCGCAGATGCTAGGCTATGTTTAGCCTCACATATCCGCCACTATGTCAAGGTGACGGCACGCATCAGAGGAATGGAGAAGATACCTGCTGGTCACTCATAAGAGACCTCATCATCGAGTGACAGTCCAGACGATATCCAGGTGGCTTCGAGTCGTCTTGGGTAAGTCAGGTATCGACACTAATGTGTTCAAGTCTCATTCCACCAGGGCTGCATCGACGTCAGCGGCGAGGATTATGGAGGTGCCTATGGACCAAATTCTCGCCACAGCAGGATGGGCTAATGAAGCTGTGTTCCAGCGTTTTTATAACAAGCCTGTTGCTGCTCCTCTACAGTTCGCAGAAGCCGTGCTGAATGCAGGTCAAGAACGTGGAGATGTCCCCGCATGAGGGGTTTTTGATTTGTTATTAATAACTCTGCTCTTGTTTTGCAGTATGAACTATTGAGCAAGTTTGTTCCTCCCATCCATCCCTGGTAGTGGTGTGTCAGCATGGACGTGGTCCAGGGCGTGTAATCACAGAAGCTTTGAAGTCTTCACGAAGTCACTCACGTGACTCCGAAATGAAATAGTAAGATTGAACGAGAACTTACCAGTTCGAAGGTTGATCTTTATTTTATGAGGAGTCGAAGTGAGGGATTTCGTGCCCTCCTCGCCCAACCCTCAATCACCTTCATCTGGTAATCTTAGTCACTTCAATCTTACTATGCGAAGTCATTTCTTTTGTTGGTTTCTGTGATTCCACGCCACTACTTTGAAGTATGTCGAGCATGCGCGCCGGCGGGCTCTTCACGAAATCCCTCACTTCGACTCCTCATAAAATAAAGATCAACCTTCGAACTGGTAAGTTCTCGTTCAATCTTACTATTCTTATTTAGTTTTGAGATGTCGCGTGGAAACAGGCCCGTCGGCCCACCGAGTCCACACCGACAAACAATCACCCCTAATACACTAGACCTTTCCTACATACTAGCGACAATTTACAGAAGGCATTTAACCTACAAACCTGCACATCTCTGTGGGAGGAAACCAGAGCACCCAGAGAAAACAGGGTCACAGGGATAAGGTATAAACTCCATACAGACAGCACCTGTAGTCAGGATGTGTATCTGGCACTGTAAGGTATCTGGTGCTTAAGGCAGCAGCTCTACCACTGCACCTTCTATGCCAGGTCCCTATAACTACAATTCTTCAATATTTCAAATATTAATCTATCTTCACCTCAATTATATCTAATAGTCTGGCATCCTTCATTTTCTGGAAAAGCCAACATGACAAACAAGACCGATGAACAATCACCCCATACACTAGCTCCATCCTACATGCAAGCGACAATTTACAGAAGCCAATTAACCTACAAACCTGCACATCTTTGGGATGTGGGAGGAAACCGGAGCGCCAGGAGGAAACCCACGTGTGACCCACTCCTTACAGACAGCACCCGTGGTCAGGATCGAAGCCAGCTCTCTGGCACCATAAGGCAGCAACTCTACACTGTGCCACCGTGCCGCCCTTAGTTAAATGATGTCAAAAAAACAACACATCATTCAGAAGGGTCTCGACCCGAAACGTCGCCTATCTTTTTCGCTCCTTAGATGCTGCTGCACCCGCTGAGTTTCTCCAGCTTTTTGTGTAAACATCATTCAGGACTCTTGTTGGTGGACGCAGAGGAGATTATCCATTCTTCCTGGATATAGAGTTTCCTGCTGCTTCTATATTTCTATTCTTCTCTTCTTCCAACGTTGCAGTCTGAATAAACTTTAGTTCACTTTAGTATAATGTCACATGTACTGAGGTGCAGTAAAAAAGCTTTTGTTGCATGCAAACCAGTCAGCGGAAAGACTATGCACGATTACAATCTAGCCGTTCACACTGTACAGATACATAATAAAGGGAATAACATGAATAACGTTTAGTGCAAGATAAAGCCAGTAAAGAACGATCGAAGATAGCCCGAGGGTCTCCAATGAGGTAGATAGTAGTTCAGGACTGCTCTCTAGTTGTGTACTAGATTTGCATTGTGGTCCTCATAAAACCAATGAAACTATTTTCTTCCTACTGACTTTTCCCCAGCATGGGAGCATTTTGATCTTTGCTGCCACTTAACTTTGTCTGACCGCCCTTTCAAAGTTCAACACTCATGGTCACGAGAAGGTTATGCACTGCAGAAGGAGTGGGGACAAATATCTTGTTTGCTTGGACGAATATCTTGCTTGCTTGCAATTTATTTATCTCTATTTATAGTAGAAGTTCATGTGTGCCTATGACCCGAGAAAGTTCATATGTATGATCAAAAAGCGTCATGTTCATGCTTAACAGCAAGAAGGAAATTATTTCATAAAGAGTTACTTGTATTTAAGTGCAGTATCAGGGTATTTGCTTGTAGGAAGAGAATAGTTCAAGAGCACTGAATGCAAAGTAATAGATGCGATACGGTTCAATGTTTGTTTATTAAAGAATAAAACTCTTTATACTAAAATATTTGAAATATAAAAACATAGAAAATAGGTGCAGGAGTAAGCTATTCGGCCCTTCGAGCCAGCATGGCTGATCATCCAAAATCATGACCCTGCTCCTGCTTTTTCCCTATATGTCTTGATTCCGTTAGCCCTAAGAGCTAAATTTAACCCTCTAGGAAATCCAGTGAATTGGCCTCCTGTGGCAGAAAATTCCACAGATTCACAACTCTCTGGGTGAAAAAGTATTTCTTCATCTTGGTCCTAAATGGCCTACCCCTCATTCTTAAACTGTGAACCCTGGCTCTGGACCCCCCCCCCCCCCAACATCAGGAACATTTTTCCTGCATCGAGCCTGTCCAATCCCTTAAGAATTTTATATGCTTCTATATGCCAAAAAGTAAAAAAAATAGGTGGTGTAGGAATGTATATATACGTATAACACACATATATATATATATACATATGTTTATTGTCATCCTCTCATAGAGAATGGTGAATCTCTGGAATTGTTTGTCCCAGAGGGTTTTGGAGGTTAACTTGCATAGTCGTAAATGGTAGATCTGTTGCCTCACAGCACCAGAGATCCGGGTTCAATCCTGACAGCAGGTTGTGTCTGTGGAATTAGTACGTTCACCCTGTGACCGTGTGTGTTTCCATGGGTGCTCTGGTATTCTCCGGCATCCCGAAGACGTGCAGGTTTGAAGGTTAATTGATGTCTGTAAATTGCCCCTAGTATGTAAGGAGTGGATGAGAAAATGGGATAACATAGAACTAGTGTAAGGGTCAGCGTGGACTCGGTGGGCCGAAGAACCTATTTCAATGCTGTATCTCTAAAATGTAACTAAACTATTTGAGGACACTGGATTATGATAAATAGTAGAAATATGGTGGGAGTGATCATTATGGTGGGATTATTTGATAATCTTTCCTTTGGGTCGGACAGTGGCATAGAGGTAGAGTTGCTGTCTTACAGCACCAGAGACTGGGGTTGATCCTGACAACGGGTGCTGTCTGTACAGAGTTTGCATGTTCTCCCTGTGACTGGGTGTTATTTCTCCGGGAGCTTGGTTTCCTCCCACACTCCAAAGATGTGCAAGTTTGTAAGTTCAATGTTTTTTTGTAAATTGCCCATAGTGTGCAGGATGCAAAACTGGTCTAATGTGAACTAGTTTACTGGTCAGCATGGACTTGGTGGGCTAAAGGGGCCATTTTTCACACTGTATCTCTAAATTAAACTAATGCTCAGCATGATTTAGAGGAGCACATATTTTGAGAAATCACAGATAGATGTAGGAATAATAGGGCTGTAATTGTGGGAGATTTTAACTCCCTTAATATTGACTGGGACTGTGGTGTACCACAGGGATTGTCACCGGGCCAATGGTTGTTTGTTATATAGATAGATATATATATATATTAGTGATTTGCATGCGAACATCAGAGGCATAATTAGTAAATTTTGCAGATAATATCAAAATTGATGACATATTGGACAATGGATAAGGTTGTCTAAGGTTACAACAGGATCTAGATAATTTGGGAAAATGGCCATGGGAATGTAATTTAACTTAGACAAATGTGAAATGATGCATTTTGGGCAAATTATAGAGTCACGGAGTCATAAAATGATACAGCGTGGAAACAGGTCCTTTACCCTACCTGCCTGTTTTTGGCCCATATCCCTATAAACCTATCCTATCCATGTACCTGGCTCTGTCTGTCTGTCTGTCTGTCTGTCTGTCTGTCTGTCTGTCTGTCTGTCTGTCTGTCTGTCTGTCTGTCTGTCTGTCTGTCTCTAAAACTCTGATCTTGTTATCCGGTTTGCGCGTTTTTTCTATTTGTGCAAAAACGGTACCCGATAGCGCTACAATTTTTCGCCAGCTCACTCACCGTTCTGCAGTGCTGCGAGTGCACCAAGTTTTGTTCTGATCGGTGGCATAATGTAAAAGTTAGCAAGGTTTAAAAATCTTAAAAACCGCACTTGTACAGATCAATCTCTTCTTCTGCCAGTCAGCGCCTTGTGGATTAGTCTCTTCTCCTGTCACTCCAAGGGACAGTCCGCCGCTTCCTACACCATAGCGTCTTTACTAGAGCTGAGGGATGCTCTGGATGGCCGACGGAAGTCTCCAAAAGGACACAATTTTCGGAGGGACTGGAAGCGGCCCACCCCAGCACGGCCCAGCTCAGCCCAGCCCAACCCGGTCTGGCCCGGCCCAGCGTGGCACGGAGTCGGAGATGTCACAATGTCACCAATCAGAAAGCGGAGACTCTGATCCTGGCGGAGGAGAACGACCAGCTACCAACATACAGCAACCAGCGTCTGCTGTGAGTCTCCATCGCACTGCCAGCTCCAGCCCCTTCCCCTCTGGTACCCCTCGCTGGCACCTGCCCACCTGCTCCGTGGCTCACATGGCTCTTTCCCCGTCTTTTTTCCCAGCTCTCTCCCCCCTTCCCTCCGCCCCCACACCCCTCCCCCCCACAACCAGCCCCTCCCACACCCCCCTCCCCCCACAACACCACCCCCCGCCCCCACACCCTTCCCCCACAACCCCGCCTGCCCACACACCTCCTCCCCCCACAACCAGCCCCTCCCACACCCCCCTCCCCTCACAGCATCACCCCCCGTCCCCACCCCCCCTCCCCTCACAACACCACCCCCCGTCCCCACACCCCACACCCCTCCCCCTCACAACCCAACCCCCAGCCCACACACCCCTCCCACACACCCCTCCCCCTGCCTACTGACCCTCCCCCAGCCCACACACACCCACTGCCCCACACACCCCACTATGGGTGAGTAGTGAGAAATTGCATTGGGGGAACGGGTTGCGTTGGGGGAAAGGGTGAGTGGTGGAATATTGCGTTGGGGAATGGGTTGTGTTGGGGGGCCAGGCATCCCGTGTGACTGGGACACACTTAGTCTCCTTATTCTTAAATGTTGTAATAGTACCTGCCTCAAATACAGGAACTTTTCCGGCAGCTCCATATTCTTACCACTCTTAGTGTAACAAAAAGTTGCTTCACAGGTTCCTATTAAACTTTCCCCCCCACATCTTAAAGTTAAACCAGGCCACAACTTACGAAGAGATTGCAGGGCCCAGGGGAATGTTATTGAATAGAAAGACCTTGGGATACATGTGCTTTGTTTCAAGCAAGACTCATTGCTTTTATTTATTGCATTGAATACTTTAACAATTAACATTGAATGTACAGTATTTCACACCCAGATCAATGTTAAAATGATATTTGTTTACTGCGCTCTCTATGATGTGATGCTTTTGAGCACAAGCACATTATGTGCATTATTCATTGACTACATTTGTCAGGACATGCATGAGTATCAGGAGCTAATGATCTATATTAAATTTATGGTGCTATAAAGGAGAAAAATTCCCCTCCCCCCCTCAACAACAATGTCAGAAGTTAAACTATTTTGATAGAAGGGCAAAGAATAAAACCTAATAAGATGAAGGATAGTACAGTGTGAGAAATCTAAACAATGTGAATAAAACAGAGCATGTGTTAACTTTATTAAGGCATGCTTTGACAGCCACTGAACAGGCACACTGCGAGTGTCTAGAAAGCCAAGACCTTCAGTATAACAAATTGATTAAATGACTGTGTAATAGTCTCTTTAAACAAATCTTGCGTAACAAGTTAATAGATCTGATCCATTATCATACTGCAAGAATCAGGTGATAATCGTAAGCATTCATCACTTTGATAAAAATATCACTATCAACTGTTTAGCTTTATATTTAAAATAAAATATTAACTTTGCATTATCGCGGAAAGCCAGGTCCCAAACAGAATACTGAGTATCAGTTCAGGAAGGTTATACTAATCTAGATAGACAGTCACTCTGGACAGTGTAGATCAATCAAATCCTATACATTTACTTCAAACACCATATCTTCTGATACTAGTTTTGGAAAACAGTTCACTTTGACAGTGGCAACATTGTAACTGTGGATGAATAATTTGCCTCCACTGGTGGCTAAATTCTTCCAATAAACTATTGATATATTACCTTTAACCTTGTAAGATAAAGTGGATCTTTTTTTAATTATTTCTATTGCCATTTAAAACCACTCGTTTATTGCCAGCCAGAATGCGAAAGACAAGCCAGGGATAGATCCATTGAAACTGGTCCTGGGGATTTTTACAGTTCTCATCCACCTTGCAACTAAATCCAACTAAATATGTTCCCACGACTGCCTAAATATGGTACCAATTCAAATTCCATTTCACTCTGAAAGTCAAACCTTTCACTGCTGACCTGAAATCAAATATTCCATCACCAGTAGCTGGACTGCACTCCACAACATCAAATCAAACATTTAACGATATAACTTTATAGCACAATACAGTTTTGATTTTCCACTGTGTCGCTCTTCTTGAAATGCTAGAAATTTAAAACATGAGGATTTGCTTCACTTGTACTAAATTGCACATGAAATTAAATCTTCCAGAATTTTAATTATGTGAACATTATTTAACAGCGCAGAAAGGTATTATCACAGATATCTGCAGGGAATCCTGGTATCTGCCTTTCTCGCATCCCAGCCCCCACATCCCCACCCCACAATCCCCCTATGCCAAAGCATTCTGTGTAATTACTTTTCATGCACATCAATCATTTATTGCACTTGTAGCAGTTTAGAAAGTGGATCCCCTCTGCATGACTGGTGATGCCAAGCTGCACAGGAGACAGGCGATGGAGGTGGGGGAGGGGAGGGGGGTGGTGGGCAGGGTTGTCGTCGGGTGTGGGTGGTGGGGGGGAGGGGGTGGGCAGTGGTGAGATAGGAGACTGGGTCTTCCTAGCTTGCATGCAGTGCATTAACCCCTAGCCAGTTTGTCTGCTCCTCAAGATTTGCCTACTTTGGAGGGGTTCTTCTCCTCTCTCCAACAAGACTTCAGCAACACCCTCTCTCGCTGAACCCCCTCTGTGATTCCTCCTGTTCTCCAGCTCCAATTTCCCTCCACCTCATTGGGGGCACTGTATTTTTGTCTCTGGAACTGTTACGTTACAGTGCTGAGAACTATATTCTGCACTCTGAATCTTTCCTTTTGCTCTGCCTATTGTACTTGAGTTTGGCCTGATTATATTTATGGAGAGCATTACCTGATTTGGAGAAACAAGGAACTGCAGGTACTGGAATCTTGAGCAAAACACAAGGTGATGGAGTAACTCAGCAGGTAAGGCAGCACCTCTGGTGGATGTGGATAGGTGAGGTTTCAGGTCGGCACCTTTGTCCAGACTGATTCTGGTATGATTGGAGAACATGTAAAACAAAGCATTTCACTGTACATCAGTACGCATAGTCAGAGAGTCACATAGGGTGGAACCATGCCCCTGGGCCAAACTTGCTCCTGCCGACTAACATGCCCCATCTACACTAGTCCCACTTGCCCGCTTTTCACCCATATTCCTCTAACATTCTCATATTCATGACAATAATAAATCTAAACCTAAACCTAAATTCAAAGCAGAAATAATACGATGTATCATGGAATCGTACAATGGTTATAGCCAGAAGGGAGCCACTCAATACTTCATGTCCATGCTGGCTCTCTATCGGAACAACTCTCTTGTTCCAACATAGACCTACCCTCACTGGTCTCATCTCTGTATCCATGTAAATGTTTCATCAATACCCCCTTGCCCACACTGGAACCTGTCCCATCACATTTGTAGGCAGTTCATTTATGCCACTGAAGAGGTTCACGTGCTGTATAAACACTCAGTTTAATATTAAACGGTACAGCTCAACAATTATTACAAAAGGGCAAGGTGTGTGTTAACGTGCTGACTGTGCAGTGAAGACTAGCTCCGTAGTCCGCTGCACCCCGCCAGCTGACCACCCAAGTCGGCATTGATTGGTCGGCCCAGATCTCGCCAGGTCCACTCGAGTGCTCAAGCCCGATGAACAACGGTTCGAAACCAAAGTGGCTCGGCCCACCACACCACTCTTAATTCTCTTCCCCGTCACTTTATACCTATGACCTCCAATCTTTGACCCTTCCACCAATAGAAACAGTCTCCCATTATCTGCTTGATTCAGACTCTAATAATGTGATACATTTCAGTTAAATCTCCCCCTTTGCCTTTTCTTCTTCAAAGAAAACCAAATAGTTATTTAATTTATCTGGTCTCTCTTCCCATAAACCATTCTCATACCAGTCTGAAGAAGGGTCTTGACCCGAAACGTCACCCATTCCTTCTCTCCAGAGATGCTGCCTGTCCCGCTGAGTTACCCCGGCATTTTGAGTCTACCATTGATTTAAACCAGCATCTGCAGTTCTTTCCCAACCATTCTCATCTATGTTTGGAGTCTCTCTAATGCCTTTAAATCCTTCCTGTGACATGCTGACTAGAATCGAAATCAATCTTCCAGCAAGACGTAACCAAGATGGTGCTGAAGCCAGGCGACTCTCAGGGTGCTGGTCCCAGAAGTGGATCTGCAATCATTCATTACAATTGCCCCACACTTTTAAACCTCTACTCCAGCAGCATTAATTGGGCGTTACTGGACTTTACCTTGCACTGAACATTATTCCCTTTATCCTATATCTGTACAATGTGGACAGCTTGATTGTAATCATGTATAGTCTTTCCGCTGACTGGATAGTGGGCTACAAAATAGCTTTTCACTGTACCTCGGTACACGTGACAATAAACTAAACTAAACTAAAGTAAAATAATCTAAACTAAGGTGAATCTGGATTATAAAGGTTCAGCATGATGTTCATGTTGTGAAGCTAGCGGGAGGAAAGTAGCAGGAGGGGAGTGGGGGCTTGGGAGAAATAAATGGGTGTCTATGGGCACTGGGAAAGAGATGGGAGGGGGGAAAGGGGGGGGGGAGGAAAAGATTTGTGTCTTTTTGTGTACAAACCAGCATCTGCAGTTCTTTATTTCTACAGGTACTAATACTGAAATGAAAGAAGGACCTTGTGCAAGAATCAGAGAAACAGAGTTAAGAGAGGCTTAAAGTGCTGAATGAGGAAGAAACATGGGACAAACCAGAAATGTATGAGGTTAAGGACTCAGTAGAGTTCTGGATACATGTACTTCACTGTACCTGAGCATATGACAATTAACTCAACCTGACTTTCTTTCACTGCTGCACTGCACTGTTGAAAATGTCAACGTCCCCAAGAGCTATTAAACCAAACTCCTTCATGGCTTCTGGGGTGTATATTAAAGGTTACAAACTTCTGGATGACTTTTGTACAATCATTTAACATCACTGATTATTCAATGATGATCAGAGTCCCATTTGTAGCTATTTGCAATACGTAAACAATACAGAGTAGGTCCAACAGTAACTACTGTACATGTCAGAGGTAATTTAGGTCTCCTGAGGTATTAAAATTGTACCACGTAGAAAAATGATGGAAATGGTTAAAACATTTTTCAGTGAGATGAGAGGAAATGTATTCACTTACAGAATGCGCTGTTTGACTAATGGTAGATCATAGAAGGATAGATTAAGGTAAGAATGTGAATCGAGCCTATTGAGCAAACGTGGAATACTCAGCAAGTGGGAATCAGGTAGAAATGGAAACTAAGAGAGATTCGAGATTAAGTTAAAACGTGGGGAGAAAGGTTGGTTCATCAAACGGGTATTCATTCTGCAATTCACTCTCGTTGTTTCTTAGATTTAATTATTTAAAGGTTGATTTCCTTGGTGGTTGTATTTTAAGAATAGTTGCAGTAGTTTTGATAAAGTAACAAACTCTTTGATATTTTCTGAAAATTAATGACAACAATCACCAGAAATATTGGACCTGATTCTGCAGGGAGGCACTTAATGTTCCACACTTAAGTGGAGCCATATTCTCAAGTTGAGGACTTACATGTTCGTCTGTGTACATGGAAACCTCAAACTTCCTGGCAGTTGTTGAGACCGCACTTTGCATTGGACTGTTCATGGAAACCAGTCACAGAGTACAAGGTGCTACAATTACTCAGCAGACATCGGGGAATCCACTGAAACAATCATACGATATTTCAAAATGTGTTAACATACTATGAATTTTATTAATTATTTTGAAAATTCTATTACTTGTTTTCTGGTTCCAAATGATTTGATTAATTTCAAATAACTGTGGAATTTTTATTTTGTATATGTTTCCGAATACCAGAATCATTTGACTATTTGCTAGGGGTATGTTTAGCCAACCATCAGAATGTTTTCAACCATTTTGTGGGTGGACTCTATTTCTAAATCCCACTCCTCACTATTGGGATTTGAATTGTTTTATTATTGAAACAAGCCAACAATGGCAGTGATGCTTACCCAGAAGACTGCGTGCTGCAGAAAGTGCCCTAACTGCGAAACAGAACACACACCAGCAATGGCAGCAGTGCTTACCCAGGAGGCCGCACACTGCAGAACTTGCCCGGAATGTGCCCCGAATGGCCACTGAGACAGTTAATACTCTCAGTGAATTATTTTGGACAGGGGATGGGGTAAGGCAATTCCGACCTAGGTAAAATCTGACTTACATAAGGGTTCATGGAACATAACCCTTAGGTAAGTCAGGCAGTGCCTATAACACCATCCATTTAAGAGAACCTGTTTCTTCAGAGTGGACGCTGCTACATTAGTTGATTTTGCATGAACTAACCTGCTGCCTTCAAACATAGATGCTGATCAGCCCTCTTCCCAGTATTTGAAATCATATGGTCAAGATATTCATGTGAATGATTTTTGTGAGTGATGGCCTGGTCTGAATGGAGTTACACGTACAGGCAGCTCTATGTAATATAGCTTTGATTCACATGACACCCCCTACGTACAAATGCACTGAAAGAAAATCTATTACCCAACTGCCATTTTGTTAAGTGTTTGCTCCCTATTGTGACCCTGCCACTTTGGCTGTTGATTTTTATTTTCTGAGTGCACAACGCCCATATGTTACTCTAATAGTTGCTATAATTCTTGGGCGATAGGGGTGATATTTTATTGGGACAAATTAAAAAGAATGCACTTTAATAAAAACAATCCTAGCAATACACAAATGGCTTGGTGCGGAACTATTTGCATAAAGATGAAATATAACGACTTGCTTGACACAAATTTATAACATGATTGAATATGTTATTATAGGGATGTACTTTTGTGTGAGTTAACTAGTTATTTTAAAGCAAGCTGTTCTAATAAAATTGTGTTTGTCTATTGCTGAAATTTTCAGAGTTCGCTTACAGATGTGTTCTATTACAGTATAAATGGCATTTAGTAATTTCGTTTGTTGGATGCTGTATATTCATGAATCATTTCATTTTTAAATTTTCTTCTGATTATCCTATGTGTATCTCTGAAGTGATGGATAAAATTAAAAATAAGGGGGACACATGAATTTGCAGATGATGGAATTTTAATTAAAAAACATATTGCCAGAGGAACTCAACAAGTCAAGTAGCATCGATGGAGTATTATGTTCAATTTTGGTCATCCTGTTACACGAAGGATAGAAAAGCTGGAAAGAGTGCAGAGAAGATTCACAAGGATGTTGTCGGGACACCAGAGCTGGAGCTATAGGCAGAGGATGAGCAGGCTAGGACTATATTCCCTGGAGAGCTCCAGAGGCTGAGGGATCTTATAGAGGTCTATAAAATTAAATAGGATGAATGCACAGAGTCTTTTACCCAGGGCAGAGGAATCAAGAAGCAGAGAACATAGGTTTAAGGCGAGAGGGACATGAGGGGCACTTTTTTCACATAGAGGGTGGTGGGTATATGGAACAGGCTGCCAGGGAGGGTGGTTGAGGATGGTACTATTAAAATACTTAAAATACATTTGGACGGGTACATGGATGGAAAAGTTTTTGAATTATATAAATCAAACACGGGCTGGTGGGACTAGTGTACATGGGGCATTTTGGGTGGCATGGGCAAGTTGTGCGGAAGGGCCTATTCCCGTGCTCTATGACTCTATGATTGTCATTGTACTATTAGCGAGCAAGTAAAAACTGAAAGAACAGGGAGGTGCTATATTTAATTCTTGCAGTAGAATATCGTACAGTATGTGGAGCTCCATGTGTATCTTTATGGAGTTATGAGTTTAAATTCAGCTCCACCATCATTGCCTCCAGCTAACTTTGCCACAAATTCTGTAATTTCCTCCTGAAACCCTCCAAGGTCTCTGTCTCGTTACTCTTGTAAGATGCTCCTTAAAACCTATCCTTTTAACTAGTTTGCAGTTACATGTTAAAGTTCTCTTGTTTGGTGAAACAGCATTTGATAATGCCCCTGTAGAGCAGCTCAAGCACTATTACAACATTGAAGATACTACGTGAACATAAATACTTATCCTTCCACTATGTGACACAAGACAAGTGTCAGTGATGATAAACACCTTCACTCCATAAACAAGGTAGTCACTGATCTACTCGTGGAGGTTCCAGAAGGCAAATCTAATTGGAAATACAAAGAAAGGAAAATTCCCGTTGTTTAAACTGCGCCTGGCATTTAGTCAAAATGAGAAAACATATGACAGAAGGCAAGTGATAAAGAGACAACATGAAGTTCCAGTTATTATTTGTTTCGTTTACTTTCCCCAGTTGGCTGATATACTTTTTCAGAGAACATGCAAATTCAACAGCACAATTTTGTTTGCGCATTATGTGTAACAAACACTTTAGCATATCCTTCACACATTTAGGATTTTGTTGTGCACGTTATGTGGAGGATTAAAAATACCATGTTTAAAGCCATTTTAATTTTGATTTAACTTCACGTGAGTGATTCCGTGAAGAACCCCACCAGTCGGCATGCACGTCATTACGTCTGACGCATGGTGCAGCGACCGGCTGGGAGAAGAAGCGCTCCTCCAGCGGTAAGTTTAAAAAGCCTCAGGTAAGTGTCAAACTTGTGCGAGGTAATTCTTGTTGCAGGAGGACAAGTACAAACATGAAAAAATCCGGCACAGCAAGGCGAGCTGCAGCGAAGATATCTCAAGCCCGCGGGAGTGCAGGTAGCGGGCGGCCGCCTAGCTCCTCCACTGAGTCGTTGGTTGTCAAAGCAACGACCACAGACTTGGTGTCTGCGGACACTGTGCCTACGCCGGAGGGGCGTAAGGCTACCCAAATGTCTGTCCGGCCGATAGACTCAGACGAGTCCGGCCGAGAGGGTTCGACCCTAGAAATGGATACCGCAGAACGGTTATCCAGGATGGAGCTCCTGTTGGAGAGGATGCTCCATCAAGAGCGCCGGCCTCTCCAAGAGCCCGTGTCAGTAGCACCTACAGGGCTGCCAAGTATCTCCCTCCAGGACGAGGAGAGTATACTGGGTCAGATTGAATCTGACGCCGATTCAGAGGGCTCAGCGATGGAGGCTGCCCCACAGTGCAAGAGCCAGAGGTCCCATTCCTGGTGGCCAGGTTTGCTGCCCCTACAGATTCTGGTGAGCCGCTTGGAGAGGAGCTGGCTGCCAGCATAAATTACCTGGCCTCCCACCAGCTCCAGGAGCTGGCTATGGGCACTACTGCCAAAAAATACCAGACCCCAGAGAACTGGATTCTGCTGAAGGTGCCGACAGTAAACCATGCCATTTGGGGCCACATGGGGCTAAGCATCCGAGCGCAGGAAATTAAACTGCAGCATGTGGTGGCGTCTGGTATAACGGCATTTGGTCGGTCGGTGGATGGTCGGCTGCTGACTGAAGTTCAGCAGGATGCCTTGGCTCTCATGTATAATGTGCACTTTGAGATTATTTGTCTCAGAAAGAGTGCCATCCACCCCATTAATCCCAGATTTGCTGCACTGTGCAAGCCTGGCACCGTCCAGCCGCCGAACCTGCTATTTGGGGAAGACCTGGCTTAAAGAGTCAAGGAGCTGAACAATGAGGCCAAAACCGTCGGGCTCATCAAGGCGCCGGTGACCAGCAGAACCCTCCAACGCCAGTACCCCTACAAGCGGTTTGCTGAAACCGGTGCTGGACAAGGACCAAGCAACTGGCATTCCCCAGCAGCAGCAAGTGGAAACATACCCTTTTCACCCAGAACCAGGCAAAGAGCACCGGTATCCACGGAGGTAGGTGGGTCTGGCTCTTGTCGAAATATATTACGAGAGAATTGCCTACCAGTTGGGGGAAGATTACACAGGTTTCTGGGAGAATGGTAGAAAATAACCTTCAATGTGCTTACACTGCAGAGTAGTCAAGGGTTTAAAATTGAATTTATTCCCAACCTGTGTCCACCCACCCAGCACTCATCTTCTCACAAAAAGAGAATTTGATGATCCAAGCTCAAATAGCAAAACTATGCCTCAAGGGAGTAATTAAGAAAACAGTTTATCAGACCCATCAATTCGTGTCTAATGTGTTCCCTAGACCAAAGAAGGATGGTGGGTGTAGAATTATCTTGGATTTAACAGGACTTCATCCGTTTGTGCAGTATCAACATTTTTAAATGGAAACCTTTGCTACTGCCAAGCAACTGCTTTCCAGGGGGTGTTATATGACATGTATAGATCTCCAAGATGCATATTATTCAGTGCCTGTTCATAAAGACTATCGCAGATATTTGAAATTTAACTAGATGGGACAGTTGTGGCAATTTTGAGCTCTACCTAATGGATTAACCTCAGCCCCTCGCCTATTTACAAAACTGCTAAAACCAGTACTTGGGTTATTATGGTCACAAGGCCATATAATCATGGCCTATTTGGATGACAGTCTAATCATTGGAAACACCTTTGACGAAGCTAAGTTATCAGTTTCAGCTGTTCAACTCATGGTGCAGAGGCTAGGTTTCATTGGCCACCCAGTTGAATCAAAATTGGTGCCTGTTAACATAATTGACTATCTGGGTTTCACAGTTGATTCCAATCACATGTCTGTAACTCTGCCCCAGGGCAAGAGAGTAGATTTAATTGAAGGCTATATCAAGCTCTTAAAGGAGCAATCACCTTCAATTAAGCAGGTTACGAGCTTAATTGGTAAATTGGTAGCAGCTTTTCCAGCAGCCCAATATGGACCTTTTCATTGTCAGCATTTACAGAGAGCAAAGGTACAGGCACTGAGAATACAGGCAAATCATTACAACCGGCCTGTGCACTTATCATCGCAGAGGTACAGTGGTGGATTAGAAACATATTAAATTGTTATGGCACAATTTTGACAAAAATGCCTTCACTTATTTTACAGACTGATGTCAGTGCACTAGGTTGGGGTGCTATCTGGAGGCAGATGGGATATGCATGGGGCACAGATTCTCCAATCACATGGAATTAATTATTTAGAACTTTTAGGAGCATTTTATGGGCTCAAAGCTTATTGTACCACTAAGCATCACTTACATGTCTAATTGCACATTGACAACACCACGGCAGTTGCGTATGTCAATCACATGGGTGGAATCAAGTCGAAATCATGTGATGGATTGGCTAACACTATTTGGCACTGGTGCATAAAAAAAAAATATTTCGATTTCAGCTGTCTACTTGCCAGGCAGACTCAATATGGTGGTAGACACCAGGTCACGCAAATTCAACGACAACACCGAGTGGATGTTGAATCAGGATGTATTTGATGAAATTGTCCTTCAGTATGGGATGCCAGATATCGATTTGTTTGCATCCAGACTTAATCACCAGGTACCGAAATATGTTTCATGGGAACCAGACCCAGGGGCAGTGGCGGTGAATGCATTCTCACTGCACTGGGGCGGAATGTTTTTATATTTCTTTCCCCCCTTCTGCCTCATCAGCTGGTGCCTGACTAAGATCAAGCAGGACACTGCTACAGGGGTTCTGGTGGTACCTGACTGGCCTGCACAGCCATGGTTCCCACTCATTTCAGAAATAACCACGCACCCTATTATGGTGGTTCAAAAGTGGAAAAAGTTATTGGTGTACCCTGTGATTGGGGATCCACACCCATTGAATGATCGTGTAAAGTTGTTAATTTGCAGATTTTAAGAAGGCCGTACCTGGGTCTGGGACTATCCAATCAGACTGTGGATACCATCACGTCATCCTGGAGGGATAGCACAAAAAGGCAATTCCTCCCCCATATCGTGAAATGGGAGGAATTTTGCGTACATGGTAACATCACTTATCACACGTCCTCCATCCCAGATGTGCTAGAATTCCTTTCCCACTTACACTCCAATGAAGGGTTGAGTTACAGTGCCATCAACAGTGCCAGGAGTGCCCTGTCTGCGTACCTGTGCCGGGAGTCAGAACTCCAATCGTTAGGGTCCCACCCGTTAATATCCAGATTCATGAAGGGTGTGTTTAATTCAAATCCTCCTAGGCCTAGGTACTCTCAAATCTGGGATGTGAGCATGGTACTCACGGTGCTCCATCAATTGGGAACAGCCACATCATTGTCTTTACTAAAGATCACCCTCAAATTGGTTATGCTCATGCCGCTTACATCAGCGCAAAGAGTTCAGACTCTCCACAAACTGTGCCTGGACAGGATGGTGTCATCACAAAATGATGTCACTTTTCACATCAATTACTTACTCAAACAGAGCAGACCAGGGGTGTCCAGATACAAGCTTGTATTGTCAGCTTATCCCACAGATTCACGGCTGTGTGTAGTGGCGCATTAAGAAGTAATATATTGACGTCACACAGAGCCTTAGAGGCTCCAAGGTAGCACTATTTATAAGCCACAAAAAACCACATAGGCAAGTGTCACCTCAGACCATCTCACGATGGCTGAAGCAAGTCCTGGGGTGTGCAGGAGTTAATATTCAAAATTTTAAATCTCACTCCACCAGGGCAGCATCAACGTCAGCGGAGAGGGCAATGGACGTCCCTCTAGACCACATTCTCGTGGCCGCAGGATGGTCAAATGAATCGACTTTTCAGAGGTTCCACAACAAGCCGCTTGTTGAATCCGGGGTGTTTGCCCACTCTGTGTTAAACGTTTTTTCATAGCTTCTCCCTGGGAGAGAGGAGTCGCTATTGTATATATTTTTGTTATTTATGAATTAAAGCATTAACATGTTATAATCAGTATCATGAATCAATGTTGTA
Source organism: Raja brachyura (assembly GCA_963514005.1). Next base: position 139,898,143 of record OY740781.1, read on the forward strand.
CTAATTCACTCCTCCTGAGTCAACTGCTTGCAGTGATACGCCTGGATTTGGATCGGCGTGAAATCACAGACCTTTAAAGTCTTCACGGAATCACTCACGTGACTCCAAAGTAAAATAGTAAGATTAAACGAGAACTTAGCAGTTTGAAGTTTGATCTTTATTTTATGAGGAGTTACGATGAGCGATTACGTGCCCCCCGCTCCCATCCCTCATATCACGAAGTTCATCTGGTAGTTCTAGAGTTATAATCTTACTATAATACTTCAATTTGTTGTTCTTCTTTGATTTCACACCGCTGCTTTGAAGATTGACGTGCATGCCGACTGGTGTGGTTCTTCACATAATCGCTCATCGTAACTCCTCATAAAATAAAGATCAAACTTCAAACTGCTAAGTTCTCGTTAAATCTGACTATTTTCTTTCAGCATATTCCTAGTATATTGTTGTAAATTAGTGATATACATGTATGTTATATGCCATCCACCTGGCCATATTACCATCCACATCTCACCTTTATCAATAGACAATAGATATTAGACAATAGGTGCAGGAGTAGGCCATTCGGCCCTTCGAGCCAGCACCATCATTCAATGTGATCATGGCAGATCATTCACAATCAGTATCCCATTCCTGCCTTCTCCCCATATCCCTTGACTCCGCTATCTTTAAGAGCTCTATCTAACTCACTCTTGAAAGGGAACTGGCCTCCACCGCCATTTGAGGCAGAGAATTCCACAGATTCACAACCTCTGTGTGGAAAGGTTTTTCCTCATTTCCTTTCTAAATGGCTTACCCCTTATTCTTAAACTGTGGCCCCTGGTTCTGGACTCCCGCAACATCGGGAACATGTTTCCTACATCTAGCATGTCCAAACCCTTAATAATCTTATATGTTTCAATAAGATCCCCTCTCATCTGTCTAAATACAAGAGTATAGAAGCCCAGCCTCTCCATTCTATCAACATATGACAGTTCCTCAATTCCGGGAATTAACCTCGTGAAGCTACGCTGCACTCCCTCAATAGCAAGAATGTCCTTTCTCACATTTGGTGACCAAAACTCCACACACTACTCCAGGTGTGGTCTCACTAGGGCCCTGTACAATTGCAGAAGGACCTCTTTGCTCCTATTCTCAACTCCTCTTGTTATGAAGGCCAACATGCTATTCACTTTCTTCTCTGCCTGCTGTACCTGCATGCTTACTTTCAGTGACTAATGAACAAGAACCCTCAGATCCCGTTGTGCTTCCCCTTTTCCCAACACCATTTAGATAATAATCTGCCTTCCTGTTTTTGCTACCAAAGCGGTTAACCTCACATTTATCCACATTAAACGGCATCTGCCATGCATCTGCCCACTCAGACAACCTGTCGAAGTCACCCTGCATCCTCATAGCATCCTCCTCACAGTTCACACAGCTTTGTGTCATCTACAAATTTGATAATGTTATTTTAAAATCAGTATTGTATATTCTAGCCCACATGAGTTACTGAATAATAAAATAATATGGGTAATTGACAATGCATTTAAGGTTTGGTAGCCACCTTGAGGGAAGAGAGCACAATTCACATTGTTGCTTGAGGCACTAACAAATTTCTTCTTCTTCTTGCGTATGGCGTGCACAGCCTAAAGTTGCAGGACAACTTGTTCTATTTGATCTTATTTGATTGTGCACGCCAGGTTGATTGCATTCGTTGAAACAGGGCGGAGCACATGAAGGTTGCAATCTCCCACCCCACTAACAAACTTAAACTAACAGACATTATGAGATTGCCGAACTGTGCCCGAACATTTATGGATTAGTGTTAGTATAAAGGTATGCTTCTTCCATTTACAATAATTCTATTATTCAAGTTGTCGAGTTTATTGTCATTTGTATAAGTCCGTTGAGCCTTGGTGCAATGAAAATCCTCTGAGGCTGAGGAGACTCTCGTCAAAATAACTACTGAGGATATCTGAGAACAAACAAATTGGCAGGAATCGGAAACCACTTTACTCGGTTGCTACTGCAAGGGACCCTTTCAAATTTCTTCCCAGGCTATCTGAGAACATATTAAAGAGGCGCAGAAGCTTTGTTCAATGGATATCAAAACAAATTGTGAGGAGGAAATGTTGCCTTTTCCTTCAAACCGATGCAAGGCTACATCCCATGAATACATCGCCACTGACCTGGCATTCCCCATTTGCCAAATATTTGCTTCTGTGCTCAGACAGTGCAATAACAGAATGAATGAATGGAGACTCTGTGTCCAAACCTCCATCAATGGGTTCAAGTGAAACATCTTTTCAAGTTGAAAATAGACTTATAAAGTAAAAATAGTTCAAAACCATCTTGCAACAAGATCATAGGGCAATGTAAATAAAGCACCCATCCTTCTTTGCACATCAAACAGGAATCCCAATGAGTGATTATGTTCTGCCTTTGTACGAGCCCCAAAATGACTGTTTAATTGTTCAATTAACATGCAATGCTTTTTCAAATGATAGCATTGGCCATTTAAACACTCGGTATTCTTATTTACACAATGTAATATATAAAGCTCCAAGTGCATTAAAATCTCAGCCTTCCCTCAAGAATTTGAATGCATTCCCTATATAAAACAGTTCAGACAGAGGCTTGTTGGGGTGACACGGTGGCGCAGCGGTAGAGTTGCTACCTTACAGCGCTTGCAGCGCCAGAGGCCCGGGTTCGAACCCGACTACAGGAGCTTTCTGTACAGAGTTTGTACGTTCTCCCCATGACCGCGTGGGATTTCTCCGAGGTCTTCAGTTTCCATCCACACTCCAAAGACGTACAGGTTTTCAGGTTAATTGGCTTGGTATAAGTGTAAATTGTCCCTAGAGTGTGTGTAGGATAGTGTTAGTGTGCAGGGATCGCTGGTCATTGCTGACTCGGTGGGCCAAAAGGCCTGTTTCCATGCTGTGTCTTTAAACTAAACTGTCAAAGAAGATGAAAACTGGCGTATTACCAAGTGACAGTGCATTTAGTGAAGCCGCACACATCTTTTGCACATTAACACCATTGTTACTCACACATATATTTTCTTTGGCCGTGATTAGTTCCCGAGAATCAAGATCCTCCTAGTTTGACTGTTCTGAGTCCCAGAGGCTTTTCACACACAGCATCTATTAGGGAACAGCTGTTCTCGTCCTCCAGGAGATATTTAACCGCTGTTTCACACAGCTGTTATCTGCTGCCTCCACAGCAACATGAATATCTGAGTTCATATTAAGTCAAAATAGTGACAGCCAACTACATAATAAAACAGGTATTTGAGAATTTATTCCACACCAAATGAAAGGTAAACACCTTTTCAAAAAAAATTCCTTGAAAGCCATGTCACCCATCTCCGGTCAATGATTTGCTAAGAGATAATTAAATGGAATGCCCATTCCCCGGCAAAAATATAAAGTTACCTGTGGTAACTATTGGCAGGGCAGTGCTAATCCAACTGAATGCATTTCTGGTGTCTGTGTCATGGGCTTGCATGTTTGTGTTGTTTTTGCACTGATATAAATCTGGTTCATCCTGAACAAGTTGTGGATGCACCAGAGAAGAGATTAAGCAGACTGAGGAACGCACTGTCGGCAGCAAAGAGCAAGGAAGTGTTCAGCACACCTAAAGGACAATTTTAGAGTCATAGTCATCCATGCTATCCAAAATGCCCCATCTAAGCTAGTCCTATTTGCCCGCATTTAGCTGATACCCCTCTAAACCTTTCATATCCATGTGCCTGTCTATTTTTTGTTTGAAAGATGTCATAGTTTCTGCCTCAAATACCTCCTCTGGTAGCTCGTTCCAAATACCCACCTCACTCTGAGTGAAAATGTTGCCCCTCAAGTTTGTATTAAATCTTTCCCCTCTCACTTTAAACATATTCTTGTTTTAGATTCCCCTAACCTGGGTAAAAGACTCTGTGCATTCATCTTATCTATTCCCCTCATGACTTTATACACCTCTATAAGATCACCACTCAGCCTCCTGCACCCCAAGGAATAAAGTCTTAGCCTGCCCTAACTCTCCCTATAGCTCAGGTCCTCGTGAGGCCTCAGATGGCAACATCCTCGTAAATAATCTTTGCACTCTTTCCAACAATATTCTCCATTGTCTGCAAATAGTAATTCAAATGCTGCAGAATCCAGTTAAAACCCCAAAAATATAAATTTAAGCTTAAATTTGAATTGAGCTAATAGCATGTGGAAATATCACTTTGAATTACTAATTGATGGTTTATAATAATATAATAGGTTATCTGGTCTCTTTAAAAGACCCAAGAAAACTCCTCCTTCCTGATGCATTATCATGACAAGCTTTTATGAAGAGAGAGGATAGTCAGAGGGTAGTTAATCTGTGGAACTCATTGCCACAGAGGGCTGTGGAGGTCAAATCAGTGGATATTTTTAAGACAGAGATAGACAAATTCGTGATTAGAATGGGTGTCAAGGGTTATGGGGAGAAGGCGGGAAAATGGGATTAGGAGGCAGAGATCAGGCATGATTGTATGGTGGAGTAGACTCAATGGGCCGAATGACCAAATTCTACTCCTACAACTTGTGAACTTGTGAAGACATATCTTTTTCAATGATTTCAGTTATGAAGCAAACCCACAAGTAAAGAGTCAGATCAACTACCTGCAGTCCTGCTCTGTCCAGTCTTGTAAATTGATGGGAAATTAAACATCTAATGGGAGAAGAGTGTCCTTTCTCAGCGTAGGCAGAGCCATGCAGAATTTTTGGTCAGAAAGTGGAAAATTCAGGAGCTGAAGTCCCCATGTGGACAGAAAACAATCAATCCTTTCCAAACATTTCAAGAATTGGCGTCGTGCATTGGAACCAGGAAAAGGCTACAGGGCCAGACAGTATCTGGACTTCACTGCCAAAACAAGTTGCACCTCTAGCCAGACCTTTCTGTTAACTTTACAGCACCAGCAGGATAAAGGATAGAGGATTGCCCAGATCACAGAAAGCAGAACAAATCTAAACTGGGCAATCAATACCTCCTCCGTGTAATCAGCAAAGACTTGGAAGGTGTCGCTGATATCAAATGGTATTTACTCCCCCTTAGCATACTCACTGATGCTCAGTTTTAGCTTAGAGGTACAGCATGGAAATAGGCTCTCCAGCCCACCGAGTCCACACCAGCCACTGATCACCCTGTACACTAGCACTATCCTACACACTAGGGACAAATTTACAATCTTTACCAAAACCAATAAACCTACAAACCTGTATGTCTTTGGAGTGTGGGAGGAAACCAGAGCAACGGGGAAAACCCACATGGTCACGGGGAGGACGGGTCACGTACAGACTCCCTACAGACAGCACCCATAGTCAGGATCAAACCCAGGTCTCTTGCGCTATAAGGCAGCAACTCTACTGCTGCGCCACCGTGTGGCCCCTAATCGCAGTAAGAGAATACTTAGCTTCAGATCCCAAGCAGGGACTGCAGATGTAAGTCCAAATGCCCTTTTCATCAAGGCCAGTGGCCTGGGTGATCATCTTCAGATGCTTCACCGATGACCTCCATGTTTGGTCAGAGTGAGGAAGTGGATTGATATTTGGATATCCACGTTGTTTCTCTTGAGATCACATCTTCCCTAGCCAACAACAGACCTATCTGCCAATGCCCTGCCTGAGGTCATTTGTGGCCGGCCATGATTGGTTTTGGTCTTTTCTCTCCTCCAGACCTTCATCTCCTCCCACCCCCCCTCCCCACCTCTCCTCGACCCCCTACTTTCAGTCTGAAGAAGGATCCCATCTCGAAACGTTATGCATCCTTTTTCTCCAGAGATGCTGCCTGACCCGCTGAGTTACTTCAGCACTTTGTGCTTGTCTTTGGATATTGCTCAGATCCATTTGTAATGCCTCAGGCTATCAATGAGCTGTAGCAGCTAATTGTAGCGGCTCCACCTCAAACATGCAGGTAATCCATCCATTGAACCAATGTGCTGAGATATGAAACCACCAGTTCTCTCATCATATACTACAATCATGGGCCTGCTACATCATATACTACAATCATGGGCCTGCCAGGACTACAGGGGACAGGCAGGCAATTCAACCAGGCAATGGATTCAATCTGTTCCAGGTTTCAGGGAAATACATGCATGAGAAGGCATTGAACATCCTGAACATAAGTCCCAGGCTTCGTTACAGCTCTGCAAAAATTGCTTACATTTCCCAAATTTTGCCAAAAATTGCCAAAATAAAGGTGACATCTCCTTCAGTTCAATATTATTCTCCCCACATGCCCTGCTACTGCCCTCACATTCCACAACTCACCTTAGGAACAATTTAAAGGGGCCAATTAACCTTTGGACCTGCACAGCTTAGGGAACGGAAGGAAATTGGAGCACCCAGAGGAAACTCATGCGGTCACAGAGAGAACATGCAAACCCCAGAGGGACAGCACTGGAGGTCAGTATTGAACCTGGGTTGCTGGAGCTGTAAGGCTGCAACATGACAATCTGTAGCATCAATACCAAGGGAATTGGTATTGGATAAATTGGACATGAACACAAATGTATTATCTAAAGTGCAATAGCAAACACAGACTTTTATTCCCAAATCATCCAGATAAATCAGAATCCCTCTGCAAAACACAGCAAAATAGGGGACACATGGGCAGGACAGGAGCACAGTGGTAGAGTTGTTGTCTAACAATTCCAGAGACCTGGGTTAAATCCTAACTATGGCCGGGTGTTATCTGTACAGAGTTTTTACGTTCTCACTGTGACCGCGTGGGTTTTCTCTGGGTGCTCTGGTTTCCTCCCACACTCCAAAGATGTACAGGTTTGCAGGTTTATTGCCTTCGGTAAAATTGTAACTAGTCCCTAGTTTATGGGGTGATCACTGGTCGGTGCAGACTTGATGGGCCAAAGGGCCTGTTTCCATGCTGTATCTCTAAAGACTAAAGTCTAAGGATAAACGAGGGTACTTTAATAAAGAAAAATGAATCGTTTTATGTCCGCGGGGCAGCATCCTTGTGGTAGCTTACTTGCACAAAAGCAGTCCAGTTCTGGCCATTTCTATGCTGAAACATCTATAACAAAATGCAAGAGCAGTTTGTCACATGCTAGAAGTCTTCAAGGGGAATACTCCTAACATTACATGGCTCCACATGTTACAGTAGGTATGCCCCGAAATCCCCATTCAATGGAAAAGGCTGTACTGCAGTATCTGCACCAACATGCTCCAAAAAACCATCTCGCTCAGCCACTTCTGCATTCTTATTCCATACCTCCTGCCCCGTGAATGGGTTTACTTTAGTGAACATCGGGCACAGTGTTATGTCAAATACCAATGCAGGCTTCTGGGGACAGTGCAGCTGCAAATTCTCAGACAGAAACCCTGTGCAGTGTTTTCTCTATCTAATGAGGGTTTAAATGTCTGTTATCAATCTGCATCAGAGTATGGCCTATCAGCGAGTATTCTGTGCTGTCTGCACAATTTGGTATTTATGGTTTTAATTTATAGTGGAAAAATGTTACTTAATGCCGGTTAATAAAATAACATGTAGTATATTTAAGGCAATTCCACTATCACCTTTCTCCATCAATCCTCACTTTTATGGTCCTCTCCCTACTAACTGAAGCCTGCAGCCCATGTATCTCGGTGCTGCAACAGTGGCAGTTCTTAAGAGTCCAGAGGGGAACTGTTACCTTAAGCAGTACCAGAATTAAAAGGGCAGGCTCATCAATAACTCAATATCACAAAGCTCAGCATCCCCGTCTAGAAATTAATTTGTCTTGCACACCCACTCAGTTGACAAGTGCTTGTGTGAAGCTGCTGATCCATATTCAGACCCTTTGAAGAACGAACCAGATTTAACCTAAACACTGCTGTGTTATATCAAAGTCATGCTCATAGATTTCATCCTGAATGGGCACTTGTTACCTTGGACTACAACCCAGCAGATACTCCCGTACTGAGGGAATTCGGCATGGTTAAACAAGGAGCTGCAGATGCTGGTTTGCAAAAGAAGATACAGGGTACTGTAGTAGCCCAATGGAGCAGGCAACAACTCAGGGGAAACTAGGAGAGGTGACGGTTTTTTTCAGATCTCAACCTACCCATGTTATCCTGAGATGTTGCCTGATCCGCTGAGCTTCTCAAACACTCTGTGTCTCCATTCCTGCTAAGACCTGTGTTAGCGTGAGTGACCACACCATTTAGATGGCTTAAATGCATAAAATAATTTTGTATAAGAGATGTTCAGATTCAAACTTTATTGAATTATATTGCAGTGTACAAGTACAGAGACAACGAAATGCGGTTAGCAGCTCACCCAGAAGTGTGAACACAGAATAATGAAACAGTAATATATATATGTATATATGGTAGCAGCAGTGCAATTTTCAGGGGGGTGGGGGGGGGAAGATCAGTCATTCTGGGAAGGAGTGTCTGAGGGGGGGGGGGGGTGACTGGCAATTACCAAGGCGTAGAGTTAAGTATTATAACAACCGCAGGGAAGAAGCTGTTCCTGAACCTGCTGGTCCAGCAACGGAGAGACCTGCAGCGCCTCCCAGATGGAAGGAGGGTAAACAGACTGTGGTTGGGGTGAGAGCAGTCCTTGACGATGCTGCGTGCCCTTCGCAGACATCACTTGCTCTAGACAGACTCAATGGAGGGGAGTGAGGAACCGGTGATGCGTTGGGCAGTTTTCACCACCCTCTGCAGTGCTTTCCGGTCAGAAACAGAGCAGTTGCCATACCATACTGTGATACAGTTGGTAAGGATGCTCTCGATGGCGCAGCGGGAGACGTTCACCAGAATCTGAGGAGACAGATGGACCTTCTTTAGTCTCCTCAGGAAGAAGAGACACTTGTGAGCCTTATTGATCAGTGTTGAGGTATTGTGGGTCCAAGAGAGGTCATCAGAGATGTTGACCCCCCCCAGAAACCTGAAGATGGAAACACATTCCACCTCCGTCCCATTAATATGGATGGGGGTGTGCGTGCAGCCCCTAGACCTTCTATAGTCCACAATGTGCTCCTTGGTCTTCTTGGAGTTAAGGGCCAGGTTGTTGTCAGCGCACCATACTGCTAGGAGTTGGACCTCCTCCCTATAGGCAGACTTATCGTTGTCGCTGCTGAGGCCAATCACCATTGTATCATCTGCATACTTGATGATGGTGTTAGTACCATGTACAGGTGTGCAGTCGTAGGTGAAGAGGGAGTAGAGGAGGGGGCTCAGTACACAGCCCTGTGGAATGCCCTGGTTTAGGGTGAGGGTTGAAGAGGTGTGGTTGTCTAACCTAACAGACTGGGGTCTGTTGGTTAGAATGTCCAGTATCCAGTTGCAGAGGGAGGGGTCGATGCCCAGGTCAATGAGTTTGGTGGGGATAATGGTGTTAATTGCTGAGCTAAAGTCGATGAACAGCATTCTCACGTAGGTGTCTCTTTTAACGAGGTGGGAGAGGGCGGAGTGAAGTGCCGTGGAGATGGCATCCTCCATACTCCTGTTCTTGCGACCTGATAGGGGTCCAGTGTGGGAAGTAGGCAGCCTTTGAGGTGTGCCAGGACCAGCCTCTTGAAGCACTTGGTGATGATGGGAGTAAGTGCAACTGGGCGGAAGTCGTTGAGCCTCGCCACAGTGGAGTGTTTTGGCACCGGCACGATGGAGGTGGTTTTAAGGTACGTGGGGTCAGCTGCTTGGGCAACTGACAGGTTGAAGATGTCAGTCCAGACCTCTGTCAGCTGTGCAGCACAGGCCCTGAGGACGCTCCCGGGGATGCCATTAGGGCCTGCAGCCTTACGTGCATTAATCCTGCTCTGTGCTGCATACACGTCGATGGGGGTGAGTGTGAGGGGCTGGTGATCAGCAGGGAGCATAGCCTTGATGGCCATCTCATGATTGTCCCTGTCAAAGTGGCCATAAAAGTGGTTAAGCTCCTCAAGGAAGGAGGCTTTGCTGGATGTGGGGGTGGTGTTGGTGGGTTTATAGTCCGTGATGGCCTGGATGCCTTGCCACATGCGTTGGGGGTCGGAGTTGTTCTTGAAGTGCTCCTCGATCCTTAGCTTGTAGCTTTGCTTGGCCTTCTTGATGCCCCTCCTCTGGTTAGCCCTGGATGAGCTGTATCAAGTGCAGCGTGTTGTTTCAATATGAACATGGTCAGCAGCCTCCATTTGTTTGCTCACCGTGGACATTGTAGCTCACAGTCCAATTTCCAGTGCGATGCTTTATATACGCAAAGGGATAAGACTCATTCAGCAATGGGAACTGAGATTAAATTTATTTGCAGGTTGCGCATACCTATTCACACGTTCATAAGTTCATAAATCATAGGAGCACAATTAGGCCATTCAGTCCATCGAGTCTACTCTGCCATTCATTCATGGCTGATCTATGTTTCCCTCTCAACTCCATTCTCCTGCATTCTCCCCATAACCCCAGACACCTGAACTAATCAAGAATCTGTCAATCTCCGCGTTAAAAATACCCAATGACTTGGCCCCCACAGCCTTCTGAGGCAATGAATTCCACACATTGACAGTGTTCTTAAGTCAATATTGCCCTTGTTCATCTGGATGGTAGAGATTGCAGACTTGAGAAGTGCTGTCGTCGTACCTAACTGCACTGCATTTTGCAGACAGCGCACACTACAACCCTTGTGGGTGGGTAGCATAATTTGGTTTAATTTAGTTTAGTTCATTGTCACGTGTACTGAGGTACAGTGAAAAGCTTTTTGTTGTGTGCTAATCAGTCAGCAGAAAGACTATACTTGATTACAATCGAGCCATTCACAGTGTATGTATACATGATACAGGGAACAACATTTAGTGCAAGTTAAAGTCCAGTAAAGTCCGATTAAGCCAAGGGCCTGCAATGAGGTAGGTAATAGCTCAGGTTCACTCTCTAGTTGTTGATAGGATGGTTCAGTTGCAACAGCTGGGAAGAAACTGTCCCTGAATCTGGAGGTGTTGTTTTCACTCTTCTATACCTCTTACCTGATGGGAGAGGGGAGAGGAGAGAAGAGGGAGTGACCGGGGTGAGACTCGTCCTTAATTATGCTGGTGACCTTGTCGATGAAGCGTGAGGTGTAAATGGAGTCAATGGAAGGGACGTTGGTTTGTGTGATGGTCTGGGCTGTGTCCACAATTATCTTCAATTTTTTGTGGTATTGGATGGAGCTTTTCCCAAACCATACCGTGATGCTTTCCTCGCACATTTGTAGAAGTTGGTAAGAAGTTGGTAACCTACCAAGAAAGGCTGTTTTTCCTGAACGGCATTGAGCTTCCTGTTGGAACTGTGGAGTGTGCGCCATCACACTCTGGCACACCTTGCAGATGTAGAAAGTCTTTGGCATGTTGGGATGTGAGACACACTGTAGTCTACCCAGCCTCTGGTGGCACAGGGACATGATTTTGACAATGAATTAACTTGATTTACACTACCAATACAGTCCTTGAACTGTTAATTTTACAATCTCTCAATCCAGTTGGTAAAGACTAAGAATGTTTAAGTAGGTGAAGGGAGCATAATAAACTTGAAAAGGTGGAATAAAAGCCATTTTTATTTAATGTTTGTCATTAGAGTGGAGAGAGGGGATGTGAAAAAAGTTAATCGCTCTTGAGGCATGCGGCTGAAGTGGTTCGGCCCTCTGGTTAAGGGAATTGCCTGTTCATTCAGACCTGTTGTTACCTTCTGAGATCATACTCTCAGTAAGCTGCCCAGCTAAATCTAAACTACATGATACACCAGCACGCGCTAATCGAACTAAAGAACACGGCAATAGGTACCCATCGAAAGCAAATTACAGCATTTATCTTCTCCATTTGTGCCAGAACTTAGTGAGTTCCGTTTCTCTGCCTCATAAATATTGTAAAACATTGGTCTTCTCCAAGAGAACAGGAAGACTTTATGAGCTTTGGACTTTGCTTGGGCCAGGTGGCTATCAAATAAAAATTACAGAGGCATAAAAAAATTGATGATATTTGCCTAATAAAGATTATGTTGTAAAATAGCTCAAATCCCAATCAATATAAATATGAACATGTGCCAACTCTCTGCAAATTACTTTATTGATAAATGTTCTCGCGTCACACAATAAGCACTGATAGAAACCCCTTGCATTAGGAGCCCACATCAAGAGAGCATGGCATTAAAGTTATAACCAAGTCATTTAAGTGAGATGTCAGAATGCTCTTCTTCACTCAAGCTGTTGAGTAAATCCCTAAAACAACCGCTGAACGTGGACTAATTACATTTTAAAACTGAAGTTGGCAGGTTTTGGTTGGGCAAGGGTGGACAGATAGATAGAACTGAGATACAGATGAGCCAAGATCTAATTTAATGGTCGAATTATCACAAGGGTTCAATAGCTTATTCATATTCCCACATTCCTAAGTCAAGTGACCTGCCATAACCTCATGAGATTTCTCCTCCCACCCAACCCCATTGAAGTGTGAGACTAGAGATGTAGTGCGGAAACAGGCTCTTCAGCCCACCGAGTCTGTGCTGACTAGTGATCACTCCGTACACTAGCACTACCCTACACACCAGGGATAATTTGCAATTTACGGAAGCCAAGTAACCTGCAAACCTGAATGTCTTTTGAGTGTGGAAGCAAACGAGAGCACCCAGAGAAATCTCCGTCACAGGGAGAACGTACAAACTCTTTACAGATAGCGCTCATGGTCAGGGTTGAACCTGGGTCCGATGCTGTAATGCAGCAACCCCACCGCTGTGCCACTGTTCTTCCCGTTATTGAACTGACTCAGAAAAAAACAGAATAATCACTGAAATGGAATAGCAAATTTTGTCAGACATCCAGCAGGGATTCCTAAGTGAGGAAAAAAATCCATGCCTGTAAATATTGTCATAGCTTTTGAATAGATTCCTACATGCTGGACCCCTTGTAATGATCTCTCATGCTGCTATCCACTGAGTTTGCTAACTGGGGTTACAAAATATTGTGCATTTTATAAACTGCTATAAAATTATTTTAAATGGTCTAAACAATAACTGGCATGCTCAAACGCATCATGATTCTAGGAACCAGTTTAGAGCTTTACTGTGATAAACATTGTAGGGTCTTAATTCTAGGATACTGGAGGTTAGGAGATAACCTATACTAACAAATATAGTTTATTTCCAAAGATAGACACAAAGTGTTGGAGTAACTCAGCGGGTCAGGCAGCATCTCTGGAGAAAAAGGATGGATGACGTTTCAAGTCAGAACCCTTCTTCGGACTGAAAGTAAATTGTAGGAGAACGTGCAAACTCCACACAGTGGGGGGTGGGGGAACTGGAGGTGGGAAAGGCCAGAACAGATTAGTGCCGGCAATAGATGACCAAGGAAGAGTGGAACCCATGTTGGTGGGGAAGAGGTGATAACGAAGGGATGCAGGAATGCAAACAGCCCAATTTATTTCCAAATGAACTTACATTGTGCAAGCCAGAAATTGCTACATAGGCTTTTCATCTGGGAATTTCTACAATGGAAATTGAAGTAACATCTGATCATTTAAATGGTACCGGGCAATGTTACATATGGAAGAACAAGAACTTGAAATAAAATCACCTGAATCAATCTTTCACTTCCAGTCTTGGGGTTGAAGTGTAAATTATCCCAGTTGTAAAAAGTCACAAGGGCAGCAGAGTGAGGCAGCTGGTAGAGCTACTGCCTTGCAGCACCAGAAACCCAGGTTTGATCCTGACCATAGGTGCTGCCTGTGTGGAGTTTGCACGTTCTCCTACAATTTGCGGTTTCCTAGGTTAATTGGCCACCGTAAAATTGTCCCTGTTTGTAGTGGACACAAAAGTGGGATAATATAGTACTAATGTGAATGGGTGATGCATAATTGGTGTAGATTCGGTGGGCTGAAGAGCCTCTTTCCATGCTGTAGCTCTAAACATAAACACATTTAATGTATGATTATTCAATATTAAGTTTTTATTCAAAATATTACGTCTCTCAGTTTCACCTTTTTACCCGAGATTTTGTTTTGAGTGATGAGGGGCTATTAATTGAAGGATCGGGGGCAGAGTAAAACCACGTGATGTTCTCAAAATTCTGTTGCTTGGGGTCAGGCCAGGTTGATTTACTGGACGGAATTATGGTCTGTTGGCATTTCGGGCAGAGATTGAGTAAGTCTGGCTGACACTCACTGAGACTCCTGCAAAGGATTAAATGACGAGATGCTGAGAAGCTGCTTCCTCGGGCTGAAGAGCCTGGGACTAAGGTCAATAGGCTCAGAGTGATCTATGTGTTACGCCAGACCAATGTGGATGACATTTAACCAAACTGGGAAGTGACTGACAAAGTCATCCAGTTCAAAGGCAATTAGGGATGTGAAACACATACTTGCTTGTGATTAACTTATAAATCCTGAAACAGAATTTTTTTAAATCAAGGGCGGCACGGTGACACAGTGGTAGATTTGCTCCCTTACAGTGCCAGAGACGGCATGGTGGCACAGTGGTAGAGTTGCTCCCTTACAGTGCCAGAGACCCGGGTTCAATCTTGATTATGGGTGCCGTCTGTATGAAGTTTGTAGATTCTCCCAGTAACTGCGTGGGGTTTTCTCAGCGTGCTCCGGTTTCCTCCCACATTCCAAAGACGTACAGGTTAGTAGGTTAATTGGCTTCGGTAAAAATTTTAAATTATCCCTATTGTGTAGGATGGTGCTACTGTACGGGGATTGCTGGTGGGCACGGTCTCGGTGGGCGCTGTATCTCTAAAATAAACTATACTAAATTGTGTGGGTGCATAATATCAATAGCAAAACCTGTGTTCTTCGAACAAAATTTTGCTCTGTCTAGTTTTATGCCAAGCTATTAGTCTGCCGGTACTTGTCAGTACTTATACCAAGAGGGTAGACCTAAGTAGAATTATATACACTGGTCCTTCTTTATGGTAATGCATCATTCAGATTTTTTGTTGGAAATAAATACTGACCTCAATTTATATCACGATGAATCGCACTGCTTGTTTTTATATATATTAAAAAGAAGAAGGCTGTGAATGTAATGTAAGCTTTTAAGGAAAGGATGATAGAAATGAGAAGTGGAGAAGAGGAATTAGAAAACAAGCCACTGAGAAGCACAAGTGACAGAAAGAATTGACCTTGAGGTAGCTTGATGCTGGTTATGTTGCAGAGCTATCACTTCTCAGAGCATTACATGATGCTATCTCATAATGTTCCCATCTCAGATGATAACATTAATACAGTCTCGAGCAGCACTCCATGCGATGAAAATATTGTGACCATTCATTCCTGCAGTTTTTGTTATGGGGAAAATATACCTCTCCCCCTCCAACACCACCACCCCTAAACAACTCATCCCCTCACCTTAGAAGTGCAGCGATTTCCAAATGACCTTCTGTTCAATGAACAGCTGATGCTTTTGGCTTCTTCAAAAGCAATTATTTAAAACATCTTCCTGTGTTATCAAAAGCACATATGCAGGGCCATAAACTGGTATTAACCACATCACTGGGTTATTTCTAACAACGTAGAAACACAGAGCACTCTGTTGGGAAACCAGCTTGACCTTAAAATGATGTTACCATGACGTCGCAAGTAAAATGTAATTCAATTAAGTTATTCAACTTTAGTGAAGTGAAATATTACATGCTTGCCCCATGGGTAACAATATTCATACATTCAGAATATGAATGGAAGAAAATGAGAGAAATATGTTCCCTATTAAATGAAAATATATGACCCTTGACTGTGATTCATTTGTGACTCTTATACAAGTGAGAATAAAACAATAACTTTCAACACCAAAGGAAATGACAGAAGGTAATGATAGTTTTAGTTTTGCCATTAACATACCTCATTGCTCAGCTGTGTTTAAACACATTATCAGCTGAACGAAGAGGAGCTATAAATCATATTAGATAACCCATCATCACCGATCCTCCATGACATGACCCATCATCGTGCATTCACTGTGATAACTTTGGAATCAGTTTGATTATAAATTATCTCATCTGAGTTCAACAAGCAAGTTTCAACATCCAATCTAAACTACCCAGAAGAAAATGATGTACCTAAAATTAGTTTGGAAGGGCACCTTAATCTTTGCTGGTACAAGACATTTGAAGACTACCAATATATTTGAGGCGGCACGGTGGCACAGCGGTAGAGTTGTTGCCTACAGTGCCATAGACCAGGGTTGAACCTGAGCAAGGGTGCTGTCTGTACGGAGTTTGTACGTTCTCCCCGTGACTTGCATGAGTTTTTTCTGGATACTCCCACACTCCAAAGGCATACAGGTTTCTAGGATAATTGGCTTTAGTAAAATTTAAATTGTCCCTGGTATGTGTAGGATAGTGTTTGTGTGCGGGGATCGTTGGTTGGCGCAGACTTTCCGCTCTGTATTCACACTGTATCTTGAAACTAAACTAAATAGTACCGCACAGGGACAGGCCCTTTGGCCTCTAATGTCAATGCTGGACATGATGCCAAGATATATTAATCTCCACTGCCTCACATTATCCATAAACTTCCATTCCCTGCCTTTGAAATAAATGCATTGCGTGCCAGAATATGCTTTGCCACCATCAATACAAATTAAGCTGAGCAAACAGTTGAGTTACAGATCTGTAAATAGAGACAGGTGAGTTATATTAGTAAACAGATACCTTAAGGTTAGTTTACATAGTTCATTGCCTCTGTGGAATTGTACATAGAGGAATGACTTGCTGTATGTCTGAACTATGGTACTTAAGAAGTGATTATCCAGCAAGTAAACTTTTCAGCATGTTATGTGAAATAGAACTAATATTTGATGCTCTGAATTAAATTTGTATAACACCTTTATGTAAATTATCTAAAATGCCTTTGTGTCAAATAATGAAACATCTACATGAGGCAATGACCAAGTGTGTTACTTATGTATATGTATGCTTTGAGTCTTTTTTGTTTTAGAGGTACAGCTTTGGCCTACGAGACTGCACCAACCAACGATCATTCCTTACACTAGCACTATCCTACACACTAGGGACAATTTACAATTATTACTGAAGCCAATTAACCTCCAAACCTGTACGTCTTTGGAATGTGGGAGGAAACCACCCAGAGAATATCCACGGGGTCACGGGTAGAACATATGCGTACATTGTTCACCCTGTGTGTGTTTATGTGTGTTTGTAAGTGGATGTACATGCACTTATTTGTGGCTTATGTGATGTATATGTGCCACTCTTTCTCCCTTTTTTGTGAAAAATTGCAAGAAGGCTGATCCTTTCTGAAGCAGTGGATGTGTTGCGGGTTTTACCTGTGTGCTGCCTGGTGGCCGCCCTTTCACCTCAGAAAAAACGCACAGAATCTTCTTGCGTCTCAAGTGACACCTGATCTGCTTGGTTTCTTTCCTTCAGCCTCATCTTTATTATGAGGCAAGTTTATGTCCCCCTATCACATGGCTGAATTTGGGAAAGCAGGAAGACACATTCCATTATTGAGCGTCCCACTTCCAGCACTAAACATTGTCCCTTTCCCCTTTAGTATTCATTATTAAAATCATTTATTTTAAGGATTTTATTCAGGACATCGTTTCTGTTGGGTTGTTCGTAATCCACCTCTTAAATCATGGTCTTCATGGAGTGGACCTCAGGTAATCAGTTGCCAGGGAATGGTTGCCAGGTGAGAAGAGGGACGTCGGTACGCTGAACGATCCAGGGGCTTGCCTGGATTTTTTTTTGATTCACCAGATTTGGTGGCATTTCCAAACTCCAGTCCGTGGGCTAGCTCCTGTGGTGCGGCCCCTGATCTAAGGCTCACCAAGATTGGATGCTGCTCCATAAGACCTAGTGCATGGACTGGAGTTTGGAAATGGTGCCAAATCTGGTGGCTCGGATAGGAATTTCATTGTGTTATGCACATGTGACATTAAAGCACTATTGAGCTATTGAGGTGTATGTTTTGTGCACCTGTGTGCCATTCTGCATGATCTTTTGTCCATACGTGAATAGAAGCTTTCAGATGCTTATAAATATTTTTGTCCCAATTGAAAGTTGAAAGTCAAAACTGTTGGCATTGGCACAAACCCCTGATAGATGTTTGTTCTGGATTTCATAATTGCCTTTGGAACAGTGTGCCAATTATTATACTCTTAAATGTATCAGTCAGATTACTGTCATGAAAGAAGTATTGGATTCAAATTCACCAAACTTGGCATAAGAAGTATTTCCTTTAATTAGCATGAAAATAGAAGCCAAGAAAGAGTTATTAGAACTTAATCTGTGGAGAAGGCACTTTCTTTATTGAGACATTATGTTCCTGTTTCAGCAGGAATCTAATGTATCATTTGCGCATGAAGTTGCATTGTTCCTTATCCCCACTCTACCATTTTTCTCCTACCCTGCTAGCCCTAAAGACCCTGAATCCCATTTTGATGTGTTTCAATGTGAGCCTATTGCTGAATGTCAGGTGGCTATTCCATAGTGAATTGTCCTCACTAGTTTCCATCAGAGAACATTAGGTACTAATCAAAATGGGGATATCACCATGAGCTCAGGGAATAAACATTAGGACACAATGGTTCAATTGAGCTTTGTTTGTCACATGTGCAACTGCACAGTGAAATTATTTTTGCATGTTTATACGTGTAAGCGCCCCCATATTTTACTTCGGACTCACGTGAGTGACTACGTGAAGACCCTGCCAGCACGCATGCGCGACATATCGTCCAACACATTGCGAAGCGACAGGCAGGAGGAGTGTCGCTCATCCAGCGGTACGTTTAAAACGGACCTGCAGGTAAGTTTTCACTATTCTGAGGTCGTTTTTTGGGCGTTCTGTGTGATTTCTCTTACAGAGCAACACCCATTATGGACAAGTCGAGGACTCAGTCCAAACTGGCGGTAAAGCCACCTGACAGTCGGGCAAGTCCGTAGACTCGGCAGGGTCCGGGCTGGAAGACTCACCGCCTGCGGGTAGCGACAGCGGTCGTTTATCCCGCATGGAGCGGTTGATGGAGCAATTGCTCCAACGTGACCTACTCCAGCAAATGGAGACTGGTCACCATGGGTCTCCTAGGACACCCACTGCAGCACCTTTTACAGGGCTGCCAAATGTCTCCCCCTCCTCGGAGGGGAGCATAAGGAGTCAAATCTGGGCTGACTCTGAACAGGGGGATTTGGCCGAAGAATCATCCACCATGCTAGGGGTGCAGGAACAAGAGCTACTCAGCATGGTGTCCAAGTTTGCGATGCCTTCGCAAAAGGGACTGCCGTTGCAGCCGCAGCTGGCAGCCAGCATAAACTACCTCACCACCAACCAACTACAGGAACAGGCTATGAATGACACGGCTGCTAAATATTTAGCTCCATAAAACTTGTCTCCCTCAACGTGCCTGCGGTGAACAACCCCATCTGGGGAAACATCAGTGCTGGCATCAGGAACCAAGAAGTAAAGATGCAAAAGATTCTGAAACTACTGGCCTCTGGAATAACAGCATTTGCCAGGTCAGTGGACGGGAAGGATGTGTCGGAGGAGCAACAAGACGCTCTGGCACTCTTCTGTAATGCACAGTTCGAAATAAACTGTTTTAGGAAGAGTGTCATCCGACCTGCACTAAACCCCAAGTTCACGGGGTTGTGCAAAACCAGCAGCGCGCAGCAGCCTACTTTACTGTTCGGGGACAACCTGCAGAAGCAGGTTAAAGACCTCGATGAGGAGGCAAAGGCTGTCGGCATGATGAAAGTGCCGTCCACTACCAGGTCGTGGTAAAGATACGCAGCACCCCTATGCATCCACCAGCAGACCGCGTTACTACAGCGAAAGAGCAACAGCTGGTGAAAGCTCGAAGGCCGTACGACCAGGACAAAGGTCTTTTTCAGACCATGGCCCAGACCGGCCTTCGTGGAAGATGCGCCAACCCCACACCCCAGCGCCTCCACCTCCCAAGAAACAAGGACGGAAGAAACCAACACAACACCACCGGTAACCATGGAGGTAGGTGGGTCTGGTTGCTTCCGGAACATAGCATGTGTAACTTCTTCACAGATTGGGGGAAGTTTACACTTGTTTAGAAATGTAAACAGAGTTCCATAACTTCTGATCCTGTCATGCTGCAAAGTATTCAGGGATATAAAATAGAATTTGTTGACAAACTCCTCCTTCCGGTTCAGCATGCACCTAGCCGAATGTTTGTGCTTTCACAAAGAGAAAAATTGGAAGGTCATGCGGAACTGTTAAGACTACATACAAAAGGAGTATTTGAGAATACCAAACACTACAAAATGTGGCTCACGTGACTCCGAAGTAAAATAGTAAGATTAGTAAGATTAAATGAGAACTTACCAGTTTGAAGTTTGATCTTTATTTTATGAGGAGTTACGATGAGGGATTACGTGCCCTCTGCTCCCAACCATCTATTATAAAGCTCAATTGGTATTTTAGTTCTCTTATCTTACTATCTTTAGTCAACTCTACTATCAGTGATTTCACACCGCTGCTTTGAAGAATGTCGCACATGCGGGCTGGCGGGGTCTTCACGTAATCCCTCATTGTAACTCCTCATAAAATAAAGATCAAACTTCAAACTGGTAAATTCTCATTTAATCTTACTATTTTGCTGCCATTCTCAAAGTCCAAAGACCGATCCACCCTCTCGCTCGATCTATTGGTGCAGTTCCCGATCCCGATAAGCCCCAGTCCCCTTCGACTAGATCGACCCACGAACCGACGTCCATCTTCTCGCTTGGCCATATTTGTGTCCCGTGGGGAGCGTCTGCTGCAGATGACCTTGAAGGCGCTGGAGGCATTATCACGGATCACCCTCCTGCCACCCTTGCTCCTTGCATCCGACGTCTCCAGAGACTCCTTCCTGGTACTGCAGTCCACCGAGCCTTCGGGTCCTCCGGGTGGGTTCCCGGTTCCGCAGCCGCGGCACCTCAGGAATGCCTCTGCCGTCCAGTTTTTCAGGAAGGCATACAGGTAGCTGAGGTCAGATTAACCCAAACCAGCTTGCAACCAATTCATTTTCTAAGTGCTTGGTTACTCAATATGATGTTTTCATTGGCAGATAACCAACACAGTAGACATTATATTTTTCCCATTATTAAAGCGGCACTTATGATATGAAATCTTTTCAATGTAGATATCGTCTTAAGGATTTACAAAAACCTAGTATATTTTCCTGTCATTTCTTTGCCTGTTTGTTTCCGATATTGTCTCATGATTAGTAAGAGCATTAAATGTTACAGGGAGAAGGTGAGAGAATCAGGCTGAGAGGAAAAAAATACATCAGCCATGATTGAATGGTGGAGCTGACTTGATGGGCTGAATAGACTAATTCTGCTCCTATATCTTATGGTCTTATAGATGTTATCTCATTTAAAAGAAACTAACAAATGCCTGACATAAATTACTGTAACAAGAGCAATATCAAGCAGTCCGAAGAAGGGTCTCGAACCAACACGTCATTATTCCTTTTCTCCAGAGATGCTGCCTGACCTGCAGAGTTACTCCAAGATTTTATGTCCAATATCATACAAATATACAACTATGAATATCTTCAACAAAAATATACATTCAACATATCAAGATCAATAAGATCAAAGATTTAAAGAATCATTGTTCTTTTATAAATTTCAAGATGATGATTTTCATATCTAGCCTGCAATGAATGTGTAAATCAGTTTCCCATTATGGAAATTATCTAGTTTTCACTTCATTAAATGAAAAAGGCAGGAGTTTTGAAAATTCTATTGGACAATTAGGAAACCCTGATTTTACACCCAATTGGAACAGTGAAATTCTATCCTCATAGGTTTACCATTTAACAATCAATTCAGGTTTGCTAACTACCAATGTCACCAGAAGTATTCTGTGTATCATTTCAAAAACCAGGAACATTAAATCTAGCACTGAAAATTATTGCTGTCAGTAAGCTTCATTCACTCCAGAACTAACAAGCCAGAAGATTTTATCATGATCATATTGAATGGCGGTGCTGGCTCGTTGGGCTGAATGGCCTACTCCAGCACCTAGCTGTGATTCACAGACTTTAGACTTTAGAGATACAGCATGGAAACAGGCCCTTCAGCCTATTGAGTCCGCACTGACCAGCAATTGCCCCGTATACTAGCACTATCTTACACAAGGGACAATTTACAATTTTTACCAAAGCCAATTAACCTACAAACCTGTACGTCTTTGGAGTGTGGGTGGACCCCGGAGCACCTTGAGAAAACGCATGTGGTCACAGGGAGAACATACATACTCTGTACAGACAACACCAATAGTCGGGATCAAATCTGGGTCTCCTGTCCTGTAAGGCAGTAACTCTACCAATGTGCCATTGTGCCACCGCCCCACAGGTCACTTAATTCCTAACTTCTACAGTATGCCTGCACAATGCAACGTGGAAATCAAATACCAGCTAATCCAAGTCCCCTCTGCTGGTGAACTCAAACCTGGGCCCAAGGGCAGAACACACTCACACGGAGCTGGACAACTGAAGTCACTTCACATCTGGCCCCTCAGCTTTAGGCATGAAATGACAGGTGTATGTAGTGTAACAATGATTGAAAATGTAAGTGCACGTGAGTGCCTTCATTTTACTTTACTTAATCTTAATGATTTTAATTAATTTCTTGGGGTTTAAATGTGTTGTAAGGATCTTTTTGTTATATATCTGATCTGACTGAATTGCATGCAAAACAAAGTTTTTCGTTGTACCTCAGTACAAATGACAATAATAAATCTAAGCCTAAACCTAAACTATGACCTTTCACACACATATGGGGGGGAGTTACACATACATGTGTTTGTCATCAAATTAATGAATTATCACTGACTACATATAAGGAGGAAAATGCATAATTTTATTTAACGTTAAATATTATGCAGTGTTAAATAAATATTGGGACTTGCATGATCAAAACAGAAAGCAAAATATAAATATGTTTGTGCTTCAATAATGTAAATTGTTTGATGCTAAATTGGAATTGTAGAACAGTTTGGCATCAATTGGAGCAGTCATTTCTATTCTAATAACTAGAAATGGAGGTGGCAGAGTAAAGGGATTTTTAGAGCTCAGGCAATGGTGAAGACTTTGCCTAAACAGTGAGCAAAAACATAATATATCACTGCAGCAGTGATGATCTCATTGATGTCTTCTGCAGCAGACTCCTCAATAGAGTTGTAGGCATGCATTTAAGAATAAAAAACGAGTAGGCCTATATCTTTCTGCTGGGTTTTGCTGCACATGCCCCGCATTATTCTATACAGCAATAGCATAATTTCACCATTGATTAACCTCACTACTCTGTACCCAATGTACAAATTCGCATTGCAAGTGCGTAATCCAAATTTTCAACATCCGCTATAGTTTTTGAAGGATTCAATCACATTTAATGATGCATTTTATTTCACAGTTCATTCCCAAGCAAAATATATATATGTGCATTGTGACTGAATTTCTGGACCTGATCTTAATACTTTTGGTTCAAGTTGAATTATTTTTATAGACCAATATTTACACAACAATAAACAGAAGAAAATATTCCCAAGCCATCAAAAATAAGTACATAAAAGTGAACCTTTTAAGTTCAATGATGAACATATCAATGTGTAGTATTAAGGTTTATAATGAGATTTTTCCAATCATGTTCTTTAATAAATTTTAAATGATATTTGGGAATGCATTGCTGAATTCTACAGCATAGATTGCAAGCCTGGGGTCCTTGGATCTAATGTGATTTGCGGGGAATCTAAAAAGATTCTGAGGTCAGTAGGTTTCAGTCAGTATATAGTAGCCTCCCTGGTCACAGTCTCTTGAGTGTTCTGTATATGTTTCCGCATTGGGTGATGTTGAACATGTTTTCACCGTCATACACTCAGGAAAGTTATTTGCTGCAATAAAACCCACAGGCTTTTATTTGGGCAGATGATGCTACTACCTGATCATTGTTAACTCACCTTCAACGATAGCCTCTTTCTTTTCCTTTATGGGCCTGTCCCACTTAGGAGATTTTTTAGGCAACTACAGGTGACTAATTTGTCGCCACAGGTTCACCAGTGGTCGCCGAGAGTAGTCTCCTCAGTCGCACAAAACGTCGCACAAATGATGAAACAAGAAACTGCAGATGCTGGTTTAAATGCTGGAGTAACTCAGTAGTTCAAGCAGCATCTCTGGAGTACATGATATTTCCGGTCAGGCCATTTCTTCCGTCTGGAGAAGAACCCCGACCCGAAACGTCACCTATCCAGGTTCTCCAGAGATGCTGCCTGACCCGTTGAGTTACTTCAGCATTTTCTGTCTTGCCAACACAAATTATGTCACTTCCATCCATGAAACCTGACATAGAAACCATTCATCAACAGTAGCAGAATGTACTGACACCAATTTTATTTCAGGTAGCAAAGGCTGAATTTCTGGGCCCAAAGATCCTTCAAAAAATACAAAATGTTTAAGGGCCTGTCCCACTTTCACGACCTAATTCACGACCTTTTTTACTTGTGGACATTTTTCATCAGGCTAGAAAAACGCCCCGACCTACTTGATGCCACGAGTACCTATGACTAGCATCACAACCTCCTACGACCTCCTACAACCTCGTGACGACCATGCTGCGAGTATGAGTCAAGGGCAAACTTGGCAGAGGTCATCCAGATGTCTGGCGCTGTTAGGCAGCAACTATACCGCCGCACCTCAATGCTTGAAACTGCTTGAAAAGATTTTGCTGGAATGCTGAGGATCAGCTAGACCATTGTTTGTGTTCTATGTTGAAGCAACTCACTTGTTATTAACCTTGAAGAAAATTTCTCAAAGAACTCCACCAAACTCAATGCACGAGGTTTCCTTTCACTGACACAGGCACCTGTTACTGGTCAGTTTATTGGGATCCTTAGTATCCATCAGCTGTGAAGTCATCAAGCTGCCCGAACAGTCAATCAAATTAAAGAATCTCTTTCACTACAAAAGAGGAATCAAAATGAATATTTTTAATCAACTTTTAAAAATATTTTATAGTGTTAAATAAAAGTTGTAAAATATATGTACAATTAAATTGGAAGCTGGAATACCATAAATATTTGAATTTGAAATACTAACATGAAACAATTGAAATGTACAATTGTAAAAAAAATGTTTTCATCCGATTTGTGAAAGTATATTATATTAATGATTTTATTGCAATTAAATAATATTTATTTATATTTTAATTATAATTTAATATACTATTAAAATATTTCAATATCATGGTTCAAAGCACAACTTTGAGATGTGTTAAGGCGTGATTAGCTTGTGCCTAATTTAAATTTGTGTTAGTTTATGTGATTAGTCTGGTTGCAGGCACAAGGATGCTGGTTTGTGGAGAAAAGAAACACAAAGTGCCGGAGTAACTCAGCGGATCAGACAGCGTTTGGAAGACAGGACTAGGTGACTCTTCAGTATGAAGAACAGTCCCGATCCGAAATGTCAATAATCAAAGTCTATCAGGGATGCTGCCTGGCCCACTGAGTTACTCCAGCACTTGTTACTCCTGCACTGAGTTACTCCAGCACTTTGTGTTTTTTGATTAGTTATGATTCTATGGAGAAGGTTGCAAACAGCTCATAATTTGTAGGTGAGCACACTCACCAGCAATGACTTTGGGTTATCTAGCTTAAGATATTTGCACACAGAAATCCCAAAGTTACCATCAATTTTGCACCAAATGCTGATAGTGTTGCTATTATCGCAATAATAAAATTGGGGATAATATATTTTATTCTATTTCAGAATATGTGTCTAACCATATGCTGATAACATCAGTGGTCTGCAGAAGATTGAAACCTTGTGCAAAACTGTAGAAGAGAGTTTCAAATGCCTCTGCTCTTGCTCTGCAGAACTCTGTCCCTAAATCATTCTGCCTCCCCATCCCTTTCTTCATCTTTAAAACCTTATTCATTTTCTTTAGCTAGAATTGCAGTCATTACTAATATCTCCCTCCTGATCTTGGTGCCTATTGCTATTGTGAGGCAACCTTGAACATGTTTTGTATAAAGGGAACAATATAAATGCAATTGGAGGTTCTGGTGCGGAAATTGGTTCTGAGCTGATACATGGAAGTTAAATATATTTGGATGTTCTCTCTTTTTCTTACTCCATTTTACCCTTTATTTATGAGGATGAAAATGACATAAAAATATCAAGAACCCAGATATGACTGTATGCATCATTATTTTATTACTTTAGGTCTTCCATTGTTGCATTCAATTGTATCTTTAATATTCCTAAAGGTCTGCACCTATTTTCTTCCCAGCAAGTTTTCTCAAAATGTTAGCTCTTATTTAAATAAAGAAGCTCATTCTGATATCATTGATAAATTTATTTTAAACTACTATAATTTCTAATCTATAGCTCCATGTTCTGATTTAATAGAACTCTTTTACTTACTTTTGTCTAAGTTATTAAATATCTGATATAAATCAATAAGAATATTCTATGTGGATCCTTTCATATTGTAGTGACATCTGCAATTGTCCTGTTTTGCATTCACAGTCATGTGAGCTTTTCCTATTGGAAATGTTGTATTCTGACCAATGCATTGTAAACCTCTCGTGGTCTGGAAAGTTATATCCATTACTTTTGGTTAATGAGGTGTAACCTAAAACCCTGTGATGTAGGTCCTATTCCATGGCATAATATAGGATGATGCTTCACTGCAGTGGTGAAGAAATACTGGAATGTCAGGGATGCATTTTTCCAAAAGAAACATTCACCCAACATCGGCCATAGATACACAAGGAACTGCAGATGCTGGAATCTTGTGCGAAATACAAAGTGTTGGAATAACTCAGTGAGTCCAGCAGCATCTGTGGAAGGAATGGACAGAGGGCGTTTTTGGTCAGGGCCCTTCTTCAGTCTGAAGAACGGTCCAGACCCGAAAACTCACCCATCCATTCCCTCCACAGATGCTGTCTGACCCACAAGTTATTCAAGCACTTTATGTTTTGCACTTCATCACCCATTCATCACCCATGAAGGTTCAAATGGCAATATTTAAGTCAGGGTGTTCTAAGAAAGGTCGCGACCCGAAACGTCACCCATTCCTTCTCTCCAGTGATGCTGTCTGTGCCGCTGAGTTACTCCAGCATTTTGTGTTCTCCTTGGTTCACTACCTTGGTGAATATCTTTCCCTCAACCAACATTACTAATCAAAGATGATTGGGTCATTATTTTTGCTGTTTGTGGAACCGCTCTGTTCTCATGATAGCCTACAGTCCAACCATGACTACACTGCCACACAAAGCACTTCAATGGCTAAAGGCCAATGGGACTGTTGTGTGGTTGTGTGAAGGACCACATGAATGCCATTTCTCTCTTTACTCGACTTCATTCTACATTTGTTTTTAATTGCTTTGCCGGATTATACAGCCTGTGAAAATAATCAACTAACCACCAACCTCCTTTTCTAATCGTCTTGTTCATTTTGCCTCATTGATTGCAAACTCACGCAGCCTTTTATAAAAAACTAGTTTTGTTTTACATTTAAATTTAACGTGTGATTGTGTTCTCTCAACTGGTTGCAAAACTTGCAGAACTGGTTTTGCTCCTTCTGGGAATATTTAACTCCCTTCTTTATCTCAACTGACCTTTGTACCCTGGTATCATGGGCAAACTAATAACTTTAAATTTGGCCCTGATAGTCATGGTTTTAATCTACATTATGAACAACAACATCCATTTATCAAATCCAATGAATCTCCAATTCATACTCTCACCCGGCCACCTTTCCACCTTTGATTTTCTCAAAGATACTCTGCTGTTTAAATCGACTTCTTAGCATGTCCTGTATTCAACCAGAGCTGCTTGTCTTTTTATATACAAACGTTTCATTTAAGAAAGCTCTCTCTAATTCAAGCAAGTTTGTCATTGGAAGTGTCTTTACATATTTTATCTGCATCACTCTCAAATTCTAAATAGTGGGGGAATGTTATAATGCAACATTACTGTAATCTTTTTGTTGCTGTATTTACTGTAATTTTTAATATCTACAAATATATTGCAGATCAGAACATCAGTCATTAAATGAGGAAGCTCTTTCTAATATAATTGATACATTTACTTAACACTAATTTACATTTTAAACTCTGGTATCATTTTTGCCTAAGAGGTATTACACCACGGTGGTTAAATTACTATACTATTGATCTAGAGACATGAGTTCAAATCCCACCTAGGCCGCTGGGAAATTCAAATTCAGATAATTAAATAAATGTGGAATGGATGCCAGTAGCAATAAAATATCATTTAAAGTGTGTTTTTTTTTTTTGGGGGGGGGGGGGGGGGGGGTTTAAATCACATTTCGTTCTTTAATGTACTAAAGGGAAGGAAAGTGTCCCTGTTTATCTGACCTGTTCCTGGCTCCAGGTGAACGAACCAATGTGCTTGACTGTCAGCTGCCCTTTGAAATTAC
Organism: Raja brachyura; assembly: GCA_963514005.1. Next base: position 139,926,508 of record OY740781.1, read on the forward strand.
TTTCGGGCTCTATAGTTCGTGGGGAGGTGGGGATGAGCTACACATGCAGGACTTGTCACTGCCGTCGACTTCCCGTCAACCAACGTAAAAGACCGGTAACTGTCTGGGTCGTGTTTGGTATCTCAGTTCAAGAGATCTTCAACAGCTCTCCGTGATTCCTTCTGATCGTAGTCACTGCCCAGAGCTGTTTACCAAGTCTTCACCGGAGCTGTTATCACCGGAGACTCATTAATGCTAACTCACATGGGATAATGCATGAAAGTAATAGATGTCAATCGCAATAGCCCAGTGCTGCGTTTTAATTTAGCTTAAGTGACGAAATAACCCAAAATAGACTAAATTCAAAGTAGTATGTCGACGTGTATATTGGTCCATAAATTGCGGGAGAATTCACCGAGGAAGGAGGCCGCTTTGTTCCGTCCCTGAAAACTGCAAAACTTCTCTGTGGCCTTTGACAAACTTGTGTTGACTGGTTCAAACGCAAGGGACCCGTTAAACTCTAGAATCTTTCAAGTGTCCGAGAAATCAGGTTAAGGAGTGAGGAGAAAAGTTACCGAACAAACAGCGTTAGTTGTTGTTTTTTTGTTGCTTTTGTGGAAATAAATTGGATCGAGATATTGTGAAAACGTAGAAGAAAGGACGTTCGGATTAACGTCAATATTTTATATTGACCAGTTGTGAGAACACAATCGCATGTTATTTGTTAGCGGCAAATATGAAATAAATTCTGAATATTCGATTGAACAATGTTAGCTACTAAAGAAACTGCGATTTAGAACCAATTTTATTTCATTAGAGAATCCGCCGCTCATTTCACTGGTGAACTGATTTTTATATTTGTTTGTTCTCGAGGATCAGATCATCCGGGAACGGTCCCGTGGTTTAGTGTTCAATGTCTTTCACTGTTACCGAGCTGCACGTTTGTGGAAACAGATTGTTTTATTAGTCTTTGCTGTGCTCAGCATAAGACCACACACGAACTCTTGCCTTTTGAACCAAATTAGCATGTAATGAACATGGTTATTGGGGAACGATCGAACCAATCCGGACCTTCATCTTAATCAATACAAAGCTGTCGACTTGTGCAGTTACCGCCTGCAAAGCAGGTTTTTAAAGCCCCTGGAACATCAATAACAAATAGCATCCTCTGGTGGTATCTGATCTCTCCTTCAATGCAATGAATGGCGGTGGTGTGGAACTCAGTGGGAAATTGTCTGGCCCTTTGTGAAATATCCGTGTCTCCCGAGTCTGCGAACCTTGGCAAAACGCTGCTCACAAGGAATCACACTCACAAGAATGCGGACTGCCCTTTGAGACCGAAGGCACTTGTTGCACGACTTGGAGAGAGGCACTGGGCTTTTTTTTAGTCTTAACGGTGTTCATAAAAGATTTGTTTTATATGATAAAATTATCTATATATAATATGAATATATATATATATATATATATATATATATATAATATGAATATATATATATAATTAATATATATATAATTAATATATATATATATATTAATATTGTTATTTTCCTGACTTAGCCCGATTGAGCATTTAAGCAAATCCTAAACCAACCATCTTTGTAACATATTGCAAGCACTTTTCTCAGCTAAGTGTTTCATCTATCGGTCCTTCTGTTGACACGAACTGTCCTGACTTCACGCTCAACGGCGGTTTCCCGTGCGCCTTTATTACACTCCACTCCTTCCACTCAGCCAGCAGAGTTGGAAGATCAAAAGTGTCTTGCAAACCATCGCTTATTAAAATAGGACGTTTTGAAGTTACGTCAGAGATAGTTCGATACATTGTATTGCCCGCGTGGTGACATCACGCAAAGGACTTTGCTAGTGAATCACTTATTAATGCCTTCATTTCATTGTATACAAATTAAGTGACCTAAAATAGGAAATACTGAACAACTTCAGAATTTTCTCTTTGCCCAAAACAAAAATCAAAAGCAACTGGAAACCAAATAAGCAAGCCAGGGCGTGATATTTTGCATTGAGGTAATTTTAGCCACTTATAAAACGAAATTCGTTCTCAACATTCTTTACATCTAAATGATAAAAAAAATAAGGACGTCTCCATTAATAGTAATTATTATCCCTGCGCAGAAAAAAAAGCTGGATTAATCCTATACAGTAATTAATCCTATACAGTAATCGAACAAGACATTTCTCAAAGATACCAGCAATTGCAGGTGTCGATTTACTAATAAAAACACAGCGTGCTAGGCAGCATCTCTGGGGGACGTGGCTAGGTAACGTTTAGGATCTGGACCCTTCAGACAATCCTTCGAACATCCCGCCAGAGAACCGATAGTTTCACACCATTAATACTGAAATCCATCTAAAGCAGCAGCGCGAAATTAAGTAGAACTTTACAACGCATAAGAGTAGCCAACGTAATTGGTACATTTTTTCACATAAAAGAACAAATAGACTGGTACCAACTAATCATTGGTATATAAAGGTCTAGGCGCACAGGTAAATCTAGATCAAATTTGCACAGGGGCGCAGAAGGAAATTGGTTACACCACAGGTTTCAATCAGCCTTCCAATGACGTTTACTTTGTAACAAATTATTGTTGATTTCTGCGGGTGAAATTAGTGAGAATCTGTACATCTGGGGGATGACATACTGTCACAGCTTACTTTCACTGTTTACATCATTCTGTTGTTATTATCGTTTGTTATCCCACTAACAGAAAACGATACAAAGTGCTGGTGCAGTAACTCAGCGGGCCAGGCACGCTGAGTTACTCAAACACGTTGTGTTTTTTTTTGTCGTGTAAAACAGCCTCTGCAGTTCTTTCTTTCTACTTGTTATCCCACTGTTGGGGTGTCTCGCGGACATTTATTTCGTACGTGTCCTGGGTGCTCTTTCCCCAGCCGACCCAATTGAGAAAAAAAGATTCAACTGCATCTCTGGAACGTGCCTCTTTACCAAGAATTACTGCAGCGAGTCTTGCAGTCCTGGGATGGTCTCTACCTGCGCCAGCTGTTGTCCTCTGACCCATCATGTGATTCCCCCCCCCCCCCCCATCCCTTGTTTCTATGCTAATTTTGATTAGGTCTCCCCCCCCCCCCCCCCCTTTGTGGCAAACAATATCGTGTTTTTTTAAAAAAGACAATGCAATAGGACAATAAAATGTCAAAGTGGATTGGATCGTTTTGGCTAGACTTCGAGATGATGGAACCAACATACTCCACCTTTTGTACTTCCTTCGCCGTATTAAACTCTGACCTGAACACCAGTTCAGATTTACAAGTTTTGTTAATTCGCCTCCCTGTCTGCAGAGCTACATTAACACCAAGTTCCCACCCCCTTTTAAAAAACGAACGCCGGTCGGTTTTAATTCACCATCCAATTGATACAAGAGTCCTCCACACAAACAGTATTTTTCTTCTCCGAGGCCCGCAGTGTCATGAATGGGTGTCTGCAATTGCCTTCGATATTCCCATTAAAGCTACACGCCATTTCAACTCACGGCCTGAGTACAAAAGTCCTGTTAGTTCTCATGGTAATTGATCAGTTTGCTGTGGTAAAGTAAAGGCGATATACTTAAAGAAGATGTCCCCGTGATGACGGTAAATGGCAATCTAATGTCCCCCTAATCACTCTTGATGCCGCTTCGTTACACTGAACAGCTTTCCAGTTTAATTCGGCGGATTCCTTCAAATCTGGAGCAGATGTTATTTTTCCCCGCAAATCTTTCACTTAAATATTTGAATTTCCGAATTAAACCTAAAGTGCCTCTTTATCCAGCTGCCCGAATTATATAAATCCAGCGCAATCAAGCGTGGAGGGCCCAGACTGAATAATATGCTTACTTAACCAGAAAGGAACCGCTCAAAATGTTAATGACCACCCCCCCCCCCCCCCCCCCCCCATATACTTTGTTCTTAAGGTTCAGCACTTGAATTTCCAATCCCTAGAAATACCAGACGAGTTCCATCAGCCAAATCTCCTAATGACACTTCAATTCAGTACAAAAGGTGTGATTTCATGAACTGTTATTTGGTGACTGAATTGAGATCCCTGAGTAATCGTAGGATGGATACCGTTATAAATTTAGTGCCTTTCGATGTGGAGTTACACTTTTTTTTTTAAAGTATCCAAATTTCACGTCCAACGGAGGGAATAGAGGGTGCAAATCGACGCGATTTCAGCACCGTTAAAAGTAAGTGCCAGAGGTTACTGGCGAGCTGCGAGCGTGCAGTTGGTGCAGACTGCAAACTCCAAGGAGATAAATAGGCTACGGTGCAAGTGTTAATACCCCGGGCGAGGCAAAAAGGTCACAAAGCCCCAATTGTAAAGAGACTCTCCGAAAGCTGCCGGAACGAAAACGTATTCGAATTATAATATTTATTAAACGCTAACGAATTAAAAATATCTTACTTTTTTTTAATCCACAAACACAAATCCTGGCAACACTTGCATTCTGACTTCACAGGATTCCAAACACGAAAATCGAAACGAAATCTATACATTAAAAATTAAGCGCTAATTTAAAACGATATTTCCTTATACAAAATGTATTTTACACATAAATATTCACAGTTATTTTCTTCTGTTCGATATTTAATACATGAGTTATTTACAAGACGTGGAGCCCCGAATACTTCCCCTCTCCACCCCACAACTGACCGTCCCAGACCCTCACCTGAATATATTACTATACACCTATCTCGGTATAAAAACGTTCCGCCAACCAGAATGCCCGTTGGAGATCAAACGCGCCCTGTCCTTGTGAGTAGAGCCATGGGAATTAGTGCTGGGGCTTCTAACAGATCTTCCCATCACTTATATAGACTATAAAAATATATACATCTCTGAAAATGTACAGAGAGAGTGGTGTAGATAGAGAGGGGGGAAGAGAGATAGGGGGAAGAGAGAGAGGGAGAAGAGAGGGAGAAGAGAGAGGGAGAAGAGGGAGAGAGAGAGGGGGGGGGAGAAAGTGAGAGAGAAATGGGGTTTAGTGCTAAATTCGGTGGAATCAAGAATTATAAAGTCTTCCGCCTCTTATGAGCTCTCGTTTTCACTCGTGTGGATGTGCAAAGTGGTGGGTTTGTGTTTCTTTAGCAACTGGGAGATCTTTTCATCGTCGGAATTGGGATCCAGCGGCTTGTTGTATTCGTCGTCCTCGTCGTCGTTCTCCGAGGTGCCCTTTAATCTCTCAGTCTCCGAGTCCTGTTTCTTCTTGGCCGTGGCCATCTCTGCCGCGTGCTTCTTTCTCCACTTTGTCCGTCTGTTCTGGAACCAAACCTAAATGGAAAAGAAGACCGGTTCCCCGGATAGTCGGCAATTAAAGGAATGCTTGGTTGAGTTAGGTTTATATATAATAAAATAAAACTTTGTTTTAAATCACCCACCATTATTCGCTTTCACGCCTTGCTCATTGAAATCAGCCGGCAGGGAAAGCGGGCGCCTCCAGTAACACAACCCCTGTCAGAAATATTTACCACTTTCGCTTACATTCTGAGATTAAGGTCGGCAATTTTGACATCTGCCGCGAATGACGAGGGCTGAATTTACTCTGGTGTAATTTGAGAAACGAGAGGCAGAAGCCAGATGAAGTATCTTGCAGCCTCAAACTGCCCGGCGTTGCATGGTTTTCGAATTTATCCTGTCACTTGTGTGTTGCTAAACACACAAACGCCCCCCTCCTCCTCTCGCAGAAGCGCCATCGTATTAATTCAACACCCACTTTGCAGAGTTTACATGTTTTAGTGTAGATTTAATCATGTAGCTGCATATGTAAATATTATATATTTAGTAATTGTATTTATGAGTGGATATGAATATTAGTCGCCATCAATTCTCAGCCTCTTTGGAGGAACCATCTGCCACAAACTGTGTGTAGTTAGTGGGAGGAAAATTAAACACCGCTATTTAATCTTATTTCGCTATATACGCCATAAAATAATAATTTATATCCCAGCGATAAACCACGCAGAGGAATTTGCCAATTCTTTAACAGGGGATGGGTTAGAATTTGTAACATCATAAACGCACGGCCGTTTTCAATATGCATGCGTTTAGTGATACTGTCGCTAACTTTAGTTTAAATGCTCGGATGATGCAAACACTTTCTCAAAGAAAAATATGTAAGTGGCAATTTCTGGGAGCAAAACTACAGAGTGAAACGATTCCCCCACAAGTTCGCAAACAAATGATTTTGGAATAAGAGCAGCAGCGCATTTACAAAGCCGTGGCGGCTGGCATGAAAAATAAACGAAATCATTTGCCACACTCAAGGAATAAAACACTGCACATTCCAGAAACGACTGGCAAAATTATATGTCTAAACTGAGCGAAAGTGACAGTACATATTAGCTGCTGGTTTTGCTATAATTTACAAAATGGACCAATAGATACTAAATGAAGATATATCTATGCTTTTTAAACAGTCTGATGAATGGCCATTTGGTATTTGAAAAAAAACAGTCCCTATCATCACGTACATCGGAATGTGATGAGCGCTTAAATATATATATTTTTAATTTCCATATTTTAAGTATATATTTTCCTAATCTATTAGGGTGCAGAGACTTTTTTAAATGCGTTTCGTTGCTCATTAAAATAAACGTTTAGACGCGTCAGTTAGAGATTTCTTAAACTTTACTGTATTTTAATCTGATACATGAGCACCATTTAAGGTTTGTCAAGACAATCTTACCTTGACTTGACTCTCCGTCATTCCTAGTGAATACGCCAATCTCGCCCTTTCAGGCCCTGCTAAATATTTAGTTTGTTCAAAAGTTTTTTCCAATGCAAAAATTTGTTGCCCGGAGAATGTAGGCCTGGTGTGTTTCCTTTTTCCGTCTTTGTCAATCAGCATGGCGCCCTGATCTGAAATTAGATAGCACTGGAAATGTTAAAGAAGCAGCATTATTTTTACTCGCTAGTTATCGGTAAAATACAATGAAAATGATTGCAGCTACCACATGCAAATGTACAGAGGTTGAACTGAAATGTGATATGTTTGCATATGTAATAATGCCAAAATAGAAACAAACATGTTTCTGATCAAAAGGTGGCGATTACACAAAAATATTTACCATTCTTTACAAGCAGACACAAGGACATTTTTTAAAATTCTATCGAATAGCTTAATGGTATATTTGAGGCAATAAATATGTTTAGGCAGTTATAATTTGACAAGACATTAATTCTGTGCTTAGCAATTGGATTTTTATCTAATCTAGAAAAGCTATTAGTTCGACCAGATAACGTGTCTGCTAAATTAACAGAAGTATAACTGGAATATAAAGTTTGACTTCAATGGGAAATTAATTTGAATAAAAACGTTGTTGTTTGCAAAACTGCTTATTAGAATGAACGGAATGCAAATTAGAACGAAATAATTGAGAAATGATCGTCAAGTTGTCTAATAATATTAATAAGGTTTTCTAGATGACTGCAATAAAGAGGAGGGGGGCAGAAAAGAGAATACTTACGGGGTGAGCATCCCAGCCTGGCTTCCCTCCACGGCGGACTTTGCATTACTCCAGGCCAGAAGATGGGCGTCCTACCTGGCAAGTCAGCCAGCGGTTTAGGGTAACGGGCCACTGCTGCCGCCGCCGCAGCCGCTGCCGCCGCCGCCGGGCTGAAATACATACCGGGTGGCGGAGGACTCAGGCTGGTGTTAAATCGCGGGATTCCCGAGAGCAAAGTAGAAGCGACCCCTCCTCCTCCTCCTCCGCCGCCGCCGCCTCCTCCTGGAACTCCCCCGCCCATTAGCATCAGCGGACGGTTCAGGATGTCGTTGATGCCGTGAGGAGTGGCGGAGGCCAGTTGCTGTGTCATGAAAGCGGGCAGGCTGGACGTGCACTTGAGCCCCGCCGCCGTCGCCGCCGCGGTGGTAACTGCACTGATAATACCTGGCGGACTCGGGGAGGATGAAGTGGAGGAAACCCCGGCCCCCGTCCCAGCTCCGGGCTGCATGGAGTAAGGGTACAAGGGATTCTTCATCTCAGTCATTGAGTGTAGGGCCGCTAACGGCGGGCTGCTTAGCACGAACGCGCTCTGCCGGCTCCCGTCCATCTGCCCAACGGCTAACATTACCGAAAAGTGGTCAGATTCAGTTCCAACTTCTCACAAGAAAAGGAAGAGGCAAGAGAGGAGAACAACGGCAGCTTTGCTTCACTTCTATTTCGCTCAGTCCTCCAAACAAAATGTCCAGATTCTTTTTCCTCTGATCCTGTTTTATACCTGGAAGGGGGAGGGGAGGGGTTAAATATTTGTGTTTTGTTCAAAAACAAAAAGGTCAACAGAATTATTAAAGCAACGGCAACTAGTGTTGGATTATGTCTTGCCCTGAGAATTTTGGATGCATGATTTTAGATTTTGTTTTTCAAAACGACGGGCTGTAAAGACTTATTGAGCTGTCGCCTTGCCGTCCCAGCATGAGGCAATAAATGGCTCTCATCACTTCAGGCGCTTTCTAGCCGCGCTGTCTGCAGAGAAAGTGCAAAAAAACTTTCCGGCGGTCAATCAAAGTGGACGGGGCGAAGCAAGACACGCCTCGGCCGATTGGTCTAGATCGCCGTGACGCAACAAACACTGGGCCAGTCACCCTCCCCCAATTGGCTGACGAACAATGCATATATTTGCATATATTTGCATATTCAAGTGACATCCACAAGCGGAATAAAGGTTTCAAACTACAATAGCATTTTACACAAGGTCTAAAGTCCAAGAGAGCCTTTATTTGGACCTTGGAGAGAGAAAAAAAAAACATCTGCCAAAACATCTGACTTGGTTTGTTAAACTAATCCAAGGATTGAACTTTTTATAAGAATTGCATTGACGAGAGATATCCCCTTAAAAGCCGACTAACGGCGTTTGCGTTAAGATTGTTAATTGGGTAACATGCGCTTTTCATGGGGATATGCGAATTAAATTATTTTAACTAAACAAAAGGTAAATGCAGAAAAATCACACACACTTGCGACAGATGCCGAACGCGTGTCAGGGTCCAACCAGTCGTTGGTAAATGCTTCTGATAAGGTCAAATAATCTGTGAAGTTTATTTTAACATAATTACTGGAGTCAACACACCTGCTTTGAATTAACCCTTGGTTCGTTTAAATCTTTCATTTTTATTTATCATTATTTCTACTGATTTTTCGAAATGAAATTAATTTTGATGCATAAAATCAGCCGTGAATTAATGCAATTATATTATATGCTTGGACTGACTTTTTCATCCCAAAGCCCGTTTAGTTAGAAGCAGTCGTTTATAGAGAATTGTCAATACTCATTTTTTTCTCCTTTATGACAGCGCTGTGTCCAGGATGACAGCAGTGAAGTCGCCTTCCTACCCGTTACCGTTAGCAATGGAGTTTCCAGAATTACAAAGGGCAGCGTAAATGCTGCTGTGATTAACTGCTGCTAATGCCATGTGAAATCTATGTCGATATTATCATTATTCGCTGGCTGTGGAACACAAATTGTGAAAATGAACTGAATATATTCATATCCCAGCCCCCTCCCAACTCACCCGAGGAACATCGACAGTTCAGTACAGGAGATCATTTATCGATTCTTTGAGATCGTTTGTTTTATCAATGACAATGGAATAGGTAAAAGATAAATCAGTCCTTACACTTGGTTAAGCAGAACAAACGCTATATGCCGACAGACAAAACAAAATACATCGCGTTTGGAACGTTATGATTTACTTTTCACGGCCTTTTATACATTTTAAATGCAATTGGCGATCTATATTTTTTTTTACTGGAGATTGGTGTTCGTGAAATCCTATTCAATGGATAATTAATACAATTCTGTTATGCATGCAATATGTTTGCTGTGAAACCAATAGGTACGTTAAAAACACACTTACGTAAACTTGTGAAGTTCTTGTAATTTATTTGCACGAAATTACTAAATAAATGTTCGCGCGTGTAAAAATGATCTGTCCTGGTATTATTTGCCTTTCGCAAAATTCCAATGGTTTCTGGCGGGCAAATTTAGCGACTGGCAACTCTTGTTTACGGAAGAAATTTCATTGCTTTATTTCAATAATGGCCTTTAAAACGAACTGCACAATGTAGAAGAATATAGTCCATGTTCAACATAGCCCGCAATCCATCCATTATTTTATACACTTGTATTTCATAGATGTTTGCAGAAAAGATACCTTGTGGATTGAGACATTATAACAAATTACATGCATAACACTTTGGCCCAGATTAAAATCAAACTAAGAAGAAGGGTTCCAATTCCGAAACATCACCCATTCCCTTTCTCCAGAGATGCTGCCTGGTCCGCTGCGTTTGTCTACATTCGGTTTAAGCCAATCTAAGAAGCATTTAGGTAATATATATTTCCGCATACTATTTTGGCTGTTTTCATTGTATCCGATGACAAAAGGATGACATTTTACTACAATTGTATTTTTCTTAAGAGTGTTTCACTCATGTGCTTAATATGCAGCTATGATTTGAACCGAAACTTCTCACTTCTCAACTCGTGTCCTACACCCACGGTGGAGATTCTGGATCATGTCGAAGGGACATATTTCAAAGACAGTGAACTAAATTGTAGTCAGTGCTCCTGAACTATAGGACCACTGTAGTATCACAACACCCAGTTCCACACAGCAGACGTGCGCTTGCAATAAAGAAAAAACAGATTTCTGTATCGAAATAACTAAAAAATCTAAAAGTTAGAAACCTACCACCATTCGGTTGTAACTCTTCAGAGGAAGAAGCTTCACGAAAGGAAAGAGGTGCGTGGAGTCATGTGAACTGCACACGTATACTGCCACATGCAACAGCACGTCTCTGTGTGACTAATAGACTCGGTATTAAATTACTATCACATTTGGGAAATATTTGGTATGTGTGCCATGTTTCAATATAATGTACAAAAATCGAAGTGTCTTTGAAAAAAAAATCGAGAAAATGTGCTATTCAAACAGCACTGCTATTCAAATATTCAAGTATTTCAACTGGTTACTTTTATGTGTAGGATTTCTGTAGGTCCCTTGGACCCACTTCGCCGGTTCAGCGGCGCTGAGTCGCTCAGAGCGCGACACCTGCCGGAGAAACCCAACAGCGCAGCCCAGAGCGCATCAGACTCTTGCGAGGTCTTAAATCACCGTGTCCGTGCTCGATCCCGGAGAAACGAATAATGGCCACATGTATGTTTTTTTTACCATCAGTTGAGAGTCGGGAGATGTTGGGTTCCTTTGACTAGGTTTGAATTGATAAACACTTGACAGTGGCTGGAATCTGGTTTGGTCGAAAATGCACTATGTATCTCACCGTTTTTTGGGGGATAATTCTAAATTATCCATTGATATACTAACGACCTCTATTTCGCCGAAACAATTTAATATGTGCCCCCACCCTATTTTAAAATGTCGTAATAGTTTGGATCCACATTGTGACAAATTCTTTGCAGCAGCGAGGTTTTGTCTCATTCGCGGATTCTGATTGCATTGAAGTCTGTGAAAAGTTGTTATTTGTACCGAGCAGCATAACGTGGAACATAACAAGACAGAAAGCCAATAACATCACACCTCCCAACACAGAAAAAAAAAGGCTCATCTATTTCTGTGGAAGACGCAGACTCATTGCAGTCGGAGGCGAAGTTTGCGGACTGGAGGTGTGTTTCCGCTAATGATTACTTAATTATTAACCGCAATAATCTGTTATTCACTGCTTGGAAAAGTGAACAGCCTTTAGTTTTCCTACTGGAGTCAATAAGGTCAGATCGGTCTGACGAGGAGTCTATTGCAACATTGTGACCAGGGAGCTAATCTGGAATCCGGATCGCTTAATCGATGTGGCGCCGCACAAATGCCAAGAGAAACAACAGCAATTCAGTAAAGGTGCGAGCGGTAGCCAGGCAGGCAGCGAGTTAACGGGCTTGAAAATACGAGCAAGACTTTAAGATTTCTTGTTAATATTTCTCTTTTTCCCCCTCTGACAGTTAGCGGCGCGTCTACGGAAGCGGAGAGGTAGCTAATCATTTAATCTCTTGCATTTGCTTACTATTTATATTAGTTATTCATTACACCTGGAGACAGGGTCGCCACAAGTGAAAAGCATATCTATTTTTTTCAGGGAAACTACTTCACGTAGGCGGAGTATCTCGCCGATTTCATTATATGAGCAACTGAAAATGTTGTATTCCGGAAATAATGCTGCTTTAAATGATTCTAATCTCTGCCTTCGTTTAGAGTGCAAGACGTTCGGAACAAGTGCGAATTAATGATCCAAAATATGTTCCCCCGACCTCCAGCCTTTGTATGTGTTTACCCGCCGGCCATCTGCGCGGGAATACGGGCATCGCGATTCACACTGGGTTAAACGCTACTCTCTTTATTGCATTCAATTGTTTGGTTATATTGTCCAGGCTGTATTTACGTTCCATTGGTCTCTTTTAATGAATGTACTTTTAAGCAGCAGGCCGTTCTTTTTGAGAGCATGCAGTCCGTTTATTATCCACGGCAATGCACGAACTCCCCTCAATTTCAAAGCGTGGATTAAAATGTTCGTTTTACACTTCTAGCTCTGTTCGCAACATTCGCTCTCTCGATTTATGCTCGACATAATATTATTCCCGTAGCTTTGAAAATCTACCGCCCAACGTTCAGAGCCACTGTATGTATAATATTTTGACAACACAATTAGGAATACAATTAGTCTTTAAATTGCTATTATTAATTTATTATGACTTTGCAGGAAAGAGAGAAGGAGTTGTATCGGTTTTGGCCTTACAAATTCCAAACTGCGAATTGTCAATGGTCCCATTCCGATTTGTCTTTTTCATATTATTCAATGACACGGAATTCTGGAAGACCTTTTAAAAGCCAATTTAAAAAAGGGCGTTCCGGCAACATAGCGCACACGGTTTAGCTCGATTGTTTATTGTTGAGTAATTGCACTGTACTGTACACGGGGACGGTGCCATCTTGAAGAAGAGTTGAATGGGAACATGGTGTTAGTCTCCAAAGAAGGAGGTTGATAAACAATGAACGAACGCATGATAGAAGTTAGAAGGAACTTGAATGGGAAAGAGGGAGATGCCATCTTGCCATATTGTATGGAACTGAAAATAGAGACAATATTTCCTTCTGCTGGTATAAATATTATTTGAAAGTGGATTGATGCAGACCATTGCAGCTAATACCGGCCCGATAAATAAAGTTGGGTCTTCAAGAAAACTACCTTTGACTCACAATGGAACCAATCTTGTTCTGAAGATTTAGCCGAGGGGGTGTGTATCTCCATGTTGATTGCCTGTTAATTGCTCTAACTTAAATGTCAGTTCGCAGAGTTTTATTTCACCCGGCACTTTCGGGAGCAATTGTCATAAAACCTATGGATTTTAAAGTAATAACAATAGTGGTGTTCAGTTTTCATACAGTATCCGTATGATGGTTTTCTTAAAGAAACGTACTGGAGCCTTCTTCAACACAGATTGTATCCAGAAGATGGATATGGAGAAGGGTTTCGGCCCTAAATGTTGCCTGTTTCCTTCGCTCCATAGATGCTGCCTCGCCCGCTGAGTTTCTCCCGCATTATTGCCAACCTTCGATTTTCCAGCATCTGCAGTTCCTTCTTAAATATGGATATGGAGTGCGTTCACCCGGGATTTGATATAACTCGGATCAAACCAAATAGCAGTATGTAGTTAAAGATAGACGCAAAATGCCAGAGTAACTCACCGGGTCACGCAGCATCCCTGGAGAAAATGGATAGGTAACTGATTATATATGTGTGTGTTGGGGGGGGGGGGGGGGGGGGGATGCAAGAAATACATCTTTTTAAGAAACATTTTCTCTCTGCGTATCTAACAGAGAAAAAATGATTATAAAGTCAACCATGAATTGTGTTTCACCATGAACGTTTTAAAAAAAAAATCTAGATACGGAAAACTTCCACTTCAGAGGACAACACAAAGCACAAAAGCATAGAGTCAGAATTAGTTTCTCAACATCTAACATTCTCGGTTTCCACTAATATAGTCCCCCCCCCCCCCCCCCCGGCGCGATCTCTCCCCGATCTAAGGCAAAGACCGCATCGTCATCATAAAATGCAGAGATAATAAAATCACTCGCGACTTACATAAAAGGCATTGAGTAGATCGATTGGCACTAATGGTGCAGTCTGCGGAAAGGGAAAAGCATCTCCTAATGGGAAGAATTAAATATAACAGAGGTGAAACTAAGAGAAAATCCAAAGTGACGCGAGCATACAGAAAACGTGTAAAATTACCAATCACGAATCAGCCGCTCTCTGACACCTGGCATGCATATCTGCTATTCTAGATAAATCAAACGTGACATTCGCCGTTTCAAAAGCATTAGCGAAATGTGTAATTGCGAATTAAGTACCGCGGTAGAAATAACACGCACAATGCAGTAACTATCTTAGGTGATGATGCGCGATAATGCATGCTCTGTGTAAATCCCAGAATCCGACCCGAAACGTCAACAATTCTTTCTGTCCAGAGGTGATGTTGCGGGTCGGGACCCTTCTTCAGACTATGGACTCCCATCTTCTTCCTCATACATACCCTTTGTCCATGACCCCACTGTTAAAACAATGGACCTCAGGCAAAAGATGCTGCCTGACCCTCCAAGATACTACAGCATTTTGTGTTTTACTGGAAGAAGCAACAGTCTACCCACCTGGCCTCGTCCAATTGATTCATACATTGTAGTCATTCTTGGTACTATAGCAGACTGGATGTGTGTGTGAGACTGTGCGTGTGTACGGATGTGTGTGTGTGTGTATGTATGTGTCTGTGCGTGTGTCCGTTTGTGTGTTTATATGTGTGTTGGGCAAGATGGTCAAGGGATCAAATAAAAAGTGCTCTATAAATGTGTATTTCTTTTCAAATTTACAAATATCTTTGTGGGAAACGTGTTGGCAGAGGAATGGCCCTTCCCTAAAATAATTAAAATCCAACACTCTCTTGCCCATGTCAAGAAAATGGCTTTTAAATTTTCTCTTTTTTATTGTTGCAATTAATTTACATAAAATGCTATTTACATTTTTTTAAAACCATGGCAACTTCATAACTGAAATCTCTGCAAGATATATAACTAAATTTCAATTCCTATCATGCAACGTAACTGGAGACAAAATAAATACTTTTTCAAAAAGTACTTATGGTAGTAGGGTAATAAAATGGAGAGACGAGACAATTAAGTCTCTTCAAGGCGTCCTAACTTTGAAAAAGTTTTCCACCACCCTTTGAGGCGATTTATGTGCTTCCCTCTCTTACTGCTCCCTCTTAGTGGTTTCTTCTGCTCTCCTGTTCTTCAACCTTGTTCTTACTAAGGAACACCCTTGGTCCTTCACCTACCTGCCTCTGGCTCATCCGTCCTCTCTCCCTTTACACTGCTCTCCCTCCTTTCCCAGAGCCTGTCTTGCACAATCTCAACGCACGACATTGACAATTCATTTGCCTGCACATATGCTACCCATCCCCTTGAATTCCTTCAGCAGTTTCTATTTTGCTTTAGATCCCAGCATCTGCAGTCTCTTGTGTCTCAAAGTCATTCTTATATTCAGCTTTCTTTTTCAGTGCTATTTTTGCTATAATGTTTGTATGGTGTATTGATGTGTATCATATTTTCTTGCTTTACATATATTTTAGAATAAGCATTTGAAATAACAAAAATTTGAAGCAAACTGTATCCATATGTCTGGTCAATGTGAAAAGTTTAAATGAGAAATGTATGTTTGTCATTACTATCATCCATGCAATCTAACAGTAACCTAACTTACATGGAAATAGAAACAAAAACTGTGATCACAATTCTGAGTCTAACATTTGTTGGAGGAACTGTCTGCAATGGCAATCTTCAGCTCCCCAGCAGCAAGTCATTCCCTCAGACATGCTGTGGTGGTTTCTTCCACTGCCAAGGGGAGGTCAAGCACCAACTAGAACAACACCTCATATTCCATCTGCTAAGTCTACAACCCAACGGTATAAAGTAGAGTTCTCCAATTTAAAGTTAACCACCCTTGTTCCTTTCTCTCTCCTTCTTATACACTCAGGTTCTTCACCCTCTTTTCTCCAACCATCCCCTTTACTGAGTTTAATTCTCTTCTCAACTGATTCCAGTTGTCTCTCACGCACATAATTAACCTACTGGATCCCTCATTCCAATGTCTGTGCCGTACATGATGCCAAGACCAACTTTTATCTGCCTGCACATAATCCATATCCCTCTATTCCCTGCATATCCACATGCTTATTCAAAAGTCACTTATATGTCACTATTGTTTCTGTCCATCTCACCCCACCCTGCAGCATGTTCCAAGCCTCACAACCCTCTGTGGAAAAAATGTACCCTATACATCGGCTTTAAATTGAACCCTTAAAGGTTCTGACCGTATCCATGCCACCAATAATTTTAAGTACCTCTATCAGGTTTCCCCACAAACTCCAGTGTTCCAGTGAAAAAAATGCAAGCCTGTCCAATCTTTCCCTGTGGCTAATATCCCCTAATCCAGGCATCATGATCTCATAACATCATAAAAGATTTTGCAGTCAATGAAGTCCTTGGAAAAGTTTGATTTGAAGATGGCATGCAGCTAATTTTGTGCATTACTAAGTCTTAAAAAGAGCACATTTATCCTTGGTGCTTCACAGGAGATTAATGTCGACACTGAGCTGTAGAGACATTATGAAAGGTGGCTAAATGCTTGGAGCATCTTGAGAAAGGTAGGAAAGGTGAAGAGTCAAATAGATTTAGAGAGAAAATGCAGGTGACGTATTTGCTGTTGACATCATGAGCAGATAATCTATTTTAGCAATATGTTATGGGTCATAAGAAGCCAGCTATCTTGTCAAAACCAACATTAACTTATACCGCCCAGATCCACTTTGAGTACCTCAGGGAACAGTACCAGAGATAAAGAGGTTGATAAGCAGGCAATGAAACATTTAAAGGATGTCAAGCTAAAATTGAAGAAACATCAAGGAAGAAGACAAGCAAGAGTAGGCAAATGGAACATGCAACCTAATACATAGTTAGAGGATTAGGCAATTGGGTCTGACCAATATGGGATTAAATTTTCGAAGGTAAATTAAATACCAGCCTTCTAATCCTTTTTCCGGTCATTGGCCTACCTGAGGAAGTATGCAATTAACATGAAGAAAATGATTATTAAGAACTGTCAAGCAATTTCTGACAGATAATGACTGGTCAGAGTGGATTCTATGTTCTAATAACTTATCATAAATTCAGTAGGAAGTACAAAAAACAAAAGAAAATAAATCAGTGATAGACCAAAGAAATCGGTTCATGCTTAAAAAGTCTTTCAGTAATTCTTAAAATGAAGAACAATTGCTTGCACTGTAACCAATATAATTAGAAGGTTCATAATGCAAAAATTTCAAGAGGCAATTACCTAGAAAAATATAGTAATCAATATCCCTGGAGAATCCTGTATTCATGTCTGACTAAACAAACCAAGCAAAGTCACGTTCATGTCACATACTGTTCAAAATTAATTCAGTATCTACAACAATGCAAAAAAAAGTATCAGAAATTAAGCAGAACAATGCTATTCTCTTCTTTTGACAGTTAATGGAAAATAATATTTATGATTATCCAATGAAACAATGAAAAATTCCTGCATTAGGTTTATCGTACCTCTATTTTATTAAGGAATTTCAACCCTATATTTAATATATAACATCTACTAATGCAAAATGCTGGAGTGACTCAGTAGGACAGGCAGCATCTCTGGGGAGAACGTATGGGTGACGTTTTGGGTTGAGATCCTTCTTCAGACTGAAGACCGAGTCTGAAGAAGGGTCTCAACCCAAAATGCACTAATTCCTTCTCTCCAGAGATGCTGCCTGTCTCGCTGAGTTACTCCAGCATTTTGTGTCTATCTTCGTTGTAAACCAGCATCTACAGTTCACTTCCTACACATCTACAAGTGCAAACCATGTTCTGTTATCATTGTGCCATTGAACAATAAGTAAAATAATGGATTCCATTGTGGAATTTCCCAACAGTAGGCTGTAATATAAGAT
Organism: Raja brachyura; assembly: GCA_963514005.1. The sequence goes on from OY740781.1 coordinate 139,944,533, forward strand.
TAGATGTTGAATGAGATTTGTTCAACAATAATTCTCAGGCACCATATTCTAAGATGATTCTTTGGGTTGTGGTTTATAGTTGACTTACTCAATGTGCAAATGGTTACTTAGCATTAGTGAACATCATGCCAACAGCACAAATCTTCAATTTCTTTGCATGTTTCCTTTTGAAGTGTACCATATCTATTCGAGTTAAAAGCATATTAAAGGCACCACATGGGCAGTGGAATAGAGTCATAGAGCGATACAGTGTGGAAACAAGTCCTTCGCCCAACTTGCTCACAACGGCCAACATCTCCCAGCTACTCTAGACCTACCTGCCCGCATTTAGTCCGTATCCCTCCAAACCTGCCCTATTCATGTACATGTCCAATGATTTCTTAAATGTTGGGATAGTCCCATCCTCAATTACCTCCTCTGGCAGCTTGTTTCATAACACCCACCACCCTTGGTGTGAAAACTTTACCACTCAGATTCCTATTAAATCTTTTCCCATTCACCTTAAACCTATGTCCTCTGGTCCTCTATTCACCTGCTCTAGGCAAGAGATTCTGTGCATCTACCTGATCTTTTCTTCTCATGGTTTTATACAACTCAATAAGATCACCCCACATCCTCCTGCACTCCAGGGAATAGAGTCACAGCCTAGTCAACCTCTCCATATAGCTCAAAACCTCTAGCCCTGGCAACATCCTTGTAAATCTTCTCTGTACCCTTTCCAACTTGACAACATATTTTCTATAACATGATGCCCAGAACTGAACACAATACTCTAAATGGGGCCTCACTAACATCTTATACAACTGCAATGTGACCTCTGAACCTCCCAATAGTAAAATGATTAACACTCTGGGAGTTTCAAAATAACAGGGACAGAGGTATATATGATTTATTTTATATGCATGATCATTGTAACACCATCAACCTTTTAAGAAATGATTTCTTCTCTCACCAACATTTTTGTGTTACGATATGTATGTTAAAATATCCAACTTGCATCAATGCATCTAAATATATAAATTTAGCAAATCTACATTCACAATGGCAATATTGTTGGGGAGTGGAACAGGTGTTATTATCATACTATTGAAAAAACCTGTTATAAACTGACAAGATAATTCTGATCTCTTTATCTCATCGCAGACCTTGTACTTTAAAAAAAATTCTGTCGCTGTAACACTGTGTTCTTCACTGCTTATTTTTTGTTTGCAGTACCTGATGTACTCATGTATGGCATGAGTTACATGGATAGCATGCAAAAACAACATTTATTTCACAGTATCTCAGTACACAAGACAATGATAAACCAATACCAATGTATATGTCCCACTTTTACCTTCATTCAATGACATGGAAACTCAGGTCAATTTTTAATTAAAAACTGATCCTGTGGTTCTCAGATGAGAGCCACCCACAGGACCAACTTGGGGATCTAACCATTATGTGTCTCTAGGTCCTGTTTTTTTTAAAGAACCCAGCATGTAGGCACGAGTTGGATGATCTCCAATGCAGGAAGGCTGGATAGGATCATTAATATGACAGGGAAGTACGATTATGCCAGATACTCCTAAGTGTTTCGATGTGTGTAGGCAGGAATTACAGATGCTGGTTTAAAGCGAAGATAAGACACAAAATGTTGGAGTAACACAGCTTGACAGGCAGCAGAAGAGGGTCTCTACGTGAAAAGTCACCCATTCCTTCTCTCCAGCAATGCTGCCTGTCCTGCTGAGTTACTCCAGCATTTTATGTCTTAAGAAAACTCATATACATTACTCACGATAGTAGTAATATTAACATTTCTATACATCTTTTAAATAGCACAGAACAAAGAAGGGCGTGCTTCACTCTACAAGTAGATGAAAAACTCTGGTCTAAGTGAAGAGAAGCTGCACAGAGGAGGTTGGGGAAATGATTAGTAGGTGCGGGGGTTCTGGAAAATAAGAGTAGGAAATATTTCAATGGCTTTGCTAGTTCAATTAAAGTCCTTCTGTATCGTATCTGTGTTATTGCTCTTCACCCTGCACCTTCACTCTTTACCATCGCTCTCAATGGTACAATGTACCACAACTAGATGTTCACCTGCCACTTCCACTTTTCACAGTTGTGAATAAAGCGAATGGTGGTTTACAAGGAATAACGTCAGCTTCATCTGACCTGTTTGACCTGCACCTCTCCTTAAACCTCCAGTGTTCTCAGTGCAGCCATGTTTTACAGATGCACAGCAACACTAACTCATCTACCCCATTCCTACTTTGAATGGAAAAGAAGCACATGTCCTTTGTGGTCATTCATAACAGAACAGAAGAGAGAGAGGACTGTGGAGATCCAACGGAGTTATGGAAGTGATCCTGATGAACGAAGCATTGGAAAGAAGAGATTCCCCTCACACCTGCAGCATCGGTAAAAGCAAAATTAGAAGATCCTCTGAACTGAGACATAATTAAATTTACTCTCCTTTATCATCTGCCAGTAAGACTCAATTATGTGAGCAAGTATGACCAAGTGCTTCAGTGCATATTAAGTATCATTCAAGTACAATCAGTGTTTGTGACTCTGATGAGAAGACAAAGTTCAATGATGGTTGATAGCAAATGAGCTGTAAAGAGGATGCAAAGAATCTGCAATATAACCGCGAAGATGATAAATGGAGTGTGAAAATAGAAAACCATGTACTTTGATAGGAAGGATAGAGGAACAATGTAAAGTATATGGAGGGAAACAAGCTAACATACAACACATAGAAACATAGAAACATAGAAAATAGGTGCAGGAGTAGGCCATTCGGCCCTTCGAGCCTGCACCGCCATTCAATGTGATCATGGCTGATCATCCAACTCAGTATCCCGTACCTGCCTTCTCTCCATACCCCCTGATCCCTTTAGCCACAAGTGCCACATCTAACGCCCTCTTAAATATAGCAATGCATGAAATGCAGATTTGGAAGACAATCAGAATGTCAGCTTTTATTGCAAGGTGTTTGGAATACAAGATTAAGGAAGTCCTTAAATTAAGGAAATCATTTGTGGTTAAACGAGAAGCATTCTGTGCAACTTCAGTTCTCCTACCTAAGGAAGGATACACTTGTTTTTAACATAATCCAGTACAGATTCATTCAATTAATTTCTGGGGAAGAGAATATTATGGTTATCTTTTCTTCAGGTGAGTTCAGAAAATAAAACAAGCATTGATCTTCCATTACACATGACATACACAATTCTAGAAGAGATTGAGAGAGTTGATGGTGACAGCTTGTTTTCCCTCATGAGTAATTTTGAAATAAGGAGATAGACAGGATGATGGGCCAGTCTATTAAGTCTAAGAAAAAGATTGCAAACCTTTTGATTCTTCCATTCCATTGGGGTATTCTTCATGGACATCTTTCCAATGTCAAAGACCACTTCCAATAGTTACAAGGTGGTGCCACCCTTGCAAATTTGAGCAAAACTGTCAAATTGTGCTACATATCTCACAAGGTTCACCAGAAACTGGTTTTAAAATATCCAGATGATATCCAGACAGAGAACATCAAACTGAGAACCAAGTTGGTTTGAGAATACCAACATTCGAACTGAGTTTACATTGTACTGTGAAAACTTAATTGCTATGGGAATGTATACCCGTCCATTTAAAACTATGTTAACATGACACAATACAATGGAAATATATTACAGGATAATCATTCTAGTTATATACCAAATCTTTCTATAATATTTGATTGACCTGGACCTCTGGCTGCAATCTCTGGCCTGAGGTGACTGCATTTAGAGGACAATTTCACAGCAGAGAATGCAACCATTTGTTGCTGAAAGAGAGTTAGCCACAACCATATCCACTGTTGGCAATAGCCATTCAAATACTTTATGAAACAGTATCCTACTTATTAATATAGTGTGATCAATGCACTTTTCCATACATTAAACTTCTTGGCCAGTAAGAATACTAGAGAATTTAAAAACCCATTAATTTTTTTATCACTTACACATATGATATCTCCAGGCTGTCCAGGATATTCTATATAGGATGAGTTACCAAAGACTATTAAAGATCTTACACTGATTTTGTAAGAATGGGTGATGACATTTGGCCCCGAATTGAGATAAAAATCGGAACGTTGAGGTTTACTAATGATAGTAGAATAATTCGTTTTAATGTCTGCTGTTTGGAAATGACCAGATATGGTAATGTGATGTCAATTTTTTAATTTCTTCTCACTTCATGTTTGCTGAATGGTTCATTCCCCTATTGATATTCTTTGCCAAAATGGGGTTGAACAGTTTTACCCTTGTTTGCACCTCTGGGTGTAATTCCACCACATCCAGAGTGTGGCAAATGGCCAATGTACAAGGTGGAGATATTTTAACTGATGAATTAGAACTGTTATCCTAATGCTGACCTTTACGCATGGTATAGTCATGCTAGATCTTGGAAGTTTTATTGTGCACTCACTCAGGACCAAAGGTTCTATTTTCAGGCAACTTAGACAGCCAACAACAAATGAGAATCTAAGTGCATCATTTTTATATTAAGTTTATGATCATAGCTCGAAAGAGTTATGGCATCCAAAGTTACTCGAGTGTCATAACTTAAAATGTAGCACATGATACCACAAGATCCATATGCAAAGCAAGTTATTGAGCAATAACTTTGCCCATTATGGAGATAGCACTGTAAAATTGACAGGGATAGATTATATGCTGAACTCAATAGAGCCACATTACACCATTTTGTACACAAGTAAAGCACAAAATCTGTGGTGATGACAACATTTTTTATAACCATAAACTAGATGCATCGTAGAAAAAGTATTTCTTGGCCAATTTACATTCATGGCCATTGCGTTTGAACCAATGCCATTGATCTCATTCAATTTGCCAGGTTTTACCCTCTGAGTTGCTGGGGTAGAAGTACATGGACTCACCTTATTTCAACAATAAACTATGACTGATGTCAAATTACTATGACTGACGGCAAATACAAAACTGGTATTTCTCAAATTGGACTGTTGGTTGTTTATCTTATGACAAATGGGGCCCGAAACTGTTTGTAGGACCCAATGTAGCTTTCTTCTACCCATGGGTACCACGTGCTGCTTGTGGGCAGTAAGCAAGCAAATTCATTTTCCATCCCTTTACAACTGAGCAAGGTGATGTCAGCCTACTGTCCAGCTGAATTCAAAATCAGACCTAATATTACTACTGACGTGAGTAATGTATATGAGTTTTGTTAAAACAATAATAGAACCAGCAACCAATGTTTACAGCAATTATATCTGGTTATTTTATTATATCTGGTTAAGTTACTGCCTTTCTTCCCATAGAATATGTCTGAATTTTTCTACTGAGCCTCCTGCGGTAGACTTTATTGGAACTCTTGAAACCATTGATTCTCTGCAGCTACTTAATTGTATTTATTTATCTAGTCAGTCACTTCTTTAAAGCAATTTCCTTTAACAAATCGTTGTCACTGTTCTTGATTAACAAATGCATTTTTAAAGCGTCTAAACAAAATCTTTAATTATGGATCTGATGAATTTGCCTGCAACTGACATGAGACTAACTGGTCTGTAGTTACTTGATTTATTCTTCTTCCCATTCCTTTAATGTAGAGCTTTGACGTGAAATCATTGATAGCATAATTTCAATTATATTTCATTGTTACTGACCATATTTTAGAAGAATTTCAAATGTACTGTTGCAGCTTTTATTAGCACACATGATATTGTAGGAGCAACCAATTGGGTACACTAAGAGAGTCAACTATTTATACGTGATAGAGGATGAAGATTGATCTTCCATGAGATAACCTGGTGTTTATTAACACAGTCCTGGCATTGCATCAAGATTTTCCCAATATTGATGTACTCACTACTTCTTTCCAAATTATAAGGGATTAATAAAAACAGCAGATTACATAATACGTTCAGTCCAAGCTGGTGTACATTGGCTTATGACTGCATATTTCTGATCCATTGCCAAGGACGATGACACCTCCAAGACACATCCTCCCAGTGATCTGGTGAGTCATTAGAATTTAGACAGCCAGATGGATATATGTAGAAACAAGGAGCTGCATGCAGATTCCTGTTTACAAAATAAAGACACAAAGAGCTGGAGTAACTCAACGGTCAGACAGTATCTCTGGAGAAAATGAATACGTGACATTTTGGGACAGGACCCTTCTTCAGATGGATATAGGTACAGATAGATAGAAAGACAGAAGAAGAAAGTTGACAGGAGCGGTGTAGATAGCTCAGCAAGACACAAGAATCTGCAGATCTGGAATCTTGAGCAAAAACCACAAAGCGATGGAGGAACTCGATGGGTCAGGCAGCATCTCTGGAGGACATGGATATATGATGTTGTGGGTCACGATCCTTCTTCAGTAGATCAGCTGATAAGTAGGGAAAATGTAAACATTGTGAGGGATATGTTGATGACAGTAACCTCTTTATTATTGGCAGGTTTATTATTGGCACGTGTACCAAGGTACAGAGTAAAGCATTGTTTTGCGTGCTATTCAATCAACTGAGAAAATACTGTACTTACGTACAATCAAGTCAAACTCAAGTACAATGGGTTGAGCAAAGCAGAAGATACAGAGTGCAGAATATCATTCTCAGCATTGTAGTACCCTTGGTTCCTTTGACTAAGTCCAGTGTCTGCAATGCGGTAGAGGTGAATCATACAGTACCTACTCTCTGACAGATCCTTCATAAGCCACTAGTTTATGGAAGGACCATTCCATAACAACCTGATAACAGAGGGGAAGAAGCTGGTCCCGATTCTGGTCAGAGATTTTCAGTTCTCAAGGGAAATCCACATTCAAGCAGAATTTTAAACAAGACCCTACCATCTACAGCTATTGACATTAAAAAATACAGTAGATGGGGATCTATTTTTGATGGGAGGGATAAAGCCTCTCTGAAGTGGTGATGATTTAAGGGCCTCCCTCATCTTTGGTGGCAAGTTGTATTAGCAAAGTCACCTTCCTCCACTTATTACTTGTATTTATTGGTGTCACTTTCAAGAAGATTGATGTTTTGTTGATGAAGTCATCCTGAATTCCCAGAGTCCTGCAAAATAATTGTAAATCACAAGCATGTGAGGCCACAGAGGTTAGCTTTTAGTAAGGCTGGAAGAGTTCAACAAATCTACTGCACATCATTTTATAAACTTCAATCAAATCACCCCTAAGTCTATGCATCCACAGTGTCGAGGCGCAAAGCTTGCCGCTTTTTTTTGGTAGCTAAAACACTTTAAACTGGGAATTAATTTCATGACCCTCTTCTGCATTATTTTCAAAGTACAATTATCATTTACTATATATTTTTAAGGCATGGTCATAGAGTCATACCGCACGGAAGCAGGCCTTTCGGCCCAACTTGCCCATGTGAACTGAGTTGCCTAACAGCTAGTCCCACTTGCCTGTGCCTGGCCTATATCCCTCCAAACCTTTCCTATCCATGTACCTACCCAAGTGTCTTATAAATGTAAATATACCCACCTCTACCAGTTTTTTTGGCAGTTTGTTTCATAACCCTCGGATTATCTTTGATCGGACTTTATTGGCTTTATCTTGTACTATACATTATTCACGTTATTCCCTTTATCATGTATCTGTATATGTACACTGTGGCTGGCTCGATTGTAATCATGTATTGTCTTTCCGCTGACTGGTTTGCATGCAACAAAAGCATTTCACTGTACACATGACAATAAATTAAACTAAAATCAACTTAAATACACCACTGTCTGTGTGTGAAAAAGTTGCCTGTCAAGTCCCTTTTAAATCTTTCCCCTCTCACTTTTAATCTTCTCTATATCCTCTAGTTTTAGACTTCCCGACTCTGGGGAAAAAACTGTAGCTATTCAACTTATCTATGTCCCTCTTGATTGTATAAACCTCCATGAGGTCACTCCTCAGCCTCCGGCACTCCAGGGAAACATCTCCTAGCCGGCCCAGCCTCTCGTCATAACATAAACCTTCCAGACCCAGTAACATCCTCATCAATATTTTTTGCACCTTTTTTTAGTTTAATGACATTATTTCCATTGCTGGGCAACCAGAATTATACACAATACTCCAAAATGTGCCTCGTACAGCTGCAACATGACATCCCAACATCTGGAGTATTGTGAGCTGTTTTGTGCCCCAAATCTGAGGAGGGGTGTGCTGGTGTTAGAGAGAGTCCAGAGGAGGTTTATAAGAATGATCCTTGGGATGATTGGGTTAATATATGAGACGCATTTGAAGGCTCTGGACATGTACTCGCTGGAATTTAGAAGGATGAGGGGGGGATATCATTACAACATACATAACAAGCCTGGATATAGTGGAAATAGAGAAGGTCAGGATTGAAGTGGGTCTCTGGATTTAGTTTAGTTTAGTTTACTTTAGAGATACAGCAGAGTCTGCACCGATCAGTTTTCACCTGTATGCTAGTTCTATCCTAGACACGCATGCAAATGTGCATGTCTTTGGAATGTAGGAGGAAATCTCCCTGGTCACAGGGAGAATTTACAAACTTCGTACAGACGGCATCCATAGTCAGGATCGAACCCGGGGTCTCTGTTGCTGTAAGGCAGCAACTCTACCGCTGCGCCACTGTGCCGCACTTCTTAGTTTCTATTTTGTATTGATGTCTTCTGGTTAAGAGCTATCCAACATCCAAGCTATCCAAGTTTTAGCATTCTCATTGTGTCTTGTTCATCAAACCTTTCATATTTTTAAAGACTTCCATTAGTTCACTCCTTGTCGTTTTCCTATCAAGGGAGAAGAAGCCCAGTCTCTTTGAACGTCTGGGTGGACAATTTTCACAGTAATTTCTTCACAATATATGATCATTGATAAGGCTTAACTCTTTTTCATGGTCGCGCCCCTTAGAATAATGAACATAGAGCAGTACAGCATAGCAGCAGGCCCTTCAGCCCACGATACCTATTAACCAAACTTAATGCCAAAATAAACTAATCTCATCTGGCTGCCAATGATGCATATCCTTCAATAGTCCCTTGGGTGATATGATCAACTATGCCTAAAGTCTCTTATGATTCCCTCAAGCATCTTTCCAATTGCTAATGTCAAGCGAATGGACTTCTAGTTAACCAAATTGATCTTATCTATCCTTTTAAAGATTGGAAGTACATTAGGCTCCTTCCAGTCTCGGGGACTGGTTTCAGTATCCAACAGGCTATTAGCAATTTAGCGCTGCACCTGTCCTACCTCCTCATCACAGAAAGATATCGTTGGAACCAGCTACCCTGTCGATCTTGAGGTTATCATTTCCATTGCATAAAATGGTCTAGAGTTTAGTCCAGGTTGAGCTTTGACCTTTGAAGTCATCTAAAGTCAAGCAAACTAGCTCAAAATCTTTACTGCTCCAGTAGACCAGGTGCACGGGAGACCGGACCTTGGACTGTGGAAATGGTAACAAAACAGGGTGGCACCCGTGTAAAGAATACACATAGAGTCTTTACTACTACTTTATTCACTATGCACATACATCACTGCCCTAGCTGTACGTGGTCTGTCACGGATGCTAGAGAGAGAGCCAAGGGTGGGAAGGTCACAATTATACTGAATGATAAGGGGAGTGGTTAGAAGTGGTTATGTCACTACATTTAAAGGTGTACACACATATCATCTACAACCCGCATGTGCAAAAATGCAAAAAGAATTTCACTGTGCCGTTGCACATGTAACAAATAAAGCATCATTGAATCATTGAACCCGATGGAATTATCACTTTGGAGTGATGTTTTCCAACATGGGCCTTTGAAGGGACTCTTTGAATTATGTATTGTTTTTGATGAAATAACTCCATATGACTCCAAATGTTTGGATTATTTTAAATCGTTTCTGAGAGAAGTTATGAAGAACCAAAGTGGTCATTAAATTAATTTGTTTTATATAATACCAGAACAATCAAAAGCTGGACTGGACATCAGCAATAACAATGCTTATTTTTGTGATAGACCCTATTTCCACTCTTAATCAATCTGCCGCATGTTTTGAAATTTTGTCCACCATGGTAAAATCTTACACTCAGCAATATGCAAATAACATGACAGAAACCAGGGCAGAAAAAAAACGCTTCTGATAGCTGCCATAAATTTCAGCAAAATTTGCCTTTTTTCAGCTAAATGGAAGCTTCCGTGCATCCATTTTTAAGCTGTACCTATGATAATTTTCCCAAAAGCATTCTTCTTCTTACTGCTCATTGTCTGCATCTGCCTCTTTATAAAAATAGATTAGGATCTATTGTTACATTTAAGATTCTACATAATTGACTTCTAGCAGGTCCACGGAATGTCCGGCCAACTTTCAAGTTTTCCTTGGCTCAATGTTATAATGAAAACATGCCATTATTATGCCATAAAGCAATATCAGTGCCAGCAGGTTTTTTGTATTAATTAACTACAAAATGCACTTAAAACACACTGGTGCATAAAATGGATGAGCCTTGCCTGCCCCTTCCATTCATTCTGCAGAATATTTAGTCTGCTGTTTATACGTATCAGTACAAGGTCAATTTACCTTTATTCCAAGCTGGCCAAATGCATTTTAATAAGAGGCAACTTGATTTATTCGTTTCAACAAGGCATACCATAGCCCCTGCTTCCTCAGGAGACTGAGGAAATTCAGCATTTCTCCAATGACTCTTAACATCTTCTACAGACGACCATAGAAATCATATTGTTGGTTTGCATCACAGCTTGGTTTGGGATGCAACCTGACTATGCCCTAGACTGCAAGAAATTGTAGAATGTTGTGCGGTGTAACTCAGTATATCTGACAGATTAGACTCCTCACCATTGACTCCAGCTACACCATTGACTCCATCTATCAAAGATTATGTCCACCCCAGTCATTCTTTATTGTCCCTGTTCCCGTCAGGCAGAGGATACAGAAGCTTGAAGCGAGCACCACCAGACTCGGAATGGCTTATTTCCCTCTGTCTCCCTGGGGTACAATCCAATTCACGTCTACCCTATTGGGGACATTGAACTTTGTCGCTGGAACTGGTGCTCTACAATTCTGGGAGCTATATTCTGTGCCCTTTATCTTTCACTTTGCTTACCTATTGTACGTGAGTTTGGCTTAATTGTATTAATGTATAGAATTATCTGATTTGATTGCACAGCATATAAAACAAAGCTTTTCACTGTACCTCAGTACATGCCACAATAGTAAACCTGAACCTAAATCTAAGGGAAGAATGTAGTAGAAAATATTGATGATCAGAATACATGTGGAAGTGAGAATTAAGGTTTGCAATAGCTGCTTGTGGGTCAGAGGTAGCTTATTTTTTTCCATTAATTATTGCTTCCTTCTCTTCTAAAGTTGCATTTTCAGGAAATCTGTTACTGGGATATAGATCCACAAGTTCCAGAACCCCAAATTGGTTAGCGTTTCTGCTTGAGCAAAATACTGGATCACGATAAGAACATTCATCTTAGAAGATGCCTTTACTGAGCATTGTGCTGCTGTTATCCAATAAGTATGTTTTCTCAAGTAATTGGGTAAATAGACTACTTTATCTTAGTTTTGATCCTGGGTTCCTGAGTGAAACTGTTGAATTCAAGCTGATCATGTCAGCCATGACTCAGTTAATTGCTCTCTTAGTCATGAGTATGTAGGTTGTGAGTTCCATTCCGACTCCAGAGACTTGAGTGGCACATGTCGATCTACTGTAATACTGGAGGAATGCTGATCTGATGAAGTTGCTACCTATCTCAGTGTCTTCCATATTAACTCCCTAAGATATTGGAAAGAGGCAGTCATTTAAACCATTAATAAAGATACTTTATTAATGAAAAAATTTACAGTGCAAGTCGGCATTGTTACCGTGGCATTCTGCCAGTCAGAATGCCCCTAGAACTTTATATGCACATTATTGCAGCCCTGGCTGCAGTTAATCACAGGATACAGTCCTTAAATGGATAACAGTACTATAGCCACTAGCGTGGTTCACAGAGTAATGCTGCATATGGCACATCGGTTGTATCCTTTTTTAATCATAAAAGACAAAAAGAGGATAAAAAGCAATATCCAAAATAATTTTACACTTTATTGCACTTATAACTCGAGCAGCCAATTTGATGTTCACAGTCACTGCAGACGACTACTCTTGTCTCTTGCGTTGGGGCATGCAGAGGGCTCACCTGCTCAGTTAGGAATCTGACTGGGATGGTTTATCCTTCCTCATCGGTGCTTGGTAATCTTCACCGTGTTCTCTGCTTTTCCATCTGTCTGTCACTCTGACCAAATGTTAGCCGAGGGTCAGGATGGACTTGGTGACAGTGAAAGATTGGCGTATTTCTGGAGATCTACAGGTCACGTGTGGCTGAACATAGTCCCTGAGCTCCTGCGGTTGGTAGTGTCTTGGCACACTTTGTGGAGGCGATCATTCAGTCCCAAGTTTGAGGAGTGACCAGGTCTGACCATTTCATTTCGTTGAGCATTTGAGCAATTACACTTTCATCTCTATAAGTCAGGTCATGTTGAATGATCAGTTAATGTCTCAATTTCATCTGAAAACAGATTTAACCAGTCTGGTTCATTCATTTCAGGTGTTGTGGCATATATGAAGGTCTACACAATCTCCTGCATCAAAATCTGAGGTATCAGAAGACTCATTGAGGCATAGAGCTTGGAAACAGGCCCTTTGGCCTAAATTGCCCATGCCAATCAACTTGTCCCATTTGCACTAATCCCACCTGCCTGCATATTGGCCCCTATCCCCTAAACCTGTCCTATCCATGTACCTGTCCAAATGTTTATTAAATGTTGTAATAACACATGCCTCAACTACCTCCTCCAGCAGCTTGTTACATATACATACCACCCTTTGTGTAAAAAGGTTGCCCCTCAGATTCCTATTAAACCTTTCCACTCTCACCTTAAACCTATGTTCCCTGGCTCTTGATTCCCCTATTATTGGTTAAAAGACTCTCTGCATTTGCACTATCTTTCCTCTCATGGTCTTATACACCTCAATGAGATCACCCTCATTCTCCTGCGCTGTAAGGAATAAAGTCCTAGCCTGCAAAACCCGAGGCCCTATTAGCTGAGGGTCTCGAGTCCCCTCAACATCCTCATAAATCTTCTCTTCACCCTTTCCAGCTTAATAATATCTTTCCTATGACAGTGACAAAAACTGAATGTAATACTCTAAATGTGGAGTCACCAATGTCTTGTACAACAGTAACATGACCTCCGAACATCAATACTCATAACTCTGACGGCTGAAGGCCAACGTGCCGAAAGCTGAATATGCAGAATATGTTGATTATCACAAGGTCCTTATTCCAGTGTTTTAGTTTTAGAGATACAGCGTGGAAGCAGGCCCTTCGGTCCACTGAGTCCATGCCGACCAGCAATCGCCCGTACACTAGCACTATCCTAATTCTAGTCACTTGACTTGGCTTTATAGCTTCTCCATGAGAGTCAATGGAACATCTTTCGATATATAATTTGCACCATGTCATCTATGGCTTGATGGCATTCTAGTTGTTCTATTCCATGAAATACATCTACATATTCATCTTTGAGTTGTGCCTAAATTAGAGGCAAGACACCAATTATTAAACAACAATTATTTTCTATGAGCTAAGATGCATATTACATATGTCACATATATTGCACTACGTTTAAGATATGACATTAAGCTAAGGTTCAGATTGTCCCTTCAGATAACTGTAATCGGTCCTCCTGCATTATTTGAAGAAGAACAGCAACATTTTTGCCTGCTGTTCCACATAATTTATCTCCCAAATGAAGCTGCACAAGAACCTTTAATTCAACAGTACTTATCTCATTGCCTATGCCTTATAACATTAGCTCCACATCAACAAATCATACAGTATACTGGTTGAAAACTGCATTCGGGATTCCTATGAAAAGCAGCATAGACAGAGAGACTTTTTTAAATTTTAATACTTGGATTCATATTGCACCTTACACTATCTCAAAGAATATATTGAAATGCATTGACTGTCATTATGCAAATAATTGCAGCAGCCACAGCATGAGTGAAATTAACTAGCAGCCAAACTGATTTTTGATGATATTGACACTTGCTCACTCAGCAGATTGTATTCAAACTTGGACCCTTTTCCTGAACATGCCTTAGCACCAAAAACAAACAAGATGCTCACCTGCAAAGTCAGATGGCCAAATTTCACTTAATCAGAAATGGCTGGTTTTAACAAAGATTAGATTACTTGATATTAAAAATTGATCATAAGATGATTTGTACTGTTTTAGTAGTCAAAACGTTTTACAAAAGAACAGCATAATCCATAAGCATTACAGTATAGATCTTGCAGCAAGAATACAGCATATACAAGGGTGGCACGATGGTGCAGCGGTAGAGTTGCTGTCTCGCAGCGCCAGAGACCCGAATTCGATCCTGACTATGGGTGCTGCCCGTACAGAGCTTGTACGTTTTTCCTGTGAGCGTGTGGGTTTTCTCTGGGAGTTCCGGATTCCTCCCACTCTCCAAGATGTACAGGTTTGAAGGTTAATTGTCTTTGGTAAAAGATTGTAAATTATTGTAGGGTAATGTTAGTGCACGGGGATCACTGGGCGTCGCAGACTTGACGCGCCGAAGGGCCTGTTTCCACACTGTATCTCTAAACTAAACTAAACAGGGGTATACTAAGAATTATTGTCAAACAAACCATCACAGTCCCACAATCAAAGACAGCAGGAGGAAAGTCTATTTCCACAGATCAAATAGTTATGACTTTTTGGGGTCCTTTAATTAACTTTGTCCTACATTCTGCCTATCAAATAATCCTCTCACCTGTGTTCACCTTTTACGGGCCATGCACTGTCCTGCCCCTCCTTTTTTCTAGCTTTTCCAGGATAAGATCTTGACTACAGGTGCTTTTTGTACGGAGTTTGTACATTCTCCCTGCGACCGCAAGGATTTTCAATGCCTCTAATTTCCTCCCATACTCCTAAGACGTACAGGTTTGTAGGATAATTGGCTTCTGTAAATTGTAAATTGTTCGTCGTGTGTAGGATAGCACTAGTGCACAGGATGCTCACTGGTCAGCGTGGAATCGATGGGCGAAAGGGCCTGTTTCCACACTGTATCCCCAAAGTTTAAAGTAAAGTCTAACGGCTAAAGTCAGTATAAAATTCAAGGAAGAAAGGGTAAAAGCTAAATGGAGCCACATGCCTAAATGCCAAATGGTTGAAAAGAAAAATAAATATCACTTTTTGTAAATCTGTGGCCCAAGTTTGCCATGGCAATGATGGCAGAACTGTTAGCATTTGCAGTCATCTCAACATGGAGCTGACAGCAGATGCTTGTGTTTAATCTGCTATCTGTGGTTCCACAAGGAGCGTTATTTCACGGTCGTCTCCAGCACAAATTTCAGAAATTGTTTATCTGAAACCTTGCAGCAAATCTAATTCTGTCAGTGTGGTCAGCCCTTCCATTGGCATTAACTATGCTAAAGTAGAAATCAATCAGCGACTGACTTGGTGTTGGCTGAAACACCGAGGTCCAGTTTGAGTCTAAAGGGCCTGTCCCACTAGCGTGCGATTAGACGCGACAAGCGCGACCTACCGTGGTCGCTTTAGTCGCCCGGCCTCGCGTGACCCTGTCCCACTGCGATCGCCGGAGTCTCGTCGAGTTGTGTGTAGCTGGTGTCGACATCGCGCGTAGTGTCCAAAAACCGACACTGCTCAAAAAATTACGCGCGGCAAAATCCTGTCGCGCAGAACGTGATTAACGTGATGACGTTTTGACGTTGTGCGTCTTCAGCGTGGCGTTGCGTGATGACGTCACTGCCCGACGTCGTGCAACGCGCATGCTCATGCGCATCGTCACGTGATGAAAAATAACGTCCTTCCTTCGGACGTCGCGCGTGTAATCGCGCGCTAGTGGGACAGGCCCTTCACTCGCACCGGGATCGCCTGACCCCCACGCGACCCCCGCGTCCGAATTTGTCGCGCTTGTCGCGTCTAATCGCGCGCTAGTGGGACAGGCCCTTAAAGGGCCTGTCCCACTAGCGCGCGATTAGACGCGACAAGCGCGACCTACCGTGGTCGCTTTAGTCGCCCGGCCTCGCGTGACCCTGTCCCACTGCGATCGCCGGAGTCTCATCGAGTTGTGTGTAGCTGGTGTTGACATCGCGCGTAGTGTCCAAAAACCGACACTGCTCAAAAAATTACGCGCGGCAAAATCCTGTCGCGCAGAATCACGTGTAGAACGTGATTAACGTGATGACGTTTTGACGTTGTGCGTCTTCAGCGTGGCGTTGCGTGATGACGTCACTGCCCGACGTCGTGCAACGCGCATGCTCATGCGCATCGTCACGTGATGAAAAATAACGTCCTTCCTTCGGACGTCGCGCGTGTAATCGCGCGCTAGTGAGACAGGCCCTTCACTCGCACCGGGATCGCCTGACCCCCACGCGACCCCCGCGTCCGAATTTGTCGCGCTTGTCGCGTCTAATCGCGCGCTAGTGGGACAGGCCCTTTAGACTAGAGAGATGCAAAGCACAGAAATAGGCCCTCATATTTTCCTTGGGTAGTTTACATCCCAGCGGTATGAACATTGACTTCTCTAACTTCAGATAACGCTTGCTTTCTTGGGAACTTGGCATAGAGAGGCAGTGCCGCTGTGCCGCTGTGCTACCCTGTGCCTTTTGGTAACATTAGTGTCAACTTCGCATGTTGGCTGGCTTCACAATCTCTCTGCTCCACAAGCACCTCCAGGCACCAGCACTACAAGTGCTAATGTATTTCCCAGGGTGGCAATATCCAACGTCTGAAGAAGGGTCTCGATCCAAAATGTCACCTATCGATATTCTCCAGGCATGCTGCCCAATACATTGAGTTACTCCAACACTTTGTGTCCTTATATGTATTAACCAGCATCTATATTTCTACTCTTTATCCCAGGGGTGGAAATATCATACTCTAGAAGGGCCCAGCTGTAAGGAGAGAGGGAGAAAATGTAATGGAGCCATGTGGGGCAAGGTTTTTTACACATAGTGGTGGGGGCCTGGAACACACTGCCAGGGGTGGTGGTGGAAACAGACACTTCTAGATAGGCACACGGAAGTGCAAGGAATAGAGGGATATGGATCATGCACAGGCAGATGAGATTAGTTTAAGTAGTTGCTCTGCTCAACAGCCAAAAATCTGTAGCCTCCCTTTGATCTGATATTTTGTTGGTTCACATGCTTGATCAATGGTGTTTTATCATTAATGTTTTATTATTATTAATGTTTAGTGTTTTCTGAGTCATTCGTAACTGTCACTGTATGTCATGTTGTTACTTGTGGGCGGAGCACCAAGGCAAATTCCTTGTATGTGATTACTTGGCCAATAAACTTACTTACTTACTTTATCTTGGCATCATGATTGGCACAAACATTATGGGCCAAAGAACGCATTCCAGTGCTGTGCATGTACTGTCTATTTTATTTGTATATGGAAAAGTCCTGGTCGAACAAAATGCAAAAAATATGCAAAATAAATGAAAGTACAAAATGAGAATAAAAAAATATATGTCCACCACCGACTTTCCAGCAACTGATGGTCCGGCATCTCCTCTAATCCAGACAAAATTACGAGAGGGCACATAATCCCCACTGAAAGTCGTCATCCTTCCCCCCTCCCCCCCGAAAATGTAGCGCTTAGGCTGGGTGAGGCAGCCGATCTTGACCTCATTGGGATTTCCACACCGACAGGCGGGTAGGTTAATTGGCCTCTGTAAATTGCCCCTTGTATTTATGGAGTGGATAAGAAAGTGGGGTAACATAGAACTAATGTGAACAGGTGATCGACGGTTGACACAGACTCGGTGGGCCAAAATGCCTGTTCCATGCTGTATCTCTAAACTAAACTAAACATCATAAGAATCATCACTGAATGAAGACAAATTAATGTGGTCAGGTCAACACACTGACTACGGCTCGGTTATTTGTCTCCTCAAGGCCTCTGTTTCATCAGTAAGGTAACAGCAAGGTTTGCAGTAAAATTTTATTGGTCCATTTTGGGACATAGGACAATAAAATACTCTTGATTCTTGACATCTCCACTTGCTTGAATGGGCCAAGTCGCCATGGCCAATCCCAACCAGGCCAGAAAAGTTCATTCATCTGGAACTTTATCTCATTACCAACCCATCCCGGATTGCTGCAGTGTGGCTTCAGGGGGGGACATTGTGGCAACATTCAGTAGTCCTGTGTCTTCCTGCTGCAGTGACCTGAGTTTGATCCTGATCTCCGCTGCCGTCTATGTGAGTCCATGCATTCTCCCAGTCATGGAGTCATACGGCACGGTAACAGGCCCTTCTGCCCAACTTGCCCACGCTGACCAAGATGCCCCATCTACACTAGTGCCACCTGCCCGCATTTTGTCCATATCACTCTAAACCTGTACTATTCCTTTACCTGTCCAAATGCCCGTTGAAATATTGTTATAGTACAGTAATGTTGTTATAGTACAATAACAGCATATCAAAAATGCTGTTATTGTACCTTAAATATTAATGTAGTATTGGCGATCATGTTAGTTTCCCCTAAATGCTCTGGTTTTCTCCCACATTCCAAAGCCACACTGAGTGGCTAATTGATTCATGTAAATAGCCACAGTGCAGGTAAATGATAGAGAATCAGGATGGATTAATGAGCACTTGAGAAAAAAAAGAGGGAGATGTCTCTGTGAATGAGACTGATGAGATTGTTGTGAGAGCTGGCATAGACTTGAGGGGCTGAATGGTCAATGTTATAAAATATGAAACAATGGTGGAATGCAGTGCCACAACTCACCTAGGTTACATAAAATAGCCTTTCAGTCTTTCAATCGCCTTACAGCACAAAATGGATGAGAGTACTGCTGTCATCCAAAACGGAAAACATAATTTTAATGAGGCTTTTTATTTCAATGATTCCAGTGTTTAAACTAGATGGTGCCAAGTCTATTGCGAGAGAAAATGCTGTGTGGCTTTTTGGAAATCAAGCACTGCCTTGTGATAGACAGTTTTATGGCACACAGTAAATACAAACATAAATAGTAAAGCATTTAAGGATTATATTTAATGAATTTAGATCTAAAGCAAAGGGCTGAAGTATTTTGCATGCTCATTTGAAGAGCTTTCAAACATATTTATTGTCAAGATATCCTGCTTGGATCAATTTGTTTCTATAAAAGCTGAATTGATGACTCGCACGACCTAGTTACAGTATTAATGTGGAACATTAAACTCTCAATGATTGATTGCTTCAAATTGCTTCACTAAGAGCAAAGTATTATATTTGTTGACAGAAGAAATGTAATGCACATGGAATGAAGTCCATTTTGGCATGAAGGTTGAATTGTTCAAATTCATGTAATCCTTACCTCCTGTGTTCCTCTCGCTCTCCCCTATCAATCCCCCATCCAGTCCAAGCATTTTGTCTGAAGAATGGGCCCAACCTAAACTTAATTTGTCCATTTACCTCACAGAAACTGCCTGTTCCTTTGAGTTGTTCCAGCGGTTTGTTTTCTGCTCAGGATCCCTGCATCTGCCTTCTCTTAGAACCCTCATTTTTGTTTCCTTTCCCAAATCCCACCAACCCCCTCTAACCCATCCATTTTCACCCCCCTCCACTTCCTGGTTCCAACCTTCTACTACCCACATTCCAACATTATTCTCTACCGTGTAGTTTCATTTGCCTTTATCTATGAATGCATGACGTTTATACCTTCCTAACTTGATCACAGTATTTGCATAATCTACAAATTGAACTGCAGATGCTGGAATCTTGTGTATACACAAAGCACTCGAGTAACTGAATGGATCAGGCAGCATCTGTGCAGGGAATGGATGGGTGACGTTTTGGGTCTGGACCCTTCTTCAGACATTGTAGTAGGGGGCAGAAAGCTGGAAGAGAGGTGAGTGTGGGACAAAGCCTGGCAATCAATAGGTGGTTATAGGTGAAGAGGCTTTGATCGGCGGATGGATGGACAAGAGGCAGAGATGAAAGGGAGACAAAAGGGTGTCAGATAAGGCAAGAAGAATGAAATGTAAAATTGGGTGGCACAGCGGCGCAGTGGTGGAGTTGTTGCCTTACAGTGAACATGGCTTCAGTATAAATTGGCTTCAGTATAAATTATAAGTTGTCCCCAGTGCGTAGTGTACAGGGTGATCGCTGTTCGGCATGGACTGAGTGGGCCGAAGAGCCTATTTCCCCACTGTGTCACCAAAGTCTAAAAGTGTAAAGAAGGATATTGGTGAAAGGGGATGGGAGTTTGGAGGAGGGGAGTGAGGGGGGGGGGAAGCAGGATAGTGGGAGAAATGGGAGCATACAGGGGTGGGTGGTGTACAGGGGAAGGAGAGAGGGGACATGTTACTTAGAATTGGCAAATTCAATGTTTATACCCAAACTACCTAAGCAGCAAAGGAGGTGCTGTTCCTCTAGTTGGCGTGGAGCGGGTTGGGAAGACAAACCGGTGGATGAAGTGTGTGGGTAGTAGGTGGATGGAACAAGGAGTTGAGTTTAGTTTATTGTCACATGTACTGAGGTACCGTGAAAAAAAATTGTTGCATGCTAACCAGTCAGTGGAAAGAAAATACATGATTACAATCGAGTCCACCGTGTACAGGATGCATGATAAAGGGAATAAGTGAATAACATTCAGTGCAAGATAATAGTAAGATTAAACGAGAACTTACCAGTTTGAAGTTTGATCTTTATTTTATGAGGCGTTACGGTGAGTGATTACGTGAAGAAGACCCGCCAGTGCGCATGCATGACAATCTTCAAAGCAGCGGTGTGAAATCACAGTAACTACAGTCAAGGTAATATAGTAAGACTCAGAAGACTAGAACTACCAGATGATCTTTGCGATTATGAGGGCCGGGAGCGGAGGGCACGTAATCGCTCACCTTAACTCGTCATAAAATAAAGATCAAACTTCAAACTGGTAAGTTCTCGTTTAATTTTACTATTTTACTTCGGAGTCACGTGAGTAAAACTGCTTCGGTTGTCACAGGATAAACAAATAATGTATTGAACCCAAGGTTTGTTATAGAACTGTTGAAAAGTCCCTTCACTGGACCATCCTGCGGCCCCGAGGATTTGGTCTAAAGGCACGACAAGTGCCCTCACTGCGGATGTTGATGCCGCCCTGGTGGAGTGAGATTTAAACACATCAGTGTCTACACCAGCACAATCCAAAACCTGTTTCAGCCACCTAGAAATGGTCTGCACTGATACCTTTCTAAGAGGTTTTTTGTGACTGATGAGCATCATTGTTTCAGAGCCTCGAAGACTCTTGGTGACCTCAATACATTGACATAGGTGCGTAACTACACATATTCGCAGGTCAATGGGTTATGCTCTAAAGCTCATTTTGGTCCCGGACATCCCTGGCCTGCTTTGTTTGATTAGATCATATACATTAAACGTAATATTATTTACAGAAGAATGCATGTTGTCCAGCAGTAGCTTTTGCAATGTCTGGACCCGTTGCGCTGAAACGAGCGCCATGAGCATGACCACTTTAAGTGTTAGTTTTTGGAAAGACAGAGATGTAATTGAAGCCCATTGACGAAGCAGTGTGAGAACTATGCTCACACCCCAGATTTCCGTATATCTAGGTCTAGGAGGGTTCTTGTTAAAAATACCTTTCATGAATCGGGACACCAATGGATGAGATCGGACAGAATGTTGGCCCGACCCCTGCCATAAATAGGAGGACAATGCACTCTTTAGCACTATTAATGGCATTATAATTCAATAGCTCGTCAAAGTGTAATGTAGCAAGGAACTCCAATACATCAGGTATGCCTGCAGTGTGATAAGATTTATTTGACTGTAAACAGAACATCTCCCATTTTTTAATATGAGATATGTATTGTTTTTTAGTACTATCCCTCCAGGCCGCAGTAATCACATTCATGGTCCGACTCGATAGTCCGAGCCCCTGGAACGGTCTGGTCAGAATCTGCAAATCAACAGATTAATATGATCATGTAAAGGGTGACTCTCTCATGTCACAGGGTGAACCAACAAGTTGCTGCATTTGGGAATAACCATGAATGGCTGTGTCATCTGTCTCAGAACCAGTGGGATCCATGGCTGTGTGGGCCAGTCGGGGACTACAAAGACGCCTGAAGCGAAGCCCTGCTCAATTTTGGTGAGACATTGACTGAGGCAGAATGGGGGAAAAGTGTAAAAGAACATACCTCCCCAATGTAGCGAGAATGCATCCACCGCTACTGCCCCTGGATCCGGTTCTCATGAGTCGTATTTAGGTAACTGGTGATTTAGCCTGGATGCAAACAGATCTATGTCTGGCAATCCATACTGGGTGAGAACCTTTTTAAAAACTTTTGGATTCAGCATCCATTCTGTGTTGCCATTAAACTTACGTGACCTGGTGTCTGCCACCACGGGAGGAATAAGGTCAGTATCATATGAGAATCTGGCTAACCTCATTTGGAACTGGTGCATTACGATTGCTGAGACCCAGATGTTCCTAGTAATACACCAGTGCCAGATGAGATTAGTCACATTATCACATGATAATGACTTAATTCCACCCATGTGATTAATACATGCAACAGCTGTGGTATTGTCATTCTGGAGCTGAACGTGTAAATCATGCATTGTTGATCAGTACGCTTTTAGGCCATAGAATGCACCCCAACAATTCTAAATAGTTTATCCCATGCATCTGTAGGATTAATGCCTCTTGCATATTTCATATGCCTCCGCAGCTAGAATTGGTATCAGTGGCTCCCCATCCCGAAGCACTCACATCAGTTTGCAAAACAACTGAAGGTTGTTTACTCAGAATGTTACTAGAACAACGTGAGGCATTTGTTATCCACCATTGCAACTCGGTGATAGCTTCGACTAGCAATTGCATTGGTCTATCGAAATGACCTGCATGTTCATTGAGTGCGTGTTCCTTAGCTCGTTGCACATTCTGATAGTGTAGAGGCCCAAATTGCACTCCAGGGAAGGCCACCACTAATTTGCCAATAACACTATCCACTCGTCGGATGGAGGGTTGCTGTTCATCTACCAGAATGCTGCAAGCCTCCATAATTTCTAAGCTTTTGGCCGTAGGCCAAAATCAATGGTGAACCCCAAATAGTCAATGATTCTAGATGGCATCAATTTGGATTTAGTTGGATGGATGAGGAACCCTAACCTCTCGAACATATGTTTGGTAACTGAAACAGAAAATTCAGCTGCCTCCTGAGTGTTGCCTATGATCAGAACATCATCCAATGTGATTCTGAGCCCGGAGTAGTCCCAATACTGGTTTCAACAATTTTGTAAATAACCTAGTGGCTGAGGTTAACCCATTAGGCAAAGTTTTAAACTGCCACAGCTGTCTCATCCAACTAAAATTCAAGTATCTACGGTATTTGTAATGAATTGGTACTGAATAATATGCATCAATCAGATCTATACTTGCCATGTAACATCCTTTGGAAACCAATTGCTTAGCAGTACTGAAAGTTTCCATTTTAAAATGTTTATACTGGACATAAGAGTTCAGTCGGGTCACAAACTGCTGAGGCTGATGAGCCGTCATTTCAATTACCCCTTTTTTGAATAATGTTACATTTTCATCATTTACCTCTAAAGTTTCTGGTTTTGAAAACACCAATTCCAGACTTGGTGTATGTTGTGTGGGTGGATACTGTCCAGTATAAATGGATCTGATGTTATGCAGCACCATTCATTGTAGAACAATTGCAATCTACCCCCTACTGGTGACTGGTCTCTAGTGGATATGTCCTGGACAAGTCCAGCTGCTTGTACCTCCATAGTTGCTAGATTATTTTGCCTCCTAATTTTACTGGGAATGTGCACTGGTGCACACCAATGGCATAGTGATGGGAGAGCCCGGCTTGGTCCTTGCCCAGCACCAGCGTCTGTGACCCGTCTGAAGGGGTATGGTCGACGAGGCGGCATCCTGCTTGCCGTATGTGCTTTGATAAGGCTGACCGTCTTCGCCTCGTCATCTAACTCCTTGACTTGCTTTGCCAGATCTTCACCAAACAACAAGTGTGGTGGCTGTATGTTAGATGATCTGCACGGTGCTGCAAATTTCGGATTTAAAGTTGGCTTGATGGTGTTTTTCCTCAGGCAGTTGATCTCAAAGTGGGCGTTACACAGTAGGGCTAACATATCCTGCTGTGTGTCTGATAGTAGTGCCCCTTTGACTGACCGCCCAAATGCCGTTATGCCTGCTCCGATTAACTTTAAGACTTTCTGCAGCCTTAGTTCATGCAATCGCATGGTTGCACCCATTTGCCCCCAGATGGCCTGGTTTACAGTGGGCACTCTGAGTGATGCACAATTCACAGGCGTCTCATATCGTTTGGATGTTTCATTAATTGTTGATTCGTGGAGCTCATGAGAGGTCATGTAATTAATGTTTCTGGCCAGATTTTTCTCCATTACCTCACCAGTTCCTGCCGGTGTGGCGAATTTGCATGCCACATCTGGCACACCTGGAGCTAAGCTCTTGTGCTTTGGGGTATGCTCCTCTGCTATACCACCAACTTCAGGGTCAGTATCATACTGCCCTGGCTCTCCCTGCTCATGCATGAGGGAGGTATCATGCAGCCATTGACATGGCGCTGCTGGTATGGGCTCTCATGCAGACCCGCGCTTCCTCCTGTTGGTACAGGTCTTCCCTGTATAGACCTCTGCGGGAGGTTGCTGCTGCGGGCTGTTGGGGTAACCCAGGAGTATAGAACTCTGTTTGGAACACTTCATGATGGAGTATCCTTTCCATAAGGTGCTCCACTTTGTCTAGACGTCCCCAGACGCCTTTCATGGTGGGAGGAGAGTCCTCTTGGCCTGACTCATCAGAGTCCACAGGCCTTACCGATTTTCTTTTAGCCTTCCTCCTGACTGGAGTGGCCATGGTGCTCTGTGGCACTGGAGTGGCTGCCACTGGTTGATCTGCCAGCAGTTCTGGAGGCGGCATAAGCGCCTGCCCGCTGACTGCACTCCCGCGGTCAAGTTCACTAACTTTCTCGGCGGCACGCCTCGACCTCCCTTTAACTGGTTTATCCATGTTCATGCTGCCTCCTGAAACCAGTCTTACAGAACTCTGGGAACGTTCGCAACGTAGTTTAAAAACTTACCTGCGAGTTTTTAACTTACCGCTGGTGGAGCTGCGCTCTCCAGCCCGTCGCCGCGCCATGCGTCTGACGTACTGATGCACATGGACACTGGCGGGTCTTCTTCATGGAATCACTCCGAAGTAAAAAGTCCAGTAAAGTCCGATCAATGATAGACCAAGGGTAGATAAGAGCTCAGGACTATTCTCTAGTTGTTGGTAGGATGGTTCAGTTGCCTGATAACAGCTGAATCGAAACTGTCCCTGAATCTGGAGGTATGAATTGTCACACTTCTAGGTCTCTTGCCTGATGGGAGAGGGGAGAAGAGGGAGTGACCAGGGTGCAACTGGAATGAAATCGAAATGGGTGATGGGGGGATGGAGGGGGAAATGGATGGATGGTATGGGAAACAGAGCAAAAATGAGAGATTCAAACCAGAGAAATAGCACCTCATATTCCGCTTGGGTAGCTAACAAACCAATGGCATGAATATTGAATTATCCATTTGTTTAATCTTTGTTGAACCATCTGCCAATCAAAACCTGTTACCTGTATTCACATATCAAATGTATAGCTTTGTCCTGTCCCAACCCCTTTTCCATCTGTCATTTCAAATTCCACCCCAATTGCTTGAGCATAAATATCTGATCTGAATAACTAATCCACCACCATAGCATTTTATGGCATTAAGTGTTTTTTCGTATAAAACCCAGACCCCATCTGCCCTTTAGGCTGGAGCTAAATTACTGCATGGCACCATTTTGAAGAAAAGCTTTGGAGTGCTTTCACCAATATTTATCCTTCAAATTATATTTTTCTAAAATAAATTATCCAGCAATTACCACATTGACATTTGGGTGAGACTCATACAGCATAGCAACAGGCCCTTCTGATGACCATGTCTATTTCGACCATCAATTACACAAAACCCATTTACCTCTACTTCATCTTCTATGCCATGGCAATACAAGTCCTCATCTCGATAATTCTCAAATGTGAGGGTCTGTCTCCACCGCCCTCAAAGGCAGTTTGTTCCATATTCCAATTACTTACTGGATACCATTTTTTCTCTCTAATCCCCTCTAGACATTCTAACCCTTACCCTAAAAACATTGCCTAAAAACATTGCATCTAGTTTTAGATATTTTAGTTTACATTAGTTTATTTGTCACATGAACCAAGGTACATTGAAAAGATTTTTGTTGCACGCCAACCAGTCAGTCGACTGACTATATATACTTGCAATAGAGCCTGCCATACTGTACATATACATGATAAAGGGAATAACATTTAGCGCAAGGTAAAGTCCAGTAAAGTCTGATTAAATGTAGTCCGAGATGGTAGCTCAGGACTGCTCTCTAGATGGTGATAGGATGGCTCAGTTGCCTGCTAACAGCTGGAAAGAAACTGTTCCTGAATCTAGAGGTGTGTGTTTACACACTTCTGAAATGGGGAGAATTTCCTACTGCGTACTCTTTCTATGCCCTTCATAACTTTGCATATCTCAATCAGCACTGACCAGCCTCCTCTGTATAAAGGAACCACAAGCCAGCCTACCCAGCCTCTACTCAAGACTCGTTAAATTGTCATATGTCCCAAAATAAAACAATGAAATTCTTACTTGCAGCTGCATAATAGGCATGTAAACACAGCACTCAGAGACACATAATAAAACAAAGTAAAGCAATAAATTAAAAACACCAATATTACATCAATAAACGCCCAAAGTCCTGCATGCAACTAAAGATAGATGTCCCATTTGAATCAGCAGCACAGGTTTGCACATTGCAAATGTGATTTTACTTCGGAGTTACGTGAGTGTTTCCGTGAAGAAGGCCCGCCAGGCCGCATGCACAGCATTACGTCAGCCACATTGGCGCAAGCACCAGTCTGGCAGGACAGAGCTCCTGCCGGTGGTAAGTTAAACTTAAACGGTAAGTTTGGTTTTTTACTTACCAGGGGTTTTTAGGCAGGAGCCTCTTTTTACAGAGGTTTTTCCTGCCAGTTTCGCAGCCCGACAAGTTGCCGGTTATGGACTGTGGGGAAATTCCAGTCCGACCGCAAAGGCGGATAAACCGGCAAAATTGATCGGGTTGCGAGATAAGGAGCCACTAACAGTGCAGTTAGCGGCTCCCCAGCCTGCAGGGATGCCGTAAAAACAGCAGGACATTTAAGCAGAGTCGCTGACAGGGGGGTCAGCGGCTCCCCAGCCTGCAGGGATGCCGTGGGAACGGCAGGAAATTTAAGCAGAGTCGCTGACAGGGGGTGTCAGTGGCTCCCAGCCTGTGAGATGCCATAGGAACGGCAAGGAAGCAACGTTGGAGCCACTGACAGTGGGGTCAGTGGCTCACAGATGTTGGTCCCCAGTCAAGAAATTACTGGGACTCATTCAGCCCTATTTGGACTCCAGTCAGTCGGCCTAAAAGGGTTTATCCTTATAATAAAAAGTATGTATTTGTTAGTGTTTTTCTTTAAGTAAAAGCTAAAGACAAAGTAAAAAGTTATTGTTATATGTTCTGACAATGTTATAATTGTTTAAGCACAGGTTGCTATGAATTATTTTTACCCTTCACAGGTAAAGCTGTACACTAAATGTTTATTTAGTGAGCTTACACATCAATAGCACGGGTCTATGGGACAGGCTGCGCCAGCAGCGCCTGACAGGGCTGCTTCATGTGTAAAATGTGCGGGCCTATGGGACAGGCCGTGCCAGCAGTGCCTGACAGGGCTGCTTCATATATGAAAGTGCCGGCCTATGGGAGAGCCATGCCAACAGCACCTGATACAGGGCTGCTTCATTTGTGACATTACCGGCCTATGGGAGAGCCGTGCCAACAGCGCCTGATGCAGGGCTGTTCATGTCAAAAAGCGCAGGCCTTTATGAAAGGTGTCGCCAGCAACGCCTGGGACGGATTCGGGAGATTATTCTCCACCGGGGGATGAATTCCTCACCGGGGCTGGATAGTGTATTGAAACGACTATCCTAAATACAGCAACTGTTGTATACAATGCTGCAAAGGTCTCCTTCTCGGAGGCAGAGACCAAGATGGGTCAGTATCCTGCTGACACTGAGTCTCAGGGTATGGCCATGGGGCATACCCAAAGGGATGAAGGGCACGTGTCAGAGGTACCTTTCCTGACAATAAAGTTCTGTCACAGTAAAATATTCTATTGGGTTAAGGCCAATGGGTTTTTATCAGTATTTGTATCCTGCGGCCTGCGGCAGCGCCTGTTAGGGTTGCCTACGAATCACCCTCTCTGAGGAGGGAAGACCAAAAGGTCAAGATGACTCCAGGCTCTAAAGCTGTCAATAGAACAGACTCAGGCACATATGTGCCGGCAGTGAACAACGCCAACAGGGGGATGTGAGAGCCAACCGCTGAATCGGTTATTCAGGTAGATCTATTCTACAGGGGAAGAAGCCTGGCAGATGAATTCAGCCAACAATGGGCAAAAGTTATTGTTCAGAACGCACCCCAGGTGCTCATCGGCAGTAGCGGTTCACTGGAGCTGGGGGCAGCATGATGGCTCAGGTATTCCATGCACTTTCCAATCATCCTCAACTAACTGGGTCTAGCACTTCCAGAATTTGGGTAGTGCACCATTCACAAGTTGTAATATTTACATTTGTATGTACAACACACAAAGGGTAAAAATATTTGGTTGGGGCACAGCCGGAGCATTTCAAGTAAGTTGGATTATGGCCAGGGTTTGGAAATTGGGCAGAAGTTCTCATGCAAACCACCCATGCAATAAGGCAGGATTGACATGTTATTATAAAGAATGGAGAGTATCGGGCATATGAACTTTCTGAATGTAAAAACTTATTCCTGACTTCAACAGATTCATAAGGTAAGAGATACATGTTGTACAAATCCCATTACAAAGGTTATCAAAGACAATATAATTGTACTATAACAGTAAAGCTTTGCAGTATGGGATAAACTATTTGTTGGTCATTGGGATTTACCTTTAATTATTATTAGCCTTGTCTCCGCCTTATGGCAAGAGATTTCGGTTATCGCAATCTGTTACAAAACTGAGTAATTGGCAATATAGCAGCTGTGTTGCAGCTGAGCAAAGCAAGGAACTGATATAGTGTAAGTAGCAATTAGATTGTTGCTGAAAACCTTGTGCTATTGTCAGCTGAGGCTACTTCAGCCACAACGATGAAGTAACAGTATTCAGCATTGCTGAACATGACAATAACTAATTGAACTTGAACTTGAAACTCGCTACAGTAGTGTGGTCGGTTGAATTCAGTTATTATGAACTGATGTTTAGAACTCTAAGATGAGAAGTTCCAAATACCATCACCTACTCAAAGGTAGTGGAGATTGCATGGGTTACCAATTCTTCAGTTGTTTGTATCAACTAAATATATAAACTAAATGCACCGTTAAGTAAGGTTTTGAGTGAATATACATATTTTTCATGCACAAATTTAAGTTGCTACTCTACAATGGTGACATATGTTAGACTCATGGTAATTAGGAAGAATATCCTGTAATTAATCTCCTTGCCACTAGTGTATCGTCCAGTTTAGATTGATGATAACACAGAATAAATGTTGGATCTCAAAGTATGATGAAAGCATGATTCAATACTTCATCAAATGTTCGTCATGTTTATGCATGTTTCATTGTTTGCAAAAATATGTGACACAACAGTGTGGAGAAATACATTCTCGCTTCAATAGGAGGAATGGACTTTATGTCTTCCTCATTAGCTGGGTCTTAAAACAGTCAGCAAGACCTTGTTTGGATTCGTACTATCGGACTGGCAAAGTGTCCATGTTGCCTGCTTCATCAGGGATTATGGCACAACGGTATACAGTTATGCCAAAAAGCAAGAACTTGCTGTTTTAAACTGTGGTTCAGGAGACTGGTCTTTGCACAGTAAAACGATTATTGACTTACACATTTTCAATGGATTGACTTATGCCTCAGGTTGTCACATTTAGCCATGAGGGTGTTCACTGCAGTATGCATGGATAGCATCCAAAAAAGCAGTTCATCTCTATTGAGGGGATCTGAAATGTTTGTTAAATATTAATGATACATTTGATACGATACAAATCACTGACATTTCCAGTTCATTTTAAGTGATATTGACAATAGTTCAGTTATAGAGAAATTACAGCTGTAACATAAGGGAACTACATTGTCGGGTCCAACCCGGATATCAAGTTGTTAAAAAGATCTTGA
The DNA here is from genome assembly GCA_963514005.1 of Raja brachyura. Next base: position 139,974,848 of record OY740781.1, read on the forward strand.
TACAAGTACTCACATCATAAGATTACGCAGTTGGTTATTGTAAATGTGTAAACATTACTTCACCAAGGCGTTCCAGCTACATCCTTAGTCATGACTCTAATATCAGCACAACGACGGCAAAACATTGCAAATGCTGTTGCTGGACAGGATGGAATTGGCTGTTCATGCCATTACATTTTACATTCTGGTCTACACTAGCAGAGCAGACCAGGGCTAGCATGATTTTTAAGATCATTTTGAATACCCACAGTCTCATTTTTATGTTGTCAAGGCCACCAGAATCCTTAGAAGTATGGATTCAGCACTGTGTATTAGTTAATAAACAATTACACAAGAGAAGGTCAGTTCAGACTATTTCAAGGTGGCTGCAACAGGTATTACATTGACGATTGTATGGCTCATTCCACCAGGTCAGCATCAACGTCAGAATATCATTTAGATCGTGTGTTTACATCTCATTATACTAGGGCAGCAGCTATGTTGGTGGCCAAAGGGAGGGATGTGTCCTTCGACCAAATTTTAGCGGCCGTCGGATGGGCAAATGAGCTGATGATTCAGAATTTTATCATCGGCCAATTGTCAATCCAGGGCTGCTTGCCAATGACATTTTAAGTACTTAAATTTTAGGGGTACTGGTGTTTGTTTACATTGTTAAATAAACCCTATCATTACATTGAATACAATGTTATTACTAATGCATTTATTTCTCTTTCGAGTCAATCAAATGCAGTGGGATGCCGAGATTGTAATCTGCAGCATGAAATCACAAAGCTTTGAACTCTTCACGGAATCACTCACGTGACTCCGAAGTAAAATAGTAAGATTAAATGAGAACTTACCAGTTTGAAGTTTGATCTTGATTTTATGAGGAGTTACGTTGGTGATTACGTGCCCACCACGCCCAACCCTCTCTCATAAAAGATCATCTGGTAGTTCTCGAGTCACTGATCTTACTGTTTACTTTGGTGTTGTTTATTTGTGATTTCATACCGCTGCTTTGAAGTTTGCTGCACATGTGGCCTGGAGGGCCTTCTTCACATAATCACCAACGTAACTCCTCATAAAATCAAGATCAAACTTCAAACTGGTAAGTTCTCATTTAATCTTACTATTATACTTTAGAAATACTATTAGCTATAAAATGTTTTAGGACATTTTGAGATCATGAAAGATAACACTGTAAAAACAAGTCTTATTTTCTATCTTTCTAAGTAAAATAGATTGATTTCAGGATAAGCAATGAGCAGTGAGCTATAATTTCATTGACAAACTCTTCACCAGGTGAACCATAATTGGAATTGGTGTGTCTATGCTTGGCTTAAGAATATTGGAATATAAGAAATAGCCAGTGATCCCGTGGAACTTTACCCTTCTAATCCTCTTCAGATCGTTTACCTTGTCGTGGTGAAGAGGCTTGCGTGCCCCCTTGTTTCCAAGAGCGATGCCATTGGAAGCACCAGCTTCTGGTAGGGCCACCCATGGTGGGAAGGTCGAGGATGAGGGTCCAGACTAAGAACGACCAAACCTACAAGACCTCAACAGCAGACCAGGCGGACAAAGTTATCTTGAACTCAACTGCTGTGAAGGTGGATGAAGACTGCAACAGATCTATCAGCTCCAATCATCTTGGTTCCCTTGCAATTGGGATGAGTTGATTGATTTGTGAAGGACCATGTGCTTCTTGGAGTGCAACATCAAGTACACGTTAAACAAACACACGCACAGGCGTCTTCGTTCTGTGAGCAGCGCAAACTTCTCAAGACCTTTGGTGATCGGGGAAGGGCGACGGGAGGAGGTCATGTGATGGCTGGAAGCTCCTAGTCAAGAACCGGCATGGAAGCGGTGAATATTTGATTCAATCGCTCAACTTTGGACAGAGGCAGGAAAGTTGTTTGGTAGCAGTATTCATGTCTGAGCAGCCCTATTTAGGATCCAATCTGCTCACCCTGAACTGGGAAGGGGCTAGAAAAGGTGCCCTAAAATAGTCTGCTTCGCCTCGTCCTGTCTGGAAAGCCGCAACCAGAGGGATCACCATCATGCGGTCGAAAACCATCAAGAAGCAAAACTATGAAATTCGGAACTTAGAAGATACGAACTCTGATGCACAACCCAAACTCACACCGACCAGAGAGAAGAACCACCTTTGTTGCTCGGGAACTCTGAAAATTCAGCTTTGACATCGTTGCTCTGAGTAAGACCAGCAGAGCTGGAGAAGGGCAAGTAAAGGAAGAACAAAGTCAATGCACATTTTTCTGGTACGGTCTTGATCCTAAACAACCGAGGCTCCATGGAGTAGGATTTGCCATTTGAAACAACCCACTTCAGAAGCTGACAGAGCAACCACTGGGAATCAACGAGTGTCTTATGACTACGAATCCAGCTCATCAAAAACCAATAAACCACCATCATCAGCGCCTATGCTCCAATTCTGGACACTGAAGACGAAGTAAAGGTGAACTTCTGCACAAACTTCACAACGTCCTTTCCTCTGTTCCCAACAATGACAAGATCATAGGCTCTGGACCAGAACAATCGGCAAAGAAGGAGTAGACAGGGTCAACGCCAATGGAACACTCCTCCTCACCAAATGTGCTGAACATAACCTGGTGATTACAAACACCTTATTTCACCAGAAAAACAGGCACAAAGTCTCCTGGCAGCATCCACGTTCCAAACAGTGGCACCTCATCGACTACATCATTGTATGATCCCATGAGCAACAAGGTGTACTGAAAATAACAGCTGTTACTGGTGCCCACGAGTGCCAGACAGACCATCGTCACATCTCGTCCACTATGAGAATGAAGATTCGGACCAAAAGGAAACATCAAAACAGAGCACCATCAACAAATTCAATGTTGACGTCCATCACGACACCAACCATGTACAGAAGTTTCAACAAAAACTTCAAGAACAACTGCCTCAACAAATCCCACCATCTGTCGAAGAACACTGGAATCTATTGAAGAATGCTATCATCGCCTCCTGCAAGGAAACAATTGGGTTCAAATAAAAAAAAAACATCAGGATTGGTTCGACGATAATGATTAAAAAAAACTACTCCAACAATTCATCAATGAAAAGAGAAAAGCTTTCATCACCTTACAAAATGACCAACAGTCGGCTACCAAAAGGAAGTGCTATCAGCAATGCAAGGCTGCAGTCCAGAAGAGCACCCGAAACCTGAAAAACCAATGGTGCAGGGAGAAAGCTCAGGAAATCCAACAACTAGCAGACGCCAATGACACTCGAGGCTTTTTCAACGCCACCAAAGCCATTTTTGGTCCATCCACTCACGGCCAAGCCCCTCTCAAAAGCAAAGATGGGTCAACCATCCTGAAGAGCAATGCTGACATCAATTCTAGATGGAGGGAACACTTTGTTGATCTTCTAAATAAAACCGCCTCATTTGACAAGAATGAGATCAACAATATTCCAAAGCAGCCTGTTGACGACGCTCTTAGCAGAATACCATAACTTGAAGAAGTTAAGGAAGCCATCAAAACCTTGAAAAACAACAAGGCAGCTGGACTCGACGGAATACCAGCCAAGGTCTACAAAAGTGGAGGTAACCTGCTCCATTACCAAGTGCATCAACTTCTCATCAAGATCTGGATAAATGAAGACGTAATAGGAGACTTTAGAAACTCAGCAATCGTTACCATCTACAAAAGGAAAGGCAATCGATCTGACTGCAGAAACAATTGTGGAATTTCCCTGTTAGCAACAGCAGGCAAGGTCCTCGCCCGCATCATGAACAACCGACTCACGCCTTTAGCCGAGAAGATCCTTCCGGAGGCACAAGCCAGTTTTAGACCATCACTTGGAACAGCCGACATGATCTTCACAATGCGTCAACTACAAGAAAAATGTTGTGTACAACTTCAACCTTTGTACATGGCATTCATCGACCTCATTAAGGCCTTCGACACGGTATCAAGGGAACTCTTATGGGACATCCTATCTACCTATGGATATCCTGAAAAGTACATTTGAATCCTGAGACTCCTCCAGGAAGACATGCTTCAGATAGTCATGGCCGGCAACAGCAACTGTGAGTCGTTTCAAGTCAGATCAGGAGTGAAACAGGGATGCGTGATTGCCCCAACACTGTTCACCATCTTCATTGCGACAACCATCTACATCATCAAGGATGACCTACCCCTAGGAATCGAAATTGTCTGCAGAACAGATGGCAGACTTTTCAACCTTGCCCGTCTCAAGTCCAAAATTAAGACATCTATGAGCTCCCTCATCGAGTTCCAATACGCAGACGACAACTGTGTTGCAGCTCTCTCAGAAAACCATCTGTAACAGATCCTGACTGCCTTCAACAGTGCATACACGAAACTTGGACTTACCATCAACTCCAAGAAGACCCAGGTTATCTACCAATCATCACTGAAACAAATCGGAAAGAACCATCAATTCAACTTGGTGAACCAACCCTGGAAAATGTGGATCACTTTCTGTACCTTGGAAGTCACCTCCCCATCCAATGTCGACCTTGATGACGAGATCCAACATCGTCTTAAATGTGCTGGAACAGCTTTTGGATGTCTTTGAACGAGAGTCTTTCACAATCATGACATCCGATAGGAGGGGAGTGTAGTTAAGGAGGGAGGGAGTGACTAAGGGTAGGGGAAAGGAGAGGGAGGGAGAGGTGAGGGAGGGATTGGGGAGGGGAGGAGAGGGGAAAGAAGAGGGAGGGTGAAGAGGAGGGGGAGAGAGTGCTAGGGATGAGGGTAAATGAGCTGCGCCTGGGCAGTTGGGGACTATGGGTGAGTGGTGGAATATTGCGTTGGGGGAGCAAGCCTCCTATGTGACAGGGACCCAACGGGTCCAACTTAAGTTAGTACACCCTAAAAAGAACTCTGTGAAGTCATTGTAGGCACAAACTCCAGTAATACTTGAAGCCAGTAATGTTTATTATACTCCATAGTGTTTTCTGCTGCAGGCTTTCTTGAGCCACGACTATCAAGAACTTCTGTTGAACAATGTACCTCCATTTTAGACGTGCGGAGTGGTTTTAAGCCTGTTTTCACTGATGCTATCAAGCCCCCTTCTACAAGCAGGCAATCAATATGATGGTTAATGCAGACTGTGTGCAGAAATAATTAAGATGGGTAGATTTGTTACCTGCATTGCAACCAATGTGCACAAGCATTCAAATCCCTGCACGTTTTTGGTTACAAGCTCCTGCTCATTTGGTCATTTGCCTCCACCTAGTGGCTATATTCAGCACATTCTACTCTACTTCAAAGCTTAATCATTGATTGCCAGTAGCTTTGAACAGTCATAATTCGGGAAATAAGTACGTGTGCAATTGTTTCACAAATCTTTGTCATACGTTCTGAAATAACATTGTTATTATACAGGAACACTTGTGGCTTTACTATGGTATAAAGTACATAATCAATGAGTATAGACAACAAATCTTTCATAATAACTCTTAACACCAGTGTCCTGCAAGGATGTGTCTCAGCTTCCTACTAGGCTTACTTCCTGTACATTCATGACTGTGTGGCAAAATTCTGTTCGAACGTACAAACTCCGTACAGGCAGCACCCGTAGTCAGCATCGAACTCAGCATCTCAAAAGTGCCTCTGAATGATATGAATTGGTATGTGCATATGTAGTGCAAGAGTTGAGTAAACTATTTTAATTTTGTCAGTTATGTCAGTGGGTGGAGGAGCCATAAAAACTACAAGAACCATTATTTAAAATGTGGTTTTATTCACTGTTGATGCAACGTGATAAATACAAAGATCTGAGGACTTTGGGTAAGTGTGCTTGATTTTTCATTTAGTCTTCCTTTTCTTCACCATGTGTGATGATGTAGCAGAGTGATTTATAATCCAGGTTACCCGCCGAGTCAATGGGAGAGGACTGAAACATCTGGTCAGTCTAGAGCATATAGCAAGATGGAAGAAAGGGAAGATAACATATTACCCTGCTATTAAATGTTTAAATGTTAAAACTTTAAACACCTGGTTCCCAGTATAAATAAAACAGATGCAGACAATCTCATTAAATATATCAAAGGGGAAATTATAAAACCCAACTCAACAACCTATTTTATGCTTAGGTACCTTATGAATACAAAGTCATTGTTCACTCAGGATTATTTCCATCTAAATCACACATCCTGACATAACTGCATTACTGATACGTACATTTATTAAGAGAAAAAGACTTCACCTTTTATTTACTTTAGCTGTTTTTTAAATGCAAGTTATTTTTTTGAGAACAAATTATACAACTTACTCCATTATGGGAGTTGTAATATGGAGAGGTTTTCTTGTTACTCCCATTACATGGATGTTGGTGTAACCCCTTGTTACACCTGAGATATATACTCTTCCATTCCTAATTGGCAAATGAGCATTGGTCAAAGAAAAGTGAACAGTTAAGTGTTTGTACAAACCTCCTCAGGTGTGAACTTGTCAGCTTGTGTCATTAATAAGCGTTTCAATCTGCAGGTGGAAAAACAGCATGAAAAACTTGTCAATAAAGACACCAGGAAACTGCAAAAACAAGCACCAGCAAAGCCCAAGAAGATAAAATAAACATGTACTCGTCTTTGTTGATGTGTCCTTTCCCATTTGGATCAAACATTTTGAAGGCATTTAGCATCACATCTTCTGGATCAGAACCTGTGCAAAAATAAACAAATAAAGAATCAGTGAGAACAAAGTTAGGGGGGCAGGAAATGGAAACAGAAGTGGTATTATCATACCATGTAACTTTGCTCCAAACAGATTTAAAAACATGGTGAAGTTAATTGGACCAGTAGCCTCTTGCAACATGGATTCTAGTTCATCATCTTTTACGTTGAGTTTACCTGAAAATAAAATAGAAAATTAATGATATGATATTTTTGATATGAATCCCACAAGCTACCAATTCCTCCCATAGTTTTGACCAATCTTTGTTTTATTATTCTTCATGGCTGACCATCAAACATATTATATTAAATGGACCTTACATCAAGGAACTAGACCATTCAAACCTACAGAACTGTTCTTTTATGAGCATTTTTTCATCATCCTTCTCCTAATTTGGGGTGGTGCAGTGGGTGCCTTACAGCACTGTCTGTATGGAGTTTATACATTTTCCCTGTGACCACATGGGTTTTCTCCAGGTGCTCTGGTTTCCTCCCACACTCCAAAGGTGTACAGGGGTGTAGGTTAATTGGGTTCTGTAAATTGTCCCTAGTAAGCAGGATAGAACTAGCGTACGGATGATTGTTGGTTGGCATGGACTCGTTGGGTGGAAGGGCTTGTTTCACAATTGTATCTCTAAACTAATTCCTCAACATATCCTCTATTCCTTTCTCCCTGGAAATGTCAGGTTTTCCCTTGAAATCTGTATTTGTCAGCTAATTTATAATAATGGACCTTAGTATTCTTTGAGAACATGTATTTCCAGCTAATTCTATTTTAATTGATTTTTTTATTCATTTCCATTGACGGTCCACATCCCGAGCAGGTCTCATAAGGAACTACACCATTCAACACTTTGTCTTCCCTTTTAGTTGACATTTCTCCCGAGTCTCAAGCTCAATACTCTTTTTTTCATATACAGGGTTCCTTGGATCACAAATAAAATGATTTAAAGAAATCTGACATTACATGAATTCTCCTAAAGCATTTTCAAACATAATTATGCATAGTGTTAGGATGATTTGGGTAAGTGTATGTAGAGCAATATGATATGGATACTGTAGCTGTTGAAAAAGAACATTTCTGAGTTATGGACAAACCAGCTTATGGATAGTTTTCTGAAACCGAGCCTTTACATAACCTGAGGAGTGCCTGTATTTACTGTCATAGGGATCGTACTTGCGCTTCTTCTCTTTTCATGGTGTTGTCATATTGCTTAATTCTTGCTGACTACAACAGAGCACAATATTCTGTGGTCTAACCAGTACATTGAACGGTTTGCCATTCACCAGTAATCTAGCCTTATGTGCAAGTGTCTTGCAATAGTGCAATAATTCTGACTATGGGTGCTGTCTATGTGGAGTTTGTATGGTCTCTCTGTGACCATGTGGGTTTTCTCTGGGTGCTCTAGTTTCCTCCCACATTCCAAAGATCATGCAGGTTTGTAGGTTAATTAGCTTCTGTAAATTGTCCCTAATGTGTCGGATAGAACTAGTGTATGGGTGATTGCTGATTGGTGCGGACTTGGTGGGCAGGAGGGCCTGTTTCCACACTGTATCTCTTGCTAAACTAAGCTAAACTAATTTAATCTGCCTGCATATTATATGTATGCCTCCATTCCCTGCATATCCATGTGCTTACCTTAAAGCTTCTTAAACACCACCATCAAAACAGCAAAATTATTTTCCTTCTTACTAATTCTATTCCTTCTACTAATGATAGTTCAAAAGTAATTCAAAGGTGGCATATATTTTTAAATGTTTCAAGGATGCAGCAGACACAAGTCTTTTCTTTCACCAATGTTCAGTTGATGCTGACTGTGGGAAGGGAACAACTGATTGTTAGCTGGTCGGTGTATCTGATACTGCAGAGGGTGGAACTGAGACATCCCAGAGGCTGAAATGTGATATCCAAATATTTACGGAATATTCTAATATTAAAGTGGATCTGTCAAGTGACTAATAACCGTCGTAAGGGGAAATCACAAGTGCGTGTTTCATCATTCAGCATCAGTTACACTGAGAGGGTATTAGATTTGCAAATAGCATTTACCCAAGGATGCATAAGTGTCTTTCAGATCTTCTTTGTCAATGAAGCCATCTCTGTTCTGGTCAATCAGAGTGAAAGCCTGAAAGGAGAAAAACATCAAAACCATCCAGGTTAACAGACGGCTGTGGAGGCCAAGTCAAAGGATATTTTTCAAGGCGGAGATTGACAGACTCTTGATTAGTATGGGTGTCAGGGGCTATGGTGAGAAGGCAGGAGAATGGTGTTGAGAGGGAAAGATAGATCAGCCATGATTGAATGGAGGAATAGACTTGATGGGCCGAATGACCTAATTCTGCTCCTTGGATTTATGAGCTAATTAATCCCTCTGACTCCGATCATTTTATAAACATGATAACGTGCAGTTACAACAGAATATCCCTGGATTTCAAATGAACATCTAGAAATACTTTCGTCATTTAGCTTGTAATGCAAATGAATAAAGAGCAATATACTAATTATTTAACTTAACTGTAAAATATATTAACTTGTGTAAACTATTGCACACGTTTCTAGCCTTGACACTTTCCTGGTTTCATGAATGTAATAACTAGGAAAAAGAAAACACAGGGGATATACTGAACAGCAATAGTTCAATTGATACAAGGGAAGGATTTATTTTTTAAACTTTGTGCTTTGATTTTGTTTCAAGTTTAGATCTGTCTTTGCATTCCGCTGAATATTGATGTCCCTAATCGAATATGGGAAACCAATATCAATCTAAATAGCGTAGGAAATCAAAGTGTTCCGGCAAAAGGCTAATTGTAATGATTTCATTTTTCAGATTTTAATCTTTCTCATATCCCTTTATGATAAGAGAACAACCATTCTGCCCAGTGAATCCATACCACTCTTAGAACAAACCCATTAATATTTCCTGTGGCTTTCTCGCCATTCATACTATTCATGTAATTTAACACCTTCATTAATCATTCTCTCCTCCTATCCCAGTCTCCTGTACCAGCCTACCAGTCTCTTTTCATTCTTCCCCACATACTCGTCGCAGGGTTATCCCTCCTCTTCTCTGCAGATTTTCTGCAAATGTTATACCCAGCATTGGGGAATCAAAAACATGAGGACATATGTTTAAGCTGAGAGGTACAAGATTTAATCGGAACCTGAGTGACAACTTTTTCACTCAGAGGTTGGTGGGTGTATGGAACCAGTTGTCATAGGAGTACATAGAACATAGAACAGTACAGCACATGAACGGGCCCTTCGGCCCACAATGTTTGTGCCGAACATGATGCTTAGTTGAGGTAGATACATTAGCAACATTTAAAAGACACTTGAGCAAGTACATGGGTAGGAAAGGTTTAGAGGGATATGAGCCAAACGTGGGCAAATGGGACTCGCTAAGATAGGGCATCTTGGTCGACACGGACGAGTTGAGCCGAAGGCTCCCGTGCTGAATTACTCTGTTTCGTGTCAAATAACAAAAAGCTTTAACACGCTTCGAGTCAACGGAAAGGCGCCACATAAATGAAATTGGTCCCAGTTCCTGACACTTACTTCCTTGAATTCCTGGATCTGGGTCTGCTCAAAGCTGGAGAAGACGTTGGAAGAAGCCCTCTGGGCTCGCTTGGCGCCGCCTTCCTTCTTTTTGGTCTTCCTGCTCGCCTGCAGAGCAAAGAAAATCAGGGAGTAATATCACAAGGATAAGCTGGTTGGACTAGCCAAGCCACGCCGCGCCCTGCATCCACACACTCACCATGCTCGCCCGTGGCTGCGCATCGCGGCTGTGGTTTATATAGCGAGCCGGGCTGGTGCTGGACTCCACGGCTGGCGTCTTCTCAACTCCCTGAGGCACACTGCAGCCCGCACGAACTACTCCTTACAAGGAATCATTTAGCTCAACGGCAAAAGTGTCCCGGGAGAATGGACGAGAGGTTAAAGTTTCAGCACCCGATTGCAGATCCGTCCTGAACTTCTGGGGGAAGGAATTTTAAAGTTTCATTTACCGCCAGGAATTCGCCAAAGTTGAGGTAGCAAGAAATCCAACTGCAAAAGAAAAGGAACGCGCTTCAGAAATGCTCCCGCAATCCCATTCTGAATTTAAGGTTGCTTGTTTTAAATTAGTTTAACGATTTTCATGAAAAAGCAAACTCCACCCCTTCTTATTGGGGTAACTTTGTCAGACCTGGATTCAGGCCACACTATCGAGCAGGTGGTGTCCTGGGAGAGAGGATGGACACAAAGTGCTGGAGTAACTCACCGGGACAGGCAGCATCTCTGGAGAGAAGGGATGGGTGACGTTTCGGGTCGGGACCCTTATTCATCTTCTGCACCCCCACCACCAACCAGTCTGAAGAAGGGTCCCGAACCGAAATGTCACCAATCCATGTTCTCCAGAGATGCTGCCTGGCCTGCTGATGTACTCCAGCGCTTCGCGTTCTTTTGTGCAAGCCAGCTTCTGCGGTTCATTGTTTCTGCACCAAGGACAGGTTCTCCCCGGGTTACGTAACACCGATGTACATACAACATGTGCACACGAACAAGCGTTTGGAAGACCGGCAGGATAGGTTTACAGGCTGCTGCGAGGTTGACATCCCCTCCCTCCGTCCCTCCCCCACCCTGGTCGTCGTACTAGTTTTACTGCTAAAGAAGGAACTGCAGATGCTGGAGAATCGAGGGTACACAAAAGGCTGGAGAAACTCAGCGGGTGCAGCAGCATCTAAGGAGCGAAGGAAATAGGCGACGTTTCGGGTCGAGACTAGTTTTACTGTCGTCCTGTTGAGTTTCCCTACTCGTTGTCACCTATCCCACACCCGACAAATGGCCTATTATTATGTGCAACACATGTTCTTAATTATCTGTGCGTTTTACATATCTTCCCTTTATTTCTCCTCAGTACCGTTTACATCTCTCGTTCCCCTTTCCCCTGATTCTCAGTCTGAAGAAGGGTCTCGAACCGAAACGTTACATATTCCTTCTCTCCAGAGATGCTGTCCGACCCGCTGAGTTACTGCACCATTTTGCGTCTGTCTGCAGACATCTTCTGCCGTGCGGGGAACTTCGTTCACGTAATATCTATCAATCAATAAATCAATCAGATTTATAGAAACATAGAAAATAGGTGCAGGAGTAGGCCATTCGGCACTTCGAGCCTGCACTGCCATTCAATATGATCATGGCTGATCATCCAACTCAGTATCCCATACCTGCCTTCTCTTCATACCCCCTGATCCCTCCAGCCACAAGGGCCACATCCAATTCCCTCCTAAATATAGCCAATGAACTGGCCTCAACTACCTTCTGTGGCAGAGAATTCCACAGACTCACCACTCTCTGTGAAAAATGTTTTTCTCATCTTGCTCCTAAAAGATTTCCCCCTTATCCTTAAACTGTAACCCCTTGTTCTGAACTTCCCCAACATCGGGAACAATCTTCCTGCATCTAGCCTGTCCAACCCCTTAAGAATTTTGTAAGTTTCTATAAGATCCCCCCTCAATCTTCTAAATTCCAGCGAGTACAAGCCGAAGATTTATTCATCACATGCACAATAAAGTGCAGTGAAATGAAAAATTTAAAAAACAGCGCGTCAGTCGATCGAGACCACCGTTGTGGCTAGACCTGTATTAGTAGTGTTTGTTAGACTCGTTGTCGTTAAACTGTTTACGAATAAAACTTGGTTTAAAATCCGACTTTTGTCTATATCTGCCAAATTGGTGACCCCGACGCGTCCAGCCGAGGTTGGACGAAGAAGAATATGCAGGACAATTATTTTCCTGCCGGCACGGCCAACGCCCAGCAGAACGCAGTCTGTATTAAACTGCTCCCGTTTTGGCCTGATCAGCCTCAAGTGTGGTTCGCACACGTTGAGGCGCAGTTCCATCTGCACCATTTTACAGCGGATGAGACAAGGTATTTCCATGTGGTGGGAGCCCTGCTGTAGGAGTCTGCCTCCAGTCTATTGCCCTACCTCCAGGACCCGCCTGCAACAGCCAAATACGATGGCCTCAAGGTCGTTCTGCTGCATATGTTCGGACTCAGCCGACGGGACCGTGCCGCCCGCATCCTGCACATGGACAGCGTGGGAGATCGGCATCCATCCGCCCTGATGGCCAGGATGCTTGCACTGATGGATGGACACTGCCCGTGCCTGTTGTTCGAGCAGGCGTTCCTCGAACAAATTTCCGACGATGTCCGTCTGATGCTCGCCGGCGCGGACTTCAATGACCCCCAGCAGCTCGCGGAGCGAGCCAACGAGCTGTGGATAACCAGATGTCAAGAGATCAAGAGGTCTCTGGATGATCAGACGTCACGAGGTCTGCGCCATCGGCCGAGTGTCTGCACCAGCCTCCAGCGAGGAACAGCAGTAGCGTCCTCGTGGTAGGTGCCATTGGTGCTACTACCACGTCTGATTCGGCGCGGAAGCTCGACGCTGCATTTCGCCCTGCACGTTTCAGGGAAATGTCTCGGCCGATTGTCCATAGAGGCGGATGCGATCGGCCAGAACAAAATCCTCTATGTCCGCGACCGCCATTCCGGCCGCTGTTTTTTGGTGGACTCCGACGCGATCATCAGCATTCTTCCCCCGACCGGCCGTCATACCCGTGGTGGTAAGAAGGGCCCTGTCCTCTCGGCTGTTAACGGGAGCGACATTCCGACGTATGGTACGCGGACCTTTAACCTCACTTTCAACTGCCGCTCATACAAGTGGAAGTTTAACGTGGCAAATATTGTCCAGCTGTTCGTAGGAGCCGATTTCCTGCGCGCGTTCTCTCTCATCATCAACTTGCGGGGCGGTCATACGGCCCCGCGATCAGACATTGGCCCCGCTGCACCACACAGCCTGCCTCCACCCATCCCGCAGCCTGACACTGTCGCCGAAATCGAGGGCCCGTTCGCCGCCCTGCTCTCCGATTTCCCAGAGTTCCTTACACCCCGTTTCAGAGGGTGCCTCCCCGCCACGGGGTTGTGCACCACATTCCCACCGAGGGTCGCCCCCCGGTGCATGCTCGGGCACGCTGCCTGCCGCCGGACAAACTGCGAATTACCTGGGATGAGTTTCAACTGATGGAAGACATGGGCATTGTCCGGCGGTCTGACAGCCCATGGGCCTCGCCGCTCCACATGGTGCTGAAGGCATCTGGGGGATGGAGGCCGTGCGGCACCTAACACAGTGACCACGGCGGACCGTTACCCGGTGCCTCATATACAGGATTTCTCGGCGTACCTCGAGGGTGCCACTTTCTTCTCGAAAGTGGACCTGGTCCGGGGTTATAACCAGTTCCCCATCCACCCCGATGACATGCCAAAGACCGCTACCATCACCCCGTTCGGCCTGTTCGAATGGCTTTATATTCCTTTCGGCCTAAAGAACGCCACTCAGGTGTTCCAGCGGCTCATGGACCAGGTCAGACGGGGCCTGCCTTTTGTTTTCATTTATTTGGATGACATTCTGGTGGCCAGCACTTCGTGGGCGGAACAAGTTAACCACCTTCGCCTTTTGTTCCAGTGGCAATGGGAACACGGCCTGGTAAGTTACCCCGCGAAGTGTCAGTTCGGCCTGCGTTCCATTTCATTTCGGGGACATCAGGTTACCCCGCAGGGTGCTACGCCACTCCATGCGGAGGTCGAGACAATTCGGCAGTTTCCCGGCCACTTACCGTCAAGGGGCTGCAGGAGTTTGTCAGTATGGTGAAGGTTTGTGCCATCGGCCGCTGCGGTCATGCGCACCCTGCTCCAGTGCTTGGCGGGCAAGCCTGCACCATTTGTAATATAGTAAAATGTCCCAGCTTCTTTAAGTGACAATCTTTCACATGAACTATTGATAAAGGTGACCAAAGACTTTGCCAAAAAACAGAAAAGAGTAAGAGAGAGTTAATGATTAAATAATGATAGTGTTCGTACAACTGAAAGGATGGCCAATAATTTTTACGGATGTAGAGGACGCGCAGTAGGGTAGAATTATGATGTAGAATTAATGTTTTAAAGGTTTTTGAGACTGGAGGAGTTTACTGAGGAGGAATGTCATGGTGTTGCACTGGAGACATATCATCAACAACATCTCTGCAGAATTCATCAAATCCATAGACAAGATAAATAAACCAACATTGGTATACTCTCCCATGTCAACATTTCCAGCATTAAGGCCCTAATTATACATGGTCAGCTCCATTGGTCAGGTCATGTGTAGCCTGGTAGTAGCCACAGTAGAAAGATTGGTTCTCACGAGGATCTATCAGATGGGATTCCAATCCATATTAGCATGTCCACCTAGATTTTTTTGGATGGATTATGCAAATAGAATCCCTTTGAACAGTTACACATGGATGGAGGTTTACTATTGTCACATGTACTGAGACACAGTGAAAAGCTTTGTTTCACATGCTATCCAAACAAATCCGATATTCCATCAGTTCAGACTCAAGTACAATTGATTGAATAAACGGGGAGATACTGAGGGCAGAATAAAGTTTGCAGCATTATAGCATTGTCAAGGGTCAAGAATGTTTTATTGTCATATGTCCCAGATAGGACAATTAAATTCTTACTTGCTGCAGCGCAACAGAATATGTAAACATAGTAAACGGGAGAAAAATAGATCCGTGTGTATATATACACATGCACATATACTCAATAAACAAATATAGGGCAATAATAATAATAGTCTGTTTCGACAAAAATACTGGAGAAAATCAGCGGGTGAGGCAGCTTCTATGGAGTGAAGGAATAGGTGACGTTTTGGGTCGAGACCCTTCTTCGACCCGAAACGTCACCTATTCCTTCGTTCGATAGATGCTGCCTCACCCGCTGAGTTTATCCAGCATTTTGGTCTACCTTCGATTTCTCCTGCATCTGAAGTTTTTTCTTAAACAATAGTCTGTTGTAGTTCAGAGCTTATTTGTTATCGTGTTTAATAGCCTGATGGTTGTAGGAAAGAAGCTGTTCCTGAACATGGACGTTACAGTTTTCAGGCTCCTATACCTTCTTCCCGATGGCAATGGTGAGATGCGTGTGTGGCCAGGATGGTGTGGGTTTTTGATGATGTTGGCTGTCTTTTTGAGGCAGCAATTTCGATTGATCCCTTCGATCGTGGCGAGGTCAGAGCCGGTGATGGACTGGGTAGTGGTCACAACTTTTTGCAGCCTTTTCCGCTCCTGGACGTTCAAGCTGCCGAACCAGGCCATGATGCAACCAGTCAGTATGCTATCTACTGTGCACCTGTAGAAGTTCAAGAGAATCCTCTTTGACATACCAAATCTCCGTAATCTTCTCAGGAAGTAGGGGCGGGGCGCTGTACCCTGATCAATAATTGCATCAGTGTGCTGGGTCCAGAAAAGATCTTCGTAAATATGCATGCCCAGGAATTTGAGGTTTTTGACCCTCTCAACCATTGTCTCATTGATATAAATAGGATTGTGGGTCCTCATCCTTCCCCTTCCAAAGTCCACAATCATGCATCAGTTTGATTGACAAAGTCAAATGGTCCTTCAATGGGGTAGCAGTGAATCAAACAGTACCCAGTTTATGGAAAGACGGTTCAGAAGCCTGATAATGAAGGGGGGTGGGGGGGGGCTGTACTTGAATCTGGCGGTGAGAACTTTCAAACTTCTGTACCTTCAGGAGCAGGAAGAAGGAATGACTGGAGTAGAACAAGTCTTTGACTATGTTGATTGCTTTTTTCAATGCATTGTGAAGTGTAGATGGAGGCCATAGTGGGAAGTGTGGTCTGTATGATGGACTAGGCTACATCTACAACTCTCTGCAATTTCTTGTGGCCTTGGACAGAGTTGGTCCCAAACCAAGCTGTGATGCAATCAAACGGTCGCATTCTATTGTGCATCTGTAGAAGTTTGTAAGAGTCGCTAGAGAGAGGCCGAATTTCCTCACACTTCTCAGGAAGTAGACGCATTTGTATGCCTTGTTGGCTGTCGCATCAATGTGGTTGGTCCACAACTGATTATTGATAATATAAACACCAAGAAACATATAGCTCACAAACCACTTCCTCTTGTGCATCATTGATACTGATTGAGGCATGTTTCCTGAAGTCAATAACTAACTTTGTCGTCTTGCTGACATTGGGGGAGAGGTTATTGGAGAAGAAGAAAAAGGATGAGCATAGTTCTGTAAAAATATTTTGTCACATTGATCAATCAACAATATCGATTAGGTTCTACAGTTGATAAATACCTTTCTTGAATTTTGAACACGTACGGGACAAAGCAAGGTACGCTGTTTATTTTTACATATAAATGTGCTTCTTAGGATCGCCTTTAATCAAAATGGTGAAAAGGTGATTTAGGCCCTATACGAACCGGCAGCGTAACCGGCAGTGTTTTTCCTGCCGAAATAGGGTTTAAATTCAATGTTCCAATCGATCGTGTTCCACAAAATCTCACGTGCAAGATGATTTAAATGGCCATTAATTTATGGGAAATAAACACTAAATTCCTTCCATTTGGCCTATAAATTCAGTACAATAAGATTTCAAAATCATGTTATATTGTGAATTCTTGTGTGAATGTTATTTGGACACTTAGGCTATTTAAAAATGTTAACCTTTTCTTAAGAAATGGATAGATGTTTAGATCTAGTAATTGAATGTTGAAATTAGCTACAATTAGGTAACTAACTAATTATATGCTTTAATTTCAGGTCATCCAAGTAAGATTGTTTCATATTTGTTTCAGAATGTTTCAATCTATAATAACTGAAAATTTCATTCAGTTCTCTTAATTTTTAAGAAAGTTATGGGCTTTTGACTGTCCTTGATCACAGCTTTTGAGCTAAGAATGGAAAAGCAATGGGGAACAAGATGCTAATTTCCGAGTGCGAAAATGGCCATAACTTTTTTAATACTGAAGATATGAAAGTGAATTAGGTGTCAAATGAAACTTATTTTTATGCTTTATCTGATGGGATTGCAGACTTGATTTTTTAAATCTAAAAATTTTGTAACATTGCTATTTAGTGTCTGTTCAGAAATGAATACCTTCAAAATCATCTCAAGAGAACTTAGCCTTAAGACATTTAGTATTTAATAGTTAGCTTTAAATAATCATCTAACTATGAGCTTTGGAGCGAATAAAAAGATCTCTAATTATAAAACGTATATTTATAGGTCATCTTTTGCAGAAACATTATGATTTATTTATCAAACAATAAATCAAAATCCCATTAATTAACTCCACCATCACTGTTTGTTTTAATATGATCTGATGGCATTGGAGAGTTTTATATTAGTAAGGAGGATTTCAGGATTAACTAAGCAAAACCACTTTCTTCTTATTCTCCAGACCTATGACAAGTGCACGATAAATACTGGACTTCCCAGCAATGTTAGGATTCTGACAATTTAATTTAAACTAATAAGTTTTTACACTTGTTGCAATCAGATAGCTTAATATATTGACACAGAATGGAAAGAGATGAACTATTAAAGACTGGGAAGGCATGTTATCCCCATGACATGTAACAGTACATTTATAGAATTAGTTTGAAATGTTTCCGCTGGTTATAAGAACCTATTATGAACTTTACAACAAGTGTAAAGAGCTATAAAATATTCAAAGGTGTCACATGTCATGCAGAAGATCCATCTCATTTAATGGTTTTATTAGAAAACCTTTATAAGCTGGCTAGACACAGGGAGTGATTGAGTATGCCTCAACAAATCTAAAAGAAGAGTCTGATGGTTTGACCATATCCCAGAGAGAATATCACTATGCAAAGCAATGGCGAAGTTATATTTACACACACAGCTGAGCCTCCCGTTAATTCCCAACTGAGTTGATTGCCATTTTTCATCCTCATTTAGTTACAATCCTGAGTTTAAAAATATACACAAAATGTAATACTTTATTGTCTGTAATGTGTTTTATGCCAACAATTTAGGCAAAACATTAACATTTGCCATTCAGTCTATTTTAGTGAGTCATCGACATTGCATAATGATTATTAACACCTTGGTTTGAATAAATGAGATGTATCTTCTCAACAACAAGAATGTATATCTTGTTGGAATATTTTATATCTCTATACCTATAAAAGTCTCATCTTGTGTGTGGTATGTGTGTTGTATATTTGTATGTTTGGTTTTTTTGTATCTTCTTCAAAACGCTACGCGCTAGTGCTTGATTTTTTACATATTCCGACACATTTTTCTCCTCCACGTCTTAATCAGGTTCACTTAAGATTTCTTCCTATATTTCACCACTTATTCACGATTAAAGTTTTTTTAAAAAGCCAAAAACCACTTCTCACACACAGCCTTTTTTCCAGGAGCTTCCAATGATGATGTTACAATGCCACTCTCAGTGCACCAATCACAACGGGCTCTCAAGCTGCTGAGTGCCACCCTCCCCTCCCCCACCCGGGTTATTCAAACCCCCCGCCCCCTTCCCCCCCCCCCCCCCGGGGTTATTCACACCCCCCCGCGCCATCCCCCACCCCCCTGCTGCCTCATAAAAGCAGCCAACGTCATCAAAGATCCACACCATCCTGGCCACACACTCATTTCACCATTGCCATAGGGAACAAGGTACAGGAGCCTGAAAACTGTAACATCCAGGTTCAGGAACAGCTTCTTACCTACATCCAAGCAAGCAAGGATTTCATTGTCCTATCTGGGACATATGACAATAAAACACTCGTCCCAACCCTCTGCAATCACCACTACCTGCAACCACTGCAGTTTATCTGACTAACCTACATCCACGGTACAGTGGGTTCAGCGTTCCAACATTTAGCCGCAGCAATAATGCAGAAACAGCACCTGACCGAAGGAGATCGTGTTGCCGTATGGCTCCAGCAACCCGCTTTTAATCCTGATTTAGGGTGCTATATTCACTCAGTTTGCACCTTCTCCAATGTGCCCGGAATTCCCTTGGACACCCCGGTTTCCCACTCACATTCCAAAGCCAGGGTGATTGGCTACCCTGAATTGGTTACTTACTGTCAGTGGATGAAAGTCTATGGATATGTGAAGAGAATGAGTTGCAGGGAGATAAGTGGCGATTTGACTTTTAGACTTTAGAGATACAGCGTGGAAACGAGTCCGCGCCAACCATTGGTCACCCTGCATTCTAGCACTATCCTACTAGTGCTTTTCCATTTTGACTTTCTAAATTACTAATGTTACGATGTTAGGGTGTTGCATCTTTTACTTTTTCCACTATCGGTAATCTCATTTAATGAGTCTTTCTTAGTTCATCCAGTGGAAGGTGAGAGTGTTTTATTTGAGTTTCAGCATAAATTTACAATTTACAGAATCCAATTAACCTACACCTGCACATCTTTGGAGTGTGGGAAGAATTTGGAGCACCTGGAGTAGACTTTAATGCATTAGTGAATTAATTGAAAATGACAAAATTCGTACAAATATCGACATGGTGGACGCAGAGAGGCTGCGTCTCCAGGCCGTGTTACCTAGAACTAGTGGTCGGAATCTCAGAATAAGGTGCAGACCGTGGGGACTGATCTAAGGAGCTGCGTCTTTACACAGATAATCTCTACCCCGAAGGTCTCTGCCCCGAACAACAGTGGAAGCTCAAACGCAGTGTTGATCCAAAACAAAGCTCTACAGATTTGGAAGTTCTCTGGACATTGAAGTAATCAAGAGACATGAGGGGAAGTGGAGTCACAAGAAACTGCAGATGTTGGAATCATAAGCCAAACACAAACAGCTGGAGGAACTCAGTGGGTCAGGCAGCATCTGTGGAGGGAGATGGACAGGTGACTTTTCAGGTTAGGGCCCTCCTTCAGGCTGACAGGTGGACAGTGCTGGATAAAGGGCTGGAACAGGCTCGAAGGGCCAGATGGCCTACTGCTCAGGTTCTTATAGAACGTTTCACTCTTAGAAACATAGGAAAATAGGTGCAAGAGTAGGCCTCTATGCCCTTCAAGCCAGCACCGCCATTCAATATGATCATGTCTGATCATCAAAAATCAGTACTCCCTTAGCCCTAAGAGCTAAATCTAACTCTCTCTTGAAAATATCTAGTGAATTGCCTTCTGTGGCAGAAATGACCAGATTCACAACTCTCTGGGTGAAGAAGTTTTTCCTAATTTCAGTCCTAAATGGGCAAACCCTTATTATTGAACTGTGACCCCTAGTCCGGGACTCCCCCAACATCGGGAACATTTTCCTGCATCCAGCCTGTCCAATCCGTTAACATTTTTATGTTCCTATAAGATACCCTCTCATCCTTCTAAATTCCAGTGAATACAAACCCAGTCGAGCCATTCTTTCAGATGCTGTCTGACCTGTTCAGCATTTCCTGTTTTATTTCATTGCCCCCTTTCACGTCCTATTGAATCTTGGAGACAACTTTGCCATGCTCTCCCGATACATTTGAGATCAAGTGTTGCATTTAGTGTTGCCTTTGTAGTTGTGAATGGGTTCCTCCAGGAATCTTTATGCTGGATGTGTCTCACAAATAACAATGGAATGAAGAGTGTTTCAAAGCTACTGTTGTATGACAAAGAGCTTTCCGAAAAAATTACCTCCGGAGGTTTAGGAAAAGCAAGAGTTTCACTTAGAGTGATTATGGCAACAAATGTCTGCCCAGCATCTGTCAAGAGCACTCTTTAGACTTTTAGACTAAAGAGAGAAGGAATGGGTTACCTTTCAGGTCGAGACCCTTCCTCCAGAGATGCTGCCTGTCCCACTGAGTTACTCCAGCACATTGTGTCTATCTGGGGTGTAAACCAGCATCTTCAGCTCCTTCCTACTTATATGGGTCAGCCACCATATGTGAAGTCCCATTCAACGCAATAAAAAATACAACACTGACCTTTGAGTGTCCTTGTTAACACATTAAGTAAAATCATCACAGAAATCAGCTGACATACATCAGGAAATTACATTTGCTGGAGAATGGGAAGGGAAGAGCTACAAATGTCACCTCTTCCTTTCTCTCCAGAGATGCTGCTGAGTTACTGCTGCATGTTGCATCTATCTGGATGTAAACCAACATCTGCAGCTTTCTCGGTACTTGCCTGTGCCTCCATCTTGTACCTCATGGCTTCCAGCTCCAGTTCCCTACCTCCCAGACTACATCGGTGAGACCAAGCGTAGGCTTGGCGATCGCTTCGCCGAAGACCTCCGCTCGGTCCGCAATAACCAACCTGATCTCCCGGTGGCTCAGCACTTCAACCAACCCCCACCCCACTTCCATTCCGAATCCGACCTTTCTGTCCTGGGCCTCCTCCATGGCCAGAGTGAGGCCCACCGGAAATTGGAGGAGCCGCATATATTTCACTTGGGCAGTCTGCACCCCAGCGGCATGAACATTGACCTCCAATTTCCGGTAGCCCTCATTGACTCCTCCCCTTCTCAGCTCTCCCTCACTCCTCTGGCCCCTACTCTTCCTTTCTTCTTCCCGCCCCCACGTCCCCTACATCAGTCTGAAGAAGAGTTTCGGCCCTAAACATTGCCTATTTCCCTCGCTCCATAGATGCTGCTGCACCCGCTGAGTTTCTCCAGCACTCTAGTCTATCTGCAGCAAAGATCAAGGTCTGCAGCAAAGATCGTTCTATCATCTTTGGTCTGCAGTTCCTTCCAAGCAAAGATCATAGGGTTGGGGTTAGGATCTATGATCTTTGCTTCCAAGTATCTTTGGTTCCTTCCCACAGAGAAGCCTACCCCAAAGATCCTCAACGTGATGACGCAGCCACGTTCGCACGCCAGCATGGACGCACTGACGTAATCGCGCGGTGACGTCGGGATGCCGTTCCCGGAGACGTGATGACGCGGACGCGGTGTGACGCATGGACGCGATGACGCAGTGAGCTGCCCTCCCCCGCCGCGGACATTTGCTTCCCGTTGCCGGCGGCCGCCATGGTTCCCCCTGTGCAGGTGTCGCCCTTCATCAAGGTAAGCGGCGGCTGCCGCCCCGGTCGCGGCGCTCGGGGGCTGCGGCTCACACCGTCCCCCAAGGCGGCAGGGAGCTGCTCCATGGCCTCTGCCCGCACCCTGGGCTGCGGGCCTGGAAGAGCCTGAGCTAAGGTCAAACCGGGACCTTGGGACGGGGGCACGGAGATCGAGTGTGAGTGAGTGTAGGGAGGAAGTGCAGATGTTGGTTTACATCGAAGATAGACACTGGATAAATGCTGGAGTTACTGAGCGGGACAGGCAGCATCTCTGGAGATAGAGGGCAGAGGGAGAGTGATACTGGGGAGGGGGAGAGATAGAGGACAGGAGAGGGGGAAAGGTGCAGGAGGAGGGGGAGAGACAGGCGAGGGGATACAGGAGAGGGAGGATACAAACGAGATGCAGGAGAACGGTCGAGGTAAAGGAGGGGGTAAGGTCGGAGAGAAGGGGTCATATAGTCTTATATCATGAAACGAGCCCATTGGCCCGACTTGCCCATGCCAACCAAAATGCCCCATCGATATTATAGAAAATAGGTGCAGGAGGAGGCCATTCGAGCCAGCACTGCCATTCAGTGTGATCATGAATGCACACAGTGTGATCTTGGTGCATTGAGAGTGGCAACCCGTGCCTGCCTTCTTCCCATATCCCTTGATTCCACTAACCCCAAGAACTCTTTCTAAGTCTCTCTTAAATCAATTAGTCCCACTAATGGTGGTAGATACAATAGTGTAATTCAATAAGCTGCAAGATAGGTGCATTGATATACAGGGAATGGAGAGAGATGGATCACTTTGGAGGCAGAGATTAATTTTACCAGGCATTGTGTTTGGCATGGACGTTATAGGCCAAAGGGTCTGTTCCTCTACCGTTCTGTACAATGTCTACCTATGTATTATTACCGTGTACTGTTTTCTGTTGCAGATGGCTAGATACTCAGCATTGTTCATTGGCATTATCTATGGCAAGACACGCTATGGTAAGGATCTGTGCCCTGTCTAACCTGAACGCATCATATATATTTACTGTACATTTATTGTGAGGACAGTGAGATCATTGTGGGACTATTACTGTTAGGGCAGTTTGATGTCCGGTAGGAGTTGGTGTTTGGTCTCTTGAAAAGCATTAAGATGGATAAATCTCCAATGCCTGGTGGGACGTATCCCAGGGTATTGAGAGGAAGAGGATATTGTTAGGGACCTTGAAGATCTTTATCCTCTCAAACCGCAAGGTCCTGGGGGACTGGGGAGTAGCCAATGTTGTTCCTTTCTTTAAGAAGAGAATTCAAGATAATCCAGGGCATTCTAGGCCGGTGAGCCTCATGTCAATGGAATGGAAGCTATTGGAGAGAGTTCTTTGGTATAAAACCTACTTACATCTGAAAGAATATTTGACAACTAGGGACAGTCAGCATGGCTTTGTCCATGGCAGGTCATGTCTTATGAACTTTTTGAGGTTATGATGATGATGATCGATGAGGGTAGGGTAGAGGAGGTAGAAAGACAGCGGGCTGGGGAACAATGAGGTTGGAGGCTCAGGTGGGCAGATCAAAGGAGAGATCCTGTCCTGAAATATTACCTATCCTTTAACTCTGACCCGCTGAGTTACTCCAGCAGTTTGTAGCTATATTTGGTATGAATCAGCATATGCAGTTCTTTCCTATCAAAAACATTGAGATAGCCTTTTATAAAAATAACACAGTTCTATAATTTGTTTTTTCCGTGAACCCGGTAAGTTTAAGACAATTGGTCAGGAAATGATTGGAGTATTGTATTCAGTTTTTTTTCCTGTTATAGGAAAGATGTGGGGCCGGGGCGATCTAAAAGGATGTTGCCGGGACTCGGCCTGAACTATTGGGGGAGGTTGAATAGGCTCAGACTTTATTCCTTGGAGTGCAGGAGGATGAGGGATAATCTTAGAGGTATATAAGATCACACGGGGAATGGATAGGGTAAATGCAGAGTCTTTTACCAAGCGTAGGGGAATCAAAACCAATGGACATGGGTTTAAGGTGAGAGGAGAAAGATTCATTTGGATCCTGAGGGGCAACTTTTTTACACTGGTGGATATATGGAGTGCGCTGCCAGATGAAGTAGTTGAGGGAGGAACTGTAGCAACATCTAAAAGACGTTTGGGCAGATGCATGAATAGGATAGGTTTAGAAGGATATGGACCAAATACAAGCAGGTGGGACTAATGTAGATGAGGCATGTTGGTTGGCGTGGGCAAGTTGGGCCGAAGGGCCTCTTTCCTCACTATGACCGAGAGCTTCAATGTGTCAAGCTTGGAACAAATTACTCTGCTCTGGCGAGTGAAGGCAGTGTGGGTACCAAGGTGCTGATGAGTGGGAAGGCAGTGTGGCAAACATTAACGATGACCCTAATGCCATTCAATTGGCAATGCCAGATCATCCGTTGATGTATTAGTAGGTACATTGAATTTGGCTTTGAATGAATTACGCTGTTGCACATTTATTCAAAGAATTAGTCACAAATAAACAGGACAAAATTGGAAAGGGCACTAAGTGCGAGTGTAACCTAGCAGGTTAGGCAACATCTACTTTGAAAAAATCGGTATCTGCGGTTCCTTTTATCTACATTTTGGTGCTCCATGGCAAAATCTCATCAGTGTATGTTTACTTTGAAGAAGTTCTCTTCCCCAGAGATCTGCCGTGTCACTTCAGCGCTTTGTGTCCTTTTGTGTAAACCAGCGCCTGCAGTTCCGTGTTTCTACACAGGCCAATGATTGGTATTTATGGAGTGTTAGCAAGCAATTTAAAATTCATTCTTTAAGGACCAAAATATGAAAATTAAGTCTGATCTTTAAAAGGAGATTTAATTAAGCTGATATTTTTTTGAAGATTATTTGAAGCCTGTTGCAGAAGAAGAGAGAAGAATCGAAGCTGAAGAGAAAAAGAAGCGAGAGGAGCTTGAACGCATTGCAAAGCAACTGGCTGAAGGTATTTGAAAGATAGATTTAATTCCTTGCCATTCTATTTAAATGGTTATGGTTTCATTGGAATTCCAACGTCCTTGCAGCCATCTACGGGTTGGATGCTCGGAGGATGTTCCGCTATGCTGAGAAATCTACAAGTCGGAGTTGCCGTCTCAGAATAAGGGAAAGACTGTTTAGGACTGAGATGGGAAATATGTAATTAATGGGGGTAGTGCATCATTGGAATTTTCTACTCTAGAAAAGACATGCGAACTTGGTCATTGAGCGAATTTAAAATAGACTTCCATAGATCAATAGACATCTGAATATTAAGGGATTCAAGGGATGTGAATGTAATGCAGTAAAATGGTATTGAGTGGGAAATCAGCCATGATCTTGGTGAATGATAAAGAAACCTTAAAAGTGTCAAATGTGCCTCTCATCTTCTGGTTACTTGTGTCTTCTTTAAAGTAAGATTTGTATGTGACTTTGAGCTTATATAATTTATGCTAGGAATATTAAAGCAGAAATTGATCTATTCTGTTTCAATTGTTCAATAGCTTTATATCTCATTGCCCATGCCTAACAAAAGTCTATTAGTGTAGGAAAGAACTGCAGGTGCTGGTTTAAATCGAAGGTAGACACAAAATGCTGGAGTAACTCAGTGGGACGGGCAGCATCTCTGGAGAGAAGGAAAGGGTGACGTTTTGGGTCGAGACCCTTCTTCAGACTGAGTCTATAGACTTCTTCAGAAAAGTCTATTAGTCTCAGTCATAAATATCTCAGTTGCCCCATAGTCCATGGGTGGGTACAACGTATAAATATCCATTATTTTGGGCAGAAAGTGTTTTCACTCCACATACCATAAATACTTTTAAGGCTGTGTAATTTGTTCTGGGTTCAGGTACCAAACAAAACCACTTCTATGCACTTGTTCCATTATGTACTTATTCCTATCAACTTTGTATTTTAAATATATCAAACATATTGTGCCTGATCCTTGAAATTGTATTCACATTAATTCTTTGAGTCCCAATGTTCTAGAGAATCACTTGCAATCCTGGCCCACCCCCACCATAAATCCTTCAAATTATTAGCTCCTGTGTTAGTTTATTGATAACCTCAGCATTCAGTTGGACCTTGAACTGACCATGCCTTGCAAAGACTATCTATTTCTGGCTTAAACATGGTGCCCTGGCAGGGAGTCCCTTCATCATGAGTTTTACCCATTGCAAATCTCCCTTATGCCATTTTCACTTTTATAAATCTGAGTTAATTCAAAACTCTTTGGTTTGTATTTTACATATCACAGACCTGCATCACCTAAACTCTCCAGCACTTTACATTGAACTTTCCCTTCCTTGTTCAAAGGTCTTCATGTTATCATCCTTCCCTATCTGGAATATATTTAAAAAACTGCATTTCCAGCTTTTGCCATTTGCAAATCCAATGCCCAATTCACTGGAATCATGTGAATTGTGTCGACTGAGGCCAATAATTCAAGAAATGGTCTTCATTAAATTTACTACTTTGTTCAAGTGCTTTGATTTCCTAATTTCTTCCTCTCTGAGTTTACCAGTTTTGATTTAGAGAACTACCAAAGAATTATATGTTGTATAATCATACACGCATTTTTTACAATCTTGAAGTTGAGATAGGACAAACAAATTGGAAAGGGCATGAATGTCAATGATAATAAAAGATGATACAAGGGGAGTGAAGAATTGAACGTGGAATTTGTTTGGGTGAGAATCAGAGAGAATTATTGGAGGCGGGTTAAAACTTTCATTGCACCATCCTCGCTCTGCTAACCCACTACTCAAATTCAAAGATAAGCTGTTTAGTTGATGGGGAATCCAAATAAACGAAAATAGATTGGAATATGGCGGGTCTCGAAACAGTCCAGCCAGGAATGAGGAGGGACACGAAGTTTGTCCAAGCTGATAAATCTTTATTGTTCGCTACCATACAGTTCCCTACTACCAAACCCAAAGCATGGGCGTGCCTGACCTTAAATACTCCCCAGTGGAGCCCCGTGACCTGCTCCTCCCGTCACCCATACACTTGACTCCCCCCCCCCCCCCCCCCCCCCCCCAAGAGCCGGAGGTTCGCACCGTGCGTGGCTCACCACCAGGGGCTGCCACAGGAGGAAGTTTTATACTGGAGCAGTGTCATAAAAGTATCTGGTGGACAGGCTGCTTTGAATCTTTTCATATGTGATAAGTGTAGAAGAAATTAATTTAGAGGGAAATTAAACGAAAATGAAAAGAGGAGACTTTGCAGGTTTGCTTCAAGAGACTTTATTGCATGATATCATGCAGAGATGGCGGCAGTTAACTGCTCACCAGTTCTCTGACTTCATCGCAGAATTTACCGACCGTTATACTGTGAGAAACAACTTTTTGTTAGATACAACTATACAAAAATATACTATCTACTACATGGGTACCAATTATTTCATTTGTCATACTTTTTATCTATGTTAATCTTATTCAATAACAGATGATTAATATGTCAAACATAATGCAAGGGCATCTTGACATTATTCTATCTCACCTTTTAGGCGGACTGCACCACCATCCCCTCTCTGAGCCAATCATAACCCCCTATTTACTGCACCATTTCTATGTTACTAGCGGATGGGGCGCGGGTGGTCTGCCTGGCTTGACATTCCATCTACTATTGTAATCCAGCATTTTGTAGCTTCCCTCTGGGAAAACAAACTTCCTTATCTCTGTCCTAATTTTGTAATGTTTACATTCACCATTTAACACGTTCCCAGACGAGGTAATGCAGCCGATCTTATATTACCGATTCCCACCAAGCTCTTCTGTACCTGGTCAACGAGAGATGCCAATTGCCACATCCGCACACCCTTTCGTTACCTTGTTCAATTCCAATCAAAATAAGTAAGAAAGGATTTTAATATTTTCTTCCACAGTTCCCTGCTTGTAGATCTTTATGATCAACACTTATTATACTTTAATTAATTAGGTGCAAAAATGGAGGCATTCATGTCCGATTATAAGCTGATTGGAACCAGTCCTTGAACATGGACAAATTATACCCTGCTGAGGACCATTATCTTACGTCAGAGGTGTTGCTGGGGTCTCCTGAATGGTTTAGACTAATTAGCCATTCAGCAACCTCGGACTCAATAAATGGAATGGTTCACAAGGGGATAACCTCCTTCAGCGTGTGTAGGGATAAGGGCACACACCCAACATTCATCCCACTCAGATAAGGAAGCCTGTTTCTCTCAGCAGTGTGTTCACTGTGACCTGTGTGAAAGTTGTTAGTTGAATTTCATACTCCAACTTCTACCTTCATCCTATTTCTCGTAACTGTCTAGAAGCCTCACTTCACCCCATGTCCTCTATGTTCCCATACAATGTTGGTATATCCATAAGTATTTAATACTCCAAAGATAGTTAATAAGCAATATGTATATATTTTGACACTTTTTATCCTCGCCTTATCACTACAAAATGTTACGGCTCTTGCGTTTCCTTCTCCTCGAGAGTTCCGTCTGAGTGATGCAATTTACATCTGGTGGCATGTATCCGATCGGTTTTTCCTTTTACTTTTACTGCTGTCTGTGTTGTTAGCAGCACCAAATATGTTCCTTTCCATCTAGGAGAGAAAGAATCTTTGTTTACTGATCGCACATAAACCTGATCTCCTGATTTAAACGGGTGCATATTTCCTTTTGCCGGAGGGACCTGTGCCTGTTTCATACATGGCTTTAGCATATCTTACGATTTTTAATCGTTCCATATCAGGGCCATCTTTTCAGGAGTCATCGGGGGCCAGGCTCCTGTGGTCATAGGTCGCCCCATCATATCTCGTGAGCTGTGAGGCCTGTGTTTCTATTTTTCTGATTTCTCAGGGCTTACATCACTATGGGCATGGCGTCTGGCAACAACCTATTTTGCTGACATTCTTTGGCCAAAGTAGCTTTTATTTCCCCATTTTCTCTTACAACCATCCCTGAGGACTGTGGTTGATATGGTATGTGTAATTTCCACTAGAACCCAAGACCCTTCAACACGTTCTGAACTAATTTGCGGGTAGAGTGAGTTCCTCTATAACTGTATATAACTCTATATCTAGGTATTTACTACTGTCCTTGCATCATCCCTCCTTGTGGGGTGTACTTCCACCCATCTGGAGAACATATCAACTATGACCAGAATGTACTTAAAACCCCTTGCTGCGGGCATATGTACGAAATCAATTTGCAAATTCTTAAAAGGCATTTTGGAAGTGGCAGCGCTCGTAGTAGCAGCGGCTTGCCTGCAGTCCGTTTGTTTTCTTTTTTTTGGTTGTTTTCTTGTCATGTTTGGGTGAGTTAATTTGAGTTATTATGTAGTGTATGTGTGTGGGAGGGGTGGGAGAAATGTTTTGGTCTCTTCCTTTGGGGGGGGGGACGCGACTTTTCTTGTCCGCTGGACTGGAGGGCGGCAGCTTCGACCGCCCCGGGCCGCGGAGTTGAACCAGCCCATTCGCGGAGCGCGGTTCAGCCGCGGGACTTATTTACATCACCCGGTGCGGTCACAACATTGGAGGCCCAGGTCGCCTCAGTGCAGAGGAAGAACAAGAAGGGAAGAGACAAAGACTTAAGTTTTTTGCCTTCCATCACAGTGAGGAGGTGTCTGGTTCACATGATCACAGTGAATTGTGGCGCTGGCTCGAAGGACCAAATGGCCTACTCCTGCATTTATTGTCTGCAGTAACTAACCGTGGCTAAGGAAAGAATGTGCTTTAAACAGAATTTAACGCGTGGGAATTTAAACAAAGGCCTGTCGGCTGCAACGCTATGGGTTCTAAATATAGCGCTACCGGCTGCAGCGCTATGGGCATTAAACACAGCGCTATGACCACAGCGCTTTGGGACACAGACTGTTCGGGAACATTTTCATATAAACAATGAGTCTTTGGAATTCTCTTTCTCAGTGGAAGTTGAGCTTTTGATTATTTTTCAGGCAGTGGTAGAATTCTGGATATGCCTAGTGGTGAAAAGGTACCAGTGGGTGGTGGGATTGCAGTTACATTGGGATTGGCCTTGATCTTGCAGAACGGTGGGTGCTCCATGTGTGGGCTGAATCTGGAATTTTCTGCCACAGAAGGCAGTGGAGGCCTATTCTCTGGATGTTTTCAAGCGAGAGTGAGATTTAGCTCTCTAATGTAATCAATGCTTATGGGGATAAGCAGGAACGGGGTACTGATTGTAGATGATCATCCATGATCATATTGAATGGCGGTGCTGGCTCGAAGGGCTGTATGGCCTACTACTACACCTATTGACTATGTTACCTTCTCTCATGCCTGCAAAACAAAAGTTGGGTTTCCACAGGCAATTTCTTATAATACTATTTACACTTTGCGTGCACCGGTTTTACTCCGTACGCAAACCTCAAAACGGGCATTGATACTCTTTCAATTTAAATCGGAATTTCAATCGGCCAATCAACCGCTGTCTCTAAAGCGGTTGCGTCCAATCACCGACCAGCTTCCCTTAAAATTCCCGTCCAATCAACAAATCGGTCTTCTGCCTTCCAATCAGCCGCTATCTCTAAGGGGGTTTACGTTCAATCACATAATGCGTCCATCACTCGGCTGCCAATCACACGCAGTCTCCGAGTGGCATTGCGGCCAATCACTGACCAGCTTTTCTGAAGCAGAAGATAGCTGCAGCCAAAATCACATTTTCTGTGCTATTTGCACACCGTGCTAGGCAAAGAGACATTTCAGGCAACATATTTTGCAAAGATTTGTTTAGCTGTATGAAGTCATTTATTTAATGAAATATTTATCTTTTTGGGGTTATTTTACTGGCTATGTGTTAGAAAAGAATCTAAGCTTCTGTTATGTAAACTACCAGCAGGAAGCTTGGGAATCACTTTCAATTTATTGAAAACGCAGGAGTCACTGCTGGGCGAGGAGGGCTAACAGGCCTTCTGGAGCCCCGGCCAATACTTCCTACTTTTGTTCTGGAGGTGAAAATCATGCCTGCCTCAAAGTCACCTTTCAATTTCCATAGCGCTTTATGGCACCTGCTTCAATTTATTTTCTCCGCATTGCCTCACCCCACAGGCCTCTCGGCTCGGCGTGAGTCACCAGTCGGATAGCTAGGTTGCCCTGGGCACTCCCTTCAGTGGGAAATCATCCACTTACGGTTAGGACTATTCTATCATTCCCTTTTATTTCCCACTTGTATTCGTTCGAATCCCATTACAATTGGGATCCTGCCGACTATGCCAAATTCTGTGGAAGAAATTAATTTAGACGGGAAATTAAAGGAAAATCAAAAGCGAAGACTTGGCAGGTTTGCTTCAAGAGACTTTATTGCATGACAAATTTGTGTTTATTGTGTATTCTGTCATTTTTGTTTATTTATTTGTAATTATATGTATGACTGCAGGGAAACAGAGTTTCGTTCAGACCGAAAGGTCTGAATGACAAATAAAGAATCTAATCTAATGACATCATGGAGGGATGGCGGCAGTTAACTGCTCACCAGTTCTCTGAAATCACAGCAAAATTAACCGAAGTTATACTGTGCAGTAAACTTTTGTTTTGTGTTAGATACGACTATACAAAAATATACTGTCTACTACATGGGTACCAATTATTTCATTAGTCATACCATACTTTTTATCTATGTTAATCTTATTCAATAACAGATGGTTAATACAAGTCAAACATAATACAAGGGCATCTTGACATTCTATCTCACCTTTTAAGTGGACTTAAAGCCCCCCATGTACTGCACCATTTATATGCTACTAGCGGTAGGGGGCGCGGGTTGCCAATTGCCACATCCGCACACCCTTTTGGTACCTTGTTCAATTCCGATCAAAATTAAGTAAGAAAGGATTTTAATATTTTCTTCCAAGTCAATTGGTAATCTCAAGGAATTCTCAGCAAAGTAATTTACATAGCTATAGTAAGTAAATTGGCTATGATGTATTTGGAAAATAAATGAAAGGGTTTGCCAGTAGATGGCAATGAGCATTAAAAATCTAAATATTTTCCAATTTGGGTGTTGAGTAATCTATGTAAGAGTTTAAGGATTGTATTAGATTGAAAATAGGCTTGTGTTGCCTAGAATAGTAATTCATTTTGAAGATTGAGAGTGTTTTATAAACCAGAGGAGCATGAATTGATCGTGAGAGAAGATGGAATGCTGGTAAGCCACTAAGAAATGTGTATTTCAAGATAACTACTGGGAGATGGACAATTATGACATGAAATAAGGAAATTACTGTGGCCATTGACTATTTTATCTGTCTAATCAATAGAATTCACAGTAAATGTATATAATGATATTAACACAATTGATCATGAATAGAAAGTACTGGAGAAAGTAAGGATCAAATCCTCTAGAGCAGGTGCCCCACATTCTTGAGTTCCGAAAAGATTAGAAGGTAGCAAATATAATACTGTCACTCAAAAAAAAGCAGAAATAAAATAGAGCTTCAGCGAGGTTAGCACGAGAACATTTGTCAGGAAAATTGTGACATCTGTTGAAAGTAGTGGTAAAACAACAAATTGTTATTTGAAACAAAAATAATCAGGATTTATGAAAGGCAAATTGTATTTGAGGATTTTAGCAACACAGTTAGTAACTAATGAGGGAGCCAATAGGTGTTATAGGACCTAAATGTACAAAAGGCATTGGACAAGGTTTTATACCAAAGCTTTTACATAAATTAGGGTCTAAATATAGTAGGGAGATAAGTGATAACATGGATGGAGGATTAGTTAAAGACAAGTAGGAATCATTCACAGACTGAGACTATTAGTTAAAGTTGGAGGATCGGGCATGAGATGAAAGTTAAGGAACTTTATCTTGCATCAGACCCGAAAGATTATGATGCAGAGAGGAACACATCTCCCTGTCAGGCTTTGAGCATAACGTAACCCAAATTTAGTTTCGTTCAGTTTTGTTTATTGTCACGTGTACTGAGGTACAAAGAAAGGCTTTTGTAAAATTGAATACAGCCAATGTATGTGCATCAAACAGTAAATTTATTTCTCATTTCAGCAAATGAAGACACAATATTGAAATGATTGAACTGAACAAAAGAATGGATGCAGAATATCTGGCATGCACTTCTGGTTGATAGTATGGACGTAAATATTCAAAACTGCTTTCTGGTGCATTTTCCACCACTTCATAGTGAAAAAATAAAATTTATTTGAACAATAAATAGTATTTTTGTTTGATTATTTCTCCCAGGTTCATTGTGGAGGATTTGACTTGCACGAACTGCTAATATTGCTTTTGTCGTGTTTGATTTTGAATTGCAATATGCCAACAGACCACACATTATCTGTTATATGTGTAAGAAGTCTAACAGTTTCTGAGTTTGTTTTTCCAAGCACCTACACATACTTTTGATTATTGACCAGTATATGCTGTCAAAACCAAACTTGTGGGCAAACATTAAAATATTCAGTAAATTATTTCAGTTTTATTTGTTTCTGTGCATGGAAAACTATACATTCCAACTTTTAGGATCTTTTTACTGAGATTCTGTAAGTCATCCGGTCTACATCTTCTTTAACTACACCCCATTCACTTCAATTCTACTTGCCTCCTTTCACATTACATAATCAGTGAGCTGACATACTCTGCAACATGAGTTTTAATGTAGATAAGTTTGAGTTGTGTTAAATCAGGACAGGACCTTCATAATAAATGGTTAGGGCGCTGGGAAGTGCTGTAGAGCAGAGGAATTGAGAAATACAGGAAGGTGTCACAGGTAGAAGTTTGTAGCTCTTTGGATGCATTTCTTGCGAACAGATCAGCTGTGACAGTATTGGAACGTCAGTTAGCAGCAGCAGCAAAGAAAGAGGTGCTAGCTTCCTCATGTGACGGGTGCATTAACTGGTTGCATTGCAGCCTGATTCAGCAACTCTAAAGCCTGGAAATGAAGAAGATTACAAAAAGTGGTTGATGCCACTGAGTCCATCACTGGTACTAACCTCCCCACCATCAAAAAGATCTATAGGAGATGCTGCCGTAAAAAGGCAGCTAGCATCAAGGGCATGCATAACCCTGGCTTTCCTCTCATTTCACTTCTATCATTGGGAAGAAAGTATGGGAGTCTGAAAACTGATCTAGTTTATTTATTTATTTATACATTATACTTATGGGCGTCTTTCAAAGACTCTCAAGGACGCCTTACAAAATTTATAAATCAGATTGCAGAATAAAACAAGAAAGAAAAAAATAGTAGGGACCGCACACAATTCAAAGAGAGAGCAGCGGCAGCTATATGCGCCAGTGTTCACTCTCCCTTCCGCCAGCCATTTTGGAGACAAAACAATCAAAACACCTTTTAACATTGAACATCCACCACAGTGACTCCTACACACTCCTCAGTGTGGTGGAAGGCAAAATATCATTCAAGTCCTTCCCCTTGCTCTTCCACGGTCGTGGGCCTCGAGATTGACGGTACGATCTTGACTCCTGTAGCCGGTGTTTGGGCCCTCCGTATCGAGGCGTTCCACTCCCGCATCGGGGGGCTGTCAGCTCCCTCGCGCCGGGCGAACGAACCTCGCGTCAGGGCTGGTCGAGTCTTCCGCAGCATTGTAACTCCCGACTAGCCTCGCCCCGAGACTGCGAGCCCTTGATGATAAAGTCTGCGGTGGGTGCGATCCCAGGCAAGGGATCCTCTCCGATGCAAGTCTATGCCCCGCGGTGGGGCTCACGACAGTCCGAGGAGGCTTCCAGCGATGGCAGTCCACAGAGCCCGGAGAATGCGATCCGAAAAATAATCACATCTCTGGGAAGGTAAGAACTTGAAAAAACGTTTCCCCCTCCCTCCACATAAAACATACCAAATGAACATTAAAACAAACTTCTAACAAGCCAAAAAATAACAAAAGCAGTGAAAAGACAACAGACTGCCGGTAGGGCTGCCATCTCCCCCCTTGGCCAAACCCCCTTTTTAGGAACAGCTACTTCCCAACAACCGTTAGGGTCTTGAACACAAGTACTTATAAACTGACTTGTTGCAGGTCTTTGGACGTATTTGTAGTAATACTGCAGTGTTTATTGAATTTTGATTTGTGATTTCATCTATGAATACTGTAATTACAGGCCTGTTACACTGCTGCATATAATAAAGTCACATGTGACAATTAAACACTCTTGATACCATAGTCCTATTTCAAGAGCAGGGAGTTGCGCCATGATTGAATATATATCCATGAAGAAAAACAAATAGCCTGTATTTATAAAGCATCTTTCACTGCTGAATAGTGTGAATATTTTGCATGCTGTAAAGTATATATTACATGCATATTTTTTTTTTAAAATCAGTTCAATGCAGAGACGCAATAAAAGTTTCAGAAACATTAACACTTTTTTACAATACTACTTGATCAGAGATTTCCAGTACCTAGCATTTTGATCTTCATTTTTTTAAATCGTCACACACAGTGTATGCCACACCTGGCATAAGAAAAGAGAGCAATTGGAATGAACTCTTAAATGGAGATAAACAATAAGATTACATACTTGGTAGATAAACTCAGCAAGGACACCAGAGTAAACTAGCTACCAGATTATTTGCATTATTTTAACATATTCTCAAGAAGATGGAACCTTCAATGATGTCATACTCTGTCAGTAGCATAGTGAAGGTGG
This sequence comes from Raja brachyura, assembly GCA_963514005.1. Next base: position 140,010,981 of record OY740781.1, read on the forward strand.
GGGTTCAATATCTCCCAAAATTAGAGAGTTGTGATAATGGAAGTTAATTATCCTAAACAAATGACATTCATTTGAACTGAACCATAACAGAACAGATATTTTGCCTGCTGATGTGGTCCAGTCACAAATTATACTTTAATCAGGATTTATTTGTAGTGGGGAGGAAGTGAACAACAATTATAAAACCTTTACTTTGTTACTGATTATGTCCTTTCTGTAAACTAATTTGGTCCTTCTCTGTAATCTCATGCATCTATAGATAAACCCAAGAATTAGGTCAAGCAGTGCTTAAAACTGCCAAGCAGTTGGATGCATGCAGGCGTAAAATATATTTCAACAATTTACAAGATGAAGACAGTCCTTGTTCTGGAACTAGGATATTGTTTATTAAATGAAGAGTTGTCAAGTGTCAGTTTAACATTTTCAGTCCGTGAGCATTAAAATGTTGAATATATATATATATATTTTGCCTGAGAATATTTGTCTCGAAGAAACCAATGCTGGAAAGAAATAAGAGTGGAACTAGATCCAACTACTTGTACCATTTTATACATAAGTTTACCATTCATGTGCTGTATTTATATACAGCTACCCTGCATACATCATACAGTAAATTAATAAGAAATATGAATTTGTTTAAAAAAAAAATAATATTCAATAGTTAAATATATAATATTGACCTTGATATGCACTAATGAAATGACAGATGATTTAGGAGTGTTTGGCTGAGTGTTTCTGCCTCATAAGATTTATCAACCAATTAATTACTAATCTGTACACATCGGTGTGCATTATTATCCAATGGTGTCAGTAATCGCTGTAAGTGTGGAATTAAATGCTGTAATACCGAACAGAGAGCTGTTAAATATTGTTAATAGGGTTTCTTTTTTTAAACATGGCAGGGGCAAGCACTTACAATTAAAGCATTTATTATCAATGTTCTTAATGACAATCTACGATGAATGATAATTTTAATGTTTAAAATGTACGCCACAATTCCTTGCTCGCCACATATTGTTTTTCTTTACCTTGTGCAGCCTTAACACCAAGTAAGTTCTAACAAGAATGCAGTGACCAGGTCAGCTTTCCTGAAAGACGCAAACTTTCTGCCACTGGAGTTTTGTATTTATATGCTATATAACCATTGTTTGGTACATTTGTTTCTAGTCTACTGGTGTTGAAAGTCATGCTGCTTGTTCATTGAGTGATGAATCAATGTAAATCAAAATGTGGTAATCCTGTATAAAAATAGTACTGATACAATATTGGTACCAGCCATATAAATAAATGTTGAACATTGTAGGTTTACAGGTTATGATCAATTTTAGGAAATCCACTACCTGCTATTTATTTTGCACTTTGGACTTTAAGACAGACTTGGTCAGAGTACACTAAATATGTACTCTTTGCCTGATCCCAAAACTGTTCTCCATTCCCAGATAAATATTTTTTTAATTTCTCTTTGTCATGAGGCTGCATAATCCGAAGACACACTATTAGGTTCTTCATGTATGTTATCAACCTGTTGTTTTTTTTTTTATCACCATCGCTCAATCCTCCACTACATTTGCGTCAAGCATTTGTCTTCATATGACTGCATTCTGAATTTTCTTCAAGGCATGTCCACTTTTAAAGCTCTTGCTTATTCTCAGCTATTTATAATACAATTGCAACACAGGCCACATTTAACAGTCGATTGTAGTTGGTGAAAGAATGTAGTGACATTGACATATTTTTAAAGCCTTCCTTAGGATAACAAAGTGCAAATCTAGTTTGTATCATTTATAAATGAAAATATTATTGCAGGTACACAACACAAACAAAATATATTACAAATGGTTATATATACAATGTACTCAAACACTAATGATTAAATGTACTCAGTAAGTAGAAGTGTATTTTCATTTGTTCCTTTTAAATCACAATTTGAGTGTATAACTCAGAGTCTTCATTTAATGGAACATTGTCACAGAAGATCTGATAACTGCATCTTTTATGTGATTCAATGGTGAACCATTTGGGTGATATATCCTGATATGCTGAAGATAAAACTATACATTCAACACCCAATGAAAATACTGTGGTTAGCCACAAATTAATTAGCACTGTATGTGGTCTTTATCTTGACATATGTTTTTATTTTGCATTAAACATAGTTGTGTTTCTATATGGTACTGTTACATGAAAATATAGCCACCAGTGTAGATACCCTGCTGAAGCATCTTCTCAGAGAATAGGTATAAACCTAATGAACCTAGTAATACCTTTGTCCATTGTGTAACTGTTCTGAAAAAAAACTAAAAATAATCTTTAAATATTTAATTACTGTTACAAACGTTTCACAAAATTTATAATGACTGAACAGATCAATTTTGATTTTATATTAACACAATTTTTCATGTTGATAGGAATTTGGAAAATAAGTAAATTTAACAACATGGACAAGTGACATACTTTTGCAATTTATCACAAGAAAAAAATTGAAATTTAAAAAGCATCTGGGTAAAGGGATCTAAAATGCAGAAGAGCTTGTCACCTGTTTCCAAAGAGGCTAAAGTTCAAAGATGCTTTCCCAATTTTCAGTTGGGTCAAAGATTACAATGTGTTTTTAGCAACTGCATACTTTAAAAGCATTTTAATGGAGTAATAATGCAACAACACAATCAAGTTGACCACAAGGCATCATTATTGCAATATTTGTACCAACTATGTTGCATCCTGCCTTCCAGATTCACATTTGACTAAAGGAATGACATACTTAAAATCTCATGCTGCAAAATGATAGTTCAATGATTTCATAATGATTCATAACCCCATCGTTATTTTGCCTGCTTGTTTGAACACTAAAGTTGAATAAATTGTTAAAAAATGTTGGATCAAAGCTATTTGAGCAAAAACACTGAAGTGTAGTTTCTATTCCGCTTGTACATGCAGGTATTATTTGTTTATTCATCAAAAGTTTATATGCAATTTTGTGATCGGAAGATATTCCTTCTGGATGGAAGCAGTTATTTTGATGGCAGAGCAAATAGGACAGTAGGACATTGACCTTTTGTACTTCCTACTCAATATTTATTCTCACTGTCACCAAAGAAACAGAATATTGCTTAGAACAGAACTTATTTTGAGCTGCTGTCCATCGAGTTCCATCACCACAAAACTTGGGAAGTTCCCCATTTTTATTTGTTTCAAAATGTATTATGATGTACATAGTAGGAACTAAAGCACAAGTGCCACACGCAACAGATTTACCACTGTAATGAGTTAATCCCTTTACCGCAGGCTGGTCTCGTCACCTGATAATTCCTTGACACATTACTAGAATCCAAGCACAAGTCACTGGATAAACAGATGTCACTTCTGTACAGTTCGTGCAGTCTCGTCATTGTGACTACTGAAGAGAGAGGCAGCGAGGAACCACAAGGCTAACACACACAACAGGTTTTCGATTGAGCTTTCTCTGCGTCAGCAGCAGCGGCAGCTGAAATGGGAAAGCAAAGCAACATTGAGTAAAGGCGGAAAATGAATACGGGAAAATAAGAGGTTTGAAAACATTTAATTGGTGCGTTATGGCACCAAATAAACTAGAGGGTTATTTTATCCCAGTGTTCTCTATGTAACCAATTATTTTCTATGCTTAAGACAGACAAAAAGTGCTGGAGAAACTCAGCGGGTCAGGCAGCAAGTCTGGAGAAAAGGAACAGGTGACATTTCGGGTCGGAACCCTTCCTCAGACTGAAAATAGGAGGAAGGAGGAGAACTGGAAGTGGGAAAAACATTTCCCCAGGGATGTTGGCTCTCTTGCCGAGTTACTCCAACATGTTGTCTATCTTTTCTATGCTTTGTAGCCCTGACATAAAGGTCCCCCATATACTATATTCTCTATGGTCTAATTTTCTCGGTGTTCTTTTCTTGAGCTTTTATTTTCTATTGAGAATTTACTCATTTGTAAAAGCTGCACTTTAAAATGTTTTTTGAACTTGGTTGCATGAACGTATAACAATATAATTTCAACATGTGTAAATGTTTATTTAACAAATATTTTAAATTTCTAGTCAAATGTTTTTGCTTTTTAATAAGGCGTATCTTCAGAATTCTAGCCGCAAAAATTGGATGGGGCCAATAGGTCATTTTCTTTGAGTTCCTTTAGTTTCTGCTCTTTCTCCGGGAGTAAAACCTTATACTGAATATCCTCCACAGCTTCTCGCTTCAGGTCGTTGTTTGTTTTTAACCGCTGATTCAATTTCCCTTGAACACGAACAAGTGTTATGTTCAGTGAAAGCTTTAACAGAAGACAATGCTCCATCCCTAGCCTTACCTTGTGTCAAAAGCTATCAGGGGTGTGTCAGAGCTATTGTTTTGCTACTGAACCCACAGTGGAATTGGCTTCCCACATCTATACCAGGTAAAAATAGTGATGCGTATGAAGGAACTGCAGATGCTAGATTATACGGAAGATAGACACATAATGTTGGAGTAACTCAGTGGGGACAGGCAGCTTCTCTGGAGGGAAGGAATGGGTGACGTTTCGTTTTAAAACCCTTCTTCAGATTGATGTATGGAGAGGGAGATGCATAGATAATGATGTATGGGAACCGTGATTAGGGATTAGGTCAGGGCCGTTGAAGTCAAAACACATTGACAGGACAACTTGAAATAAAGATGATAATCACATTTGGAGGTGGTCACTCTACTATGTGGCGAGGTTACTTTGCAAATTGATCATGTCCTTCCACAAGGGAAAGAAGGAGTGGAAGGGTAATAGATTCATGGCACAGTGTTGATGGAGACTTTGGAACTGAGCATGCTGACTTAGCAAGCAAGCAATCAGTGGATTCTAGGTTCCTGAGCTGCAGGAAACCATGGTGGAATAATTTTCCAAACTGAAGGGTGTGGGTCACAGGGAGAACATGCGCGTGCGCGCGCGCACACACACACACACACCCCCCCCCCACACATCATGAGGTAGCAGCTCTAGCAGCTGTGTCTCACCCTGAGTGCCTCACTCTGGGCTTGATTTTAATGCAAGCGAAGGGCAAGAGCAATAAATCCTTCAGAATCCCCAGGGAATTGCTCATCCTAAGAAAACGTTTGAAGTTTCTAAAGTCCATGGACGGCCAATATTTGCCATCCTCTGATTATTGAGGGGGGGATAAAACATCTTCTCCAGTTGTATAGGGCTCTAGTGAGACCACATCTGGAGTATTGTGTACAGTTTTGGTCTCCTAATATGAGGAAGGACATCCTTGTGATTGAGGCAGTGCAGCGTAGGTTCACGAGATTGATCCCTGGGATGGCGGGACTCATCTGACGAAAGATTGAAAAGACTAGGCTTGTATTCACTGGAGTTTAGAAGGATGAGGGGGAATCTTATAGAACGTATAAAATTATAAAAGGACTGGACAAGCTAGATGCAGTAAAAATGTTCCCAATGTGGGGCGAGTCCAGAACCAGGGGCCACAGTCTTAGAATAAATTTAAGACTGAGGTGAGAAAAAATGTTTTCACCCAGAGAGTTGTGAATTTATGGAATTCCCTGCCACAGGGCAGTGAAGGCCAAGTCACTGGATGGATTTAAGAGATAGTTAGATAGAGCTCTAGGGGCTAGTGGAGTCAAGGGATATGGGGAGAAGGCAGGCATGGGTTATTGATAGGGGACGATCAGCCATGATCCCAATGAATGGCGGTGCTGGCTCGAAGGGCCGAATGGCCTCCTGCACCTATTTTCTATGTTTATCTCACCTTTCTTTGCTTCTAGCTCTTCTGCTTTCTGATTTCTGGCTTCCGTCAGAGCTTTTATTTTCATGTCATATTCATCAGCGAGAGCTTTCCATTCTTTCCTGTTGTTGAGCAGACCATTGAGCATTGGTGTGATAGCCTCGTGAAAGCGAGAGAATTCCTGAAAGAAAGCAATTGTAACTGGCAAACAGCACTGGTACCCAAGTACCTAACCACCAAACCGAGAGCTTGTTATTTCCAGAATCTGAAATGACGGAACCTGGCTGACGATTTTCTCATATGTGCTTCTAAAATTCATCCAGTGAACACAATTTCATTTCGGAGTCACGTGAGTGACTTCGTGAAGAGCCCGCCGGCACGCATGCGCGACATATCGTCGCATCGCATTTCTGCCGACGGCTGGTCGGGAGCGCGGCTCCTGACCAGCCCTTCAGAGGGCCGACTCAGGTAAGGCTAAGCCCCCTAGAGTTGGTGTTTCCTGTTGGGGGGGGGAGCAGTGTGTTCTCTCCCTACAGGAACGTGGATTTGGAGTCGCCGCCACTTATCCCGGAGCCTTTCTCAGCGGCTCACCTGCGAGTCGGGCCGGGAAACAGGCGTGGTAGTCGGGGAGCCCTGTTGGTACAGGGCCCGACCCGCCGATACACCGGAGCTCCAGTGTGAGTTGGTGTCTTGTTGTGGCGGGTGTATATTATGTTCTCTCCCTGCAGGTACGTGGGGAAATAGACGTGGATGTCGGGGAGCCCTGTTGTTACCGGGCCCGACCCGCCGCTATGCAGGAGCTCCAGTGCCGATTCAAGGAGCAGGTGCTCCAGTGTTGATTTGAGGAGCAGGAGCTCCAGTGCTGATTCAAGGAGCAGGAGCTCCAGTGCTGGTTCAGGAGCAGGAGCTGATTCAAGGAGCAGGAGCTCCAGTGCTGGTTCCAGGAGCAGGAGCTCCAGTGCTGATTCAAGGAGCAGGAGCTCCTGTGCTGATTCGAGGGGCAGCAGCTCCAATGCTGATTCCAGGAGCCGAGAACGGGGTGCCTCTCGAAAGGGGGGACCCTGCCACAAGTTCGCCATTGGCGACCACGGGGAAGGGGTCGTGCTGCGGCCCGACCCCCCTCCGCTAGCCCTTCGTTGAAGGGCAGGGGAGGAGCCCGTAAGCCTAAACCCGGTTCGGGCCAAGGCTCCACCAGCCGCCATGGTGCGGTCTGGTGCAACGGCGGGACCTGGGTCTGTGAGATCTGCTATCCAACTCCCAAACCCCGCCGCTGGGACGGGGGGCTTGGGTACGGTCCCGCCTCGGTCGCCGAGTCCCCTGTCGATGGGGGGGACGAGACCGTGCGTCGGCAAGGTCCACGATGTGGACAGCCGGCAAGCCCGCGCGGGCGTCGCTCCATGCTTCTGCTGGAGTCGACCCCAAGCCGTCAGGGCCCTTTGTGGCAACGGCTTCCGCTCCCGTTAAACGGAGACGGTTGAACACCTTTCCCGCGCGGAAATCGCGCGGTTCGCTGCGGCGGCCGATAGCGACAACTTCCGGCACCGAGATCACTTCTCAGAGGTGCGGGCCGATGAAAGGAGCCCCGGCAATCTTTCTGAGCCGGAGGTCTCCGACCACCCCAGTGTTCAGGGTGAAGGGCGTATGGCCGCATGACGCGGCTACTGGAGAGGAGCCATCCAGCTCCAGTAGGCACAGGGAGGTTAACCGCCGTCAGCAGAAGTTGAGAACCGTCAGCAGACACTAAGCCCAGCGAACTGCTCCTCCCTTCAACGAGCCCATACGCCACGGTCGCCGAGTCCCCCATGGATGGGAGGACGAGACTATGCGTCGGCTAGGTCCATGATATGGGCAGCCGGCAAGCCCGCGCGGGCGTCGGATCTCCATGCTAAGTCAGGTGCCGACTTCCCATCGCATTTGCCCTCCGAGGCAGCGAGACCAAGCTCCGCCGAGGAGGCGTTTGAGAGTACCTCCCGCGCGGGAATCGCTCAGCTTCGCTGCAGCGGCTACCGGCGACAACTTTCCGGCACCAGGTTCACCTCGATGAGGTGTGGGCCGATGGACGAAGCCCCAGCAGTTCAGCAGAACATGAGGACTTCGGCCGCCCGAGTTTTAGCTCAAGGGGCGTATTGGCCAGGATGGAGCGGATATTGGAGCCCCTCCTGCAGCAGAATCAAAAAATTTCGGGGAAGACTTCTCCAAGAGGGAAGGATATTCGGGGTCCTCCATCCCAGCATATGCCTCAACGGAAGTTTACGCTGTCTGCCGTTGAGCAGGCAGCAGGCACGGCTGAAATTTTTTGTCGGAACAAAAGGCGTGATAGAGAAAACTATTCACGAGCCCATTGAATTCGTCTCCCATATTTTTACTAGGCCAAAAAAGGATGGAGGTTGTCGGGTGATTATTGACTTGACCAGTTGAATACCTTTGTAACATATACACATTTTAAAATGGACACCTTTTGAGACAGCCAAATCACTGCTTTCGCATGGTTGCTTTATGGCATGTATTGATTTGAAAGATGCATGCTATTCAGTGTCCATCCGGAAACATCACCGGACATTTTTTTTTTGAAATTTGTCTGGATGGATCAGCTCTGGCAATATCGGGCCTTACCAAATGGGCTTACTACCGCCCTAGGCTTTACTAAATTACTCAAACCTATTATGGCCAAATTACGTATACAACATCATATTGTAATGGCTTATTTAGATGATATTCTGATTATTGGCAACACTCTGGAAGCAGCTGAAAGCGCTGTTTCAGCAACTGTTACTATATTTCAGCAGCTGGGGTTTATAGTCCATCCAGAAAAATCGAAGTTTCACCCATCCCAGGTTATGGATTATTTGGGTTTCACGGTGGACTCTATTCTAATGAGGGCCAACATTCCATTTCACAAGGTGGAGGATGTTTCCCTTGCATGTCAGGATCTCGCATCCGCCAGTATACCATCTATTCGGCATACAGCTAAGATGATTGGGAAAATCGTAGCTTTATTTCCGGCAGCCCGGTTTAGACCTTTGCATTATCAAAATCTGCAGAGGGCCAAGATTGCTGCGTTAAAAAAGAACGCTGGTCATTTTGACAGACCTATGGGGCTGCCTTCCGATGCTAAGATTGAGCTACAATGGTGGGTGTCCAATATTGGCAAGGCATTCAAACCCATTGTTGTGCCCAATCCGGTGGTATATTTGCAAACTGACGCAAGCTCTCTAGGCTGGGGAGCTGCGGACAGCTCTTCTAGTTGTGGAGGCAGGTGGGATCCCCTTGAAGCTAGCATGTTGCTAATACAAGGGATTAACTATTTGAAGCTGCTTGCAGCATTTCACGGACTGCGGGCATATTGTGCTCATCTTAGTGGTACTCATGTCCGTCTCCAAATAGACAACACTACAGCGGTGGCATATTTAAACCATATGGGCGGTACCAGGTCAGTCTCTTGTGACAAATTGGCTAATACTATTTGGTGCTGGTGTATTGATCGAGATATTTGGATTTCAGCTACCTATTTGCCAGGTAGGCTTAATACTGTGGCAAACACCAGGTCACGCAAATTCAATGATAGTTTGAGTGGATGCTGCATCCTCAAATATTTGCCCAAATTACAGCCAAATTTGGCCAACCGGATATCGACCTTTTTGCGTCCCGGTTGAACCATCAGGTACCGACATATGTTTCATGGGAACCAGACCCTGGGGCATTAGCGATTGATGCATTCTCGCTAGACTGGGGGAAGTGGTTTTTCTATGCATTCCCCCCGTTTTGCCTCATCAGTCGGGTATTACAAAAAATCAGGATGGATTCTGCCAGAGGCATTCTTGTCATACCCGACTGGCCTACACAGCCTTGGTATCCGGTGGTCTCTGACATGATTAGTCAACCTTGGGTCCCTCTAGAGGGTTGCCCGCATGTGGTTTCTCACCCTGTCTCAGGGGAGTTACACCCCTGCCATGCGTATCTAAACTTACTGGCTTGCAGGTTCTGACCAGGCCATGGATGCAGTATGGCCTTACCACCCGGACCATGAACACCATTGGAGCATCATGTCGAGAGTCAACCAGGCGGAGATATCTCTCCCACATCACCAAGTGGGAAGCCTACTGCAGTCGCTCTCACATCACCTATGACGATGTCTCCATAGCCGACGTCCTGGAATTCCTCGCGGGGTTGCACCATGATGAGCACTTGAGTTATAGTGCCATCAACAGCACCAGGAGTGCGCTATCATTCTACCTCAACATCGAGGTAGGATCGAACAGGCTAGTGTCCAGGCTTATGCGGGGAATATTCAATCTGAATCCGCCTACACCACGCTACAACATCACCTGGGATGTCAGGGATGTACTTACCCTGCTCAGGTCGTGGTCACCCATGGAAGGGTTACAGCTGGACCAACTCACTATGAAATTGGTGATGCTACTAGCGCTGACTTCAGCACAGCGGGTTCAGACGCTCCACAAACTACGTATTGACAGGATGACGTCGACCCCTGGAGAAGTAGTTTTTTTCGTCGATGAGCTACTTAAGCAGCACAGACCTGGGTGCACAGGGCTGCAGCTGAAGTTCCCGGCATACCCTGCAGATGCTCGGCTATGTTTAGCCACTCACATCCGTTACTACATCAAGGTGACGAGGAGCATCAGAGGAATGGAGTTGTACCTGCTTGTCACTCACAAAAGACCTCACCATCGAGTGACAGTCCAGACGATATCCAGGTGGCTTCGGATCGTCCTGAATAAGGCAGGTATTGACACTAATGTGTTTACATCCCACTCCACCAGGGCTGCATCTACGTCGGCGGCGAGAGTCATGGAGGTACCCATGGACCATATCCTCGCCACAGCAGGATGGGCGAATGAAGCTGTGTTCCAGCAATTCTATAATAAGCCTGTTGCTGCTCCCCTTCAGTTCGCAGAGGCCGTGCTGAACGCCGGGTGTGAACGTGGGGATGTCCCTGATTAAAAGGGTGTTATTTGTTGTGTTATTAACAAATCTTCTTTTTGTTTCAGTATAACCTCGTTTCGTCAACTTGTTTACTCCAATCCATCCTTGCTAGTGGTGTGTCCGCATGGACGTTGTCCAGGGCGTGTAATCACAGAAGCTTTGAAGTCTTCACGAAGTCACTCACGTGACTCCGAAATGAAATAGTAAGATTGAACGAGAACTTACCAAGTTTGAAGGTTGATCTTTATTTCATGAGGAGTTGCGGTGAGGGATTTCGTGCCCTCCGCTCCCAACCCTCGATCATCTTCAGCTGGTAATCAGAGTCTCTTTAAATCTTACTATGCCAAGTCATTTCTGTTGTTGTTTCTGTGATTCCACACTGCTGCTTTGAAGAATGTCGCGCATGCGTGCCGGCGGGCTCTTCACGAAATCCCTCACCGCAACTCCTCATGAAATAAAGATCAACCTTCAAACTTGGTAAGTTCTCGTTCAATCTTACTATTCTACCTAGCTTTGGAGAGGATGCAGGGAAAGGTTCACCAGAATGCTGCTTCGATTTGAGGCTTTCGCTGCAGAGGGAGATTGGGATTGTTTTCTCTGGAATTACAGAAGTTCAAGGGAGAATTGATAGAAGTATATAAAATTATGAAAGGCGTCGATAGGGTAGACATTCAGAACCTTTTTCCCAGGGGGGAAATGTCCAGTACTAGACGGCATAGCTATAAGCTAAGAGGAGAAAGTTGAATGGAGATATGTGGTGCAAGTTTTCTACACAGAGGGTGAAAGGGAACTGGAATGCATTGCCTGGGGTGGTGGTGGAGGCAGATATGATAATGGTGTTTAAAAGATAGGCACATGGAAGTGTAGGGAATAGAGGGATACGGATCATGTGCAGACAGGCAAAATTAGTCAGCTAGGCATTATGTTTCGCACAAACATGGTGAGCCGAAGGGCCCTTTCCTGTGCTGTACTGTTTTATTTTCTATGTTTTAGGCCATAGACAATAGGTGCAGGAGTAGGCCATTCGGACCTTCGAGCCAGCACCGCCATTCAATGTGATCATGGCTGATCATCCACAATCAGTACCCCATTCCAGCCTTCTCCCTATATCCCCTGCCTCCGCTATCTTTCAGAGCCCTATCAAGCTCTCTCTTGAAAGTATCCAGAGAACCGGTCTCCACCGCCCTCTGAGGCAGAGAATTCCACAGACTCACAACTCTCTGTGTGAAAAAGTGTTTCCTCATCTCTGTTCTAAATATTTTACCCCTTATTCTTAAACTGTGGCCCCTTGGTTCTGGACTCCCCCAACATCGGGAACACGATTCCTGCCTCTAGCGTGTCCAAACACTTAATAATCTTATGTTTCAATAAGATTTCCTCTCATCCTTCTAAATTCCAGAGTATACAAGCCCAGCTGCTCCATTCTCTCAGCATATGACAGTCCCGCCATCCCGGGAATTAACCTTGTGAACCTACGCTGCACTCCCTCAATAGCAAGAACCATTGAAACTGTTGTGCTTATTCTAATAGATTTTTAGAAGCACACACAGAGCTACAAACATCATAGCTTTCTTTATTTCATCTTTCATTGTGTATGTTTACAAATTAATTTCTGGATTAGACAACAACCACATTGGAGTCATACAGTATGGAAACAGTCACTTCGGCCCAACTTGCCCACACCAACCAACATGTCCCATCTACACAAGTCCTACCTGCCTGCGTTTGGCCCATATCCCTCTAAACCTGTCCTATCCATGTACCTGTCCAATGTTTCTTAAATTTTGCGATAGTCCCTGCCTCATCTACTTCCTCTGGCAGTTCGTTCCATACACCCACCACCCTTTGTGTGAAAATGTTACCCCTCAGATTCCTATTAAATCTTTCTTCCTTCACCTTCACCTATTGTGTCAACAGGGAGCTGGTGGATGGCTGGAGATACAGCCAACTGCAGATGGTGGAATCTTGAGTAGGACACAAACTGCTACGGTAACTCAGCGTGTCAGGCAGCATCTGTGGAGGGAATTAGGCAGCATTTCAGGTTGGGACTCTTCTTCAGACTCCATATAAGATATTCAATAAATCAGAAGAAGGATCCCAATCTGAAACTTTGCCTGTTCATGCCTTCCACAGATGCTGCCTGACATGCTTGTGTTTTACTGGTGGATGTCTATTTGATTGCAGGTGAAATAACAAGGCCATGCAGAGGTAATGTGCGATAGTCACATATAGATGTATGCCTAATTTTCCACTTAAAGAGGGTTTGAGGGCCCAGAAGACGTGCTGATGTGTTCAGCCTGCACTTGGAGCCATAGCAATGATCTTAAGGAGACCTGCCTTTTAGAAGATAGATGTTCCAGTCTTACCAACAGACTAGGTGCCTTTTTAATGTTATAACATGCTTTAACTCTCCAGCTAAGGCCTGTTTCTCTGTGATTGACCCAAGCTGCTGGTAGAACTTGGAAGCACAAATGAATTTGGTTGCAATACTGTGGTTTGCTTCACCTGAAGCAATATTTTCAGGAAATCATTAAAATATTTTTAACATGCTTAGAGGCAGACCCCTTGAGAAGTTACAAAATAAATTACATCCACGTACCTTGTAGACAAATGTGCACACAAAGTCAATGAAACCAACTTGAAGCTTGGGAAGTTCATCAGATTTATTCCTGTCCATCATAGGCTAGGGATTTAAATAAATATAACTGAAAAGTTAAAATCTGTGAAGTTTAAAAACAGTGTAGAGTTATTCTGTTTATCTGTAAAAGTATTGTTGCTACAATTGCTCAAGATAAAATCAATAGTTTTTTGGTCTATATGTTCCTGCCTCCAACTGCTCTGGGACAATGAAGCTCGGCTTAGCAAAGAGATCAAGAGGTGGCTTAACTGGGGGTCTTTAAATCTGTAGGCAGGTTTGATAGCTTTTATTTGTAGAAGACAGCGCACTCCAAAAAAAGGACTGCAAATATGAGATAGTCGTTAATAGATCCAATTATGAATTTATGAGAAACTTCTTTACCGAGAGCTAATAGTAATTGAAATTTGTAATTATTTGGGGTGTATGAGGAGAATATTATATGGGAAGCAAGGGAAAAGGGAAGCCAAAGGTATGGAGACAGGGTGAGACCCAGTCAGAACCAACCACTCATGGAGGCCAAACACTTCCAGAGAGCTCTGAGATTAAATAACGTTTCTTAATGCTGGAATTTTGACATGAACCTGATAATATTTGCATATTGTTCCTTACTCACAATAGGATTTTGTTGCAATACAGACCGTTCCAAGTCTCCCTGTTCCCAGAATTCCGCTGCTACTAACAGAGCCACCTATAACACAAGACAAAAACAATAATTGTTGAGTTTGGCTCAGTATCCAGTTTTGTAATTCACTTCAGCATCATTTCTTCTTGTTTTGATTTTCTACTCAAGTCTGAGCCCAGAAATGAATGAAACCAGTGAGATCAGGACGTTAGCAATCAAGAGTGGGCCATTTGTCTGTTTCTCCGTTTTCTATTTCAGGGCAACAGAATCCTCCTGCAATATTCCTTAAGACTTAAACCAGCCATGTGAATGTTGAAAGGGCGTCAAAAACTTTGGAAATCTGAAATAATAACAGAAGGCACTGGAAACACTCAACAGGTCAGGCAGTATCTGTGGAAAGAAGGTTAATCTTTCAGGAAAAGCTTGAATCAGAACTAGGGAAGAGAGAGGTTAATTCATTTTAAATTACAAAAAGGGTGGAAGTCTGGAACAATAGGAAGCCAGGGAGTTACCACAAATGCCCTGCCCATACTGTACAGAGTCCCCATACAACATTCCTAACATAGATTATGTGGTCATTATCATATTGTTGCACACTCATGTTATGCTGCCTCAGCTACTTCAGCCATAACAAGATATCAGTCTGAGGCTTTACTGGCCACAGCTTTTCACTCTTGCCCAGGGGGCGCTGCACGATGGCTGCCTCGCCATCTTAGTCTTTTCCTTCTTCGTATTTTTATTTTGTTGTTCTGGGGGGGGGGGGGAGAAACTTTTTTAATCTCTTTCCTCGACGGAGATGCAACTGTGTCGTATCTCCTTCTGTACCGTGGCCTAACATTGTGGAGTTGGCAGCCTCTTGCTGGAACTTTAGAGCTCCAAAACCGTGGAGCCTGTGGACTTTAACATCTCGGGGCGGGTGATGCCTTTACCAGGGGTCGGCCTTTGGTGCTTCAACCTGCAGGTGCTGTGGACTTTAACATCATGGAGCTCACTGTCCCTGACTAGGGACTGATTTCGGGTACTCCAAGCCGCAGGAGTTTTCGACCACCCCGATGCGGGAGCTTAGACTGCCCCGATGAGGGAGCTCAATTGCTGGCTCGACTCCCCCGACCGCGGGAGGAAAGGAGGGAAGAAGATAAGACATTATTGCCTTCCAACCCAGTGGGGAATGTGGGGGAGCCACTGTGGTGGATGTTTATGTCAGTTTTTATGTAGTTGTGTGTCTTGTTGCTTTTTTGTTATGACTATGGCAAACCAAATTCCTCGTATGTTGCAAAACATTCTTGGCAAATAAATTATGATTATGATTATTATTGTGAATATATTTGAGAATATTCTAGTCCTTACACCCCTCTCTACCCTATGCCTCATGCAGCAATAATTGGCAGAAGTCAGCATGCTCCCTGGTCTCCAATGAGTTCTTTTGCATCCTTACAACTCCTGTCTGTTCGAGTCCGCTAAAGTAAACTGGTGTATCAGGAAGCAAGTAGTCTACACATGTTAGATTAATTCAGCTACTGCTTAATTTACAAAACCATGCATGACTTGAATATGTTTTATTAAGTAATTTTTTGTGAATCAAAAAGGCTGGGTTATATGCGTATATATTGGAAAAATAGATGTGTAAATTGAAGATATGCAAAGGCGAATGGCATTATAACAAAGAGTGGTAACTTGATTATTCATATATCTAGAAATATTTGTAATTTTGTGTCCTATCCATGAATAATGGCTCCAACTGTAAATGGAATGTGTTTATGGTGGATGGGTGCATTGATGACTATACAGTTTTCATCTACCTGACCCTAACCTGTAGCGAGATTCTTCCACCTGTTTCCATGATTATTGTTAATATTGTGGATTTTCCCATGTATCTATTTGTTATTAAACGGGTAGTGTTGTAGCTTCATTGCTGGGGATTCCCAAATTGTCAATGGCCATGTTGATTCAAATGGAGCCACCTGCCACAATTGAAACTCCATTAATTTATACTCATGATCCCCATAGTGTGTCTGAACAGAGAGACACGATCCCTGCTATTTTGTAGCATCCGATACTGCTAAGTAACAACAATACAAGCTATTGAAATATTATAATTCACACATTCAATAAATCTGCTTCAAACTATCAAGCATAAAACACATTTTCATCAAGCTAATATTTTCTGCTTATAATGCCAAAGTCAGGAAAATGCCTCATTTAAAGAACAGTGGGGGAATGCCGTTAAAACACTATGGGCACTCTCAACCAATACAAATGACAGATAATATACAAACATGCAAAGCACTTTGTTGCAATCAAAGAGATCAAAACAATAAACGATTTTAAGTTCAAACATATTATGTCGCCATTTATCCACCTTTCAACTTTTCTATGGTTATGTAGCTATTTCTATCTATAGATAATATATTCAAAAGTCAAGTCAAAGTCAAAAGAGTTTATTGTCATGTGTCCCTGACAGGACAATGAAAATCTTTCTTTGCATAGCACAACAGAACATAGAAGGCATTGACTACAATTATATACGTAAATACACACATGAATTAATAAATTAATAAAGTGCAAATAACAGATGGAGGGATATTAATGTTCAGATTTCCGAGCCAAGTTTAATAGCCTGATGGCTGTGGGGAAGTAGCTATTCCTAAACCGGGTTGTTGCAGTCTTCAGGCTCCTATACCTTCTACCCGAAGGTAGCAGGGAGATGAGTGTGTGGCCAGGGTGGTGTGGGTCCTTGATGATGCTGCCAGCCTTTTTGAGGCAGCGACTGCGATAAATCCCCTCGATGGAAGGAAGGTCAGAGCCGATGATGGACTGGGCAGTGTTTACTACTTTTTGTAGTCTTTTTCTCTCCAGGGCACTCAAATTGCCGAACCAAGCCATGATCCAACCGGTCAGCAAGCTCTCTACTGTGCACCTTTAGAAGTTAGAGAGAGTCCTCCTTGACAGACCAACTCTCCGTAATCTTCTCAGGAAGTAGAGGCGCTGAAGAGCTTTCTTAATAATTGCATCTGTGTTCTCGGACCAGGAAAGATCTTCACAGATGTGCACGCCCAGGAATTTGAAGCTCTTGACCCTTTCAACCATCGACCCATTGATATAAACAGGACTGTGGGTCCCCATCCTACTCCTTCCAAAGTCTACAATCAGTTCCTTGGTTTTGCTGGTGTTGAGGGCCAGGTTGTTGTGCTGGCACCATATGGACAGTTGCTCGATCTCTCTTCTATACTCTGACTCATCCCCATCAGTGATACGTCCCACAACAGTGGTGTCATCAGCGAACTTGATGATGGAGTTCGCACTATGACCGGCTACACAGTCATGAGTATAGAGTGAGTACAGCAGGGGCCTGAGCACGCAGCCTTGAGGTGCTCCCGTGCTGATTGTTATCGAGTCTGACACATTTCCACCAATACAAACAGACTGTGGTCTGTGGATGAGGAAGTCGAGGATCCAATTGCAGAGGGTTGCGCAGAGACCCAGTTATGCGAGTTTGGTAACCAGCTTGGAGGGGGTGATTGTGTTAAATGCCGCGCTGTAGTCAATGAATAACAGCCTGACATATGCGTTTTTGTTGTCCAAGTGGTCCAGAGCGGAGTGGAGGGCCAGCAAGATCGCGTCCACCGTTGACCTGTTGTGGCGGTAAGCGAACTGCAGTGGGTCCAGGTTTTTGTCGAGGTAGGAGTTGATTTGCGCCATGATCAACCTCTCGAAGCACTTCATCACCACAGGCATTAGTGCCACAGGTCGATAGTCATTGAGGCACGTCACCTTGCTCTTCTTGGGCACCGGTATTATTGATGCCCTTTTGAAGCAGATGGGAACCTCAGACCTCAGAGTGACAGGTTGAAAATGTCCGTAAAAACTCCAGCCAGTTGATTCGCACAGGTTTTTAGGACACGACCAGGTATGCCATCAGGTCCAGATGCTTTTCGAGCATTATAAGCATTAATTTACCACATCTCCATTAAAATGTATTAACGAATAACTGCCAAATAAATTTAGTAATTTAGATTAACACCGTTCAAATTCCACACAATAGTTCATAAGATCAAAGTGATAGGAGCAGAATCAAGCCATTTGGCCCATCAAGTCTACTCCGTCATTCAATCAAGGCTGATCTATCTCTCCCTCCTAACCCCATTCTCCTGCATAGGAGAACATGCTCACCCCATAATCCCTGACTACTGTACTAATCAAGAATCTGATTAACCAAGGGAGTTTTATTGATCTTTATGACACTGTTGGTTATGGAAGCTTACTGTGTACAAGTTGTCTGCCAGGATGCCGAGAAATACGTGGTGGCCTTTGTTGATTCAAATGGAGCCTCCTGCCACAATTGAAACTCCATTAATTTATACTCCCCATAACCTCTGATGCCCGTATCAAGAATCTATATATCTCTGCCTTAAATATACCCACCAACTTGGCCTCCACAGCCTTCTGTGACAAAGAATTCCACAGATCAAACAATAGTATAATAGTTGACATAGAATAAAGCCCCATGTCGCCATAACATTTTAGTCTACACACAGGAACACAACAGGACCTTTCAAATGGCATGGGTTCGTGGTGGCACAATGTGCTGTTGGATTTGAGAACTCACCTTGCTCTGAACCTCCCAGGGTTTCGTAATGGCTGACAAGTCACATGCTGTCATCATCATGGCCCTGGGTGTAGTAAGAGCAAATGTTATCACTTTTCCGTGCAGTTATTCATCAAAACTTACAAGGCTTTTCACAGCCTTTGCTGCATTTTGAAAGTCTTATACTTACATTACTATTTCCTTCTTGGTATTCTCCAGAGACATATACTCCACCCACGCCTTGTCATCCTCATACGTTTTGGAGAGGTCGACAATTTTTTGAAACATTGTTCTCTTTCTGCAAGAATGGAAACAGTTTAAATCCCATGAAAGATGCACTTTTGCAGAATTGTGCTTTTCTGGCCTTCCTGACATAAATAAGAACTCCGTGGAACAGATTTATTTTGTGACATGCACATCTCTCCAAATTGTGTGAGACACAAAGTGCTGGAGTTACTCAGGGGGTCAGGCAGCATCTCTGGGGAAAAGGTTGGGTGATCTTTCGGGTCAGGACCCTTCTTAATGGCACCCATCCTTTTTCTCCAGAGATGCTGCCTGACCAGCAGAATGGGGTGGACAAATGCAATCAACCTGGCATGCACAATCAAATAAGATCAAATAAAACAAGTTGTCCTACAACTTTAGGCTGTGCACGCCATATGCAAGAAGAAAAGACCAGCAGAATTATTCCAGCACTATGTGTCTGTCTATCTTTGGTACATACGGGCGACATCTGAAGTCCTTGTTTCTCTGCTTCTACAAATTGTGTTCCTCTTTCTGTTACTTAATTGGAATATTGTGCCTAATAAGAACGGTTCTCTGATTTGATTTTCCTTTCATAGCTTGCTGCCGGGTAAACATCACCCCAATCTGGGGGATCAGTACCCATGAACCACAAACAAAAGTTGCCAATAAATGTAAAGACATTTTAAAAATAAAGTGAGAATTCCAAGCTAAAAGAAAAATTACTTAAAAGACCTATTGCTGCCCAATTCATTTCAGGAGGGACTTCAAGATTCAATTTAATTGTCATATGTACTACTAAGGTACAGTGAAATTTGAGTTACCATACAGCCATACTAAGTGAGAAAAACAACAATACACAATTCACATAAAATAAAATTTAACATAAACATCTACCACAGCAGAATCCACATTTCTCACTGTGATGGAAGGCAATAAAGTTCAGTCATCTTCCTCCTTTGTTCACCCATGGTCGGGGCTGAACTCTCCGCACTTGCTGTTGCCAATGGTCCGCTGTTCCAGCCCTCTCGTTGAGATGATCGAAACTTCGGCGTCGGGACGGATCAGAACACCGAGTCGGCCGCTTCTTACTGGAGATCACTGCTTCACGGCGTTAAAGTCCACAGGATCCACAGTCAAAGCTCCTGTACTGGCAATCGTCGGCAAAAGATCCCAGGATCCGCGATGGTAGGTCTGCGCCACGCCACGCTTGAAGCTCCGGGCCGGTCTCCAGGAAAAGCCGCACCACTCCACGTTGTAAGCCGCAGGCGGGGACGGAGATGTGACACGGAGAAAAATCGCAAAAATGCGACACTGGAGAAATGCGACACTGAAGAAACTCAGCGGGTGAGGCAGCATCGATGGAGCGAAGGAAATAGGCAATGTTTCGGGTCAAGACCCTTATTCAGACCCTTTTTGTGAGTCACTGTGAACTAAAATGCAAGCTTTAGGTTTAAAAATGCAACATAACCACCAGATGGAGCACCCTTCATGCCTTCTGTAAACAAAGCAACATTCACTGTTTGACCCAGCCATCCTCAAAGATAAGCAGCAGAACTTTTCCCTGGAGTTTTATTCGGTAAGTAGTGAAATGCTTTGAAAGATAAGATTTTGAGGTACAGTTACGGCAAGAACTGTAAATATCTAGATCACATTTCATCTGACTGAAGCCATCCTGTACATTTAACAATGTGTCTGAGATTTTAATATGTAAATTTTAATAATAGCATTTAAGAGACATTTGGTCAGGAACATGGATAGGAAAGGTTTAGAGGGATAAGGGTCAAACGGGCAAATGGGATTCATTTACATGAAGCATTTGGATCAGCAGAGACAAGTTTGGATGAAGGGCCTGTTTCTTGCTCCATGAATCTATGACTCCAATATCTCAACATTACAACATGTTGCATCAGTTCTGTAAATTTTAGGATTATTATTGTGCAGTATATATTGAATATACAATACATTGTTTATTCCATGAAAAATGATGACTATTGCAGGTAAAAGGATTTTGGTGTTTGATTTTTTTTTTTGAAATGATTATTGACTGTAGTGGCATATCCAATAACTGTAGGAAACTATTGATAACATTTATTATGTGCAGATAGGTAATTTCATTCACACATATACAAAAATGCACATACTTGTACATAGAATAGTTGGGCCTTTTTTTAAAACAATATTTTGGGTCGGGACTCTTCCTCAGACTTTGGACAATAGATAATATGTGCAGGAGTAGGCCATTCGGCCCTTCGAGCCAGCACCGCCATTCAATATGTTCATGGCTGATCATCCACAATCAGGACCCAGTTCCTGCCTTCTCCCCATATCCCCTGACTCCGCTATCTTTAAGAGCCCTATCAAGCTCTCTGTTGAAAGTATCTAGAGAACCGGCCCCTACCACCCTCTGAGGCAGAGAAATCCACAATCTCACAAGTCTCTGTGTGAAAAAGTGCTCCCTCATCTCCTTTCTAAAGGCTTACCCCTTATTCCTAAACAGTGGCCCCAGGTTCTGGACTCCCCCCAACATCAGGAAAATTTTGGGTGAAGTTGTGTCTCTTTGTAAGTTGCACCATGTAAGTGTATCTGATCTGTACCAGCCTCAGACATTAATTTCATGAAGTCCTCATTCCTACTATAGCTGCAAACTACGATTGTTCAGGAACACTAAAGAATGGAGAGAAAACTATGCTAGATTGTTGCTTATTTTAGGGACATTGTTGACATCAATGTGCTGAGATATGCGTGCTATCGGCTCCCTAGTAGTAACATTCTTGGCCGCAATACCATGACATGGAAACATAGCTATGGGCATGGCTGGCCATTCAGGTTATGTTGGGATCGGAAAGAGCTCTAGGCAAACATATGTCAACTTGTACAGAATTTATGAGACATTGCATTGTGCCAGAGCTACTACACTCCAAACTCTCCCAGTTGACTGTGCCTGAACCCCTCTGTCAATGGATCACCAACTTCCTGACAGACAGGAAGCAGCATGTGAGGCTGGGCAAGCACATCTCAGGCCCGTTGACCCACAGCATAGGAACACCTCAAGGCTGCGTACTCTCCCCTCTCCTTTACTCTCTACACCAATGGCTGCACCTCCAGACACCTCTGTCAAGTTTCTCAGGTTTGCGGATGACACAACCCTGATTGGACTGATCCAAGATGGGGAGGAATCTGCCTACAGACAGGAAATGACACAGCTGGCGTCCTGGTTCCATCGCAACAACCTGGAGCTGAATGCTCTTAAGATGGTGGAATTAATTGTAGACTTTAGGAGAGTTCCCCCCCCCCCCTCACCCTACTCACCATCAACATCATCACAGTCACATCTGGTTCCTTGGAACTATCATCTCCAGGGACCCAAAATGGGAGGCCACATTGACTCCACAGTCAAAAAGGTCCAACAGAGGATATATTTCCTGCGGCAGCTGAGAAAACACAATCTGCCATCGCAGAATCTGTCCTCACCTACTCCATCATGGTCTGGTTTGGCTCAGACACCAAGCACGACATCCGGAGGCTGCAGCAAATTGTTCGATCAGCTGAGAAGGTTGTTGGCTGCAACCTTCCCCCCATCGACGAACTGTACACTGCAAGGACCAAGAAGCGAGCGGGTAAGATCATCTCTGACCACCTCTCACCCAGGCCACAAACTCTTTGAAGCATTTCCCTCTGGAAGGCGACTCAGAACGCTGCCACAGCCAGACATAACAACAGCTTTTTTCCACGAGCAGTAGCTCTACTCAACATACAAAAGTCTCTAGCCTCCTTTTTGCTCCAGTATTTTAATGCATTCTTCACGTGTTTAAATTATAAAGTTTTATTTTCAATTGTCTATGGTATATCGTGTTGTTACTTGCAAGCAAAACACCAAGGCAAATTCCTTGTATGTATACTTACTTGGCTAATAACATTTAATCAATTCAATTAAATTCAATTCTATTACGCCTGGGCTCGGCGATCGTGTTGCTGAACACCTCCGCTCAGTCCACCTAAACTTACATTACATGACCTAAACTCTCTCCCCATCCCTCCCCCTTCTTAGTTCTCTGGCCAGTCTTTTTTTTTTGTTCCATTCAATTTTCTGTGTTCGGATGTTTATTCAAACATTCATCAAAAATTTCTATCTTTCTAATTCTATAGTCATGTGTATTTGACTTAGCATAGTCTCTAATTTGTAGATATCTAAAGTAATCTTTTGATTGAAGCCCATAAATTTGTTGTAATTCCTGAAATGAGAGAAATAAACTTTTCCTATAGAGATCACCCATCTTTGTAATTCCATGATTTTTCCATTGTAAAAAACCCTTATCCATCACCGAGGGTTTAAATGTAGCGTTGTTTACAATGGGAAGAGATAGTGGTAAGTAATCCAATTTTAATGTCTTCTTTATTTGTTTCCAAATGCGTATTCCACTGTCTATTATGGGGTTTTCTTTATAGGTTTTTTTGCTTAATTTAGTAATAGCAAATAGAATTGACCCAATTTCAAAAGGTAAACAATCTTTCTTTTCCATTTTTAACCAATCTGGTTGTTTGTCCAGTTCTTCCAACCAAAAATTAATATTTTTAATATTAACTGCCCAGAAATAAAACATAAAATTCGGTAATGCTAAACCTCCATATATTTTTGATTTACATAAGTGTTTCTTATTTATTCTGTGGTTCTTATAATCCCAGATAAAATTGGTAGAGTCAACCTTTTTAAAAAAAGTTTTTGGGAGATATATCGGGATTAATTGAAAGAGGTACAATAATTGCGGGAGAAATCTCATTTTTATCGCATTAATTCTACCCAACATTGAAATAGGTAATGTTTTCCAATACAAAATATTCTTATGTAATTTGTTCAATAAAGGCGGAAAGTTAAATTTAAATAAATAAGTATATGTCTTTGTTACATAAATTCCAAGATATTTAAGTTTTTCATTTACTATTTTAAAAGGGAATTGTTGTAAAATATGTGGGTTACTTTCCATTATTGGCATGATTTCACTTTTATTCCAATTAATTCTGTATCCTGAAAAAGAGCCATATTGAGTTATTAACTTTAGTAAGTTTGGGATACTGACTTCGGGTTTAGTAATGTAAACTAATACATCATCTGCGTATAAAGAGATTTTATTTTCAGTATCTTTGGTTTTATACCCATATATTTCAGGATGGAACCTCACGCTATCTGCTATTGGTTCTATTACAAGTGCAAATAATAACGGGGATAACGGACATCCTTGTCTACAACCTCTAGATAAATTAAATTTAGTTGATAACATTTGATTTGTTGATATTCTAGGTGTTGGGTTAGTATATAAAAGTTTTATCCATGTACTAAACTTCTCGCCCAGTTGAAAAATTTTCATTACCGAAAATAAATAGGGCCATTCCACCTGGTCAAAAGCTTTCTCAGCATCTAACGAAATAATTGCTAAGTCTTTGATAATATTTCTTTTTGAGTATATAATATTGAATAATCGTCTCAGGTTATATGAAGAATACCTTTTTGGTATAAATCCTGTTTGATCCGGGTGTATTAATTTATTAATCACTGTACTTAATCTTTGTGCTAGGATTTTAGTTAATATTTTCTGATCAGTATTTAGAAGACCTATAGCTGTATAATCAATACAATTCAATTCAATTCTATTACGCCTGGGCTCGGTGATCATGTTGCTGAACACCTCCGCTCAGTCCACCTAAACTTACATTACATGACCTAAACTCTCTCCCCATCCCTCCCCCTTCTTAGTTCTCTGGCCAGTCTGACGGTCCCCTGGATTACATTTTAACTTACCTTCACCAAGATGACAATGATCTATTCTACATTTTCCTTGAACTTTGTCCCCTTAGATGTCACATTTTCACACCTTACTTTCTTAATCTCTGTGCCTCCCTGTCCCCTGGCTCTCAGTCCAAAGAAGGGCCTTGACCTAAAAACATCACCCATTCCTTCTATTCAAAGATGCTGCCTTTCCCGCTGAGTTACTCCAGCATTTTGTGTCTATCTGCACCGGTTGGTTTCATGGCTAATTCATGGCTATATAGGTATGCGGCAAAAGAATCAAAGGAGGGTTGACAAGCAGGTGAGAGAGAAAACCTTGCAGGATTCCAGGGAAATAAGAGAGGGAATGGAACAAATAAAATTACTCCCTTGGGAGCCAGAATGGAACGAATGGGTTGAATATCCTCATTTGTGTTGTGATATGTACGTACTTCCTCAAGAGCAAACATTCTTCTCTCTATTCCCTACATTACTTGCATATTCTTTGTTGTAATCTTTCTAATCACTGTTCATTCGACATCAAACAGTTTTTCAAATGACATCTTTATATTTATAAGTTAATGAGCCATACTCTAAATTCCATCGTTTTGTTTGTTTCTTTGACAGCCCAGGTATATTGTGCAGATGTTTTCAGTCCACACACTGCCAGTACAAGAACGTTTCTTCCCAGCATCTCAACTTTGTTACGTCAGGTACATTAGAGTTTGGAGTGCAGTGGTACAGCATGGAAACAGACCCTTCAGCCCACCATGTCCACGCCAACCATCACCTGTTCACATTAGTTCTATGTTATCCTATTTTCTCATCCATTGCCTACACATTAGGTGCAATTTTACAGAGGCCAATTAACCTACAAATTCGCGCATCTTTGGGATGTGGGAGGAAACCAGAGTTCCTGGAGGAAACCCATGCGTTCATAGGGAGAACATGCAAACTCCACACAAACAGCATCCAAGGTCAGGATCGAACCCACGTCTCTGACGCTGTGAGGCAGCGGATCTGCCAGATCTGCGCTCTGGAAGATTTGCCCCAAAGAGAACCATACGCTAAACCTTACCTTGTAAACCTTTAACTTGCCCAGCAATGCCATGTGGTTGGGTTAATTATGTAATATGATCTCAAAGAGTTTGCACTTGTAAGGAAGAATTTAAACTATGT
Source organism: Raja brachyura (assembly GCA_963514005.1). Next base: position 140,036,673 of record OY740781.1, read on the forward strand.
AGCAATGCATTATTTTAATCTTTTGACTTTATAACTATTTTCAATCAATCAATATCTCTTTGTGACAGATCAGTTCTTTGGCTGAGACACTGTAAAGGGCCTGTCCTACAAGCATGCAACTCTATGCGATGAGCGCGATCAAACTAGAAGCGGGGGCCGCGCGGAGGTCAGGTGATCCCCTGTACAGGGCTGTTCCCACCAGCATGCACCTGCATGTGACAAGCGCAACCAAACCGGCAGTAGGGGCCACGCGGAGGTCGGGTGAGTGGCGCAATGCGGCGCAAAGTGAAGCGAACTTGGAGCGAAGTCTAAGGTAAGTTCGCCAGGACAGAGAGGGGCACAGAGGCACACACACACACAGAGGGCCACGGAGCCACACACATAGAGGGTCACGGAGGCACCTACATATAGGTTCACGGAGGCACGATGTCGGGACGGTGTGTAATGCGTCGAGGCAACTGCGAGCCTACAAGCCGTTGCCGCGCTGAATTTTTGGACATAGTCAGTTTTTCGAGCCCCGCGCGGTGTCGGGATGAACTCGGGACGAACTCCGCACAATTCCACACGGCTCCGGCGATCGAAGTGGGATCGGCCCCGCGACGCCGGACGGGTCAAGCGACCATGTTAGGTCGCGCTAATCGCATAGAGTTGCATGCTTGTAGGACAGGCCCTTAAAGCCTCATCAATCCTCTTTCTAATGTATTATGTCTGCTAAAAGTATAACAATGCTGTTCATCAATAAAGGAGACTTAGTGCCCCTTACTTAAAGTAGAGAGCCAAGTCCGTAGCAATGATAGCGATGTCCATAAGGCGTAGGACGTGTTCATACTGTCTCCTGTTCAAGTTCTGGAATATGTTCAGTGACTGGAAGAGAATAGGTGGGATAAGTTTCAAATGGTTGCCTAGTGGTATCATAGGACAGTATAGATATTGTGATTCTCTGCACTGGAAATACCAGCTCTTGGCTATGCTGTGGAACTGGGGTGTATTAAATTGAAAATACCTACAAGAATGGATGGATGAAGGACCAATAGTAAAAAATGTCCTTAGTGGCTTGTTTAGTTCAGTTCAGTTTAGAGATACAGCGCAAAAACAGGCCCTCCAGCCACAGAGTCCGCACTGACCAGTGATCCCCGTACACTAACTCTATCCTACACCCTAGGGAAAACTTACATTTTTTGCTGAAGCGAATTAGCCTACAAACCTGTATATCTTTGAAGTGTGGGGGGAAACCAGAGGACCCTGGGAAAAAACCCACGCAGTATTTCCCATTGCTTTTAACATAGAAACCTCTGGCAATATTACAAAGCTCAAGATGCTCAGTTAAAGAAATCCAAACACTTAAAAATAGATTCATAGAATTTTCTGAAAATAACAAAGTTCTGTTTTATTAACAATCATGTAAAATAACACCATAAAACATATAAAATGTACATAATATATCAGGGTACATACCAAGTAAAGCTTTAGATCCTGTTGGATCTTGACAGACTCTTCTGGGAGAAACTAGAACTAGGGTTCATTATTTAAAAGTATGGCATCGCCCTTTAGTAACAGAGATGCGTCATTTTCTTTCCTCTCAGATCTCAAGTATTTGGAACTCTTTTCCTCAAAGGCTGGTAGTAGCAGAATCGTTTTTGAGACTCTTTTCTTATTAGTAGGAGGATGAAAGGGGGAATGGGATGCTGTAGCATCAGAACCCTTGATCTTAAGGAATGGAGGAAACAAACTCAGAAGGCCAGGTGCTGCATCCCCTCTCCTAATTCAAGATGTCAAGATGGCAGCCTGGAGGTGAGAGGTCGAGCTGCCTCAGGTCCAAGTGATGGTGGTGTTGATGTTCTCGAGCTAGATGGAGCTATCAACATTGAAGGGAAGGGTTGTTCCTGTGACATCCCTGAAATGCTAATGAACAGTTTAAGGAAGATGCCAGTGGGCATTTGGTCAGCTCTCCTCTTCTTCATCTGATACACCTCCTTGCAGGAAAGCACAGCATTTCCATGGTGTGGCCACATATAATGTATGGTCTGTCATCAATGAAGATGACTGTTTTGTCAAAGTGGAAGATTGTCTCTGATCAGGTTTCTGGAGTTGTGTGCTATGTTATTAATTTAAAGTCCTCCATCCCATGCTGAAGAAATATTTTAACTACAAGAAGAATTCCACTGACACCATCCATCAATGGTGTTAATAACTATGGCATTAGTATCCAGATTTCTGGATTGCTGATCCACAGATGTGATCTTGAGTCCACCACAGAGTCCAGGAGTGGACATCAAATTAATGCAAGTAAACAGGAATTCTAGAATTAGTAATAATAGCGATGTAGCCACTGTTTAATTTATAAAATTCAATTTGGTCTGCTCATATCCTTCAGGAAGGAAATCTGTCACCTGTACTCAGAATGGCTCTTGCTGCCCACTTAGTTTATGGGAGTTTATGGTAATTTAAAGGATAGAATACCAATATGGCCATTGCCATTGACATTCGCACTCCATGAATAAATAAGAGAAAATATGCAAAATGTGCACATCAAGCTTTTCCAGTTTGTAGTTCACATTTCAATGTCTGTGTTTTTATCTCAATTAAAATATTCCATCGTTTTTCAGTTCCCTTGAGTTTTTAATTGTTTTAAATTTAGAGATACAGCATGCAAACAGGCCCTTCGGCTCACTGATTCCTCCCACCTGCCCACTCCCTACAGACCAGATGCACTTTACAGAGGCTAATTAATATAGAAACCCGTACATCCTTGGAAATTGGAGCACCCAGAGGATACCCACGTGGTCACAGGGGGAACGTGCAAACTCCAGGCCGACAGTTTCCGAGGCTAGGGTCAAAACTGGGTTTCTGGCGCTGCGAGGCAGCAACTCTACCAGCTGCGCCACTGTGCAGACATTTCTCTTGCAGTTTGAAAGTGCTGAAATTCCTCTTGAATTCAATGGAAGAACTAACGTCAACGTGTGATGAGCTATCATCCACAGACAGTGGTACCAAACAAATGAATTACACCATCCGCTCACACTTTTTCAACCACATTCTGTTCAATTCCACTCCAATGTCTGATCAGTTCAGTAAGAAGACCCCAACTAATTACGTGTCCACATGATTCCAAGACTCACCTCATCAGCAAGTAAAGTCTTGCTGAACTCCAGGTGGTGACGCTCCATGATTGAAGAACCATGGAGTTTAGCCAATGGGTGCTGGGACCTGGTAATAAATAAACAGCAATGAGAAATAGTGGGTTGCTTGTTACCGTGGGCAACAGTGACTTTCCAGAGGACTACGAACAAAGGGAACAGATAAACCAAAGAGACTTGTTCAATGATTTTTAAATGTAGCTATAAGTAAAAACTAAATGAACGTGCATTCTGGTAACCTTTTGTCTTTTCCATCTAAGTCAGTAAACTACCCTCCTATCAAGAAGTCACATTCTCTCAATCCATAAACTATCCACCACCTCCCATCCATTTAGTAAGTTACCATCCATGTTGGTAACTCCTCCTCCATATAATTTACCCTTTCCACGCCATTTCCAGATCTCTAGAAATCTACGTGATCATAATTATTATTGTAGTATCACACTACTAAATGAACATCAATTCTTACATTATAGATGGCATCATCTGCCATTATAAAGATATTGCGCTTTTTAATCTGTGTTCAACATTATCTACAAATTGAAATAGTATTTAAGAAATTAATAAATTGAATTTAACAAAATAAGGGTTGGTCATCTAACCTGAAACATTAACTGTTTTATTTTATTTTAGCAGATGCTATTTTATTGACTGGGGTATATAGAAGCATAAAAAGAGTGCAGCACAAGGAAAAGCCCTTTGGCCCACTATGTCGGTGCCAGCCCATGAGGCCAAATTAAACTAATCTCATCAGGCTGCATGTGGTCCATACCCTCTTTTCCCTGCATCTTGATATTGGTTTATTATTGTCACGTTTACCGAGATACAGTGAAAAACTTTATGTGTCTTCCTAGATGCCTCTTAAATGTTGCTATTGTGCCTGCATCCAACACCTCCCCAGGTAGCACATCCCAAGCATCTACCAATCCATGTCAAACATTTGCTCAGTGAATCTACTTGAACTTTCCCCTTCACCAGAAACCTTTGTCCTCTATTATTTGACATTTCCACTCCAGGAAAAACACTCTAAATTCAATCTCTCATAATTTTATATATTTCTATCAAGTCACCTGCCAGCCTTCAACAATTTATCCAGTCTCTCCTTATAGCTAATACACTTTAATCCCAAATTACTGATTCTAAAACGTTAATATCACATCTAACATTAAATGTCCAATTCATTTTGGAATAATATTATTTATCACGTTAATTAATTTATCAATGTTTAATTTATCATCTGGTTATGAACACAGTTAGCACGCAACAAAAACTTTTCACTGCACCTCGATACACATGAAAATAAGCTATTCTCAAACAACTTACTTCAGCTGGTACAAGTTGTTGGTTCCCCTGTGATCAATGTCATGGCAAAAACCCGCAGTTAACATGGCCATTCTTTCCAGGTCTGTATAATAGTTTTTCAATTTACCGGTCTGTGGAAATAAAAGAACCTGTGAGATTTTGTCCAATTGATCTTCAAGGCAGGCCACAGCCCTTGGTAATGCAACTTCCAGTGGCAGGAAAATTAATCTTTACCTATATTTAATGAGTAATTGGAAATTGCAGATCCACAAAAATGTAAGCATTGAATTTATAGGGTAAAGCTATTTACATGCTGTTTACATGGATAACAGGAACACATGATGTGTCGGAAGGAACTGCAGATGCTGGTGTACACCAAAAATAGACACAAAATGCTGGAGTAACTCAGCGGGTCAGGCAGCACCTCTGGAGAAAGGAAATAGGTGATGTTTCCTAGAACATCATAGACTGTATGTCTGAAGAAGGGTCTCAACCCAAAACGTCACCCATTCTTTTTCTCCAGATATGCTGCCTGACCCGTTGAGTTACCCCAGCATTTTGTGTCTGTCTTCACAACATTTATATCTTGCATTGATATGGGCCATTAACTTCAAAAAAATGTGCTTTGTTAAGTAGTAATGAATGTAATGGTAGTGCTGTGATTATGTCATTGGACGTACTCCAGTAGCGTAGGTAAGCAGTCCAATGGTTATAGGCTCACATTCTGCATTGGCAGTTTGATTATTTAAATTAAGAAATTAAAAGCATGACATCAATTAGTAATGTCAAGCTCTGGGTTGATATTTAAAAAAAAGCAACCATCCTATGAATTAAATATATTTTGGAATAATTGCAATTTTTACATTTTCAGAATGAATCTTAACACATTTTAAAGGTGATACTGAAACAAAGGAAGAGGAAGGCAGAAAGGAAAGACGTCATACATTGGAATGTTAAATGGATACCTCTGTTTAATTATTCATGGATACCAATGCTTTTCTATCGAGCAAGGTGGGAAAAACAGTCTGTGTCATTAATCTGTATTTTAGAAACTTATGGTTCTTCTAAAAAGATAGAATTTTGGAAATAATCCTACCATCATAAGTGTGAACATCGTTTGCCCAACGTTAAATCCATGGCGCCAATTGTGGTAGGTAATTCTTCGATATCCTTTACTTAACGAGTAAATGAATCGGACTAGCACCTATGAAATATCCATGGAATATTTCGTTAATTGAGGAAAATGAGGGAGGCTTTTCTTCAGCAGCCAGTAAAATGCATCATCTTTAACAATTTAAGGGAATTTGGGAATTATGAACTGTATGACCCATGTTACATACCTCTGAAATTATCCACTTAGACGTTATGCAATAAATGTCAATAATAGTGTTGGATATTCTTTTTGAAGGGATGAAGGTGAAGTTGGTTGGTTAATTGGCTACTGTAAATTGCCCTTGGTGTCTAGGTAATGCTGGAATCTATGGGTAGTTAATGGGAATGTGGGAAGAATGAAATTAAATTAGTGTAGGATTAGTGTAAGTAGGGTGGCATGGACTCAGTGGGAGGAAGGCTCTGTTTTCAAGTTGTTTCAAGCTCTATCCATGACTATTGGGAAAGTTATGTCCAGTTTGTTCAATAATGTTTCTGAAAGTTAAATCTAGAATCTGAATACTTCAAAGTACCCACAGAATCTTAAATCAAAATATTCTCTGGCCACTTCTTTTTCAGGCATTTCATCGCATAGAATTACCTACCTCACGTGGAATATGGAATTTGTTCACCACATTTAATTCGTAGTACATCTGAATGCCACACCGCACAAGATCCATCTCAGCATGTTCAAGATCACTAAAACTGAATTCATAAATGTCAAATTCTTCTGCTGCCGGAAGTTGCTTGTCCTGGAAAATAAAATGATGTCACATTGTTTAATAGGAAAAGTTGGATATGGGACGGTAAGTTGCAATGCTCTATTTATGTGCTTAAGCAGTTTAAGTCTCATCATACTTGTAGTTTCATTCATTTGAAAACTGTTCCCAATAAAGGCAGCACAATGGCGCAGCAGTAGAGATGCTGCCTCATAGCGCTAAAGACCCAAGTCCAATCCTGTCTACGAGTGCTGCCAGTACAACGGAGCTTGAAAGTTCTTTCTGTGACCATGTGTGTTTTGTGTAGGTGCTCTCGTTTCCTCCAGCATTCCAAAGGCGTGGAGATTTGTAGGTAAATTGGCCTCTGTAAATTGCCCCTAGTGTGTAGGATGTTGAAAGTGGGATAACATAGAACTAGTAGTGATCGGGTCGATGGTCAGTGTGGACTTGGTGCACTGAAGGGCCTGTTTCCAAGTTGTATCTCTAAAAATTAAATTAAAATAAAAAGTTTGCAAGATCATTAAATACCTATTACACTGTTCACAATGTAATTCAATACTGAAAATATGAAGTGACCTCTGTGTAATAATGATATCACCTTTGTTATTGAATCCAATTAATTTATCTACAGAACTCATCATGAAATATTGAATTGGTTCTAATGGAAAGCTTAATTAACAATGCTGCTAAAAATGTCATTATTAAAGAAGAACTTATTGGTGGAATAAACATGGAGGAATGTTGTGCACCATGGCAACATTCCGCCTCAACCCAATCCCAATAAAATTTGGGTAGTGGAATTTGGAGAGAAAATGGAAGAGTAAAGTGTATTTGTGGTAACCACAATCTGGCTTCAAAATTGTGAAATAAATATTAAAATATGCTGGAAACATTCAGTAGGGCAGGCCGCATCTGTGGAAAGAGAAACAGTGTGCAAGAAGGAACTGCCAATGCTGGTTTAAACCAAAGATAGACACAAAAAGCTGGAGTAACTCAGAGGGACAGGCAGCATCTCTGGAGAGAAGGAATGGGTGACTTTTTGGGTCGAGACACTTCTTCAGACAACAGAAACTGTTTTATTGTTTCTGGTCTGAGAACCTTTAACAGAGCTGGGAAAGAGAGAAGTCAAATTAGTTGTCAGGAACACATAAGGTGGGGGAGGGATGAACAGAACAACAACAATATCTCAGCCAGGGTGTGATCAAATGAGTTAACATGACGGTTTGAGTCAGGTTATGCTTCTTTGTCTGTGTAGTGTGTTACAACCAGCTTGTCTGCGGGATATTCCTGGCAGGGCCTTACAACCAATAGAAAGGGAAAAATTGAACCAAAATCACAGATGGTTGACTGGCAGAAATTGCCAATTCTGATGCAGAAGGAAAGAAACTCTGAAATAGCGAAAGTTGAAGAATTCAATATTGAGTCCAAGAGGATGGTGTATACCCAGACAAAAACTCACATTGTTCCTTAAATTCACATTGTGCCTCATTGTAAGAATGCAAGAGACCTCAAACAGAAAGGTCAGCGTGGGAGTAGGGTGAGAATTGATGTCTGAACAAAGTCAACACTTGAGGTCAAGATCCTTCATCAGATTTAAGAATTTCATAACATACATAACTCAAAACTAACATTCATAGAAACATAAATACATAGAAAATAGGTGCATGAGTAGGCCATTTGGCCCTTCAAGCCTGCACCGCCATTCAACATGATCATGGCTGATCATCCAACTCAGTATCCTGTACCTGCCTTCTCTCCATACCCCCTGATCCCTTTATCCACAAGGGCCACATCTAATTCCCTCTTAAATATAGCCAACAAACTGGCCTCAACTACCTTCTGTGGCAAAGAATTCCACAGACTCGCCACTCTCTGTGTGAAAAAAGATCTTCTCATCTCGGTCCTAAAAGACTTCCCCCTTATTCTTAAACTGTGACCCCTTATTCTGGAGTTCCCCAACATCGGGAACAATCTTCCTGCATCTAGCCTGTCCAACCCCTTAAGAATTTTGTAAGCCTCTATAAGATCCCCCCCCCCCCCCCCCATTGCTGAAGAACTAGTAACTGACTTGTCCATGTACACCTGTGCATATAGGCTGCACATGTTAGCGCCCAGGACTGATAAAAGACAGCTTTAATATTACTTTGCCAAGACTGTCCATGTTTAGAATGCTTAGAGCAGGAGCAATTTGTCATGCCTTACCAAGATTTGTTGCAATTCTTGCTCATCACATTCGTTGGGTTCTTTTCCAAAATATTCCCTTGTTGGCTGATAACAAAGTACAAGATTTAGTGATTGTACAACTAATTAAACCTTAAAACAAATAGAATAAATATTTGAGTTAAAAGGTACTGTATAATATCATTCTCTATGTTATTTAGTGCAGGCAAGTTATGTGACACAGATTGAATTTAATATCTTGTTTATCAGCTTAATTGTAACTTAACATTACTATGAATTACTGCTTCAGTGGATGAGCCAACCATTGTACAAACACCTATGCCCCTGTTTCTCATACTCCTCTTTTTTTTCCCCTCATCTATAGAGCAAACCATACCTTGAATTAGTAACAGAGTGTTACAATGCAGAAACATGCGCTTCAGCCCAACTTGCCCACACCAACCACCGTGCCCCATCTACACTAGTCTACACTTGCCTATGTTTGCCACCTATCCCTCTAACACTACTCTATCCATGTACCTGTCCAAATGTTTCTTAAATGTCGTGATAGTACCTGCCTCAATTACTTCCTCCTGCAGCATGTTCCATATATCTAGAACCCTTTGTGTAAAAGAAGTTGTTTCTCAAAGGGGAAAATCTCTTTAGAAACCAGATACTTCAACTCTATTTCTCTTTCCACAGCTCTGCCTGATCTGACCATAATTAAGTGCTTTGAGAGATTGGTTAGGAGGTGAGTCAATTCCTGCCTCAGACCTGGGCAGCACAGTGGCGCAACGGTAGAGTTGTTGCCTTACAGCGCCAGAGATCTGGGTTCAATCCTGACCACGGTTTTTGTCTGTACGGATGCTCCCTGTGACCGCGTGTGTTTTCTCTGGGTGCTCCCGTTTCCTCCCACATGTCAATAATGTTGAAGTTTGTAGGTATATTGGCTTTTGTAAATTGTCCCTAGTGCATAGGATACAATTATTTTACAGGTGATCGTTGGTCGGCACAAACACGGTTGACCAAAGGGTCTGTTTCCACGCTGTATCTCTAAACTAAATTAAAGAACAGTAACAGTATAAATGCTTTCCTGAAAAACTATTTGTCATAATCACACTGATGTGGCGTCAGCCTAAACATGGGCCGCTTAAGCTCGAACCCTCGTCAGGAGATACGAGGGCGGGCACTTGACGTCATGGGCAGAGGGAGTGTCCTGGTACATAAGCTCTCTCACCACGAGACCCAAAAGGAGTTTAACCGGTAGCTGAGCCCGAGGGAACAACCTCGCTCAGCTGCAACAACTATTAATATAGTTAGCGCACACACTTAATGTGTGACTACCGAATAAAGAACCGCTTGCACCAACCCGATGTCTCTTCTTTATTCGCCATGTATGGTGCCGCTACACTGAATTGGATCATTGCCTGACAACAATGTGGCACTGTGGTAACAACATTGTTCTCACTCCCCTGTCAAATTGCTGCCACCTGAAAACATTAAAAATAACTTTTTTTAAAGAAGAAGCCCATTTGCCTTCTTGGGCAAAGACATACCAATATGTCCTGAATTTCTTCCTTGCTGCATTTCACATGATAGAGCACCATTCCTTGGGCAATGTCCTTTCGATGTTCTAGCTTGCTCATTTTATCGTATGTGTCCGTGTTGAGAACAGACCATCCCAGGAACTGGGTCAAGGACTAGGGGTAGAAACAGAGGCAGAAAAAAATGAAATGCCAAGAAGGCAGCTCATAGTGGACAATCGATCAGGTGAAAAAATCCAGAGTACGAGACTTACTTCCATAAGAACCTCATCCATTTCATCAAAAGGTTTCCCATCTTTCCTGTTGTAAAATGTGGCGATTCCAACAATCTCTTCCTTTTTGTTTACTATTGGCATTGAAAGGACATTTTTGATTGTCCATCCAAAAGCATCCAAAGGTTCAGTCTGAATGAAGGGGAAAAAAGAGCATTTATAAATGACACCAGTTTGAAATATGCTATTCTTGCCAGGAAGTAAAAACAATCTTCTGTTATCTAAGAGCCACTCAATGTGTTTTGCTCCTTTTCCCAGTTCTGTACAAGGGCCAACTTGTCATGACCGAGAAATGCAAGTGCAACACACTTTGGAGTGACCACAACTCTGACACTTGAGGGAGAGGAATATAATCCACTAAGTGCAGAATTAACAGGGAAAAACAACTTGGTCCAGCAAGTACAGTGATTTCTGTTTCAGCTTTCTCACCATCTCTCTCACACACCTTTCTAGCTGAAAGCTGAACCACTTATGATGGCTGCTGAAATGGCAATTATACCCTTCTTTAATTACCATTTGATATAAAGATGTTTTTCATTTCCCTGCATGATCCTAACACTGAAAAGGAACAAAAGGGTAGTGTATGAATAGGTAAATAAAGGCACAAAGGATTAGTAAGGATGGCAAGGGTTATAGGGAGAAAGCAGGAGAATGAGATTGAGGGGGAACCTGCCATGATTGAATGGTGGAGTAGATGCCATGGACCAAATGGCCTACTGCTGCCCCTATGACATGAACTTATAAAACAGAATAATCATCTGGGTGAGGTGTAAATGCTGCAAGAAGAATCAGTAACTAAGGTATTTGTGTTGATTTTCAACATTCATTAAGAATTTTACTTGGACAATTTTAGATATTCCCTTGTACAGAACCTCAGCCCAACTTGCCAATGCTGATCAAGGTGCTCCATCTAAGCTAATCCCATTTGTCCACATTAGGTCCATATATCCTTCTAAACCCTTCATAGAACAGAGAACAGTGAATATAGAAAAGTAATCATGGAACATAGAACAGAAAATGTTGATTCCGCATGGATCATTCATTTCATTCCTTACTTATTCCGTAACTGTTGGAACTAGATTCTGAACAGATAAGCCAACTACAGGGTACACAAAAGGCTGGAGAAACTCAGCGGGTGCAGCAGCATCTAAGGAGCGAAGGAGATAGGCGACGTTTCGGGTAGAGACCCTTCTTCAGACTGGTTAGGGATCAGGGAAACGAGAGATCAGCTTAGGTTTGCTTGTTTCTGAATGACATCCTGAATGAGAGGAGTTGGGATTTGAAGGGGCTCAGTGGTTTGTGGCTCTAGTTGTTGGTTGTTTTACCTGGAAGGTGAAAGTATCTTCAGTTGCTGCATTCATGATATTGCAAATCTGTAAAGGTAATAATCAACTCAATTAGTCATAGAGATTGACTGCATGGAAACAGGCTGTTTGACCCAATGAGTCCAAGCCAACCATCTACCACACATTTACACTAATAGTACCTTCATCCCATGTTTTATTCTCCCCGCAATCATCTCCCTCCAAGCGTCTATCACCCACTTACACTCTATGATCAACTTACAGTGGAAAATGAATCAACCACCCCACACATCTTTGAGATGTGGGAGGAAACCCATGTGGTCACAAGAACTGTAAAATGTGTATAATTGGGTGAGAATATGAGAGTGAACTTGGAAGAAAAGCACCAACCGAAATGGAAAGATGGGCTCAAACAAGTAATCTTCTAGGTTTTATTGGTAGAGAACAAGAGGAAGGATATCTTCCCTGTCCCAGGGTACTAACTGACAAATACTGGACAGGAAAGGTTTGGAGGGATATGGACCAAGTGCAGGCAAGTGGGACTCGTCTAGCTGGGACATTATGGGCCGGAGTGGGCAAGTTGGGCTGAAGGACCTGTCCCCACACTGTATCACGCTGTGACTATGATTGCGTATAAGTGAAACATTCAGCCTCCGGTTTGATTCGCTTTGTATGTTGTGCTGACAAGGATGGGTTCCCCAAATCTCAAGAAGGTTTCCATCTGAGAGCGATCTTTTGACCACTTGGTAGCTCCTGGAAATAATGGGGATTCCAGTATGTGGTTGTCCATGCAGTGGTCCATCCCTGGACTGCTGGAGATCCACGACATGGGTTATTACATGGAACATTCACCTGAAGTACGCTAATAGGTATTTCGTAACTGCTGGTGAACCTCTTTGAGACCTGGAAGATTCTGTGTCGCATCTGTAGATATTTCCTAAACCTCAGGAAATCCATCAGCTGAAGTGAAATTAGGTGCTTTCAGTTTGATACATTCACACAATTTGTGGGGAGGCTTTCCCATTTCCACCACCACAAGGTAACTCTTTAATCAGAGGGTAGTGTATCTGTGGAATTCATTGGCACAGGTGGCTCTGGAGGCCGCCAATGGAAAATTTTAAGGTGGAAATTGATAGATTTGATATTAGTATGGGTGTCAGGGTTATGGGAAGAAGGCAGAAGGTGTTGACAGGAAAAGATAGATCAGCCATGATTGAATGGCTTAGTAGACTTCATGGGTCTAATAGCCTAATTCTGCTCTTCCAACTTAAGCAGTTTGCAGATTGCATCATACAAATTCCCACCTCTCTGCAACCCTGCCACCATGGTGCATCCCCCTTCCTGCAACCCCACCTCATTTGTCATCGACTGTATGCCTCCATTCGATTTTCAGTACTAAGCCTACCTCCATGTGTGGATTTTGTCTTAAACGAAAAGCATTTTTGCACTAGAGCTCAAATTCCACAGGATGATGCAATCCTCAGTCCAAAAATGTGCCCTTACATAACTCAAGGCAATAAACTCCAGGTTTCCATCTACATTCCATGAAGATGTTTCCCAAAATCTCAGCTGACGTTTGGCCCCATATAGAAATCCACCTGCACAGAATGAAATGATTCACACGCAGTTTCCAAGAGATAGACCAACTTGCAAAGCCAAGTGAAAGGTGTGTCACAAATAAGGTTAAAATTAAGCTGGTTTGCTCACAAGAGCAACCCATCGACTTGAGCACCCGCATACATTGGAGTCTAGGCCTGGAATGGTTTTCAATGCCTTTGATCATGGGGCAATTCCAGCACAAGCATCTCCTGTAACATGAAGCCATCACCATTAGATCCTGTAGTGAATTAACTTCAGAGTTATGCTGCTTCCCTGCCCCGCGTTTCAAGGCCGACTCAATGGAGTTTTGCATTGCGAGTTTCTTTGTTACTGACTTTGCCCTGGTTCCATGTAACTAAATCTATTCCATATTTCTCCTAGAGTTCTTTTCCAAGATATAATTGCTTTACCAGACACTCCAAGCCACTGAGAGTGTTCTCCCGACGCCAGAGCTCTATCATCCGGCAAGAGGGCCTGTAACATCGGGCTGCCATTGCGGCGACTGAGGAGGCCTCAATAGGCCCGACCATGGGTGAACAAGAGGAAGAGGACAGGATTTTGTTGCTTTCCCTCACAGTGGGAACCCTTGTGGGGGGATGTTTTTATTTTTTATGTTAAATTCTTTAATGTTGTGTTTTATTTTTATTGGTGTGCTGCAGATGGATCGGAAAACATGGCTGCTAGAGGTGAGAGTGAACGCTGGGGTGATTGGCTGCCGCTGCTCTCTCCCCACATTGTGTATTGTTGCTGTATATGTTGTTTTTGTTTCATGCTTGTTTTAATTGTAAGGTGTCCTTGAGAGTTCTGAAAGGTGCCCATAAATAAAATGTATTATTATTATTATTATTACTACTTTACAAAATGCTTTAGTGGCAAAAAGAACAAAACTTACTAAGCCATTTTCTGCAACGTAAGTTGGCAGTCCACTAACCAAGGACCAGTGGTCAGCAGGAGGAGTCCTGCAGAAGCGAGAGAGAGAGCAAGAGAGAGAGAGTGAAAACCCCAAGTTGGACTTTTATATCATTTTACCAGCTGAAAAAAAAAGGTCGTCGGCGACATGTTTAAAACTTACGGAATGACCTTAATCTCCTCCTTCCCGTGTAGAAAGTAATCAATGATCTTGTGATAGATTATTTCCTACAAAATAATAACATTCATTAATGACAAGCAGAAATTACAATGAACCCAGCTGGAATTTGTTATAGCCTTTATCAGCTACCATCAGCCTTGCTTTGACACCAAATGGTGGATTAACGCAACAGGTCAGGCTGCATCCCGAGAGAACATGGCTTGGTTCAGCTGGTTCATCTGATATCCCTCTTGCTTCTGATCTATTAGGTTGGGGTTCAAGTGACCTTTTAACACTAGGGTGCAAAATCTAGATTGGCACCCTGACGATAGTACCAGCAATATTGGGCTAGACATTCATCTTATGTTGCACTTTACTTCTGAAATTTGATTCTACTAAAATCAACAAAATCAAATGTCAAAGCAGAATAAGGGTGTTAAATGTTTAAGAGCAAACAACAGAGGGCCTAAATCTACCTTGTCACCTTTCAAATATTTTTATTTACATCTCATCCCTAATCTAGCAAAGACATCACAGGGCTCCTCATGTAATAATATTGTAATCTGTCCATATTGGCCCAGATGACCAAAACCTTGTTTACAGATGGAAGTTTTAACCAAGTGCCTTGAAGGAAGAAAAAGAGGTGGAAAGGCAGGGAGGTATAAGGAGAGAATTCCAGAGCTTGGAAACTTGACAGAGAAAGCATGAAACCCCATAATGGAATGATTAAATTCAGGACTGAAGGTCAAATCAAAATTAGAGTTGGCCTGTTATCACTGTGGGTTATTGATGTGGAGGAATTACAGGGGTATGGAGAGGCGAGTGCAGGGAAGAGTTTATAACAAGGCTATGAGTATTAAAATTGAGGTACTGTTTAACAGGGAGTCACTGTGGGACTGCAAGCCCTGGAGTGATACAAGGGTGGAGGAAATGTTAAACTGAAGGCACATGTATGTTCTGAGGTCCAGTTGAAGGAATCTAGAACACTTTATAAAAAAGACCAGAGAAGTTCCAGCCAATATGCATCTCCCAGCTATCGTGATTTCAATCAGATTATTGGGTCCTCATTATGTTATGGAACCCTGCTGTCTACAAATGAGCTGCCAACCTGTCCACAGTGTACAAGTGATGGTAATACACTGGTGGCAAAACGCGGAACAAATAGTGAAGTGCACAATAAAAACAAGGATGTTTCTCTGTCAATGCAAGTCTTTTTATAACAGAGTTCTCACTTTTACAATGAATCCAATTAAAACATACTCTGCCATCAGGTGTTCTGGGACCTTTGTAGGGAGGAACTTCACCCATCTGTTCAGGCCATAGGTCAAAGAATTCCTGCAAATAAAACACAAAAGAAAGGCTGGATCTTTGTTATAAAACTGAATATTGAGATTGTTAATTTTTCAGAACATAAAGATCAACATAGGGGCTGGAGAATTATTATCAGCTGCTAACGCCATGGTTAGCTGAAACAATGGAGACAACAACAAAACTATTATAGGATAACATAGACTTAACACCCTCTCCAGAAGTGGAATTGTATTTCAGAACGAAACCTTGTGTCAGACTGATGTAGCAAATGTGATGTAGGAAACGATACTCAGAAGCATTCCCCCATACAGGTATGACTTCTGTTTTGCCAGATGTATTTCTATAGTATGAATCCATCTGCACAAATGCATCCAGTGGTTTGTATTGTAGGATATTGGCCTATGACCTTTCTAATCAAACATGGCGATATTGGATGCAAAAGTGACACTTTCCAGTTTACCAAAATTGAGGAGGAACAATATTAAAATTGAAAGTATGAATGGAAGTCCAGGCATCCTGACCAATAATTACACTGCAAACAACATAGCAAAGAAGTGATGGTTTGGTATTGTAAGTAGATATTACAAAATGCCACTAATGGCAGTGAGATCAGTGACCATATAACTGGACATCAGGCACTGCAAACATTCTGAGGATGCAAAAAGCATTATATATGTAAAAATTCCTGCTATTTTTTTCTCACCCTTGGCAAACTTGTAAATGTCATCAGGTGCCCAGCAATATTTTTGACTCTTTTTGGCTAGTTGTAAGCTGGTTCTAGTCACAAGTGAGGCAAGATCTTACTGGTCTACATTATCCATTGTCGACTAACTGAGTCATACTGTATAGGCATGGAGTCATAGAGTTATACAGCACAGAACAGACCCCTCGACTCCATTTTTCCATACCAATACCCGATCTGGTGCCAATTTCCTGCATTTTACCCATAAACATTTTCTATCTACATATCCGTCAAAATAACTGTCAAGCATTTTAATTGTCCTCCCCTACCACTTCTTCTGACAGCTCCTTCCATAACCCATCACCCTCAGGTCTTTACATTTTTTCCCTCTTGCCTTAAATCTACACTCTCCAGATTTGGGCCCACCTGCCCTGGCAAAAAGACTGACTATTCACCTTATCTGTGCTCCTCATTGTTTTAAATAGGTCTATCAGGTCTCCTGCGATTCACAGGGAGGAAAAACACCAGCTATGCCACCTCCGTTTATAAAGTCCTCCAGTTCCATTAGCATCCTTGTGAATCTTTTCTGCACCCTCTCCAGTTTGCTGATATCCTTATTGTATCTCGCTGGCCAGAACCGCGTACAATTAGACTCTTAACTCAATGTTTTCAGTGGCATCGGAACAGGTGTTGCAGTTTTTTCCACACAGATCATCAAACTTTGTTTTCAACAAGGTGTTATTAAATATCAATGGCAGCTTTATGAAGGTGAAACTAATTAATGACAAGTAAGCAATGGCAAGTTTAGAAATCATATGTTAAGAATTTCAAATTAATATAGATGTATTCACATTCTAGTTTGATTGCAACGTCCAGTTTATTTTAGTTCACAACCCTCTGTATAAAACTAAAATCCCCGCACATCTCCTTTAAATTTTGCCCCTCTCATTTTAAAGAAATACCCTCCGGTATTTGATTTTTTCAACCTGGGAAAAAGGGTCTGACTGTCTACCCTAGCTGTGACTTCATAATTTTATACATCATTGGTTAACAATGGTTGCTTAGTCACAAAGTATTTGCACTAGAGAAGCATTATCTTCATTTATTATTGATAGTAATTTGTTCCTGCTTTCCATGGTCCTTTCCACCAATCTTATCATCTGTGAAGTGCAGTCCCGGACACAGTGACAGACCTCTGAATGGAGCCTGAATGTTGTTTTCAGAGAATGAGTTTGTAACTTCTTATGCTACCCATATACCAAACAGAAATATAACCATATAACCATATAACAATACAGCACGGAAACAGGCCTTCTCGGCCCTTCCAGTCCGTGCCGACCATTTATTTTCCCCTAGTCCCATCTACCTGCACTCAGACCATACCCCTCCATTCCCTTCCCGTCCATATACCTATCCACTTTACTTTTAATATTCTATGGTAACTATCTATATTGCCATCTATATGGCCAGATTATAGTTCTCTATTCTTTTTTACTCCACTGGAGGTGTCCTCTCAATTTTCTTGGCATCTCTTCTAAATACAGTTGCCTTATATTTTCCCATTGTGGGGATCAGAGGCATTTTAATTAACAAATGAAGATCAGGCTAAGGATTTTCACATTCGTCAATCTAAGTAAGAATTCGCCTGTTTAAGTTATCTAAGAGGTCATGTTAGTAGTACATTAAGCTGACTGCAAATATACTCAACTTACAACTAGGTTTTATTGTTCAATGGTTCTTAATAATATGGGACTTAAATCAATATAATATGATCCAAACCTTTTCCTTGGTCATGTCCAGCAGTGCAACAGAGTATCTATCACAGTTCAGGTAGGCTCTCACTGTGTAAAGAGCCTTGTGAAACTGTCGCTCAATATCTGTCAGCTCCTCAAACACTTTGTTAGCTGACCAGAGGAGAACCTGTGGAAATGGAAGAAATGATGAGACCAGAATAACAGGATTCAGAGAGGACATGAAAATAAACAGTATGGATGCTGGAAATGCACAATATAACTGTAAATGCTGGAAATACTCCACATAGCAGTCAGCGTGTTGGAGACAGCAACAGAGCTGCTGCCGCACGGTGCTAGATCATCTTGATATCAGATGGTGTCTGAGTGGAGTTTGCATGGCCTTCTTGTGACTGTATGAATTTCCTCCACTCACACTGGTTTCCTCTCACATCCCAAAGATGTGCAGGAGCTTAAATGGCCATAGGTTGGGATTAATGTAGATGAGATGATGAGAATAGGTTGGGATTAATGTAGGATTAGTGCAACCGGGTGGTTGATGGTCAATAAGATCTCGGTACGTGGAACATCCTGTTACTGTGCCACCTCTCTATGATTTGCTATGATTTTAGGTTAATCTGTCTTGATATTAAACAATGTTAAAATACATGAAGTACTAATCATTGACCTCTCAACAGGAATGTAGACACAAAATGCTGGAGTAACTCAGCGAGTCAGACAGCATCTCCGGAGTAAAGGAATAGGTGACATTTTGGGTCGAGGCCCTTCTTTGGACTTAGAATTTAACTGGTTCCCTATCTGAAGAAAAGTTCCAACCCGAAATGTCACATATTCTTTTTCTCCGAGATGCTGCCTGGCTCACTGAGTTACTCCAGTAGTTGTGTCTATCTTTGGTATAAACCATCACCGACAGTAACTTCCTACAATGATTCCATATCAAGTCACATACGATTCTGTCTTGGAATTATATTGCTCTAATCGTTAATTTATCTACAGTGGCTTGCAAAAGTATTCATACCCCTTGAACTTTTTCACATTTTGTCACGTTACAACCACAAACGTAAATGTATTTTATTGGGATTTTATGTGATTGACCAACACAAAGTGGCACATAATTGTGAAGTGGAAGGAAAATGAAAACATGGTTTTCAAATATTTCTACAAATAAAAAACTGAAAAGTGTGGCGTGCAAAAGTATTCAGCCCCCTTTACTCTGATACCCCTAAATAAAATCCAGTGCAACCAATTACCTTCAGAAGTCACCTAATTAGTAAACTTGTGTGTAATCTAATCTCAGTATAAATACAGCTGTTCTGTGAAGGCCTCAGAGGTTTGTCAGAGAACATTAGTGAACAAACAGCATCATGAAGCCCAAGGAACACACCAGACAGGTCAGGGATAAAGTTGTGAAGAAGTTTAAAGCAGGGTTAGGTTATAAAAAAATATCCCAAGCTTTGAACATCTCATGGAGCACTGTTCAATCCATCATCCGAAAATGGAAGGAGTATGGCACAACTGCAAACCTACCAAGACATGGCCGTCCACCTAAACGGACAGGCCGGGCAAGGAGAGCATTGATCAGAGAAGCAGCCAAGAGGCCCTTGGTAACTCTGGAGGAGCTGCAGAGATCCACAGCTCAGGTGGGGGAATCTGCCCACAGGCCAACTATTAGTCGTGCACTCCACAAATCGGGCCTTTATGGAAGAGTGGCAAGAAGAAAGCCATTGTAGAAACAAAGCCATAAGAAGTCCTGTTTGCAGTTTGCCACAAGCCATGTGGGGGGCACAGCAAACATGTGGAGGAAGGTGCTCTGGTCTGATGAGACCAAAATTGAAGTTTTTGGCCTAAATGAAAAACGCTATGTGTGGTGGAAAACTAACACTGCACATCACCCTGAACACACCATCCCCACTGTGAAACATGGTGGTGGCAGCATCATGCTGTGGGGATGCTTTTCTTCAGCAGGGACAGGGAAGCTTGTCAGAGTTGATGGGAAGCTGGATGTAGCCAAATACAGGGCAATCTTGGAAGAAAAACTGTTAGGAGTCTGCAAAAGCCTCGAGACTGGGGCGGAGGTTCACGTTCCAGCAGGACTACGACCCTAAACATACAGCCAGAGCTACAATGGAATGGTTTAGATCAAAGCATATTCATGTGTTAGAATGGCACAGTCAAAGTCCAGACCTAAATCCAATTGAGAATCTCTGGCAAGACTTGAAAATTGCTGTTCACAGACGCTCTCCATCCAATCTGACTGAGCTTGAGTTATTTTGCAAAGAAGAATGGGCAAAAATTTCAGTCTCCATATGTGCAAAGCTGGTAGAGACATACCCCAAAAGACTTGCAGCTGTAATTGCAGCGAAAGGGGGTTCTTCAAAGTATTGACTCAGGGGGGCTGAATTTGTAATAAAATTTGGAAACCATGTATCATTTTCCTTCCACTTCACAATTATGCACCACTTTGTGTTGGTCTACCACATAAAATCCCAATAAAATACATTTACGTTTGTGGTTGTAACGTGACAAAATGTGGAAAAGTTCAAGGGGTATGAATACTTTTCCAAGCCACTGTATCTCCTGGAAGTCACTAGCCAACCTTATCATCACTAGAAATGCTACAGTTCAGAAAGATGGTTTCCTGCAACCATCCTAAGTTCAGATAGACAATAAAAAATTACATTGCCCATGATCTTCATGACCCATGAATATATTGGAGTTTTCTTTTTAATTACCAAATGGTTTACTACTGCTTCTTTGGCAAATGCCTCCATGAAGGTCTTCATTTGTTTCAAATGCACTGGTTATGATAAGTTAGCTTGCATACAGTATATGTAGATTATTTGTGCTGTTTAAATTTTATATGCTCCATCCAACTAACAACGCAGGATGTTTAGGGATATAAATAAGAAGCTGTTTCTATAGTTACACTTGCTATAAGTGAAAAGCAAACACCCAGCAGCTGAGCTTTCTTGGATAGTGGCTCGGAAGACGACCATAATTTGCATTGTAATATTATAATGACTGCAAACTAATCACAATCTATGCTCCCCTTGAGCATGTATCCCAAGAATGGTCCTTGGGAACAAAGCAGTGATGACTTAAGAAATCCCGACCTAATCTCAAATAAAACCGGAACCTGCAGTAAACTCACAACAGGTCAGGCAGTATCTGTGCATGAGAAGCAAAGTACAATTTTAAGGTTGAAGGCCTTTCCTAAGAGCGGGGTCTTCGACCTGTTGTTGATGACCTGATGAGTGTTTCCAGTGTTTTTTGTTTTTATTTGCTTGTCAGTGTTTTGCTTAATGCAGTGGAGTTTTAGTTTTTCTTTTACCTGGCCTCTTCTAGTTTCACAGTTGTGAAGATAGTTCAGATGATAGATCTTGAGGTTCAAACTGGCAAAATTGAGATATTTCAAGAAAAGCTGAAAGAAAGCAGATGACGCTCCATAAATAAACCAGTACAATCATACTTGTTTTATTTATCTACTTCTCTTATATGTATGTGGGAAGACTTACATCTTCATCATCGTCAGTGAAATAAGATCCATTTGTTTTATTTGTTGCCATTATCACAGCGACCATGTCCTTGCCATTCATGATAGGGGTTGCAAGCACGCTCTTTGTTTCATATTCTGTCAGTTTGTCCACATACTGGCTGTAAAAGTTGGACTAATCCACAAGAAGCAAACAAAAATAAGTTAACATTGGGTCAGAGAGGGAGAGAGAGACTTTTCACAGAACAGATTTTTCGCAGTACAGTTAGGAATACAGTTGGCTAGTTTTAATGCCATGAAATAGCCTCATGTTTTCCTATTTTTATGATGAAAGCCTAGCACAAGCACAGTTGATATTAATAACCAATGCCTTATAATTTTATTATCATCCAATTTAGAGCAGCATAAGTTATTTGACCTCACAAGCCTTTCAGTCATTCCATAACATTATGGCTAATTTATGGTCTATTCCATCAATTTGTATTTTAGCCATATTTAATTTATATCAATCAAAATTAGCACTTTCTCTTTCATGAGTGATTCAAATGTCTACTACCCTTTATATGCCACTGTCACTACGGAAAAGCCTGGCTAATATTTAGACTTCTCCCTTTGTCCTGAACTCCCCAACCAGGAGCACAAGATTTTCTCTATTCTTTCCTGTTACTTTCCCCTTAATCCCATGCAAAGTGGGGGGATATATCCATCTCCTCCCCCCCCCCCCCCCCCCCCCAGATCGAAGCCAGTGCCTTCCACGGTACATAAACTTTGACAAAAAAAACTTTAAAATGTGTTATAATTTCAAGTGCTACACTGGGGCATTGTCACATTGAGGTTCAAACAAAATTTAGTTTGGAAGATCCATGTGGCAATGTTGAGGGATCTCGACAAACTCTGGAATCTGCTATGTTGGACAGTATATGCAGTTCTGTGGCAAACCAACTGGCAGATTTGGCATCCAGTAAATAGTAGATACATTTGCAGAAGTCCAAGATAAGATTCCACTATTTTTGTTGTTTAGTTTAGAGATACAGTGTGGAAACAGCCTCTTCTGCCCACCAAGTCCGCACCGACCAGCAATCCCCTTTGCAGTAGCACACACTACATACGAGGGACAATTTACAATTTCTTTTACCGAAGCTAATAAACCTACTGACCTGCACGTCTTTGAAGTGTGGGAGGAAACCGGAGCACCAGGGGAAAACCCACGTGGTCACGGGGAGAACGTACAAATTCTGTAGTCAGGATCGTACCAAGGTCTTTGGCGCTATAAGGCAGCAACTCTACTGCTGCCCCTTTAAGTAGGCATTGTGGGAGCTTCATATGTAACATGATATTAACCAATGAGACGTAGCCCAATGGACTAATTAATAGAAATGTCAAAGACAATAATTCACATCATCCCAAGCACAAAACTGCAACTAACAACAGACCATGCCATCACACTGGTAGACACAATAACCACAATACTAACACAATATATAACCCATCATATACTAATCGCAGGACACTCCATCATCACACCACCAACCACAATTTTCTACACCATCACATTGCCACACACAAACTCCACAACACCACACCGCCAAACATAATACACAATATACTACACCAATGCACAACCAAATACTCCATAATATCATACTTCTAAACTCAATGCACCAGGCCACTGTCCTGAACGCATCTTGAATCATTTTGAATGCCGTTTTTTTCCAAGAGTATATTAAGAACTAGAGGGCACAGGTTTAAGGTGCGAGGGGAAAGAATTAATAGGAACTTGGGAGCAATTATTTTGCACAAAGGATTTTGGGTCTATGGAACGTGCTGCTAGAGGATGTAGTTGAGGCAAGTACAGTAATAACGTTTATAACACATTTGGACAGATGCGTGGATAGGAACGTTTCATAAGGACATGGGGTAAAATTGGGCAAACGGGACTAGCTTGGATGAGATCTTGATTGGCATGGATGAGTTGGGCTGAAGGGGCTATTTCCGTGCTATGTGTCTCTATGTCTCTTTGACTCTATCCTGACAACCTACTTCCATAAAAAAAAAACACTTCTTACTGTTAAATACAATGTCCCACACCATTCATCTGTTTAACACATACTCCGCAACATTACAATGCCAAAGATAGTATCCAGGCAATTGCATTGCAAACTACAAGACACGGGTTGTTGTACTACAAGATACAAGGCATTCACCATTAAACTGCTAAGCACAATGCTCTGCATTACTGCTCCGCTAAACACACCAGTATACTATACTAATATGATGCCAATGCAAGCACAGGACATCACATCATCTTTTGCTAAACCCAAGATATTACCCCATGAAAAAGCAATTCTGGAGATCTGTAACAAAAACAGAAAATGCTACAAATATTCAGTTCGAAGAACTTTAAAACACTGAACACCATACAAGTGCACAGCACAAACATCCACTGCCGAAGACAATGGTCCCTTATTTGTCACATGTGAAACTGCACAGTGAAATTCTTTTTGCATATTGACACATGCAGGCGCCGCCATATTTACACATGCAGGCGCCTCTACCAGATTGGCCCATGAACTGACATCCCTCTCCTCACCCGGCCATCTTTGAGGGTGTGCCTCCTACAGCCATCCTTAAAGGTGCTGGAGGCATTGCCCCACTTCTCTTTTCTACTGGCCCTTGCTCCTCTCGCCCAACGTCTCCAGCAGCTACCTCGGTCCACAGTCTGCCAAGCCTTTGAGCAGGTTTTGCATTTTGCCGAGCCTTCAGGTGGGTTCTGCAGTCCACCGAGCCTTCGGGTCTTCCGAGCAGGCACCGTGGCCTCTGCCACGCAGCAGACACCATACCATCACACATTGAAAGAAAACAATCCAGCCTCGCTGTTGCCAGCCCACTACACACACCATAGCAAGGCCAGTCCCATTACTGCATATGAGTTACCAAACACAACACATTTTCACAACAAAGCGCTATAAACACATTGACAAATACCATTAAACTGGCAAATACAATGCGCCACTCCAATGCCAAGCATAATGTATCGCAACATCAGTTTCCAAGCACAAAATATGGGTCAGTCACTTTGCCAGTTACAATACTACAGGGTGACACACACGCAGGTACAACACCCTGTCAAAGCATAATCTTGCAGCCTGTGCACCTGCAAACCCAAAGTACAACGCCATCATCTTGTCAATGCAATACATCACAATACCAAACTGTTAAATACTATTCATGTTAGCTGTACAATACAACCCATGCTTACTTTTGCTCACACAATACTCCACACTATCACACTGCCAGTCACAATATTACTCATTACTGAATGTCCGAACAAAGTACCCCAAACCATTAACACTGCCATACGCATTATATCATCATTACGTCAAAGATAGTACATCTGGGTATTTTGTTGCTCCACACAAACTATGTCAAATTATAGACTGCACTATGGTTTCATTACATTCAATACAACTTGAAGGCATGAAGTGATAACCCAGCTTTGGAAATATTATTCTGGACACGGATGGCCAAAGGGCCTGTTTCTGTGCTGCATCTGAAAACTAAACTAAACTAAACCCCACAATTACCAATGGATATTGTGTCATTTCAGTGCTAACTAATCACCACCTTGAACAAAAAACAATCTAGGCATAGATTTGCAATGACACCAAGATCATCCCATCTCTAAATGTCAATGGCCAGCACTCGTACAGGTTCATACCATTGATATGGTTGCAGGAGCAAGGTTGAAGCTGTGTGGTATGGAAACCTCTTTATTATCTGCAAGTCATTAATCAGGTCTGTAACAGAATACCCTCCTGAAAGCAGCAACATTCAAGAATAACATCACCCAAACCGTCTTGGTTAATCAATGGCTCTATCCTTGCATCCAATTATAGGTTCTCCATGGATGCAATGTATGCATTCTCCATTATTCACAGAAGCAACTTACTCAAACTTGGTCCTTCCTCTGTGATCTTTGCCACTGTACACAAGACCACTGACATTGTGAGATTATTAGCACTTTCCACTCAAACACTGCCATTCGGTCAATTTTCCGTTATTCTTTGCCGAACAGCATTTTGGAGATTCCCATCAGGTTTCGCACTCCAACTCGAAACTTCAGATCATTATTCTCCGAAGATACTCCAGCACTTTGGGCCTATTTTTGGTACAGGCCAGTATCTTCAGTTCCCTCTTACATGTTTAGGTTTGGCATTAGGTTTATTATTGTCAAGTGTATCGAGATACAGTAAAAAGTTTTGTTTAGCGTTCTATCCATTCAGATTTGATAATACTATACATAAATAAATACAATCAAGTCAAACTTGAGTACAATAGACAGAGCATAGGGGAAGATGCAGAATACAGAATATGGTTCTCAGCATTATAGCACATTGGTTTCATAGACAAAGTCCAATGTCTGCAATGGGGTAGAGGTGAATCAGACAGAACCCAAGCATGTGGAAGTCTGATAACAGAGTCTGATAACAGAGGGAAAGAAGTTGTTCTTGAGTCAGATTATGCATGTTTTCAAGCTTCTGTACCTCCTACCAGACAGGGGCAGAGGACTAGGTGTGGACCACTTGTGTCAGGCCATCCAGGGATGGACAATAGAAGTAATTTTTCTAATGCTGTACACATCTTGGAAATAAAACTCTACTACATTTAGACACTCCAATGCCTAGATTATTGCTTTAAATATCCAACTGTGCACAAAATGAGTTACTGCCTTGAAAAATAGAACCAGGGACTTTACAATCTATTTATAATGGTGAAATACAAATGGCAAACAAGCATTACATCTGTTGACAACAGGAATCATTTGTTGAAAGAGAAGGTCCCTGCCCTACGGCTGGGTTGAAACTGACTAATTTTGTGCTGCCTTTCTAAACATTTGCTAAAGGAGATAGCCTTTGAAAGTCTAGTATGCCACATATATGGCAGTTTAGTATGCTGACTATCTCTACAGTTGTGGGTCATTGTGGAGAATATCAATCATGCTCAAGAAGTGGCAACAATGATAATCCATGGTCTTGGGCATGTGCATTATTCAGAATAATAGGATTTTGTGAGGAGTTGGTAAATATGATATACCATCATAAGTGGAGAACTAATAATGAACTTTGTTTCTTGCTAAAGATTTTAGCATTTGCTCTCTCTTGTGCCCCTGGATTGCCCAGAGGATTGTTATGCAGATTCACAGGCCTAGAACTTTGTACAACAATCCTACAATACATGATCAGTGAATCATGATTAAAAATAGGAGACATTTCTTCATGGAAATGGCTGTGAATCTTTACAATCTTTACACAGAAGGGCATTGGTGTCCAGTCATTGGATATATTGAAGACTGGTGGATCTAAGAGTATCAGTGCCTAGGCATGTGGGCAGTCAATGGAGCAGTGGCAGATGATCATTCATTGGCCTAATGCATGGGGAATTAGCAAGAGGAGCCAATTCCTACTTTCAATTCTTATGCTTTCACAGTAGTTTATGTGACAAGTGATGCTCAATTTAATGGACTACTCAATTGATAATCGCGAGAACATGTGCTACCTTAATGTAATAAAAACAAACTGCAGATGCTGGTTTATACCAAAAGTAGACACAAAACGCTGAAGTAATTCAGTGGATCGGGCAGCATGTCTGGAGAAAATGGATTGGTGAGGTTTTGGATTGGCATCCTTCTTCAGTCTGATGGGGGAGGGCATGTTGAGATGAGAAAAGTTGGACTCTGTAACCAGATATGGATAGGATGCACAAGTGGGTGCAAACCTATCACCCACAACTTGTTTATTATATGGTTTTTGCAGTACAATGTTTACATATCTGTTGTGCTGTTACAAGTATGAATTTCACTGTTCCGTTTCAGGATATATGCTAATAAAACATGACTCTTTAAATTGAACAGGATATAGCTGAGGCCACACCTGACATGCTGTGCACAGTTTTGGTTCTCTTATTTAAGGAAATAATATATTAGCATTAGAAGCAATCCAAAAATGATTCACAAGGCTAATTCCTGGATGTGAGGGTTTTCTTGTCTGGACCATCTCATGAAGTAGTAATTTATTCCTGCAGATAATGCTGAAGCATATCATTATCCCAAAGGGTTGTGAAGCTAGCTCATTGGAGCTATTGGAGGTCATTTTTTGAAAGATTGGGGAATAGAGGGCTCTGGGACAGTGGTACAAATGAGGGGTAGATCAGTCATGATCATATCAAATGGTAGGGCACACTCTTGCTATCATTTTCTTATTCCTTTTTTTTCTATGTATCTGCATTTTAACTTCCATCAAATAGAGTACAAGGACATAACGAAAAATTAAATTCACTTCCCAATCTTGCAACTTAGAAAAAATAATTCTTCCTTTCACTTTTTCATGTGGATGTAGGTAACTTAACATATTCCTTCACAATATTCCAACTGTTACATTCTTTCATGCATGTCCTCGCAAGGACACTGAAGACAGACACAAAATGCTGGAGTAACCTAGCGGGTCAGGCAGCATCCCTGGAGAAAAAGGATGGGTGACGTTCCGGGTCAGAACCCTGGGCTCTGTCCATCACCTGAACTGTTCGTAAGTCGGAATTGAACAAATACAGTATGTGGGATCCCTGTGATGAGAGGGATCAGGCGTGGGAAGAGTGGCCACTACCCAGCCTCACTGACTCAGTGAGGGAGCGAGTGAGTCTTCTCAGTGCTCCCGGTACTACTTAGCTCTGTTGTTGCACCTATGGTGTGAGAGGGGGGGGGGGGGGGGGGGGGGGGTAGGGTGTTGGTGGATGGTGCAGAGAATCCTGTTAGAAAGAGAAGTAACATGGAAATGTCTCATCCCATCCAGTAGAAGGTGCCTGCAGCCCTACACCACCCAGGGAATCCATCCTGCCAGCATCCCAACACTTGTTCGTATGTAAGGGCTGCACAAAGGTCGACTGTTCGTAACACAGGGAGAATCTGTACTCATTTTGTTTTCTTGCATCTCTTTGCAATTCCTAGTTTCTCTTTACAGCTTAGTTCCCCGCCTAGGCTTGTATCATTCACATGCAGAGATAGGTTACAGTTTGCTTCTCCCGTCAAGTCAATTATATAAATTATAAATAAAGAGAAAAAGCACAGAGCCTTCCAATGACATATT
Organism: Raja brachyura; assembly: GCA_963514005.1. The sequence continues at coordinate 140,065,304 of OY740781.1, forward strand.
TGTCACCAGCTGCTAACCCAGAAGTGACCCATTTAATGATCTTCTTGCCACTAACCAATTTGTTATCCATGTTACCAATTTACATGTAATTTTATGCAGGAAATTTTAAAATTATTTTTATAAAATATTTTAAATATATTACATCCACTGGTTTCCCCTTATCTTTCCCATTAATTGGAGGCTCAACATTTCTAAACAGATTTAGCAAACTGATATGTCTTACATAAAGTCATATTCAGGGATGGGAAAGGTTTAGAGGGAAACACGGCTGCTGGGACTAGTGTAGATGGAGCATCTCGGTCAGCATGGAGAAGTTGGGCCAAAGGGCCTGTTTCCATGCTGTATGACTATGACATTAGATTTAAAGGGAATTTAAACTAAGGGTTGATTACAAAACAATAACGCAATATTTTTGCAAATATTTTTTACTTTTGCTACTGTGCTCAAAAGTTCAGACTAATATGTCCAAACTAGACTACTATCACGCTTGAAGCTTTAAAGAATGGTGACTTTGGCTGCAATGTCTAATTGGGCAGCCTGCAATGGAACCTCAGAACTGACAAAATATTGTTGGTGCGGCTTTTACCCCTGTTTTGGCACTGCAATGTCAGCTGCATAACTACTGATGGCAGCGGTATTCAGATCCAGAAGAGTTATCCCCACATTCACCAGGGCAGGCACAGCAATTATATATAAAGCAGCCAAGCAGAGAAGGTATTCACAGATGAAATCTGTGGCCCAACCCAATTTCTTCCTCCAATGATCACTTCCACACAATCGTTCCAATACAATGAACGATCTTAAGCCATTGTTCTATCTGGGACATGTGACAAAAAAACACTCTTGACTTGAGATCAGATCAATTTACTCTGCAGCAAAAGGCTCCTGCAAGCTATTAGCTTAGTTTCATTTAATTTAGTTTAGTTTGGCTTGGTTTAGTGTCATGCGTACAAAGATAAAGAGAAAAGTTCTTGTTGCATGCTAACCACTCAGCGGAAAGACTATACCTGATTACAATTGAGCCATCCACAGTGTACAGATATATGATAGTCCAAGTCTCCACTGAGGTAGATAATGGCTCAGGATTGCTCTCTAGTTGTTGATAGGATGATTCAGTTGCCTGGTAACAACTGGGAAGAAACTGTCCCTGAATCTGGAGATGTGCGTTTTCACACTTCTGTACCTCGTGCCTGATGCACGAGGGGAGAAGAAACAGCGACTGGGGTAAGATGTCCTTGATTATGCTGGTGGCCTTGCCAAGGCAGTGTGAAATGGGAGGGAGGATGGTTTGTGCGTTGGTCTGTGCTACATCAACAACTCTCTGCAATTTCTCAGTCTTGGATGGAGGTATTCCCAAACCATGCTGTGATGCATCCTGATAAAAATGAAGGACTGATCTGCTGCATAAACAGATCAACAATCAGTCAGGGCAATGAAGGGTCAAAGTATCAATGACCCAGTGAGATTACTTAATTCACAAATAATTAGCAATGAACGGTTTGCTCCTTGTCTAACCTGAGTGAAAAATGCAGGAAAAGTCACAGAAGTAACACTGGTACTGAGACAAAATACACACTCGAGTGCTCGGACTCCCTTCCAGATGGTTTGAGCTTCCAATGAAAATATACAAATTGCCTTAAAAACTTATACCAACTTTTCTGTGTAGTTACTGATTAACTGGATTAAAAGAGCCCAAGTACAGGTATGTCCCTATCCACTGTATTGTAATCTAATCAACTTGCCTCCAAAAAGCACAAGGCCATGAGGAAGAATACCCAATCAAGGTATTTAATTTGCTCCATTTAGGGTTTATGTGGCAGTACTTTTTAATGTAAAGAAAAATAATTTTTCAGCTTCCATAACTTGTTCCAAAATGTATAATTGTTTATCATCGTATTTGTTTTTAAATTAGAATATTTGGATGAAGGAAGGTGAACAGTTGAGGATTGTGTTCCATGTTGGTGCCAGTGACTGTGGTGGAGGGATGAGTCCCTGCAGACTAGTTTTAAGGTGCTTGGAACACTTTTGGAAAGCAGGACCTCGTCAGTGATCTCCAAATTCCTATTAATCCCGCATGTAATGAGTTCAGAAACAGAAGCATAATGGACATGACTGTGGCCAAAGAGATGGTGCCAGGGGGGTTATTTTAGATACCGGAGTGGGTTCTGCAGGCAATGTGTGTAAGTCACATGGGTTGCACTACAGCAGAATGAGGTGCAATGTTTCTGCGGCATGTTCATCAGTTTTATGCGATTGAGTTTGAACCAATTTGTGAGGTTGATGGACCACAATGTGGACCAGGAGATGGGGTGTCAGAAGGTAAAAAATGTGCTCAAAATGATTGAAAGAGGTAGATGGTCCAAAAGTAAGAAAATGAAAATTACCACCCCTGGATAAAGGGGTGGTAAATTGGATTAGTAAGTATGCAGATGACACCAAGATAGGGGGGGTTGTGGATAATGAAGAGGATTTCCAAAGTCTACAGAGTGATTTAGGCCAGTTGGAAAAATGGGCTGAAAGATGGCAGATGGAGTTTAATGCTGATAAATGTGAGGTGCTACACCTTGGCAGGACAAATCAAAATAGGACGTACATGGTGAATGGTAGGGAATTGAAGAATACAGTTGAACAGAGGGATCTGGGAATAACCGTGCATAGTTCCTTGAAGGTGGAATCTCATATAGATAGGGTGGTAAAGAAAGCTTTTGGTATGCTAGCTTTTATAAATCAGAGCATTGAGTATAGAAGCTGGGATGTAATGTTAAAATTGTACAAGGCATTGGTGAGACCAAATCTGGAGTATGGTGTACAATTTTGGTCGCCCAATTATAGGAAGGATGTCAACAAAATAGAGAGGGTACAGAGGAGATTTACTAGAATGTTGCCTGGGATTCAACAGCTAAGTTACAGAGATAGGTTGAATAAGTTAGGTCTTTATTCTCTGGAGCGCAGAAGGTTAAGGGGGGACTTGATAGAGGTCTTTAAAATGATGAGAGGGATAGACAGAGTTGATGTGGACAAGCTTTTCCCTTTGAGAATAGGGAAGATTCAAACAAGAGGACATGACTTTAGAATTAAGGGACAGAAGTTTAGGGGTAACCTGAGGGGGGACTTCTTTACTCAGAGAGTGGTAGCGGTGTGGAATGAGCTTCCAGTGGAAGTGGTGGCGGCAGGTTCGTTGGTATCATTTAAAAATACATTGGATAGGCATATGGATGAGAAGGGTATGGAGGGTTATGGTATGAGTGCAGGCAGGTGCGACTAAGGGAAGAAAGTTGTTCGGCACGGACTTGAAGGGCCAGGATGGCCTGTTTCCGTGCTGTAATTGTTATATGGTTATATGGTTAAAATAATTAGACTGGATCAGGAAGACTGAGCAAGTATAAGATTGGTGAGAAACTCATCCGGAGAAAAGGTCACAGGGAAATAAATGGAAGAAATGGGATTGATAGGAAAGCTTTGAGAACCAACATGGATGTGAAGGGCTGAATTACCTCCTTATATGACATGAGAGCCTGAAAACTCCAACAAAAGATGATAAGATTGGGTAATTAAGAAGTTGTCATTCTATAATTGAACCAAGATCTTCTGAAAACATTGAATTGAATTGAATTGAATTGAATTCCTTTATTGTCATTCAGACCTTTCGGTCTGAACGAAATTACGTGCCTGCAGTCATACATATATAAAAATAACAATACCGTACAATAAACACAAAATTAACATCCACCACAGTGAGTTCACCAAACCTCCTCACTGTGGTGGAAAGCAAAGGTCTTAGGGTCACTGTCTTTCTCCCCTCCTTATTCTCCCTCTGCGCTGAGGAGATCCAGGCCTCCGCCACCGCTGACGCCGGAACACCGCCACAGGGCCCGCCGCTGGAACACCGCCACAGGGCCCGCCGCTGGAACACCGCCCCAGGGCCCGCCGCCGGAACGTCGCTGGAGCACCGCAGCTCCCGAGACCCAGGTCGCCGCTGGAGCACCGCAGCTCAGAGGGAACCAGGCCGCCGCTGGAGCACCGCAGCTCTCGAATCCCAGGCCGCCGCTGGAGCACCGCAGCTCAGAGGGAACCAGGCCGCCGCTGGAGCACCGCAGCCCTCGAATCCCAGGCCGCCGCTGGAGCACCGCAGCTCAGAGGGAACCAGGCCGCCGCTGGAGCACCGCAGCTCTCGAATCCCAGGCCGCCGCTGGAGCACCGCAGCTCAGAGGGAACCAGGCCGCCGCTGGAGCACCGCAGCTCTCGAATCCCAGGCCGCCGCTGGAGCACCGCAGCTCTCGAATCCCAGGCCGCCGCTGGAGCACCGCAGCTCAGAGGGAACCAGGCCGCCGCTGGAGCACCGCAGCTCCAGAAGCCCAGGCCGCCGCCGGAAGCATGTCGCCGCTGAAGCTCTGAAGGCCGTGCCGCCGCCGCTGGAAGCTGGAAGGCCGTCACCAGGGCCTCAGCACAGACGGAGACGGTGTCGGGGGACACGACAGGTAAAGTCGCATCCCCCCGAAGGGAGAGACTAAAACCCCGTTTCTCCCACCCTCCCCCCCCCACACACACATACACAACCCAACAAACCAAAAATAAACACCAAAAACAGGGACGAGGACAAAAATAAAATAAAAGACAGACGGACTGCAGGCGAGCCGCAGCTGACAAGCAGCGCCGCCACTTCCGGAAAGCATATGGCAGAAAACATATGGCAGAAATCTATTTGGAGTTCTTCTAATCATGTTCTCACATCGGTTGACCAATCCAGTATTTTGCTTTTTGCTGATCATCCACTGAATGCCAAGGAGTAGAACCTTCTGCCACCTACAAAAGACAGTGCTGTTGGAGGAGTGGCTCCACCTTTCATTAATTATCAATGCTTTTTTCCATATCTTTCATTCATTTGTTCTAATTACCTTCTATATATCCCACTTCCCTCTCCCCTGACTCAGTCTGAAGAAGGGTCTCGACCCGAAAGGTCACCTATTTATTTTCCCCAGAGGTGCTGCCTGACCCGTTGAGTTACTCCACTTTTTTGTGTCTCTTAAGTTAAATCCAATACAGGAAGTCCCCGGGTTGTCACAGGGTTCTGTTCCTGAGAACTGTTGGTAACCAGAATTGCCAGTGAGTGGGAAGTAAACAAAAATGGTGTGCAGGAGATAGATGCCGCTCTCCAAAACGTGTTCGTAACCCGAGGTTGGCATGTAGCTGGGGATAGACACAGAGTGCTGGAGTAACTCAGCGGGACATCGGTATCTCAGGAGAGAAGGAATGGGTGATATTTCGGGTCGAGGCCCTTCTTCAGGCTTCAGCTGGGGTATAGCTGGAAAATACACAAATCTCATCAAGCAACCGGTCTCTACGCCATGGGAAGTCTGAGCTCGCCTATGTGTGTGATGTCAGATTTACAGGGAGAGTAGCACACGTTTATGGGTGCCATGCAACAACTTGGGTGCGCATAATCGATCGCTAATTGCAATCGGACCTTCCGTGTGCACGTAGTGTTAGGAACACAACGCCTCGCCCATTGTTTCAAATCCACCCCAGTGCTTGAAGGGGTGGCTCTCGATGAAAGGATTTTAAGCGTTTCTGACCCGGGTGAAAATTGGATGTTGAAGCTAGCGTTTTTCACAAATAAAGAGACATTTTTGCACAAGACCACGCAGAAGACTTGGACCCACAAGGCTCAGGCACTCAATACAGTGGACCTTTTTATAAGTAAAATATCCAGTCCTACTTGGTCGCATGCTAAAAAACAAAGCGGCACTGGCACTTCACATGCAGAATGATAGCACTGTAGAGTTAAAACGATGAAAGCAACTCATCATTCGCACCATAAAGAACAATTTGAATTCAAATGCTTTCTCCGTCGGTAGAATCGACCTTAAGTTATCCAAACTGAATAGATTTAATAAGATTTAACCTGAAAAGTTAATCCCAGATATGATAACCAGGTCACTGGATTACATCAAGAGGATTTGACTCATCGACAAACACTTTTTAAAACCATCGACACAAACAGTGCATTGCCCGATTAACCTCCTGAATTGAAGGGGGACACACAGGTGGAAATTAATGATGAAGAGGCCATAAAGATTCCCATTAAAGTTAGTTATCTTAAAATATTCACTATAAAATATTGTAACATTGTATTTGTGTATATTGTTATTTGATTTGATCTAGAAGGATGAGAGGGGATCTTATAGAAACATATAAAATTATTAAGGGATTGGACACGCTAGATGCAGGAAACATGTTCCCGATGTCAAGGGGATTCCAGTACCAGGGGCTACAGTTTAAGAATAATGGGTTGACCATTTAGAACCGAGATGAGGAAAAACCTTTGTGAATTGTGAATGTGTGGAATTCTCTGCCTCAGAAGGCAATGGAGGCTGATTCACTGGATGCATTCAAAAGAGAGTTAGATAGAGCTCTTAGGGCTAACGGAGTCAAGGGATATGGGGAGATGGCAGGAACAGGGTAATGATTGTGGATGATCAGCCATGATCACAATGAATGGTGGTGCTGTATCGAAGGGCCGAATGGCCTACTCCTGCACCTATTGTCTATGTATTTATGGATAGCATACAAAACAAAGCCTTTCACTGTACACATGATAATAATAAACTAATCCTAAATATGAAACATACACAAAGTGCTGGAGTAACTCAGCGGGCCAGGCAGCATCTCTGGAGAACATGGATAGGTGACGTTTCGGGACGGGACCCTTCTTCAGGCCTAAATGTATTTCGAATCATGTACATTCACAGTGCATGCATACACAAATTTGTGAGCACTGGTATATCCCTTTCCTTTTATATCCTCAAATTGAGATTCAACACGGGTGAAGTCATGTAAATCTTAATTCATCCTTCAAGACAGAGCAAGATAATCCTATTAATCACGTGGCTCAGATGAGCAAAAACAAAGTATAAGCTCCCAAAAGCCTTTCTTTCAGGCATTCACCTTGTTCCCATTTTCTCAGACCTACCTCCAGCACGTTGCGTACGTTTACAGTTTTCTTCGTCTGCGCCACATGCCCTACAATGCCCATGTCCAGTGGAAAGACAATCTCATGTTCTGGATGAACAAAACAATCTTCCATCTCAGCATCCTTGTTTATGTTGAACAGCCTAGTTGCCAACTCCCCTATGCCATTCCTCTGCCGGTACATGAACAGACTCATTCGATCGGCGTGGATCAGAACACAGACCCTCCTTAAAGTTTTGAACACCACCTTTTCCATGTTGATGCTCTCCTGCATGTCGCGGATAAGATCAAAGAGAATCTCCGCCTCTTCCACTTGGCTAATTTCCTGGAAGGTTTTCATATCGGCAGCGGAGCCTTTCATGGGCAGCATCTGAGCCACGTTTTCTGGAGGAAGCTTCTTATCGAAGTACTGCTTGGTGAATGCGGGATTGGCATCCAGAAATGTTGCCACGTCTTCCTTGTTCATCTTGGTGACTCCTGCCGGTCAGAGAACTCCGCCGGATAAATGCAGGTAACACTGCCGCCCGGGTGCACAATCTGCGCAGATTGTCATCCCGCTGCTTCTGGAAAGACAGAGGGTGCTTTAGTCATTTTTACTGCCATCAGCAAAGTCTTTTCCTAATGCTCTTGAAGGTGAACTGTTGCACGTGTAAACTGTCTCAGACAAAACCTGATCAGGAGTCATGTGGTACACTCACAGCCCTTACCGGGCTTATAAGTGGGGAGCATCCTTCCTTGGTAACTAATTCCTGTCGTTATGTTGGATCAATGGAGGTGCTAATAGACGATAAAAATATCTCGACAGCCTGATGACATTCCCCTTTATAGTCTTGGGCAGTGAACCAAACTCAACAAGTGCCACAGCTGGTAGAGCCGCTGCCTCACGGCGCCAGAGACCGGGGTTCAATCCTGACCTCGAGTGCTGTCTGTGGGAAGTTTGCACGTTCTCCCCGTGACCGCATGAGTTTCCATGAGTGCTCCATTTTCCTCCCACATCCTAAGGATGTGCGGGTCTGTAGGTTAATTGGCCTCTGTAAGTAGTGTGTAAGGAACTGGATGAAAAATGAGAAAATTAAATAGCATAGAACGGGTGATCGATGGTTGGCTTGGACTCGGTGGGCTGAAGGGCCTCCATGCTGTAGCTCTAAAAAAAACATGTTAAACATAATATCTATTGTTATTTTAACACCAGGGGATTAAAATCACGGACCAAACCACGCCCAGCTGTCCTTTCTTTAAGAAGACTTTAAGAAGATGACTGAGGAGCGCTATGTATGGAATGTGTTACTTTTCTTATTTACGTGCAGGCTTTTAGCAATTTGTTTTGATGTATGATTTTTATCAATGATGTGGGCCCGGGGTGGCTGGAGTAATCCTAGCAGCGCGGATCCACGTTCTATCTACACCCGCCACAACGTGCAAATACAGGGCTGCCAACATTGGGTGGGAGTTGAGAGTGAGAAATTGCGAGGGGGCGTAGCGACGGGGGGGGGGGGGGGGGGGTGTGGAAGGGGGGGAGGGTTTGGAAGGGAGGTTTTGCATTTTTCAGCTTGAAATTGTGCAATCTGGTGCATACTGTTGCGAGTCTTTTAACGTACACTTGAATGCAACATTTATGCCTCAAATTGGATTAGGTATGAATAAGGTTAGGCTAAATTACATTCCTAACTACATTCCACAGTAGAGCCAGGCTCTGATCAACGGGTGCAGCACATGAATGACCTTAGTATATTCATGTATGGAAATCAGATTATAATTCATGCTGTTATGCATATATATATAGAGAGAAACAAAAACCTAGAAACAAGGCAAAAGGAGTTGGACATCCATCACTGTTCTGCACAAATAAATCAATCAAACTTACCCTTTGACTATATAAACAAGACAAAAATAATGCCACATATTCAACCGTCTATGGTTCAATGAAACTAAGATATATATGTAAAACATATATATGTAAAACATATATATGGAAACAAGCCCTTCAGCCCACCAAGTCCACACCGACCAACAATCTACCTTACACCAGTTGTATCCTACATGCCACGGAAAATCTACAGAAGCCAATTAACCTACAAACCTGCACTTCTTTCGGACGTGGGAGAAACCGGAATATCCAGAGAAAACCATGTCGTCATAAGGAGAATGTACAGACAGCATCCGTAGTCAGGATCAAATCTGGGTCTGTGGTGCTGCAAGACAGCAACTCTACCGCTGCGCCACCGTGCCACCCCATTAAATTATTTTTTCTGTAATATATTTATTATGGTGTCACGTCAATAAAGATGAACACATGATTATAATTTCTGCCCTTAGTTGGATAACACAATCTCTAGTCATTGTGTTTAATGGCTGGTTTTCAACCTCTTTAGTCCGAAGGTCTCAACCCGAAACATCACATATTCTTTCTCTCCAGAGATGCCACCTGTCCTGCTGTTATTCCAGCTTTTAGTGTCTATCTGCAGTTTAAACCACCATCTGCAGTTCCTTCTTACACTCTTTGTTAAGCGAAACAGGTCATATTCTCATAATATTATTCACCTCAACTAAGTCTTTTCTTCACCTCCGTTGCTTCAGAGAATACAATCCCAGTTATCAAATCTTTCTTCAAAGTGTAAAAAAAACTCCAGCCCCGCCAATATGTTCATAAATCACCCCGGGATCTTCTCCAGAGCAATTGCACCCTTTCTACATTGTGTCACAGTCTTACAGCATGGAAACATACCCTTCATCCCAACTTGTCCATGCAGATCAAGATGCCCCGTCTAAACTAGTCCCATTTATCTGTATTTGGCCCATATCCCTTTAAACCTTGTGTGTGTGCAAGGGTGTGTGTTAGGTTGTGTGTGAAAGTGTGTGTTAGGTTGTGTGTGAGACTGTGTGTCAGTGAAGCGGCGACAACACCCGGAGTGAGCGGAGACTTGGCGATGTCCAGGGACAAAAAAACTATTCTCATTGGTGAGTGTAGAGGAGTGTGACTTTATTTATTTATTCAAATATTTTTTAAAATATTTTTTTGAGCGTGAGAACTTCTGTCATCAGCGTGAGAGCGTGAGAATTTCCTCAAATGCGTTAGTCTCACGCTCAATGCGTGAGAGTTGGCAGCCCTGCAAATATCACAAGACGAACTTCAAGCAAAAAGCAAGATTCTCAAACACTTCAGACTTTTTTAGACCTGAGACACAGCGTGGAAACAGGCCCTTTGGCCCACGCCCACCGCGCCGACCAGCAATCACCACTTACACTGGCACTATCCTCCACACTCGGGACAATTTCCAATTTTACTGAAGCCAATGAACCTACAAACGTTTAGAAACAAAGAACTACATGCAGATAGTGATTTATACAAGATAGACTCAAAATACTGGAGTAACTCAGCGAGTCAGATGGCATCGCTGGAGGAAAACAAATGCCGGTGTCACCGATGGATGACTTGCACAGATAAATGAGTTCCTCCAGCAGATTTTTCATCAAATTACCTGAACTTGTAGATTTCAATATTGAGTGCAACCTTGAACACTATGGCCCAGAAGGCTGCAATGTGACATCAGAGTATATGAAGCGTTGTTGCAAGTAGGCCCAATGCAGCCTTGAGCCACAGTAGCTCATCATCGATGTGTATATATTGTAATGTTTTGGATTCTGTTGAATTCTCCAACTGTGGGTATCTTGACGTTTTTTTTGTGTCAGTATCAGTCCTCTGATTTTGTATCCATCTGTGATTTTGGCTCAGCATGTTTGGTTGTTCTTCCTTTTTTAAAATCCTTCTCTGGAAGTGGAGGACAAGCCCATCTCGGACCTGCCAGGCATGTCTTCATGCTCTGCATGTTGCAACTCACTGCAACTTATATTCTCGTCTCACTGTCGAACTGCTCCTACTCATTCATCAGTAACCTTGTTTGCTGTTTGCTTATCCCCATGTCACCAAAGTTTGAACTGATCAGAGACATCTCTTCCCCTCCCCAGTTTGTTTTCTTACCTTCCAAATTCTCTCAAAGGGTGTTTGACCTGAAATGTTCACTCTTTTCTCACAGGTGTGGCCTGGCCTTCTGAGTATCCAGCATTCTTTTTTTACTCGAATACTCTAATATCTGTTGTTTTGATTTTGTTTTCTTTCTACTAGTTATATTATTTGTTTGTTCTGTGAACGTCAAAGTCAAAGTTACTTGCAAGTAATATATAAAAGTAGCAGTATCTCAATTTTAAATATTTATAAAAGCAGAATGTCATGTGTTTCAGTTTAAAAAGTAATTCATTTTGTTCCTGACTAAAATAGTAAGATTAAATGAGAACTTACCAGTTTGAAGTTTGATCTTTATTTTATGAGGAGTTACGGTGAGCGATTACGTGAAGAAGCCGCGCCAGTGCACATGCGCATCAATCTAAAAAGCAGCGGCGTGAAATCACAGTAACTACAGTCGAAGTAATATAGTAAGACTCAGAAGACTCGAACGACCAGATGATCTTTGCGATTATGAGGGCCGGGAGCGGAGGGCACGCAATCGCTCTAGGTAACTCCTCATAAAATAAAGATCAAACTACAAACTGGTAAGTTCTCATTTAATCTTACTATTTTACTTCGGAGTCACGTGAGTGATTCCGTGAAGATTTCAAAGCTCTGTGATTGTAGACTGTAGACCCAGTTCCATACGACACACTGCTTCGGTTGACACAGGATAACAAATAGTGTATTAAACATTGTGTGCATTATACAAATTAATGTCTCTTTCTGTACAAAAATTCAAAGGTTTTGGATTGAAATCTTTGAAATTTTCACAAAACTGTTTAAAATAAAAATGACACCAAAGCCAGAATGGATTATTTTCGGAATGACACAAGGTAGTTCGGAATTAAATGTGTATCAAAATAATCTATTTGATTATGGCTTAATAATAGGAAAAAAAGCTAATCTTAAAATTCTGGAAAAATGCTCCTATACCAACATTAAATATGTGGATTTCAACTATGTTTGAAACACTACATCTGGAAGATATGAGACTCCGCCTGGCAGGAAAATCAGACTGCTTCTATCAGACGTGGTCTGCATTTATAGAATTGCTACAAAGATAGGGTGCAGGAGTACCTCGGGCCTTGGTAGGGGGGAAGAAAAACTATCGAGTTCGTGAATTCCTTTTGCGTGATATATATAATATAGTAACTGCCTTTTTCTTTTCCTTTTTCTCTATCTTTGTCGTTCTTTTCTTTTCTAGGGTCTATCTCTTAACCCCCTTTCTATAATTCTTTGACCAAGGGTTTCTTCTCCCCTTTGGCACGCTCTTTCACTTTCACAACTCTTTTCACCTACTTCACTCTCTTTCTTTCTATTCTTTTTCTATAAAAGCCATAAAATTATGGGGTACAATGATTGTAACAATATATATGTGATGTACATTGTTGTATTTGCCTCTAATAAATAAAAATATATATTTTTAAATACAAATTAATGTCTCAATAACAAAAGAAGCAATAACAACCCTTTCTCCTAGGGGGAATTTGCAAACAGGACTCAAAATAACATGCCCAAATCCTTCCATCGTGAGGATAGGTTTGGTATAAACCGTTGAAAATCCCTTCACTAGACCATCCTGCGGCCCCAAGGATTTGGACTAAAGGTGGCATCCAGTGCCCTCACTGCGGTGTTGATACCACCCTGGTAGAGTGAGATTTAAACACATCAGTGTCTGCTCCAGCAGAATCGAAACCTGTTTCAGCCACCTTGAAATGGTCTACACCGACACCTTTCTATGAGGGTTCGTGACTAACGAGCATCGTTGTTTTGGAGCCGCTAAGACACGTGGTGACCTCAATATTGACGTAGGTGCGTAACTACAAATAGTTGCCGGTCAATGGGGCATGTTCTAAAGCTCATTTTTGTCCTGGACGTCCCTGGCCTGATTTGTGTAATTAGATCAGATACATAAATTGTAATATTATTTACAGAAAATGCATGCTGTCCAGTCGTAACTTTGCAATGTCTGGATCCTGTTGCGCTGAAACGAGTGCCATGAGCATGACCAGTTTAAGTGTTAGTTTTTTGGAAACAGAGATGTAATAGGAGCCTGTTGACGAAGCAGTGTGAGAACTATGCTCATATCCCAGATTTACGTATATCTAGGTCTAGGAAGGTTCTTGTTAAATACCTCTCATGAATCAGGACACCAATGGACGAGATCCGTCAGAATGTTGTCCCGACCCCTGTCATAAATAGGAAGACAATGCACTCCTAGCGCTATTAATGGCATTATAACTCAATTGCTTGTTAAAGTGTAATGTAACAAGAAACTCCAATACATCAGATATGCCTGCAGTGTGATATATATTTGACTGTAAGCAGACCATCTCCCATTGTTATATACGAGATACTTGTTGTTATTTAGTATTATCCCTCCAGGCCGTAGTTATCATATTCACAGTTCAAGGTCTCGTCAGAATCTGCAATCAACAGATTAACGCGATCTTGGAAAGGGTGACTCTTTCCTGTCACAGGGTGAAGCAACAAGTTGCTGCATTTGGCGATAACCATGAATGGCTGTGTCATTAGTCTCAGAACCAATGGTAACCATGGTTGTGTGGCCCAGTCGGGACTACCAAACGCCTGAGGCGGAGCCCTGCTCAATTTTGGTGAGGCGTTGACTGATAAGGCAGAATGGGGAAACGTAGAAGAGCATACCTCACCAATGTAGTGGGAATACATCCATTGTTACTGCCCCTGGATCCTGTTCCTATGAGACGTATTTAGGTAACCAGTGATTTAATCTGGATGCAACAGATCTATGTCTGGCAATCCATACTGGGTGACCATCTTTAAAAAAAAATTTGGATTCACCATCCATTCTATGTTGTCTTTAAATTTACGTGGCCTGGTGTCTGCCACCACGTTATCTCTACCTAGTAGGTAGATTGCTAAGACCCAGATGTCCCTAGTAATACAGCAATGCCAGATGGGGTTTAGCCAGATTATCACATGATAATGACTTAATTCCGCCCATGGAATTAATATATACAATTGCTGTGGTATTGTCAATCTGGAGCTGAACATGTAAGTCATGCATTTGTTGAACAGTATGCTTTTTTGGGGCATAGAATGCCCACAACAATTCCAAATATTTTATCCCATGCATCTGTAGGATTAATGCCTCTTGCATATTCCATTTGCTGTTGCGGCTGGAATTGTGTTATCAGTGGCTCCCCGTCCTGAAACACTCACCTCAGCTTATAAAGCAGCTGATGGTTGTTTGCTCAGAATGTTACCAGAGCAACGTGAGACATTTGTTATCCATCTTTGCAACTTGGTGATAGCTTGGGCTGCCAACTGCATCGTTCTATTGAAATGACCTGCATGTTTTTGAGTGCCTGTTCCTTAGCCCGTTGCATATTCTGATAGTGTAGAGGCCCAAATTGCACTCCAGGGAAGGCTATTAATTTACCAATAACATTAGCCACTCGTTGGAAGGAGGGTTGCTGTTCTTCTACCAGACTGCTGCAGGCCTATTTCTAAACTTTTGGCCATAGGCAGTGTCACTGATATGTTGGTAGAATCAATGATTCTGAGATGACATCAATTTGGATGAGTTCGGATGAATGCCCAACCTCTCGAACATACGTTTGGTAATTGAAACAGAAATTCAGCTGCCTTCTGAGTGTTGCCTATGATCAGAACATCATGCAAGTATGCCATCACAAGTGATTCTGCGCCCGGAGTAGTCCCCATACTGGCTTCCACAATTTTGTAAACAAGCTAGGGCTGGGTTTACCCATATTGGCAAAGTTTCAACTGCCACTGCTGTCGCATCCAACTAACTTCCTATATCTGCGGTATTGTAAGGAATTGGTACTGAATAATATGCATCTTTCAGATCTATACTTGCCATATAACACCCTTTGGAAAGCAGTTGCTTAGCAGTACTGAACGTTTCCATTTGAAAGTATTTATACTGGACATAGGAGTTTCAGTCGGGCTAGGTCTTAGAATGGCTCGACATCCACCATCCTTCTCTTGCATAGGTAATTCAAAATTAACTGAATTCAAAACCCCTAAAACTGTCCATTATAAACGCCTCTGATGTTATACAGTACCCTTCATTGTAGAACAATTACAAAATACCCCCTACTGATGACTGGTCTCTAGAGGATATGTCCTGGACAAGTCCAGCTGCTTGTACCACCATGGTTGTTGGAATCTTTTGCCTCCTAATTATGCTGGAGATGTGCACTGGTGCATTCCAATGGTGTAGTAATGGGAGCTCGCCCCGCACCAGCGTTTGTGACCCATCTGAAGGGGTATGGTTGATGAGGCGGCATCATGCACAGTCTTCGCCTCGTCATCTGAGTTATTGATTTACTTTGCCAGAACCTCACCAAACAACAATTTGGTGGCTATGTTGGATCATCTGCACAGTGCTGCAAATTTCGGATTGAAGTTGGCTTGATGGCGTCTTCCATCAGGCAGTTTGATCTCAAAGTGGGCGTTACACAGCAGGCTAACATGTCCACTGTGAGTTTGATAGTGGTGCCCCTTCGACTAACTGCCCAAAGCCGCTATACCTGATCCGATTAATTTTAAGGCTTTCTGTAGCCTGGTTCATGCAATCGCATAATTGCACCCATTTGCCCCCAGATGTATTAGTTTACAGTGGGCTCTCTGGGTGATGCACACTTTACAGGTGTCTCATATCGTTTGGGTATTTCATCCATTGTTAATTCTTGGAACTGGTGAGAGGTCCTGTAATTAATGTTTCTGGCCAAATCTTTTGCCTTACCAGTTCCTGCCGGCATGATGAATTTACATGCCACGTCCATTTACATGCCACGTCCGGCAACCGGGAGCTAAGCTCTTGGCTTTGGGGTATGCTTCTCTGCTATACCACCAACTTCAGGTGTAGCATCATACAGCCCTGGCTCTCCCTGCTAATGCATAAGGGAGGTATCATGCAGCCCTAACATGGCGCTGCTCCATTCCTGCACCAGTTCCAGCCGGTACGGCAAATTTACCTGCCACATCCGGCACACCTGGAGCGAAGCTCGTGTGCTTTGGTGTATGCTCTTCTGCAGTATGACCAACTTCAGGGTCACATTCTTGCTGCCCTGACTCTCCCGGCTCATGCCCAAGGGAGGTATTATGCAGCCCATGATATGGCGCTGCCGGTATGGGTCCCCATGCAGACTCGTAGGCATCTGGTTCTTGCACTATACGGACCTTTGGTAGAGGTTGCTGCTGAGAGCTGCTGGTGAACCCTGGGGGTATACCCCTGCCTGGAACACCTCATGGTTGTAACATTTCCTTTAGGAGGTGTTTCATCTCACCCAGACGTCCCCTAACCTTATTATTGGTAGGAGGGGAGTCTTTCTGGCCTGACTCATCAGAGTCGACAGTCCTGGATTATTTCCTCTTGGCCTTTCCTCCCGACAGGAGTGGCCACAGTGCTTCTGAGGCACCGGAGTTGCTGCTGGCGGCTCTGGAGCCGGCGTCTCTGGAGCCGGCCTACGCCCGCTGACCACAGTCCCGCGGGTTGGCTTTTACTTTTACAGGCGGCACACGGCAAACCGCAGTAAGTTTAAAACACTTACCTGCGGGTGTTTTACTTACCGCTGGTGGAGCTGCGCTCTCCAGCCTGTCAGTGCGCCAATGCGTCTGACGTAGTGGCGCGCATGCGCACTGGCGGGGCTTCTTCACGGAATCACTCACGTGACTCCGAAGTAAAATCCAAGGTGGAGTTTATGCGCTTTTCCTTGTGACCACGTGTGTTTTCTCCAAGCGCTCCAATTTCCTTGCACGCCCCAAAGATGTACAGGTTTGTAGGTTAATTGTCATCAGAAATAAAATGTAAATTGCCTCTCGTGTGAAGGATAGTGCTGATGTGTGGAGTGATCGCTGGTTGGTGTGCACTCAGTGGGCCGAATGGCCTATTTCCACTGTATCTCTAAAGTCTAAAGTCTAAAAGTAAAATCTATTATCAGGTGTTATCAGGCTTCTGAACGGTCTTTCCATAAGCTCGGGCACTGCCTGATGGTCCTCCACCACATTGCGGACATTGCACATCATATCTAGAACCGTTGTGCTCCACAGCTGAGAACTATATTCTGCACTCTGTCTTTTTCCCTTTTGCTGTATTGTTTGACCCATTGTCCTTGAGTTTGGCTTGATTGGTATTTATATATAGTATTATCTGATTTGATTAGACTGCATGCGGAACTCTGTGGGCTCAGGAAGCATCTATGGGAAATGTGGATGAGTGACCTTTTGTGTTGGGACCCATCTTTAGGCACTTGTCACTTGGCAGGCAGTGAGAGGTGCCACCTCCTTCCTGCAGAGCCTGAGTCTCACTCCTGCCGCATGCTACCCCTGAGATGGCTGCAGCGTGGATGAGATGATGGCCCACCACCTCATGAACTATGAGTTTGCCAAGGTTGCAATAATCCTTGCTGAATTTCATCCCGAACTGTGGTAGAACCGAGGACTCTGCTTTAAAAGGGCATCAATAATATCGGTGCCGAAGAAGAGTAAGGTGACGTGCCTCAATGACTATTGACCAGTGGCACTAACATCTGTGGTGATGAAGTGCTTCGAGCGGTTAATTATGGCGCATATCAACTCCTACCTTGACTTCTGGTGGCACCATGGAGCACTGAAAAGGCGCAGCATTTAGCTCCGCTCCCGAAAAATGCGAGAATTCGCTTAAAAAGCCATTTTGGAAGACGGGACCGATTTAAAAATACTTACCGGAGCTGCTTGACGTTGCGCTGGTGACGTCATCAGAAATCGCCGCAAAAATAACGGAGGATAAAGGTATTTTTAAATGAAAAAGCGGATTCCTCCCCAAAGCCCTCAAAGACCCATCACAAGACTCCTTTCAAAGAATTGGCTAAAACTCAGCAAACATCAGAAAGTTCCGAAGAATCAGCCTCTGAAATGACTACAAAGGCGAAAGAGATGGAAGAAATGAAGCAGTCGGTAAGAGAATCATAAAAGAAAGATTATGTTGTTTGCTACATGACGAGATTTCTGCATTGAATGAAAGTATGACTGATAACATGAAGCACGGGAATCAGCAAGTTATTGATACAATCAGTAATTTAAGTAAACGCATTGATAATGTTGAAGAGGATTTAACTGCGAAAATTAAACAAGTGGAAAAAGAATGCAAGGAGAAGTTTGATTCTATTTTCCATTCTACTACAGCATATAAGACTGCTATGGAAACATTGTTGATAGAAATGTCTGAAGATATGAAGAGAATGAGGAAAGATCAGGGGCGTGTCTTGGGGCAACTGGCCAAAATGACTGCTAAATGCCTTGATATCTTATCTTCTTTGGAATGCTAACTCAAGGACATACTTTTTTTCCACTTCGAATGAAAGACTGAAAAACAAGGGTGCGGCTGAATGGAGAAATCAATACAAACGGACTTGAAAATAACATTTTATGAATTAAAGTATTTTATAATTTTAATCCTATACTAACACATAAACTATTGAATTAACATAGCAATAGCAATCTAATCTAATGCGAATTGGTATAACGGTATAATGTAATAATGATTAACTCCTCCGGGGAGGGGAAGTGGGGGTTTATTTCAAATCGTTAATGAATGTCCAGATTTAGGACAATGAGCTAAAATAATGATATATATATTAATAACATACTAATAAACTACCCCATATAATAAATTAGGTCCCATTTATGCCTGAGTGGAGGGGAGGAGATTCAGACACTTGGCATATAGCCATGAGTCTGATTCGGGTTAATTCCTTGCATCCAACACCTTACTATTACAATAGACCGGGATCTGAATGTGAAGTAAATGTAAAAACTGTTAGTATATAGTAAATGGTAGACAATCTGAAGACTTAATTAGATATACATATTGTAATTTTGCTATATATCACTCAGTTTTCAATTGGCCCCTCTCCCCTTTTGCAAGGTTGGTCAAGAGAGCGGAGCTAAATGTATATTAACATCAACGGAAGTCGTTAAACACATAACTACCACCAATGGTGGCTATTCTTTTACAGTGTCGTTATTTTTAGCCACTGTAAGATCACTTTTTTCATTTTCTCAGCACTTCACACTTCTTTGTCTTTTTTCTTAACGACAATTTTAAAAGGGATGTACCAACAGAACTTAGTAGCCACAAATGCCCTCCCAACACCTAGAGTCCTGAGGTATCTTGTTGCACCATATGACTTAAAGGTATCAAAGTAATTTAAAATATGAGATGATAAACAAAAGAAAATTGGAGGAATCACATTTTGCAGCTGGAACATAAGGGGTGCTAATAAGCCAATTAAAAGAAGTAAGATTTTCGCACAATTTAAATCACTTAATTCAGACATAATCTTCTTACAAGAAACACATCTGAAACTGCAAGCCCAGACCAGATTGAAGGCAAATTGCTTAGGTCAAACATATCATTCTTCATATATCTCTAAATCTAGAGGCACGGCAATTATTACACCTCGAAGACATGAGATTCAGCTGAGCAGGCAAATCAGACCAATTCTTAAAGATTTGGTCTCCATTTATCGACTTATTACAAGTATAAGGTGCAACATAAGTCTGGAAATAAACTGTTTCAGGACCTGGTGAGGGGTGTGTAAAGATATGAAGAGGGGTGTGTAAAGATATGAAGCAGGTGCATCCCTTTTATCTTATTTTCTTTATATTTTCCTTTTTTAATTTTAATTTTTCTTTCTTTTACTCTTTCTCGTGCTCTACATCTTTATCAGGCACATGCCATCAGGGTAGGCAAGGTAGGCACTGCCTACCCTGACTAAAATTATAACATAGTAATTGCTAAATATAAATAGTAAAGGCATGGGAGAATTATGCCCATGTAAGAGACCGATCTCTTAGGTAGCATAATTCTCCGTGCCTTTCATCCGCAGCGCTTGTAACACAGGAAGCTCTGTGCAGCCCACGTGCCGTCAGCGCTGCCTGAAGCCATCAGTTTCAAGCGGGGCTGAACGCAGCAGAAATTCTGCCTTTGCAGCACTGCGCATGCGCATCAGTCAGCGCAAGTTTCTTGGCGGGATTTTCAAATATGGTTTGTCATGTACTAGTGATGTGGTAAGTACATTTCTTGGTGATGTTTTTAAATACCGTATTTCACGGGGTGTGGGGGTGAGCTCCTTGCCAAGCATTTGGGGAGTCTGGCCCGGGGTAAAGTTGTGGGGAGGGCACGAATGTTATGAAGGAGGGGATTGGGATAATGCCACTTGCGACGCTCCTTGCATGGAGGCATGGAATGCCACCGCATTGAGGCGGGGGGGGGGGGGGGTTGGGGGGGGAGAGAGGTAGCTCGGGTGGTTGAGCGGCCACAGGGCCGGACGGCGGAACCAGCCGCCACCTTAGCTCCTTATGCCGGTCCCCGCTCACCTCTGGCAGCTCTCCGTCTAAAAACCTATCTCCTGCCGCTCGCTGGCCTCAATCATGTCCTTAAATTCCGACAGCGCAATTGAGGTTACTCGGCTATGGGAATTTAAGGATTTGCAGGAAGCCGCTGACATGAGCGAAGTCGGCGAACGGCAGGTGACAGGTGTTCCGACAGAGAGCATTGCCAAAGGTGAGCGGGCCCACAGAAGGCGCTGAAGTGGCAGCCAGTTCTGCTGTCGGGTCCCGGTGGCCACTCGTAGCTCCCCGAGCTGGTTCTATCCCCAGCTACAGTACGTGGCTTCACCCCGGAGCGCTGCGGTAGCGGTGAGTGAGTGAGTTACTGGCAGTATCCCCGACACCCTCTTTCTCAACACTCGTGCCCTCCCCACAACTTTACCCCTGGCACAGACTCTCCGCACGCTGTGAAAGGAACTGTTCCCCCAATTCGTCCCTTGAACAAGTGTTGTCATTCAATAAGATGACAACTGATTCAACTGTTCCCTGTACTCCTGTTTTTCCCACCATCTCTCCATCTCTCATCACCCTTCACACCCCACCCATTCAGTAATTCAGAATAAAGGAGACTAGGAAGCCTTGGGCAAATTGAATTGTCAATGTTTTTACTTTATTTTTTTTAACGGAGAGAACAATCTGCGCATGCGCAGTTTAAAATTTTTTAAGCCGACTGAGTGCCTACCCTGAGTAATTGCTCACGGCACGCGCCTTGTCTTTATGGGCTCTTTCTTTCCACTTTTTCACGTACTATTAATATCACTATCTTATCTAACTTCCTCTATTTCCCTTTTTCTTACTTCTGTTACTTTTCTATTATTAAAGTTTAAAACAAGAAGTGGTACATGAAATGTATTATGTTATTTTTGGTTTATACTATTGTACATTACTTCTAAAAAAATAAATAAATAAATAAAACTCCTACATCGACAAGAACCTTGACCCACTGCAGTTCACTTACTGTCACAACAGATCAATGGTGGATGCGATCTCACTGGCTCTCCACTCTGCTCTGGACTACTTGGACAACAAAAACCTGTATGTCAGGCTGTTGTTCATAGACTACAGCTCGGCGTTTAATACCATTATCCCCTCCAAGCTGGTTACCAAGCTCATGGATCTGGGTCTCTGCGCATCCCTCTGCAATTGGATCCTCGACTTCCTCATCCACAGACCACAGTCTGTCTGTACTGGTGGAAATGTGTCATCCTCGATAACAATCAGCAGGGGAGCACCTCAAAGCTGCGAGCTCGCCCCCCAGCTACCTATACTCATGACTGTGTAACCGGACATAGTGCGAACTCCATCATCAGGTTCGCCGACGACACCACTGTTGTTGGACAAATCACAGATGGTGATGAGTCAGAGTATAGAGGTGAGATCGACTGATTGACCAAATGGTGCCAGCACAATAACCTGGCTCTCAACACCAGCAAAACCAAGGAACTGATTGTGGACGTTGGAAGGGGTAGGATAGGGACCCACAATCCCATTTATATTAACGGGACAATGGTGGAAAGGGACAAAAACCTCAAATTCCTGGGCGTGCATATTTCCTGAGATCTTTCCTGGTCCCAGCACACTGATGCAATTATAAAGAAGGCACATCAGCGCCTCTATTTCCTAAGGAGACTATGGAGAGTCGGTACTTCTACAGGTGCACCTTAGAAAGCATGCTGACTGGTTTCATCGTGGCCTGGTACAGCAACTTGAACATCCAGAAGCAGAAAAGAATGCAGAAAGTTGTGAACATTGCCCAGTCCATAACCGGCTCTGACCTCCCACCATCGAAGGAATCTATCACAGTTGCTGCTTCAAATAGGCTGCCAACATCATCAAAGACCCACACCATCCTGCCCACACATCCTTCTCTTTGTTGCCATCGGGAGGAAGGTACAGGAGCCTGAAATCTGTAACATCCAGGTTCAGGAACAGCTACTTCCCCACAGCCACCAGGCTATTAAACATAACAACAAATAAGCTCTGAATAATAACAGTCTATATATTACTATTGCACTTCATCTGTTATTTATTGTGTATGTATGGTCTATGGCCTATAGACACACTGAACTTTACCTCCCAATCTGTATTATGTTTACATATTCTGTTGTGCTGCAGCAAGTAAGAATTTCATTGTTCTATCTGGAACACATGACAATAAAACACTCTTGACTCTTGTTTAAGAAGGAACTGCAGATGCTGGAAAATCGAAGGTAGACAAAAGTGCTGGAGAAACTCAGCGGGTGCGGCAGCATCGATGGAGAGAAGGAAATAGGCAAAGTTTCGCGCCAAAACCCTTCTTCAGACTGATGTAGGGTGGGGGTGGGGGGCGGGAATTAGAACAGAAGAGGAGGAGCCAGAGGGCTGAGGGAGAGCTGAGAAGGGGAGGAGACAATAAGGACCACTGAAAATTGGAGAAGTCAATGTTCATGCCGCTGGGGTGTAAACTGCCCAAGCGAAATATGAGGTGCTGCTCCTCCAATTTCCGGTGGTGCTCACTTTGGCCATGGAGGAGGCCCAGGACGGAAAGGTCGGATTCAGAATGGGAGGGGGAGTTGAGGTGCTGAGCCACAGGGAGATCAGATAGGTTATTGCGAACCGAGCAGAGGTGTTCGGCGAAGCGATCGCCAAGCCTAGGCTTGGTCTCACCGATGTAGGTCAGCTGACGTCTAGAGCAGCGGATGCAATAGATGAGGTTGGAGGGGGTGCAGGTGAACCTCTGTCGCACCTGAAAAGACTGCTTGGGTCCTTGAATGGAGTCAAGGGGGGAGGTAAAGCGACAAGTGTAGCATCTCTTGTGGCTGCAGGAGAAAGTTCCCGGGGAGGGGGTGGTACAGGTGGGAAGGGAAAAATTGACCAGGGAATTACGGAGGGAGTGGGTCCATCTCTTGACTCTTGACTCTGTGATCTGCCAGCTGTTGCCAGGGACACATAGTGAGACAAACGTCATCTGCTCCTGAAGGATCATCAGCTGAATAAAGGACACACTGTGGTGTGCCCAGATCCTGGTCTTACAGTGTCAGGAGAACTCTGCAAGTGAATGCTGCTGACTGGCAAATTCCAAGATGTACAATGCTGATAGACACACCAAAGCTCGAAGCAGCCATTGCAAAATCTCTGTGAGGAAGACCTACCAGAAGAGCTTTGGGGTTTTTGTTTACACTAAATTGGGCTTTTTATTTATTCATGAATTCATACATCACAGGAGCAGAATTAAGCTATTCGACCCATCAAGGCTACTCTGCCTTTCAATCATGCCTGATCTATCTTTCTTTCTCAACACCATTCTCCTGACTTCTCCCCATAATCCCTGACACCCCTACTAATCAAGAATCTGCCAATCTCAGCCATCTGTGGATATGAATTGCATATTCACAACCCTCTGACGAAAGAAATTCCTCTTCATCCCCTTTCTAAAGGTGCGTCCTTTTATTCTGAGGCTATGGCCTCTGGTCCTAAACTCTCCCACTAGTGGAAACATCCTCTCCACATCCATTCTACCCGGGCCTGTCAATGAGGTTCCCCCTTTACATTCTAAAGTAAACTCATGCGAGTTCAGGCCCAGTGCTGTTAAATGTTATTGAACGTTTATTGTTCGTTTGTTTTTGTTATCTATTGAGTACTGTGTTGCTGCTGCAAATAAGAATTTAATTGTTCCGTTTTGGGATATATGACGGTAAAATACTCTTGACTTTCTAGACTCTTTGACTTCCTTCATTACAGTACGATGTGGATTCCTGTTCTTCCCTAATACAAGGGAAAAACACAGAGGTATTTCTGAATTTTCTGAGGTCTGCTCTGTGCACATGTGCATAATGCTGCACAGATCAAATACATCAGATAGCGATGCCACACTTGCTTTCGTATATGATGTTGCAACCCCCATTGAAAGAAAAAGAGTGAACTTCATTTAACACTTTTTACAGGTTTACAGGGCATCATTTTCTTCTTGATTTTTATAAATGTGCTGATGTTGCTTGATTTGATCGTGGAAACTCAACAGAAGTTGTTGGCACAGCCTCCACCTCTGGCCTTATTGGTGGCATTGCCTTGATCCGATTCTGTGCCAATCTGCAGACTCAACAATTGCAGGACTTAGAGCAAGAGCAAATTCAAACACGATCCTTCGCACTGTTACACCGGGGACAATCAGTATATTCTGAATCCCTCAATCATAAGCGACAAGACTTGGAATCATATCTCACCACAATCTATCCAATGCCCCATTTCCACACCTCCAACCTGCTGATGGTGTTAGCACAGCAATTCTATCAGGCAAAATGGACTTCTTTGAAAAACATTGAATGTCATGTTTGAACAAAAACTTAAATAAATATTTATTTATTTTACAGAATATGGGCATCACAAACATTCATTGCCTGTCTCTGTATTAACAATACATTTGCAATTTTTGGGGCATCACAGTCACACAGCGGTAGAGTTGCTGCCTTACTGCGCCAGAGACCTGGGTACAATCCTGACTACAGATGCTGTCTGTACGGAGTTTGTACGTTCTCCATGTGACTGTGAGTAGCCCAGTTTTCTCCCACCCTCCAAAGACCTACAAGTTTGTAGGTTAATTGGCGTCATTTGTAAATTGTCCCTAGTGCGTGGGATAGTGATAGTGTACGGGGATTGCTGGTCGGCACGGACCCGGAGGGATGAAGGGCACTCTATTTCCAAACTAAACTAAATTGTAAGATCATAATATGATAGGTGAATAGGTTATCAACCAAGCTACTGAAAATAATAAATATATCATATTATTCTTTACATAGATCTTCTGTTGTAGCTGCTCAATGGAATAGTAGCTAATTTTTTTCAACAAACTGATGGGTAGCTTCTGGATAACCTAACTCTCCAGAATGTTTTGCATTATCAATGGCAATGTGCATGATAATCCTCTTAACAAAAGTGGAGCTGAAACATCAGCAACTGCATAGTGCAAGGGGATTTTGTTGTATCAACAGAGTCGTTTTCTATTGTAAATGAAACTTCCACAGATCTCTCCAACAATTACAGCCATGAACCAGGGTGGAAACCTGTGACACATTGACAGCACAGTGGCGCAGCGAGTAGTGCTGCTGCCTCACAGCACCAGCGACCCAGGATCAATCCCGACCAGGTGCTGTCTGTGTGGGTTTTGTACATTCCCACTGGGTGCATGGATTTCCACTGGGTGCTCCGTTTTCCTCCCACATCCCCAAAGACTTTTGGATTTGCTGGTTGATTGGCCTCTGTGAATTGCCCCTACTGCATAGGGAGTGGATGCGAAAGTGGGATGACATAGAACTAGTGTATGAGCGGGTGATCAATGGTCGGCATGGACTCGGTGGGCCTAAGAGCCTGTTTCCATGCTGTACCTCAACACTAAAACCAAATGGCCTCACACTAAGAGACTGTGGCCCGCTGAAAGCCGCAATCTATGACCACTCAAGAGGGGGCAGCGTTGTTCCGCCTGTAATGTACCAAATTCAATTTTATTGCTGTGCTATTATTAATACTTTTAAATTATGTGATAATCACCTACTTCCACTTTTTTAAAAGTATTCACAAATTGCCACATTCCCATTCACAGGATATTATTGAGCAGAAATGAGCCACTATGCTTAACATTACAGTAAACACATCAGAAGCACTAAATGTTCTAATGTTTAATTTTGAACATTAGACAAAAGGTTTTTAAAAAGGAAGTGAAAGCCATTATATAAATGCACACTTCCCTCTTCAGTTTTCTCTGGATACTAATATAACCAAAATCAACATTTAAAATACATTTGGACAGGTACATGGATATGAAAGTTTGAGGGTAATAGGTCAATCATAGGCAAACAGGACTTAGATTGGGCACAAAATGCTGGAGTAACTCGGCGGGTCAGAAGAGAAGGAAAAGGTGATGTTTCAAGTCGAGACCCTTCTTCAAACACCTGAATCTGAACATCCAACATCCGAAGAAGGGTCTCGATCTGAAACGTCACCTATTCCTTTTCTGCTGAGATGTGGCCTGACCAATTGAGTTACTCCAGCATTTTGTGTATATCTTTGGTATAAACCAGCATCTGCAGTTCATCCCCACGCCAAGATGGTCTGCAGAGACATGTAGGGCTGAAGGGCCTCTTTCAATGCTGTATGGCTCCAAAACTATGACTGTTCATAAAGTCCAGCTCCTTTAATCAAGAATAAAGTGTCACCGAGACATTAATAATTCAATGCAAGACTCGAGACACTGCAGATGCTGAAATCTTCGGCAAAATATAAAATTGCTCAAGAAATTGCTCAGCATGACAATCAGCATTTGTGAAAGGAGCTGTGGAACCTGAAGAAGGTTCCTGACTCACAATAGTGTTTGTCTATTTCTAAGATAGACACATAATGCTGGAGTAATACAACGGAACAGGCAGCATCTCTGGGGAGAAGGAACGGATGACGTTTCGGATCAAGATCCTTCTTCCGACTGAGCTTTTTAGTCTATTTCTTTCCACTGTCCGACCTGCTGAATTCTATATTCTGCGGTCAAGATGGCACTGGCAGTGGATTAAGGAGAGGAATGGTGTCAGCGAGAAGACCGAGGACCTACCTCCCACGCCCTCAGAGGTGCTCTGGGGGTTCCACAGTCGGCTGCAGGAGGCACCCTGGTGCACAGAGGCTGAGCAGTGGCCATGGGAGATGAGGGGCAGCACATTCTCAGCTCATTGGATCCAGATCGATGTGTTGGTGAAGTGGGCCGATGGAGACCCTGCAGCAGCCTGGGGCTTGATTAGATCGAGTGCTGCTCCAAGAGGCCTAGCGCATGGATTGTACATGGTACAGAGTGGCAGAGGATGTTGACAATATCACCAGGCCAGGCCGCCCTGGCAACTCCAACACAGTATCGCCACCAGGACCACAGGCCTAAATAGCCAAATAAAGATTTTAATTTCAAGGGTATAAAAATGGCGCCAGGAACATGGTAACACTGGTGTACTGTCTCTGTGCAAAGGTTTTATTGAATTGTATGCAGAAAAGGAATTTCACTGCATCGAGGCACATGACAATAAAGTACCATTGGACCTCCAGTAGTTTATTATTAATGATAAAAGTCCCTAGAAGCTCAAATAGTGATAACGAGTTATTGATACATAGATAGATACATAGAAAATAGGTGCATGAGTAGGCCATTCGGTCCTCCGAGCCAGCACCTGATCATCCACAATCATTACCCTGTTCCTGCCATCCCCCCATATCCCTTGATTCTGCTAACCCCAAATTCTCTATCTAACTCTTTTTTTAATGCATCCATTGAGTTGGCTTCCACTGCCTACTGAGGCAGAGAATTCCACAACTCTCTGGGTGAAAATGTTTTTCCTCATCTCAGTTCTAAATGGCTCACCGCTTATTCTTAAACTGTGGCCCCTGGTACTGGACTCCCCCAAAATCGGGAACATGTTTCCTGCATCCAGCGTGTCCAATCCCTTAATAATTTTATATGTTTCTATAAGATCCCCTCTCATCCATCTAAATTTTACTTCGGAGTGACTACGTGAAGAAGGCCATCCCAACGCATGCGCATGTTTACGTCTGTCGCGTTGCGCACGGACTGACTGGTGGGCATGCGGCTCCTGCCAGCAGTAGGTTTTTGGACCTGGAAAGCAAGTTTTAACTTATTTCTAGGGCTGTTTTTTGTATTGCAGGATTGCCTGCTGAATTCGGGGCGAAATTGGACAGGCCGCGGGGAAATCTGGTAGCCGGCGGCCGTCAGGTTCGCTCCCAAGTCGCTGACAAGGAGGTCGGTGACACCCAGGAGGGGAATGCGAGTGGGGGTTCTCCCCGTTGGGCTCCG
Organism: Raja brachyura; assembly: GCA_963514005.1. The sequence goes on from OY740781.1 coordinate 140,093,476, forward strand.
AGACCGCCATGGTCCCCCAGAGAACGGGGTTAGACTGGCAGTTAGCCGGTCTTACTACCCCAGTCTCTGTTAATGGGGTTAGCAGCTCCCACATCGCATGGTTCCCCCAGAGAAAGGGGTTAGACTGGCAGTTAGCCGGTCTTGCAACCCCAACCATTCACTATGGGGTCTGCAGCTCCCACACCATTGTGGTTCCCTAGAAAAGATGTTAGACTGGCAGTTAGCCGGGCTAGCTACCCCAGCCATTCACTATGGGGTCTGCAGCTCCCACACCATTGTGGTTCCCTAGAAAAGGGGTTAGACTGGCAGCAAGCCGGGCAAGCTACCCCAGCCATTCACTATGGGGTCTGCAGCTCCTACACCATTATGGTTCCCAGAAATAGGGGTTAGACTGGCAGCAAGCCGGGCTAGCTACCCCAGTCTCAGACAATGGGTTCAGCAACCCCCAGACCGCTTAGGTCTTCCGAGATGAAGCGGTTATACTGGCAGTAAGCTGGTCTCGCTACTCCGGTCATGGACAATGGGGTCAGCAGCCCCAGACCGCTTAGGTCTTCCCAGAACAAGCAGTCAGACTGGCAGTCAGCCGGTCTAGCTACCCCAATCTGTCAATGGGGTCAGCAGCTCCCAGACCGCTTAGGGCTTCCCAGATAGGGGTTAGACTGGCAGTAAACCGGTCTCGCTACCCCAGTCGCTGACAATGGGATCAGCAGCTCACAGACCGCTAAGGTCTCCCCAGGAAAGGGGTTAAACCACGAGGAAGCCGGTCAGGCCTTGGGACTCGGTTGAGTTGGGCCAGGAGGTCCCCCCCCTCCTTCTATGGGTAGCGTCTGTGAACGCCTAAAACCCACCTGGAGCATCTGATAGAGAGGTTGCTCCAGAGAGATAGGCTCTAGAAGAGAGCTATCTGAGCCCGGGTATTATGAAAAATCCCCTGGCAGTGGCACCCGTTAGGGCTGCACAATGTCTCCCTCTCTGAGGAGGGGAGCATCAGGGGTCAGTTTCCATCTGGCTCAGTCATATTCTGATATTGGTCCGAGGGGCCATGTCAGCGCAGGTATCCTCAGGGGACTGCGGCAGCACCTGACTCAGGTCTGTCTACGTGTCTCCCTCTCGGTGGAGGGGAGTGCGAGGACATACTCGCAAGGGAAGAGGCAAAAAACCCGGCAGGAGCCAGATTCCCTCACGCTACAAGTGCCGGCAGTGCACAGAGCTATCAAATGAAGCCATCGTATCGGCAATGACACCCCCATGCCTCAACGGCAGTAGCAGTTCACTGAAGTTGATGGCTGCTTGAAAGCTGGGCCAAGCTGATCTCAGGAATATGGAAATCAAGGATGAGAATGGAACCCACATCAGGGGCCTTTGGGCTTACCATAAGACCACAGGTAGTCATGGAGGTAGGTGGGTCTGGTTCTTTCGAAACATGGGGTAAGTGGACCATTTACAAGTTCGTAATATTTACACTTGTTTTTGTACAAATGAAAATGATAACATGTGATGGGTATTATTACACAGTATACAAGGGTACCAAGCATGGCTTGGAATTGGGGCCAGAACTGTCTTACGAGGCAGGCTCAGGATAACGCCCGGCATTGCCTTCCAACGACAAGCTCGGTAATATGGCCAGAGTTGTCTTTCGAGGCAGGCTCAGAATTACGGCCGGAGCAGTTTTAAGTCAGGCCAGTAGTATGGCCAGAGCTGCATTCAAGGCAGGCACGGAAAGATGGCAGGCGTGGCCTGTTCCTTGTGAAAGATGGAGAGATGTCGGTTCATATTTCATTTACTCCCATGTGCAACATAGCTTTTCAGTATATGGAATTTCTCCACTGACTAACTACTAATTTCCTTAGGATCTTTATGGCATGCATTGATCTCATAGGTGCATACTATTTAGACCCATTCACAGGAGATCACCGGAGACATTTCAAATTGATCTGGAGGATATTCCTTACACTGTGTTTTGCTTAAATCAACTGTTTTCAGCCATCCAGTCAAATTTAAGTTGATACCAGCTAGAAGTTATTGTTTATCGGATATACCTTTAACTATTAATTACCTGTGATTCCGCCCTGGGGCAACAGATTGGAATCAATTGAAGCCTGTAACAACCTTGTTATCAAGCAGTCTTCTATTTATCAAGTGTAATTGGCTATAGCAGCTGTGTTTCAGCTGTGCAATTGGGTCTTGTATTATTAGAACTTTCAACGTGCAAGTATTAACCTCTCAAGTGCCATATAGGTCATTGTTAACAGACCTATGCTATTATCAACTGAAGCTACCAAAGTCACAATGGTGGTCGAACTATATTCAGCATTGCTCCAGTAGTTTTGGTCACATACTCTTCAGTTATATTACTTACACGTGCTAGAGCTCAAAGATGGAAAATCACGAATGCAATCTCTAGTAACGAAGGCGGATGGGATTTGCATGAATCACCAATTTTTCAGTTATTGGTCTCAACTACCTATAGACACAAGGTGTATACTATGGGTTAAAGGGTTATTGTGCAAATATGCAAAACCTGCATGCTTATTTCCAAGTTGATACACTGTGGTGGTGGGATATGTTAGTCACATGGACGCAATAAATTCAAAGTATCCTGTCATAATTTACCCAACCTTTTTGGCTCTGGTGTATCATTATGCAAAGTCAATGACAACACAGTATGGATGTTGGATCACATCATTTGAGGATCTATGGCTCGATGGCATCCAATATTGATATGTTTGCATGCAGGCTTATTCTCGCTACACAGGGGAAGAATGGCTACACAGGGGTAAGAATATTCTTTTATGTGGTTCTCCATTTTGCCTCATCAGTCGGGACATGCAATAATTCAGCAAGATCCCGCATTCAGGGTTCTCATACTGTCTGACTGTACTACGCAGCCATGGTTTCCCGCAAATGTTGGGAATAATATAGAACCTTATATGGCGTTCTAAACATAAAACTTGCTGGTTCAGCCTGGGATTCGGGGAACCAGCCTCTACATGATTAATCAATTAATTGCTTTACAGAATCTGAGAACACCGCTCCTGCGGCTCGGGCTGTCAGACTGATCCATCTATATGTCTCACTGCAGAATGCATGGATAGCAACAAAAAAAAGCAGTACTTTGCCTCTTCAGATGGGAAGCGTTTTTTCTGTTAAATGTTATGTTACACATAATACGGCACGAACACTGACATCTTAGAGTTCATTTTCTATGGGTCTTTGACAATAAATTAAGTTATACTCCCATTACCTGTACCCAACGTGCTTCTCATCATAGTTGCTGCAGCCAGTGGGATCCGCTCTCTCCGGTTTCACCCTCTGGTGTCCAGTATTTAGGATATCATTAACACAAGTTCTTCCAGACCCAAGTACATAGAAGTATGGGATATTGACATTATGTTAGCATTTATTCACCATGGGGCTCCAGCTATATCTATATCTTTGGTTCGGCTCTCATAGGTAGGTTATTCCCTGGCGCTGCCCTCAGTGCACGGGTCCAGTCATTACGTAAAATGCGAATGGACAGGATCATTACACCTGCAATATCATAATTCATGTTTACATACCCCATGCACCTCGGTTACATGTGGTCACACATTTACATCATTACGTCAAGTTCATCTAGAGCCTTAGAAGCTCTGATACTAGTTCAGACCATCGAGGTGGTTATGCGAGGTTTGGCTTATACAGGAGTAGATACTGCTTTCTAATCTCACTCCACCAGGGCTGCTACAACACCAGCAGCAAGGGTTATGTGCGGTCCTCTGGCCCACATCCTGTCAACTGCAGGATGGTCTAACTAGCGAGGTATCCAACATTTATTTTAACCCATTGCCAGACCAGGGGTATTTGCCAACTCTATTTAGGTTCAATTTATAGTTCCCCTCGGTTCAGAGGTGATACTGTTATTATTGTTTGTTCTTTTATCACATCAGCATGTTTTAAATCTATGTCATGTATGTATGCATTATGATGTTTCCCTCATCTATGGTCAACTAATGCAGTCGTGCTTGTGTGGACTCGTTTTTCCACGGCATGAAATCACAGACCTTCAAAATCTTCACATAGTCACTCATGTGACTCCAAAGTAAAATAGTAAGATTAAATGAGAATTTACCAGTTTAGTTTGATCGTTATTTTATGAGGAGTTACAATGAGGGATTACGTGCTTTCCGCTCCCTACCCTCGTAACATAACGATCATTTGGTAGTTCTAGTCATCTATAATCTTACTATGTTAGTTCAACAACCGTTATCTGTGATTTCACACCGCTGCTTTGAAGATTGATGCGCATGCGTGGGGACGGCCTTCTTCATGTAATCCCTCATCGTAACTCCTCATAAAATAACGATCAAACTTCAAACTGGTAAGTTCTCATTTAATCTTACTATTCCAGTGCATACAAGCCCAGTCGTTCCATTCTTTCATCATGTGACAGTCCCGCCACCCCAGGAATTAACCTTGTGAACCTATGCTATACGCACTCAATTGCAAGAATGTCCTTCCTCAAATTTGGAGACCAAAACTGCACACAATACGCCAGGTGTGGTCTTACCAGGGCCCTGTACAACTGCAGAAGGACCTCTTTGCTCCTATACTCAAATCCTCTCATTATGAAGGCCAATGTGTCATTATCTTTCTCCACTGCCTGCCGTACCTGCATGCAATGCACCTGTTCAACTCAACTGCCATTTCCTTGTTCCCCATAATAAATTCACCTGTTTCTGTCTTCAAGGGACCCACATTTGCCTTAACTAATCTTTTCAACACACCTAAAGAAGCTTTTACTATCATCCTTAATATTATTGGCTAGCTCACCTTCATACCTCATCTTTTCTCCCCGTATTGCCTTTTTAATTACCTTCTGTTGTTCTTTAAACGTTTTCCAATCCTCTGGCTTCCCACTTATCTTTGCTATGTTATACGTCTTCTGTTTTTGTTTTCTACTGTCCTTGACTTCCCTTGTCAGCCACGGTTGCCTCTTACTCCCCTTAGAATCTTTCCTCTTCTTTGGAATGAAATGATCCTGCATCTTCTGGATTATTCCCAGAAATTCCTGCCATTGCTGTTCCACGAGATCCTAGCTAGGGTCGCTTTCCAGTCAACTTTGGCCAGCTCCTCCCTCATGCCTCCATAGTCCCCTTTGTTCAACTGCAATACTGACACTTCTAATTTTACCTTCTCCCTCTCAAATTGCATATTAAAACTTATCATATTACCTCCTATGGTTCCTTTACCTAGAGTTTCCTTATCAAATCCAGTTCATTGCACAACACTAAATCCAGAATAGCATTCTCCGTGGGAGGCTCCAGTACAAGCTGCTCTAAGATTCTATCTCGGAGATACTCCACAAACTCCCTTTCTTAGTACCAACTAAGTACCAACCTGATTATCCCAGTCTACCTGCAGATTGAAATCTCCCATAATCACCAAAGCATTACCTTTGTTACATGCCAATTTTAACTCCTGATGTAACTTGCACCCTATATCCAGGCTACTGTTTGGGGGGCCTGCAGATAACTCCCATTATGGTCTTTTTGTCCTTACAATTTCTCAGTTCTATCCACAGACTCTACATCTTCTGATTCTATGTCATCCCTTGCAAAGGACTGAATTTCTTTCCTTACCAACAGAGCTACCCTACCCCCTCTGCCCAGCTGTCTGTCTTTTTGAAAGGACGTATAACCCTAAATATTCAGTTCCCAGCTCCGATCCTCTTGCACCCATGTCTCTGTAATTCCCATAACATCATGCCCACCAATCTCTAACTGAGTCTCAAGCTCATCCACTTTATTTCTTACACGTCACGCATTCATATATAACACTTTTAATTCGGTATTCACCTCCCCTCTCACACCAGTTCCTATTTCACCTGACTTTACTCTCTTATCCCTTCTTGAATTTTCCATCCTATTAATTTGGGTGTCTTTCGTAACTTTACCTGTACTCTCTCTCCCTTTAACTCCATCCTTATACTTCCAATTTGTCAACCCCTCCCCCCTGCTATTTAGTTGAAACCCACCCATGTAGCACTAGCAAACCTGCCTGCCAGAATATTGGTCCCCCTCCAGTTAAGGTGCAACCCGTCTCTTGAACAAAACACAAAGTGCTGCAGCAACCCGTCTCTTTTGTACAGGTCATGCCTACCCCAGAAGAGATTCCAGTGGTTTATAAATCGAAATCCCTTCACCCTGCACCAGTTGCTCAGCCACACATTCAGATCCCCTATCTCCCTGTTCCTGCCCTCACCAACACGCGGTATTGGAAGCAAACCAGAGATAACCACCCTAGAGATCCTGCTTTTCATCCTTCTTCCTAAATCTTTAAACTAACGTTGCGGAACCGCCTTCCTCTTCTTCCCAACGTCGTTCGTGCCGACATGCACAACTACACTCCGGCTACTCCCTTTCCCCCTCGGGATGTCCAGCAATCTGTGTGAGACATCTTGGACCCTGTCACCAGGGAGGCAACACACCATCCTCGAGTCTTGCCTGTTGCTCCAGAATCTCCTGTCCGTACCTCTCTCTATTGAGTCACCTACCTCTACGGCGTTACCTGATGTACCTCTCCGGTTGAGCCACAGCGCCAGGATTTGGTTGAAAGAGCTGTCCACCGCTCGGACTGGAAGCGTCGTCTGCCCCGACAGCTACCAAGATGGTGTAACTGTTTCCACCAGGTACAGCCACCGGGATCTCCTGCATTCCACAGTTTTTTAAATTGTTTCTCTCTTGTGTTCACACCTAGCCAACAATGGGCTTCCCCTTCCTCATCGTCACCCACCTTCGCTCTTCTAGTATCCTTTGTGTAACAATGTCTTTGTAGGTCCTGTCCAGGAAGCTCTCATTTTCCTGAATGATCCTAAAGTCATCCAGCTGCTGCTCCATTTTCCTAACACAGTCCTTCAGGAGCTGCACCTGGACACTATTTCTGCAGGTGTAGTTGTATTGATCTATTGAGTTCAGAAAGAGGTGATGGGATCAAGGCGTTTTTCCAAATATGCTGACAGCATATGGACAACTAGTTCCACAGTTTTTTAAATTGTTTCTCTCTTGTGATCACACCTTCCCTAGCCAACAATGGGCTTACCAGGCACTGCCCTGCCCAAGGTCATTTGTCTCTAGTCTTGATTGGTCCAGGTCTTTTCTCGCTTTCGATGCTTCACCCCCCCCCCCCCCCCCTTCCTCCCTCCCCACCTACTTTTAGTCTGAGGACGGGTCCTGTCCCGAAGCGTCACCCATCCTTTTTCTCCAGAGATGCTGACTGACCCGTTGAGTTACTCCAGCACTTGTGTCTATCCTTGGTTATAAACCAGCATCTGCAGTTCCTTGTTGCTGTATAGTTTAGAATGATTGTTAGCTCCACCTCTGCCACCAGCTGGCAGCTGTCGATCATAACCTGACCAGGGTGGTCAAGGAATAACTCCCCACAACTGCACATCCTTGTGTTCGATTCACATCGGGGCACTTTACTCATTAAAATATACATGCAGGCCATTCAAACAAGCTGTCTACATTGCTATTTACCCCCCCCCCCCCTCCCCCCATCCCCAAAGCAGCAAATTATTATAACCTCAATTACCCACCTGGATCCCATTCAGGCCCTCATCCTGTTCCACCCAATCAATCCACGCATCTATTCAATTCCTCTTCACTTTTTCAAACCCTTGTCATCTTGAATATTGGCAGTAAAATCTGGAATATTGGAAGCAAATCACATCCCCAAACGCCAAGGAATGTCCCGTGTCCCAAATTAAAAGTCTCACTGTTTAAGTTTCCAATCATCCTGAAACCCAAACCCAGACGTATGGGGCATAGACAGAGGACACCAGACACTGGTGATTACCAGCCTTTACCATAATTTGCCCCCGCTTAAGTCTCGCTTCCATAGGAACTGATGTGGCAAAGGTGGAGAGAATTGTAAGCTGCAACATGGAGGAAGTGTCTGATGTAGAAGATTTCCACAAGACCTTTACAGTAGATTCATATTCTAATCAAAAGCTGCAGCAAGTAAGAGTTTAATTGTTCGTTTCTTCATGCATCCTGCAATTAAACACTCTTGCTTCGCAAATCAAACCAAAAAAGGACATACTGTAAAGTGCTAGAGTAACTCAGTGGGTTAGGCAGCATCTCTGAAGAACATGAATAGGCAATGTTTCAGGTCGGATCTGAAGAAATGTCCAGACCTGAAACGTTCCCTTTCCTTGATCTCCAGAGATGCTGCCTGACCCACTGAGTTAAAAAAAGCACAAAGTGCTGGAGTGTGTGCAAAACAGCACTTGCAGTTTATTGTGCCAAAATTCAACCATTGCACCTCGCAGCAAAACCCAGCTCCAAGATCCATAATGACTCACTCGTTTGCTGAAGCAGACCTTGGAGCCTGAAAACAGGAGATGGGGAAGAGCAAGAACATGCATTGATCCTTTACAGAATGCATCCTCTCTACATGACGGAATGCATCCTCTCTAACATTGGCCATAAATACTTGCTTAAGCCTTTATTCGCAGCTCACGTTTGGACTTATTGCAAAAGTAGCAAATGCCTCATGAGCTTTATTTCCTCAAGGCAGACCTCACAGGTTCCACCACCCACAGGAAATCCCTTGCAAGTTTTGCGACCAGCTATTTCTGAAACTTGTCAGTGGCTTAGGAATTGAAAATAGCAGATGTTTTTATTTAGACAAGAATGAAAGGTTTACAACATGTTTTTAATTATATATTACATAATGGGAGACAGGTCTCCCAGATAAATGATTTAATTGCACTTAAACCCCATAATCTCCTTGATCCAAGCGTTAACATTGCAAAACAGCAATTAGCATATAATTCTAAATGATTACTTATACCAGAATGAGACTCAGATGATTCAAAACACACTTTTAAATAAACCAAACTTAATGAGACAGCATTTTGTTCACACCCTAATCTGGGAGACACAAGCGCTGAGCGGTGGCGAAAGGGGCGATGAAATTAGTTGCATTGTAGAACTATTCCATTTTGCTGCTTCTGGCTGGGTTTTTCTGTTTAGTCTTTGACAGAGGTACTCTCTGGTGGAAATCCTTCTGATTGCCTCCACTTCGCATTACGCTGCTTGAACCATAGCTAAGGGATACAAAAATAGTGACAAGGACATGGTTGTCAATTATTAACAATGATCCAATTAACAAATGGTGTGGAAATTTAACAAGACATTTGAACTAGGCAACACAACAGCTACTACTTTTTGCAAAACTAATCCAATCTGCACAACCAAAATTCCTTGTATGCCAAATGGATTTATGAGCATATTAATGTCAGGCTCAATTTCATGGAGAAGATTATTTATTATTCAGAATTAGAGAAATATATTCTGATACTGTAGAATTGATTGGGTTGTGGCTTTGGCCGAGACTATGGGCTGATGGGGTTAAACAGGAAGTAAGCAGGATGTGAAGTAGGTTCATTGTTGTGGCAAAACATAAACAAACAGTTCCTTTGTCTTACCTGTTGACAGGGAGGAGATGAAACAGGTGCAGAAAGACCTGAAGGCGAGACTGAGACAGAGCAAGGATGACTACAGGATGAAGCTGGAGCGGAAACTTCAGCAGAACAACATGAGGGACGTGTGGAGTGGGATGATGAGCATTACAGGCTACAAGAAGACCAGTGGCCTGGGGAGGGAAAGCAAAGAGGACAGGGCCAATGAGCTAAACCTGTTTTTAATCAAGTTGATGGTGGGGCCTCTGCCCACCCTCCCCCCCTGCTCCCAGACAGTCTCTCTCCTTCAATCCCCCTGGTCCACTTCCTCTGTCCTTTCTTTGTCGTGTTGACCATGAAGGCTGAGCAGGTGAGGAAGGAGCTGAGCAGAATCCGTCCAGGTAAATCAACGAGTCCCGATGGTGTCTGCACTAGGGTACTCAAGGTGTGTGCTAGCAAATTGGCTGAGTACTCCAGCATATCTTCAACCCGAGCCTGGAGAGGGTTTCTGTGATTTTGAAGACATCCTGCCTAGTTCCTGTTCCAAAGAGGACGTGCCCCAGCTCCTCTAATGACTACAGGCGCTGACTCGACACATCATAAAGTCCCTGGAGAGGCTGGTGCTCACTCACCGTCAATCCCTGGTTAAACCCTACCTGGACCCCCCACAGTTCGCATACCAAACAAAGATGGGTTTGAGGACGCCATCATCCACCTGCACCATCATTTGTATGCTCACCTGGATAAGCCAGGAAGCATTGTGAGAGTCATGTTTTTTTACTTCTCCAGTGCTTTTAACACCATCCGGCCTGCACTGCGAGGGACCAAACTGACAAAGATGCAGGCGGATGCTCCATTAGTGTCCTGGATCACCAACTATCTGACTGGACGACCACAATATGTCAGGCTACAGAACTGTGTCTCAGACATGGTAGTGAGCAACACAGGGGCCCCACAGGCGATGGACCTCTCTCTCTTCCTGTTCACCATCGACACCTCGGACTTCAGATATAACTCGGACTCCTGCCACCTGCAATTGTGGGCTGCATCAGTGAGGGTAGGGAAGCTGAATACAGAGGTGTAGTCAACGATTTTGTTGAGTGGTGTGGGTTGAATCACCTGAAGCTCAACGCTGACAAGACTAAGGAGTTAATGGTGGACCTTAATGGAGTTAATGGAGTTAAGGAGTTAATGGAGGAGAGGAACACCCCTATCCCCTGTCTCCATCAATGGTGTGGATGAGCAGTTTACCAGGGAGTATACATTTCTGGGAGTCTTCCTAGACAGCAAACTGGACTGGTCCAGGAATGCTGAGGCCCTGAACAAGAAGGGACACTGCCAGCTGTACCTTTTGGAAGGCTCCATTCCTTCAACGTATGCAGTAAGATGCTGCGGATGTTCTACCAATCGGTGGTAGCCAGTGCCATCTTCTTCGCAGCCATGTGCTGGGGCAGCGGGGGGAAGGCAGCGGATGCAAATAGGATTAACAAACTCATCAGGAAGGCTGGCTCCATCCCGGGGGCAGAGTTGAATTTGTGGGAGGTGGTCTTGGAAGAGAGGATGCTCCTCAAACTGCGGAGTATCCTGGACAATGCAGCCCACCCCCTCCGTGACACACTGGTCAACCTGAGGAGTACCTTCAGCAACAGACTGGATCCACCAAGATGCAGGACAGAACGCCACAGGAGATCCTTCTTCCCTGTGGCTATCAAACTTTACAATTCCTCCCCCTTCTGTCGTCGGGTCGGCTGAAACTGACTCCCCTCCCCCCTCCTTGCACATCCCTAATCCTTTCCACTCGTCACTTTAATTTCATGTTTCATGTATTTTGTGTTTTTATGACTGTTATGATCAATTTCCCTCCAGGGATAAAGTGCAATCGGACCGTGTCGTATCGTAAAAGTGCACCCTGGGACCACCAGAGCTAGTTTAAGCAAACTCCACCCAGTTAGACTTTTCTAAACACTGCCGTTCACTGCTCCAAAATTTTCAACACAACCGCATCTTCCTTTGCAAATATAAAAATCCATTAGGGAGCCTTTTTTCAACTCGGGTCTCTCAAGATGTGCATTTGTGCACACACCCATCTTGGGGAATTTCAGGCATACAACTATTCAATCATTTTCCATTCAGAAATATAGATACTGTATAGTCACACAGCATGGAAACAGGCCCTTTGGCCAATTCATCAACAGCAAGGTAAATGCTTCATCTAAGATAGTTCTATTTGCCCATATCTGGCCCATATTCCACTAAACCTTTCCTAGCCATGTACCTGTACAAATGTCTTTCAAATGCAGTTGTAGTACCTGCATCAAATGCCTCACCTGGCATCTCATTCCATATATCCACTACTCCAAAAAAGAAACCCAAATATTGACAAATGGAAAATTACAGGGCAAGTACACACTTGATCTGCTTCCTGTGACATACTCTCCCCACTGACGGCAAAATCCATATTCTGCAGACACCAACAGATAATTGTGGACACAGCCCAGCCCAGCCCATCACACACACCAACCTCCCTTCCAATTACTCCATCTACACTTCACGCTGTCTTGGCGAGTCCAGCAGCATAATCATGGAAGAGCCTCACCCCAGTCATTCCATCTTCTCCCATCAGATGAGAGGTACAGAAATGTGAAAGGGCACACCTCCAGATACAGAGACAGTTTCTTGCCACATGTTATCAGGCAACTGAACCATCCTACCAACAACTAGCGGTCCTGAGCTACTATCTAGCTCATTGAACACCCTTGGACTATATTTAATCATACTTTATCTTGCACTAAACAATATACCCTTTATCTTGTATCTGTACACTGTGGATGGCTGAATTGTAATCATGTTTAGTCTTTCCACTGACTGGTTAGCATGCAACAAAAGAGCTTAACACTATGCCTTGGTACATGTTAAACTAAACTAAACTTACTGGCAAAGGAGCTACCCATCAATGAGGAAAGGGAGTACAAAAATCAAATGCCCCAGCCTTTGTGAAATTGAAAAGGCCACAACCAGAGAATAAGGATCAGAAATAGAATACAAAATAGTCTGAGATAGATAAAAAGTGCTGGATTAACTTAGTGGCCCATGCAGAATCTCTGGAGAAAAGGGTCTTCTGCAGGAAATGCTGAGTTACTCCAACACTTTGTGTCTAACTTTGATATCAACCAGCATCTGCAGTTCCTTTCTGCTACAAAATAGATTTGTACACCTAAAGTGAGAAATCTTGGAAAACTTGAAGCATCTTTAGAGGATAACATCTTGGGGCACCTGAGTGGAGCATTGGAAAACAACAGCTGACATTAACCCACAAAAGGAGATTTGAGGAGGCCCAAGGAACTGCAGATGCTGGAATCGTGAACAAAACACAAAGTGCTGCAGCAACTCAGCGGGCCAGGCAGCATCGATGAAGGGAATGTGGGCGAGGAACGGGGTCAGAATTAGAGGGCAAAGGGTATTTTGGAAAATTATAGGAACAGAGATGACAGAAATAGGATTAGAGATCAAGGTGACCGCTTTATGTTCAGATTGCCATTTAACAGGGCGGAGAATAGGGACAATTCTCCATGTAACCGAGTTGGATAAGTCGGCTGACCATAAATCGATGATTGATCGGTTGAACGATACAGCATGAAACAGGCCCCTTACCCACCGAGTCCACGCCAACCATCCGTTCACATTCGTTTACACCACTTTACCATTCACTGCCTGTACATTAGGGGCAATTAGCAGAGGCCAATTAACCTACAATCCCGCACGTCTTTGGGATGTGGGAAGAAAAAGGAGCACCCGTTAGAAACCCAAGAGGTGTCCAAAGGGAGAACATGCGAACTCCACACAGACAGCTCCCAGAGTCAGGAACGAACCCGGGTCGTTGGCGCTGTGAGGCAGCAACTCTACCAACTGTACCAATAGGCTCTACCTCCTGCGCCTTTAGAGATAGACACAAAATACTGGAGTTACTCGGCGGGACATGCAGCATCTCTGGAGAGAAGGAATGTGATGTTTCGGGTCGAGACCCTTCTTCAGACTGTCCTCCGCGCCTCTAGAGACCTTCATTCCGCGTTACCCGGGCATCAGCTCTAAAGGCGAGCGCACGCTTGCCCCTGATGTGGTCACAGCTGTCTGAAGAAGGGTCTCGACACGAAACGTCACCCATTTCCTTTTCTCCAGAGATGCTGCCTGACCCGCTGAGTTTCCCCAGCATTTTGTGTCCATCTTCGGTGTAAACTGGCATCTGCAGTTCCTTCCCACACAGTATGAATTCCACCTACCGCTGTCGCCTCCTCCGTGAGCCCGCACTCGGCCGAGATCAACATCAATGACGAGGCGTCAGGCTGCCTCATTCGGGCAAAATTATCTTCCAGCAGCTGTATCTGATCTGCTTTCAAAGTTGCCAGAGGGTCGCAATTGTCGATTGCTCCACGCTGCATCGCTCCGGGTTCCAGTGCGGTCGCCTACTGGAGAGACAGAGAGAGAGAGAGACACACACACAGGCAGGGAGGGGATAGGCTGTGATGATGCTTATTTTTTAATGATCCTGAAACATAATGCCACCCCTTCAAATAAAAACGCCGCCCGCTTCTGACTACATGGTCTGTGTGTTAACGATTATCACGCACTGGTGAAATTGCCGTGAGTTGGTCCAAAAACGACACCTTTTTGCACCTTAATTGCCACAGGCACCCTATAATTACAGGTACAATCACCAAAGTTCCGCCGTTTAATTCAGCAATTACTCAAAGCGTAGTCTGGTGACCTGCAAACGCGCACCCTGTGAGAGCATGCGTCACCTCCACTGCTGTTTATACACTACATGGAAACAAGAGTAAACGACGAGCCTTGCCCAGATCTTACATCGGGGTAGCCCGCCCTCGCTGGAGGTTGCTAGGATCTATGCAAAACCGAAGCCAAGAATTGGAGCCTACGAGTTTCCCGCAGTTATTCCCAGATCTCTTTGGTTACCGAGCGCTCTGAATGTTTCCCTGTAGAACTTCCATCCAACAACAGCGAGAGAAACAAATACCGAGGGAAAACAGTGGTGGGGGTGAACTTTGGAGGTAATGCTTATGACATATTGAATCTGGCCCAAAACAAACCGCACAGAACAAGTGTCAGTTCACTTGAACATTATTCTGTTCTTGGAATCAAACAATGACACTGTAATCTGATAAAGACTCTCATTTCAATAGAGCCTTTCACCAGTTCAGGATGTTCCCAACCACTTTCCTACCAATCAAGTACGTCTGAAGCATAGACACAGTTGCCAGTGTTAATGCTTCATTCGCATTGTTCAGCAACAGAACGAAAATGCTTTGAAAATCTATTGACTTGCCTCATTTAAATGTCCCCTGTCACCCTCCATTTGGCCCACGCCACTCATTGCCAGCAGTCCCTGAAATTTTGGGTAAATATAGAAAATGCGAGAAACACTCAGGCAGTATTTGCCGGGAAAGACATTTTGTATATCTTCCATTCATTTCTCCTAAAGTACTGTATATCTCGCATTCCCCTCTCCCCTGACTCTCAGTCTGAAGAACGGTCTCGACCTGAAACTTTACCTATTCCTTTTCTCCAGAGATGCTGCCTGACCCTCTGAGTTACTCCAGCTTTTTGTGTCTGTCTTGGGTTTAAACCAGCATCTGCAGTTCCTGCCTACACGTTAGCTCAATTTCTCTTTCCACAGATCTGCTCAGGTTGATTGGGATCTATGTCAATGATTTCGATGAGAATGTTCATGGCATGATTAGCAAGTTTGCTGATGACACAAAAGTGCGTGATATTGAAGATAGTGCATCTGTAGAAGTATGTTGGAGTATTCGGTGATATGATAAATTTCTAAGAAAGCAGAGGCATTGGTGTGCCTTTGTGATGATTACGTCTATATGCTGGGCTCAGGCCAGGTCATCAGACATGTTAATGTCCAGCAACTTGATGTTGCTAGCTTTTGCCACTCTTATCCCAGCACTGGAGACTGGCATATAGTATCTGGATTTCACCTTTCTGAAGTCAACAGAAAATTCATTAATTTTGTTGACATTGGGTGAGAGGTTGTTGTTGTGACATCACTCAACCAGATATAAACCAGCATCTGCAGTTGCTTCTTATTAAATATTTGTAATGGTGAATTATACCTGCTATTTTCTCCAACAGCTTTTTAAATTGCAGGTTTATGCTGTGTTGAGTTTTGATTAGATTTACATTAAATCTGTGGCAGGGTTGTGTGCTGTTACTTTGTACAAGGGGAAATCAGGTGGCACAAGTCATACAGCACATCACTTCCAGATGAGCTCAACAATTTTTATGCATGCTTTGAAAGAGAGAACAATGACACACCTCCATGAGACCCCAAGGCCCTTGACGATGCTGTGATCTCCGTCTGAGACAGTCTGGCATCTTTCCAGAGGGCACACCTGACCAAGTGTTAAAGGCCTATCTGGATCAACGTCATACTCAGCTGAGACTCTCGAGTGTGTTCTGAGGTTCCAACGTGCTTCAAAGTATCAGTTATCATACCGGTACCCTAGAAGAGCATGGTGACCTGCCACAATGACTACCATCGGGTAGCGCTTACATCCTTTATAATGGAGTACTTCAAAACGTTGATTTAGGGTACAAATCAACTCCAATCTCGCAAATGACATGGATTCACTTCAATCTGCCTATCAAGATTGTTAGCAGGTGCTATTTCATTGTTTCTCCTCTGGACCTTCTGGATAACAGGAACACATATATCAGGCTGCTGTCCACCATAGCTGGTTCAGGATTCAACACAATCATTCCCTCCAAAAACATATCCAACCTCCAATACCTTGTCCTCTGCAATTGGATCCATACTTCCTCATATGCAGATCGCAATTAATGAGGATCAGTGGAAGCTGTTTCGTTGCATGCTATCCACTGATCAAAAAGACTATACATGATTACAATCTAGCCAATGCGGGATAAAGGGTATAACCTTTAGTGTGGGATAAAGTCCATTAAAGTCTGAATAAAGATAGTCCAAAGGTCTCCAATGAGGTAGTAGAAAGGACCACTCTCTAGGTGGTGAGAGGACAGTTCAGTTGCCTGACAACAGCTGAGAAGAAACTGTCCCTGAATCTATACCCATGACTGTGTGGCTAAATCAGTCTTAAGACTTTAGACTTTGGGGATACAGCGCAGAAACAGGCCCTTCGACCCACCGAGTCCTTGCCGACTAGCATTCACCCCATCCACTGGCACTATCCTACACACTTTACAATTTACATTTTTTACTGAAGCCAATTAACCTACAAACCTTTCCATGCTGTATGTCTCTATGACTCTATATCCATAAACAGCAGAACGAGCAGTGCCATTTGACAAACTAAGCACCACCCGCCCACTATGGAAGAGAGTTCAGTTCCCAATCCGAGCTCATCAGTCTCTCAGTACTCACTACACTGGAATGGTGTCACCTCATCTCTGATCATGGGGAACTATCTAAGACTGATCTTCGCACAAAGATGCTGGAATCTGAAGAACATTCCTTGGCAATACCAGATCGTATGCTTTTCCTGAATGCAATGACACAAATCAATGAATATTATGAAAATCAAGGTACTTACCACTGCTAACATATGTCTGAAAAATGTGCTGCTTCAAATTCCACCTGGTTGGTTTGTTTCTGACCAAGCTTTATGGTGAACTTCTGCTGCAAACAAGGAAATGCAAACACAGAACATTTACATAGATTGCTTTGTGGTAAAACAGGCTGTGCGGGGTGGGTGTGGACCATTTCACAATTATAAGCAATCTTGAACACTTATCAATGTGAGAGATGTTCATACAGCTCTCAGCAGCTGGGGCAGGGTGATAATGGCTGATCTGCTGCCCAACTTGTGGGGTTTATTATATCGCTGATACCAGGGAACGAGATCAATTTAGGCACAAGGAAACACAGATGCTGGTTTACCCAAACAATGCTGGTTTACAAAAACAATAACTCAGTGGGTCAGGTAGCATCTCTGGAGATAGACCCAAAGTGCTGGAGTAACTCAGCGGGTCAGGCAGCTTCTGAAGAAAAAGGATAGGTGACGTTTTGGTTGAGGACTCTCCTTTAGACCTTTTTTGTCCAGAGAGGCTGTCTGGTTCGTTGAGTTACTCCAGCACATTGTGTCACTTCGGTATAAGCCAACATCTGCAGTTCTTTGTTTCATAACCTCTGGAGAACATGGATAGGTGATATTTCTGGTCGGGGCTCGTCTTCAGAATGATTGTACAGTGGAGGAGAAAGCTGGAAGAGCGGTGGGAGTGGAACAAAGCCTGGCAAATGATAGGCGGATACAGTTGTACGTGTTGAACCAGGCAACTGTGACTTGAAGCTTATAGCTGTATTGAAGCTCAAGGGGGAAAGCCTTCTGATTTTTTTATTGTAGGAGTACATTGTGCTTCAATTCAGACATTTGGTGGAGAACATTTTGTCTTGCAGACGTTGGGTATAAACCCTTTTCTCATGTATGCTTCAGTGGAAGTGTTGATAATGGCCTGGAGCTCAGTCTTTGAATGAGTGTAAACACAGGCAATATTGATGCACAGGCACGTAGTAATTCCAGCTAATTTATACATAACAAATTCACCAAAACACAGACTGCATCAGCTGTTCTGTTAAGGGGAGAAAATTTGCAGTTAAAGTCCAATTCCACGTACTTGAGCGCAGAAGGATCTAACTTTCCAGTGTTAGAGTCTACAGAATGGTTATTGAACAGCCAAGTAGGACTTTAAACTGAAGCTTCCTCTATTGTCTCAGGTGCGTGTTGAAGATACTATGATGATACAGGAGCTCCCCAACTTATGTAAGGGTTACGACCCGTGGACCCTTGCGTAAGTCAAATGCTACGTAAGTCAGAAACAGAGTGCTACTATGCACATGTAAATTTAGTACATGTCGCAGAGACTACGTGGGGGCATCCACATAAACAACCGACATGCTTGCTGAAATGGCCGCATGTGTAGTAACGCACTGCTCCTGAAACTCGCAACTTAGAAATAAAGTGGTGGGCTTAAAGAAGTGCTTATATAAGTGTAAGTTTAAGTAAGTCACCTATTACGTAAATTGGGGAGTGCCTTATTAAGAATGGAAAGGACATTGTGTACTCCAATGTCGACTGTCCATTTCCTTCCACGTTTGCTGCCTGGTCTGTTGAGTTCCTCCGGCAGCTCTCCTATTTTTGCACTGGATTCCAGCATCCTCGGTCTTGGCCGAGAACAAACGGGAACCATTGGGGACTAAATGGAATACTTTGTAAATTTGTCGGCACCCTGTCTGCGGTGACTCTTTGCATACTTGTGTATGTAAAACAATGAATTTCACTGTGACATGTCACATGTGATAAGAGAGTATTATTCATTCATTCATTCATTCATTCATTCATTCACAGAATGTGTGAGACAAAAGGATTGAGGAGTTGTAAAATGTGAAGCTAGAGGAAGGAACATATGTGGAAGGAGGGGGAGATGGAGAACTAAGTGTAAGTCCAAGTGGGGCATAGGGGAGAGTGGGTGGGGAGAAAGGAGAAGAACAAGTGCAAGTGTACGGCGAAACACTTGTTACAAAGTGTTCAGCAGTCTGGTGGCAGGAGTGATATTTCAGTGATACTTGCCTCCTGGCTTCTGCTGAACAATTTGTGAGGCCTTTCAAAGCTTCCTGATAGCTGCCTTTAGACAGTCTATAACACTGATAAATTGTGCATCCTTTCAGAGGTGTGTCTCCTCACATGTGTTGTTCTTACATGAGGAGAATAGATGGGGTGAGTTTTTTTCCCTAAGATAGAATCAAAAACTAGAGGGCTTAGGTTTAAAGTGAGAGGGGAAAGATCTAATAGGAACCTGAGAGGTAACTTTTTCACGCAGAGGATGGTGGGTATGTTGAACAAGATTGTTGAGGTAAATAGCTGAGGCAGGTACAACAACAACATTTAAAATATATTTGGATTTGTACATGGATAGGAAAGGTTAACAGGGATATGGGCCAAACATGGCTAAATGGGACTTGCTGAGATGGGGCATCTTGGTCGATCTGCGTGGGCAAGTTGGGATGAAAGACCTGTTTCTGTGTTGTACGACTCTATGACTCTCTATTAACAATTTGGTCTTTGCACAACAAGCAATATAGGTTTGGCACACCGAAAGTGGTGGTCCAATTTTTAGGCAACTTAGCTTCAGGGAAGACAATTTCAGTTGAATGTGAACCCAAGCCAACAGCAATATGGCTGACCATAAAGTGGCCTTACAAACCATTCACTTCAAGGGCAATATAGGATGGATACTAGTGCCAGTGACACCATTGCTAATGACTGCTATGTATATTCCAGCTGACCATTCTGCTACCCATTATTTCTATGCAAGAAACTAGAATTTCACATCAGGGATCTGGGTGTACACATACTACATATAAGCACTGAAGATGTCAGAACGAGCCAAGTTATGACTGCAAACGTGGCTACAACACGCACAGGGCAGGATTGGTTGCCACACAGCTCCAGTAACCAACTTTGAAACCAATGCTGTCTGTGTGGAGTTTGCATGGTCTCCCTGTGACCCTGTGGGTCCCCTCAGATGTTCCAGTTTCCTCTCTCATCCAAAAGACAAGTTGATTAGTAAGGTTCATTGGAGTTTGTAAATTGCCCACGGTGTAGGTGGATGAAAGGAGAATCAGAGTGGAGTTGATAGGTACGCGAGAGATAATAGTTGAAGGTATTGGATTCCTTGGTGAGCCAGCATTGAAACGATCGGCCAAATCACCTTTTTCTTTATTGTAATATGAGAAACCAGGGGAAATGGCCTCTTCTCCAATTTCTAGGCTAAGTAAAACAGTTGCCCTAATGAATGGATGAACGCATGGAGAATTCTTGGGCCTGATCCAAAGGGGCTTCTAGTTGAGAGGAACTGCAGGAATCTTTGATGGTTGACAGCAGGGTTAGTTGTGCAGATTGTGCCATGACAAGCCGCAGAAAGCTTTCTTCAGCAAGTAGATGACAGGTGCCAGACCCACCCATTGTGCCTTTGATTTATATTTTAAGGAATAATTATCATTCATAATGTTGTCTGTAAAAAGCTGTTTGACCACAGCAGAAATATTTTAGCGTGTTGTTCCATATTATCAAAAAAACATTTAGGAAATATCTTTGAAGTGTTTAACTGACGTATTTTGATCCTCTTGCCTCAGAGAAAAACCTTTGCTGCAGGAGACAGGGGCAATCTATTTTCATTTTTGTTTATACTTGCAAATTCCATAAAGCCCCTGTTTGACTTTGTGCAGCTGCATTTGCTAAAAACAGCAATAATCATTTTCTAAATTCTTTAAATTACTTGTTCACCCTCAATCACCCCCCCGCCCCTCCTCCCCTCATCAATTCTACAATCTCTAAGAAACAATTTTACATCAGATTTTTGTGCCTAATATATTTATAGTAAGAACTGCAAGTGTTCTCCAGGGATTCTCCCAACTTTCCACCTGTAAATTAATTGACTTTGGTAAAATGGTAAATAGTCCTTAGTGTGTAGAGTAGTGTACAGGTGATTGCTTGTCGACATGGATTCGGTGGGCCGAAGAGCCTGTTTCCGTGCTGTATCTCTAGAAGTCTAAAAAAAATCAAAAAATGTTGGTGGAAGTTTGCTGAAACTAAAAGAGCCCAGGGCACAGGAAGATTAAATCTTTGCTTTAAGGTGGGAGGAGGAAACTTAGAAGGCCATGGGGCTAAAGGGCCTGTTCCTGTGCTGTACTGTTCAATGGTGTATGTCCTAAATGCATTAAGATAGGGTGTAGGTACATCAAACAAGGCAGTTGTTGATTTGTAAGGCAAACACTTAACTTATTTATGAATTGAGGTTTTAAGTCCCTACTGCAGGTTGTGTTCCAGCCAGTGATACACCATGTGACAATTGTCCAGTAAAGGTCACAGTACAAGCAAACATATTTGTTTTTCAGATAATTTCACTCAGGTTTCATGAAGAAGGCATGTCAGCACTTCTACTTTCTCACATGTTTAAAGTGATTTGGTATATCTCCGAATACTCTAAAAAACATCTACATATGTACTGTTGAAAGTACCCTGACTAGTTGCATCATGGCCTGGTACAGCAATACCAATGTAAGGAGCTGCAGAGAGTTGTGGACTCAGTCCACAATGGTGAGCCCTCCCCACCATTGAGGCCATTTACATGAGGCACTGCCTCAACAATCAGCAGCTATCAAGGATCCCCTCCATGCATACCATGCCGTCATCTCACTGCTACCATCGGGCAGGAGGTACAGAAGCCTGAATTCCCCCAGTCCATGTTCAAGAACAGCTGCTTTTATACACCTATAAGGTTATTGAACCTGCATAAACCCTAATCCCACCTCAACAATGAGGTACCATGTCACAACTCTCGCACTGCCTGGGGCACGATTTTTGTAAAAGTTGTTTTTTTATGCTAATATCTTGTTTTTTGCAGTCATCTTTCCTTTGGAAATTATATCTATAGTTGACATATAATTTGTCTTTGTCTGAATGGGATGTGCCTGTGATGCTGTTGAAAGCAAGATTTTCCATTGTAACTGTACCATATTTGTACAACTTGACTCGACTTGATTTAGTTATTATCTGTCCAGTCACACTCTGACTCTTTTTATCCAATATTTTAACAATTAGACAAGGACTACCGCAGGACTAAATTATGTTCGTTTTTGCAGGGGCACACCCTTAATGTCCTTAGGCAAGTGTATGCAAGTGCGGATGCATAATCTCATATAGATTGCTGATTATCTCTGTGTCTCTGCTTGCCCACCCCTTTACTGTGAACACACCCCTCCAACTAAGTGTTGACAGCTATTTTTTAGTTCTTCTTATAATGGCTGTAACACAGTACGCTTTGGAACAGTTCCATCTAAGACCACAAGAAATAGCAGGTTGTAGTCCGATGGCCCAGTCCATCATGCAAACCGACCTCCGTTCCATTTGACTCCATCTACACTTCACACGGCCTCGCAAGACCACCAGCATAATCAAAGACCAGTCTCACCCTGGTCATTCCCTCTTCTCCCCTCTCCTTATCAGGCAAGAGGTACAGAAGTGAGAAAACGCACAATTCCAGATCTAGGAACAGGTTCTTCCCAGCTCTAACCAGGCAACTAATTGGTCGCCCAATTATAGGAAGGATGTCAACAAAATAGAGAGGGTATGAGGAGATTTACTCGAATGTTGCCTGGGTTTCAACAGCTAAGTTACAGAGATAGGTTGAATAAGTTAGGTCTTTATTCTCTGGAGCGCTGAAGGTTAAGGGTGGACTTGATAGAGGTCTTTAAAATGATGAGAGGGATAGACAGAGTTGATGTGGACAAGCTTTTCCCTTTGAGAGTAGGGAAGATTCAAACAAGAGGACATGACTTTAGAAGTAAGGGACAGAAGTTTAGGGGTAACATGAGGGGGAACTTCTTTACTCAGAGAGTGGTAGCGGTGTGGAATGAGCTTCCAGTGGAAGTGGTGGCGGCAGGTTCGTTGGTATCATTTAAAAATAAATTGGATAGGCATATGGTGAGAAGGGTATGGAGGGTTATGGTATGAGTGCAGGCAGGTGGGACTAAGGGAAGAAAGTTGTTCGGCACGGACTTGAAGGGCCGAGATGGCCTGTTTCTGTGCTGTAATTGTTATATGGTTATATGGTTATATGGTAACTAAACCATCCTCTCACCACTCGAGAGCGGTTCTGATGTTACATCTACTCTACTGGAGCCCTTTGAACTCTCTTTAATCAGACTTTATTGGACTACACAATGGTTTGAAGGTCTCTACTAAGGTAGATGGGTGGTTAGGACTGCTCTCTAGTTAGCAAGAGGATCTTTAAGTTACACTAATTATTATACCCTTTATCCTTTATCTGTACACCGTGGATAGCTTGATTGTAATCATGTATAGTCTTTCCCTGACTGGATAGTATGCAACAAAAAACTTTTCACTGTACCTCAGTACATGTGACACGAATAAAATAAACCAAACTAAGTTAACTTTAACTCCTGGAATCCCCAGGCCAAGAGTCATGAGTCAAGTCAAGTGACATATGGCAATTAATAATAATAATAATAATAATAATAATAATATAAAACTTTATTTTTCCGTTAGGAACTTTGGTTTCATATGTACTGACAATGGAACAAGGAAATTCTTACTTGCAGCAACTCAACAGGCCTATAAACCCATAGCACACGATAATATACAATAATTTAAAAAAAATCATTACATTAATGACCATAATACTACGTAACCATAATACTACAAAAGTGAAGTCCATAGTGCAACCAAAGAGACAATCAAAGACAATCCAGGAGGTTTGCAAAATCTTTCCTGAACAAGAATGATGGAGCCTTATTTTAATATGTACTGTACTTATATAGGCAGAATATGATTCCACACAAAATCCTTCATTGCTATCTCCACCGGTTGGGAGCTCATTGTTTTCACAGCGAAATGTGCCAATGCTACTGAATTAGACTCTGAGTCAGATGTCTTGTCCTCCCCATTATGCTGATGCTATTAATTCCTGTTGAAATATTTGACTATTCACAGCACTGGGCTTACAGCTGGAGAGGCATTAGCTACAGCTGTTGTGTGTTAGGAATCAGGATGATAGAACAGTAGAACTGCAGCACCTCCAGGCTCAGGTCTGCCGTCAAAATATAAGCCCAGAAAGCAATGCTTTTATAAAGCAGAGTTTGCCTGCATTTTGTAGACAAAAGGAACTGCAGATGCTGGTTTGTCAAAAAAGGCACAAAATGCTAAAGTAACTCAGCGGGCCATGCAGCATCTCTGGAAACATGGCTAAGCGACATTTCAGATAAGGACCCATCTTCAGACTGATTGTAATAGGGGGGTGAAAGATGGAAGAGAAGTGAATGGGGAAAGCCCAGGAAAGAAAAGTCAGTATGGGAATGGGAAGAGGAGTTAAAAGCAACCAGGAGATCCAGCAGGCCTTGGCGGACTGAACGCGTATTCGATGAAATGGTCACCCAGTCTATATTTGTTTTCGCCAATGTAAAAGAGGCCACATCAGGAGCACCTTAAGCAGTAAATGAGGTACGAAGAGGTCCACATAAACTTCTGTCTCACCTGGAAGGAGTGCTGGGGTTCTTGAGTAGGACCTCCTCCATTGTCATAATGAGGCCACATGCAAGCTGAAGGAACAGCACCTCTTATTCAGCTTGTGTACGAAAATGATCCCAGGAATGATTTGGTTAACATATAATGAGCATTTGAAGGCACTGGGCTTGTACTCGCTGGAATTTAGAAGGATGAGGGGGGGGGGGACATCATTGAAACTTATCAAATAGTGAAAGGTCTGGATAGAGTGGATGTGGAGAAAATGTTTCCACTAATGGAAGAATCGAGAGAACCAGTGCCCACAGCCTCAGAACAAAAGGACATGCCTTTAGAAAAGAGATGAGGAGAAATGTCTTTAGTCAGAGGGTGGTGAATATGTGTGATTTCATTGCCACAGAAGGTTATGGAGGCCGTTAATGGATTTTGTTAAGATGGAGATTGACAGATTCGGATTAGCAAGGTTGTCAGGGGTTATGAGGAAATGGCAGGAGAATGGGGTTGAGAGGGAAAGATAGATGAGCTATGATTGAATGGCGGAGTAGACTTGATGGGCCGAATAGCCCAATTCTGCTCCTTAAACTTATGAACTTATATTAAACTTGTTCAGCCACATTCTGAATCTCCACTTGTCCATTGTCCATTAACATTCCAGAAGTCAACACCCATGTGGACAAGCAGAAAAAAAGAAAAACCTCTTGATATCTAAATTTTGTTTATAATTTCAGTGAAACCATGTCATAGAATCATAGTGATACAGTGGGGAAACAAGCCCTTCGGCCCAACCCGCCCACACTGCCAATCTTTCCTCCTCTCAGCTTTGAGTTATGCCCTCTATGGTAAAAACAGAGTTTACTTTTACAGCAAATAATTTATTGTGCTATTGGATGCTGAGGGAGCAATGCTAAGTAGCTTTCAATGTGGATATAAACTCGCCAAACCCAGGAATGATTGAGCTGTCCATTTCTTATTACAGCTTCAGCTGCAGCTTCTCAGAAATAAATTCCTGAATTGCTTTGTGTCATAAATGTCTGGAACCTATTGCTTCACTGTTAAAAAATTATTGTTGCACTTGCAGCTTGGTGTGGAATCTGCTTGCAATCCAATCCTTGAATTGTTTAAAACAACTTGATCTGGAATTTGCCAGCTTACTTTCACAGAGTGATAGGCTAGGAGTGAGCTATCGCACTTCTCTTTGCAAACTCTGCCTTTTTCAACTGCATCATGACTGGCTTGTTCAATGTCAAATGAACAAGAGCTTTTTGAACCACAGTATCGAAGTATATCATGGCTTATCCATGTCCTCTCAAATCATAGACGTCATTGTGGACTTCCAAAAGAAGAGAACGTTTTAATTTCTGACTATCTGGCATTTTTCATGCCAAATTTTTATTTTGTGATCTGAATTCCAATTTTTATACTGCGTTCCACTGGTTTATCAATAAATGGTTGTGGATAATTAGTTCAGTAACAAGACAACTATGCTACTGCTCATCATAATGTGGTTGCTGCATATTACCTGGACTCGAGGGAGGGAACTGTGCATCTGTAGCAGAATGGAGAATGTAAATCTTATTGTGATGAGACCTACGAATATCCAACAATATTCAATTTTCCTGGTTTCTGCAAATTAAATGTTCAGCCCCACCACGACCCTGAGTAACCAAAGAAAATCATGTCAAGGACAATAGTTTAAAGGAGATGTGCGGGCATTTTTTTTACACAGAGTGTGGTGGATGCCGGGAACACCCGTCCAGAGGTGGTGGTGGAGGCAGATATGATAGCAGCGTATAAGAGGCTTTTGGATATACACATGGATAAGATCATGTGCAGGCACAGGAGGTTAGTTTATCTTGGCATCAAGTTCAGCATGTACACATAGGTTGGTGGGTATGTGGAACAAGCAACCAAAGACAATAGTTGAGGAAGGTGCTATAATAATATATAAAAGGCATTGGGGAAGGTACATGAATAGGAAATGTAGAGGGATATGGGCCAAATGTGGGCAGGTGGCTCCAGTGTCGATGGAGTGCCTTGGTCGGTGTGGGTAAGTTGGGCCAAAGGCCTGTTTCCATACTGTATAACTCTACAACATTGTGCACTGATGGGCTTGTTCCTGTGCTGTGTGTTCTATGTTCCTGTGTATTAATATATTCTTGCAAATACTGCTGAAGTCTTAATATTTCAGTGTATTATGATAGTACATTTCACTCTGTGGTGAGTCATGCAAGTACCATGTGTATATCTGTATGTGCTGTGTGTGTACACCATGATATATATTCCTGTACATTGTGGGTATGTCACTGGATATGTACAAGTATATATGAAGTAGTCTATACAGTAAAATTGTATTTCTAACTTACCATTGCCAACTATATTGAGCATGAATATCACCAAATATATT
Source organism: Raja brachyura (assembly GCA_963514005.1). The sequence goes on from OY740781.1 coordinate 140,120,423, forward strand.
TTTGTTTGCTGAGAATGAAACTGAACAATCAGACAGTCAAAAAGCAGGTTATTGTGAAGTTGTGAAATCATTTTATTCACATTATTTAAACTCTTTCTACAGATCATTGCTTGGCCATATGTACAGCGATAACATTGTGGTCAAGCAGAGATACAGAAAACAAAATACCTCAGAGGTTCCCAGAGTGTGGCAGGCATTATAAAGTGTATGGAGAGCACAATAATTTCCATGTTACTGTTATACTAAACGGATGTCTGGAGAACCTCTAAACTAAAGTATTCTCCAGGTTGTAAAGCACCATACACTCAGCTTGTTTTTTTGGGTAATGCTGTGCTGAGTAATGATACTATATTCCCTTCCGGTATCCATGTCGAAGAATACATTTTGACTGCATGCCAAACATCACCAAGGCTCAGGGTTCTCCCAATATGGTCAAACAATTATCTGTTCCCGAGTATAAAGCAAAAGGGACCAGTGTTGCCAGGTTTTTGTTTCGATCTATCCAGGCTTTTATGGAAAGTAAGCCTCTAATTCCATTTGTATGGAATTCAAGCATATTATTGAAAGCAGGCATAAGAAACTGCAGACGCTGGTAGGAAGGAAAATGTCAGGTTTCCACTGAGGTGTAAAACACTGGTTCTTTGCTGTGAAACTAATCTCACTGCCACACTCTCTTCCTGTAACCTTGCATCGACATGAAATATTTAACCTCTCTCCACTTAAAAGCTACAGTGGACTCTCGTCTATTTCTGGTTTTAAAACATATAAACCTGCACGTCTGTGCAATGTAGGAGGAAACCAGAGCATCCGAGGGAAACCTTGAAATCACAGGAAGTCAGACCGCAGTTACATGCAAACTCCACACAGACAATAGACAATAGGTGCAGGAGTAGGCCATATGGCCCTACAAGCTAGCACCGCCATTCAATGTGATTATGGCTGATCGTCCATAATCAGTACCCCATTCTTGCCTTCTCCCCATATCCCCTGACTCTGCTATCTTCAAGAGCCCTATTGAGCTCTCTCTTGAAAGTTTACAAGGAACCGGCCACCACTGCCCTCTGAGGCAGAGAATTCCACAGACTAACAACTCTGTGTGTGAAAAAGTGTTTCCTCATATCCGTTCTAAATGGCTTACCCCTTATTCTTAAACTGTGGCCCCTGGTTCTGGACTCCCCCAACATCGGGAACATGTTTTCTGCCTCTAGTGTGTCCAAACCCTTAATAACCTACACTACTCTCCCTCAACAGCAAGAATGTCCTTCCTCAAATTTGGAGACCAAAACTGCACACAATACTCCAGGTGTGGTCTCACTAGGGCACTGTACAACTGCAGGACTTCCTTGCTCCTATACTCAACTCCTCTTGTTATGGAGGCCAACATGTAATTCACTTTCTTCACTGCCTGCTGTACCTGCATGCTTACTTTCATTGACTGTTGAACAAGGACCCCCAGATCCCGTTGTATTTCCCCTTTTCCCAACTTGACACCATTTAGATAATAATCTGCCAAAGTGGATAACCTCACATTTATCCACGTTAAACTGCATCTGCCATGCATCTGCCCACTCACCCAACCTGTCTAAGTCACCCTGCATTCTCATAGCATCCTCCTCACAGTTCACACTGCCACCCAGCTTTGTGTCTTCTGCAAATTTGCTAATGTCACTTTGAATACCTTCATCTAAATCATTAGTATATATTGTAAATAGCTACGGTCCCAGCACCGAGCCCTGCGGTACCCCACTAGTCACTGCCAGCCATTCCGACAGGGACCCGATAATCCCTACTCTTTGTTTCCTGTCTGCCAACCAATTTTCTATCCATGTCAGCACTCTACCCCCTATATCATGTGCCCTAATTTTGCCCACTAATCTCCTGTGGGACCTTATCAAATGCTTTCTGAAAGTCCAGATACATTACATCCACTGGCTCTCCCTTGTCCATTTTCCTAGTTACATCCTCAAAAAATTCCAGAAAATTAGTCAAGCATATTTTCCCCTTCGGAAATCCATGCTGACTCGGACTGATCCTGTAACTGCTATCCAAATATGCTGCTATTTCATCTTTTATAATTGACTCCAGCATCTTCCCCACCACTGATAGGCTAACTATAATTTTATAATTCTCTGTTTTCTCTCTCCCGCCTTTCTTAAACAGTGGGATAACATTACCCTCCAATCCACAGGAACTAATCCTGAATCTATAGAACATTGGACAATGATCACCAATGCATCTACAATTTCTAGAGTCACTTCCTTAAGTACCCTGGGATGCAGACCATCAGGCCCTGGGAATTTATCAGCCTTCAGTCCCATCAGTCTACCCAACACCATTTCCTGACTAATGTGGATTTCCTTCAGTTTCTCCGTCACCCCAGACCCTCTGGCCACTAGTACATCAGGAAGATTGTTTGTGTCCTCTTTAGTGAAGATGGATCCAAAGTACCTGTTCAACTCATTTGTCATTTCCTTGTCCCCATAATAAATTCACCCGTTTCAGTCTTCAAGGATCCAACTTTGGTCTTAACTAATTTTTTCATCTTCACATACCTAAAGAAGCTTTTACTATCCTCCTTTATATTCTTGGTTAGCTTACCTTCGTCCCTCATCTTTTCTCCCCGTATTGCCTTTTTAGTTATCTTCTGTTGCTCTTTAAATGTTACCCAATCCTTTGGCTTCCCACTCATCTTTGCCATGTTGTAGTTCTTTTTTATTTTTATACTGTCCCTGACTTTCCTTGGAATCCTTGGATTCTTTGGAATGAACAGATCCTGCACCTTCTGTATTATTCCCAGAAATATCTGCCATTGTTGTTCCACTGTCATCCCTGCTAGGGTATCTTTCCAGTCAACATTGGCCAGCTCCTCCCTCATGGCTCCGTAGTCCCATTCAACTGTAATACTGACACCTCTGACTTGCCCTTCTCCCTCACAAACTGTAGATTTTACTTCGGAGTCACGTGAGTGACTTGTGAAGACCCCGCCAGGCACGCATGCGCGACATATCGTCGACCGCATGCGAGCGACAGGCAGGGAGGAGCGTTGCTCCTCTACTGCTGGGACCTGCAGGTAAGTAAAACACTAACCTGCGGTCTTTTTCTTCTAGGTGGCCCTGTCGCAGGGTCTCGCAGCCGCCTCGGATCTGACTGCTGCGGCAGTCAGCGGCGGCTCCAATAGTTGGAGTCGGGAAGCCCGTTGACCCAGGAGGGTCCGGGCTCATACACTCGCCGGCGGAGGACGGCAGAGGCAGCCCGACTCCACACCGCAGCCCGCAGGGGACGCCGCGGGCGAAAAGGAATGGGGCTTGCCGGCTCGCTGTCAAAAGTTCGCGACGGCAGCGCGGCAGCCCCGACTCTACACCTCAGCCCGCGGGGAACACCGCGGGTTGGCGGTGTACATGTAGGCGTGGGGCTTGCAGGCTCGCCGTTCAAAGTAGGAACGGTAGAGCGGCAGCCCCGACTCTACACTGCAGCCGTGGGGGATACTGCGGGCTGGCGGTGTGCATGCAGGAGTCGGGCTTGCAGGCTCGCCGTCAGAAGTTTCAACGGCGGAGCGGCAGCCCCGACTCTACACCACAGCCCGCGGGGGTGATACTGCGGGCTGGCGGTGTGCATGTGGTGTAGGGCTTGCTGTGCTTGCCATGGGCAGCAGCCCGACTCTACACCGCAGCCTGCAGGGGTTCTGCGGGTTGCTGGCATTCAGGGAGAAGCAGGCTTGCAAGCAAAGGCAGCCTGACTCCACACTGCAACTGCAGGGATTCTGTGGCCTGGCTACATTAAAGTGCCCTGCTACTCTAGGGTATGCATTGTCTTCAAGAAGTTCCGACTGCCAACATATAAAAGTTATTAAAGCATGAGAGGCTGGTCACCATACTTCTTAAAGACCCTCAGGTAAGATACTAACTTTGAATAGCTAAGCGTCTGTATTCGAGTTTGCTTACAGAGGGATGGAGACCAGAATGAAGGCAGCGAAGCAGGTCTCCAAGGGCCGTGCGACTTCAGATGGGAGTCAGCGGCCACCATTCCAGAAGAACGCGGAGGTCGGGGAGCCCTGCGCAGCCAGGACCCGTCTCTCCACCACGGCTGACCATGGGGCCGCAAAATGGTGGAGCACCGCGTGGGAGCAGGATGGGCAAGACCTGGACTCCCTACCACTCTCACCTATGCATAGTGACTGTGGGGCAAAGGTGCGTAAACATGTGACCCGCTCGGCGGCTCGTTTTGTCTCTCCTACTATGCAGGTATCAGAGATGGGGAGAGCTGCGCACGGGTCATGCCCCGCTGCAGTGGGAGGCATCGACATACCGCCGGGGGTAACCTGCTAGACTGCAGGCCGGTGATGGACCTGCTGGAAATCGGGGAGCCCTGCAGGAGCAGGAGGTACCGGTGTCCACCGGAACAGGCTGCCGGAGCGCAGACCGGTGGCAGCAGTTTACGGCTAGGCAACCCCATTGCTACGGGTAACGCCGGCTATGCGCCCTCATGGACCCGTGTGGTTAAGGGTGACGGCAAGCCTGCACGGACAGCGGAGCCGGTATTGGGGACCGGTACCGATCCTTCCCTCTGCCTTCCCACCAGGCAGAGGTGCCGCTTAGGTCCAAACGACGGCGGACTAGCGGTATGTCCGTGCAGGAGTCGTACAGCCTGCGGGAGCAGGAGGTACCGGCACTGCACCGGAACAGGCTGCCGGAGCGCAGACCGGTGGCAGCAGAATACGGTTAGGCAATCCCGTTGCTGCGGGTAAAGCCAGCCAAGCGCCGTCACAGACCCCTGGGGGTGAGGGTGACGGTGTGCCTGCACGGACCACGGACCGGTATTGGGGACCGGTTCCGACTCCTTTCCTCTGCCTGCTCGTCAGGTAGAGAGGCCGCTAAGGTCCGAGGGATGCCGGGCTAGCGGGTTGTCCGTGCGGAAGTCGTTCAGCCCCGCAGGAGCGGGTGCTGACGAGTACCTGTCAGCCACTTCGTTGAGGTGTGACCTACTGGCAGAAGCCCCAGCGACTCATCAGGGCCTGGGGAAGTCGACCTGTTGTCCGTGTGTAGCGGCAGCGGTCGCATGGCTAGGATGGAGCTAATGGTGGAGCAACTATATCAGCAGGACCTGGGTCGGCAAGAGCAGGAGTCTCAGCGGTCTGGGAGTTCGGATCATGACCACCACCTTCAATCTCACCTTCGTCCATCGGGAGTGCTAGCATTCAACAGATGGCCGATTTGACAAAGCAGCGGCAGCAGAAGAGCCCACTGCTCTCGATCCAGAAGAAGAAGTTGGAGGTGTCGAAAATCCGAAACCTGTTTTCAGGGGTACCGCTGCACTCTACATTGGCAGTAAGTATTAATTCTTGACGACACACCAGTTCCTAGACCAGGTGCTTTCAGAAACACGGAGAAGTACAAGGATCCTGGAAACTGTGTTACCCTGAACGTCCCGAGGGTCGACTCAGCCATCTGAGGGAACATAATTTCCAATGCGAGGGAACAAGAGATGAAGAGGCAGAAAATTCTGAAGCTATTGGCGTCGGGCATCACGGCGCTCATCAGGACCCTCGATGGGGCAGGTGCATCCGCAGAGCAGCAGGATGCTCTAGCCCTCCTGTGTAGCACACTTCGGGAAACTGTTTTAGTCAGAGCTCCATCCGGCCCGACATTAACCCTGAATTTGCTGGGTTGGGTCGTACCTCCACCACACCTCCAAGACAGCTGTTTGGGGAGGACCTGCCCAAGCCGGTCAAAGACGAGGCCATCAAGAACACATCCGCACCAGCTCCCCAACAGCAGAAGCCTTGTTAGGGCAGAGCCAGCATAGACTACCTCACCACACACCAGCTGCAGGAACAAGGATTTACCGAGGCGATCGAGCAGCACCCAGCAAAGAAGGAATACTAGAAACCAGAACGTCAGGCTCGCCGGTAACCATGGAGGTAAGGGGGCCTGGTTCTCTTGGAAGTGCTGCATGCATAACCTCACAAGTAGGAGGGAGGTACATACATTCTGCGGCTCTGTTTGTCACTATCCAGGGAACAGAGCTATAGCCATAATAGATTCATGTAACAGCCTTGCTTGCGCCAGGGAACTGACTTTCGACATGCTGCTAAGCTATGGGTAAATTGGAGCTACATTCCAGCCACATAATTGGGTCGTTACGCTATCAAAGCTTGGGTGAATAAGCAAAATCTCGGCATGTATAGCGAATGCTTACAATTACGAGCTTAAGCAGCTGCCAATCCAAGCATAATTGAGGTACAACGGTGGATTAGCAATGGTTGTGATTGTTAAATCCCATCATTACATCAAACCTAGTAGTCGCGTTACAAACCGACGCAAGCGCCGAGGGCTGGGGAACTACTGACACCATTCCAGGTGGGGCGGTAAATGGGATTGCATGAGTCTACTTTCTTCAATCACAAGGTATAAACTGTTTAGAAATGCTGGGAGCATGTCCAGGGCTGCGCATTAATGTACTAATCTGCAGCATACGTATGTTCGTCTTCAAAATAATACCACTGAGGAGGCATATTAAACCTTATGGGTGGCGTCAAGTTAATATCTTGGGATGAATTGGAAACATTAATTTGGCTCTGGTGGATTGAAAGAAATTTGAGTTCAGCTATGTACCTTCTGGATAAGCTCAATATAGTGGCGGACACCAGGTCACAAGTATTAATAACGACATCAAGTAGATTGAACCTCCAAATATCTGCTAAAATTATAGCCTAATATGGAATACCAGATTTCGACCTCTTTGCGTCCAGGTTGAGCCATTGGATACTAACATATGTCTTGAGAACTAGATCCTGGGGCAGTGGCGATGGACGCGTTTTCGCTACGTTGGGGGGAAATGCGGGGTTTCTATGTTTTCCCCATTCTGCTTCATCAGACAGGTGCTGCAGGATACGCAACCAGGCTCTGCAACATAAAGGACCATGGATGTCAAACAGCATCGTGCAGAGAGAGTCCAGTAGGAAGCAGTACCTCGCCTACATAAGGATATGGGAGGTTTCTGTAGTCGGACCTAGACCATCTACATATCTGCTATACTCTCCAAGGTGCTGGAATACTCATGGGTCGTCATTATGACGAGTCCCTCAGTTACAGTGCTGTATACAGTGCCAGGAGTGCATTGTTGTCCTATTGCTAGATTGGACTGGGATGAGGTAGTGTTGACCCTCCTCAGGAGCTGGTCGCCTATGATGGACTTACTCACCTTCAAAGTGCTTATGATAATGGCACTGAACACAGCTCAACAGGTCATGACTTTACAGGAATTAAACCTGGATAGAATGATCGGACCATACTAAGGTAACTTCTTTACAGAAGAATTACTTACACTACACAGACCTGGGACTACACGTCTGCAAATGGGCATCAGATGTATGGAGACGGGTCTGTTTCAGCCATGGTAACCCACGTCACAGGGTGATTGTGCAGACTATCTCCAGATGACACGAGGTGGTATTCGGTGCAGCAGGTAAGACACTAATATTTTAAATGTCATTCTATCAGGGCTGCATCCACATCAGTGGCAAGGACTATGGCGGTGTTCATGGATTTTGGCCTCGCAATAGCGAGCTGGGCCAGTGAATCTACACTTCAGCGGTTTTATAACTGATTTATAACCGCTCCCGCAACGTTGGCGGATTCAGTTTTAAGTGCTGTTCCCTAAACGTTTGTCCCCGAGTTCAGGGGGTTATTGTTGTATTAACAAATGTTATTATTTTTTCAGCTTGTTCAAGTCTGAAATACGTTAACATACTTCCTCCATCAGAATTACGGCAGTGTGTGAGCATGGGCGTGGTCCAGGGCATGTAATCACAGAGCTTTGAAATCTTCACGAAGTCACTCACGTGACTCCGAAGTAAAATAGTAAGATTAAACAAGAACTTACCAGTTTGAAGTTTGATCTTTATTTTATGAGGAGTTGCGATGAGGGATTTCGTGCCCTCCGCTCCCAACCCTCTATTATATATTCAACTGGTATGGTCAAGTTTTAATCTTACTATCTTCGGTTTGTGATCTGTGATTCCACACCGCTGCTTTGAAGAATGTCGCGCATGCGTGCCTGGCGGGGTCTTCACGAAATCCCTCATCGCAACTCCTCATAAAATAAAGATCAAACTTCAAACTGGTAAGTTCTTGTTTAATCTTACTATTAAAACTTATCATATTATGGCCACTAACTCCTAATGGCTTCTTAACCTCAAATTCCCTTATCAAATCCAGTTCATTACACAACACTAAATCCAGAATTGCCTTTTTCCTGGTAGGCTTCAGTACAAGCTGCTCTAATAATCCATCACGGAAGTGCTCCACAAACTCCCATTCTTGGGGTCCAGTACCAACCTGATTTTCCCAGTCTACCTGCATGTTGAAATCTCCCATATCTGTAGAATTACTTTTAGGACATGCCAATTTTAACTTTTGATTCAACTTGCACCCTATATCCAGGCTACTGTTTGGGGGCCTGCAGATAAGTCCCATTAGGGTATTTTTACCCTTACAATTCCTTGGTTCTATCCATACTGACTCCACATCTCTTGGTTCAATCTCACCCCTTGCAAGGGACTGAATATCATCCCTCACTAACAGAGCTACCCCACCTCTGCCCACCTGTCTGTCTTTTCGATAGGATGTGCACCCTTGAATATTCAGTTCCCAGCCCTGGCCCTCTTGCAGCCATGTCTCTGTAATTTCATTTCGGAGTCACGTGAGTGACTTCGTGAAGAGCCCGCCGGCGCGCATGCTCGACATATCGTCGTAACGCGTTGCTGCGACGGCTGGCGGTGGAGCGCGCTCCTCGCCAGCCCTTCATAAGGGGCCACGGAGGTGAGTATTCCACCTTTAGTTGGTGGTCCTTGTTGTCTGATTATGTCTTGCAGCAAGGACATGGATGGGAGTTCGAAGGGCCGGAGGACGTCAGGACGAGTTCGCCGGTCAACAGTTCCGGGGCCTTTACCATCGGCAGTACCTGCAGCGCAGGCCGGGACTCAGGCGGAGATGTGGGTAAGCCCTGTGTTCACAGGTCCAGATCCGCCAGCACACCACAGCTCGGAGGAGTTCGACGAGGAGGAGTGTGGTGTGCCGCCAGAGCAGGGGGACCCTGCCATGGCAGTCAGGTTGTCAGCGGGCTCGCTGGCGACCTCGAGCAGGGCGCGTGCCGTTGCACGGCCTGTTCCACTCAGCCCTCCGAGAAGGGGGAGGGGAGGAGCCCAGAAGCCTAACCCTGTTAGGGCTAAGGCATTGCCTGTCTCGGAGGAGCGGTCAGGTTCCAGGGCGAGACCCGGGGCGGCTGTGAGGTCCAGCCGGCACACCCCGACTCTCGACGCCGGGACGGGTCGGTTGAGTCGGGTCTCGTCGCGGTCGCCGAGCCCCCCATGGATGGGTGGGCGGCACCATGCGTCGGCAACGTCCACGATGTGGGCAGCCGGCAAGACTGCGCGGGCCCCAGGCAGCCATGCTTCGGCTGGTGCCGACACCTCGCCGCATGTGCCCTTAGTGGCAGCGGCTTCAGCTCTCGCTAAACGGAGGCGATTGAACACGCCCGCGCAGGAATCGCGCAGTTTCGCCTCGGCGGCTGTTAGCGACAACTACCGGCACCGGCAGGGCCTCGACGAGGTGCGGGCCGATGACAGGAGCCCGGTTTTCTTTTCAGAGCCGGAGGACTCCGACCACCTGAGTGTTCAGGGTGAAGGGCGTATTGACCGTATGGAGCGGCTGCTGGAGCTCCTGCTTCAACGTCAACAACAGCAGGGCAGCAACAGGCACAGGGCGTCTTCACCAACATCTACTATCAGCCTGGAGCAGCAGGAGGAGGAGGTTCTGGTGGATCCCGTACCACCTCCGGTGGAGGTGCCAGCGGAGGAACTTTTGGATGTGGCGACCAAATTCGCGGCCCCACATACGGCTGGTCTTCCTCTCAATTCAAAGCTGGCAGCCACAGTGGACTTTCTTAATAATCAGGTGCTGCAGGAAGAAGTCCTCATCCAGGCTATGAGCCGTCACAAGGCTCCATCAAACTGCAACTCCCTCAACGTGCCTGTGGTCAATACGCCAATATGGGGCAACATCAGTGCGGCTATCCGTCAACAAGAGCTACAATTGCAGCGGATCCTGAAACTCCTCACGGCCGGTATTACCGCCTTTGCGCGGTCGGTGGACGAGGACGAGCTGAATTTGGACCAGGAAGATGCTCTGGCCTTATTGTGCGCGACCCAGCACGAAATCAACGGGTTTCGCAAAAACAGCATCCGCCCAGCACTCAACCCGAAGTTTGCAGGATTGTGCAAACCACCGCCGCCGCCGCCGCCCCGTCAGCTCTTTGGTGAGGACCTCTCGAAGAGAGTCAAAGAGCTTGACGAACAAGCCAAAACGGTGGGGATCATGCGCTCTAAGAGTGCCCCCACACCGTCCGGCTCAAAGGCTCCATACATTCGCTCACGAGGGTCGGCCAGTGCCTCGACGAGGACTCACCCTCTAGCTCCACAACAACAACAACACCAGAACCAGCACCAAGGGTCTTTTTTAGGACAGGGTCGGCAGAGACCTTTTTGGAAATCGAAGACGCCGCGCCCTCAAGCCAACCCAGCACCTCCACGGCCACCCACACGTGTCAAGGACCGCCGGTAACCACGGAGGTGAGGGGGTCTGGTTCTCTCTTTTCTCTCTGTTTAACTTCCCATGTTGGTGGTCGTTTACGGTTGTTTTTGGATGCATGGGGTAATTTTACTGGTGATGAGTATGTGTTGCGGAATATTCAGGGGCATAAAATTGAGTTTATTAATGGCGACATTCCTCCATCCCAGCACATGTCTGGTCGTACGTTCAAATTGTCTGCTGCAGAACAGGCAGCAGGTTACAAGGAAATTTTAAGTTTGGAACAGAAGGGTGTGATTGAGAAAACAGTGCATGAGCCAATTGAATTTGTTTCGAACATATTTACTAGACCTAAGAAGGATGGAGGCTGTCGTGTCATTATTGATCTAACCCGTTTGAATACGTTTGTAACATATACTCATTTTAAAATGGATACGTTTGAAACAGCCAAATCATTGATTTCTCATGGCTGCTTTATGGCATGCATTGATTTGAGGGATGCATATTATTCAGTATCCATCCAGAAAGATGATAGAAGGTTTTTGAAATTTATCTGGATGGGGCAACTTTGGCAGTATAAGGCTTTGCCTAATGGGCTTACTACAGCCCCTAGATTGTTCACTAAATTGGTGAAGCCAATCATGGCTTATTTGAGACAACGACATCATATAGTTATGGCCTATTTAGATGATGTCTTTATTGTGGGCCACACCCTGCAATTGGCTGAACAGGGTGTTGCAGCTGCTGTCAATATATTTCAACAATTAGGATTCATTGTCCATCCAGAGAAATCAAAGTTCTGCCCTGCCCAGGTAATTAATTACCTAGGGTTCACGGTGAACTCAATGAGCATGAGGATAACTATACCAATTAACAAAATTGAGGAAGTCACTAAGGTGTGCAGAGATTTAATTGGCACCAATATACCATCGATTCGGCATACAGCCACAGTAATTGGCAAGTTAGTGGCTTTGTTTCCGGCAGCACGATATGGACCTTTGCATTATCAGAATTTGCAAAGAGCTAAAATTACTGCGTTAAAATGGAACGCTGGTCATTACGATCGATCTATGCAGCTGCCGTCCGAAGCGATAACTGAGTTGCAATGGTGGGTGTGTCACATTAGCAACTCATTTAAGCCTGTCAGGGAGGCTAATCCGGTGGTATATTTACAGACTGATGCAAGCTCCAATGGCTGGGGAGCTACTGATAATTGCTCTAGTTGTGGGGGTAGATGGGACACCCTTGAGGCATCGATGTTGTTGACTCAAGGGATTAACTATTTGGAGTTGCTGGCAGCATTCCACGGACTTCGTGCATATTGTTCCAAGCTTGTTGGAGCACACGTCCGTCTCCAAATAGACAACACCACAGCTGTGGCATATTTAAACCATATGGGTGGTACCAGGTCAGTTTCGTGTGACAAATTGGCTAACTCAATTTGGCTCTGGTGTATTCAAAGAGACATTTGGATTTCAGCTACCTATTTGCCAGGTGAGCTTAATACTGTGGCGGACACCAGGTCACGCAAATTTAATGACAACATTGAATGGATGTTGCATCCTGAGATTTTTGCTAAAGTCACAGCCAAATTTGGTAAACCGGACATTGACCTTTTTGCGTCACGGTTGAACCATCAGGTACCAGCCTACGTTTCATGGGAACCAGATCCTGGGGCAATAGCGCTAGATGCATTCTCGCTGGACTGGGGGAATTGGGTTTTCTATGCCTTCCCTCCGTTTTGCCTCATCAGTCGGGTATTGCGAAAGATTCAGGCAGATGCTGCCAAGGGCATCCTTATTATACCCGACTGGCCCACACAGCCTTGGTATCCGGTGGTCTTTGACATGCTCAACGAACCTTGGGTCCTTTTGAAGGGTTGCCCACAATTGGTTACTCACCCTGTGTCAGGGGAGCCACATCCCTGCCATGGCTATTTAAATTTGTTGGCTTGCAGGTTCTGAACAGGCCGTTAGTCCAATACGGCCTCTCGGCTCGGACCATGGATACCATCGGGGCGTCGTGTCGAGAGTCCACAAGGCGAAGATACCGTTCGCATATTAAGAAGTGGGAAGCCTACTGCAGCCGCTCTCGCATCACGTACGATGACGTGACAATAACCGACGTCCTGGAATTCCTCGCGGGGTTGCACCATGATGAACACTTAAGTTACAGTGCCATCAACAGCGCCAGAAGTGCGCTATCATTCTACCTCAAGATTGGGGTAGGATCCAACAGGCTAGTGTCCAGACTCATGCGGGGTATATTCAATATGAATCCGCCTACACCACGCTATAATATCACCTGGGATGTCAGGGACGTATTAACCCTGCTCAGGATGTGGTCTCCCATGGAAGGGCTCCAACTGGACCAACTCACCATGAAGCTGGTGATGTTACTAGCGCTGACTTCAGCTCAGAGGGTACAGACACTACACAAACTGCGTGTCGACAGAATGACATCTACCCCTACAGAAGTAGTCTTTTTCGTTGACGAGCTACTAAAGCAGCATAGACCTGGGTGCACAGGGCTGCAGCTGAAGTTCCCGGCATACCCCGCAGATGCTAGGCTATGTTTAGCCTCACATATCCGCCACTATGTCAAGGTGACGGCACGCATCAGAGGAATGGAGAGATACCTGCTTGTCACTCATAAGAGACCTCATCATCGAGTGACAGTCCAGACGATATCCAGGTGGCTTCGAGTCGTCTTGGGTAAGTCAGGTATCGACACTAATGTGTTCAAGTCTCATTCCACCAGGGCTGCATCGACGTCAGCGGCGAGGGTCATGGAGGTGCCCATGGACCAAATTCTCGCCACAGCAGGATGGGCGAATGAAGCTGTGTTCCAGCGTTTTTATAACAAGCCTGTTGCTGCTCCTCTACAGTTCGCAGAAGCCGTGCTGAATGCAGGTCAAGAACGTGGAGATGTCCCCGCATGAGGGGTTTTTGATTTGTTATTAATAAATATGCTTTTGTTTTGCAGTATGAGCTATTGAGCCAGTTTGTTCCTCCCATCCATCCCTGGTAGTGGTGTGTCAGCATGGACGTGGTCCAGGGCGTGTAATCACAGAAGCTTTGAAGTCTTCACGAAGTCACTCACGTGACTCCGAAATGAAATAGTAAGATTGAACGAGAACTTACCAGTTCGAAGGTTGATCTTTATTTCATGAGGAGTCGAAGTGAGGGATTTCGTGCCCTCCTCGCCCAACCCTCAATCACCTTAATCTGCTAATCTTAGTCAATTCAATCATACTATGCAAAGTCATTTCTATTGTTGGTTCTGTGATTCCACGCCGCTACTTTGAAGTATGTCGAGCATGCGCGCCGGCGGGCTCTTCACGAAATCCCTCACTTCGACTCCTCATGAAATAAAGATCAACCTTCGAACTGGTAAGTTCTCGTTCAATCTTACTATTCCCATTAGATAGCATTCGAGGTCGAAAGTTCTTTATGAATTTATTCTACCCCCTTTTCCTCGCTGTTGGAAAAAAAACGTAATTATCCTTTGTTATTCATTTACTGGGCAGAGGAATTAACATATTATCTTTTCCATTAAAAAATTCTTCATGGTTTTAAAATGTTGGATAATTTCAAAATCTTTATTATTTCTCCATTAATTTCCCATCATTGGTAGGATTCCAGTTTTAGTTCTCTCACTGTCTCTCTCTCTGTCTCTGACTATAGCTAATCATCCCTGGACCAGCATAGGCATCACTGGGACTTCTGGGAAGAAACTTGGTGTCCAGGTAATGAACTGGCCAGGATAAACAAATGGGCTTCTTCTTTTTCTTTGTGAGTAGTTTGGAGGCAGCACAGTGGTGCAGCTGGTAGAGCTGCTGCCTCATAACGCCTGAGACCCAGGTTCGATCCTGACCTCGGATGCTATCTGTGTGGATTTTGTACATTCTCCCTGTGACTGCATGGTTTCCTCCAGATGCTCCGGTTTTCCTCCCACATCCCAAAGACGTGCGGGTTTGCATGTTAATTGGCCTCTGTAAATTGTACCTAATGTGTCGGGAGTGGATGAAAAAGTGGGATAACACAGAACTAGTGTGAATGGGTGATCAATGCACGGCATGGACCTGGTGGGCCAAAGGGCCTGTTTCCATGCTGTATCTCTAAACTAAGCTAAAGTTTGTTTTTCACAAACGGGTCCGGGAGCATTTGACGGGAATATGGATCGGCAAAGTTGCATGTCGGGAACTTTCTCGGACTGACTGTAGATGGGGATGGAAAGAAAGCCGGAGGAAAGGAAGAGTACAACAAAGTCTGGCAAGTAAATAGGTACAAATCCAGGTGTTGCACAGGGGGGGGGGGGGGTGGATAGAAACAAGGAACTGTGGGTGCTGGTTTACAAAAGAAGACACCAGGTACTGGAGTAACTCAGCGGGTGAGGCAGCATCTTAGTATTTTGCACAGATTCTAAAATGTTATTTTTAATTAAATAATTAGTCTGATTTCTCTGATGTTGACAGAAAAGAGGATAGAAATTTTGAAATGTTTAGAATGTCAAACACGGAAACCAGCCATTATGAAACTTTAAATCAAGGTGTGGATTTACCACCATTGATGGAAAGGATATGTTTCGTTTAGATTTTGGATCAAACACACAGATTAGTTGGAATTCAAAACAATCCAGAAAAAAGTTTGCTCTACATTGTTGTCAAGACCTACTCTTGCTTCTACTTCATTTGAGTGTCCCACTGTATTTCATTGTCATTTAGTAGAACCTGATCTGACTGAGTAAGTAAACTGCCCGTGGCTTTCAGCTGTGACTCATATTCGCTACGTCTACTTGATCTAAGTTCTTGCAAGGCAGTTCTTGCAAGGCCCTCATTCATGCCAGAGCTCTGAAACCTTTGTCACATCAGTCCGGCCTGGATTCAACCCAAGTCCCACAGGAATTGACAGCACCCTAACTCACGTTTCCTTTGTTATACAAAACAATATTAATTGGGTCACATTTAGTGAACCTGCACTACCCGTCAGATATGGGTCCGACCAACGTTGCATTTGATGGATGGCTTACAGTACATCTCCAATGGTCATTTTCTCCTCCACAAATGGGTAGAGCCATTTTGGGACCACATAAGGTTCTGAAGCTTTTGTTCCCAATCTTCTTGCAATATTGTCCATTTGTGTCACAGCCTGGGAATCTTTCAGTGTCTGAGGGTTCAAGTGCAAGGTTGTATTGTCTGCAGATCACAACAGATTGTCAACATTATGAAATTATCAACTGGAAATCTTCAAACTACCACAAAAATCAAGAGGAAATCGACAATAACATTTAATTATTCCAATTTAACAAGAGGATTTTGTGTCAGTTCTGCTATAGTTGTGTCTACATCAGAAGTTTTCAATTAATAGTAAAGCAAGTTATTAAGATTCATGAAATGTGAACATTTTCTCATTTGAATAATGACACTTACACCACTGATAATACTACTTCCAGGAACCACCATAGAGATGGGTTCAGGTAACTGTGCAGCACTTATATGTTCAGTTTAAAATCAAAAATGACATTTTTTCTGGGGATTTTCTTTGTCGATTGCCAATAAAGATTAACAAGTGTGAGATAGACACAAAATGCTGGAGTAAGACAGGCAGCGTCTCTGGAGAGAAGGAATGGGTGACGCTTCTTCAGTCTATCTTTGGTTTAAACCAGCATCTGCAGTTCCTTCTTTAACAATTGTGAGAATGGTTTGCAATAATCTACTAAACAAAATGAATCAAAGTACAATACAAGATATTGGTGAGCCTGCACATGGAGATTTGTGAGCATTTTTTGTCACTCGGCTATAAGAAAGATGCCATTAAGCTGGAAAGAGCTCAGAAAATATTTACGAGGGTGTTGCCAGGACTCGTACGACTGAGTTTTAAGGAAAGAATAGGCAGGCTGAGACTTTGTTCCTTGGAGTGCAGGAAACTGAAGGGTGATCTTAAAGAGGTGCAATAAATCATAAGGGGGACAGACGGGGTGAATGCATTCCATCTTTTACCCAGGGTTAGGGAATCACGAACTAATGGGTAAGAATGTAATAGGAACACGTGAGGCTACTTTTTCACACAGGGAGTGATACGTATATGGAATGGGCTGGCAATGGAAGAGGTTGAGGCAGGTACAATAACAACATTTAAGGGGCATTTGGACAGGTACATAGATAGGACAGATTTAGTGAGATATGGAGTAACATGGAAGGGCATCTTGTTCAGTGTGAACAAGTTAGGCAAATGACTATGAATCTATGATTCTATAACAGAGATAAAGGCTTTTAAACTCCTATTTAGGTGGATGCTTTGGAGAGAATATATTAAGGGCATAACATTAATTGGTAGAATTACAATACTAGAACAATGAGTTTCAATGGAAATGTATGAAAGGGCTTTAGCCACCAGGTGGCGCCAGCAATGGCTGCCTCGCCAACAGTCTGTCTGTCCTTTCCTTCCATGTTATTTTTTAGTATGTGTTAAATATATGTTTTAATGTTCTTTAGCTTGTTTTATGTGGGGTGTGGGGGGGGGAAACTTTTTTTAATCTTGTACCTCGACAGAGATGCGATTTTTTACAGAATTGCATCTCCGTCCGTACTGCAGCCGAACATCGAGGAGTTGGTGGCCTTTGTTGGAGACCGACTTCGGGAGCTCCAACATCGGGAGCCTGCGGGACTTAACATCGTGGAGCTGGCAATACCTTTGCCAGGGATCGACCTCGGAGCTCCAACCGCGGGAGCCTGAGGATTTTAACACCTTGGAGCTCGTGGTCCCTGGTTCGAGACAGACTTCGGGAGCTCCAAGCCGCAGGAGCTTCGACCGCCCCGACGCGGGGGCTTCAATCACCTCGACTGTGGGGGCTTCGATCACCCCGACTGCGGATGGTCTGACTGCGCTGACCGTGGGAGAATTGAGGAACGTGGGGAATCCGCTGCGGATGTTTATGTTAACTTTTATGTAGTTGTGTGTCTTGTTACTTTTTTTTTAGTATGGCTGTATGGTAATTCGAGTTTCACTGTACCTTAATTGGTACATATGACAATAAACTGACCTTTGAACTTTGAATTCTCAGTTTTGAAACTTTGCAATTCTTTGCAATTTTGAATATGATCTAGCATATAGCTATCAGATTTAAAGCTTAAAGAAAGCACCAGACTAAAACATAGAATGCAAGGCTATGATTTAACCCATAATGTTCAGTAACATGCATGGGTTAAATCAGAACAACAATACCTTTTGACCTTCTTACAAAGAAGATGGCGCGCATAGTGGCGTAGTGGTAGAATTTCTGCCGAATATGGATAGAAGTTTCGGGTCGGGACCTTTTTCAGACTGACTTTAGATGGGGGTGGAAGAGACGTGTGGGTTTGTAGGTTAATTGGCCTTAGTAAATTGCCCCAAGGTTGTAGGATGCAAAACTGGGATAACATAGAACTTGGGTACCAGTGTTCGGCGCAGACCTGGTGGGTGGAAGGGTCTGTTTTCGTACTGTACCTTTGAACTAAACTCATGCAGTATACAAATGGGCTGAACGACCCACTGATTCCATGGCCAATTTTTGTGTTGAAGGAGAATGGACATTTGAGCTTCTCGGTCTCTGTAAGAATCATCTCTGATCTCCATTCCCGCAGTCTACCAGCACATCCTTTTGTTCTCCACAACAAACGAAGCATTGGAAGAACTCAGCAGGTCAAGCAGCATCAATGAAGGCAAAAGGAATAAGTCGATGTTTCTGTATCAAGGAATGGAAATGGAGCAGGGAAGATTGCCTGTGTATAGCAGTGGAAAAGGCTACTACATACTGTAAACCTTTCCCATTCCTCAGTCCTGATGCAGGCTTGTGACCCAAAACATACACCTTTTGCCTCTGCAGATGGTGGTGGACCCACTGAGTTCTTCCAGCATTATGTGTGTGCTACAGATTCCAGAATCTGCCAACTTTTTTATCGTCATAACTTTCTTTCCTCGTGTATTTCAGGTATTTTCTAGCATGGATCTCTGCTGTTCATCTCATCCACCCTGTGTGATAACACTGGTCATATTCCAGGTGAGGGAGGAGTTAGTCACAGATCCCTGAACAGTGAAGTGCTAGAGTAGTAAAACCATTAGATTAACATCCAGAGGCATTGACTAATGGTCTATAGACTTGAGTTCAAATCCCACCAATGCAGAGTTGGTATTTAATTTTGAGTGATTTAATAACTTTGCATTTAGCATTGATTATAAAGCTATCGTTTTGATGTGGAAACCGATTTAGTTCACTGATATTGTGCAGAGAGGGAACACTGCAGGGCAGCACATTTTCACAGCGGTAGAGTTATTGCCTTACAGCGCCATAGACCTGGGTTCAATCCTGACTCTGGGTGCTGTCTGCATGGAGTTTGTACATTCTCCCTATAACTGGGTGGACTTTCTCTGGGTGCTCTGGATTCCCCACATACTCCAAAGATGTGCAGGTTTATAGGTTAATTGACTTCTGTAAATTGTAAAATTGTCCCTAGTGTGTACATTTAAATCTAGTGTACAGGGTGATTGTTGGTTGGCGCGGACTCGGTGGGCTGAAGGGCCTGTTTCAATGCTGTATCTCAAAACAAAACTGTGCTGAGAGACTACAATCCCTACCAATGCAAGACTGAACTACCCTCAATAGTAATTGGGAAACAGATAACAATTCCTGGCTGATAGTGTGTCCACTTCCTTCAGAAAAATAGAAGAAAGAAAATAACTCATTGAATACCAATTACGCAACCAATTTCTGCTGAATTTCTAATATATTATGACTATATATTGTAAATAGCTCACTTCATCAAACAGAATTCTCTCCATCCACACGTCCCAGTGTGAGACTGTTCAACTGAATGCGACGCAATATTTAGATTCAAGTCATGTCTACCAATTCAGTTGGAGCACTCTTCCTGGTACCGACTACTTCTCTGTGGTCACCAGCGTTGTTTGATGCCAATGACCTACAATGTTGCCTTTTAGAATAATTCAACTAGGAAGTTCTGCAACAGCGTATTGTTAGGAAAATACCATGTGACAGCATTAAAATACTATACTATGAATATACCATCAGATTCTGATTCTGTGCCAATATTGATTGTCTCATTCCACTTTATAACATCAGCAAAACTTTGCTTAATTTTCATAAATATGACAACAATATTTAAACAACAAGTGTATGGTATTAGTCCACATTGAATGCATTCAGCTTCCCTGAGTGAGATCATCAAGTTGAAATAACAACAGCAGTCATACAAAACCCACACTGGTGGTTAAATTTCACATAGTGTGAAGATTCTGGAGATGGGCCAAAATGGGATGAACTGAAAACATATTCACTATAGGCAAAGTGCCAACTCCCACATCCCAAATGACATTTATAGAACCGTAGATCATCTTATATTCAATGTGCATTCATTGAACAAAAGGTGAAAGAACCCTTTGTTACTTGGGGTGGGTGAAGGATGTATTCCCCCCTGCAGAGAGTTACAACCAGGAGTTACATCAGAAGTCCAAGTGTCAATAAAGTTTGGGCTGAAATATTACTTTAAGGTTAACTGAATGTATTCTTGGAAGGGAAAAATAACAGAAGATTAAGAACATAGAACAGTACAGGAACAGCACAGGAACAGGCCCCATGGCACGCAATGTCCTTGCCAAACTTGATGCAGAGTTAAACTAATCTCTACCTGCACATAATCTATATCCCTCCATTCCCTGCATATCCATATAAACCTTTTTAACTTTTTAAATGCCCCTATCATATCTGCCTGGTTCCTGGGCTTGCATATGTCTGAAGATCTGTCCTGGGCCCAGAACATCAATGCAACTCAGAAACCCCATCAATGCCTCTACTTCCTTAGAACATTGAGGAGATCCGGTATGTTGAGAACAATCTCTTGAACTTCAATGTGTGGTAGAGAACATATTGTCTGCTTGCATCACAGCTTGGTTTGGCAACTTGAATGCCCAGGAATGAAAGAGATTACAAAAAAATAATGGACACTCCCCAGTCCATCACGGGTACTGATCTCTCCACCATTGGTGGGATCTCTAGCAAGAACAGCCTCAAAAAGGCAGCCAGCATCATCACAGACCCACACTGCCCTGGCCATGCTCTTATTTCACTCCTGCCAACATGGTGGAAGCTAGGAGACCAGGTAGGAAGGAAGGGAGGCAAGTATATTTTAATATAGGATTCCTGGTCGGAGACAAAGACTCTCCTTGTGGGAGAGTCCTGCTCTTGTCGCTTACTGGTTGTTAGCCGTTCAACACATTACTTTTGTGGTCACTTCAATATTCAGAGCAACTTTAACTGAGGAGGGTGGTCGTAGCAGTGATCTCAAACAGTCTTTAGTTAAGAAGTTGTTGAATGCAAAAGGAGGTTGTATTTGAATTCAAAACAGGGTTGGGTTTTCTGCATGACTTAGAGAGGTTACATCCATCCCCAAAAGATGCTAGAACATGCAAATGCAGTTGAAAAATCAAGTCCCAAAACTGACATACTCTTCTGAGTTCTGGCATGGGATGAAATTATCAGGGGAACAGCGCAAAAGATCCACAAGTTCTCACAACCTACTTTGAAAATGCCCCCCTATTCTTTCCTTAAAAAATTGCAACTTTGACGCTGACTGAGCAATTCTTACCCAAGACTACTTAGTAGAGAAGGAACATGACCACCTACCAGCTATTTCATTGAAGACCTTTGAGCTGTGTTTAATTGGACCTTACTGAACTTTATCTTGCACTAAACATTATTCCCTTTATCCTGTATCTGTACACTGTGGACGACTTGATTGGAATCTTGTATAGTTTTTTCGCTGACTGGATAGCACACAACAAAAAATCTTTTCACTGTACATCGGTACACATGACAATAAACTAATCTAAGCTAAACTAAACGCGCAGAGTGATATTGAAAACCACAATTCCATGCAACGGGAATGCACAGATTCTGCCTAAATGTCTGGTGCGCACCACCTCACAAACCATCCGATCGTCTGCTCTGGCCACCTCCAACCCCATTTGTGGAAGAAACTGCAGATTCCACATTGAGCTCATTGGTTTCCTCAAAAGCCACAGAGCGAGTGTGAAACCGTGGATCAGCCCAAGGAAAAGGGGAGTCGATCTTTAAATAGTTCTATACATTTTTTATCCCCCCTCTGAACTATTATTGTGTGGTTTTCAAAGCTTGATAGAAATGACATGGCCCATAAACAATTGCTACCACAATAAATTCTGCCAGCTATCAACTCTAGGTTCAAACTGTTTGCATACCTTTTCAATCTTGGCTTGAACGTTCTCATTTAATGCCAACAGTTTTGCATCCATATCTTGCAGTGATTCCCATTCCAACTTTTCCATTAACTCCTCGTTTTCTTTTTTCAGGAGGTTTAATTTCAGTTGATTGGTTTTAATCTTTTTAATAGTATTCTGTCAAATAAAAAATATAAACTGGTGATGTTGTGTATCTCATATCCACGCTTCTTCAGATAGTTCTAGCACAGAATGTCCCGTTGTATTGATACAGCAGGCATACACCTTGGAAGGGAAACTGATAATCCGTGTGAGAGCTGAATTTAAGATTAATGTCGTACCAGAATTAACAACAAAAAAAATTATAGATATAATGTTGAGTTGCCTTTATTGCATCTGTACTGCCATGCCATCTTCCTAAAAGTCCTTCTTTGTTCACCATGGTGATTGAAGCAGAATCCACAACCATTTCTGGCCAGAAAGTTTAAATCATGGTCAGGACTTGAGGTGTGGAACTCGGCAGTCTGCCTTCATGTCTTAAAATGGTCATATGGAGGCCATTCAAAGAAATGCCAAAATGTTCTAGGTTTTGTCTTCTGTAGAGTGGCAAGGATCAAGAATTGTCCTCTTCACCCAACAAACAGCCGTGGTCAGCTCTCAACTCTCATAGTGTTCCCACACTTTGTCTTGGGTCTTGGCACAGGCTGGAATTCATACATTTCTGACAAGTAAGCCAGGATACAAGAGCAGATTGGTGGCTGCAGATTTCCTGGTTGATTCTGCACTTTATATGCTTATTGATGTGTGTGTGTATATATATATTCAATGGTACATGGACACACTGACCTGTTCTGTATTATTTATGTCTGCAATGTTCTGTTGTGCTGAAAGCAAAGCAAGAATTCATTGTCCTATCTGGGACACATGACAATAAACTCTCTTGAATCTAGATTGTGGTCCTCAGATAACTATATTTGGTCCTCGGTCTCTTTGTTCTGTTGTACAATCACAAGGATCTCACGCAGCTTGGGAAACAAAGGAATTTGGGCTCCTCTGTCTCCTACTGTTCACATGGCCTCTTTGGTCTCTTTGGTCTCTTTGTTGTCTCTATTTTGATCAACATGTCTTCACACTCTGCACTATGGTCTGCCAGTTATCCTTGCAAAAAGTGCAGGAATCTCTGGATTAGAAATGGATTTCACTTCAGGCTTTAGATTTTAGAGATGTGGAACATGAGTTTCCTTTGGCCCATGGAGTCCGTGCCGACCAGCAATCACCCTGTACTCTAACACTATCCTACACACACTAGGGACAATTTTACAGAAGCCAATTAACCTACAAACCCACATGTCTTTGGTCTGTGGGAGGAAACCGGAGCACCCGGAGAAAACCCATGCGTTCACTGGGAGAATGTATAAAATCTATACAGACAGCATCTATGGAGTTTGTATGTAGTCAGGTTCGAACTGAGTCTCTGGTGCTGTAACGCAGCATCTTAACGTCTGTGCAAGTATGCTGCCCTGCACTGTCACAGTGTTACCTCTCTGAACAATATCGGGGAACTAATTGTGTTTTTACATCACGTCTTCGGAATGTGGGAGGAAACCAGAGCACTCGTAGAAAACCCACGCAGTCACAGGGAGAATGCACAAACTCCGTACAGACAACACCCGTAGTCAGGATTGAACCTGGGTGTCTGGCACTGTAAGACAGCATCTCTACAGCTGCGCCACTGTACCGCCCCCAACTGGTGGGAAAGACTCCTCTGCCACAACACAAAGCAGAACCTATCGTCTGTGGGACAAATTCTCACCCTCACTTTAATTTTGGCAATGATAGACAATCCATAAATTCAGATCTCCCATTGGTGAGCATGAAACCAATGGACAGTTCTCAAACCTACCTCATCCAGTAACGTCTTCCAAAGATGGAAATCTGTTCATCTTATGCACTCAGGCCTAATTGTGATTCTAAATCTACAGCTAAGTAGTGATTCCTAATTATCTTCTGCAATAAACTAATAAGTCAATCAGTTGTACAAACCTCACCATAATAAATTGCATAAGGACTGCAGCAGATATAGAAGATGATTCACCTCCTCTGGGGCAATTAGGAATGTACATTAAATACAGATTTTTACAGTAATGCCTGCAACCCATTAGACGATAAACAACCAGATTTTTAAAAAGTTGGTTACTTTGCACACTTCATGATAACTGGTGTTCTTTTTATCACCACCATAGCAAGAAGTGTAGGGCGGCACAGTGGCGCAGCGGTAGAGTTGTTGTCTTAGTCTGCCAGAGATCCGAGTTCGATCCTGACTGTGGGTGCAGTCTGTATAGAGTTTATGCATTCTCCCTGTGACCACGTGGGTTTTCTCCGGGTGCTCTCACACAACCCGGGTGTGGGTTTCCTCCCACACTCCAAAGATGAGCAGGTTTGTGGTTTAATTTACTTCTGTAAAAAATTGTAAGATTTTCTCCAGTGTGTAGGATAGTGTTGGGTACGGGGTGATCGCTGGTCAGTGAGGAGTCAGTGGGTCGTCGGGCCTCTTTCTGCACTATATCTCTTATGTCTAAAATTTCTGTCAGCTCTTAACTGTCTGAATTACTGGGTCATCTTCGTGGAGGCAACAACATAGTTAACTGCAGCTTAAGTTAGTGGATAAAAGAAAATAATTCAAAGGTGCTCATTGTTTGCACACTAATGTCACATTGTCATTTCAAAATACAAATCATTCAGAATTAATTATTTCATGTTATTGATGGTGAAGTTGAATCTGACACATCTATTTAATGTAGTTTACTGACCTTAATTAAATGTACCCGGTTGATCCAATCAGCTGATAAGATATCTTGAGGACAATCTGTGCTTTGCGAGATTGTTTGATAAGCTCTCCTCAAGTGGTGAAGTTCAATGATCAGAGCTGTGAGCTGTTGAGTAGTATAGAAAGTATCAGACTGATCTTGCTTGGCTCGTTCTCATGGGCACAACCTGCTGACACCAAACTACAACCACTTTTGACAAAAATGTCCAGAAGCCACATCCATGTTCCATGCTGGTAACCCTTACTCTTGCTGATTGAAGTCTTGTGCCGAAATGCCGCAAAAGCCTTGATTCTAAATAGCAGCGAGCTATGGATGAGAAGACTGCCAATGGCGGCAATTTGAACTCCAAAACACCAGGTTGATGTCCTTGGTCAACTGTGCATGTTGTACAGGCAAGAAATAACATCTATTTGGTGGGCAGGTATATAAGCCTGGAGAGCAGAGGGTTATTGGTGGGCAGCAGAGAGCAGTCTCTGGGGAGAGGGTAAGTTTACAGTCACTGAGGAATAATGTGTGGGGTGGAGTTGCAGGGGGACTTTAGACTTTAGAGATACAGCATGGAAACAGACCCTTCGGTCCACCGAGTCCACTCCGATCAGCAATCACCCATACACTAGTTCTATCCTACACACTAGGGGTAATTTACAGAAGCCAATTAACCTACAAACCTGTACATCTTTGGAGTATGGGAGGAAACCTGACCACACGTGGAAAACCCACACGGTAACAAGGAGAATGTGTAAAGTCTGTACAGACAGCAATCAGGATTGACCCAACTGTAAGGCAGCAACAATACCACTGCACCACTGTGCCGCGTGAGTAGGAAGAAACATAGGGAAGTCTAAGTTTTCCTTGCAAATGGCAAAGGGCCAATTCATTTTTAGTTTTGAGGTACAGTATGGACCTTAGCCCACCAAGTTTACACCAACCATTAATCACATGTTCATACCAGCTCTATGCTTTCCCATTGCTCATCCACTCCTTACAGTTCAGGGGCAATTTACAGAGGCCAACTAACCTACAAACCTGCACGTCCTTGGGATGTGGGGGGGGGGGGGGGGGGGGGGGAACCAGAGCCCACAGAGGAAGCCCATGCAGTCACAGAGAGAACGTGAAAACTCTACTCGGATAGCACCCGAGGACAAGATCGAGCTCAGGTCTCTAGTGCTGTAAGGCAGCAGCTCTGCCAGCTGCATCATTGTGCTGGTCGTGCTAATCCCCAATATATAATACCTCTTCAGATCCCCTCACACGTGGATCCAACGGCAATATTGTGAAGCAAGAATGACAGCCGGGGCAGAAGCAAGATACCAAAAGAGACAAAGGGCGTCACGGTGGTGCAGCTTTAGAGTTGCAACGCCAGAGACCGGGGTTTGATCCTGGCTATGGGTGCTGTCTGTACGTAGTTTATACATTCTCCCTGTGATCGTGTGGGTTTCTTCCAGATGCTCTGGTTTCCTCCCACATTCCAAAGACGTACACGTTTGTAGGTTAATTGGCTTCGGTAAAATTTGTAAATTGTCCCTAGTGTGTAGGATAGTGCTAGTGTATGGGGATCACTGGTTGGCGCAGAAGGGCCTGGTTCTATGCTGTATGCTATAACTATACTAAAAATGAAGCAAAATAACAGATATGGGTCCTCAGTGCTGGGACAGTTACAGAACCAGCACTGGTCTGGGAAGAGATTGATTGCACGTGGGAGATGAAGATGGTGCGTATGGCAGGGTAATTAAAGTTACCGGAGCCTCCTCTGGACACACTGCTGCCTCACACCAGGCCTCACCGGCAACTTCAGACTGCTGAAGAAGCCACACAATTAGGCAGTTTCTCGGTCATTGTAACATCACGTTCAATTCCTTCGTGGAGAATCTATGCCGCTGCCTGACAGCTTTCTAGCTTTGCCTTAAAATTCAATTACATAATCTGCCTTTGCAACTTCATGCAACTAAAAGTCAATTTTGATATTTATGAATTGCAAAAATGACCATTTCCAATGTGACTTGCAAAGAAAGTCAGCCTTGCATTCAAAAATCTGCATGTGATGATGTTGTTCCACCTTCAACACCCCTCTTGGGGGTTATCAGTAAACCTGGACCATGTTGTCTGCCCTTTGGCACTGATGGGACAACAACAGTCTGAAGAAGGGTCTTGACCCGAAAAGTCAGTCATTCCTTCTAATCAGAGATGCTGCCTGTCCCACTGAGCTATTCCAGCATTTTGTGAATAGCTAAGGCTTTACTAGCGTAGCTTTGAACTAGGATGCCACCCATCTTTCATTATTTGACACGCACCTTCTACCGCTAAACACTAAATTAACTAACAGAGGCCACGCGCCAACTCTCGGACACCTCCTCCTACTTACCCCTGGACCATGACCCCACTGACGAGCACCAGGCCACCATCTCGAGCACCATAACCGGCTTCATTAACTCCGGCTCCCTACCCCCCCGAGCCTCCAACCTCATCGTTTCCCAGCCCCGCACAGCCCGATTTTACCTTCTCCCCAAAATCCACAAACCCGACTGCCCCGGCAGACCCATTGTCTCTGCCTGTTCGTGCCCCACCGAACACATTTCCACATACCTTGACTCCATCCTATCCCCCTTTGTTAAATCCCTCCCCACCTATGTTCAAGACACCTCAGACACTCTCCGTCGGCTCCGCACATTCCGTTGTCCAGGCCCCCATCCTCTCATCTTCACCATGGACGTCCAGTCACTATACACCTGCATCCCCCACCAGGATGGTCTCAAAGCCCTCCGGTACTTCCTCGACCAGAGGAGCAACCCATACCCATCCACTGACACCCTCCTCCGCCTAGCGGAGTTGGTCCTTACCCTAAACAACTTCTCTTTTGACTCCTCCCATTTCCTCCAAACACAAGGCGTAGCTATGGGCACACGCATGGGCCCTAGCTACGCCTGCCTCTTTGTCGGGTACGTCGAACAATCTTTGTTCTCGACGTACCAGGGCCCCACCCCCGACCTTTACCTCCGTTACATTGACGACTGCTTTGGTGTCACCTCCTGCACCCACGCAGAACTGACTGACTTTATCCATTTCACCACCAACTTCCATCCGGCACTCAAATATACTTGGACCATTTCCGACATTTCCCTACCATTCCTTGACCTCACCATCTCTATTGCAGGTGACACACTCCTGACTGACATCCACTACAAACCAACTGACTCCCACAGCTACCTGGACTACTCTTCCTCCCACCCTGCTTCCTGTAAGGACTCCATCCCCTATTCCCAATTCCTCCGTCTACGCCGCATCTGCTCCCAGGATGAGGTGTTCCACACCAGGTCATCGCAAATGTCCTCGTTCTTCAGAGAACGGGGTTTCCCCTCCCCCACTATCGATGAGGCTTGCACCAGGGTCTCCTCCATACCCCGCAACACTGCCCTCTCTCCCCATTCCCCCACTCACAACAAGGGCCGAGTCCCCCTGGTCCTCACCTTTCACCCACCAGCCAGCGCATACAACAGATAGTCCTCCGCCAGTTTCGCCACCTCCAACGTGACCCCTCCACTCGCCACATCTTCCCATCTCCCCCCCTATCTGCCTTCCGCAAAGACCGCTCCCTCCGCAACTCCCTCGTCAATTCTTCCCTTCCCTCCTGCTCCACTCCTTCCCCGGGCACTTTCCCTTGCAACCGCAAGAGATGCTACACTTGTTCCTTCACCTCCCCCATCCACTCCTTTCAGGGACCCAAGCAGTCATTCCAAGTCCGACAGAGGTTCACCTGCACCTCCTCCAACCTCGTCTACTGCATCCGTTGCTCCAGATGCCAGCTAATCTACATCGGTGAGACCAAGCGGAGGCTAGGCGATCGTTTCGCCGAACACCTCCGCTCGGTCCGCAATAACCAACCCGACCTCCCGGTGGCTCAGCACTTCAACTCCCCCTCCCACTCCGTATCCGACCTCTCGGTCCTGGGCCTCCTCCATGGCCAGAGTGAACAACACCGCAAGTTTGAGGAACAACATCTCATATTCCGCTTGGGGAGTCTGCATCCTCTGGGCTTAAACATTGAATTTTCTCAATTCTGTTAACCCAGACTGCTCCTTTCCCCCCAGCCCCCCACCTCTCGCTCAGCCCTCGGGCCCTGACATTCCTTCTCCATCTCCCCCCCCCCAAGTCGCACTAGCTTCTCATTTTCACACCAGAAACAGTTTACAATGGCCTGCTTTCCTTATCACCAATACTTTTTTGCATATCTTTCACTCATTGTTCTTGCTTTATCTCTCCATATCACTGTTTATATCTCTCGTTTCCCTGATCCCTGACCAGTCTGAAGAAGGGTCTCGACCCGAAACGTCGCCTATCTCCTTCACTCCTTAGATGCTGCTGCACCCGCTGAGTTTCTCCAGGTTTTTGTGTAACCCTCGATTCTCCAGCATCTGCAGTTCCTTCTTTAACACTAAATTAACTAATATTGTTCTATTACCCATTGTCCATAATTTACAACCCAATACCAAATCCCTGATCGGCACCTCTGATCCTGCAGTCCCATTATTTAATATTCCATTTGGCATTCCAGTCCCACTTCCAGTCCCTTCTAACCCACCCCTGTGGTACCACCTGTCTATTACCTTCCTCTCCCTAACTTGATAAACTGCCAATCCCTGATCCCTTGCCAAATTGAGTATAACCAATGGGACGAAAGATCGGCACAAAATCCTGGAGTAACTCAGCGAGTTAGGCAGCATCTCTGGAGGACATGGATAGGTGACTGAAGAATGATCCGGATCCGAAACATCACCTATCCTCCAGAGATGCTGCCAGACCCACTGGGTTACTCAAGCACTTTGTGTTCTATGCATGTTCGCTTTGAACAAAAGACGAAATGAGATCTTCCAAAATAAGTTGATAAGTTGGTCATAGGAGTAGAATTAGTCCATCAAGTCTGCTTAGCCATTCAATCATGGCTGATCTATCTTTCCCTCTCAACCCCATTCTCCTGCCTTCTCCCTATAACCCTTGCTAATCAAGAATGTGTCAATCTCCACCTTAAAAATACCCAATGACGGCCTCCACAGTCGTCTGTGGCAATGTATTCTACAGATTCACCACCCTCTGACTAATGTAATTCCTCCTCATCTCCTTTCTAAAGGTACATGCTTTTATTAAAATGCTTGATTTGTGACTCTGAAACTGAGAAGAACATCTCACACTAAAGGCCCTGTCTCACGGTGCGAGTCCACCCAAGAGTGACCCCAAGTGAAAGAAAAAAAACGGACTCGTGGTTATGCACGAGATTCAAAGTTTATGGTCAAGTTTTTAACCGAGTTCCCACGGGCATGTTTTTATACGATGTGCCAAGGTGCTCTCCCGTGTTACCAAGTTCCTCTCCCGTTACACTTGAGCCAACCGTGAATGAAGGTATGTTTTAATAAAGCAACAATGTTAAAGAAAACATCTCCATCCTGTGGCTTTGAGTTAAAGATAGATATCAGCGCGGCTGCATCTATTAATATGACCTACAGAGGGAAAATGCGCATCAGATTGTTGGGAGACGGAGCTCAGGGTTCGCCTCCTGAGCTGCTTTGGTCCCCAGGCGTGAGGGAGGTTGGGGAGGGTGGGGGGGGGGGGGGCGTCATTAATCTGTCTGGGGTGACAAGTCTCTTGGGTTAGGAGTGGTGTGCAAGGGAGTGGTGTGCAAGGGAGGCATAATTCCCTCCGATCTCTCTGAAGCCCCGGACGAGAACAAAGGAAACCTAACTTGGCAGCGCGTACAAGCCCTTTGTATATTCGGGTCTCGACCCGAAACGTCACCTATCTCCTTACTCCTTCACTCCTTAGATGCTGCTGCACCCGCTGAGTTTCTCCAGCCTTTTGTGTACCCCCGTTGTATATAACTTTGCTGCTGACGTGCACACCCACTCTCTCTCCCTCTCTCTCTCTCTCTCACTGCAGCTCAGAGCCCAACCTCGCCATCCTATAGTGGTAACATTCACATCGGGTCCCCTCCACACCCACACCCCCTCTCTCCGACACACACCCCCCACAAGGCAACAGGCAGCGTGAGAGACAGAGAGTTTGTAGGGTGTTAGTTTTGTATAAGGATTTATTATTAAATTATTAGCCAAAGTCAGATTTACTTATTTTAAACGAAGTTTGGAGCGCTTGACAACACTTTTTTTTCTCTTTGCGCTCGTTTTCAGAAAGGGTTCAGACCCCGCTTAGCTCGTTGCCCCCTTTGAACCAAGCCCTGCGAGAGGGAGGGAGGGAGGGAAGGTGTGAGTGAACAAGAGCGCCGAGGAGGAGAGGGAAATAGGGGGGGGGGGGTGGGGGGGGGGGGTGGGTGGAGGAGAAATAGGGAAGAAGTTAGTTGTTCAGATCAGAAACCTGTAGGCTGGGAGCCATAATGGTGAAGAGCACACCCAGTTCTTCTGAGGAGTGCATAAGAGACATCGATCCGAAGCAATGTTCCTCTAGAACTATAACTGAAACCGTGTCCACATCACCTCCTCTTGGTCGGACCGCAACACCAAATCTACGCGTCAGGAAAATCCATTGATTCATCTCCATGGTTTTTATAGCTAATTTTCCAATAAATAACTGCAGTAATCACCCCCAGAAAGGGTAGGATAGGGCTGAAGCCCAGTGTTTAGACGTTGGAATGTTTTTTTTTTATCATTCTAATAGAATGATTTTCCAACTCCTGTGGTAATTAAACCTTTTTTTCACTCCTAGTTTTTTTAACATATTTTTAGGATATACATTATATATAAAAGTGTACACATGGGAAAATAAGACGAAAATGACCAAAAAGCAAAGAATATTTATCTAGGGTGAATTAAATTTTGTGATTAAGACTCGAGCGTGAATGGCACTGAAATATTTTAAAGAGTTCCCACGGTAGACTCACGATTCACTAAGTTAAACGCACGGGCCCTACGTTCTTACAACGAGTCTAAATGTTTCAGTTTTAATCTTGAACACTAAATTTGACTCGTGGAAAAAGTCAAACATGTTTGACTTTTTTCACGAGTTCACAAGTTTCACGGGTACCTGCCGTTAGCGCCAGGAGTGGACAAGTTGATCGCGCGAGGTCCGACGTTCCGGCTACGTTGGCTGTACGTGATCACCACGAGTGAAAACTCGGGGTCACTCGTGGGCCAACTTGCAACGTGAGACAGGGGTTTAAAGCCTGCTAAGCCCAATTATTTGCTTTACATGTTGGTGATGCCATACTAACCCAACACTTGGCAGCAATTGACACTCGTACCTGGTTGACCTTTATCTGGTTCTCATGCCTGAGATCAATGTTCTTTCTCAGAAGATGTAGAAGTTGTTTTCTGTTCTGTTCACTGGATAGTTCAAGGCCCTAAACATAAATAAAAAATAAAATCAAACATGTGACATTCAAACATATTATATCGAGAAGCATATTTTTTTACTCTTATTTTCAACTCTCATTTTTTGGGACATATATTTTGCACTTTGTTTGACCAGGCCATTTCAGTTACATAGAACATAGACAGCACAGGAACAGGCCCCTTCGGCCCACAATGTTTGTGCCAAACATGATGCCAAGATAAAACTGATCTCATCTGCCTGTACATGATCCATAGCCCTCTATTCCCTGCACTTCCATGTGCCTATCTAAAAGCATCTTAAACGCCACTATCATCTTTGCCTCTGCCACCACCCCTGGTAGTGTGTTCTAGGCCCCCACCACTCTCTGTGTCCCGCACATCTTCATTAAACTTCCTCTCGCCTTATAGCTATGCCCTCACATGTTGGAAATTTCTACCCTGGGAAAAAGGTTCTGACAGTCTCTTCGACGTATGCCTCTCATGATTTTATATACTTGTCAAGTCTCCCCTCAATCCGACCTTTCAGAGAAAAAAGAAGTAGAAGAAGGATGTTTTGGTTCTTCACAGAATGTGGCTAAACTGGTTTAATGACTAGGCCAGGCATGCTGAGCCACATCAAAGCATAAGAGTAAACTAGGTATGTAGGTGTGGGCCTGTGGTTACTTATAAACTAGACTGGGTAACAATGGCAAATTTCCTTTCCAAAAAGATCTAATGAACCAGATTTTTTTAATGATAATCTGATATTTCCAAATCCACCTCTACTGAAAATAGTATTTGAGTGCAGTATTTTAAAATTATTTGAATCTAAATCACTTATATGCCAAGGTAAGATATGAAGTCCCATCCCCAGGTTAACTAGTCAAAGCCAATGGATACCAGTTCAGCAACTTAACCACTCCCACATTTAACTGTACTTGATAGAATTACTTGAGCCTTCATTAAGTAAGGATATTAAAATAATAAACTGGCCAACTAATTTTGGGGCTGCTGTATTATCTTGATGATCAAGCTTCACTGTAGCTCAGATTAATCCATGGTGACACATCTCCATCTTTGACTTGTACCATGGAGATTTATTTTAGGCTTTAGAGATACAGCGCGGACATAGGCCATACGGCCCACCGAGTCCGTGCCGACCAGCGAAACCCCATATACTAACACAATCCTATACACGTGGGACAATTTCACAATGTTACCAAAGCCAATTAACTTACAAACCTGTAAGTCTTTGGACTGTCGGAGGAAACCGGAGCACTCTGAGATAACCCACATGTTCACAGGGAGAACAGAAAAACTCCCTACAGACAGCACCCATAGTCAAGATCGACCCCGGGCCTCTGGTGCTATAAGGCAGCAACTCTACCGCAGTGCCATTGTGCCGACACAAGATGTTCCAAGATAGCCAGCATGCCTTGACTAACTCCCTACTGCCGAGTTGTACTTTATGTCCAATGTGCCATCTCACCTTTGCTTCAGCTGTCTGCATTTCAAGCTGGCATAATACCTGGTCTCTCTCATTCTCCAGTTTCAAATTTAGTTTCACCAAACCTAGAAACATAAAACCAACTCAATATTTATTTTGAATAGATCACTGTTCCAGCGGTGTTAATGAAATATCTCATTACTGCAATATTGATGTGGCAAACCCATTCCATCAATTAGAAAGCGAGAGAGATTTGATACTGTATTATGATCGTAAGGATTCATTATCATGGCCTAGGTTTGAAAGACAGGGCTATAACAGCTACATTTTTAATGCAGAATTTTAAATATAGGAAACATCATAGCATTGTTAAAACGTCCTGTTTTACACAAAGGGTGGAACGAGTTGCCGGAGGAGGTAGTTGAGGAGGTTACTATCATTACATTTAAGAGATATTTGGATAGGTATAAGGTTAGGATGGATTTTGAGGGTTATGGTTCAAGTGCGGGCAGGTGAGACTACTGTAGATGGGGCATGTTGGCTGGCGTGGGGTAGTTGGGCCAAAGGGCTTCTTTCCACGCTGTTAGATTCTATGACTTGGCGATAGCTGAACATATGAAAACTTGAGAAACAGGAAGCTGCAGTTTCTGTATTCTTGGACAAGAAACAAGGAGCTCAGTGAGTCAGGCAGCATCTGGCAATGGATAGACAATATTTCAGGTTGGGATATCTCTGCAGACTTGTCTGTGCACCTCCCTCCGCAGATGCAGCCTGACCTACTGTCTTTGTGTTTTGCTCAGGACTCTGGCATCTGTAGTCACTTGTGTAACCATAGTTCAACCTTGTTGCTTTATGAATTATTTTCTTGGACAATCGGATGGGATAGACAAAGCAGGCATCCAAATTGCTTGTGTACATTTCATTCATTAAATCTACTTCATAAAGAGATAGAAAACTGAACAAATATTCAGAACAAAGATAGACACAAAGTTCTGGAATAACTCAGCGGGTCAGGCAGCGTTCTCTGGAGAAAATGGACAGATGACGTTTTGGGTCGGAACCCTTCTTCAGACTGAAAGAAGGGTCCCAAACCGAAACATCACCTATCCATTTTCTCCAAAGATGTTGCCACCTGACTCACTGAGTTACCCTACTGCCTTGTGCCTCTCTTTGGTATAAACCAGCATTTGCAGTTCCTTCTTATTAAATATTTGTAACAGTTGATGAATTATACCTTCTATTTTCTCCAACAGCTTTTGAAATTGCAGGTTTATGTTGCGCTGAGTTTTGATGAAATCTCCATTTGGCAGCTGTAACCTATTTTTTTAAGAGTGCATTTCATTAATAGAACAAAAAAATACTTTAGTAAGCAAATGTTAGTGTTTCAAGTAATGATGTAGGTGTTAAATCCCATGAAACACTGTATCAACCACTATTGTACAGAGAAGCAAACACTACGCTTTCACCAGGAAAATGCATCTCTGTCTCAGTCTGGTTCACATGTTGGCACCCAGGGAGTCGTTGACCATCCTTCCATTCAATAACAGTGAAGGTAAATAAAATGAGAGCGTGGAAATTCATCTATTGCCTTCAAAAGAACTGGATCAATTTCAACATAACTGTATGCTACATCACTTCTAAGCTATTTCCAAAAGGACACATTCAGTATGTCACCAAATACTCTAGATCAAACTCCTACAAGTGCATGGTTGAGAGTTTACAGGTGTCAATAGTGTTTTATTGTCATATGTCCCAAAGCAGAACAATAAAATTCTTACTGGCAGCAGCACAACAGGTATGTAAACATAGTACTCAGTGGATACCATAATAAACAGAACAAAATGTTAAAAAACAACAATATAGTTCAAAAACAAAACAAAGCCCAGTCCCCAGTGCAATCAAGGCAGTTCATAATTTAGTTGGAGTCTGTAGTGGTCAATAGCCTGAAGGTGGTAGGAAGGTTTTTCCTGATCCTGGACATTACAGTTTTCAGTCTCCTATACCTTTTTCCTGCTGGCAGAAGTGAAATGAAAGCATGGCCAGAGTGGTGTGGATCCAGGATAATGCTGGCTGCCTTTTTGAGACAGCGCCTCCCATAGATCTCTTCAATGGTGGGGAGGTCAGTACATGTGATGGACTGGGTAGTATTCATCACTTCTGTAATCTTTTTCATTCCTGGGTGTTCGAGTTGCGAAACCAGTTGCAACTAGCCAATATGCTCTCTACAGTACACCTGTCCAAGATCAAAGGAGTATTTGTCAACATACCAAATATCCTCAATCTTCTGAGGAAGTAATGGCATTGATGGGTTTTCTTTATGATTGCAACAATTTGGTGGGTTGAGGACAGATCTTCAGTGATGTTCGCCCAGGAACTTGAAGTTGTTGACTCTCAGTCACAGTCACCTGTCGATGAAGACAGGTTTGTGGATCCTTGGCCTTCCTCTTCTACAGTCAATAATCAGTTCCTTGGTTTTACTGACGTTGAGAGCAGGGTTCAACGTCAGTCTGGCACCATTCAATCAGATGATCAACATCCTTCCTATACTCTGACTCGTCATTACCTAGGATTAATGATTATTAATTTATTGCAGCATTGATTATTGTACATTTATTGGTGTGTTTTGCATTAATGGGCTTGTAAAGCTGTAGCAAGTAAATAATTCATTGTTTTGTTGTTGCCACTACATCTGACAATTAAATACTCTTGACATTTCTGCATGCCAACATATATAAATGGAATATTATTCTGAATGCGAGTCCACATGCCCCAGTGTGTGTTTTGTTTTTTAACGAATCTAACTTCAGTTAAAGCAAACTGAAAAATAAAAAAGACTAGTTCCACATCATGCAACTGTTGGCCATCATAAGAAAAGATTCCCAACTGGTTCTCCAAAATTGTTTAGTGACAGAAACACTCATCGTTATCTGATTTGACATGTGCAGCTTTCAGTCTCACTCTGAGACAGATGAATTTTCACTCCAAATGTGGTTTGTCCAGGAAGTCATTTCAATACCACTCACTTCTCAAGAAAGGAAGGGATGGGTAATAAGTGCTGACCTTGTCATCCCAGAAATTAACAAAACATAATTTGAAGGTAGACAAAAATGCTGGAGGAACTCAGCGGGTGAGGCAGCATCTATGGAGAGAAGGAATAGGTGACGTTTTGGGTCGAGACCCTTCTTCAGACTGATGTCGGGGGGGAGTGGGAAAAAGAAAGGGGCGGAGACAGTAGGCTTGTGGGAGAGCTGGGGAGGGAGAAAGCAAGGACTGAGCAGAGATGTTGGGCGAAGTGATCGCCGAACCTGCTCTTCGTCTCGCCGATGTAGAGAATTTGACACATGGAACAGCGGATGCAATAGATGAGGTTGGAGGAGGTGCAGGTGAACCTCTGCCTCACCTGGAAAAACACCCAACACCTCCGCTCAGTTCGCACTAACCAACCTGATCTCCCAGTGGCCCAGCACTTCAACCACCCCTCCCATTCCGAATCTGAACTTTCTGTCCTGGGCCTCCTCCATTGCCAGAGTGAGGACCAGCACAAATTGGAGGAACAGCACCTCATATTTTGCTTAGGTAGTTTACACCCCAGCGATATGAACAATGACCTCCAATTTCAGATAGTCCTTGCTTTCTCCCTCCTTCCCATCCCCTTTCCAGCTCTCACATAAGCCTACTGTCCCCGCCTCTTCCTTTATTTTTCCCGCCCCCCCCGCCCGACATCAATCTGAAGAAAGGCGTCAACCCGAAATGTCACCTATTCCTTTGCTTCACCCGCTGAGTTCCTCCAGCAATTTTATCTACCTTCGATTTTTCCAGCATCTGCAGTTCTTTCTAAAACATAATTTGAGATTTTTTACCTGAATTATCCATCACTATCTCCAGTCGTAACCAGTCAGTTCTTCATGAGCCGGGATTTAACTTAGTTTTACTTTACTCTTGAACAATGTTGAAAGGAAATAAAAAGTATTCAATTTACCCTTCCTCTGAATATCGTGATTCTTTCCGTGTTTTTCCATTTTCTTGTGGATCTAGGCTGAGCATCGTGACTATCTTTAGAATGAAGTAAAATGTGACAAGTGAGAACAATTGACTGGGGTAATAAGTGACCATGCATGCAAAGAATGTGTATAATATCAGCACAGTGGACCCACACATACTCGCCTCCGGCCAGCAGTTCCATAGAGAGCTGCCAGTGACATGCTCCTCGCAAAACAGCTCTGCATTCATTCCTACACCCAGTGGTCAGATGCCAACGCTTGATCTCCCACTCCATCACTGTGCTCACCACCAAGTCCAGCGACAAAATAGAAATGTACCAAACTGAGGGACAGGATGCACTTCGCATCTGGCCCTTCAACTTTACACGAGCTTGGCTGATGGAAGTTGTGTAACCCCATTCACAAGTTATAGGAGTAGAAATAGACCCATCGAGTCTACTCCGCCTTTCAATCATGGCTGATCTCTGCTTCCTAATCCCATTTTCCTGCCTTCACCCCATAATCCTTGACACCCATTGTTATCAAGAATTTGTCTATCTCTGCCTTAATTCATTCATTTGAATTTAGTCACCGACATTGAAAGAAAAGGTATGTGTCGGGAAATGGCTTGTTTGTTTTCCTTATTATAATGATTTTGATTCATTTCTGGTAAATTTAAGTTGTTAACAATTTTTCAAATAATTGATAATTATTCAAGCCTAATTGAATTAGTTATCAGAGATATTTAAAAAATAGTTGAATTGGCTTCTGACTTAAGTGAAACGTCAATGGACTGTCAGGGAGGTTTTAGAATAGTTTCAAACTTCTGCCACTAAAACCCATCATAGGTCCTGTGCAGCACTGTGCAGAACGGCATGGGGGTGGGGCGAGGGTGGGGGGAGGTTTGCTGCTCTCCATCCCGGGATTAAGTGACTATGAGCACAGGCTCTGAGGATTTCAGGGGCTCAGCCAAAGGGTCAGATCCACTATCATCTTCCCCAGAGCATGTGACCTCTAGTCAATAGACCCAACTATT
This sequence comes from Raja brachyura, assembly GCA_963514005.1. The sequence goes on from OY740781.1 coordinate 140,158,862, forward strand.
GCTGGCTCGATAAAGGGGATGTTTTGGATCTTAATCAAGCTGAAACAGCATTTTATATAATAATAATACTGATTTTTGTGATGACGGCAAGAGAATTTATATCTTTGGTCAATTTTGTGTATTGCCCTCCCTATACTAGTTTGAAATTCCCCTGTTCGTCAGACAGGAGCTGTTGTTTTCCATGGGACCTTTTGCACCTGAAAATGCCCTGGATTTGGAATACGGTCAGTGTTGGAATACAGTAGTGGGCAGGTACAGCATCTCACCATGTCAATACCTCTCCAACAGGTCTGTGTAATGTTTTGATTTCAGTTCTCTGCCATGAAGCCCCTACTAACAAACATCTTATTTCCGCAGAAAAGTAAAATAAGCAGATTATATAATGGGTGGATGACTCATAAAATTGGTGATAGCTTCCTGTCCCCACTAAGTCTGAAAATGACTTCCCAGTGTCTAAATGATGCTTTAAAGAGTATAAATATATTGAGAATTATGAACTCAGGCATTGATTCCGTAAAAGGGTTGCATTGATAATATATAACCTTGCATGAAAATCTATCAGTGGTGCACAATTACTGACTAAATGTATACTTACTGTGCTGACCAAGCATCCTTGGTGATTCTGCTTTATGTAATGCTAACATACAGTTTTTGGACTTATCATGTATGATGGTACTTTACCGTATGAATATAATTATTTATAGCAACAAAACATTTTTGGTCTATGATAATGCAAGAGCCATGATCTTTCAATCACATGCATTTGCTAAAGATTTTTTCCCTCCAACAGTGTTTGCTGAAATGTGACAGGCTTGCTGTTGTCTGCTAAAATGTAGGTTTAGTATTTTTGTTTCAACACCTGCTGCAGTATTGAAAACCAGAAAGAACTTGCCTTCTTTTGCATTCAATTTAGTTTGGAGCTCTGATAAGAGTCCTAATTTGCTTTAGTTTTATGAAGATTCTCTTCCTCTTACCTCCTGTTGCTGCTCTGTTTCTATGTCAGTCTTCTGCAGCTCTGTTGTAGTGACCTTGTCGGTGTCGGCGACAACACTCAGGTCTTCCTTACCACCTTCCTCTTGCTCCAAACAAACAAACAGCTCCTTCTTCTTCGTCCGTTTGGGTTTCCTTGGATGAAACTTACACTGTGGACATGATTTGGAGGGGATCTCCTCACAGTCTTTTGATGGCACCCTATGGATTGAAATGTTAAATGTCATCACTGAGACATAATTAAGGGCTGGACAAGGGCTATGGAGGGAACATTTCACCTGCTGGTCATATACATTGAGATATCCTGGCATGCTTAGAACAATCTGATTATTATTCACTGGTAATTTGGTAATTCGTGCCAATGTTACTTTAGGTATGTTTTTTGTTTGGCAACAATGCTGAAAGTTTCTTCACAACTTACATGGTAAGAAAAAATTCAAAGAAGACAAATAATAAGACATCATTGTGTTTGGAAATTGATTCTTAATTGGCAGCATGAAATACACTGTACATTTGTGGCACCATGTTTTAGTCTATTTCACAAATCTGGTGTCACTAATCCACTGTGCAACTGGTGCCACTGTCCAAGGATGGAGTGTGTGAGCTCAATCATCTCCTGACCTGGCAGGTTCGCAATAGAAGGTAACAGAGCTAATGAAATCTGCCAGTTTACTTCGGAGTCACGTGAGTGACTACGTGAAGCCCCGCCTGGCGAATGTGCGTCATTACGTCGACGCATGTCGCTTGGAAGGAGCTGGAGAGCGCAGCTCCACCAGTGGTGAGTAGAAAACTCGCAGGTAAGTGTTTTTAAACCACTTTACCAAGTATTTGCGAGTATTTCAGCTCTGTAACGCTGGCTTGCGAGTCAGGAGGAGCTTGTGGCAATGGAGAGCGGTGCAAAAAAGTTGGTTCGGAGCAGGCGGGGGTCGCGCAGCGATGCGGTCCTGTCGCAGTGCCATTAATAGTGCTCGGAGTGCTTTGTCCTCTTACTTAGGACATTTTTCAGAACAACAATCTATTGGGTCTCATCCGTTAGTATCCCAATTTATGCGAGGATTTTTTAATAAAAATCCTCCCAAGCCTAGATATACAGAAATCTGGGATGTCAGTATAGTTCTCACACTGCTTCGGCAATGGGCTCCAATTATGTCACTATCTTTTCAGAAGTTAACACTTAAAGTGGTTATTAAAGTGGTTGCTTATGGCGTTAGTATCAGCACAACGAGTACAAACATTGCAAATGTTACGGTTAGATTGTATGCATTTGGCTGTAGATGAAATTACTTTTTATGTCTATGATCTAATCAAGCAAAGCAAGCCAGGAATGGCTGGAACCAAGGTAATCTTTAAAGCATACCCTGTGGACCAGGCACGTGCCGTGAGTAATTACTCAGGGTAGGCACTCAGTCCGCTTTTAAAAATTAAATCGCGCATGCGCAGATTGGTCTCTCCGTTAAATAAATAAATAAATAAATAAAAAGCAGTGACATTTCAATTTGCCCTTCCTAGGCTTCCTAGTCCTAGACCAATTGGGGGAACAGTTCCTTTCATAGTGTGTGGAGAGTCAGGGGTAAAGTTGTGGGGAGGGCACGAGAGTTGAGAAGGAGGGTGTCGGGGATACTGCCAGTAACTCACTCACTCACAACTAGCGCAGCTCTCTGGGCACGAAGCCACGCAATGTAGCTGGGGATAGAAGCAGCTCGGGGAGCTCCGAGCGGCCACCGGGACCCAACAGCAGAACTGGCCGCCACTTCGGCGTTATCTGCCAGCCCGCTCACCTTTGGCAGTGCTCTCCGTCGGAACACCTGTCACCTGCCGTTCGCCGACTTCGCTCATGTCATTTGCTTCCTGCAAATCCTTAAATTCCCACAGGTGCTAAGATGGCGGCTGGTTCCGCTGTCCAGCCCGGCGGCCGCTCAGCCACACGAGTTACTTCTCTCACTCCCCCCCCCCCCCCCCCCCGGCCTCAATGCCTTGTCATTGCACGCCTCCGTGCAAGGAGCGTCGCAAGTGGCATTATTCCAATCCCCTCATTCTTAACATTAGTGCCCTCCCCGCAACTTTACCCCGGGCCAGACTCGCCAACTGCTTGGAAAGGAGCTCTCCCCCCCACCCCCACACCCCGGGAAATACAGTATTTAAAAACATAAACACAAAATGTACTTACCACATTATTGGTACACAAACTCCATTCTTCTCTCTTTGTTACCTAAGATACACTTAAAATATTGACAAATCATATTTGAAAACCCCGCCATGAAACTGAAAACCATATTTGAAAACCCCGCAAAGGCAGAATTTCAGCTGCCTTCAGCCCCGATTGAAACTGACGGCTTCAGGCAGCGCTGACGGCACGTGGGCTGCACAGACCTTCCCATGTTACAAGCGCTGCGGATGAAAGGCACGGAGAATTATGCCTACCTAAGAGATCGATTTACTATTTTACTATTTATATTTAGTTATTACTATGTTATAATTTTAGTCAGGGTAGGCAGTGCCTACCTTGCCTACCCTGACGGCACGTGCCTGCTGTGGACCAAGAGTTATGTGTGGTTAAGCATCTGAGTCAATATATTGAAGTAACTAAGAGTCTCAGAGGTTCTGAGAAAGGGATGCTCATTACCCACAAAAAATATATTAAAAAGTGTCAGCACAAACAATTTCTAGATGGTTAAAACAGGTTCTGGATCACGCTGGAGTGGACAGGACATGCCACTCGACCAAATCCTCGAGGCCGCAGGATGGTCTAAGAAGCAACTTTTTCTAAGTTTTATGATAAACCTGTTGTTACAGTGCCAGAGTTTGGGCATGCTGTGATGGGTTTAGTTTAATTTATGGTTGCTTTGTTTTATATCATTTCTTTGTAATTTCCCCCTGGGATAGAGGGGTTATTACTTACTTTTGTCATCATTGTTATTATTTTTAAAATAGTTGAATAATTGAAACAATGTTCAACATATTATTTATTTACTACTATGTCAACTGAAGCAGTGTGTCGTATGGAGTGCATCTATGGCACGAAATCACAGAGCTTTGAAATCTTCACGTAGTCACTCACGTGACTCCAAAGTAAAATAGTAAGATTAAATGAGAACTTACCAGTTCGAAGTTTAATCCCTCATCGTAACTCCTCATAAAATAAGGATCAAACTTCGAACTGGTAAGTTCTCATTTAATCTTACTATTTTATACTACTCTAAGCAACATGAATCTAAGCAAAAATCTCATATTTGTAAAGTAGCGACATCAGCCAACTTCTTATTTCACTCTAGTATAGTGATTATATGAAAAATCATCAGTATTGTTAGTGTTCTGAAATCCATACACTGCAGGGAACATTTTGTTGCATTACCGCTTGCTCATGGCAATCTTGTTTATCCTCTCTTCAGTCATTAGATTGTAGAAGTGAGGCATGATGCATAGCGAACTGTATGGCAATGAAAGGCTCAATATTAATACCTTGCAAGATATTAATATTGAGCCTTTATTTTCCTGAAATTGGTATGTTTAAACCAATTATTAAGAGCGGGAAAGCAGATATTTCAAATTAAGCTTTTCAGGTAGTTCTCTAATACCTTTTAAGTGACGTTAAACACTGATTTAAAAAAGCATAGAAACATAGAAAATAGGTGCATGAGGAGGCCATTCAGCTCTTCGAGCCAGCACCGCCATTCATTGTGATAATGGCTGATCGTCCCCAATCAATAACCCGTGCCTGCCTTCTCCCCATATCCCTTGATTCCACTAGCCCCTAGAGCTCTATCTCTCTTAAATCCACCCAGTGATTTGGCTTCCACTGCTCTCTGTGGCAGGGAATTCCACAAAATCACAACACTCTGGGTGAAAAAGTTTTTTCTCAGCTCAGTCTTAAATGGCATCCCTTTATTCTAAGACTGTGGCCCCTGGTTCTGGACTTGACCAACATTGGGAACATTTTTCCTGCATCTAGCTTGTCCAGTCCTTTTATAATGTTATATGTTTCTATAAGATCCCCCCTCACCCTTGAATACAAGCCTAGTCTTTTTAATCTTTCCCCATGTCACAGTCCCACCATCCAAGGGATCATTCTTGTGAACCTACGCTGCACTGCCTCTATCACAAGGATGTCCTTCCTCAAATTTGGAGACCAAAACTGTACGCAATACTCCAGATGTGGTCTTACCAGAGCCCTATACAACAGCAGAAGAACCTCTCCACTCCTGTACTGAAATCCTCTTGTCATGAACATTTAGAAGCCACTTGGTAAATTATTGCTTTATTTTAAGTAAGTCTGTGGAAAATGACAGTCTTGAACTACTATCTACCTCAGACTATCCTTGATCGGAGTTTGCTGGCTTTACCTTGCACTAAACGTTATTCCCTTATCATGTATCTATACACTGTAAATGGCTCGATCGTAATCATATATTGTCTTTCTGCTGACTGGATAGCACACAACAAAACTTTTCACTGTACCTCGGTACACGTGACAATAAACTAAACTGTAAACTGTAAATGACTCCCATCACTCCAGTCCCTTCAATGATAATTCCGACTCTTGGTGCCATTAGTGAATCAACAAAACACAAACAAAATTACCTGCCATCGTCTTCATTCAGTGATAAGGAATCACTGCACTTGTGACATTTCATACTTTCCATTATTTCCATCAGCAGCTCTTTTTCATTGAATATCTGCTGGTGTTCAGATTCCAGAGTCTTCATTTGAGAGGATAAAATTGACTTTTCGCTCTGCAGGTTCAGATTTTGTTTTTCCAAAGCCTGCAAACTTTGTTTCAGTCCTGCTGTCTCCAACAAAAGGCTTTCATTTATCTGTTGTGTGGAAAGAAAGTACATGTCTCCACATGTTTTTGAAACATCAACAAAAGTGACACCATCTCACCATGGTTACTGTGAAGAGATGTCCAGTAAAATACCCATTGGCTTTCCATCAGAAAGGGGATTTGTAGTTTGGCTGATTTTAATAGTTGCTCTGTCTTGGTATTGTTAGAAGTATTGCCAATTTAACTAATGCATAAGACTGGAGCCATTTGTATAATCTACCATTGCAGAAGTCTTCTACAAAAATGGGATTCAGACCTGGGTAGGTGTTGACAAGATCATCTAAACGTGATGGCAGATCAATAACTCATTTCACATCTGTCCCAATTTTGAGATTAATAGAAGACTTGATCGTGACTTCTCTCAAGAAGGGTGGAAGCTCAATTTTCTGAGTGTCACTACAATTCAAAGGAATAAATTCAGCGTCTTCCTAACTCACCAGATTGCAAACAACAAATGCACAAAAACCACACTGGCATTAAGCATCAAGCCACATGGTAATATAAACCACTTTTGGATTACTCAGGTCTTTGCGATACACCACAAGCTGCAAGGTCTTACAGTAAGGGAGAAAGACTGAAGCTGGGAATGCAGATGTGATCAAAAGGCATCATCACTGATGTTCTGGACAGAATGTCAAGTTGATAACTAGGTTTTTATCAGAACTGTCAATATCACACTAAATACAACAGGGTAGAACAGACTCTTTATGTAAGTGTGCCAGTACACTTTTCAAAAACATCACTCAAGCTTCATGGAAGGACAGGGCACTGATTGAAACCCCGTCATTCTGTGCACATTTGAAGTTCCAATGAGCCCACTATAATAGACAATGTATATGGTGAAACATATAAAGAAGGCAGGCCGCTTGGTCCCCTGTACATGTACATCCCCCTATTCAATTAGAAATGCACCTTCATTCTGCATCCACATTGCACATCCACCAACAACAACCCATTGGCTTCAGTTATGACTCAGTGGCCACTATGTTACGGAGGAAACATTCTCTGATATCGAGCTGCAATTTTCCACATCATCCACACAATTTCTGTATGCCTGGTGTAGTCTCTAAACACTTTACAAGATTGTCACTAACAAGGCCTGTTCCTCCTTGCGGGAGAGAGTCAATGGAGTAAGCTGAACCACTGTCCATACTGGGATGAGACAGGGCGACTTAGGTGGGCACAGGAGTGCCAAGGCCATGGTGAGTAGTGAGTAGTGAGAGGGAGGAGGATTTCCCTGTGTTTCACACACCTCTATCCTCTCTATCCTCTCTTACTTCTCCAACAACACTTGACAACTTTTGCCTGCCTGTCATCTTTTTTTCCTAATCTCCTTTTGCTTCAACTCATATATTCCTCTTGGGTGCTGGGATGACCATCCAAACCACTGTCGGTAACTTTCCTACTCTTTTCTAGCTCCTCTTTCGCATGCAAATGGGTTGGCTCAGTGAATTCCCACTGAGGCATCCAATGGGAACCATCAGTAATCACCCAGGAGATCGGCCACAGGGTCACAGTAACGGAAAACAACCAATAAAATACATCGAACCAGCCTAGAATCACTGGAAAACCCTCCCTGTCCCCATTAATCTGTGACCTTAGCACATCATCCCCACAAACCTTGGGTGCTCCTGGCTTTCCACTAGGTGCTTTTCCAGTTATCAACCCATTCCCTTGGTCCTTGCAAGAAAATCCTGCAAGAAAGTACGGAGGCCTCGAATGCAGGAACTAAACAGACCTGAGCAATGTTACACAATAATGTTTGACTGGGTAACAGACTACACGATTACAGCGGGCATTGGTGCAGGAACACCACTGTAAATACAAAATGTTATAAAACCTCTTGCCAAGCTACTAATACTGCCGACCTCTCAACAGGAGGTCAAGGGGGCCAAACAAATACTCTAAATTAATTCTGTGCACTTTAGTTGAGTCATAAATCATAGAGTCATACGGTAGGCACACAGGCCCCTTGGCCCAAATGCCCATTCTGACCAAGATGCCCCATTCACTCTAGTCCCACCTACCCACGTTTGGTCCATATCCCTTTAAAATTTTCTTATCCATGTATATGTCCAAGCGTCTTTTAAATGCACTCCGTATACATGTTCTCACTATTCACTCATTATTGAGCTAGGCTAGTTCCAACTGCTTCTGTAGTATGGATGATCTCCATACATCCTTACACTTCTATTGGCGGTTAATTGTGAATTGGATACGAGGCATTGCTTTTTCAGTCCATAGCCCTCACACTTAGTTTGGAATAGCTGAGTGTGCAGATCTGATACTTGATGCTCCAGTGCCGCTTTCTCAGTTTCAGCCCCAACGAGGCGAGAGGCAAGCTCATGGAGGTCATCTTCCTGGAAAAATCAGAAAGAAAATACATGGGAAAAATAATTATTTTAGTTTCCATGTGGTAAATTCCTTTGATTCTTCTTGGTGAACCTCTTTTCCCCAACATAATCACTGCCAAAGATGAATTGTCCTCTGGTTGACATAATTCCTTCTTCTCTCAGTTCTGAAAGCATACTGTCTGGTTGTATCACAGCTTGATTTGGGAACAATGCTACCCCAGACTGCAAGAAATTACTGAGAGTTTTGGACATTGTCCACTCCATCACACAAACCAGACTTCCTGCCATTGACTCTATCTACACATCACGCTGCCTCGGTAAAGCAATCAGGATAATCAGACTTGTCCAAGCCTAGTCACTCTCATAAGGCAGAAGGTATAGAAGCTTGAATGCATGCACCAACAGACTCAGAAACAGCTTCTTCACCTCTGTTTTCAGGCTTCAAAATGGTTCTTCTATAAGCTGGGGCACTGACTGATACACCTCTAACCCATTGCGGGCTTTGTCTATGGAACTAGTGTAATACAATGCCAAGAGCAATATTCTGCACTCTGTATCTTCCCCTTTGCTCTACCTATTGTACGTGAGTTTAGCTTGATTGTATTTACAGATACGTCTGGTATTAGCAGATTTGAATGGATAGCAGCAAAACTATTTTTGTCAGTAAACGTGACAATAATAAACCTAAACCTAAATCTAAACTTGACCACTTATTAAGGGATGGTGACACTAACTTCTAAAACACCCCCTCCAAGGGGAAATAATCCCTACAACCTCCCTGTCAAAACGCAGTAATGATGCAGTACGTTTCCTTTATAGAAGAACAGGAGGTTCCCAGATCGCTGCATTGGATTTAAATGTTTAATTGTGCTGTCTCTGCTGTCTGTGTAAAATTGGTAAACAAACAGCACTTTTTCTATTATTATATTTATATATCTGAGATAACACATATATTACAGAATAGTAAGAGACAGGTGGAAGACCTCAACTCCAGTTGAATTCCCAATCATCAATTCCATTCAATTCCATGAAATGGATATTACATTGAATTCTAAAATAGATTACTCATCTCTTATATTCTATAGAGATTGCTCTGACCACCTCCCCGAACGATGTCATTTTGTGACTTAGGGACAGCTTAACATCATCTCTTTGTAACAGTAGACATCTGAAGATAGATATAAAGTACTGGAGTAACTTAGTGGGTCTGGCAGCTTCTCTGGAGAAAAAGGATGGGTGATTACCCATTGTTTTTCTCCAGAGATGCTGCTTGACCCGCTGAGTTACTCCAGCACGTTGTGTCTATCTTTGGTATAAATCAGCATCTGCAGTTCTTTGTTTCTACAGTAGACATCTGAACTTCAGCTCTAATCTGCTTGAACATGAAGTAGAATTTGGAGAGCAATCTTGTGTGTAGTCAGGGGCTTTGTCTCTTTCCTTGGAATGAAACCACTTAAAAAAAAACGAAATATGTCTAATGTTTGACAGCTTCCACAATAAATTACCAGGGACTCTTGTACTGATGTTTAGTCTTTTCTTTGACTGGAAAGCACACAGCAACAAAAAACGTTTCACTGCAGAAACAAAGAATTGTAGATACTGATTTATACCAAAGCTAGACCAAGGTGCTTGAGTAACTCAATGGGTCAAGCAGCATCTCTGGAGAACATGGATAGGCGACATTTTGGGTCGGGCACCTTCTGGGTCAGGAAACGTCACCTATCTTTGTTCTCCAGAAATGCTGCCTGACCCACTGAATTAATCCAGCGTGTTGTGTCTAGGTTTTCACTGTCCCTCGGTACATGAGACAATAATAAACTAAGCTAGAATTGGACCTTGCTCTACTAACAGACAGGTTTAGTGAGAATACTTGTTTTACTGTATATACATGTTTTAATACTTGCATGTGTGACACTGGCCAGATCACCACCTTCACTCACTTCCTCGATGTTCCAGTACTCATCATGACGCTCCAAGGAATCACTTAAAGTTTCCAACTGGTTCTGTGGCTGACTTTTGGGCTAAGATAATCAGGAAGAACAAGCTAATTGAACATCATGAGTGATAAAACATATTTTTTCACTGACTAACAATTATTTCTATTGATTTCTTAAAATGTAATTTGATGAGTGGCTATTCCCAATAGCAAACCTATCCACTTGTAGCACATGATAGAAGTTCAGTCGCATTTTCCCTAGACTTTCCACAGAAACACACGAGTTGTAATAAACGTAACAATGTTTATGGGACTGGCAATGTGGGTGTGGGTTAGAGTACTGGGAGTAATGGGGTAGGGATTGGAGACAAACACTGATGGGCGACTTCTTTGCAGAACATTTACGTTTAGTATTTAGAATAAAATTAATAAAATAGAATAGAATGCCTTTTATTGTCATTCAAGCAGTTTGGTTTGAACAAAATTTAATTCCAACAGTCTTAACATTACAAAAAAAACAAGTCCCACACTTTATACACTTTACACAAACATCCATCACAGTGAATCTTCAACACCTCCTCACTGTGATGGAAGGCAAAAGTCTTATCTCTTCCCTTTGTTCTTCCCCCGCGGTCCAGCAGTCCAACTGCAGCGTCGAGGCGACTGGGGCTCCCGATGTTAAAGCTTCTCGTAAGTCCTGTGGCCGTTTAAGCTGCGCCGGGTGATGTTAGGCCCCGCTCCGAGTCATTTAAACCCCGCGATTCCGGCGGGAGAAGTTGCCGTTGCTGGAGCTCCGAAAAGCGGTCTCCCACCAGGGACCTGCGAGCTCCTGATGTTCCTGCCCACCGGGCCTGCGGCTGGAGCCTCCGAAGCTCCGAAGTCGGGTCGCAGCCGCGCGCCACCACAGCTCTTCCCGTTCCGAAGTCAGCCAGCTCCGCGATGGCGAGTCCACAGGCTTCGCAACTGGAGCCCTCAGGTTGGTTCCGGTTGGAAAAAGTCGGGTCCCCGAACAGGGAAGAGATTAAACGGTTTCCCCTCCTCCCCCCCCCCCCCCCCCACCCCCCACATTTACACAGCTAAAAAATAATAACAACTAGAATAGTAAGATTAAATGAGAACTTACCAGTTTGAAGTTTGATCTTTATTTTATGAGGAGTTACGATGAGGGATTACGTGAAGACCCCGCCAGCATGCATGCGCGACATTCTTCAAAGCAGTGGTGTGAAATCACAGCAAATACAGTCACAATGACTAATATAGTAAGATAAAAAAGAGAACTTCCATACCAGGTGATCTTTATAATAGAGGGTTGGGAGCGGAGGGCACGTAATCCCTCATCGTAACTCCTCATAAAATAAAGATCAAACTTCAAACTGGTAAGTTCTCGTTTAATCTTACTATTTTACTTCGGAGTCACGTGAGTGACTACGTGAAGATTTCAAAGCTCTGTGATTTCATGCCCTGGAAGCTCCATGCTCACACACCGCTAAAGTTGGGATAAGAGGATGAACGTAATTCAGACAAGACACTGGCTGAAAAACAAAAATCAGGTATTTATTCATACCAAACAAAAATAGTGTCCCCAAAGGGTAACTATCTGGCAGCACTCAAAATCCTCCCTGCATAAGTGTCAGGGGAGGTCACGGGTTTATAGTAAAAGCGGTGGAAGGTCTTTTCATTACTCCAACCCTCTGTAGCCAGGATGTGATCCAACGGTACCTCCATCCTTCTAGCCGCCGAGGTGGATGCTGCCCTGGTGGAGTGAGATTTATATTTGTTAGTGTCCACCCCCGCCGCATCCAGTACCACCCTTAACCATCTGGAAATGGTTTGCACCGTGACTCTGTGATGGGGCTTCTTGTGACTAACAAGCAAAGCTGTTTCCGTGCCCCTGAGATTTTGAGTGACTGTAATGTATCGTAAGATTAATGTGACGATACAAAGACGAGGATCTGCTGGGTAAGCCAGAAACTCCAAAGTATGTCCAGACACTCCGGGTCGATCTTGTTTCAACAGTCCCTGCACATAGAAAGTGATTTTGTCACTGGTGATTGTCATTTCATCCAGGTTGAGTTTGTGCAGGGACTGGACCCGTTGTGCCGTGATAAGTGCCATAATCATGACCATCTTGTAGGTGAGTTTTGCCAAAGGGAGTCCCGTGTTTGGTGTCCATCCTCGCAGCATAGTCAAGACTGTGCTGATATCCCAAATATGGCTATATCTGGCCCTGGGGGGATTAGAATTGAATATTCCCCTCATAAATTTGGATACTAGAGGATGTGACCCAATTCCCAATTGGTCACTCCCCTTGCCCAAGTAGGATGATAGGGCACTCCTGGCACAGTTAATGGCACTGTAGCTCAAACCTTCATCGAAATGAAGGGTAGCCAAAAATTCCAGCACTTCCGTTATGGTGGCGGTTTCATATGTCGTGTTGGCTGTGACGCAGAATCCTTCCCATTTCCTGATGTAGGTCAGGTACTGCTTTCTTGTGGACTCTCTGCAGGCTGCTGTGATGGTATCAATGGTCCTGTTGGAGAGTCCGAATCCGTGAAGTGGCCGTTTTAAAATCTGCAAATTAACAAGTCCATGCGGTCATGACATGGATGACATTCTCCTGTAACAGGATGAACGAGCAGGCTTGGTCTTTTGTTCACCCTGATACAGGGTTCTGTGGCCATCTTCTGTACCATAGGGAACCATGGTTGGGTAGGCCAGTCGGGCACCACCAAAATACCCGATGCAGAGTCTTGCTTTATTTTCTGCAAGACCCGACTGATGAGGCAGAAAGGGGGAAATGCATAGCAAAATAGATCCCCCCAATGTAGCGAGAAGGCATCCATCGCTACTGCCCCCGGGTCTGGCTCCCAAGCAACATATGTTGGTAGTTGGTGATTTAGCCTGGACGCGAAAAGGTCGATATCTGGTGTTCCATAACGTTCTACAATATCTGAAAACACATTCCGATCCAACATCCATTCTATGTTGTCGTTGAATTTACGTGATCTGGTGTCTGCCACTGTATTTAGCTTACCTGGAAGGTAAGTAGCTGAGATCCAAATTTCTCTTTGCAGACACCAGTGCCAGATATTGTTAGCCAATTCATCACACGATATTGACTTTATACCGCCCATATGGTTAATATATGCTACCACCATGGTGTTGTCAATTTGTATTCTAATATGAACTTTGTGCATATTAGTGCAGTATGCTTTAAGGCCGTGAAATGCTGCCAGCATTTCTGAATAGTTAATCCCCAAGTTTTTGAATAGGGTTAACTCTGGTGCACTCCATCTACCTCCCCAGCTAGAGGTAGTGTTAGTAGCTCCCCACCCTTTGGCACTGGCATCCGTTTGTAAGATGATCAAGGGATTGATGATATTGATAGGTTTGGAGCAATTTTGGGCATTACCCATCCACCAATATAATTCGGCTTTTGCCTTTCCCGGAATTTTCATAGGCCTGTCGAAATGGCCAGTATGATTTTTGAGCGCTGTAATTTTGGCTCTTTGTAAGTTTTGGTAATGTAAGGGCTCAAATTGTGCTGCAGGAAATGCAGCTACTATCTTCCCAATCACCATGGCCACCTGCCGAATGGATGGGACCTTAATGCCAATGAGGCTCCTGCAAGCCTCTATCAGGTCTTCCACCTTGCTTGGTGGCAATGTGACAGACATTTGCACTGAGTTAATAATGAACCCCAGATATTTCATGGTGGTAGAGGGTTCCAATATTGATTTATCTGGATGTATCAAAAATCCCAGCTTCTGAAAAAGATGTTTCGTGGCTGTAACTGCCAAAGTAGCCATTTCCAAATTCTCCCTCACTATGAGGATGTCATCAAGATAGGCCATAACAGTATGTTTCTGTTTCCTTAAATAGGCCAAAGCTGGTTTTAATATCTTGGTAAACAATCTGGGTGCTGACGACAACCCATTAGGCAAAGCTTTGTATGGCCATAATTGTCCCATCCAGATAAATTTTAAGTATTTCCTATGATCCTTGTGTATGGGTACTGAATAATATGCATCTTTGAGGTCAATGCATGCCATGTAGTACCCATTGGCTATTAACTGTATAGCAGTATCAAAGGTGTCCATTTTAAAATGAATATACTGAACAAAGGTATTCAGATCGGTCAAATCTATGATGATGCGGCACCCGCCGTCTTTTTTATTTTTAGTGAATATATTAGACACGAACTCCTAAGGTTCTTTGATGGCTTTCTCAATTACCCCTCTTTCTATTAATCTCTGTAGTTCAGCATGCCCTGCTGCCCTTTCTTTTTGGGAAAGGACGAATTTTCGGCTAGGTGCATGCTGTACCGGGGTAGGGAGTTCGTGAATAAATTCAATTTTGTAGCCCTGAATACTTCTGAGTATATAAGGATCAGAGGTAAAAGTGAGCCAATTCTCGAAGAACATGTGCAACCTGCCCCCTACACAAAGTGAATTTAGACCAGATGTGTTTCTGGGGACCCCAGACCCACCTACCTCCATGGTTACTGCCGGTGTGGAGGTTTCTGTCCTTGCTTCCTTGGTTGGTTGTGGGTGTTCTGGGAGTGGCGCATCTTCCAAGAAGGCCGGCCTGGGCCTTGGCCTAAAAAAGACCGTTGTGCAGGAATGCCGGCCTTCGAGCTTTCACCACCGGCAGACCTGTTATGGTAACTCTGCCCGGTGGATGTGTAGGGGTGCTGTCTGTGTGGGTGGTGCGGCTTAGTGTAGCCAGGTTTTATAAGGCCCAAAGCCTTGGCCTCCTCATCAAGGTCTTTAACCTGCTTTGGGAGATCTTCCCCGAACAGCAGGCTTGGAGGCTGAGTCTTCCCAGGCTTACACAACCCCGCAAACTTGGGGTTAAGCGCCGGCTTTATGATGTTTTTTCTAAAATTGTTGATCTCATACTGAGTATTACAGAGTAGAGCCAAAGCATCCTGTAATTCTTCCGGCATATCCACACCCACTGCAGTTCTTGCCACTGCCGTAATCCCTGCGGTTAGGAGCTTCAGAATCCTCTGAAGTTTGATCTCCTGGCCTCTACTTGAGGGGCTCATGTTTCCCCATATAGGGTTATTTACTGCAGGTACATTCAATGAGTTGCAGTTCTCAGGTGCCATATATTTATCTGCAGTAGCATTAATGGCCTGTTCCTGCAGCTGGTTCGTTGCCATATAGTTAATGCTGGTAGCCAGCTTAAGGTGGATTGGTAAGCCCTTCTTGTTAGGCATAGCATGCTTGCTTACCATATCCATGTAGTCTTCACACACCCCTGACACCGTCGGCAATTCAGCCAGCTCCCCTTCTTCTGGGTCAGCCCAGTTCTGACCCTCAATGCTCCCCTGTATAGAGGGGGAGACATTGGGCAGTCCTCGATAGGAACTTGCCGTGGGCCTGCTAGGAGTCCCACTGTGACCCTGCCCCTGCATTAGCAGGTCACGTTGGAGCATTTGCTCCAACATCCGTTCCATGCGGTTTAGACGACCTCCGTCGCTATCTGCGAACGGGGTGTCCTCGGGACCGGACTCCGCTGAGTCGGCCCCGGCCGACTTCCGGGTGGTTTTCCCGCCCGAACGTGGCGTACCAACGGTCCCAAAGGGCGAAAAGTCGGGAGCTGCAGGTAAAACCTGTAGCTCTGGAGAGACGGCTCTCTGCTGGCTGCTCTCCTTGGCAGCTGCTTTGGCCGCTGTTCTTTTCGATTTTCGTGCTTCCATTGCTGTACACTATGTCGTCGACTCACTCCTCCGGTGAGACTTACCTGGCGTAAGCTATTTAAACTTACGCTGGAGGAGCTCCGCTCCTCCCGACCGTCGCTTCCGCATGCGTACAACGATATGTCGCGCATGCGTGCTGGCGGGGTCTTCACGTAGTCACTCACGTGACTCCGAAGTAAAATCAAAAACATACATTTAACGAGACAAAAATGAAAAAAAGACAGACGGACTGCAGTGGAGCCGCTGCCGTTAGGCACCGCCACACTCCAGTGTCTCTGAGTTTCCAGCAGCTTCTAACTTCAATTCTCCATCCCACTTCCACTCCATTGTCCTCACTGTTTCAACAAGCTAAACGTAAGCTCAGGGAACATCATTTCGATCTTGTGACTGGGCACACTGCAGCCCTTGGGAGTGAATATTGAATGAAAACATGTCTGATGACAAATCATTCCTGTTTGTGTCAGCACTGGCAAGTTCTGGTGTAAGGTCATAAAACTACAACATTAACTTCACTCTCTCCACAGTTAATGCCTGATCTGCTGAGTATTTTCAGCATTCTCTTTTGTTTCAGATTTGCAGCATCCTCTCTGTCTGTATAGTAGAATTTCAACATGATCAAAATTGCAGAGTTGTACATCACAGAAGTGGATCCTTTTGGCACACCACATCCTTTGCTAAGCATGATGCCTATTGTTGCTAATCCAAATTGAGTGCATTAGGTCATTGTATGCTCTATGCCTTTCCTATCCAGGTACTTGTCCAATTCCCTTTTAAACACTGTAAGTGTGTCTGTCTCTCCACCTCTGTCATTCCAGCCAAACACCACCCTCTGTATGAAAAACCTATTCTTCAGTTTTCCTTTAAATTTCTCCCCTCTCACTTAAAACTATGCCAACATGTTCTAAACATCCCTGCACTGAGAAAAAGACACTGACTATCAAGGATAGTTATAACCCCTCATACCCCTCATGAACCTCCATAAGGTCATCCATAAGGTCAACCTGACATATGTCAGAATAAACCCAGACTATCCAATCTCTCCTTTGAACTACAGTCTTCCATTCCAGGCAATATCCTAATGAATCTCTTCTGTACTCTCTCTATTGCTACCATATCCATCCTGCAGTGCAGCTCATAGAGGTGAGTAAGTATTTTAAGATTTGCCCCAATATAACACTGGTTGAGATAATTTCTTCTCCTGTCAGTCCCTAATACCTGGCCACTTATTTAAGGAAGTTGACACTGTTTCTAAACACCAGTTCCACAGAGAAATAAACCCTACGTCTGCCATGTCAAGCTCCATAAAAATGCTGCACGTTTCCTCCATTAAAGATAATTACTCCACTGATAATTACTTTGGATGCTTTTAATTGTACTGGCTCTTTTGGTTGATTCACTATGTAAAATTGGGAAACAACAACACTTTTTCCATTATTATAAATTTTGAGCAATATCTAAGTAAGAGTATGACATAACACATATATTCTCGATTGGAGATAACTGGTTAAATTCTCATTCGCAAATCAGCAGCACCATTGTAATGCCACTGACCGTATGAAATGAAGTAGATATTACCTTGAATTATAAAATGGATTACTAGATTACTCATCCCTTAGTTTCGACAGGGATTGTTCTGACCTTCTCCTAGTAGGTATGTTGCAAAACTTACCTTGAGCAGCGCTGCAGTTCTGCCGCTCCCCGTGTGCGCGACTTTGGCGCCTTTCAGAGGGGGGCGGGCTTAAAGTGCCGTTTTTCAACAGACCTGGAAAATCGATGAATGTCGGGTGATTTCGTTGCGGAAGAAAAATCGCTCCGACATTTCATGAATTAAGGTATTTTTAAATTACTCTAAATTATTTATTAACTAGAGTAATTTAAAAATCACCTTCAAAAGCCGTGAGCACCGACAACCGGAAGGATTTTGCGTAGGGGAGAAGAAAAGGTAAATAGTTTATTTTTATATTAAAAGTTGGTTTTTCGGGAGGCTTTAATAATATTTTTATGTTGCGAAATGGGGTCCCAATAAATGTATGAACAAACCATATTTATCCTCCCGACTTCACCGCTAACCGCAACGTTCCAATCCACCGCATTCCACTAAAACCCACTCGCTAGTTGATTTAAATGGCCATTAATTTACAGGAATCAAACACTAAATTCCTTCCATTTGGCCCAGAAATTCATGAAAATGAGATTTAAAAATTATGTTATATTGTGGATTATTGTGTGAATGTTATTTGGACACTCAGGCAATTTAAAAAAAGTTTATCTTTTCTTAAGAAATGGATAGATGTTTAGATCTACTCATTGAATTTTGTAATTAGCTACAATTAGATAACTAACTAATTATATGCTTTAATTTCAGGTCATCCAAGTAAGATTGTTTCATATTTGTTTCAGAATGCTTCAATCTATAATAACTGAAAATTTCATTGAGTTCTCTTAATTTTTAAGAAAGTTATGGGCTTTTAACTTTTCCAGATCACAGCTTTTGAGTTAAGTCAATTGAAAGGCAATGGGGAACAAGATGCTAATTTCCAAGTATGAAAATGGCCATAACTTTCTTAATACTGAAGATATGAAAGTAAATTAGGTGTCAAATTAAACTTCTTTTTATGCTTTATCTGATGGGATAAATAGCAGACTTGATTTTTTAAATCTCAAAATTTTGTAACATTGCTACTACTCCTAGAGCGTTGTCCTTTTGTAACTTAGGGACAGCCTAACACTGTCCCCTTGTAACAGTAGACATCTAAACCAGCTCTTATACCTTTGAAAATAGCATTTGGGGAGGAACCCCAAGGCTTTGACTCTTCCCTTGGAATGGAAACAAATATTTGACAGCTTCTACAATATATTGCCTGGGAGTCTGCTCCAGAATTGGAACTTTTTGCATTAATAGACAGCTTTAACGAGCGAGATCATGTTTTAATACTTGCTTGTGCTTTACTGGCCAGATCGCCACCTTCAATCACTTCCTTGACGTTCCAATGTTCTTCATGATACCCAAAAGAATCCCTTGAAGTTTGCAACAGGTTCTGCAACTGTTTTTCAGCCTAAGATATCAGGAAGATTAAACCCATTGAACATCAGAAGAGTTCAAAACATAGTCTTTTTTCAATTCTGAGATTTTTTTCTATTGATTTCATAAAATGTAATTGTATCTGAATTCCTGTTCCCATTGTGAAATCATATCCATCTGCAGCACATAATAGAAGTTCAGATATCAGGAAGATTAAACTCATTGAACATCATAAGAGTTAAAAACATTGGATTTTTTTAAACTCTGAGAGTTTGTTCTATTGATTTCTTAAAATGTAATTGTAATGAATTCCTGGTCCCATTGGGATATCACATCCACCTGCAGCACATGATAGAAGTTCAGTTGCATGTCCCTGGACGTCCCACAAAAAACCCAGAAAGTTGCAATAGACAAAACTTTAATTATCATGGTGTTCCCAATGGGTAATGTTCTGTATTAATAACAATAACATGATATTAACATTTTAATCTCAAAACAGGTTCATATTTTGAATGGTACAATGCAGAATGGTAAAGGGGGGTGGTAATGTGGATGGGGGCTTGGAGTAATGGGGTGGAGACTGGAGAAACAATCAGTGGTCCCAGTGGTGGCGCGATCGAGTGTGGCAGCCTCGCCAGCAGTTGTCCATCCTTTCATCCTTTTATTTTATTTTTAGTCTGTATAAAGTTTTGTTTTGGAAGTCTTTTAGTCTTTTTATGTGGGGGGTGGGGGAGGGGGAAGGGGGAAACTGTTTTTCTCAGTCATTACCTGGTCGAGGATGCGTCTTTCCACTGAGCCGCATCTTCGCCCCCTCCTCGCGGCCTACCATCTGGATTGGCGCGGCCTTTCCTGCCGGAGACCAGCCAGAGCTTCAGCTTCAGCAGCAGCGCAGTACTGGATTCCATCGCGGAGCGGGCGATGCCTTACCGGGATCGCCGTGTTGGAGCTCCAGAGTGCTGGGACTGCCGACTTTAACACCATGGAGCTGTGGTCTGCGGAGCTTCCAGCCGCGGGCGGCGCTGACTTTTTCATCGCGAAGCCTGGGATCTCTCACCGAGGTCACCAGCGTTGAATCTCCGCCCAGCTCGGCCTGTGGACTTAGGGAGCTGCGGTCTCCAGTAGGAAGCGGCCGATTCGGAAACTACAAGTCGCTGAGAGTGTTCTTCTGTTCAAGGGCCTGAAACATCGGGCCGCCGTTGCAGTGACTGCGGAGGCCTCAATAGGCCCCGACCACGGGTGAACATGAGGAAGAGGACTGAACTTTATTGCCTTCCCTCACAGTGGGAAATGTTGATTCCGCTGTGGGGGGATGTTTTCATGTTTTATGTTAAATTCTATAGTGTTGTGTTTATCTTATTTGTGTGCTGCATGGTAACTCAAATTTCACTGCACCAATTGGTGTATGTAACAATAAATGTTCTTTGTCCTTTGTCCTTTGGATGGGCTGACTGCTCGGCAAAACACTTACATCCATCTATACATAACTAAAATTCTGATCTTGGTATCTTCCGGTTTGCGCGCTCTTTCTATTTGCGCAAGAACGGTATGTGACAGCGCAACGATTTTTCACCAGCTCACTCACAGTTTTCCTGTGCTGCGAGTGCACCAGTTTTCGTTCCGATCGGTGGAATGTTGTAAAAGTTAGCAAGGTTTAAAAATCTTTAAATCCGCGCGTGCGCAGATCGATCTCTTCTCCTGCTAATCAGCTCCACGCGGATTAATCTCTTCCCCTGTCACTCCCCACGATGGTCTGCCCCTTCCTGTGCCATCGTGTCTTTATTGGAGCTGAGGGACGCTCTGGATGAACACAATTTTGGGGGGTCTGGACGCGGCCCAGCGCAGGCCAGCCCAGCTCGCCAAATGAAAAGTGGAGACTCTGATCCCAGCGGAGGAGAATGACCAGCGATCAGCGCCCACTGTGAGTCCCCATTGCACCGCCAGCTCCAGCCCCTACCCCTCTGGTCCCCCTCGTTGGCTCCTTCCCCCTTCCCTCATGGCTCTTCCCCATCTTTTCTCCGAGCTCTCTATCCCCTCCCCCCGCCCACACACCCCTCTCCGCCCCACAACCACCCCGCCCACAACCTCTCCTCCCCCCACAAGCACCCCCTCCCATACACACTCCCTTATAAGAGTTCCTTATCATCGTCTGCTTTGATCTGTCGTTTTCACACCTTACCCCTCCATATCTCCAGATTCCCATTCCCCTGGCTCTCAGTCTGAAGAAGGGTCTCGACCCAAAATGTCACCCATTCCTCTCTTAAGAGATGCTGCCTGTCCTGCTGAGTTACTCCAGCATTTTGTGTCTAACTTCGGTTCTCCATCCCATTTGCACCCTATTCTCTTCACTGTTCCAACAATTCAATGTAAGCTCAGGGAACACCATTTCCATCTTCTGACTGGGCACATTGCAGCCCTTGGAGTGCGTATTGAAGTGAAACATTTCCGATCACCTATTTTTCCTGCTTGTACAGGTCCACATCGATATTGCAGCAATTGTAGACTTTAGAGATACAGAGCAGAAACAGGCATTTTGGCCCACCAAATCCATGCCGGCCAGCAATCACCCTGTGTACTACAACTAGGGACAACTTACAGTTTTTACTGAAGCTAATTGACCTCCAAACCTGTACGTCTTTGGGGTGTGGGAGGAAACCGGAGCAACCTTTAAATATCTCTGCTCTCACTAAAATCTATGACAACAAATTCTAGACACCCTGCCCTTGGAAAAGACACTTACGGTCTATCCTAGATATGCTTCTCGTATATTTGTAAACCTCTATTAGATCACCCATCTACGTTCCAATGAGAATAAACCTACACTATCCAATCTCTCCATTGCAAGCAACATCATGATGAATCCATTCTGCACTCTCTCTCTCGCTACTGCATCCTTCCTATAGTGTGGTGACCACAACTATACACGCCACCCAGAATTGCCATGTGACCAATATTTTGTGCAAAAGAAACTTGATATCCCAACTTCAATACTCAAATTATTGAATATACAATTTTTTAAAAACAATTTAAAGGTCCATGAAACTGTACACCCTGGCCCAAAACATTTGGACGGTACATGGATAGGAAAGGTTTAGAGATATGGGTCAAACGCAGGCAAATGGGCTAGTGTAGATGGGAGATGTTGGTCGGTGTGGGCAAGCTGGGCTGAAGGGCCTGTTTCCATACTATCACACTATGACTCTATGACCTGCATCATCCGCCAGTTGCTTTGTTGCCTTCCCTTACAATTAGAAACGTTGATTCCACTGTGTGGGGATGTTCATGTTAAATTCTATCGTGTGTTGTGTTCTTTTTATTTGTATGGCTGTATGGCAACCCAAATCTCGCTCTACCAATTGGTACAGAGACAATAAATGTAAACTTGAATGAACCTTTAAGCTGGTTGAGGTTTTCTGCTTTGCTTTGCACTAAAACCATCGATATTCTATTTCCTTCACTAAACATAATTCTCGGCCCAGATTTTAGATCAAAAGAGCAAATGGAATTTGCCAAATGAAGTACAGGAACGGATTGTGTGACAAGATGAGATCATATTGGAGAAATTTAGACACATCACTGTTGCCTCACAGGATATTTCACTTTTTCTTTTCTCTGTACCCTAATTCATCAATTATCTGGACAGCACTGAACGAACGTATTGTGTCACCAGGACAACACCAGACATTTCCTCTGTTTTCTCCACCCATTCCCCAGCTGCAAAACATAATTGTGTTCTCATTTTTCAGTTCTGATGAAAAGTCATTAAGCGACAGAGCCGTACATCATTGGTGGGAGAATTAATGGAGAAAATCCAAAGGAATCAAATTTATGTATAGTTTTAAAGACAGGGGCTGATCTGGAATAATAAGTATGGCTTTGTGTGAGACAAGTCCTGTCGAAAGAAGGGTCTTGACCCGAAACATCACCTATTCCTTTTCTCCAGAGATGCTGCCTGTCAGGAGTCAAGAGAGTTTTATTGTCACGTGTCCCAGATAGAACAATGAAATTCTTACTTGCTGCAGCACAACAGAATATGTAAACGTAGTACGCAGTAAACGATATAACGAGAGAAAAAAAAGTTCACATACTCACAAGTACACACACACATATATTATATACATATGCGACAAACAAACAATAGTAGTGCAATAATGATAATAATAATAATAATAATAATAATGTCTATTGTAGTTCAGAGCTTATTTGAGGTTGTAGTGTTTAATTGCCTGATGGCTGTAGGGAAGAAGCTGTTCCTGAATGTTACAGTTTTCAGGCTCCTGTACCTTCTTCCAGATGGCAGTGGTAAAATGAGTGTGTGGCTAGGATGGTGTGGGTCTCTGATGATGTTTTTGAGGCAGCGACTCCGATAAATCGCTTCGATGGTGGAGAGGTCAGAGCCGGTGATGGACTGGCAGTGTTCACAACTTTTTGCAGTCTTTTGCGCTCCTGGACGTTCAAGTTGCTCAACCAGGCCATGATGCAACCAGTCAGTACGCTCTCTACTGTGCACCTGTAGAAGTTCAAGAGAATCCTCTTTGACATACGGAATAGCCTTAATCTTCTCAGGAAGTAGAGGCGTCGATGTGCTTTATTTATAATTGCATCAGTGTGCTGGGTCCAGGAAAGATCTTCAGAAATATGCACAGAATTCCACAGATTGTGAGTCTGTGGAAGATAGGGCTCTTAAAGATAGCGGAGTCAGGGAATATGGGGAGAACGCAGGAACGGGGTACTGATTGTGGATGATCAGCCATTATAATATTGAATGATAATATTGAATGGCTGTGCTGGCTCGAAGGGCTAATTAGCCTCCTCCTGCACCTATTGTCTATTATCCCATTTTCACATGCACTCCCTACAATTACCACATTTAAGAGACGGTTAAATAACCACTTCACTTGGGAAGTCATGAAAGGATATGGATATAATGTGTATGTTATTATACATGTAATATATTAGAGCATTTGGGCAAAAAGATCAGTATGACTGTATTGGCCCATAGAGCCTGTTTCTATAGTTTACAGCGCTAGAACTCAATGAGTCTCAAAGACTCAATAACCTCCTTCATAGATGCTGCAACACTCTCTGCTTTTATTAAACAAATAGTAAAATATTTAAATTTTAAAAATGCCTCATGTAACTTTGCACTTTAAAGTTGTTTGTATAATGGAACTGGTTTACAGAATCTGTTGACATTAAGCTAAAATTTGCATTGCATGATGGTCAATAAATGATGCTATCTGTAAAGAATGTGCTGGAATAGAATTACTGTATGTTTAAAACCTTTGGACTGTGAAGGGCAGGACACCAATTTATTCTTTGGTGTTACATTGGAAGCAGATAGAAAAACGGTATTAGAACAAGGGTGGCACATTGGCGCAGCGGTAGAGTTGCTGTCTGACAGAGCTTACAGCGCTAGAGACCCGGGTTCGATCCTGACTACGGGTGCTGTTTGTACGGCGTTTGTACATTCTCCCCATGCTCTACGTGGGTTTTCTCAGAGATCTTTGGCTTCCTCCCACATTCCAAAGACGTCCAGGTTTGTAGGTTAATTGGCTTTGTATAAGTGTAAATTGTCCCTAGTGTGTGTAGGATAGTGCTAATGTGCGAGGATCGTTGGTTGGTGTGGACTCGGTGTGCCGAAAGGCCTGTTTCTGCACTGTATCTCTAAACTAAATTAAAGTAAATTAAATCTATCAAGAAGCTAACACACAATGGCCTTTGGATCAAGACAGGACACTAATTGGGAGATGGAGAGAATAAAAGGTGGGTTGAGGCAATCAGAGGACCATGTTAATGGAGTAGACATATTTGTGACAGGATGCTATTTAATTAGTGTGAGGGTTCTACTTGATCAATAGCTCAATCTGCAAGAATGATAAGCGCTTTCCATATGGGAACGTTACCGACTGGCATATTACACTGCTGGAGTACGTGCTGAGGGACGCACTGAAGCTTGGCTTAAAGGCTCTATGGGGGAGGTCCACAGCCTATGGTCCATCCGCTACTGGGCATTGGGGGGGGGATGATTTCAGTGGGGACACCCTTCAAACAAGGGAAGAGATATCACCCCAGGGGGCCAAATGAGTGGCCATTGTGCTATGTGTAATGAAAAAGGGAGGTGACAGCTCTATTGGATATAGCACTAGCAATATTCAACATGGATATAGACAAATAATGTTTGCAGTTTTCTCTCACTAAGAAGTTTTGCAAGGTTTTTGTTTAGCATATATATTCTTATAACAAAATATGTTTATTTTTGAAATAAAAGTAGCTCAATCTGGAATGAAATGTGGTATATAATGAATAAAACATAAAATGCAGTTTTTAAATGCTGGGGGGTAAGATGGCTCAATAAATTGTTAGCTAGCAGGGAATGTTGAGGGGGGGAAGCATATAATGCAAAGGGACCGAGTGTGTGAGTGAGTGAGTGAGTGAGTGAGTGAGTGAATGGGTGAGTGGGTGGGTGAGTGACCGATAATCTCTTAAAAGTACGTCAGGAAATTTTATAGAGCTGAGCATGGATATGCTGGATCTACAAGTACAGACAGAGTTAGCAGAGTCTGAACAAACTCTCGGGGGTATCCTTTCAGCACGTGGTGGTGTTCCATGGGATAGGTTAATTAAGAGAATTGGAAGTCAGTCTATTGCCAAACATGTGTCGTACAGATGGGGATTGTGAGATTATTATTGCTCAGAATTAAGATATCAGAGTTGTGTGTCAGATTGAGCTTCAGGTGTGTCAAGTGGACCAGGCAAGAGGGACAGAAGTTTGAAAACACACATCTCCAGATTCAGGGACAGTTTCTGCCCAGCTGTTATTAGGCAACTAAACCATCCTATCACCAACTAGAGAGTTGTCCTGACCTACCATCGACCTCATTGGAGACCCTCAGACTATCATTAATCAGACTTTACTGGACATTATCTTGCACTAAATATTATACCCTTTATCCTGTATCTGTACGTTGAGGAGGGTTTGAGTATAGAAGCTGGGAGGCCATATCACAGTTGTATAGGATGTTGGTGAGGTTGCTTTTAGAGTATTGTGTTCATTTCTGGGCACCATGTTAGAGGAAGGATGTTGTCAAGCTGGAAAGGGTTATAAAGAACATTTATGAGGATGTTGCCAGGACCAGAGCGTCTGAGCTATAGAGAAAGGTTGAGTAGGCTGTGACTATTCCTTGGAGCACAGGAGGTTGAGGATGATCTTATAAAGGTGTATAAAATCATCAAAGGGATAGATGAGTGAATGCACAGAGTATCTTGTCCAGAGTAGGCGAATAGAGGACCAGAGGACATAGGTTCAAGGTGAAGGGGAAAAGATTTAATAGGAATCGAGGGGTAACGTTTTCACACAAAGAGTAGTGGGTGTATGGAACAAGCTGCCTGAAGAGGTGGTTGAGGCAGGGACTATCCTAACATTTAAGAAACAGTTAGACTGGTACATGGATAGGACAGGTTTGGAGGGGTATGGATCAAATGCGGGCGGGTGGGACTAGTGTAGCTGGGACATTGTTGGCCGGTGTGGGCAAGGTGGGCCAAAGGGCCCGTTTCCACACTGTATCATTCTATGACTCTATGATTGTAATCATGTATAATATTTCCGCTGACTGGATAGCAAGCAACAAAAAACCTTTTCACTGTACCTCGGTACACTTAACAATAAACTAAGCTAAAACTAATTAAGGTCTATGCGTATAAACCCACATGTGGAGAAAAATTCATACGGTAAGAGAAGGGAAAAGTCAGTCCAATGGATGTTGCTAGTACTCTGGCTGTGATAGCAGGGGAAGGGAGCTGCAGATCACTGATCAAATACAGCTGCCACAGGAGCCATAGAGACAGGTGCATTTTTTGGATCACGGCCCCAGTTTATTCTCAGTTACAGGACTGCGTGTAACAGTTAGATTCAATTCCCCACAAAACACACCGCATAGAATTGAAAGGGCACCTGCAAGAGTTTCTTTATTTGGATGATGATGACATAAAGCACATTATGTTCACTACATTTTTCTCAGAATTACGAATTACAAAGCAACCTTCTTTTTATTGTCTTTATTGTCTATGCACAAGCCTACATAATGTGATTGTTGTTATACAAACTGCTGTAGGGATAGATGGTACACTCTTGTGGGCTCCCCATAAAAGTCTTGCAGCATTCAGGAATTGGTTATAAGATGGTACAAGGGCACTCCAGCGAAACACACTTATAAGGAAAATAATTAAGCTTATTTTGTAAAGCATCCAAAGAATACACAGCCTTCATTGCAACTGCCTTGAGTCATCCCATTACCACACAACA
Source organism: Raja brachyura (assembly GCA_963514005.1). The sequence continues at coordinate 140,185,995 of OY740781.1, forward strand.
CAACTTGAGCTTATTTCCCACAGGACATGACATAACCAATGTCTTGACTAAAATTCAAAGTCAGTGTAGAATGAGAAACTATAAACTTAAAAGTTGCACTCGTCCATCTGTGCCATTGTGTTCAGGGTCAGCAATGTACAGGAAGCACTGGAAATGTCAAGCAGACCAGGCAACATAAACGACCCCAAGAAGTTGGGTCTTTCTTCCCTAGAACATAGGAGGCTGTGGGAGTGACTTTATAGAGGTTTATAAAATCACAAGACACATAGATAAGGTGACTAGCCACAGTCTCTTCTCCAGCATAGGAGAGTATAAAACCAGAGGTTTAAGCTGAGAGGAGAAAGATGTTAATGGGACCCGAGGGGCAACATTTTCATACAGGGGTCGAAACGTCTATAGATCGAGCTGCCAGTGGAAGTGGTAAAAGAGGTGGAGGAGGGTTGTGAACACAGGCGGGGGAAGGGTTGATAGGCAGATGATTGGACAGAGATTGAAAAAGAGACAAAAGGATTGAAGAGTTGTGATTTGTGAGGCCTGAGGAAGGAATGTAGGTAGGGGGTAGGCGGAGAGGAGAAATAGGCGCATCCAGGTGGGGCACAGGGGAAGGGAGAGGAGAAGACACTGCCTGCAACACAGAGAAATATCTAGGTCTCCAGACTGTGTGCACTCTGTTGAAGTTGATCTGGCTGCCAAAGCTTGGCTCACATTGGATGATGTGTGTGGCATGATACTCGGTCACTGTGTTGGCATGCAAGTGTGAATAGTTGCAAGTGAGGCAACACACCGTGGAATTCTCAGGTGGACAATTCTCACACATGCACAGTGACTTGAGAGCAGCACGTCGTGAATTGGTTGGGGCCCGACAAAGAGAATATTGTTTAAACGATCACTGCCCTGGCACAAACCTGATAGGGAACATTGACCCCGAGTCACAACATTCAGACATTGATAACAAGTTCCCGGGAAAAATGAAGGTTAAGGCAAGGTAATGCTTTGTGATGATTACCTATAAGAGGGAGGTGATTGAAAAGGGGGACTGAAAAGTCTTTGTCGAATTTTGCCAATGACGCATTATAATTTTCTCAAGCTGCATATTATTTATAGAAGTCAGCATATTACCCAGAATTGCTATAGCTCCAAATAGACAACAAATGCTCATTGGGATGAGCTTTTTAATTATTATAACAAAGCAAAACTATGTCACATTAAGAGTTTAGTTGAGGATTGTTCAACCCAGCACAAATAGGCAGTCACAAGGTAGGCCTTTAGAATTGACTCTTACATACAAGGGCATAGGATTACAACCCAGTGTTAAAGAAGGAACTGCAGATGCTGGAGAATCGAGGGTTACACAAAAAGCTGGAGAAACTCAGCGGGTGCAGCAGCATCTAAGGAGCGAAGGAGTTAGGTGACGTTTCGGGTCGAGACCCTTTTTCAGACCCAACCCAACCTTCTTCAGACCCAATCTTCAGATTACAACCCAACTCGGTATGAATATCGACTTCTCTAACTTCAAGTAACCCTTGCTTTCCCCCACTCTCTATCCCTCCTCCCCATCCTAGTTCTCCGACCAGACTGACAGTCTTCCTGATTAAATTTTATCTTTGTGTGTTTCCTTGTCACCTTCCCCAGCTAAAAAAAATATCTATTTTACATTTTCCTTGAACTTTGTCCCCTTTTATGAATTGTTTTCACACTTCCATATCCCTGTCTCCCTCTACCCTGACTCTAAGTCATAAGAAGGGTCTTGACCTGAAACGTTACCTATTCCTTCTATCCAGAGATGCAGCCCACTGAGTTACTCCAGCATTTTAAAGATCCCTGCTGGATTAGAATAACTTTATTAACACAGCTCAACGAGCACCAAACAGAATCACAAATATGATTTGAAGCAAATTATCAGAGTAAAGAAATGGGGGTGCCCCCCATGAAAGATGGTTTGAGTAGAAACAAGGAACTGCAGATGCTGGTTTACAACAAAAAAGACACAATGTGCTGGAGTAATTCAGCAGGTCAGGCGGCATCTCTGGAGAAAATGGAAAGGTGATGTTTCAAGTTCGTCACACTGATTCAGTGTTGGAGTAGCTGACATAAAAATGTCTCCCGCTCAAGGCAAAGATTTGCTACATGTAGACTAAATAAATAATAATGTTTTAAATGTAAACTGTAATGTTAAAGTGTTTCTGACATGACTTAAGTTTTTTTTTTAAATTGGTTGATGTAATGCAACAGTTGCGTAAAGCTTGTTAAAATTATGTTAAAGATTCTAAAGTAAATAAAATGTGTAAACATGGCGCATGGTTAAGAAGCAAAGCATGGTGGTCAAAAGAATGTGCTGGAACTGAGTTAGGTTTAAAACTAACAGACAATTTAGACTATGGCGTTATGTTAACATAGGACAGAATGAGTATAGTAAATCCACCAAGGTGCCAAAGTGTGGTATTTGAAACAACAACTGTATTGCTTTTGAATGCCTGAACCAACAGAGAATGGTGAACACAGCTCAGTCCCTCACAACACAGGTTCATCACTTCCTTCCATCCAGTCAATCATCGTGGCGCTTTGCATTAGGAAGACTGTAAATATTATCACACATGCCTGCTACCCTGATCATTCCCTTTTCTCTATTCTACGTCCTGTAAGAAGATACAGGAGCTTGAAAGCATGAACATCCAGACTTTAGAAGTCTATCAGATTCCTGAAATAATTTCCTCATTCATAGCCCTTTTCGAAAGGTTTGGGTCATAGTCATACAGGGTGGAAACAGGCCCTTCGGCAGAACTTGCCCATGCCGACCACCTTGCCCGCTCCCACTTCTCTGCTCTCCCCCATTAGGCAAGAGGTACAGAAGTATGAAAACGCATGTCTCCAGATTCAGGGACAGTTTTGAACTTTTGGAAAAAAAGTTGGTTTTCAACCCGCCCTCAGCTGTTCATCCTCTGTGAGATCTGTCCTAAGGCGAAGATTACAAGATCCACCTCTGTGCTGCATCAAAATTTCAAATGCAATAAAAGCATTGATGAATGATTAACAACACGGCAAAGCAATCTACCAGAGACACGAGCAACAGCAGATGCTGGAATCCTGAGCAAAATACAAAGCGCTGGAGTAGCACAGCGATTCAGGCAGCATCTGTGGAGGGAATGGATAGGTGACATTTCGGGTCGGGACCCTTCTTCAGACCGATAGACCTTTCAGTCTGAAGACAGGGCCTGATCTGAAAGTTTGCCAAACTGCTTGCCAAATGCAGGATTAATTTTTCCTTGGAAAACTACCACTGACCAGGAACAAAAGGACACAAAGTGCTGGAGTAACACAGCGGGTCAGGCAGTGGAGAGCATGGATAGATGATGTTTCGGATCCAATAACAAACGGTGGAACTGTTCTGCTTCAAATCTCCTCACAGTTTTCAGGAGAAATTTGGGACACCCATAGGGTTGCCAACTTTCTCGCTCCCAAATAAGGCACAAAAGGTCAAAATGAGGAACAAATTCCCGACGGCAATTCGTTGACCGACTCAGCTGTGGCTGGGTGAATGATGAGTTGGCCCGGATGCTGGACTGCACACAAAGCCCAGCCGGTGGGCCAGCTGAGGATTTTTGGTTCAGGGGCCGGACTTTGAGCGTGACATCGCGCGCAAAGACCGGCACCCCATCCAACTCATGAACCGATGATCTGCCATGGTGGTGTCGGCGGTAAGTGAAGGTCCGAAGGTCGGAGAGCTGGCTGGGCCGCCGACCGACGAGGCCACAGGCGAGGCTGTGCACTCCATGGGCTGCAGTTCGTCGGGACGGGTGAGGCGGGGCCGGATGCAGTGCTCCAACCAGACAGTCCCCTCGACCCAAGTAGTAGCAGTCAGATGCAGGGCAAGGGCGGTTCCGTTTGGGACAAACCACTTTAGCCCAATATACGGGATTTCACGGCTAATACGGGACAGTTGGCAACCATAAACACCCAAAATGATTTTTTTTCAACTCCAGGTGCAGTGAACATGGCTCATGAAGTCATTCACAAAGTCTATTTAATTTAATTACTGTACAAATAATTACCAAACAATAAAACTGCTAATGCAAGAAATGTTCAACAAATCACTGGAGTGTCTGAGGCACAATCGGCATGCCCAGGCTCGTTGTGTTTACACAAAACCTGTTTGATGAAGACCATAAGACTGAGATCTTGTTATCCAAACAAGATGGAGAGATTGACATTGATTAAACCACAGGCTTTTGCCCAGCAGGCAATGCCCCTCCACTTGTTTCCCAATCCTTCCAAAGCAGGGCCTTAAAATCCAACAAGGGATTAAAGGTGTCAGCTCAACTAATCACTCCTGGCTTAATCTAATTAATTGCAGCTATAGTTGAAATTCAAAGTAGTTTGTGGTGTGTGGTATATTAATCTCATTGCAACTGGAGCCGAATCTGTGCCCGTTCAATAAAGTTGGTGAGCAAAACAATTTAGATTAATTATTCATGTCAATTATCTAGACTAGAGGAATGTAATACACTATTCTGATCTTGATTAAGAATAATTCTCATTATTGCGGGAAGGAAACTTTGCAATTACATACAGCAAGAACCCAGATTCTGTTCCTGAGAACAGTTCATAGCTCAAAAATCTCCAGTCCTGAGTTTAGTTTAGAGATACAGCATGGAGAAAGGCCCTATGACCCCATAGCTGACCATTGATCACCTGTTCCCACTCGTTCTATGTTAATCAACTTTTGCATCCACTCCCAACACACCAGGGGCAATTTATAGAGGACAATTAACCTACAAATCAGCACATCGTTGGGATGTGGGAAGAATCCGGAGTACCCGAAGTAACCCTGGGGGTCACAGGGACAACGTGCAAACTCTAGACATACTGAACCCGAGGTCAGCATCAAACGGGTCTCTGGCATCGTGAGGCAGATGGCTCCACCAGCTGAACCACTGCGCTGCCCTGGCAGTTCGTTCCAAGCAGAAATGTCCAGGCTAATAATCCAGTGCGGTATTGGGAATGGGCTTCAGAGTCAAAGGACAGGTGAGGTCTTGATTTAACATTTCAACCTGAAAATACAATATACATTCCCTGAAGAGAATAGGCTTCCAGTGTCCTGGTCAATCTAGCAGCCTTGGACAGACAACCTGGCCATTATCATTTTATGTTGAGTAGCAACCATTTCCTGGCACTAAGACAGTGATGACAATCAAAGAGGAGTTTGTGCACTGTAAAATGATTTAAGTTTTGGATATTTTCTTGGAACTCTTACACTGAAGTGTAGTAAATCAACTATTTGTTTAAAGAAGGTGCAGGGAAAGCAGATTATTATCTGAATGGTGTCAGATTATGAAAAGGGGAGGTGCAACGAGACCTGGGTGTGCTTGTACACGAGTCACTGAAAGTAAGCATGCAGGTACAGCAGGCAATGAAGAAAGCTAATAGGAGAGGATTTGAGTTTAGGAGCAAGGAGGTCCTACTGCAGTTGTACAGGGCCCCTGGTGAGTCTGCACCTGGAGTATTGTGTGCAATTTTGGTCTCCTACTTTGAGGAAGGACATTATTGCTATTGAGGGAGTGCAGCGTAGGTTCACCAGATTAATTCCTGGGATGGCGGGACTGACATATGATGAAAGAACGGGTCAACTAGGCTCGTATTCACTGGAATTTAGAAGGATGAGATGTGATCTTATAGAAACATATAACACTCTTAAAGGATTGGACAGGCTCGATGCAGGGAAAATGTTCCCGATGTTGGGGGGGTTCAGAACCAGGAGTCACTGTTTAAGAATAAGGGATGGGCCATTTAGGACTGAGATGAGGAAAGTTGTGAATCTGTGGAATTCTCTGCCTCAGAAGGCAGTGGATGCTGATTTACTGGATGTTTTCAAACGAGAGTTAGATTTAGCTCTAAGGGTTAAAGGAATTAAGGGATATGGGGGAAAAACAGCAATGGGGCACTGATTTTAGATGATCCGCCATGATCATATTGAATGGCGGTGCTGGCTCGAACGGCTGAATGGCCTACTCCTGCACCTATTTTTCTAGGTTTCTGTTTCTATGAACTACAGATGCTAGAATTTTGAGTAAAATACAAAGTGCTAGAGGAAATCAGTGGGTCAGGAGGTATCTGTGGAGGTAGTGGACAGGTGATATTGCAGGTCAGGACCCTTCTTCCTCCCCAGTGGCATGAAGTGTGGGATAATGGTTGATAAAGAAGGACGTAAAGTGTGGAATAACACGGCAGGTCGGGCAGCATCTCTGGGAAATATGGATAGATGAATGTTTCGGGTCTGGACCTGTCTTCAGACAGATCCTATTGGTTCTCCCTTCCAAAAGAATCTCAATAATTACACAATTGTGTCCTGCTGCCCTTCCCCCTATTCCAACCTTGCTACTTCTCCCCCCCACCCCCATCTCTTCTCTGTCCCCATCATCCACAGTACCTTGCCCAAGACTCCCTCCACCCCTCTGGCCCCATCTCTCATCCCTGTTGTGTTTTTACCATCTACCCCGATCTACCTCTTTCAGATGCAGTATGGTGTGCCCTCAACAGAGGCCTCAACATTGTACACTTTCATCCCCATCTCAACAAATTTTGGGCCCGCCATGATGTAGAATTCTTTTTTTTAAATTATAGTCTGAAGAAGCGTCACCTATCCATGTTCGGCTCAGATGCTGCCTGACCCACTAAGTTGCTCCAACACTTTACGTTCTACTTTGTAAAGCAGCATCTGCAGTTTCTTGTTTCTATAATGGTTGAGAAGTGTTTCGTGGCCAGAAGGTTGCAACCAGTGGATTCCAGCATATCTAGCCCTTTGCTTTTTGCAATAAACCTTAATGATATCAATGTAATTGTAGAGGTAAGATTAATTTATTTAACATGTACAAACATATAGTCACCTCATCGTTCTCCTGCCTCAGGTACCAAGAGACTGTGGACTTGGACTGTGGACCTCCTCTGTTCAGGGCTAGTTGTCCCAATCTATGATTAAAACGTTCTATTTCCTCTTCTAAGATGCAGATCCTGTCAATAATTAATAATTATTAACTCAATAACATTAGATAACGTCACAATGTCTCTCAGTTTCTACCGCCAAATTAAGAATAGTCATCTAGTAGTTAAACGACTTCACGCTGTGCACTCAATGACGAACACTGCTATCAGAAGGGTCTACCGGAAATTGGTAATTGATTATCTGACCAGAGTAAATCTTGCTCCAGATGTATATTTCCTCTGATATGCACTTTCAGAAGGAAAGATTCTCTTACTGGGGGACGGGAGCAGAGTGCAAAGATGAATGATACCATTTTGGGGCATGTCCTGACATATTCTAGGACATAATTCTTTTTTTTAACTGTTTGGAAACCAAAGCCCCAAAACGCTGTGTGATGCAATTAGGGCACACTTACTCTCATAGTTATTAGTTAATTTGATGTGGTCAATATGATTTTTAGCAAGGTTGTTGACAAGGTCTCACATGGTAGACTAGTCAAAATAGTAAAAGTAAAGGATCTGGGAGGCAGCGGCAAATGGGATCCAAAATTGCCCCAGTGGCAGGAAGCAAAGGTTTTGTGACATTTAAGCTCGAAAAAGCGCAGAGAAGATTTACGAGGATGCTGCCAGGACTTGCGGCCTGAGCTACAGGGAGAGACTGGGCACGCTACAACTTTACTCCTTGGGGCACAGGAGGCTGAGGTGTGATATAAAATCAGGAGGAGAATTGATGTCAGATACGGAAAGAAGATGAGTGAACCATAAACCCTGAGGAAGGGAGGAAGATGGAAGGGGGCAGGATGGAGGGGAAAGCGGGGGAATGAAAGGGAAAAGGATCTCAGGGTTGGGGGGAGTGGGAGATGAGTGTAAGGAGGAGGGGAAATGAGTAAGATGACTAGGTTGATGGGAGAAATCGTGGGACAAATGTGTGCACACCAGGACAATGGGAATGGGAAGAAGATGGGGGGGCAGGGGGTAGGTGGGGGGAGTATTGCTTAAAATTAGAGAATTATATGTCCATACTGAAGCAATGATAAAGAAAGCACACCAACACCTCTACTTCCGAAGAAGGCTTAGGAAGTTAGGCATATCTCCAACAACTCTCACCAACTTCTACAGGTGCACCACAGAAAGCATTTTATCGGGATTGAGAACAGCTCCAACCAAGAGTACAATAAATTGCAGATACACAATAAAGGGAATAACATTTAATGCAAGATAAAGTCCAATAAAGCCCAATTAAAGATAGTCCGAAGGTCTCCAATGAGGTAGATGTGAGGTCAGGACTGTATTCCAGCTGATGAAGGACCTTTCAGTTGCCAGGTAACAGCTGGGAAGAAACTGTTCCAGAATCTGGAGGTATGCTTTTTCCAATTTCTGTACTTCTTGCCTGATAGGACAGATGAGAATAGGGAGTGACCGGGGTGAGACTGGTCCTTGATTATAACTGGTGACGTTGCCAAGGCAACGTGAAGTGCAGATGGAGTCAATGGAAGGGAGGTTGGATGCAAGATGGCCTGGGCTACGTCCTGAACTCTCTGGGCTATGTCCACAGATGGGAAGGATGGGGTGTTCATAATTAAACTTTGATTGCATTATACTTATGCCCACTTTGAGGTGGTTTACCTATTCTGGAGTTCACTGTCTCTTTGAGCTTCATCCAGTCTAACGTCATGCACAGTCTCTTCCTCTTTGTGGAGCAATCCAACTTTAGCTTCCAATAGCTGAGGATACAGAAGAAGAACATTCAACCCTCTCATTGAAACTATTCCTTCGTACTTATTAATTAGATAGACTTTTTGCTTGATACTTCTAGTAATTTATCTAACAAAGCTAAGCCATAGTGTGGTGATTCCACTTTTCGCTATACTTTATCAAGTTTTTATCTAAGCAAGGCTGGGAATTACTCACCTGTGGTATTGAATCTGAAAATCGTTTGGGGGGGCGGGGGGGGGGGGGGGGGTGGGGGGGCTGTCAAGGAAGCTATCAGTTAGTCAATGGAAATAATATGGAACATTTTGGAATTTTCCCAGACTATCCTTCCAACAAGTAACTTTGCGCAAAAATGAAATAAAGGCAGATTCCTGCTCTCAAGACTGTCCAAAGCTGATTAACTATCTGCTACAGTGTAAATCCAAGATGGCAGCGGTGGCAGACAGAGGAGAGGATCAACGCCAGTGAGCAGGCTATGGGCTCACCTCCCGCACCCTCAGTGGCGCTCTGGGATTCCATGGTCAACTGCCCTGGTGCACAGAGCTGAAGCGGTGGCTGCGGCAGGCGAGGGAACGTGCATTCACGGTTTCAATAAGTGCTTTGAGTGGACATCTGGAGGCCCTGCAGCAGCCTTGGGATCGCGTGGACCGGGCGCTGCTAGAGGCCCCATAAAGGTCGGACGAACGTACGGAATGGACGCAACCTTCAATGGCACATAGTGATGGCACCATCGATGTCACTGCCAGGTAGACAAAAGTGCTGGAGAAACTCAGCGGGTGCAGCAGCATCTATGGAGCGAAGGAAATAGGCAACGTTTCGGGCCGAAACCCTTCTTCAGACTGATGTAGGGTGGGGGGGGGGGTGGGGAGAAACATAGAAACATAGAAAAATAGGTGCAGGAGTAGGCCATTCGGCCCTTCGAGCCTGCACCGCCATTCAATATGATCATGGCTGATCATCCAACTCAGTATCCCGTACCTGCCTTCTCTCCATACCCCCTGATCCCTTTAGCCACAAGTGCCACATCTAACGCCCTCTTAAATATAGAAGAAAGGAGAAAGGAAGAGGAGGAGACAGAGGGCTGAGGGAGAGCTGAGAAGGGGAGGAGAAGAGGAGGAGACAGCAAGGGCTACCGGAAATTGGAGAAGTCAACGTTTATGCCGCTAGGGTGCAAACTGCCCAAGCGGAATATGAGGTGCCGCCAGGCCGGGCCAATCCCTACATCACCGACCCGGCGCCTCCTCCATGACAACGGGTGTTTAAGGCCATGATAAGACTATATTTCTTAAGAACTTTCAAACTTGAAAGATTCAAGATGGGGCAGGAAACGTGGTAACTCTTAATGTACTGTTTCAGTGTAATCTACTATTCCTACACTACAATTGTTGTACTTTTATACTTGGGTATGATTGTGCCTATGTACTGATTTTACTGAACTCTATGTAAAACATAGAATTTCACTGATTCTAGGTCCATGTGACAATAAAACATTATTGAACCATTGACTCCCTTATGTTCCTCTCCTTGTTCTTTGATTAACTGTTCGCTGTGGGAACAAGAGCACATTTTTACAGTTATCACATAAAGCTAGCATGTCTCCAGTTATAGCCACAAGCTGAGGTAAATGATTAAGCAGAAATGCAGGCCATCGGAAAGATCAAAGGTTAATGGGCTAGTGACTGTTGTTGCCTGGAGACGGAGTAGAAAGACAGGTGAGCAAGGCGAGATTGGTAGAGTTGCGTGCTGTGTCAGGCCACTTATGAGGTAATGTCAGGCCTTGCAGCTTTGCTCCACCTTTCCCAGATTTGATACATATACTAATCTGCTCTTTTAGTCAAAAGGAATTCTTGATCCGAACGGGTGTCAAGGGTTATCGGGAGAAGACAGGAAAATGGGTATTTGGAGGCACGATCAGCGATGATTGAATGGCGGAGTAGACTCAATGGGCCGGATGGCCTAATTCTACTCCTATAACGTGAACTTGAAACGTGGGTAGTCATCAATGATAGGAAGAAGAAAGTTATTTCCCCCTTGTATGAGATTAATTGTTTTTCTGATAGGAACTACTGAACCTGCCATAAAACAGGACACGAGCCTGTTGATTCGAAACACTTCATTAGATAGACTCTTTGGATGCTCACAGCATGAAGTGATTTGCCTGCTGTATTTTTTAATAGCATCGAGTTATTTTGGGATACAGTTTCAAATAAATTAGTTAAACTTTGAGACCATAAGACATAGGAACAGAATTACGCCATTTGTCCCATCGATTCTGCTCTACCATTCAAACATGGCTGATCTATTTTTTTCATCTCAACCCCATACTCCTCCCTTCTCACCGTAACTTTTAATGCCATTGCTCATCGAGAATCTATCAAACTCCACTTTAAAAACATCCAATGACTTGGCCTCCACGGGCATCTGTGTCAATGAATTCCAGTTATCTCTGACATTTATTTTTCACCTAATTACCTACAGTAGAGCAAGTTATGTGGCCTGGAAGAGTTATGAAGTCTGTTTTTTTCTCTTTGGATGCTGTCTGATGAGGATATTGAACATTTTTAATGTTATTCTAGATTCTTAGGCATCAGGACAGCACGAATCAGCAAATTGTCTGCTCGGCATCAGGAAAGAGGATCAAGGACTGTGTAAGAAGAAGAGAAGGACATTGGTTGTTATGTGTTACAAGGAACTGCCGATGCTGGTTAAAGGGTTACACCGGCACTTTGTGCCTTTTGTTGCTCGTGTATGCTTGCTTCAATTAGAGTGCCACCTGGTGTGCAGTTGGAAATTTGCAAGGGCTTATTCTCCTTAAGGTAGACAAAAATTCTGGAGAAACTCAGCGGGTGATGCAGCTTCTATGGAGCGAAGGAAATAGGCAACGTTTTGGGTCAAAACCCTTTTTCAGACCTTTTTACAGAGTGTTTGCAGAGACACCAAGAGATCTGCGTGGACAGACAAACAAATCACAGGGGCACACAATCAAGCATGGTCAAGCAGACTAATGAGTAACCTGGTAGGCAGATCTTCCCTGGTATGTGTGATTTAACTGCTCAATATCTTATCCAGTTCATTTATCTCTAGATGATACTCTGAGCAAAACAGCCTCTTCTATCCTGCATTTACCCTTTAAGGTCCAGGAACTTCAAAAGAATAAATAAGTTACTAAAAATGGCTGATTAGCCTCTCACAGTGAGCAATTAATATTCAGTCATATTGCTGTAGTGGGGTTACATATATGACCATCCAGGTAGGAATTGTCAATATCCTGTCTGAGGGAACTGGGTGAGGACGTTTAACAACACCTAGTAGTTTCATGGTGACCATGACTGAGACGAGCTTGGGAGTTGGTTTATTTAATAAACTAAGTTTACTTTCCCTAACTGCTCCAGGTAATTGGTTTACTAGTTCAATAAAAAAATCCTTATATTCTGGCATGCCTACATTGGAGTGGCACAGCGGCATAGCTGGTAGAGCTGCTGCCTCACAGTGCCAGAGACACAGATTCAATTCTGACCTCAGATGCTGTCTATGTGGAGTTTGCGCATTTTCCCTGTGACTGCATGGGTTTCCTCCCACATCCCCAAAATGTGCGGGTTTATAGATTAATTAGGTGCTGTAAATTGCCCTTAGTGTGTAGGGAGTGGATGTGAAAGTGGAATAACGTAGAACTAGTGTGAACGGGTGATCAATGGTCAGAGTAGGCTTGGTGGGCCGAAAGGCCCGTTTCTGTGGTGTAACTTCCAATCAATTAATTCAATCAATCACTACACCCATTACTAGAACAGGCTTGGCTGCTCCTGTTGCAATTTCGTTCTTACTTTCATGTATAACAACGTAAAAAGGCATATGTATTATTCTAATATAATTAATAATTCACTGAGTGCAGAGATAAAATGGGATGAGTTACTCTACCTTTTGCTTTAAGATCATGCTGTCAATTACAGCACTGTGATTGACTACTTCCATATTCTTCTTGCTTATACGTTCTCGTTGCTCTTTTAATGCACACCAGGCAGTCTGTAGACTCTCAGTAAGAGCACACCTTCTGCTCTCAGACTGCAGCAATCTTAATGTGAGCTTCCTCTCACCGTGTCTGTCATATCGATTTGCTCTACTGACGTCCTCCATGTCAACAGGCAAGAATATCTCTTTTCCCACGTCGTACGCTTCAAAACTTGACGCATTGCTGCAGGAAGTAGATATTCAACAGGTTGTTGAAATATTTATAAACTTTTTATTTTGCATGAAAAAGGTAACGCATGTGAAGATGACAGCAATATCATCAGCAATATCAATGGGAGATGCCAGAGAGTAATGGTGGATGGCTGTTTGTCAGGTTGGAAGCCGGTGACCAGTGGGGTGCCTCAGGGATCTGTGTTGGGTCCACTGTTGTTTGTCATGTACATCAATGATCTAGATGATGGGGTGGAAAATTGGATAAGTAAGTATGCAGATGATACTACGATAGGTGGTGCTGTGGATAATGAAGTAGATTTTAAAAGTCTACAGAGAGATTTGGGCCATTTGGAAGAGTGGGCTGAAAGATGGCAGATGGAGTTTAATGCTGATAAGTGTGAGGTGCTACATCTTGGCAGGACAAATCAAAATAGGATGTACATGGTAAATGGTAGGGAATTGAGGAATGCTGTGGAACAGAGGGATCTAGGAATAACTGTGCATAGTTCCCTGAAGGTGGAATCGCATGTAGATAGGGTGGTAAAGAAAGCTTTTGGTGTGCTGGCCTTTATAAATCAGAGCATTGAATATAGGAGTAGGGAAGTAATGTTAAAATTGTACAAGGCATTGGTGAGACCAATTCTGGAGTATGGTGTACAATGTTGGTTGCCTAATTATAGGAAGGATGTCAACAAAATAGACAGAGTACAGAGGAGATTTACTAGAATGTTGCCTGGGTTCCAGCAACTAAGTTACAGAGAAAGGTTGAACAAGTTAGGTATTTATTCTTTGGAGCGCAGAAGGTTAAGGGGGGGGACTTGATTGAGGTCTTTAAAATTATGAAAGGGATAGACAGAGTTGACCTGGATAAACTTTTCCCATTGAGGGTAGGGAAGATTCAAACAAGAGGGCATGACATGAGAATTAAGGGACAGAAGTTTAGGGGTAACATGAGGGGGAACTTCTTTACTCAGAGAGTGGTGGCTGTGTGGAATGATCTTCCAGCAGAAGTGGTGCAGGATCAATTTTAACATTTAAAAGTAAAGTGGATAGGTATATGGACAGGAAGGGAATGGAGGGGTATGGTCTGAGTGCAGGTAGATGGGACTAGGGGAAAATAAATGGTCGGCACGGACTGGAAGGGCCTTTAAGGCCTGTTTCCGTGCTGTAATTGTTATATGGTTATATGGTTAATATCAAGTACAGATCGGAATGTGAATAACAATTTTTAAATTTTATATTAAAAAGCAATAACGTTTAATAATGCTTGCAATGTGGGGACTGAATTTTTGCTTGTGATATATGTAGGTATTATAGGGATATTGTCTGCAAAATATGGAACTCAGAAACAGTGTCTTAATAATAATGTTCCGGAAGTGGCGGCGCTGCTTGGCAGCTGCGGCTCACCTGCAGTCCGTCTGTCTTTTATTTTATTTTTGTCCTCGTCCCTGTTTTTGGTGTTTATTTTTGGTTTGTTGGGTTGTGTATGTGTGTGTGGGGGGGGGGGGGGGGGGGGGGGGGGGGGGGGAGGGTGGGAGAAACGGGGTTTTAGTCTCTCCCTTCGGGGGGATGCGACTTTTCCTGTCGTGTCCCCCGACACCGTCTCCGTCTGTGCTGAGGCCCTGGTGACGGCCTTCCAGCTTCCAGCAGCGGCGGCACGGCCTTCAGAGCTTCAGCGGCGACCTGGCTTCCGGCGGCGACCTGGTTTTCGGGAGCTGCGGTGCTCCAGCGGTGGCCTGGCTCCCTCTGAGCTGCGGTGCTCCAGCGGCGGCCTTGCTCCCTCTGAGCTGCGGTGCTCCAGCGGCGGCCTGGCTTTCGGGAGCTGCGGTGCTCCAGCGGTGGCCTGGCTCCCTCTGAGCTGCGGTGCTCCAGCGGCGGCCTGGCTCCCTCTGAGCTGCGGTGCTCCAGCGGCGGCCTGGCTTTCGGGAGCTGTGGTGCTCTAGCGGCGGCCTGGCTTTCCGGAGCTGCGGTGCTCCAGAAAGTGGCCTGGCTTTCGGGAGCTGCGGTGCTCCAGCGGCGGCTTGGGTTTCTGGAGCTGCGGTGCTCCAGCGGCGACCTGGGTTTCGGGAGCTGCGGTGCTCCAGCGGCGGCCTGGCTTTCGGGAGCTGCAGTGCTCCAGCAGCGGCCTGGCTTTCGGGAGCTGCGGTGCTCTAGCGACGTTCCGGCGGCAGGCCCTGTGGCGGTGTTCCGGCGTTCCGGCGTCAGCGGTGGCGGCGGCCTGGATCCCCTCAGCGCAGAGGGAGAATAAGGAGGGGAGAAAGACTGAGACCCTAAGACTTTTGCCTTCCACCACAGTGAGGAGGTGTTTGGTGAACTCACTGTGGTGGATGTTAATTTTGTGTTTATTGTATGGTATTGTTATTTTTATATATGTATGACTGCAGGCACGAAATTTCGTTCAGACCGAAAGGTCTGAATGACAATAAAGGTATTCAATTCAATTCAATAATATGTAATTATTATCAAGCAAAACAAAGCAAATATTTGGACACATATCTATGACTTGCTGCAATATTGATACTTCCCATGCATTGAAAGGCTTTGGGTTATCAAATAATTTGTTTGACCAGAGTTAGAAGAAGAGATTCCAGGAAGGGCAATGAGAAAATAAAACCTTTCTAATACTGCTTAACCCTGTTAAGCAATATATAAACAAACTACATATTCAACATTGAGGGATACATTTTTGTCATTGTGACATTTCCTTGTGTCACCACACAGCTTAAGTCCTCCTGATCTGGCACTTTGCATCAACATTAAAGATATTTTCTTTACACCAGATAACGTAGCCTAAAAAACAGTTGACTATTTAACAGTACCTCAGTATTCCACTGTCTGTGTCCATTGTTTTATTGAGTGGGAATCTTGGAGAACTCCAAGACGTTGGGCTTGATGCCGTCTGTGAAGAATTAAAAATAGATTTGATAATGCACATTATCCTTTTTAATTGTCATTGAAATTAATATAACTGAAAAGAAACAGGACATTGCATATATTGGCACAAAAATAAACACTTAAATGATATAGGAAATCAGAAATTAAATCAAAATTCCTGGAAATACACAATAAGCCAGCAATATCTGAAGAAGAGAGTTAATATTTCATGTCAGAACTGGATTGATGCAATGTTTTGTCACTACAAATGCTGATTGACCTGTTGTGTATTTCCACCGTTTGCTGCTTTAAATAAAAAAATAGTACATATCTTGAAGTTGCTTCACAAAACAAATATGCAGATATGACAAAAGTGAGGAGAAATATGGCACTGAGAGCTCTGGGCCGGACAGATTAATAATACCATCTCATTCACTTGCACTGGAGGAGTCGGGTTAAAATTTCATGTCCATCAGAGGTCAATGCTTCTTCTTATATATAAGTTCACACATAAGAATAGAAGTTGTTCAGCCAGAGCTGAACACACTTCTCGGCAACTGCATACAATTGAGTCTGTCTTGTCGCTTCTTGTGCGTGGTGGTGGAAACAGGGCCGCGACGTGAACGCTCTTTCCATAACCCCAGGTCAATGCTGAGGTATCAACTCTTTCGCACTTTAAAGATCCATAATCAGTTGAACATGCATTTCATTTGAGTGGATTTTCAAAGCAGACCAATTAGGCATTTGCTTTTATATATGCACATTCAGCCTAGCGACTAAAGAGAACAAGTTAAAATTCAAGTTTAAAAAAACCTTCTTGGCTAGTTGGGTGAATTTTTGAGACAAATTGACAACTGTTCATGCATTTAAAAAAAAAAAATATCAGAGCACAATTATTGAAAATATTGTTCCGTCGGTTTGATTTTATTGTTGTGTATTAGAATTTTAAGTGTTTTAACCATATTCTCACAACATTGCTTTATAGTGTGATAAACTTAATATATAGCGGAAAAAGAAATGTATTATAGGTTAATCAAACTGACAGAACAATATTCTCAATAATTGTGCTCTGATATTTTTTTTAATGATCTTGGTCAGGAGAGCGATAATTTCCTGGAACCCATCGCCACAGGTTGTGGTGGAAGTAGATATGACAGTGGTGCTTAAGGCGCTTTTAGATAGGCACATGGATATGCAGGGAATGGAGGGATACGGATCATGTGTAGGCAGAAGAGATTAGTTTCATTTGGAACCATATTCGGCACAGACGTATGGGTTGACAATAGACAATAGGTGCAGGATTTGTCCATTTGGCCCTTTGAGCCAGCACCGCCATTCAATGTGATCATGGCTTATCATCCCCAATCAGTACCCCATTTCTGCCTTCTCCCCATATGCCCCGACTCCGCTATTTTTAAGAGCCCTATCTAGCTCTCTCTTGAAAGCATCCAGAGAACCTGCCGCCACCGCCCTCTGAGGTTGAGAATTCCACAGACTCACCACTCTCTGTGAGAAAAAGTGTTTCCTAGTCTCCGTTCTAAACGGCCTACTCCTTATTCTCAAACTGTGGCCCCTGGTTCTGGACTCCACCAACATCGGGAACATGTTTTCTGCCTCTAGTGTGTCCAAGCCCTTAACAATCTTATATGGTTCAATGAGATTCCCTCTCATCCTTCTAAACTCCAGAGTGTACAAGCCCAGCTGCTCCATTCTCTCAGCAAATGACAGTCACGCCATCCCGGGAATTAACCTTGAGAACCTACGCTGCACTCCCTCAATAGCAAGAATGTCCTTCCTCAAATTAGGAGACCAAAACTGCACACAATACTCCAGGTGTGGTCTCACTAGGGCTCTGTACAACTGCAGGACCTCTTTGCTCCTATATTCGATTCCTCTTGTTATGAAGGCCAACATGCCATTCGCTTTCTTCACTCCTGCTGTACCTGCATGCTTACTTTCATAGACTGATGTGCAAGGACCCCCAGATCCCGTTGTACTTCCCCTTTTCTCAATTTGACGCCATTTAGACAGTAATCTGCCTTCCTGTTTTTGCTACCAAAGTGGATAACCTCATATTTATCTGCATTAAACTTCATCTGCCATGCATCTGCCCACTCCCCCAACCTTTCCAAATCACCCTGCATTCTCATAGCATCCTCCTCACAATTCACACTGCCACCCAGATATGTGTCATTGCAAATTTGCTAATGTTACTTTGAATTCCTTCATCCAAACCATTGATGTATATTGCAAATAGCTGCGGTCCCAGCACCGAGCCTTGTGGTACCCCACTAGCCACTGCCTGCCATTCTGAAAGGGACCCGTTAATCCCTACTCTTTGTTTCCTGTCAGTCAACCACTTCTCTATCCATGTGAGCAATCTACCCCCAATACCAGGTGCCCTAATTTTACCCACTAATCTCCGATGTGGGACCTTATCAAATGCTTTCTGAAAGTCCAGGTACACTACATCCACTGGCTCTGCCTTGTCCATTTTCCTAGTTACATCTTCAAAAAATTCCAGAAGATTAGTCAAGCATGATTTTCCCTTTGTAAATCCATGCTGACTCGGACCGATCCTGTTACTGCTATCCAAATGTGCGGCTATCTCATCTTTTATAATTGACTCCAGCATCTTCCACACAACCGATGTCAGGCTAACTGGTCTATAATTCCCCATTTTCTCTCTCCTGCCTTTCTTAAAAAGTGGGATAACATTAGCTACCCTCCAATCCACAGGAACTAATCCTGAGTCTATAGAACATTGGAAAATTATCACCAATGCATCCACAATTTCTAGAGCCACTTCCTTAAGTACCCTGGGATGCAGACCATCAGGCCCTGGGGATTTATCAGCCTTCAGTCCCATCAGTCTATCCAACAACATTTCCTGCCTAATGTGGATTTCCTTCACTTCCTCTGTCACCCCAGATCCTCTGGCCACTACTATATCAGGAAGATTGTTTGTGTCCTCCTTAGTGAAGACGGATCCAAAGTACCTGTTCAACTCATCTGCCATTTCCTTGTTCCCCATAATAAATTCACCTTTTAGGCTGAAGGGCCTGTTCCTGGGCTGTGCTGCTCGCTGTTCTAACTACATCAAGACAGGGATAACATCTGTTCTATGATAACATAGGATTACTGATAGGCAAGGATTACTGGTCTTAATGACTACAGGCCTGTTGCACTGACCCCTTGAAGTGTTTGTGCTGGTCAAGCTGAAAAATATCACAAACTCCCTGCTGGACCCTCTGCTGTTTGCATATCGGGCCAATAGATCAGTGATTGACGCAGTCAACCTAGGCCTGCACTTCATCCTCCAGCACCTAGACCGCCAGGGGACCTATGCGAGGATTTTGTTTGTTGATTTTCGTTCTGCATTCAACATCATTGTGCCAGAGCTACTACACTCCAAACTCTCCCAGTTGACTGAGCCTGAACCCCTCTGTCGGTGGATCAACAGCTTCCTGACAGACAGGAAGCAGCATGTGAGGCTGGGAAAGCACATCTCAAACCCACAAACACTCAGCATAGGAGCACCGCAAGGCTGCATACTATCCCTTCTCCTTTACTCTCTCTATGCCAATGACTGCACCTCCACTGACTCCTCTGTCAAGCTTCTCTAGTTTGCGGATGACACAACCATGATTGGACTGATCCAGGATGGGGAGGAATCTGTCTAAAGACAGGAAGTGTCACAGCTGACGTCCTGGTGCTAACGCAACAACCTGGAGCCCAATGCTCTTAAGACAGTGGAATTGATTGTAGACTTTGGGAGAGCTTCCCCTCCCCTCACCCCATTCACTATCAACAACATCACAGTCACATCTGTGGTGTCTTTTAAGTTCCTGGTAACCATCATCTCCAAGGACCTTAAATGGGGGGCTACCATCGACTTCACAGTCAAAAAGCCACAACAGAGGATGTACTTCCTGCGGCAGCTGGCGAAACACAATCGGCCACAGGCAATGATGGTACAATTCTACACGGCCATCGTAGAGTCTTTCCTCACCTTCTCCATTATAGTCTGGTTTGGATCAGCCACCCAGCACAACATATGGAGGCTGCAGCGTATCGTCCGATCAGCTGAGAAGGTTATTGGCTGCAACTTTCCCTCCATTGATGAACTGTACACTGCAAGGGCCAGGAAGCGAGCGGGTAAGATCATCTCTGACCCCTCTGATCCTGGCCACAAACTCTTTGAATCACTTCCCTCTGGAAGGCAACTCCGGACTGTCAAAGCTGCCACAGCCAGACATAAAAACAGATTTGCCATGAGTAGTAGCTCTACTCAATAACCAACAATCTGTAGCCTCCTTTTGCTCTGGTATTTTATTTAATTCACATGTTGATAATTGATAATGTTTTATTATTAATGTTTTATGTATCATTCTTAACTGTCACTGTATGTTATGTTGTCACTTGCGGGCAGAGCACCAAGGCAAATTCCTTGTATGTAAATACTTGACCAATAAACTTATTCATTCATTAACTTATTCATTCATTCATTCATCCATCTGAAAAACAGTGTGCCATATTTTCCAATGACTGGTGAGTGGTCACCTGCCCTTGGATCACATTCTGTTCCTGCAAGGTCCTAGGCATAGTCCTCTATTGGTAGCCTGCCTACTAGTTGATTGATGAGCTACAGTAGGACCTCTCTGAGTGCTGGTGGTCAGCTTCACCACCAGAATGGCTTTGATGGGTGATGAGGCCCTGCCCCTCGGGTTCACTGGCTGTCAAAACTCTTAGGTGGTGAAGCAACATTAATGTTGCACCTTAATTGGCTGATGAACCTCACAGTCTTCCCCAAGAAAGGCTCATTTTACTTCGGAGTCACGTGAGTGATTCCGTGAAGAAGCCCGCCAGCCCGCATGAGCGCCAATTACGTCACGCATGGCACAACAACTGGCTGGCAGGCGCATTGCTCTTCCAGCGGTAAGTTTAAAAAGCCTCAGGTAAGTGTTTAAAACTTAGTCTGGTTGTTTTGGTTCGATAATTCTTGATTACAGAAGAAGTTCGAACTGCTATGGAGAAAATGTCCAAGGTGAAGTCCAGACGGGCAGCAGGGAAAGCAGCTACAGAAGACCGCGGGAGTGCGGGTAGCGGGCGGCCGTCTATTTCACCTTCCGAGTCGCTGGCGGTGCGGCCAGCAGCTTCAGACCTGGTGCCGGTCGACAGCACCTTGGCAACTCAGCTGGGACGGAAAGCCACAAAAATCTCTGTGATGCCCGTTGACTCGGACGAGTCGGGCCAGGAGGGCTCCCCTCCTATACTTTTTTCACACAGAGAGTGGTGAATCTGTGGAATTCTCTGCCACAGAAAGTACTTGAGGCCAGTTCATTGGCTATATTTAAGAGGGAGTTAGATGTGGCCCTTGTGGCGAAAGGGATCAGGGAGTATGGAGAGAAGGCAGGTACGGGATACTGATTTGGATGATCAGCCATGATCATATTGAATGGTGGTGCAGGCTCGAAGGGCTGAATGTCCTACCTGCACCTATTTTCTATGTTTCTATAATGGATAACGTCTTCGGACGTTTATCCCGGATGGAGTTCCTGATGGAGAGGATGCTCCATCACGATATGCTCCAACAAACGGAGTCATATCAGGGCGGGTCTCCTCGGGGGCCCGCGGCAGCAGCACCTGTTTTAGGACTGCACAATGTTGCCCTCCCTGAGGAGGGGAGCATTCAGGGTCAGTTTTGGTCTGACTCATAGGCCGGGGAGCATACCACGAGGCACGAAGGGTGCAAACCAGATGTGCCAGCTATGGCATCTAAATTTGTAGTTCCATCGGAAACAGGGGAATTCCTGGATGAGGACCTGGCCATGAGTATCAATTACCTGGCCTCACACCAGCTCCAAGAACAAGCAATGGATATTTCCAGCAAATATCACACACCTGCTAACTGTGTGTCGTTAAAAGTGCTGGCTGTTAACCATTCCATCTGGGGTTACATTGGAGGGGCCATCAAAGCCCAGGAGGTGAAGCTACAGAAAATACTGAAGTTGCTCGCCTCAGGCATCATGGCTTTTGCCAGGTCGGTGGATGGGGGCTCCCTGTCTAATATGCAGCAGGATGCCCTGGCATTAATGAGCAATGCACATTTTGAAATAAACTGCTTACGAAAAAATGCCATTCGTCCTACCCTGAAACCCAAATTCGCGGCACTGTGCAAGGCCAGCAATGTTCAGCCAACTAATTTCTTCTTCAGTGAAGATCTGTCCAAGCAAGTCAGGGAGCTGGATGACGAAACAAAAACGATCGGGCTAATGAAAGTCCCGTCAACTAGCAAAGCTTCACTCCGGCGGCAGCACCCCTACGCTCCTTTCAAGAAACAGTTCGCATAAACTGGTGGGAAGGCCGAACACTCTGGGCAGTGGTCCTTTTCAGGCCAAGGCCCAAGCCGGCCCTTGTCACAAATATGCAGTTGGCGCACTCCATCAGTCCTACCCCCCCATATTTTGGGGACGGAAATATCCACCGTTAACCATGGAGGTAGGTGGGTCTGGTTCTTTCCGGAACATATTATGTATGGATCAGTTACAAGTTGGTGGGAGATTCCACTTGTTTTTGAATGAATTGCGTTAGATAACATCAGATCCGTTTATACTGCACAGTATACAAGGGTTCCAAATTGAATTCCTTCTCAATTCGTTTCCACCCACACAGCATACACCGAGCCGGACATTTGTTCTTTCACAACAAGAATGTTTGGATGTACAGGCTGAAATTGAAGTATTATCCAAAAAAGGGGTAATTGAGAAGTCGTGTCATCAATCTAACCAATTTGTGTCCAATATATTTCCTAGGAAAAAGAAGGATGGAGGATGCTGAATCATCCTTGATTTGACTCGACTCAACTCCTTTGTGCAGTATAAACATTTCAAAATGGAAACCTTTTGTTACTGCCAAACAACTGGTTTCCAAAGGGTGTTATATGGCATGCATCAATTTCAAAAATGCATACTCTTCAGTACCCATTCTTTGGGATCACTGGAGATATTTGAAGTTTAGCTGGATGGGGCAACTGTGCCAGTTCAAAGCATTGCCTAATGGGTTAACCCCCAGATTATTTACAAAATTATTAAAACTGGTGTTGGGGCTACTCCGGGCTCAGAAACATATTGTAATGGCATACTTAGATGATATCTTAATCATAGGAGAAACTCTGGAATTAGCTGTATTATCTGTTTCAGATACTAAACTTATGTTTGAAAGATTGGGGTTCCTTATCCATCCAATTAAATCCAAGTTGATACCATCTAGAGTTATTGATTATTTGGGATTCATCATTAACTCAATTCACATGTCTGTGACTCTGCCTTGGGGCAAGAGATTAGAATTAATAGAAGCCTGTAACAATCTCATTGATAAGGAACAACCTTCTATTCAAAATGTAGCTAGTATAATTGGTAAATTAGTGGCTGCTTTTCCAGCTGCACAGTTTGTAGCCTTTGCATTGTCAAAATTTAAATGTGCAAAGGAGCAGGCACTCAAATTCCATGCTGGTCACTTCAATAGACCCATGCGGTTGCCAGCTGAAGCCATTGCTGAGTTGCAATGGAGGGATAGTACCAAGAAACAGTACATCTCTCATATGAAGAAATGGGAGGTGTTCTGTTTAAAATAGAACATATCGTATCACACAGCACGCATACCAGATGTGTTGGAATTCCTTTCAACACTATATTTTGATGAGAGACTGAGCTATAGTGCCATAGTGCCTTATTGTCATACTTATTGTAGGGATCGGGCCACCACTCTGTTGGGCCTCACCCTTTAATATCCAGGTTCATGAAGGGTATTTTTAACTCTAATCCACCCCAGACCCAGGTACTCGGAGATTTGGGATGTGAGCATGATGCTCACGCTGCTTCGCTAGTGGGTTCCAGCTACATCCCTGTTTTTGCCCAAACTCACTTTCAAAGTGGTCATGCTCATGGCGCTGGCTGCAGCTCAACGGGTGCAGTCGTGGCATAAGCTGCGATTGGACAGAATGGTTTCATCTGTAAATAATAACATTTTATGTTTATGATTTAATCAAACAGAGCAGACCAGGGATGCCAGGGCTAAAACTAGTTTTTATGGCATAACCCATGGACCTTCGGTTGTGTGTAGTTACACATTTACAACAGTACATCAAGAGCCTCAGAGGCTCCGAATTAACTATGTTCATTAATTATAAAAAAACCTCATAAAAAGGTATCAGTCCAGACCATTTCGAGGCGGTTAAAACAGGTTCTGGCTTGTGCAGGAGTGAACACTGACATTTTAAAATCTAACTCCACCAGGGCTGCATCAACGTCAGCAGCGAGGGTACTGGACGTCCCTCTCGACCACATCCTCATGGCGGCAGGATGGACAAATGAACTAATGTTCCAAAGGTTTTATAATAAACCCGTTGCCAGACCAGGGGTATTTGCAAATTCCATTTTAGATTCTGTTTTATAGCTTCCCCCTGGATGAGAGGGACTATTATTTTCATTTGCTCATTACAGCATCAGCATGTTTAAATTTATATCATGTCTGAATGCATTATTTATATTTCACTCATCCATGGTCAACTGATGCAGTGTGTGACGCATGGACTCGTATCCACGGCATGAAATCACAGAGCTTTGAAATCTTCACGGAATCACTCACGTGACGCCGAAGTAAAATAGTAAGATTAAACGAGAACTTACCAGTTTGAAGTTTAATCTTTATTTTATGAGGGGTTACGATGAGCGATTACGTGTCTTCCGCTCCTAACCCTCTTATCATAAAGATCATCTGGTAGCTCTAGTTCTCTCCAATCTTACTATGTTCAGTCCAACTACTGTTATCTGTGATTTCACACTGCTGCTTTGAAGTTTGACGCACATGTGGGCTGGCGGCCTTCTTCGCGTAATCGCTCATTGTAACTCCTCATAAAATAAAGATCAAACTTCAAACTGGTAAGTTCTCGTTTAATCTTACTATTTAGAAAATAGGTGCAGGAGGAGGCCATTCGGCCCTTCGAGCCAGCATCGCCATTCATTTGATCATGGCTGATCGTCCCAAATCAATAACCCATGCCTACCTTCTCCCCGTATCCCTTGATTCCACTAGCTCCTTTCAAAGTTGATGAGTCTAACGTTACTTATTGCTCAGACTTCTGACAATGGTTAGAGATTTTGAGAGACTCCTCTACATTATTTTAAGAATATAATTATGTCCCTCAATTCATAATGACTGACACAGGATCTGATGTTCAAGATATACAAGCAGATGCGGGCGACACACTGATGCAGAGGTAGAGCTGCTGCCTCACAGCACCTATGTTCAATCTTGACTATAGATGCTGTCTGTGTGGAGTTTGTACGTTCTCCCTGTGACCGCGTGTTTTTTTCTCCGGGTGCTCACACAATCCAAAGACGTGCAGGTTTGTAGGTTAATTGGCTTCTCTATATTGCCCCTAGTGTGTACGATGCACAAAATGGGATATCAGAGAACTAGTGTATGGGTGATCGATGGTTGGTGTGGACTCGGTGGGCCAAAGGGCCCGTTTCCACCCTGTACCTCGAAACTAAACAAAGTGATCAAAGCACTATGTAGTTTCAGGATTGTTAGACTTAATCACTATTGACTTTACAATATCACTGACGAAACTGTTTTGTTTGTATAATTGTCGCTTTACTTTTACTCGATGGGTTCACACTGAGCCTTTCAAACCCAGTCCTGTTCCAATAAGTACAACAATTTTACCAAAGCCAATTAATCTACAAACCTGCATGTCCTTGGAGTATGGGAGGAAACTGGAGAAAACCCACACGACCACGGGGAGAACATGCAAACTCCATACAAAGGGCACCCGTAGCCAGACCTTACATTAACTAGCATTGTCCAATTATCAGTGTTTGATGCCTCACTTTGACTTGTTCTGCTATCTTCCAAATTTTGCCTTATCTTAACAATTTGCATAAAACACCTCAGCTATGATTCATATAGTATGGAGACAGAGCCTTCAGTTCATCAAGTCCACACCAACCTTCAACACCTGATTATTCTAATCCAATTTTATTCTCCGCACATTCCCACCAATTCTCCCATCCATAATTTGCCTACAATCTTGGGGCAATATACTGGCAAAAGTAAGTAAAGCAAAGGTAAGTAAGTAAGCAAAATGACCTACCAACTCAGATATCTTTGAGATGTGGGAGGAAAGCAAAGTGACTGAAGGAAACCCATGCACATAGAGAACGTTCAAGCTCCACATGAACAGCACAAAAGGTCAGGATCAAACACAGACTGCTGGAGCTATGAGGCAGCAACTCTACTAGCTGTGTTATGGTGCTGCAGCTAAAGCAGAGGTAGGATGGTGAAATGTTCCTATACTGTATATGCCATGTTCTTTGTTATAACGATGTAAAGATCAGAAAATTGATTTCACCAATTTCTGATGAGCTAAAAGGGTGCTGTTTTTAATCCAAACCTTCTTCATAGGGAGTCCCTCTGGATTGTGAATGTCTTGTCTCCACTCCAGTTCTGCAGGGTCGGAGGAAGCTGAAGGACCAGCTAGGTAGAAACATAGGAACATAGAAAAATAGGTGCAGGAGTAGGCCATTCGGCCCTTCGAGCCTGCACCGCCATTCAATGTGATCATGGCTGATCATCCAACTCAGTATCCCGTATCTGCCTTCTCTCCATACCCCCTGATCCCTTTAGCCACAAGTGCCACATCTAACCCCCTCTTAAATATAGCCAATGAACTGGCCTCAATTATCTTCTGTGGCAGAGAATTCCAGAGACTTACCACTCTCTGCGTAAAGAATGTTTTCCTCATCTTGGTCCTAAAGGAATTCCCCCTTATCCATAGACTGTGACCCCTTGTTCTGGACTCTCCCAACATCGGGAACAATCTTCCAGCATCTAGCTTGTCCAACCCCTTAAGAATTTTGTAAGTTTCTATAAGATCCCCCCGACAATCTTCTAAATTCCAGCGAGTACAAGCAGAGTCTATCCAGTCTTTCCTCATATGAAAGTCCTGACATCACAGGAATCAGTCTGGTGAATCTTTTCTGTACCCCCTCTATGGCAAGAATGTCTTTCCTCAGATTTGGAGACCAAAACTGTATGCAATACTCCAGGTGTGGCCTCACCAAAACCCTGTACAACTGCAGTAGAACCTCCCTGCTCCTATACTCAAATCCTTTCGCTATGAATGCTAACATACCATTTGCTTTCTTCATTGCCTGCTGCACCTGCATGCTTACTTTCAATGACTAGTGTACCATGACACCCAGGTCTCGTTGCATCTCCTCTTTTCCTAATCTGCCACCATTCAGATAATAGTCTACCCTCATGTTTTTGCTTGAGGTAGGAGGTCTTTGAATGGGTGTTAGTTTGGGAGTAGATGCATTCCTTCCAATGTTTATGCTCGACTTCCGCGTGCCTTTGATATGTGGGCTTGAGATGGTCAATGCCATTCCAAGTGCTCCTCTATTTTAATGGTCATGCGGTCATGGGTAAAGGACTCCCAGGAGTTGATGACAATTCATTTTTAAGAATTTTCAAAAAGTACAATTTCAAGTAAGCTTGGAGAACATCTTTCAATTGTTTCTTCCATCTGCTAGGGAATCTCTTGCCTTGACATAACTTGCAACAAAATGTCAAGAGATTGGTGACCCTCTGTATAAAAAAGTTGCCCCTCAGTTTCCAATTAAATCTTTCCCCTTTCAGCATAAACATGTCCTCTGGTTCTCGATTCCCCCACGTTGCATAAAATACTCTATGCATCCACCCTATCTATCCCCTTATGATTTTATACACCTCTATACGATCGACCTCATCCTCCTGCATTCCAAGGAATAAAGTCTTAAACCCCTGTCTCACGGTGCGAGTTGGCCCACGAGTGACCCCGAATTTTCAATCGTGGTGATCACGTAGCGGGAACGTCGGAACTCGCGCGAGCAACTTATCGACTCGTGGCGCTAACGGCAGGCACTCGGGAAACTTGTTAACTCGTGGAAAAAATCAAACATGTTTGATTTTTTCCACGAGTCAAATTAACTCTTTAAGTTAAAAATGGAAACATTTAAACTCGTTGTAGTAACGTAGTGGCCCGTGCGTTTACCTTAGTGACTCATAAGTCTACCGTGGGAACGTTTCATAATCTGTTCGTTCGCTCCAGTAAAGACTGACCCAAAGATAGACACAAAATGCTGGAGTAACTCAGTGGACCAGGCAGCATCTCTGGAGAGAAGGAATGAAGTCGAGACCCTTCTTCAGACTTACCCGAAACGCCACCCATTCCTTCTCTCCAGAGATGCGGCCTGTCCCACTCCAGCATTTTGTGTCTATCTTCGGCGTTTCTGCGATGATCTGCAACTTGTCCTTTATTACTGAGGCACCTGCCCCGTGGCTTCGTATTCGTCTCAATGAACGGCTGTAGGATTACACAAAAAGCTGTAGAAACTCAGCGGGTGCAGCAGCATCTAAGGAGCGCAGGAGATAGGCGACGTTTCGGGTCGAGACCCTTCTTCAGACCTGCTGACCTTCTTCATGCTGCTGCACCCGCTGAGTTTCTCCATCTTTTTGTGTAACCCTCGATTCTCCAGCATCTGCAGTTCCTTCTTTAACACGAACGGCTTTAGGACGCGGTTAAAGACCTGCGGAGGGGCAAGTCTGGGCAGTGAGTGGGTTGTGTCCACGTGTGATGCTCCATCCACCCCCCGGGGCCGAGAGTGTGGGATTGGGAAGGAACTGCAGATGCTGGTTTGCACCGAAGATAGGCACACACAAGAAGGGTCTCGACCCGAAACGTCGCCTATCTCCTTCGCTCCTTAGATGCTGCTGCACCCGCTGAGTTTCTCCAGCTTTCTGTGTAACCCATAGACACACACAATGCTGGAGTAACTCCGAGGGACTGGCAGCATCTCTGGAGAGATGGGATGGGTGAGATTTCGTGTCGAGACCCTACTTCAGACTTCTCCAGAGATCCCGCTGAGTTTACTCCAGTAGTTGGTGTCTATCCCGGTGGCAGGGAGCCGGGCTTGGCCGACCCGCCGCCTCTACTTGCCGGTCAGTCGGGTGATCATCGCCCTCCGCCCGGAATGCAGCGGAGTTTTGCAGCCAGTGAGTTGTCCAGCGCTCACGGTGGACGAGGGAGGACAGCAACAGGCCAGGTAAATGAATAGCAGCACATAAATGAGTCTAGCGTTTCTTGTTTTTATGTTTTAAGTTACAAGCCGCTTCACGCGAGGCAAGTTTTATTTTCAGTCCGAAGAAGGGTCTCGACCCGAAACGTCACCCATTCAACGATAGACACAAACAAGCTGGAGTAACTCAGCGGGACAGGCCGCATCTCTGGAGGGAAGGGATGGGTGATGTTTAGATCCAAATGCTGGAGAATTTCAGCAGGTCGAGACCCTCCTGTCACCCATCCCTTCGCTCTATAGATGCTGCTGCACCCGCTGAGTTTCTCCAGAATTTTGTGTACGCTTGATTTTGCTGCATCTGCAGTTCCTTCTTTAACACTGCTGGATAAATTCAGCGGGTCGAGATCCTTCTTCAGAAGACGAGCCCCCCCCCCCCCGCACCCCCAACCACCTTCCACCTCAACTTACGCCTGGGCACCAAAGCAGCTCAAGAGGCGAACCCTGAGCTCCGTCTCCCAACAATCTGAACAGCGGCTGCGGCCGGCCGGCACCCGGCATGGACTTCTCACCCCTCACACACTTACCTTCATTCACGGTTGGTTCAAGAGGAACGGGAGAGGAACTTGTTAACTCGGGAGAGTAAGTTGGAACATCGCAGCAATGACATACACGTGGGAACTCGGTTAAACACTTGATCATAAACTTGAAATCTCGTACACTACCACGAGTCTTTCACACGGGGTACCTCGTGGGTCAACTCGCACCGTGAGACAGGGCCTTTAGCCTACCCAACCTCTTCCTTATAGCTCAGACCCACAATTCTGGTAACTTCCATGTACAAATATTTGCCATGTTAAAACGTTACCTGCCTGATTCCCAAAGATAACTACTATGGGATCACAGTTGGTGCATCCTAGCACTAGAATGTCTTAGAAGAATGCAAAAATCTTAAAGAAGCATCTCAATGTAGCGATGTTACAAAACTTACCTTCAGCGGCGCTGCAGTTCTGCCACTGGCCGTGTGCGTGACTTTGGCACCTTTGGGGGGAAGGGGGCGGGATTAAAATCCAGTTTTGTACTGCCTGTCAGAGGCGGATTTCCTCAGGCTAGCTGCTGAAGAAAAATCGATCGGACCGTTCCCGTTTTTCATTTTATTTATTTATTTATTTTTTAAAAATCGCTAGGCAATTTAATAATTGGATTAAAATAAAAAGCGACTTCTAACGCCCTCAACACGTACAATGTGATGGATCGTAAGAACGGGATAAAACAAAGGGTAAGGCGTTTATTTTACATATAATCTTGCTTCTTGTGGTGGCTTTAATCTAATTTTACGTTGCAAAAATGTTATTTGGGCCCCATATGAACCGGCAGTGTCTTTCCTGCCGATATGGGGTTCAAATTCACTGCAAATGCAACGTTCCAATCGATCGCGTTCCAGAAACACCCACTCGCAAGATGATTAAAATGCTCTTTTTTTAGGACAATCATGTCATAAGAGCATCTAAATCGTCTATATTTTGTGTTATTGTCTATCCATAGTCAATATCTTTATACTAAATATACACAGTTTTAGCCACGTGTATTGTGCAAAAAATAATAATTTTGATTATATTGAGTGGATGTTTCTAGATTAATTTATGGGAATTAAACATTAAATTCCTTCCACCTGGCATATAAATTCATGACAGTGAGATTTAAAAATCATGTTATATTGTGAATTCTTGTGTGAATGGGATTAGTTCGTTATTTGGATACTTAGGCTATTTTTAAAAATGATCCTTTTCTTAAGAAATGGAATCTACAGGACATTCTTAATGGGAAAGTGGTGGGGAGAAAGGCATGTCATGCGTGGTTTGAAGAGCAAAAACTTGTAGTTTACAATGCCAAAATTGAAAAGTTGAGGAAAAACAAGGTGTACAGAGTTGCTTATTGGTTACAATCTGAGGAGTATGATGATGCTACTGATTATGATATGCCAACCTACCATAAAGACTTGGTCTATTGCTAGAAATTGTAATTTATTTACCTATCTGTTACGGACTTACAGCATATAATACAATAATATTAAAGTTCTGATCTTGAGAATATCAAGATTATTGAGAATATTTTGAATGTTCAAGAGTCTGGGTGTTTATTACTATTTCCGTCACAACGGTCAATTTTGTAATTAGCTACAATTAGGTAATTAACTATATGCTTTCATTTCAGGTCATCCAAGTAAGATGTTTTATATTTGTTTCAGAATGCTTCAATCTAAAATAACTGAACATTTCATTCAGTTTTCTTAATTTTTAAGAAAGTTATGGGCTTTTGTCTGTCCTCGATCACAGCTTTTGTGTTAAGTCAATGGAAAAGCAATGGGGAACAAGATGCTGATTTCCGAGTATGAAAATGGCCATAATTTTTTAATACTGAAGATATGAAAGTGAATTAGGTGTCAAATTACACTTATTTTTATGCTTTATCTGATGGAATAAATTGCAGACTTGATTTTAAAAATCTCAAAATGTTGTAACATTGCTACTCAATGGTGAGCAATGTTGTGGGGAGGGGTGCCATGGAAATCTGGTAAAACTCAGAAGGAGGGGTGATACGCATCTTGTTTGTACAACATCACCAGAAGCCCAATCCCACATTCACCAGTGCCGATTGCTTCCTGTTGCAGGTAGCTTCATGCCGCTATAAGCAGCCTTTGAAAATTGCCCATCAACAGGCAGGGATTGCAGCATGAATGGGTGCTCTGATTACATTAATTTGGCACTGAGACCCAGAAATGATGTTTGCAGTATACACAGCAGTAAAATATCAATCAGGCAGATACATAGAGCAAATATCGCAGTGAAGCTCCTTTATTCACATGGTGCAGGATCACCTCCTTGTTCAGCTGTATATTAAAAACATTGCTGTAATTGTATTGTTGGTCTAAGCGATGAGTGTTGAGCACAGTGGTGGCATAACCACAAATTATGCCAGAAATTGTTAGCGACAGTACAATGAATCATGCCAGAAGGTTCTGGTCCAATTCTGAAATGGATGCCAGCCCAGCCAAATGCAAAAAGTGGATCTCATATATACTTTGAGCATACAGAGGAGGAAGTGCAAGCTCTATTTTTAAGGCGATGAAGTTGAACGCAGAAGCACATTTATAAAGATGAACTATTCTCTGAAATATCCTGATGTCTTAAAGTTGTGATGGATTATCACTTGGCCTGTTCAACGTTGACACTGCACTTGATATGGATCATTCTTTTATTTGTCTATGCAGCAGGAGGAGGATCAAAATGGTTAGAGAAGGAAAATTGCACCCATGCATCCCTTCAAAAGGTCACGAGTACATTAAATGGTGACCTGTATGGAACTAATGAGTAATTGTCAAAATCTACGCTACCTATAAAAATGTAGGCAACTAATATGCACAATTAGTCTCTGAAACCAAAATGTTACTTAGAGGAAAACTGTTCATGAATTATATTCAAAAGCTTGTATTCTTTACAGGGTACTGCAAAAAAAAGGAGGTTTGCACTTAAGTGATACCTTTCACACCAGCCCAATAAATGTTTATAGCTAATGATTTAATTCTAAGTACTTTCACTGATGCAATGTAAAAGTGTGGCACAGTCCCGAGTTCGATCCTGTCTGCTGGTGCTATTTTTGCGGAGTTTGTACATTCTCCCTGTGACTGCCGAAGAAAAATTAATATGCTTCCTTAATTTAGTTTTGATTGGAAATGAACAAGGTAACGAAAGGGTGTTTGGATGTGACAATCAGCATCTCTCACTTGACCAGGTGCAGAAGAAGTTCGTGGGAATTGGCAAAGTAAGATCAGACATATTACCTCTTGTCTGGGAATGTGTTGAAGGGTGGATGATAAATGTAAACATGAAATAGTAGAGGACATAACGAAGCTTGTTTTTCCTTTGTGACATAGAAATATTACTGTAAATGGGGGGGCTTATGGTTTGCTTGGAGAGGGGATGGTGGCGCGGGCCGCCTAAAAGGTGAGATAGAATAATGTCAAGATGCCCTTGTATTGTGTTTGACTTGTATTAACTATCTGTTGTTGAATAAGATTTACATAGAAAGTATGTTATGACTAATGAAATAATTGGTACCCATGTGGTTGATATAATATTTTCATAGAGTAGTATCTAACAAAAGTAAACAAAAGTTGTTTACTGTGCAGTATGACTGTCGACTAATTTTGCTGTGATGTCAGAGAATTAGTGGGCAGTTTACTGCCGCCATCTCTCCATGATATCATGCTATAAAGTCTCTTGAAGCAAACCAGCGAAGTCTGTTACTTTTCGTTCTCATTTTATTTCCCTCTAAATTAATTTCTTCCACAGTGACCATGTGGGTTTTATCCAGGTGCTCTGGTTTTCTCACATATTCCAAAGATGTGCAGGTTTTGTGAGTTAATTGACCTGCAAATTAGTTCCTAATGGCTCGGGGAGGCCTAGTGATAGTCGGCCAGTGCGGACTTGGTGGGCCGAAGAGCCTGTTTCCACGCTGTATCTACACAAGTGAAAACTAAACTATAAACAAAAAACATGGCAGATAATACATACACAGCAATAATCTTCTTCTTCTTCTTCTTCTTGCGTATGGCATGTACAGCCTAAAGTTGTTGGACAACTTGTTCTATTTGATCTTATTTGATTGTGCACACCGAGTTGATTGCACTCGTCGAAACAGGGCGGACCGCGTGAAGGTTGCAATCTTCCATCCCAACAGCAATAATAACACTGGGCCTATAAATGGACCAGAGTAGCATGGATTGAGCAATGGCCAACATCAACTGTTGTGAGCATAAACAAAGGTGTTCTGCTTAAACAACAAATGCTGGCTTTTCTATTATAAAGGTGGATCTATTTTTAAGTGTTACTAGACCAAATGGGACCTGTTGGGTCCCTGTCAGGTGGGAGGCCTGGTCTCCAATACAACCCACTCCCCAACACAATATTTCACCACTCATCCATAGCCCCCACGGGAGGCCTGGTCCCACAACGCAACCTGTTCCCCAAGGCAATATTCCACCACTCACCCATTTCTCCAACACAACCCGTTCCCCCAACGCAATATTCCATGGCCAACAAGGGGCTGCTTATTTTGCCTTATTCAGCCTCCCTTTAAACTAAAAAAAATGCAATTGCACTTGCCAGCTAGCAGAACTCAGTGTACTGTGACTTTAAAAAAATGCATTTGCACTTGCTAGGGCTAGCAGGACTGAGTGTACTTGGATAGCAACAATGTTGCAAACAGGGCTAAGCACAGGGAATAAGCGAAAAACAGTTGTTTTTTGAAGAGATTTTTGAAAATGTTGATTAATATTGAGAATTAATGCATGAAATTTTCAGATAAGGTGATTTTTGATTTCACGGCATAAATCTCTATCGGAATATGTAAAAATTTCCATTAGCGAGTCTTTTTTCTGAGAAGATGTGAATCGCACATGAACATCACACACATACACATCCAAGATCAGACTTTTAATAGTTACTAGACCAAGTGGGATCCATTGGGTCTCGTCCTCTCAACACATGGTTGCCGGGGGGCGGGGGGCGGGGGGGGGGCTGTGGCATCATACACACTAACCACCACACACACACACACACACACACACACACACACACACACACACACACACACACACACACACACACACACACACACAAACTACCCCCCACGCACACACACACTAACCACTCGCCTTGATATTATAGTAATATTATTCATTGGCTCCTTTTACCCCATCCCTGCCCTATCCACTAATGCATAGCCCCCGACACAGACACATCTAGAGAGGGAGGGAGGGGTAGAAAGTGATGGCAGAGAGAAAGGGGGGGAGAGAGGGGAGGGGGGGAGAAAGAGGGGGGAGAGAGGGGAGGGGGGGGAGACCCGAGCCGAGGCGCGAGCGGGTGAGCGAGTGTCAACCAAAGGAGCACGGGTTGGGTCGACGCAGTCTTCAGCAATGGTCTTTAGTCTTCAGTCGACAGGGCGACTTTTGAACAATGGGGGAGGAGGGAGCAGTGGGAGGTGACATCAGTCGTAGCGCAAACAAATCCATTGTCGCGTCATCAGCAAAACAAAAAGAGGCGTTTGAATTCAAAGTTGGATCGGATTTATGAACGTTTGTATTAATAACTCAAGAACTAAAGCACAAAATTTTCAGGTAAGCCGATTTTTGATTCAGGGGGTAAATCTCTACAAGAATATGTTAAAAAATTTCCCGTTCACGCGGCGTTTTATTGAGTAGATGTGATCACACACAAACAAATAAATAAATACACACACACACACACACACATCCAAGATCAGAGTTTTATAGTTATATAAGGATGATCTAATATTATTATCATAAAATACTGCTCAAATAATAGATCACTGAAACATTAACTGCTTCTCCCTCCACAGATACTGCCTGACCAACTGAGCATTTTCAGGACCCATGGTTGACATAAAAACATGTTTGCAGACCACAATCATCACAAATTGCCACCTTACCCTTTGATAACCATCAACAGAGCTCCTTGGGGTTGTGTGCTCAGACCTCTATGGTACTTTCTCTATACCCATGGCAATGCAGCCAGATACAGTTCCAATTCAATTTTTTAATTTGTTGACAATACTACAGTTGTTGGACGAATAATAGGTAAAGACGAGGCAGAGTACAGAAGAGAAAATCTGATTGAATCGTGCCAGAACAACAATCTTGCTTTCAACGTCAGCAAACCTAAGTAGCTGAAGAGGGAGTGACGAAGGATGTGAAAACCCATACCTTCACATTCAGGGACAGTTTCTTCCCAGCTGTTATCAATAACTAGTTAGTAGCCCTGAACTACCATCTACCTCATTGGAGCTCGGACCATGTTTAATTTGACTTTACTTTACCTTGTGCTAAACATTATTCCCTTTATCATGTGTCTGTACACTGTGTATAACCGATTGTAATCATGTAAAGTCTTTACACTGACTGGTTAGCACGTAAAAAAAACGTTTTACTGTATATTGGTACACACGATAATAAACTCAACCAAAATTAAACTAACTATTGAATTCAGGAGGAGAAAGCTGAAGAATAAAGAACTTCTGTTCATTGATGGGACAACAGTGGAGAGAGTCAATAACTTCAAGTTCCTGAGCATGCATATCTCTGAGCATCTGTCCTGGGTACGGCATGTTGATGCAATCACAGATAAAGTTCATCAAAGCTTTAGAAGATTGAAGGTATTTGGTATGTCGACAAATAGTCTATTGAACTTCTACAGGCGTATGGTAGACAGCACACTGACTGGTCGCATCTCAGCCTCGTTTAGCAACTCGAACGCCCAGGAGCATGGAATACAATCGTAGACATTGCCCTGTCCATGACAGGTACTGACCTCCCACTAAAGGGATCAACACGGGAAGTTACTCCAAAACGGCAGTAAATGTCAAAGGCACACACCATTCTGGCCGCACTCTTATTTCGCTCCGACCATCCAAAAGAAAGTACAGGAGCCAGAAAACCATGACCACAAGGTTCAAGGATAGCTTCTTCCAGCAACCATCACGCTCTTGAACACTACACAACACTAACCTGAACTATGAACATCTATGGACGATGTCTATGGTTGCACTGAGGACTGTGTCTGTTTTATGCTTATTCATTTATAGATTTTTTAAAGTATTATATTTATCTCTGTGTTGTGCTTACGGGCTCATTAAATTATTGCAAATAAGAATTTCATTGTTCATTTGTCAGCACATAGCAATTAAGCACTCTCGACGTCTGTTTTTTGGAGTTTCTAGAACTGTATTTCAGAGAGGAATTGGACGTTCATACGAACCACCTCTAAAAGTGTTGCATCCAATTAGTACAGCTCTGCACTGTTCGTCTAGATTTCTGTGTTAAGTCGCTGGAGTTGCATTTACTCCTAAAGACATCTAGTAATGGAGAGAATGTTATCAACTATTATTAGCTTTAAGTGAAAATCATTGAATATAAGTAAACAAATTGTGCCTGTGCTATTAAACCAACACAGTTGCACAACTAGCCGAGATGTTGCTTCAGATCCCCATCAAAACTGGTTCAATCCTGTTGTCGGGGTGCTATTTCCTCTCCTATATGACCCTCTCAGGGTCCATAAGAGTTTACAAGAATGATCCCAGGAATAAGTAGGCTAACCTACGATGAGCATTTGTCAGCACTGGGCCTGTTTAGAAGAATGGAGTTTAGAAGAATGAGGGGGGCCTCATTGAAACATACAGAATAATGAAAGGCTTGGATAGTGTGGATATCGAGAGTAGACTCTATATTTCCTGGGAATCCATATTGAGGAGGACCTGACGTGAAGCGTGAACACCTCTGTGCTGCTGAAAAAGGTCCAGCAGAGACTGCACTTCCTGAGGGTGCTCAGGAAGAATAACATCACACAGAGACTGCTGCTGTCCTTTTATCGGTGCTCCATTGAGAGCATCCTAACATACTGTGTATGCGTGTGGTACACCAGCTGCACAGCGGCTCAGAAGAAAGCGCTCCAGAGGGCCATTGACAACGCCCAGAGGATTGTCGGCTGCCCTCTCCTTACCTTGGAGGACTTACACAGTTCCCGCTGCATCAAAAAATCCCAGAATATTATAAAGGACATTTCCCACCCCGGACACTCCCTGTTTGAACTGTTGCCGTCAGGCAGACGGTACAGATCTACAAGGACAAACAGACTTAAAAACAGTTTTAACCTCACTGCTATAAAGGCACTAAATAGGCCAAGGAACGCGGGGACTAAGGTACTGTGGTTGGTACACTGTGAAATCGACAGAAGGATGTAGGGTTGGGTGTTTATGTGTGCTATTTTCATATTTCATATTTATTTTAGTTGCTTATCTTTTTTAATATGTTACCTTGTATGTATCGTTAGCTTTTATGGTTTGAATGGTGCAGTGACTGGCTGACATTTTTAAATGTTGTTGTACATGGTTCATGTTACAATATCAATAAACTACTGCTACTAGACAAAAATGCTGGAGAAACTCAGCCGGTGAGGCAGCATCCATGGAGCAAAGGAAAAAGGCAATGTTTTGGGCCGAAACCCTTCTTCCGACTGATGTGAGGGGGCGGTGCAGGAAGAAGAAAGGAAGAGGAGGAGCCAGTGGGCTGAGGGAGAGCCGAGAAGTGGAGGAGAAAGTAAGGTCTACCTGAAATTAGAGAAGTCAATGTTCATAGCGTTGGCTGCAAACTACCCAAGCGAAATATGAGGTGCTGCTCCTCCAATTTACGATGGTCCTCACACTGGCCACTGCATGGAGGAGGCCGAGGACAGACAAGTCGGATTCGGAATGGGAGGGGGAGTTGAATTGCTGAGCCACTGGGAGATCAGGTTGGTTATTGCGAACCGAGCGGAGGTGTTCGGGAAAGCAATCGCCAAGCCTACGCTTGGTCTCACCGATGTAGAGCAGCTGACATCTAGAGCAGTGGATGCAATAGATGAGGTTGGAGGAGGTGCAGGTGAACCTCTGCCATACCTGGAAAGACTGCTTGGGTCCTTGAATGGAGTCAAGGGGGGGAGGTAAAGCGACAAGTGTAGCATTTCTTGGGAATGCAAGGGAAAGTGCCCGGAGAGGGGGTGGTTTGGGTGAGAAGGGACGAATTGACTAGGGAGTTATGGAGGGAG
This sequence comes from Raja brachyura, assembly GCA_963514005.1. The sequence goes on from OY740781.1 coordinate 140,224,516, forward strand.
CGGTCTCTGCGAAAAGCAGACAGAAGAGGAGATGGGAAGATGTGGTTCACGTTGGAGGTGGCGAAAATGACGGAGGATTATTTGTTATACGTGACGGCTGGTAGGGTAGAAGGTGAAGACAAGGGGGACTCTGCCCTTGTTACGAGTGGGGGGGATGGGGAGTGAGAGTAGAGTCACGGGTTATAGAAGAGACCCTGGTGAGAGCCTCATTTATGGTAGAAGAGGGGAACCCCTGTTCCCTGAAGAATGAGGACATCTCCGATGCCCTGGTTTGGAACACCTCATCCTGAGTGCAGATGCAGCATAGATGGAGTAGGGGATGGAGTCCTTTCAGGAAGCAGGGTGGGAAGAAGTGTAGTCCAGATAGCCATGGGAGTCAGTGGGTTTATAGTGGATGTCGGTCAGGAGTCTATCACCTGTGATGAAGATAGTGATGTCAAGAAATGATAGGGAAATGTCGGAAATGGTCCAGGTGTATTTGAGTGCCAGATGGAATAGTGAAGTGGATGAAGTCAGTGAGGTGTGTGTGGGTGCAGGAGGCAGCGCCAATGTAGTCATCGATGTAGCAAAGGTAGAGTTTGGGGATAGGGCCACGGTATGCCTCGAACAAGGATTGTTTGACGTACTGTACAAAGAGGCAGGCATAGCCAGGGCCCATGTGCGTGCCCATAGCTACGCCTTGTATTTGGAGGAAATGGGTGGAGTCAAATGAAAAGTTATTAAGAATAAGGACCAGCTCCGCTAGGCAGAGGAGAGTATCAGTAGACGGGGATTGGTTGGTTCTCTGGTCAAGGAAGAAACGGAGGGTGTGTATGTATTTATTATATAGTTACATACACACATGAATAAATAAACTGATAAAGTGCAAATAACAGATAATGGGTTATTAATGATCAGAGTTTTGTCCGAGCCAGATGGCTGTGGGGAAGTAGCTATTCCTGTACCTGGTCGTTGCAGTCTTCAGGCTCCTGTACCTTCTACCTGAAGGTAGCAGGGAGATGAGTGAAGGTAGCAGGGAGACAAGTTGCCGAACCAAGCCACGATGCAACCGGTCAGCATGCTCTCTACTGTGCACCTGTAGAAGTTAGAAAGAGTCCTCCTTGACAAACCGACTCTCCGTATTCTTCCCAGGAAGTAGAGGCACTGATGTGCTTTCTTGATAATTGCATTAGTGTTCTCGGACCAGGAAAGATCTTCAGAGATGTGCACACCCAGGAATTTGAAGCTCTTGACCCTTTCAACCATCGACCCGTTGATATAAACGGGACTGTGGGTCCCCATCCTACTCCTTCCAAAGTCCACAATCAGTTCCTTGCTTTTGCTGGTGTTGAGGGCCAGGTTATTGTGCTGGCACCATATCTCGATCTCTCTTCTATACTCTGACTCATCCTCATCAGTGATATGTCCCACAACAGCGGTGTCGTCAGCGAACTTGATGATGGAGTTCGCACTATGACCGGCAGGGGGCTGAGCACACAGCTTGAGGTGCTCCCGTGCTGATTGTTATCGAGGCTGACACATTTCCACCAATACGAACAGATTGTGGTCTGTGAATGAGGAAGTCGAGGATCCAAATGCAGAGGGATGCGCAGAGACCCAGTTCTGCAAGTTTGGTAACCAGCTTGGAGGGGATGATTGTGTTAAATCCCGAGATGTAATCAATGAATAACAGCCTGACATATGAGTTTTTGTTGTCCAAGTGGTCCAGAGCAGAGTGGAGGGCCAGCGAGATTGCATCCACCGTTAATCTGTTGTGGCGGTAAGCGAACTGCAGTGGGTCCAGGTTTTTGTCGAGGTAGGAGTCGATTTCCTCCATGATCAACCTCTCAAAGCACTTCATCACCACAGGCGTTAGTGCCACTGGTCGATAGTCATTGAGGCACGTCACCTTACTCTTCTTGGTCACTGGTATAATTGATGCCCTTTTAAAGCAGGTGGGGACCTCAGACCTCAGAGGTGAGATGTTGATAATATCCGTAAAAACTCCAGCCAGTTGGTCCGCACAGGTTTTTAGAACACGACCGGGTATACCATCAGGTCCAGGCGCTTTTCGAGGGTTCACCCCTCTGAAGGATTTCCTGACGTCGGCCTCTGTGACTGAGACTGAAATACCATCTCAGCGAATGGGGCTCGGGAAGGCACATCAGTATTCTCCCTATCAATGCGATCGTCAGGGAGTGATGTTTCGCCGACATTCAAGCTGCCTCCTGATTTCGCCTTGTAGGAAGTGATTGAATGGCGGAGTAGACTTGATGGGCCGAATGGCCTAATTCTACTCCTGTCACTTATGACCTTATTTTTGTGTGTTGTATGTTCTCCCTGTGGGTCAAAACATTTCTTCACAAATCCCAAAGATGTGGAGGCTGGAGTGGTAATTCATCGCTGAAGTCTGTTCCCAATGATTAGGATCTGCTTCTTGATTAGTACGGGTGTCAGGCCTAATGGGGAGAAGGCAGGAGAATGGGGTTGCCACGATTGAATGGCAGAGTAGACTTTATGGGCCGAATGACCTAATTCTGCTCCTATTTTATGAACAATGTCAACATCAATGTATTGTGGGATTAAAATAAAATTAGTGTAATTGGATATTTGGTGGTGTGCGTGGATTCGATGGGCTGTTTCTGCGCTGCACGTCTTTAAAACATTGAAAGGCACAAAGTGCTGGAGTTACTCAGCGGGTCGAATCGAGGCAGCATCTCTGGAGAATAGCTATGATGCCAGAGATGTTGCCTGACCCACTGAGTTACTTCAGCATTTTGTACCTTTTTAAAAAAATGTAATTCAGCATCTGAAGTTCATTGTGTCAAAAACCTTCAATCATCTTTCAGGCGTTTCACACAAAGTATTCCCGCATGCCTCTGACATTACTTGATCCTGGCATTACGCGAGTAAGATTAGCAAATAATTCCACAACCCTTTGAACAAATCTGTTTTTTCCCCCTTGTTCCTCGACCCGCAGAGATTTCTTACATTGTGCAATTAATCTCTCCCTGTTCCAGCTCCAACCCTTTGAACACCGCTGTTATGGAAACAACATGACAACAATTGCAAGTAAGGCTGTCGAACTTTGTGCCCTAACCCAGTCTTGTTAACCGCTTTGAAAGAACCGAAATTGCCAAAGAAACGGACTCACCGGGCTGTGGTGCCGGCACCGTTTGTCCACTCCGAATAAATCCCTGTGAAAGGCTTTTGTCTCCATGTTTTCCATGAGGTCGGGCGGGATCGGCGGCACCAAGGCTGTTTGCGGGTGGACCCGGCGACGCTTCCCTGCACCACTACAGGTGCTGCTGTGAGCTACAACGCTGCCATTCCCGACAATGCGGCTCCCAGCTCCGCCCACGTTGGAAATATAGGACAGATACACAGCAAGGACGAGTTATCATATTCCACCAACACAGCTGAGTATATTGATTTGGAATCGACAGGAGCTCTCATGCCCGCCTCCAAACCGAGCCCCCCCCGCCCCATGTACATTTAAATTCATAGGTTCTCAGAGCAGAATTAGGGCATTCAGCCCATCGAGTCTACTCTGCCACTCAATCACGGCTAATCAATTTTCCCCTCTCAACCCCATTCACTTGCCTTCGCTCCATAACCCCTGACACCCTTATTAATGAAGAATCTATCGATCTCCATCTTTAAAATATTCCTTGTCTTGGCCTCCACAGGCGTCCATGGCGATTAATTCCACAGATTCACCACCCTCTGTCTAAATCCATTTCTTCTCATCTCCTTTCTAAAGGTACATCCTTTTATTCTGAGGCTATGGCTTGGGGTCATAAATTCTCCCAATAGTGGAAGCATCTTCTCCACATTTATTCTATTCAGGCCTTTCATTATATGGTGCCCCTCTTTAAGCCACAAAGACGCATTAAGATGGAAAGTGGTGCGGTCGCATAGTTGCTGCTTTGCATCTCGAGGAATCCAAGTTCAATCTGACCCCTGGTGCTGCCTGTGTGCAATTAACATCTTCTCCCTATGATCTGTGTCATACAGCACAGAAACAGGCTCTTCGGCCCAACTTGCCCACACCGACCAACTTGCCCCATTACACTACTCCCACCTGCGGTTGGCCCATATCCCTCCAAACCTGTCCTAACCATGTACTCCCTCCAAATGTTTCTTAAACATTTGTAATAGTACCTGCCTCAACTACCTCCTCCGGCAACTCGTTCCATACACCCACCACCCTTTGTGTAAAAGTTATCCCTCAGTTTCCTATTAAAACTTTCTCCCCTCACCTTAAACCTATGTCCAATGGATCTCAATTCTCCGTCTTTGGATGCTCTGTTTTCACCCACGTCCGAATGACATGGTGGTTGGTAGGTTTCATTAGCTGCTGTAAATAGTCCCTCATATGTCTGTGAGGCATAGAAACTCGGGGGAATTAATAGGTATGTTGGGAGAATGAAGAAAATGGGATAAATGGAGGATTCGTGTAAACGGATGGTTGATGTGGCCTCAGTGGGCTGGAGGACCTGCTTTGTGTTTTCTCTATGGCGCTGATTGGACACAATGGTCTGATGAATTCATGAATTACAAGGCCATGTTTTCATAGATATCCATTACTATCAACATAACCTGGAAATAACATTTATCAAAATGCTTCACGAGTTATTATGTCAATTTGCCCAAAGACCAGGCAAATTTCTCCGTTGTTCCATGGCTAGTTTATTGCCACGTGTACCGAAGTTAAGTACAGATACACAACGAAGGGGATACAGTTTAGTGCAAGATAAAGTCCAGTGAAGTCCAATGTGCTGACAAATTGCCTTAAATTTAGTGTCATTTGGTTCAGTTTGAGGTAAGAAGTTGAGAACCCGAAGTGCAATTTTATCAATAGCACAGCGAGGTACAAAGACTGGTACTTATAACATATGGAAATAATTTGGAGTTAGAGTGAACCTCATATGCTTTAAAGTTCTTTCCAGCTAATTAGGTACCTGGGGAATACCAACAGCAAATGCATGAAATGTTAACACTCATCAATCTAAAATGTTAGTTTTTTCCTTCCTTGCTGCTAGTCGTGTTGTGTCCAGTGTGTCCTTTATTGCAGATTTTTAGTAATGGCAGCATTTTACCTTTGTTTTAATTTGAAAAATGTAAAACAACAGAGACGACATACAGTGCCCACCATAATGTTTGGGACAAAGACCCATCATTTATTTCTTTGCCTCTGTACTCCACAATTTGAGATTTGTAATAGAAAAAATCACATGTGGTTAAAGTGCACATTGTCAGATTTTAATAAAGGCCATTTTTATACATTTTGTTTTCACCATGTAGAAATTACAGCAGTGTTTATACATAGTCGTCATGGGGGCACCATGGCTTCACAGGTTTTTGTAATTGCTCAGATAAGTAATAATTGCCTCCTTAATGCAGGTATAAGAGAGCTCTCAGCACCTAGTCTTTCCATCACCTTTGGAAACATTTATTGCTGTTTATCAACATGAGGTCCAAAGTTGTGCCAATGATAGTCAAAGAAGGAATGAATGAATGAATGAATAAGTTAATAAGTTTATTGGCCAAGTATGGAAACATACAAGGAATTTGCCTTGGTGCTCTGCTTGCAAGTAACAACACGGCATACATAAAACAATAAGAATAAAACATTAGTTTAAACGTGTAAATGAAATAAAATACCAGAGCAAAAGGAGGCTTCAGACTTTTGGTTATTGAGTAGGGCTACTGCTTGTGGAAAAATGTATTTTATGTCTGGCTGTGGCGGCTTTGGCAGTCCAGAGTTGCCTTCCAGAGGAAGTGCTTTAAAGAGTTTGTGCCTAGGGTGAGATGGGTCAGAGATGATCTTACCCGCTCGCTTCCTGGCCCTTGCAGTGCACAGTTCTTCAATGGGCGGAAGGTTGCAGCCAACAACCTTCTCAGCTGATTGAATGATTCGCTGCAGCCTCCGGATGTCGTGCTTGGTAGCTGGGCCAAACCAGAACATAATGGAGAAGGTGAGGACAGACTCTACGATGGCAGTGTAGAATTTGACCATCATTGCCTGTGGCAGATTGTGTTTCTTCAGCTGCCGCAGGAAGTACATCCTCTGTTGGGCCTTTTTGACTGTGGAGTCGATGGTGGCCCCCCATTTAAGGTCCTTGGAGATGATGGTTCCAAAGAACTTAAAAAACTCCACGGACGTGACTGTGGTGTTGTTGATTGTGAGTGGGAGGAGGGGAGGGTGAGCTCTCCTAAAGTCTACTATCAATTTGACTGCTGTAAGAGCATTGAGATCTAGGTTGTTGCGATGGCACCAGGATGCCAGCTGTGTCACTTCCTGTCTGTAGGCAGATTCCGCCCCATCCTGGATCAGTCCAACCAGCGTTGTGTCGTCCGCAAACTTGAGAAGCTTGAAAAGGGGGGGGGGTCTGTGGAGGTGCAGTCGTTGGTTTTGAGTGAGTAAAGGAGAGGGGAGAGTACGCAGCCTTACGATGCTCCTATGCTGAGGGTCTGCGGGTCCGAGATGTGCCTTCCCAGCCTCACATGCTGCTTCCTGTCTGTCAGGAAGTTGGTGATCCACTGACAGAGGGGTTCAGGCACAGTCAACTGGGAGGGTTTGGAGTGCAGTAGCTCTGGCACAATGGTGTTGAATGCAGAGCTAAAATCCACAAACAAAATCCTTGCATAGGTCCCCTGGCAGTCTGGAGAATGAAATGCAGGCCTGGATTGACTGCACCATCCAATGATCTTATTGGCCCGGTATGCAAACTGCAGAGGGTCCAGCAGCGGATTTGTGATATTTTTCAGGTGGGCCAGCACAAGTCTTTCAAGAGTCTTCATGACTACAGAGGTCAATGCAACAGGCCTGTAACCATTAAGACCAGTAATTCTTGTCTTTTTAGATACACAGACAATAGTGGAGACTTTGAAGCAGGCAGGGAGAGTACAGGTTTGCCGGGACTGGTTGAAAATGTCAGTGTAGACCGATGCCATTTGTTCGGGACAGAGTTTGAGGGAATAGGGGGAATCATTGCCCGGCCCTAGAGATTTCCGGCTTTTCTGTCTTCTGAATAGCCTCTCCACCTCCTCGATTTTTATTGTTGATGATGGAGAAGTAGCCATTGGGCAGCATGGAGGGGGTGGGTAGTGGACAAGGGCCCAGTCTTTGCAGACTGGAGTCAGGCTGTAAGTGGGTGTTAAGTGGTGAATGGCGAGGGGTGGGTGGGGAAGGGCCCAGTCTTTACAGACTAGAGTCAGGCTGTGAGTAGGTGTGAAGTGGTGATTGGGGAGGCGGTATCAGGGTTATGTTTGTTTATCGAACCTACAGTAGAACTTGTTCAGGTCGCTGGTCAGCTGATGATTGTCCAAGAAGCAGGGAGGGGTTTCCTCTTGTAGCTGGAGATTTCTTGAAAGCACTTCCAAACTGAAGAACATTAGCTGAGAACTTGCTTCTCAACTTCTCAGAATACCTTTTTTTGGAAACTCTGATTCCTCTTCTCAGCTTGTACTTGGCCTGCCTGCAGTGGTCTGCACCCCTGCTCCTGTAGGCTTCATCTTTCGACTGGGGGAGCTGTCTGAGTTCTGCTATAAACCAGGGCTTGTTGTTGTTGAACCAGATCCGGGTCTTAGTGGGAATGCGACTATCGGGGGGCGCCAGAGGAGGGAGATGGCAGCCCTGCCGGTAGTGTTCGTTTTTTCAAGTTCAAGTGAGTTTATTGTCATGTGTCCATGATAGGACAATTAAATTCTTGCTTTGCTTCAGCACACAGAACATAGTAGGCATTTACTACAAAACAGATCAGTGTGTCCATATATCATTATATAAATACATACACACATGAATAAATAAACTGATAAAAGTGCAAATAACAGATAATGGGTTATGAATGATCAGAGTTTTGTCGGAGCCAGGTTTAATAGCCTGATGGCTGTGGGGAAATAGCTATTCCTGAACCTGGGTGTTGCAGTCTTCAGGCTCCTGTATCTTCTACCTGAAGATAGCAAGGAGATGAGTGTGTGGCCAGGATGGTGTGGGTCCTTGATGATGCTGCCAGTCTTTTTGAGGCAGGAGTTTTTTCATCCTTTTTGTTATTTTTAGCGTTTGTTTAAAGTTTGTTTTAATGTTCATCTGTTTGTTTTATGTGGGGGGGGTGGGGGGAGGGTCGGGTTTTTTTTCTTCAGGTTCTTGCCTTCCCGGAGAGGTGATCAAGTTTCGGATTACATTCTCCGGTCTCTGTGGCCCACCATCGATGGAGTTGAAAAGCCACCTCGGACTGTCGTGAGCCCCACCACGGGGCATGTACTTAACATTGGAGTGGATCCCTTGCCTGGGATCGCTCCCACCACGGCCTGCGGAATTACCATCAAGGGCTCACAGTCTCGGGAGAGGCTAGTCGGGAGCTCCATCGCCGCAGAAGGTTCGTCCAGGCCCGATGTGAGGTTTGACCACCCAGCGCAGGGGAGCTGACATCCCCCCCCGATGCAGGAACTGAATGCCTTGACGCGGAGGGCCCGAACGCCACCGGCTACGGGACTCAAGACCGTCGACCAAGGAAGAACAAAAGAGGAAGGACTTGAACTTTATTTTCACCTTCCATCACAGTGAGGAATGTGTAGGAGTCACTGTGATCGATGTTTATGTTAAAATGTGTTTCTCTTTAGTCGGTTGCTTTTTTTAAATTGTATGACTGACCTGCCCAGTGAATTTCACTACACCAATTGGTGTATGTGACTACGTTGACAATGAGTTGTGAAGATTTAAATCCATAAATGGATTAAAATATCTCGTCTACATGTGAAAAAAACTTTAAATCATTTATTTCTTGGAGAATTGCTCAAATCCTGCGCACCACATAAAAAACACAAAAGACAGTTACTAACAGAACTATATAATTTTTATTTCTATAATCTGTCAGTATCCCAAATCATATTAAATTGAGTGGTATAAAGAAAATAGGAAAACCATAATTCGATAAATCTGAACATTAAAAAACATACAATATTTAGAAATAAAAAAGCTCAAATATTACATCAAGACTCTTGGGTAAACGTTACTTGTTTAAACATCCAAATAAATTGCCCATTTCCTTTCAATTTTAACACTGGAGCACAACCTGGATATTGTTTCTGGTTCATCTAGCTGTTGTCTGATCAGTTATTGTACTAATTTGATTGAGAACTCAAGTATGTTGCAGAAATTAGTCATATTTGACCATCAACAGCTAGAATATTTGAACATATTCAAAAGTCGTATGTTGTTAAATATTTAAAACATGTTTGACAAAATTGTGAGACTTCTAACAACCAATACGTTTGTAAAGTCATCAAACTCACTGCATGATCTTGACTTTTCCATCCAGCATTGATTTTTTCAGGCTAACGTACAGAACTTACAAATGCCTCTACTGAATCAGAAATGGCTGAGATTCACGGTACATTCTCAGACAATTTTTTGAAGGCACGTTTCCTTTGTTCTGTGGTCATGTTTTCACAGCTTTCTAATACATTGGCTACAAGTAATGTATGTTTAATTGTTTTGGCTTTTACCCATATCCGTCCATTCATTCCAATCACTATCTCAAAGGGGTACAAATCTCCAAGATTCTTGATGACTTCACAGTTCGGAGAAAGTAACCTGAAATTCAGAATTTAACAAAATATAATCAGACAAGTGATTGATAGCGAGGTGCTCAGAATATTCACAACTTCGTAACTTACTTGCGTGCAATATTCATTGAAACCTTAAATAATAATCCATCAGGTCCAATCACTCCCATCCCATTTGATCGTCCACAGCTATCAATGCAAACCAGTTCAGGTTCCATATCTTTATTGGCCACAACAAACTGTGCAAAGACAAGATCTCCGACCTACAAGTGTAGTAAAAAAAAAACAATAGATAGTGAATCTGAAAACTACCATTTCCAAGTAGTTAATTTATACCATTATGTAAAATGCCAATTTTTAAAAATATATTGTGCATTCCTCACTAGAAGCAAGTCCACTACATTCTATATAGGTCAGCCACACACAGATGTTTCCAAAAGAATGTATGATCGTTTAGTGGACTCAACATGTATTGTCAAATACACTTCCATCCAATCTGGTCAAAGTCATTAAAATTTAAGAAACACAAAACTTACTTGCACATTTGGTCGGTTTCGCTTTGTGGCTCCTTCAAATGCTAAATAAGATAATGAGGCTTGTTCACTTCCACCAACATCGACTTTAAATATGTCACCAGATTTTGTGGTCACAATTCCTATCACATATTCACCTTTAGTTGGTACATACTGTGGGGAAGGAAGGCGAGAAGGAAGGAGAGATAAAAAGAGGAAATAACAAATCTTTTCCAAGTGGAACCCTTCGACAGTACATTTGCAAATGTCATTTATTAACAGACAATACATAAGATCAAATATTATTTTGGATGTTTCATTTTTAAAAGAGTTATTAGAAAATGAATATTACTACTACTGGAAATCTATGCTGAACAATCAACTTTGCAATGGAATATACCTGTGATTCAGCAATTCTGTTTGATGCATGCAGAAGAATAATTATGGAAGTTCGACCACAATATAGGAAGTAGGAATTCAGTCACATTTGATGCATTCCCCTAACATCCAAAGATGACCAGTAGTATAACGAATATACAAGGTACAACTCAAATAGAAAGTAGTTGGTGTGGCAATGTACAGCAAGCGATGGTACTGGAAGCAGATTCAATTCAATCTCCACCGGGTGGCGCTTCGATGGCTGCCTTGCCTAGTCTGTCTGTCCTTTTTTTTGTTATTTTTAGTGTGTTTAAAAAGTTTGCGTTAATGTTCTTTGGTTTGTTTTATGTGAGGGGTGGGGAAGAGGGTTGGGGGAAACTTTTTTTTCAATCTCTTACCTTGCCGGAGATGCGATTGTTTTCCGGATCGTATCTCCAATCTCTCTACGGTCTAACATCGTGGAGCTAGAGGCATTGCTCTGGGACGTGAGATCAGGGATCGACGCTCCAACCACGGCACGCGGACTTTAACATCAAGCTCGCAGTCTCGGGTTGAGACCGATGTCGGGTCCCCATCCCCACATTTCCCTTTTATTCACCTCTTTTTCCTCTCCGTTCCCTTCCACCCATATCCCTCCCTCTAGTTTTTCATTTCACTCTCCATTCCCTACCTGACATTCAACATGTTATGTTCATCTCTAGCATGTCACTTATTCAACCAATTATCTCCCCTCCCCCCCCCCCCCCCCCCACTTCACCTTTTTCTAGCCCATGACTTGCCAGGCTTTGTCAATCTCGAGATCTATTTTCCAGCTTTCTCCCCCTACTACAAGTGAAGTCCAAACCCAAACTGCCATTTGTCCATTCCCTCCAATGGTTGTTGCCTGACCCACCGAGTTCTTCCAGCCCATTACTTTTTTTTAAACTTAAGTTTCCCGTGGCTACAAGGTCTGAAACATTAGGTAGAGCTTGTCCTATGCTGGGTAATGGAGTTAGTTCAAACTATGGGTTACACAAAAAGCTGGAGAAACTCAGCGGGTGCAGCAGCATCTAAGGAGCGAAGGAGATAGGCGACGTTTCGGGTCGAGACCCTTCTTCAGTTCAAACTATGCTGTGCTGCTGCAAGAAAGAATGTAATTGTTCTATCTGGGACATATGACAATAAAACACTGTTGACATTTTGTACAACTAATTGCACCCCTGAGGTAACAGTGAGGTAATTTGTGAGATAATAATGAGATAAAGGAGTGGGGACAATTATATAGTGAAATCATATAGGATGCCACATGAGACATAATACATGAATCTAGCCAGGCATGGAATGATATGTTTCTTCACAACCCCTGCCCAGGTTCCTCCCCCCAGGCAGGGGCCTCGACACCCCCACCGCCACCACCCTGCCGCCGGGTGGAGACCTCGGCTTCAGCTCCCCCACTCCACCCCCTGCCCCTGCTGCTGCCCCTGCCGCCGCCGCCGGGTGGGAGCCTCGGCTTCAGCTCCCCCACTCCACCCCCTGCCCCTGCTGCTGCCCCTGCCGCCGCCGCCGGGTGGGAGCCTCGGCTTCAGCTCCCCCACTCCACCCTCTGCCCCTGCTGCTGCTGCCGGGTGGGAGCCTCGGCCACTCACCCGCTTCTGCTGCGAATCCACCCAGTAGATCGAGGGCTCCTTGTGCCTGAGGATCCCCGATTTACAAGCGGCCAGACCCAGGCCGGAGCCCTGCCGCCGCAGGCCGGGTCCGCACAGCACCTTGGCACCGTGTGCGGCCGGAAACGTCAGCAGGTCGCCGGCCAGCACCACGTCCCCCACGGCCGCGCAGCGCGCCATCTTGCCGCCGCCACCGGACCACGTGACCGACAAGCTGCCGCCGTGTGACGTCATGCCCTTCAGGGACCTGAACCGCTGCCATCAGGCCACGTGACGTCATTGTTTGAGTGACGTCACGCCTCTTGTGACCTCATTCTCCTCTCTTTGAGACATAATATATGAATCTAGCCTAGCACATCTCTAGGCTTCCTCACTGACTCTCAGTCTGAAGAAGGGTCTTGACGGGAAACTTTCTCCCATTCATTCTCTCCAGAGATGCTGACTGTCCCGCTGAGTTACACCAGCATTTTGTGTCTATTTCTATGCTTTAATTCCATCACACTGTACTTGAGTATGTGAAGAGTTTTGCACAGTTTGGGGTTTGTATATATTTTTCATTCTGAATAAAGTTTAATTTTGGAAGAAAAGTATGACACCATGATTGGATACTGAGAACGCATGATAAGTTTTTGCACAGTTTTTTATTCTGTATATATTTTGTTCTGAATAACGTTTACTTTTAGAAAACAACGTATGACACTATTGAATGTATAGATACTGAGAATGTATGATGAAATGAGAAGAATAGATTGGGTAGGCACACGTAGTCTCTTGCCCAGAGTAGGGGAAACGTGAACCAGAGTTCATAAAGTGACGGGCTAAATATTTAATAGGAACCTGTGTAAATACGCTCCTAAAGCTTACCCCCTAAGTCTAGTTCAGTAAAAACACTGACTCAAGCACTGGATCAACTAATCTTTATTTTTAGAATTAACATAAATTCCCCTATACAATACCTAACCCCCATGGGTTCGATCCTTGTCTCTGCCTGGCCAAGCCCTTCAGCCTCGTGCAAGCAGACACGCTCCAAAAGGTCACGCAGTCCCAAGCACCCTTCCAGAAGATTGACATTGATCCAAAATGGGGGCTACCTTTTATAGGTCCACGAACCTTGAGGGGCCAAACTACAGAGGGGTGGTTCCCTTTACAACCCAGACCCGAAACATCACCCATTCCTTCTCTCCAGAGATGCTGCCTCACCCGCTGAGTTACTTCAGCATTTTGTGTCTAGCTGGTAATCTCCCTTAGTAAGGTTGAGTTAAAGATAAATATTCGGCAGACATTCTGTGTTGAAAGGAAAAAGAAAAGTGAGAATATGGATGAAACAAAGATCAGATGAACGGAGAACTCTGAAGATCCAGAGAGGCTGGTCCTTGAATCCTAGTCATACAGCAGGGATACAGGCCCTTTGGCCCAACTTGCACATGCTGACCAAGATGCCCCATCTTACACCAGCCCTACCCGTCCACATTTGGCCCATATCCCCCAAACATTTCCTCTCCATGTACCTGACAAGAAGCTTGCCTTATTAAAAATATTACATAATATAAAAGAATGCCACATGTAAAGAAGGTTTCTACGTGGCAACTTTGTGCCATGTTTTTAAATCTACATTAGATATGTGAAATGAAGAATTCGACAATGAAGAAGAAACCTTGATGGACATGCCATTATAAATAAAGCTACTATTCCCATTAAAGTTATTATATTAGTTTATCGAGGAATCCATTGAAAAACGCAGAATTATTTTGAAAATGTAAACATTCACCAGCTTCCCAATAAGTTCAGTTGCACAATTCCAAAATCAGACTTTTAATATTGTTTTGTTAGAAATTAAATTGATTTCTTGATTCAATTTATAGTTTTCTTTGATACTTCCATTTCAGCATCAATGTGCAATTTACTTAAGGCAGGTGGCGCTGTTAGCTAGGCAGACTAACTACAAATATACTTGTTGGGAGGAACTGCAGATGCTGGTTTAAACCAAATTCAGGCACAAAAAGCTGGAGTAACTCAGTGGTTCATGCAGCATATCTTTAGAAAAGGAATAGGTGATGTTTCAGGACGAGACACTTCATCGTCTGAAGAAGAGTCTCAACCCGCAACGTCCCTCTTCCTTTTCACCAGAAATGCTGCCTGACCCACTGACTTACTCCAGCATTTTGTGTCTGTCTTAGATTACAATTTTACTATGTCGTAGAATTCACTAGCAGCATTTAATACAACCGAGCAAATGAATGTTACTTAACAATGATTTGGGCGATTTTCACAATGATTTGGGAGATTTTCACAATGATTTGGATAATTAGAGGAGATATTAAAAAAATTGAATTCTGAAGAACCTTGACAAGTTTTTCATGATTCAGCAGTCACAACCTGATATGTCATCTAGCCATTTCTCTCCAAAGATGCTCCCTAGCCCGTTGAGCTCCTACAGGAGTTTGTTTTTTGCTCAAAACTCTAGCTTCTGCAGTCCCTTATGTCTCTGAATTGTGTGTTTCTTTGTGTGTAGAATGAATGAGTTGTAGAAATTCAATAATTATCGTGCCATTTACTGTTGCCCAAATAAAACATACATTTCACAGCATAGCGAGTTGAAATACAGTAGAAAGGAGGAAAGGCTTACATTCTTTTTGACCCATTCCTGCTTTCCTCCTAGCTCTTATTTTATTCCTGACTTTAACTTTTCTGGTTAAAAATATCCCGGTTTCTGCTTGTCCAATTTTTTTCTTTTGTCATCTATAGCTCACCTTTGAGCTTGAAGAAGGAGGTGAACATCTTATCATAAGATCATAAGAGATAGGAGCAGAATTAGGTCATTCAGCCCATCAAGTCTACTCCACCATTCAATCATGGCAGATCTATCACTCCCTCTTATCACAAGTCTCCTGCCTTCTCCCCATAACCTCTGACACCCGTACTAATCAAGAATCTATCTCTCTGCCTTCAATGTATCCACTTTTTGCTTGCAATGCCTTCTGTGGCAAAGAATTCCATAGATTCACCCCCCTCAAAGTCAAAGAAATTCCTCCTCATCTCCTTCCTAAAAGAACGTGCTTTAATTCTGAGCATATAGACTATCCCACTAGTAGAAACATCTTCTCCACATCCGCTCTATCCAAGCCATTGACTATTCTGTATGTTTTAATGATGCCCCCCCCCACCCCCACCATTCTTCTAAACTCCAGTGAGTGTAGGCCCAGTGCTGCCAAACGCTTATACTAAAGACTTGTACATGTAGCCTATGGCTGACATTCAACTGAGGCACAAAATGGATGCAATGTTATCAGATGTTATCAATGTTATCAGGGAAGCGGCCGTTCCAGGTGTCCCAAGCCGCTGAGAGGATGCCCCCGACGCCGGGGCACCATCACCCGGCGAGAATGGCCTGGAACATCGGGCCTCCGTGAAGGCGACTGTGGAGGCCTCAATAGGCCTGACTATGAGTGGACATGGGTTGGGGACTGGACATTGTGCCTTCCCTCATAATGGGAACCATTGTGGTGGGATGTTTTTTTTATGTTTGAATCTCTTTATTAGTGTTGTGTCTGTATTCTTTTTTTATGTGTTGCATTGGCAGGAAACATTTCACTACACCAATTGGTGTATGTGACAAATAAACTAACCTTGAACCTTGAACCATTTTCTAGCAATGTTACAAAATTTCGAAATTTAAAAAATCAAGTCTGCAATTTATGCCATCAGATAAAGCATAAAAAGAAGTTTAATTTGACACCTAATTCACTTTCATATCACATTCATTCAATGTGATCATGGATGATCACCCCCAATCAGTACCCTGTTCCTGCCTTCTCCACATATCCCCTGACTCCGCTATTTTTAATAGCCCTATCTAGCTCTCTCTTGAAAGCTTCCAGAGAACCTGCCTCCACCCCCCTCTGAGGCAGAGCATTCCACAGACTCACCACTCTCTGTGAGAAAATGTGTTTCCTCGTTTCCGTTTTAAATGGCTTACTCCTTATTCTTAAACTGTGGCCCCTGGTTCTGGACTCCCCCAACATCGGGAACATGTTTCCTGCCTCTAGCCTGTCCAAGCCCTTAACAATCTTATATGTTTCAATGAGATCCCCTCTCATCCTTCTAAACTCCAGAGTGTACAAGCCCAGCTGCTCCATTCTCTCAGCATATGACAGTCACGCCATCCCGGGAATTAACCTTGTAAACCTATGCTGCACTTCCTCAATAGCAAGAATGTCCTTCCTCAAATTAGGGGACCAAAACTGTACACAATACTCCAGCTGCGGTCTCACTAGAACTCTGTACAACTGCAGAAGGACCTCTTTGCTCCTATATTTGATTCCTCTTGTTATAAAAGCCAACATGCTATTTCTTAGTGCTAACGGCAGTTACTTGGGAAATGTGGTAACTCGTGAAGATTTTTCAACATGTTGAAAAATGTCCACGAGTAAAATATACTCGAGATGTAAAAATGTGATACTTTTTAACACGTAGTCATACCGTAGTAGCTCATGAGTTTACCGTAGTAGGACCTGGTGTCCTAGATCACTATTGTATGTTCACCTTTGAAATGTAGTTTTATGTAATCCTCCGACTATTTCTGAGTTCCATTTCACAATACCTATCAGACATACAGAATGTTGCAAGGTAATATCTTGCCCAAACTCAGTTGTATCTTTCTATCTCAATAAATATCACAAAATATGCCATTGTTTCAGCCATATTAAGACAAAATATAGAATGTAGGTTATTTGTTATCAGTCACCCCATCGCAGAAACAACAGTACTTAAAGAAGTTTTACTAATTTACGAGCATGTACCATACAGAGTCCGTTGATCCATATCCAACAAACTATTGTGATAATTGCATAAAAGATATTATTGTCTAAGAAAAACATATTTTTCTATGTTTCTATGTTTCTCTCTCCCCCCCTTTTTTTTTTTTTTTTTTTTTTTTCCATTTCAAAAACTTTATTCAACACAAATCATAAAATACAACACATCAAAACACAATCAAAAATCACACTATAATGAACAGATCATTGTAGTACAGCAGTACATTCATTTATAATCGCCTCAACCCCACGCGGCGACCAGCGCTGACGGAAGGCCTCCAGAGTCCCCGTGAACACCGCGTGTTCCCTCTCCAGGGACACACGTGCACGGACGTAGGCCCGAAAGAGGGGCAGGCAGCCGACTCTCGCCAGACCGTCGACCGCCCGCTGCCTGGACCCACGAATGGCCATCTTGGCCAGGCCAAGGAGCAAACCGACAGGTAAGTCCCCCCCCCACACTCGGCTCTCCCCACTCCCCGCCTTGTGTCCAAACACCAGGATTGTGGGGCTAAAATGCAGCCAGAACTTGAGGAACAGCCCCTTCAGATATTGGTACAGGGGCAGTAACCTCACACACTCCATATACACATGGAATACGGTCTCCTCCTCTCCACAGAAAATACATGCGGCAGACGAGCCCGTGAACCGACTCAAAAGTTTATTACAAACCACCGCTCCATGCAGCACTCTCCACCCCAGGTCCCCAATATAAAGGGGTACAACTCCCTTATAGAAGGACCCCCACTGGGGCCCCCCGCCGCCTTCGGATGGTAACACCGTCCTCCATGGTGAGTCAGGACGGGAGACGAAGGCACGGTGGTTCAGAATGTGCAGGAGCATCCTGTACAGTGCGCGTCTCCTTGCATCACAAAATGGCATGCTGGTCATCTCAGAAAGGCAGCTCAGATTATGCGGAGCCGGAGGCCGAGAAATATCCCGAAGCCTAGGCCCGATGAGCAGATCTGACGGAGCAGGGGTAAGCTCTATCTGAACCACTCTAGGCTCGCGCCTCTCCTCGACAACCACCATGACAGGATGAGGACCAGCCACACCCGCAGCCACAACATCCCCCTCTCCTCGTGGAACAACACTCTGGCTGAACACCACCAAATTCCTCACTCTTAACACATCCCTATAGAAAACAGGCAAGCCCCTTAGAGCGGGTCGACTGACACCCGCCACCGGGAGCCGCGAGACCCCCCTTAGGCAACGACCCAGACGAAAAAAATACGTGGCCAGAGCGTGCCATCTGGGAGGGTTCTCTACATACATGTATCTCCGCAGAGTCCTGAGACGGAGAGCCGCCACCTGGGTGCGCACGCACACCAAGGACTGGCCGCCCTCCTCTAACGGAAGACTCAGGACCGCCGCGGAAATCCAATGCTTCCTATTTCCCCAAAAGAAATCCACCAGCTTCTTCTGCATAGCAGTTACAAATATAGAGGACGGGACAAGAGTAGCCAGCCGGTACCATAACATAGAGGCCACCAGCTGGTTTATGACCAGCACCCTCCCCCGAAAGGAGAGAACTCCAAGCAGGCCTGACCAGCGCCCCAGCCGAGCAACCACCTTCGTCTCCAACTCTTGCCAGTTTGCCGGCCAAACATCCTCAGTGGGACTCAGGTACACCCCCAGATAGAGGAGGTGCGTGGTACTCCACGCATACAATGCCATCTCCTCCGGCAGGGAGTCTACCCGCCACTGACCCACCAAAAGTCCAGAGCACTTACTCCAGTTAATCCTAGCAGAAGATGCAGCCGAGAATATCTCCTGGCAGTCACGCATCCTCCGCAGGTCACCAGGATCAGTGAACATAAGAAGTACGTCATCGGCATACGCCGATAGAATCACCTCAACCCGCGGGCCAGGTAGGGCCAGGCCTGTCAACCTCCTCCGAAGAAGACACAGGAACGGCTCCACACAGACCGAATACAACTGGCCCGACATAGGGCACCCCTGGCGGACCCCCCTCCCAAAATGAAAAGGAGATAGCACCGCGCCATTAACCTTTACAAGACACTCCGCCGCAGCGTACAAAAGCCGGACCCGGGCCACGAAGTGTGGTCCAAACCCAAACGCTTGCAACGTCCCAAATAGGTATTCATGCTCTACCCTATCAAAAGCCTTCTCCTGATCAAGAGACAGAAAAGCAGCTGACTCACCAGTACCCTGGACTAAATGAATCAGGTCCCTAACCAGGTGGATGTTATCCTGGATGGACCGGCCAGGGACTGTATAAGATTGATCAGGATGAATCACTTGATGCAGCACGGAGCCCAGGCGATTTGCCATTGCCCGTGCAAAAATTTTATATTCTGTGCAAAGGAGAGAGACTGGACGCCAGTTCTTCAACAAACGGAGTTCGCCCTTCTTAGGCAGCAAGACAACAACCGTCCTACGCCACGAGAGAGGCATCACTCCAGTCGCCAGGCTCTCCCCCAAAACCAACATATAGTCACCCCCTAGGACGTCCCAGAATGCTCTAACAAACTCCACCGTCAACCCATCCAGCCCGGGGGACTTACCCCTCCTGAGCTGATGCAAGGCGCAAGTCAACTCCTCCAAAGATAAGGGGCCATCAAGAAGATCAGCCTCCCCCCTATCTACGGCCGGTAGACCCTCCCACAGATCTTGCTGAGCCTCCACACTGAATCCTTCCGCAGAGAACAGGGTCCCATAAAAGGACCTAACCAAGGCATTAATCCTCTCTGGATCAGTGACAGAGGAGCCGTCATCTGCAAGCAACTCCACGAGCTGTTTTCGAGCTCCCCGCCCCTTCTCCAAAGAGAAAAAGAAAGGCGACGCTCGGTCCAGCTCGTGCAGCATCTGGACCCGAGACCTCACATAAGCGCCTCGAGATCGCTCAAGCAGCAGACTCCTCAAAACCTCCTTCTTCCTCTGAAACTCTCCCCATTCGCTGGAGTCTTCACCAAACTGACCCAGGCGAGACTCAGCGTCCTGTATCTCCCTCTCCAGCTTCGCGACCGCTGAGTCCCGCCTCCCAGTCGACCCCCATGTATATTCCTTACAAAAGAGACGGATGTGAGCTTTACCCACATCCCACCACTGCCTAAGGGAAGAGAAGCACCTCTGCCTCTCTCTCCACTTCACCCAAAACCGAGTGAATGACTCCCGGAAACACCGATCCTCCAGCAGCCTGTTGTTAAAGTGCCAGTACGCGGACCCAGCCCGAGCGCACGCTGGATTGAAATCCACACGCACCAGACAATGGTCCGAGCACGGCACCAGCCGCATTGAGGCCGCTGAGACACGGGAAACAAACGCTCGGGAAATATAAAACCGATCAATGCGGGAACCACCGCCCTCAGACCTCCGCGAAAAAGCAGTGGAATCAGGGTGAAGGTCCCTCCAAACATCAACCAACTCAAAGGAGTCAATCAAGCCTCTCAGCTTCTTCGCTACAGCAGGCGCACACTGAGTACCAGAACGGTCCCGCACCTCAAGTGTGCAATTAAAGTCCCCACCAAGGAAGACACACTCTCCCCTATCAATAGTGCCCAACAGAGCATTCACCTCCCGAAGCAGGCCGGCCTGCATCGTGCCGGAGCTAGGGGCATACACGTTAATGAAATGCAACGGCATGCCATCCAGGCTCACGGCCAGATGGAGCAAACGTCCTGGCACCACTTCCTGCACTTTTAAAATGCTTGGCAGAAAATTTGGGGCCAACAAAAAAGCCACCCCACTCGAATTTGAGCTGAGATGGCTCATATAAACCCTCCCTTCCCACTCCAGTTGCCAGGTAGGTTCATCACTAGCAACGGTATGTGTCTCTTGCAGATAACAAACTGCAAATCTCCCCTCCCTTAGGGCTGATAAGAGCTGAAATCTTCGAAAACTCGCTCTACTCCCATTTAAATTTAATGTAGCAACTGTGAATGTGTAGACACATTAGATTGTGACCCTCACACTCCCTGTAGTCACAGGAGGTCCTTTTCTGAGGACCTTCAACAAACCCCAAAACTGCCCCAAATCCGAGTCAGAAAGACCACTATCCTTGTTACTAAGGATAGCCTCGAGACTCTCCCGCACTTCTGGCCAATCCTCCCATCTCCTTGTAATGGCCCACCATAATGTTTTGGGAGCACGACTTATTTTTAAGAACTCTCGCACCTCAACAATAAGCTTCGCCTCAGACACGGCCTTGGAGTCTGGGCTCTCAGCCAACCCGCTCGCACCTGAATCAACAACCTCAGAAAGAACAGAACTGTCTGACACAACACTCTCTGAGCCCCCCCCACTGGCCGCATCGCTATCCTCCTCCACAGCCATGACACGACCACCCGGATCAATGCTGGGGGTGGGTCCCAACACCCCTACCTGAGACTCGCAGCCCTCTGAATGGCTGGGCTCCTGCACGCTACCATCACCCTCCTCCTCTGGGCCTGGGGAAGCAACAACAAGAGGCATCCCCAGGGCCTGTGGAACACTGGCACCCTCGGAGTCTGAAAGAGGATCACGTCCCATAACAGCCCTGACCTCCACATCATCCAGAGTGCCTTCTCCACAGGCATCACCCAGAGAATCACCACCTGCCATTAACCTCACCCCAGACAACTCATCCGGTGAGGCATCCCGCCCCCCAGCACCTCCACTGGCACTGATATGGAGCACAGACTTGAACGACAACACCCCCGAAACTCCCCCCTCAGCCTGACTCTGCCCATCCCCCGTCACAGAGGGCACACTACCAGAGGAGCCAACCACGTCATCTACCGTGCTAGCACCCTCAGTAGGCCTCTGAAACGAGGGGACCTCATCCGACCCAGAGGGTACACACCCAAGGGAGCTAACCACAGCATCCGCCGAGATAACTCCCTCAGAGGGCCCCTGAGATGAAGGGACAGACTCCCGCCCAGTGGACACAACTCCACCGGAATCAACTTCAGCACCCAGTCCGGTGACACCCGCTGTAGATCCATGAAGAGAAGGCCCAACCACCGACCCAGAAGACACCGGGTCAAGACCACTTTCAGCCACCTCAGTGGTGGAAAGCTCGGAGAAAGACATCCCCTTCGCTCTGGACCCACGCCCTTCCTCCTCTTCACCAGGCAAATGCCTCCTTTTAGTCCCACTCGCATGCGGAGGTGCGGTAACCTCCATAAGGGAAGGGTCATCCGCCTCCACATTACCCCCAACCACTTTGCCACCCACACGTTTAGACTTCTTTCCCCCCTTCCGAGCCACCACAACTCCCCCCTGGGCCCCAGCAGGTGCAGTCTGCACCACACTGGAGCCAAACTCACCCGATTGCACTTTCTTCGCTCGGGCAGCCCTATCCCTCTCCTTCTTCTTATTATGCTTCCCCTGCTTCTCCCAAAACCCCCCCTCAACACTCCCCTCCTCCTGCGCCCCACCTCCATCCACCGCCACAGGCGCAAGACGTAGGGGACGTGGGGGGCTTGGGCTCTCACTGCCCAGGGTCCCCAAAGCGGAACCTCTGGACCCAGAAGGCTTAGCACTGCCGCCCCGGGTCACCAAGGCAGAACTGGCAACCTCAGCCGGGTCAGCAGTACCACCCCGCGCCGCTGAGGTTTGACCAGCCACCCCAGATGGGCCAGCAGCGCTTTCCTGGGCCACTGCACTAGAACCTCTAGCAGTGCCCCCGCGAAAAAGACACTCCCTACGGAGATGTCCAAATTCGCCGCACGCATGACACCGTGCCTTTCCCCAACTCCAACGCACGGTTCTGGGTACCCCCTTATGCACCACCTCAAAACTCCCCTCGGCACCATCCCCCTCACCCACCTTCATGAACACCCTCCTCTTGAAACTGAAGACCCCTTTTTCCTCCGGGTCCCCCCCAGGATGCAAGAGCCTAAAGCACTTAGACCGCACCTCCCCGAACTTGGACAGGTGTGGAAGAAGCACTGCATCCGAAAAATAAGTGGGGCAGCTCCGCAGGAGAACCGGTCTCACCCTGGATACCCACGGATCCACCTGTACGTGGACCCCCCCCACTGAGATCCCCTCCTCCAACGCTCGGGCCACACACTCCCGGGTCTTAAGTATCATCTCCACCTTTCCCCTTTCGAGCTCAGAAGAGACAATAGCCCCCCTCCCAAGAAGTTCATTCATGGCCTTCGTAATTACCCCCCTAGACATCATAGGCCCAGTTTGAACAGAAATACCAAAACTGTCCCCATCCAAGTCAACATGAGGCTCAAGCTCAGATGGCCTCGCACCCGCCACTGATGCCGTCGCTGCGTAGGTCCGGACCTTCGGCCGCGCCCCTTCCATCGCCATCCTCACAGAGGCACAAACCAGCTCCAAGCCCCTCAGCAGCACAGCTCCAAGTTAAGTCCCAGAGACAGTCACAGTCAAAGACAGGCAGCAGAAAACAGAAACCTCCAGCTGAAGCAGGAAAGTCCCCAGGTTCGTCCACAGCCAAGAGCAGCTTACGGGAAACTCGATCCCAGTCGCGCTGGACGCAAAAGTACCTTCTTCACATTAAGCCAGGCAGCCGCACTGAGCAAAATGACTTTAGGGCAGAGAAGCGGAGCCAAAAACGACAAAGACACCGCACAACTTCAGCCCACTGAGATCACAGGCACTCTTGGCAATCCGCCAACGCCAACCGCACCCTCGACAATGTGGAGAAACTCAGGAATCTTCACACAGATGGAGGCTCCCCAGACCAGAGAAAAGCTTCAACAGCCCAACAATAAGTTGAACTATGAAGCCCCCCTGGGTCTGTGCCCTCTCCAACGGCAAAATCCTGGAAAGGCTGCTCCAATCCTTCTCAACTGCAGAGCTGAGAAGAAAACACGACCTCTCTCTCTCTCTCTCTCTCTCTCCCTTTCTCTCCCCCCTTCCTCTCTCGTCTCTCTCAAATTCTCTCTCTCTCTCCTTGTCCCTCTCCCCCCCCCCCCACTCCTCTACCCCCAGCCACGTTTATATCTACAGTTCACTGCATGAGTGTGTGTGTGAGAGCCGAGCAGTGTTTTTCATTCTGACTCTGCGCCGTGAGCTGCTTGTATTGACAATAATCGTGTCCAACTCTTAACTGAAAACGTGTGGTTTGCTACTGAAAATCCCCCTTCTCTGTCTCTCCACGGCCCCCACACACACACAGACAGAGACACACACGCAGATAGAGACACACAAACACAGCCACAGAGACACATAAACGGAAACACAGAGTCACGCACACACAGACAGAGACACACACACACATAGACACACACACACACAGACAGACAGACAGACAGAGTTAAATCCCACCCGTACCCCGGCCCGGATATTAACCCTGACACCAATGTTAACACAAACTCAAACCTCCAACTTGGTCTGCTGTTGTATTGGCACCGAACGAGTTCACACAACCCCCAGATCTGTTTATTCACAGATTGTCTCCCTCTCGCACTTATCCTGCCTGTTGTCTTTCGTTTCTGCTTTAGGTCTTTTAACTCTATCCCCCCCGACCAAGAGCGGGGTACACCGCCAATTTCATACAAATCTGACCCTTTCTCGCCGTCCCCCCCCCCCCGTCGCGCACACACCGCATGCCTGCCCGCTCTCGGCGTTTAGCGTTGAATACTCACGGCTGAGTTAGCTGCGGTGCTGGGGCTTGTTGCCCTGTAAACTCCCACACTCCCCCCCCCACCCGGTCCAGACCAGAGTCACGGCCGCTCCAGCGGCAGCGACTGACACAATTTAACGCATTTACTGAGGAATGTGGATCGATGCATTGATGACCCATTGTATAACTACTTGTGACATTGTATAACTACAGTGGCAGTTAACACATCGTTTATTATTCACAGCGGTTGTTATCCATG
Organism: Raja brachyura; assembly: GCA_963514005.1. The sequence continues at coordinate 140,249,217 of OY740781.1, forward strand.
TTCGTTTTGTAAAAAAAATCTGTATGGCGAATGTTTTTTAAAAATCTTTATTTAACAAAGCGAATTTGTATTTCCATCTGAAATACGAAAATTAACGCGGGGCCAACCTTGGGCACGGGGCCCAATTTGGAAAAATCGGTCCTATCGGCCCAGGTCCGGCCCTGATTGTAAGCATAAATACAGAACAGTTCAGTGTTCTGGCTCGAAGGGCCGAATGGCCTACTCCTGCACCTATTGTCTATTGTCTGTTGTCTATAGACAGAGATCAGGCTATTAAACTAGCCAGCAAACAAACTCTGAACTATAACAGCCTATTGCACTTTATCTGTTTATTTATGTGTATATATATGGTCTATGCTATGTAGCCTGATGGCTGTGGGGAAGTAGTTGTTACTGAATCTTGATGTACCAGATTTCAGGCTCCTGTACCTTTTACCTGATGGCAGCGGAGAGATGAGTGTGTGGCCAGGATGGTGTGGTTCCTTGATAATGTTGGCAGCTTTTTGAAGGCAGTGACTGCGTTAGATCTCTTCGATGGTAGGGAAGTCAGATCTGATGATGGATTGGGCATTGGTCACAACTTTCTGCATTCTTTGCCGCTCCTGGACACTCAAGTTGCCGAACCAAGCCACGATGCAACCAGCCAGCATGCTCTCTACTGTGCACCTGTGGAAGTTTTAGAGAGTCCTCTTTGATTATCTCCGTAATCTTCTCAGGAAGTAGAGGCACAGATGTGCATTCTTTATAATTGCATCAGTGTGCTGGGACCAGGAAAGATCTTCGGAAATATGCACGCCCAGGTATTTGAAGCTCTTGACCCTTTCTACCATCGTCCCGTTGATATAAACAGGATTGTGGGTCCCTATCCTGCCCCTTCCAAAGTCCACAATTAGTTCCTTGGTTTTGCTGGTGTTAAGAGCCAGGTTATTGTGCTGGCACCATTTGGTTAATCCGTCGATCTCACTTCTATACTCTGACTCGTCACCAGCAGTGATTCGTTCCACAACAGTGGTGTTGTCGTCGAACTTGATGATGGAGTTCGCACTACGTCCGGCTACACAGTCATGAATATAGAGTGAATACAGCAGGGGGCTGAGCAGTGGACAGACTGTCGTTTGTGGATGAGGAAGTCGAGGATCAAATTGCAAAGGGATTCGCAGTGACCCAGATCTGAGAGATTGGTAACCAGCTTGGAAGGAATGATGGTGTTGAATGCCGAGCTGTACTCAATGAGTTACAGCCTGACATAAGAGTTTTTGTTGTCCAAGTGGTCCAGAGCGGAGTGGAGAGACAGTGAGATCGCATCCACTGTTGAACTGTTGTGGCAGTAAGCAAACTGCAGTGGGTCGAGGTTCTTGCCGAGGCAGGAGTTGATACGCGCCATAATCAACCTCTCAAACCACTTAATCTCCACAGATGTTAGTGCCACTAGTCATTAAGGCACATCACCTTGCTCTTCTTGGGCACCGGTATTATTGATGCCCTTTAAAAACAGGTGGGAACCTCAGACCTCAGAAGTGAGAGGTTGAAAATGTCCGTAAAAACTCCAGCCAGTTGGTCCGCATAGGTTTTTAGAACACGGCTGGGTATACCATCAGGTCCAGTGCTTTCAGAGGGATTATCCCCCTGAAGGATCTTCTGACGTCGGCCTCTGTGACTGAAACACCATCATGGCGAATGAGGACTCCGGAAGGCACATTAGTGTTCTCCCTATCAAACCGTGCGTAAAATGCATTGAGCTCGTCGGAGTGATGCTTCGCTGACAATTGAGCTGCCTCCTGATTTTGCCTTGTGGGAGGTGATTGCATTCAGGCCCCGCCACAGCTGCCGAGCATCCGTCTCATCCTCCAGCTTGGAACAGAAGTCCCTTTTGGCCTTTTTGATGGCCTTACCAAGGCCGTATCTGGACTTCTTGTAGACCTCTGTATCTCCAGACCTGAATGCCCGGGATCTGGACTTCAGAAGAGTGCGGATCTCATGGTTCATCCAAGGCTTCTGGTTAGGAAACACTCAGAAGGTTTTAATTGGGATGCAGTCCTCCACACATTTCCATATGATGTCTGTAACGACTGTGGCGTATTCATTCAGGTCCGTTGCCGAGTCCCTGAACATTGCCCAGCCTACAGACTCCAAACAGTCCCGGAGTTGTTCCTCTGTCCCGCCCCCCCCCCCCCCCCACCACTCCCCCAGACCAGCTCTGTACAGTCCTCACCTCTGTGGGTGCGCTCTTCAATTGCTGCCTGTAGGCAGGAAGAAGCAGCACCGCAGTATGGTCGGATTTACTGAAATGAGGGAGAGGGATAGAGCGATAGGCGTCTTTGATGGTGGGGTAGCAGTGGTCGAGGGTGTTTGGTCCTCTGATGCTGCAGGAGACATGTTGGTGGAAGTTAGGGAGCAATTTCTTTAGGTTGGCTTTGTTGAAGTCCTCGGCTATGGCGGTAAACGCCTCGAGGTAAGACGTCTGGTGTTGGTTGACCACGGCATGCAGCTCCCCCAGTGCCAGACGGACGTCTGCCTGGGGTGGGATGTAGACTGCGGTCAGGATGATGGAGGTGAATTCCCTCGGTGTTCCAGGTGCGGAGAGCAGGAGTTGGATAGGACTGCCACATCTGAGCACCATGCAGAGTTGACCTTGAAAAAGATGCCCCATCCTCTCCCTTTCCCAGATGCCAGTGTACGGTCCATGCGATGGATGGAGAAACCTTCAGGCTGGACCGCTGAGTCTGGGGAGCTGGGGGTGAGTCATGTCTCTGTGAAACAGAGCACAGAGCATTCCCTCAGCTCCCTTTGGTAAAGCAGCCTTGTCCTTAAGTCCTCCACTTTGTTTTCAAGGGACTGTACATTGGCCAGTAGGATGGTAGGAAGAGGGGGCCAAAGTCCCCTGCGCTGCAGTCTGACCTGAAGTCCTGCCCGTTGGCCATGTTTCTGGGCACAATGGAGGCCTCTCCATTGTTTCCAGCTTCTGTGTTTACTGTACCTGCTGTTTCTCCGAACCTGCGCTGGAACGGGGATTCCCTTGCAGACTGCAGCTCCAGCTCCATTGCGATTGGGGATTCCCTCACAGTCGGCAGCTCCAGCTCCGTTGCTCCTGGAAGATCCTGCCCGTCGGCCCCGGAGGTCTTCCCGGTGTTTCCAGGTACAGTACCTGTGATCCTCAGTCGGGTCGGGTGTTCTCCAGCTATCGAAGGATCGTTGACATCGAGGGCTCCCACAGCTGCTGGAGATCGCGATATTGCTAGTGCCTTCAAGTGCACTAGCAGCTTGTCCATTACGGCACCGATTTCTGCCATTTTTCCGATCCAGGGGAGTCGAGTGAAGCTATAAGTAATTCTCTTCTGTTGAGCTGCTGGCAAAATGTCGCCATAGGCAGGCGCCATCTGGAGGGACCTTGGAGAAATGCATAGCAAACATTCTGACATCCAAATGATTGGATTGCTTATCATAATATAAAGTATTCACTGAGCAAGACCAAGGTATATAAGGGCAGTACAGTGGCACCGTTGATAGAGCTGCTGCCTCACAGTGCCAGAGACCCAGGTTCAATCCTGGCCTCGGGTCTGTGTAGGTTTTGTATATTCTCCCTATGACAACGGTTTCCTCCGGATGCTCCAGTTTCCTTCCACGTCCCAATGATGCGTGGGTTTGTAAATCAATTGGCTTCTGTAAATTGCCCCTAGTGGGTTGGGAGTGGATACTAAAGTGTGATAACAGGTAACTAGTGTGAACGGCTGATGGGTGGTGTGCGTGGACTCGGTGGGCTGAAGGGCATGTTTCCATGCTGTATCTCTAAATTAAACTCAACGAAACAAGGCAGTGGGATGAAATTACATTAAAAGTGGAGAGATTTCAGTAGGGACTAAATAAGATGGCTTTGGCTTTGGAGAAATGCATGGAAATTATTCTGTCCCCCAAATAATTTCATTGCTCATCACAATATAAAGTAGTTCTGTGAATTAGTTGAGCAAGACCAAGGTACATAAGTCTTCACCGGTGAAAGTGCAGCAAGGATTCCTGTTTTCTAACTCTCAGCAGTCTTTTAGGGACCACTGAACCAGAAAGACAAAAAGCTTAGGAATGTACCCCCAGCACAGTTTCATTTGTAACTACTCTAAACTGCAGAAAAGTATAAAATAAACAATTGTATTCAGTGAGAAACGTTTAGAAAAGGTGAAGCATAGGAATACTGCCCAAAGGTTATTCCCATTCTGGTCTTTCAATGAAACGTGATGATTTCTAATGCTATAATCTTTGAACAATTCTGACGTGACCAATGAATATTTGAAAGTGCATTTTCGAAGGGAATATAAAAGTCAATTTGTATTTTCTTTGAGGATAAATTTCTCAGGACAAATAATAAAAAATAAAAGAGGGAACATCCCAAGGTGCTTCACAGAAGTATTATCAAACAACATTTGACACCCTTCTATGTGAAGGTCAAAGAGTTACATTTTAAGGAGTACACTTAAGGACTTAATGTAGACAGGTGGAGACATTTGGAGAGGCAATTCCAACAGTGGTTGGAATGGTTAGGCTTCATGCGACTGAAGGCATGCTGACCAGTGGAATGTCAAACAATTGTATGCATGATAGAATGAGGAAATTATTGGGGTTTGTCAAGTTGTTAGAGTTTACAAATAAGTTCTGTGATTGTAACACAAATTCTGGGATAATTGCAATCTGCTCTTGAAAACTGACAGTAATGTGCTTTTTTTAAAAACGGTTGGTTGGAGTAGCTGGTAAGACATACTGTTTGGGTTTTAGTCCTTTGTTGAGATGGTTCTACAACAATGACTTTATATTTAAGATTATGGAAAGATGGTGGTTAAGTTACTCTACCTATCAGAGATATGTATCAGAGACCTGGGCTATTGATCTGGAGACACAAGCTTGAATCACTCTTTGTTTATTGTGGAGTTTAAATTTTGATAATTAAATAAATTGAAACAGCTGGCATCAGCAGTGATATTAGATTGTCATAAAACTCAAACTAATTCACTAATGTCTGTTAGGGAATTAAATTATGATCATCTGTAACTCAACTGTGGAATTATCTGAGGGAGAGAATTCCACAGACTCACAACTCTCTGCGAGAAAAAGTGTTTCCTCGTCTGTGTTCTAAATGGCTTACCACTTATTCTTAAACTGTGGCCCCTGGTTCTGGACTCTAGCGTGTCCAAACCCTTAATAATCTTATGTTTCAATAAGATCCTCTCTCATTCTTCTAAACTCCAGAGTGTACAAGCCCAGCCTCTCCATTCTTTCAACTTTCAACTTTTTAGTTATTCAACTTTTGACTACATAGATTCCAAAATCAACTTCAAAACTCTTTGTTCAACAATTCCATATTGAAGTTTGATTCAACAAATCCTTTTCAGTTGCAATATTGGCTTCTCAATATACTGTGCTTGTGAGAAACCCAGACAGTGTCAAAGTTGTACTTCAGTCTCTTTCATATTTTTTAAAAATTGACCAGATCAGTCATGCAATGAGACATTAGATTTCCTTAGTGACTGGGTTGTTTTTCAAACTTAATCTAAAGCATTACTCATTAAAGACCTTTCAAATGCTTAGATCACATTGATCCTGAATATACATAACTGAAAAAAAAAATCAAAGGTAAGATTTACTAGATTTTGTGCTGCGAGCAAATTCCATTCTTCTAACACAGGATTTTCTACCCATTTGAAACAAAATTGGAAAGTCTCACACATTAAAGCCTTTCAGCGCGATATTCTCTTAGTAATCTCAGTGAGATTAAACCTTCCCAATGATATTAAATGAAATATTTGTCCATGATTTCTTCTTATTATTTTTAATTTATTAGACTAAAAAGAGCTTTAAATACTGCACTCAAGATGAATTTTGCTTTTGTTATATTGTAAGAACATTGACTTTGAGGGATGTAGATTCTTTGAAGAGACTGTAAATCATTAAATAGTGAATATTTTCACCGCAAAACTTGCAAAAAAGTGAATGTGTCAATCAGAGAGATTGCATGTTTCTCAGTCCAAAGGGGATGGTTAATATTAACAGTGCTTTGAACTAAAGGGTACATGGATGTGTGAAAAAGCAAAAGCAGACAGGTATCATCTTGCCCTTTGTGTTCACAGATTGTGAGGACTGTTGACATTACTCAATTACCTCTGCCTCGCTGTCTGATCTTCAAATAAAGATCTGTTATTGAAAGAGTTTTATGAGTGTAAAAATCCATTGCCTCATATATTGGTTTGGCCACAGAACTGGAATGTGACTGCCTAAGTATGTGCAAAGACAATGTTCTCTGAGGAATAAGCAGGTTATTTAATTCTGAAAGCCTTTTTAACTCCATATTTGCAAATACGTTTGAAAGATATCTGGTTGGTTTGTTTAATTCTTCATGAATTACCTTATGAATTATTTCGAATTTGGTGTTTGAGGTTGGATTTTAATATTTCACTTTTATTGCTTTCCTCAGCAAATAACTATTATGAATAAAGTTGTTTAGTTGTGTTTTTTTATTAGCTTTGTTACGTGTTTTTCTGAGGCTGATAGCAAGATGATAAGTTTTCAACTTTTACCTCAGGAAAAAATTACATATTAATTAATTTTTTTAGATTCTTGCCCAGCTATGATTCGTTTATAGAAAGATATGTGTTGCATTATTAACAAGTAAATCAACATAATTTTTGTTTGCTATTCATAGACATGCAGAACAAGTTCCTGTCATTTTTGTTTGGGATAATTCAAAATGGCAAGCAATATTCAAAATGGCAAACAAACTGCAATTGGCATCAGATAAAATCATGATATTTATATTTTCAGCTCCTGGATTTCCAGAAACTGAAACTTAAAAACTGCTGTAGAAATTGCTTGGCTGAGGTAAATAGTTCAGCTTTATTCTATAATGAGCTCCAGGGAATTGTCTCAAACTCAGCAGTACATTTATGCATAGACGTATGTAGGGTCTGAGAAAAATAATTTTCATAGACTACTGGAATGTGGGAAAGAGAAATTTAGCAACCGTCTGTTGCTTTCTAAGTTCTCACTCATACTTTTGTTCTGGATTAGGGGGAGTGAAGCAGACGGTATTGGTTAAACATAATCTGATGAAAGGTAGTCAAGGTGAAAGATTAACTTGTTCTCCATCTCCAGAGAAGCTGCATGACCAGGTGAGTATTTCCAAAGTTTTCTGCTTTTATTTCAGATTTAAAGCATTTGTTGTTATGTTGCTTTTCAGCACTGATTAGAAGTTAGCATGAACATATCAGGTTTGGGGGGAGATTTATGGAATTCATTTTGGGGTAGCTTGCGAAATTCTAAACACACCAGGCAGGTTAGGATGCATCATAATTATATATTAATATTGTTCTCTGTATCAAACTATAATTGTTGCTTCATCACAGTATGCGTGAACATAAAGTTTGCATGTTTCTACTCCCAGTTTCCACCCACCAGAAAAGATAGCTATTCAGGAAAAAATTGTTGCCATAGCAAATCATTGAGATAAGGCTTTAAAACACAAAATGCTGGAAACATAGAAGTAGGTGTAGAGTAGGCCATTCAGCCCTTTGAGCCAGCACCGCCATTCAACATGGACGTGACTGATCTTCCAAAGTCAGTACCCTGTTCCTGCTTTCTCCCCATATCACTTGATTCTGTTAGCCGTAAGAGCTAAATCTAACTCTCTATACTCTCTGAGTCTGGAGTAACTCAACGGGTCAGACAGCATCTGTGGACGGAATGGATAGGTGATGTTTCAGGTCGGGACCATTTCCTTGCATCTCTGTTTTTTTGTTGTTGCTTTAATTAAATGCTTTATCAATCGCTTTGAATTCTCTTCAGCTCCAGGAGAGAAATTGAAATTAAACAAAAGGAATCACTAAAGCATGGGGAATATCCCATGGGGTTGGTTGACAGAGCTGATCATTTTCTAATCTTGCGCTGTGGAATCGATGCTTACTGACTATCCTCTTGAAGGTCCCCTGATAAACACAGGATAATGTGTAAATTGTCATGAGAAAATTGGAGCAGTCAGAAGAAATGAGATACAGAACTTTTTTTTAACGTGAAGCTTTCTGATTGTTTTGGTTACATTTATATTATGAAGGTCATGTTACACTTGATGTTCCAGTTGGTTTTATAGTTCCCCAACTCATTTCCCTTTATTTGTGAATGTTATTTCCTGCAGTTGCCTCATGTTACAATATTTAACAACATGTTCATGCTTTTACCATCATTTACTTATGACTGCACGAGAGAGTACAGTGTGTAATCCAGCTATTTAATTGCTAGTGAAGCCATTGACAGAAATAAAACATTTGGTTTATTTAAAATCTTTTAATAGTAATAACAAAATTATGCATCTTCTAACTGAGCATATCAACCAACCACTGTTCTCGATAAAATATAAATGCATTGTTCTTTAAACAAACACAAGTGCAATTTTTCATTGAAAATGTAGACATATTTATAGTTTGACCACACATATGGTGGGAATATTTGCTGCTGTGCTCATTAGATTTATGATTTGAATTTGAGTGCCAACCAAATAGATAGTTTACTACAGAGGCATACCTAATTCAGGTGCATTTCTATGGTTGGAAATAAATGGCTACTGGAAAGCAAATCATCAGTAAATTAACTTTACAAAATAAAACAGTGGAAATAGATTTTTGTAATGTGAGTGTATTTCTTTTCTCATTCTTCCTCTTATTTAATATGTGGAGACTCTTTGACATAACATCACCCTTCATGGAAGGGAAAATGCAAGGACCATCGATGGAAACCACCAGGAGATCCCTGAGTATCTTTAGTGAAACTCCAATGGGTTAAATCAAGACGCGACTTTTAATTCAAAAACATGCTGTAATATTTCTCCACATTCCACTCATAGATAGCATATCACAGTTCTCTTTAGAGGATGGTCTCATCGTAGATAGTAAAACATTTGCTGTATTAATTTGCTACAGTTCTTGCATATGGACCACACATGGAATAGATTTAGGATTGTCGAAATTTGAAGGTACTTCAGGAAACTTGATACCCAGTCCACTTAACATTCTGATCAAATTGTGCCAGATGTCATTTTGTGTGACGTTGTAAGATGTTTATTAATGTTGTATTTACCGTATAAATTGGATGCCACCACAGTTTCTGCTTGTCCGCTGTTGTGGGACACTTTAAAAGGATCACAGGATAACAAAATTCATGAGTTGCAAAACTCATTATAATGCGATAAATGTGAGGTTATCCATTTTTATGGTGAAAAGAAAAAGGCAGATTATTAAAGAGGTTGGTTTGTGTTTGGCCTGTGCTACACCCACAACTCTCTGTAATTTCTTGCGGTCTTGGATGGAGCTGTTCCACATTGATTTGGATTATTTAATGTTGCTCAGCACTTTATCTCCCTCTCCCTTTCCCATACTGTCCTTTCTGTCCTGGGCCTCCTCCACTGTCAGAGAGAGGCGCAACACAAATTGGAGGAACAGCACTTCATATTTTGCTCAGGCAACTTACAATCCAGCAATATGATATTGACTTCTCTAACTTCAAGTAGCCCTTGCTTTCCCTCACTCTCCATTCCTCCCCCATTCTAGTTCTCCGGCTAGTTTGACTGTCCTGATTAAATTTTACTTTGTATGCCTCATTGTTACCTTCCCCTAGCTAACAGTGATCTATTCTACATTTTCTTTGAACTTCCTTTTTATGCCTCATTTCAACACTTTACCCTTCCATACTGTTTCCCCTACCCCTGAGTCTCAGTCTGAAGAAGGTCCCGACCCAAAACATCACTCATTCCTTCTATCCTGATATGTTGCCTGCCCTGCTGAGTTTCTCCAGCATTTTGTGTCTACCTTCCTATACTCAATGCCCTGAATGATGAAGGCAAGCTGAACATATGCCTTCTTTACCACTCCATCCAATTTCAGAGAGCTCTGGACTTGGACCCATCATTGCAATTTAGAGTATTGCCATTAACCGTATACATTCCTCTTAGATTCAATCTCCCAAAGTACAACACCTCACACTAGCTTTGATTAATGTCTGTGAAGATAAAAAGTTGTTAAAAAACTACTGCAAAACGAATCCAGAATGGTGATGTATGTAAATTCTGGGTGCTTCAGTTAAGCTGTTTAAATGCTGTGGAGAAACAATTAAAATAGCTTGGAACTGGAAAAGAAAAGCTACAGATAGTGTTACGGATAAAATAACACAAAACTGACAAAACAAGGTACTTAAAACTTGCTCAGTAAACCCTTAGCAAACACTTGACAAATACTTTCATGCTGTTTGGAACACAAGGGTGGGGGGAACATTATAATCTCAAATGGGAAGCTTCCAAGTTTGAAGCTGAAACATGTTTAAGAAACAGAAAGATAAACCTAGCTGAGCACCAAATTTCTGGCAAACAATGAAGATAATAAAAGATAAGTGAGTTTCACAATTGTCGAATAGGAAGTTAAATTAGATTTAAACAAATCTTAAAGGAAAGCAAAAGTTGAGAAAATAGATATGCAAATTAAACCCACGTCACACTACAGTCAGCACAGCTGCATCATTTTCTAGTGTATGAACTCAATGTTTCACATTGGCCTCATAACACCAACAAGCTAAGATGATATTTCTCCATGTATTCCACTGTTGTGCAGGTTGTTCCAGTGGTACGGTAGGGGAAATGGTGGGGAAGGGATGACATGTATGTTTTTGAATACTGGGGAGGGCAGATGGGGAAAGATGGTTGACAGGATAATCCACTGAGTGTAGTGGGCAAGGTAGGTTGGGGTACATTTGATAGTGATTGTGAACTTGGGTCATTGGGGACGGGCTAGATTCTGCTGCTGGAAATTGATAGTTTTACCCTCTATTTGGGCTTCATGTTTTGGTCCATGATTGAGTTGAGTGGGTGGGAGAGACGGCAAAGGTGGGAGCGTTATGGCATCTGAGGAAGAGTCGCAGCATGGGATAATTTTTTAACTTATTGTGGTCCTGTCTGAGACAGGGTCCAAGGACAAATTTGTTAGCCTGGGACATTCCCCTGTCAGTATTCCTTAATGATGAAGTTGGCCTCAGAGTGCAATGTGGTGGCCTGCTTTTACATGTGCAATCCAGGCCATTTGTCTGCTTAAAAAAACACGAATTTCACATAAAACAATAAATATTTCACACACATATGATGCCAAGTACCTACTTTTATTGTTGTATCTAGCACATAGTGAATCCATTAGAAAGTTTTGGACTGATCTTGTGTATCTTAATTCATGATTTTCTCTACAAGACACATTCCCATTGAAATTCAATCACATGGCCTATAAATATTATGCAAACCCAGAGTTTCTAGGATGCAGATTTATGACCCTCCTTAGTCTGCAAAGGGACATGTAGTTTAAACTATGAATATGACTTGTTTATTGAGATACAGATTATCATTTAGATGCATCGGTTTTCTTTGTTATAGTTCCCAAATGCAATACATGCTCCCCAATAGGATATAGGGATATAAATATTAGGAATATGAATAACAGATATGAATAATAGGGGTATGAATAATAGGAATTTCAGGGCGATGGGCGGCTAGAATTTGGACAGGATATTTGGACAAAACAATTTCGAACTTAATGAGGCTGGTGGATGGAGGTGAGCCAGACATGTATTGGCGATATCAAAACAAAGAACTGCAGATGCGTTTTAGACTTTAGACGTTATAGATACAGCATGGAAACAGGCCCTTTGTCCCACCAAGTCCACACCAACCAGCATTCACCCTGTACACTAGCACTACCCTACACACTAGGGACAATTTACAATGTATAGAAGCCAATTAACCTACAAACCTGTACGGCTTTGGAATGTGGGAGGAAACCGGAGCACCCGGAGAAAACCCTTGCAGTCACAGCGAGAAACATAGAAACATAAAAACATAGAAACATAGAAAAATAGGTGTAGGAATAGGCCATTTGGCCCATTGAGCCAACACCGCCATTCAATATGATCATGGCTGATCATCGAAAATCAGTACCCCGTTCCTGCATTTTCTCCATATCCCTTGATTCCTTTAGCCCTAAGAGCTAAATCTAACTTTTGCTTGAAAACAACCAGTAAATCGGCCTCCACTGCGTCCTGTGGCAGAGAATTCCACAGATTCACAACGCTGGGTGAAAAAATGTTTCCTCATCTCAGTCACAAATGGCCTACCCCTTATTCTTAAACTGTGAACCCTGGTTCTGGACTCCCCCAACATCGTGAACATTTTCCCTACATCTATCCTGTCCAATACTCTAAGAATTTTATATGTTTCAATAAAATATGCTCTCATCCTTCTAAATTCTGGTCAATACAAGCCCAGTCAACCCATTCTTTCAACATATGTCAGTCCGGCCATCCTGGGAATTAACCTGGTGAACCTACGCTGCACTCCCTCAATTGCAATAATGTCCTTCCTCAAATTAGGAGACCATAATTGTACACAATATTCCAGGTGCAGTCTCACCAGGGCCCTGTACAACTGCTCCTAAACTCAAATCCTCTCACAATGAAGGCCAACATGCCATTAGCTCTCTTCACTGCCTGCTGTACCTCCATGCTTACTTTCAATAACTGATGTACAAGCACACCCAGGTCTCGTTGTACCTCCCCTTATCCTAATCTGACACCAAGAAGTGTCGCAACCCGAAAAATCACCCATTCCTTTTCTCCAGAGATGCTGCCTGTCCCACTGAGTTACTCCAGCTTTTTGTGTCTATTTTCGATTTAAACCAGCATCTACAGTTCCTTCTTACACCATCCAGATAATAGTCTCCTTCCTATCCTTGCCACCAAAGTGGATAACCTCACACTTATCCACATTATACTACATTTGCCCACTCACCCATCCTATCCAAGTCACCCTGCAACTTCCCAGATTCCTCATCGCAGCTCACACTGCCACCTAGCTTTGTGTCATCCGCAAACTTGGAGATGTCACATTTAATTCCCTCATCTAAATCATTAATATATATTGTAAATAACTGGGGTCCCAGCACCGAGCCTTGCGGCACCCCACTCATCACTGCCTGTCATTCTGAAAAGGACCCGTTAATTCCTACTCTTTGCTTCCTGTCTGCCAACCAGTTCCCTATAGAAACATAGAAACATAGAAAATAGGTGCAGGAGTAGGCCATTCGGCCCTTCGAGCCTGCACCGCCATTCAATGTGATCATGGCTGATCATCCAACTCAGTATCCCGTACCTGCCTTCTCTCCATACCCCCTGATCCCTTTAGCCACAAGTGCCACATCTAACGCCCTCTTAAATATAGCCAATGAACTGGCCTCAACTACCTTCTGTGGCAGAGAATTCCAGAGACTCACCACTCTCTGTGTAAAGAATGTTTTCCTCATTTCGGTCCTAAAGGAATTCCCCCTTATCCTTAGACTGTGACCCGTTGTTCTGGACTCCCCCAACATCGGGAACAATCTTCCAGCATCTAGCTTGTCCTACCCCTTAAGAATTTTGTAAGTTTCTATAAGATCCCCCCTCAATCTTCTAAATTCCAGCGAGTACAAGCCGAGTCTATCCAATCTTTCCTCATATGAAAGTCCTGACATCCCAGGAATCAGTCTGGTGAATCTTCTCTGTACCCCCTCTATGGCAAGGATGTCTTTCCTCAGATTTGGAGACCAAAACTGTACGCAATACTCCAGGTGTGGCCTCACCAATACCCTGTACAACTGCAGTAGAACCTCCCTGCTCCTATACTCAAATCCTTTCGCTATGAATGCTAACATACCATTTGCTTTCTTCACTGCCTGCTGCACCTGCATGCCTACTTTCAATGACTGGTGTACCATGACACCCAGGTCTGGTTGCATCTCCCCCTTTCCTAATCTGCCACCATTCAGATAATAGTCTACCCTCATGTTTTTGCCACCAAAGTGGATAACCTCACATTTATCCACATTATACTGCATCTGCCATGCATCTGCCCATTCACTCAGCCTATCCAAATCACCCTGCAGCCTCCAAGCATCCTCCTCACACCTAACTATACCCCCCAGTTTGGTGTCATCTGCAAATTTGGAGATGTTGCATTGAATTCCCTCGTCCAAATCATTAATATATATTGTAAATAGCTGGGGTCCCAGCACTGAGCCTTGCGGCACCCCACTAGTCACTGCCTGCCATTCTGAAAAGGACCCGTTTACTCCTACCCTTTGCCTCCTGTTTGCTAGCCAGTTCTCTATCCACATCAATACTGAACCCCCAATACCATGTGCTTTAAGTTTGTATGCTAATCTCTTATGCGGGACCTTGTCGAAAGCCTTCTGAAAGTCTAGATATAACACATCCACTGGTTCTCCCTTATCCACTCTACTAGTTACTTCCTCGAAAAATTCTATCAGATTTGTCAGATATGATTTACCTTTCGTAAATCCATGCTGACTTTGTCCAATGATTTCACCACTTTCCAAATGCGCTGCTATCCCATCTTTAATAACCGACTCTAGCAGTTTCCCCACTACCGATGTTAGACTAACTGGTCTGTAATTCCCCGCTTTCTCTCTCCCTCCTTTTTTAAAAAGTGGGGTTACATGAGCTACCCTCCAATCCTCAGGAACTACTCCAGAATCTAAGGAATTTTGAAAAATTATCACTAATGCATCCACTATTTCTGTGGCTACCTCCTTGAGTACTCTGGGATGCAGACTATCTGGCCCTGGGGATTTATCGGCCTTCAATCCGTTCAATTTACCCAACACCACCTCCCGGCTAACCTGGATTTCACTCAGTTCCTCCATCTTATTTGACCCCCATTCCACTGCTATTTCCGGCAGATTATTTATGTCTTCCTTAGTGAAGACAGAACCAACGTAGTTATTCAATTGGTCTGCCATGTCCTTGTTCCCCATGATCAATTCACCTGTTTCTGATTGCAAGGGACCAACATTTGTTTTAACTAGTCTCTTTCTCTTCACATATCTATAAAAACTTTTGCAGTCAGTTTTTATGTTCCCTGCCAGTTTCCTTTCATAATCTATTTTCCCTTTCCTAATTAAGCCCTTTGTCCTCCTCTGCTGGATTCTGAATTACTCCCAGTCCTCCGGTAGGCTGCTTTTTCTGGCAAATTTGTATGCCTCATCTTTTGTTTTTATACTATCCCTGATTTCCCTTGTTATCCATGGATGCACCACCTTCCCCGATTTATTCTTTTGCCAAACTGGTATGAACAACTTTTGTACTTCATCCATGCAGTCTTTAAATACCTTCCATTGCACATCCACTGTCAACCCTTTATGAATCTCATGCCAGTCTATCTTGGCCAATTCACATCTCATACCTTCAAAGTTACCTTTGTTCAAGTTCAGAACCCTTGTTTCTAACTTAATTTTGTCACTCTCCATCCTAATGAAGAACTCAACCATATTATGGTCACTCTTGCCCAAGGGGCCACGCACAACAAGACTGCTAACTAACCCTTCCTCATTACTCAATACCCAGTCTAGAATAGCCTGCTCTCTCGTTGGTTCCTCCACATGTTGGTTGAGAAAACTATCCCGCATACATTCCAGGAAATCCTCTTCCTCAGCACCCCTGCCAATTTGATTCACCCAATCTACATGCAGATTGAAGTCACCCATTATAACCGTGTTACCCTTGTTGCACGCATTTCTAATTTCCTGTTTGATGCCATCCCCAACTCCAATACTACTATTAGGTGGCCTGTACACAGCTCCCACTAGCGTTTTCTGCCCCTTAGAGTTTCGCAGCTCCACCCATATCAATTCCACATCCTCCACGCTAATGTCCTTCCTTTCTATTGCATTAATCTCCTCTCTCACCAGCAACGCTACCCCACCTCCTTTTCCTTTTCATCTATCCCTCCTGAATATTGAATATCCCTGGATGTTCAGCTCCCAGCCTTGGTCATCCTGGAGCCATGTCTCCGTGATCCCAACTATAGCATAGTCATTAATCGCTATCTGCACCTTCAACTCATCCACCTTATTACGAATGCTCCTCGCATTGAGACACAAAGCCTTCAGACTTGTTTTTACAACACTCTTACTCCTTATACAATTATGTTGACAAGTGGCCCCTTTCACATCGATCCCTATTACACTTGGCCATACTCTCCTATCCCTTTGTGATCTTTCTTTCCCGTTAATTCTGGGGTCATTAACCATCCCTTTACTCTCTTTCCCTTTAACTCCGTTCTCGATTATCCCATTTGACACCCCACCCCCCTTATTCAGTTTAAAACTATCCATGTCAATACCCTACCCCCAATACCATGTGCTCTAATTTTGCACACTAATCTCTTGTGTGGGACCTTGTCAAAGGCTTTTTGAAAGTCCAGATGCACCACATCCACTGGCTCTCCCTTGTCCATTCTACTTGTTACATCCTCAAAAAATTCCAGAAGATTAGTCAAGCATGATTTCCCTTCATCAATCCATGCTGACTGATTTCCAAATACGCTGCTATAACATCTTTAATAATCGACTCAAACATCTTTTCCACTACCGATTTAAGGCTAACTGGTCTATAATTACCCGTTTTCTTGCTCCATCCTTTTTTAAAAAGTAGTTACATTGGCTACCCTCCAGTCAACAGTCCACAGGAACTGATCCAGAGTCGAGAAAACATTGGAAAATGATCACCAATGCATCCACGATTTCTAGGGCCACCTCCTTGGGTACTCTGTGGTGCAGACCAATAGGCCCTGGTGATTTATCTGCCTTCAGTCCCAACAGTTTACCTAACACCATTTCCTGACTAATGTGGATTCCCTTCAGTTCCTCCCTCCCACTAGATCCTCGGCACAAATTCAGATTGAAGAAGGGTCCCAACCCGAAACATCACCTATCCATGTTCTCCAGAGATGCTACCTGACCTCCTGAGTTACTCCAGTATGTTGTGTCATATATTGGAGGTATATCCACCTTGAAAGGAATGTTATGTAGACTTACCAGACATTATTCGCACCTCAAAATTTACACAATGCGGAGAAAATAACTTACAGAAGCTGGAGTTGTGTCACAAGATTTCAAACATTGAAGTCTGATCAGAGTGATTGATTCAATATTTCAAAGCCTCTTCACTAATGACGAGGTTCTGATGAGGTGTGGTAAAAATCACTCCTCAATGGGTGTGGTTTCAACAACATTCAAAAGCTCTCGGCCGTCGATAACAAAGGAGGCCATCTGACTGCCATCATATCCAGTAGGCCAGGCAAGTGCAGCACCATTCTGGCTGTATTATATGCACCACATGATACATCCCAGGTACAACAATAGACCTCGCATTCTTTGAAACCATTTGGCAAGTTTGGAATGATAAGGGCTGCAAATGCATGCAAACATTTGTTGACTCCTCATTCTCTAATAGGTCACACCTCACCTTGACCTGCATATAAATTCTGGTTTACTCATCATTCGATCATGGTGTTGCAATTTGTACCCTCTAAAAATTCCAATGAAGGATGTGAAATACTGTAAATGCCAGTTTTAGTTTAGTTCAGAGATACAGCATGGGAACAGGTACTTCGGCCCACTGAGTCCGTGCAAACTATTGATCACCAATTCATACTAGTTGTATGTCATCCACTTTCTCATCCACTCCCTACCTATGCACAGGGGTGATTTACAGAGGCCAGTTAATCTATAAACCCCTGCATCTGTGGGAAGTCAGAGGAAACCAGAGCACTCGGAGGAAACCCATATGTTCACAGGGAGAACGAGCAAACTCCACACAGACAGCAGCACCTGAGCTCAGGATTGAACCCAAAACTCTGGCGCTGTGAGGCAGTGGCTCTGCCAGCTGTACCGCTCTTCCTGTGTTAATTGCAATGAAAAAGTAACAGTTATATTTAATTTGCAACATATTTGCTTACAAGTATGTAACTAGGTTGACTTTGGATCTTAAATTGCTTCTTGAATATGGTGAGTAGTTCGAGTGATTTAAAAGTGAGCAATGCACTACGATTTTTAGATCATCATCACAGATACATATGTGAACATGTGCCAAAATAATAAAACCGGTGGAGGAACTTTGACAGACAAGTTAGACGGTGATCTTAGATCAGACACCATGAAACCCAAATAAAAGCAGGAAAAAATCTAAAATTGCACCAGTTACTTTACTGGATCTAGTGACCACTAACAAAACATTTTCTCACACCCTCTAAGTTTGGCAATGGAAGCTAACAATGTTGCCTGGCCGTCTGAGCTTTTGCAGGCAGCAGCATCTGCTGGGGAGGTATTTCACACCCCTCCCCACAACAGCAAATTCCCAAATGTATGTTAAAATGTATGTTCCCAAACATACTGATTGAGCTGAATCTTCACGGGGATTGATAGCAGAAGTCGGAACTCTCACCAGCAGATTCCCACTGCTTCACTACCACAACCACATGCTGTTGCTCATTCAAACTCAGTAATTCAACCAGGGCATCCGCTTCAAGCTGACTGGCAAAGCATGAAATGATTAACACAGAAGGTTCTGCCTTCTTATGTGGCATTCAGGGGATGTTTACAGAGACAACGTGTATGTCGGGGTTATGTCCACAGGATAGGTAATTTTTCCCACTGCTACCTACAGTTACCAACTCCTACCGACATGCATTGTGCTGTATGTATCATGGCTCTATACTGGGCGAGAGCAAAAGAAAGACACAAGGAACACAGATGTTGGAATCTTGCAAGGAACACTAAGATAGACACAAATTACTGGAGTATTTTGGAGTGGTACAGCGGGTCAGGCAGCTTCTCTGAAGAGACGGAACATGTGATGTTTTGGGTCGAAACCCTTCTCCAGACACTAAGTGCAAGAGTAACTCAGCGGGTCAGGCAGCATCTTTGGGGAACATAGATAAATGTTGTTTCGGGTCGGGGCCCTTCTGTAGACTAATCAGACTTATTCAGAGCGCAAAAGAGAGTTGCAAATGAGGTGGGTGCAGTCTCTTGGGGAGAGCAATACAGAAAATTCTCCTTTTTTCTCACTCTGTTCGTTACGCCAACTCTAAAGTTGCCTCCTTAAAGACATAAGAGGGCTAATAGTTCACGTTAGGTATTTACTACAAATAGATTTGCACCTGGTCTGATTGCTGCTTGAACTCAACATCAATGTTGGTCAAGCCAGGAATCAAATAGGTGTGGTGGGAGGCTGCAACCTAGAACCCATGTAAATGGTCCCTGGTTGTCCCTTGGGATGTGGAGAATGGGGATTACAGGTGGCTAAAGTAGGTAGATTAGTAAGGCATACGAGAAAGATGACCCAGTTTTTATTTGAAGTTCTGCTCTCTGCAGAGGCAGGAGGCCCAATCTGAAAGGAGGCCATTTAACTCCGCATATCTATGCTGCCTCTTAAAAGATAAGTGTTTTCCCTGTCCTTTCCCCCAAACCACTTCAAAACAATTTCATTTTTTAAAACTAGAAGAATAAATAATTCTTCCACTGAACAGCAGTGTGCTCCCTGGAGATAAAAGGCCACATTGAGAACTAAAACCTTGCACTCAAGCCAGTTTTATTGATTAAAAAAAAAAAACTGTAAGAAGCACAATACGACGAACATTCTGTATGGACCTAGATATAGAGAGGGAGTTGTTGACCATAGATGACACAAAAAGCTGAAGTAACTCGGCGGGTTAGGCAGCATCTCTGGAGAAATGGAATAGGTGATGTTTCGGTTCGAGACCCTTCAGGGGAAAGGGAAACGAGAGATATAGACGGTACAAATGAAGGAAAGATATGCAAAAAGCAACAATGATCAAGGAAAGGTGGAGCTCACAATGGTCCTTTGTTTGCTGAGGGGTAGGTGATAGCGAGTTATACAGACAGTCAAACTCAACAGGCCGACAATGAAATTGGTACAAAGACTAGGGTGGGGGGAGGGATGGAGAGAGAGAGGGTGTGAGGGTTACTTGAAGTTAGAAAAATCAATTGTCGTACTGCTGGGTTTTAAACAGCCCAAGCCAAATATGAGGTGCTGTTCCTCCAATTTTCATTTTGCCTCACTCTGACGATGGTGGAGATCCAGGACAGAAAGGTCATTATGGAAACGGGAAGGGGAGTTAAAGTGTGTTCTTGTTCCAACCATGTTCTTTCCCACATGAAGGAGACATTTAATGGTGTGTTGGGCACACAGTTTTACAACATTTACGTTTAATTGCACTTCGGGGTTTTTTTTCCAAGGTTGGTCACATTGAATTAGCATTTTGCAATTTTGTGAGTTCGTTCTCCCACTGAGGGGGCTTGCTTGACTGCAGGAGGGTTGCTTGTAAACTGGCCTCAGAGTTTGTTGCAACCGAATTGCAGCTGTTCCTGTTTTCTGGTAATTAATCTTAATCAGTGAAAAAGTGGGAGAGACAAGAATCAGATTTTCAGAACTCGACATCCAATGGTCTCATCAACATTCCTGTTGAGCCACACATCCCACAGGGAACACCAGGTTGTAAAATGCAGAATTACATCAATTCTTGCTTTCTTCAAACATTGGCAAAAAGCAGCTAATATGGTGAGTGTGCATTGACAGCAGATTTCCCCATGAAAGTGGATATTGGGAAACCCAGGACAATAGACTGTGATCATCTAATGTCTCTGAGCAATAAGGAAAGCTCCTCAATGTTGAGAGTAAAACAAAATCAAATTAAAACTGAGGTGATTGAGAAGAGGAGAAGAAAGGTGTCTGTAAGAAGAGCTTTGTTAAATTGTAAATGGTGAAATGATTTTTGTCCTATGACATCAGGCGATACTAAAGAGGAGGGCATTTGTTGAAGTGGTTGAGAATAATGATCACAATGTGGTGATGCATAGAAAGAAAATTTGGGAGAACTAGTAACATGGAATTTTAGATGCTGGTTTACAAAATAAAACACAAAGTGCTGGAGTAACTCAGCAGACCAGACAGCACCTCTGCAGAACATGGATAGGCAACATTTTGGGATCCTTCTTCAGAAATAAGTAAATTTAGCATGTTGACTGAAAGGAACTAAATACCAAAATGTTGCAGAATCTAACTGAGCATTACAAGGAAAGCAAAAATTGTGACCCTTAACATGCTGGGTGAATGTTAATGTTTGGCGGACATGGTGGCACAGCAGTAGATTTGCTGCCTTACAGCGATTGCAGTGCCGGAGACCTGGCTTCGATCCCGACTACGGGTGCTGTCTGTACGGAGCCTTTACGTTCTCCCCGTGACCGGGTAGCTTTTCTCCAAGATCTTCGGTTTCCTCCCACACTCCAAAGACGTACAGGTATGTAGGTTAATTGGCTTGGTGAATATGTAAAAATATCCCTAGTGTGTGTAGGGTAGTGTTAATGTGCGGGGATCGCTTGTCAGTATGGACTCGGTGGGCTGAAGGGCATGTTTCTGCACTGTATCTCTAAACTAAATTAAACTAAACTAAATTAATGAAAGTAGATAAAGGGATATATCCACCTCAAAGCAATGGCAAACCTAATGTATATGCACGTTAGGGCATGCCAGTAGCCATTGCAGTTAAAAAGGGAGAATGTGTTTATCTGATAAATTACAACCAAGTCTTAACAACTATGATTTAGGAGTACATTTGTCTTCATGTAACTGATGTTTGTGGGGATTTGCTCAATCTGCATATGGTTTTTACTGGGTGCACTGGTTTCTTGCCGTGATTTAAAAACATGCCAGTAGGTTATTTGACTTCCTTAAGTGACAAAAGAATTGAAGGGATGTGAGAGAAGAATTTGTATGGCTATATGGAAAGCATGGAGGGGAGAGTGGAATTGTTCTTTTGAGACATAGCGAACTACAGATGCTGGTTTACAAAAAAATTGTATTTTTTAATTCTTATGGGAGTTGTGTTGAACCTGATGGGTGGACTGGTCTCCTTCATGTCATAACAAGTAACTAAGTAAATGAAGTCATGCAAAATTGTCATTGTCAATTCAGCTAAGTAATGTGGAAACAGAAATTAAACGGCTGTCTTAATGCAGAAATAAAATCAGGAAATTAGTATAAAGGTGTTAATTCTGGCCAAATTGGAGATGCCAGGACACTAAAATAGAGTAAAGACTTCTGAGTTGCTAGGCTATTTGGTCAATTTAAATGTGCCTTCTGCAGAAATGGGACAAGCTGCAGAATTGTGCCAGTTTGTCTAGAGCCTAGATCAGAGCTGCAGGGAGAGAATGGAACATCTGCAGATTCTTACAATTAGGTGTAAATTGCATGGAACGGATTGGGTGAATGCAAACCAGACATACACATTGTAAATATTGTTGCAAAGCTTTACTTTGCTAGATGTTGATTGGTTTAGGAGTTGAGCCTTGTCTGGGTTTCTTGAATATCCAGGCACAGGTTGCATAATTCATCTCTGTTAAGTTGCATCTAGAAACTTTGTCAGATACATTGTATTAGTCACTATTATTGGGTTAGGGAAATGTCTCTCATGTACTGTGTTAATTGATATCTGTTATTGGACTGTATAGAGACCACCCCCATGTGGTTCGGCCCCCTCAAGGTTTGGGGACCTATAAAAGGCCGCTCACACAAGGTCCTGTGTCGATCTTCTGGGAGAACGCATAGGACTGCGTGACCTTCTGGAGTGTCTCTGCTTGCAGGAGGCTAGGAGGGCTTGGCCAGGCAGATACAAGGACCGAACCCGCGGTAGTTAGGTATAGTAGTGGTGAACTGTTATTGTGTTTTTCCAAAATAAAGTTTAGATGCGCAAGTGTTTGACTCAGTATTTTATTGACTGAAACTAGACTGGGGGGAAGCTTAGAATGAACTATTTACATTGGGGGCTCATCCGGGATCTCAACGAACCCCCAAACACAAGTTTGCGATCAAGGGTGTTGAGCTGTTTCGATCGCGAGTGCAGAAATCGGGCCCACTGATTTTCGCATTGATTTTCAGCACTTCGCTAGTCGGAGCGGATCGATCATTCGCGAGCTTGGGAGAGGGTCCCAACGAGATCGTAGAACAGAGTCTAGCAAGCATGGAGGGGTGGATAGCACTCCTTTGAGTTAGGGGCCAATAAAACAGGGCGAGGAATGGCCCAAAAAGCTGGTCATAGTTGGCAGGCTGCAGCTGCTTAACGAGACCCACTGTCCCAGATTTGGTATCCAATTGGTGGGGTATTGAAATACAAGTCTGGTTTACGTGCTCAGTGGTGAAGCATTTGACCTGTCGTTGCTGGGAGCGCTATTTGGAATGGTGCGTTCCGACTGCCAGCACGAAGTGGCTAGACGCTGACCCCCAGTGCCAAGCAGAGAGGTGTGTCTGTGTGAAGATATCTGAGTCCCTCCCTGAAGGGATGGGCAAGGAATCTTGTAAAGGCACTAGGCTCGGTGGCTAGAGTATAGATTGGCTGGGAATACTCTAGTCCATTCAAGATTTAATTGGGCAATTTGAATTCGAGAGCCCGCGTATGTGGAGGGATACACACCAAACCTAGTTGGTCCGAGAACCAGTCTAGATTTGCAAAATTGAATTTCTAAATATAGAATTTCACATTGAAGTTCTGCCCGTATCGTAGAATTCGAATTCTGAGTAGATAGAACTTCGCAGTTTCTGCATGTTTGAGATCGATTCCGAATAGCGGCTGATCAACAGTGAATAGTAACCCTCTGATCGATTGTTGATTATTTCCTGATAGCGAAGAGTAACTGAGAGACAGGAACCCGGTTTACTTGGTGAAAAGTACCCGGATGCGGGAGGTACCCCCAATTCTGTAGAACTTAGAGAGGAGGGATAGAGGTCCCCCTATAGAAGTCCAGTCTTAGCAGGGGAAAGTAACATTTAGGAGGAAAAGTAGTCCATTTAAGAAGTAGTGGAAAAAATCTTCGGTATCAGAGGGAGAGGTTCACTGATTGATCACAGCGTGATGCTGCATTGAGATCGAGTGTTTGTAAACTGTGCCCTAGCGTGTTAAATTATTATTGTAAATTGTAAAAATCCAGCATCGTCTTTTTTAGCATCTTTAGTGGATCCGAATTGTGTAAATACTTTGAGTATGTAAAAAGATTTAGAATGTGTTAAGATTTAGAAAGTTAAAATTTAGAGTGTGTTGTCGACAAAGAACAAAGGACATTTATTGTCACTTACACCAATTGGTGTAGTGAAATTTGATTTGCCATGCAGCACACAAATAAAGATAAGACACAACATCATAGAATTAACAATAAACATAAAAACATCCCCCCACAATGGTTCCCACTGTGGGGGAAGGCAGCAAAGTCCAGTCCCATCCCCAGTTCACCCATAGTCGGGCCTATTAAGGCCTCTGCGGTCACTGCTATGGGGCCCGATGTTCCAGGGCGTTCTCGCCGGGTGATGGTGCTCCGGCATCGGGAGCACCCTCTCAGCGGCTTGGGACACCTGGGACGGCCGCCTCTTACTGGAGTCTGCGGCTTCTGAAGCCAACAAGGCCGCGCCGGATGGAGCTCCACCACTGGGATGAAGTTTCTCGATGTTGAAGTTCACGCCGCCGCCTGCAGCTGGCCGCTCCACAGTCCCGCAGCTCCGAGATGTTTTTGTCGCCGGTCTTCAGCTCACAGGAGCTCCAGCGCGGTGACTCAGGCAAGGCATCGCCCGCTCCTCTCCACGATAGTGCTGTGCCGCCGTCGAAGCCGAGGTTGTGGACGGTCCCCTCGGGAAACATCGCAACAGGCCCACTGGTAGGGTCGAATACCAGTGGATGGGTCGAGGATGGGTCGAAGTTGCATCCCGGAGAAAAGCTGCCTCTCCAACCAGGTAGGGACCCTGAAGAGTAGTTTTGCCCTCCCCCCCCCCCCCCCCTCCACCCCCCACATAAAAAAGACTAGATCTCCGAAAAACAAAAACTCAACTAACTAAAAATAAAAAAAAGAAGTGAAAAACAGGCAGCTGCAGGCTGGGCAGCCATATCCGTACATGACGGTGCCCCCCCGTCCTATATGGGTACAGCTGCCCAGCCTGCGGACCACTACTTGTATTGTCTGTGTGAGTGTTTATGGATTTTTGGGTGTTATATAATTGGAATAAAATTGTGTTTGAATTGAATATTTGTATTTGTTCAAATCGGGATTGTAGTACTGTTAGAATCTGATTTGTGGTGGTTCAATCAGGGTTAGTATCTTTCAATTGCTATGTCAGGGGAGTAGTTATTCTGTTGACCCAGTACGCCACGAGGAGTTTTTATTAATGTGATTTATCTGCATAATAAGTGGATGCTTGTAGTTTATATTGGGATGTAATAATTTAACAAGCTATGGCACAGTTTACAAACACTCGATCTCAATGCCGCATCACGCTGTGATCAATCAGTGAACCTCTACCTCAGATACCAAAGATTTTTTCCACTACTTCTTAAATGGACTACTTTTCCTCCTAAATGTTACTTTCCCCTGCTAAGACTGGACTTATTTAGGGGGACCCCATGTATACTGGGGTTACTTGTAATCGGGGGAATACATTCTTGTTTGATTATAGTCTTACTGGCTTGGTTCGGATTTGTTTATCTGTACGAATTTAAAGTGTTTTGAGTGGGAGAGATTGCTGATTTGGAGAGATTGTGATTAAGAGCTGGAGCCTTAGTTTAGGAAACCGGAGATTCTTTGTTTGAAGGCTGAGAATTGAATGAAGTGATTGTGATCTGGCTGATAAGAAAGTTGAGAGAGTGATTGAATAAGAGTGATTGATTGGAATAATTGAATAGGAGCGATTGAGTGGGTGATTGAATAACGGTTGGGAGAGATTGAAGGAACAATCGTGTGAGAGGTGTGCTAGACGTTAGTCATTGTGTGGGAGCGATTCCAGTGACCTTGGAGTCTGAAAGGAAGGAGCGAGTATTGAATAGGTGTGAGTGTTTGGAATTTTATTTGTATTGTGTCTATTGTGCAGAAAAATGGGGAATGTCTCAGAGAAGGATCTATCAAATAGACCCGAAAGCCCGATAAGAATAATTTGTGAGAAACTTCCGCATGAAGCAGAAAGATTAAGAGAATTATCTGGGAAATTAAATAGAGTTTTGAGGAACAAACTTTGGCCGATAGGTGGACTAAAATCTGTAGTAGGAATAACCTACATAGAGACAATTGTTAGATGATATGGAAACAGTGAGGAAGGGAACGAGCTTATTGAAATATGGAGAATGTTCTTCACTGAAAGAAAAGTAAATTAAGAGATTGTTTTGCTTTCTACTTTAAGAATGGCAGCGTTCAAGTTAGGGATTAGAGGGGAACAAGAGAGAACTGGTCCTTCTCTGGACATTCAGGAACAGGGGGATGAAGATAGGGGAAGCTGACAGCAGGAGCAGGAGAGAATACCAGCTTTTCAAAGAGAAATGACTGTGATGGCTCTTAAAGGGGAGGTGCTGACTAAAATCAAACTTGTTAAACTTAGTAAGAGTGCCGCGATATCTATGGACCTTGAAGGGAGAAAAGCCCAATATATGCAAGGGCAAGCAGAATTTTTCAGAGTGGAGCCACAGTATTCCTCACAACACTCTCATGTTCTCAGCTCGGAGACACCATGCGCAGTTTGTGAGCAGGGCGCTCGGGAGGAGTCAGCAGTATCTTCGACTCCACCCACTAAATTCAAATCCAAAGTGGAAAAATCGGGAAAGGACTCTCTAGCTCCTATGATTGCTCCACCAGCGGAGGATAGTGTGGGGGATCAAGGAGCTAGAGGGAAGGCTCTGCCAAAGTGGGTACCAAAGTTAATTAGGAAATCAAGTGGGAAAGTGAAAGAATACTTCCTAAAGTACAGAGATTCTGGTAACAGAACGAGTAGCTTTTCTGAGGGTGAGACAGCAGGAGGATATGAAGTGACTGATCCTGACATCAATAGTATTATTAGGTCAGAGCAAATTCCCGACGATGTGGGTATAGAGCAGATTCCCCGTAGGCCACTCCCTAGTAGGAAGCTGCCTACTCCACCTTTAAAATTAGATCCCGCAGTAGGTGTAAATGATCCACAGGCCACAGACGTCCACATTGCAATGCAACCTGGTTCAACGGCAGCTAAATCCTTTCAGAGACCCATACTAAGAATCCAGAAACAGGAAATAACTTTGAAGGAAGATAAGGAGGAGGAGGATCTTAAAGCGTGATTAGACATGCCATTCCAAGAGATGACTTTCCCTCGGTTTGGTTGGAGAGGATATAGAGCTGTTAGATCTGATCAAAGCTACAAGTGTGGGGAATCAGGACATTGGAGCCGATCATGCCCTGTGAGGGAACACAGAGGAGGAAGGGGGCAAAGAAGAGGGCCATGGGGTTTAAGAAATCAATGGATCCCTAGAGGTTACAGGGCCATTTATGACCCCGAAGGATGAGGAAAAGGCCAGGAGATCAGGGGGCAGGGACATTCTGGCAGCCAAATCCATTCTGGTAGCCCTGATACAAAGTATGAAATCTGAGGGCATCCTCACATGGCCCAAAAATAATAATAAATTATTAACAAGAAAGAACACCACCCTTTCCGAATCCTAGGAGGAGATACACAAAGAATCTAATTGGGATCGAGAAACCTCAATAAAAGGAAGGACGACGAAAAGGAACCCAGTAACTGGTGTCAAAGAGAGAATAAGGACTAAAGGAAACTGAACTGGCACTAAGGAGAGAAGAAATTAACTTATTCTGCAGGAGATACAGGAGTAGGACTATTGTACTAACTTGTTACTAAGTTGTGCCTCCAGAACAGTATAATCGACAAAATACTATCTGGGGAGTGAGGTAAAGAATATGTGCACCCATGAGAACGGGCGGAAGACACAGATCAGTTAAAGTAGCCCCCCAGAAACAGGGACCAACAAGGAAGAAATGATACTGTCCTGTCCCTTTACGACACATCTGGGAAGGCCAACAGATAGCTAGGGCTGCTCCTCAGTATCCATACTCCTATGAAACTAACATAGAGGAAGAAGAAGAAGATACCTACCCTGTTGCCCAACTTTAACATCATCTAACTTTTGACACCAGTGAAGGAAAAAGAAAATAACACCATTCAACCTTTTCTAAAAGATACAGACAACCAATGATGACTATTGGGGAAAGTTCTAATTAGAATTTGAAATAGACACTCCTCTGTGGTTTGGGGCAAAACACCTACTTTGCACCTAAACATTAATCAGTAGTAAAAGGAAACTAGTTATGAGGAAGAGCCCCCATGGACTGAGAGCTGAGCCAACATACTAAGGAAGAAGTACTGGAGGAGAAGTCCATTGAATAAGAAGGAGGAATAAAGAAATGGGTGTTGAGATATCAGAGTTGATGTATTTGACCGGTGAATCTAAATTGTTTAACCCTTGATAGTAATGCGGCTTCTATTATAAAGGTGGAAAGAAATTGTCCCTAGATTTGGCATTCTTGATTGCTTTATGATGAAATTGACAACATATGGAAATTGATTGATTAAATTTGAACAGCTGGGAATTCCACAGGAATTGGAATGGAATTGTGTTATCGAACACAAAGCTGTGGAATAAGAACAGTGAGACGAACACTGAAACTTAAAATAGTAAATTGAAGGCTGAGACTGAATTTGGTTAAATTGGAATATTCTTCATGGTTTGCTTTAAATAAGAGTTACGCCTATTGGGAAATCTGGACTGAACCCAGATGAAATTTATATGAGAAACCATCATCAGATATACATTAAGGTACATCATCAGATATACAATCTGAGGGCTGATTAGTGTTGATCCTAGGATAGTAAAGAGCATATTACTGAACAGAATAGTAATGGGAATACAGTGATAGAGCAGAATATAGTAGAGATAGTTATAGTGAAATGGAAAAGGGATAGTATGAGCAAACAGACATACAGTGAATGCATGGGAAAGCATTAGTACATGAATGGTAACTTACTTTCTCCCAAGTTTTTCAGGAATTATAGGTTATAGCTTTGACTATGCAAAGGGATGGAAGAATGGGCAACAACACGGATGGAGGGAATTTGCACCCACGAAAACTCGGGAGGTGAAGACCTCATCAGATGGAAATTGTGAAGCTACGCCCATGAAAACCCAGGAACCTTTATAAGATTCTGAGAAGAAACATCATCATCTCGTTGTTGTTAATAGATGTAGAATGTAATAGACACACATGTGTATATCTGGTTATCTGATTATTTGGTTATCATAAATGTGTATATCATATATGTGTATATCTGATTATTTGGTTATCATAAATGATGGTTTATCATATATGATAAAAGGAAGGAATGTTAATTCTGGCCACATTGGAGATGCCAGGATACTAAAAGTGAGTAAAGGCTTCTGGGCTGCTTGGCTATTTGGTCAATTTAAATGTGCCTTCTGCAGAAATGGGACAAGCTGCAGAATTGTGCCAGTTTGTCTAGAGGCTAGATAAGAGTTGCAGGAAGAGAATGGAACATCTGCAGATTCTTACAATTAGGTGTAAATTGCATGGAATGGATTGGGTGAATGCAAACCAGACATACACATTGTAAATATTGTTGCAAAGCTTCACTTTGCTAGATGTTGATTGGTTAGGGGTTGAACCTTGTCTGGGTTTCTTGAATATCCAGGCACTGGTTGCATAATTCATCTCTGTTAAGTTGCATCTAGGAACTTCGTCAGATACATTGTATTAGTCACTGTATTATTAGGTTTGGAAAATGTACATCATGTACTGAGTTAATCAATATCTGTTATTGGACTGTACAGAGACCACCCCCATGTGTTTCGGCCCCTCAAGGTTTGGGGACCTATAAAAGGCCGCTCCCACGAGGTCCTGTGTCGATCTTCTGGGAGAGCGCTTAGGACTGCGTGACCTTCTGGAGTGTCTCTGCTTACACGAGGCTAGGAGGGCTTGGCCTGGCAGATACAAGGATTGAATTGCGGTGGTTAGGTATAGTAGCGGGAACTGTTATTGTGTTTTTCCAAAATAAAGTTTAGATGCGCAAGTGCTTGACTCAGTCTTTTATTGACTGAAACTAGACTGGGTGGAAGCTTAGAACGAGCTATTTTCAAAGGCATTGATATCAGCTGTTTTATACAGATTGAGACATTAGAAATGAGAGGATTTTATTGAAGGATAAAATGATCAAATTTCTAGATAAAGAGAAAATAGATGTATAGTGGACTATGAGCTTTCGAAGATTGACAGACATACATTTCCTTTAAGATTACATAAATGGAAATGCACTGAATATACTACAATAACAACTGGAAATTCTTGACAATGTAGTTGGATGTTTGTGTTAAGTAGATTATGGCGCATGGAATCAGGGAGAGCAAAGAAAACTGGATTCCAAATAGATTAAATGGAACAAAAATAATAGGACTTGGAGACAATTTCTCCAGAGAACAGGCAACAATTTGTAGAAATTGTCTATTTAAGAAATAGGCTACAATTTGTAAAAATAGGTGAACATAAATCAACTTCCATGAACATAACTTAATTATATTTGCCGATGATATGAATATTTTTTGTTGCGGTGACCATTTGAAGCAGCTTTTGGAGGTCATCACATAAGAAATGAATAAATTAAAACAGTGGTTTGATGTCAACAAATTGTTTCTAAATGTAAGCAAAACAAAGATTATGCTATTTGGAAAACATAAAACAAACCCTCAAGTACAATTGAAATTAGATAACATAAGTATAGAAAGAGTACAGTGGCTTGCAAAAGTATTCACACCCCTTGAACTTTTCCACATTTTGTCACGTTACAACCACAAACGTAAATGTATTTTATTGGGATTTTATGTGATAAAATGTGACACAAAGTGGCACATCATTGTAAAGTGGAAGGAAAATAATACATGGTTTCCAAATTTTATTACAAATAAAAAACTGAAAAGTGTGGCGTGCAGAAGTATTCAGCCCCCCTGAGTCAATACTTTGTAGAACCACCTTTCCCTGCAATTACAGCTGCAAGTCTTTTGGGGTATGTCCTCACCAGCTTTGCACATCTAGAGACTGAAACTTTTGCCCATTGTTCTTTGCAAAATAGCTCAAGCTCAGTCAGATTGGATGGAGAGCATCTGTGAACAACAATTTTCAAGTCTTGCCAGAGATTCTCAATTGGATTTAGGTCTGGACTTTGACTGGGCCATTCGAACACATGAACATGCTTTGATCTAAACCATTCCATTGTAGCTCTGGCTGTATGTTTAGGGTCGTTGTCCTGCTGGAAGGTGAACCTCCGCCCCAGTCTCAAGTCTTTTGCAGACTCTAACAGGTTTTCTTCCAAGATTGCCCTGTATTTGGCTCCATCCATCTTCCCATCAACTCTGACCAGCTTCCCTGTCCCTGCTGAAGAAAAGCATCCCCACAGCATGATGCTGCCGCCACGTTTCACAGTGGGGATGGTGTGTTCAGGGTGATGTGCAGTGTTAGTTTTCCGCACATAGCGTTTTGCATTTAAGCCAAAAACCTCAATTTTGGTCTCATCAGACCAGAGCACCTTCATCCACATGTTTGCTGTGTCCCCCACATGGCTTGTGGCAAACTGCAAACGGGACTTCTTACGGCTTTGTTTCAACAATGGCTTTCTTCTTGCCACTCTTCCATAAAGGCCCAATTTGTTGAGTGCACGACTAATAGTTGTCCTGTGGACAGATTCTCCCACCTGAGCTGTGGATTTCTGCAGCTCCTCCAGAGTTACCATGTGCCTCTTGGCTGCTTCTCTGATCAATGCTCTCTTTGCCCGGCCTGTCAGATTAGGTGGATGGCCAGGTCGTGGTAGGTTTGCAGTTGTGCCATACTCTTTCCATTTTCGGATGATGGATTGAACAGTGCTCCGTGAGATGTTCAAAGCTTGGGATTTTTTTTATAACCTAACCCTGCTTTAAACTTCTCCACAAATTTATCCCTGACCTGTCTGGCGTTTTCCTTGGGCTTCATGATGCTGTTTGTTCACTAATGTTCTCTAACAAACCTCTGAGACCTTCACAGAACAGTTGTATTTATACTGAGATTAAATTATACACAAGTGGACTCTATTTACTAATTAGGTAACTTCTGAAGGCAATTGATTACACTGGATTTTATTTAGGGGTATCAGAGTAAAGAGGGCTGAATACTTTTGCACGCCACTCTTTTCAGTTTTTTTGTTTGTAAAAAAATTTGAAAACCATGTATCACTTTCCTTCCACTTCACAATTATGCGCCACATACATTTAAGACTGCGCAAATCATGTACAAAGCAAGAAATAACTTACTTCCGGGAAATATACAAAACCTGTTTATGGAAAGACAGGGTGGGTATAATTTGAGAGGGGAACTTAATTTTAAAAAACTAAATGTCAGAACAACTCTTAAAAATATGTGCACAGCAATCTGTAGGGGGAATTTGTGGAATGGTTTGGAACAGGAGATAAAACTTAGCACAAAAATAATTCAGTTTAAAAAGATGTACAAAAACACTTTTTTTTAAGGCTATTGGGATGAGGATAAATGTTTTTGAGTGGGATATTTGTTATACTGGTTGTATTGGGAAGGGTGATTATAGGGCGATGGGTTGTATATATGAATAAGAGTATAGTATATGAGGGTTGGTTTTTTTTTTCTCTTTTTTGTATGGCTTTGGAAATATTTGATTAGTGTACAAATGTAAATAATTTGGTGTACATATGGAAATAGGTGTTTATAGCTCCTAAATTTGTATAAGATAATTATAAGCAGTTGAATAAGGGGTGGGAATTAATAGGCTTTGGGTTCTTCCTGCTCCTTTTCAGACACATATGATTTCATTTATTTATAAATATTGTTTATGACGCTTCATAAATATTCTTGGTTTTTTTTTTGTATGCTGTTTCACACTTGCTTTTTATTCTTTTATTCTGTTCGAAATAGAGAATTAAATAAAAATTTAAAAAGAATAAAATATAACTAGTCTATACGGTCCAATTCAGTGGCCACTTGTGTTTACCCTGCCAAATAAACATTGCAAGTAGGCCAAGTTGTACTTTGAAATGTTGCACAGATGTCTAAAATAGAGGCTCACAAATTTACAAATATGCCATGGTTGTGGGTAACTTTTAGATTCTGGGCATGTTGATCTATCTGTACCAAAGGATAAATATCTCATACTTGCCTATGAGAAACCAGGTCTGCAAATTACCATCTGGCCATAAACACACAGACAATTGTTGCGCAGAAGTTTGAATCATAACAGAAGTAAATAATGAAATTGGGATTGATTCATGAACATGGCCAAATCATGTTGAGACCACTTGGTTTCCACTGTTCCTAAAATTTCTAAATTGTTGAAGCGACATCTAAGTGTTCTTTAAAGCTTTAAATCTTCGTTAATGTGTGTTCTTTGTTGTCACTTGATCTCAGCTAAAAGCCACAAATCTCTTTAGCTTAAGAGCAGGAGAGCTTTTGCCTCAGCCAGCAAAAAATTCTTAAGTTGTAAGAATTCTTAATTCCCATCTTTTTATATGTCAGTTATGATATGTATTGTTAAAACAGTGAACAAAGGTTTGACTCAAACCTCTCACAACATAGATGAATTGCAATGATTGATAATAGTCAGTGAACACTATACCAAATGAAACTGAATCAACTTTTGTGTTGTGGACTAGGATAGAACGTGTTATGCTAAACAATATACCTATTATGGAAAATTTCAAAAGAGTTTTATTGTACTGTACAAAGTTTATTTTGCGCATATAAATTAGACTTTTTTAACAAATAGTCAATATCAAACTGCCACAGGTTTGGCATTCTAGAAAGCCAAATTTACTCTTTAATTGCTACTTTAAATATTAGGGTAGGTATTAAAAGAATGAGAATTAATCATTTGGAAACGTGTACTTGGCTACTTGTTTTAAGCATGCATTGTTGTAGTGGCTGTGTGTTGTACTACATTTCAAAAACACAATCCATTTACTGAAATAGAATTACGTCTCGGAGACCAAGTGCAATGTGCAGCTGTTGTTAATAATATGTTTAATACATGTAACCATGTATAAATTTGTACTTCATTGTGCCAGTACTGATGTGGTAGTAAGCATGTCAATACCTAGCACCCCTGAGTCAGCTTACAATCTGGGTGGCACCGTTCTGCAGCTGGTAAAGCTGCTGTCTCACAGAGCCAAAGACCTGGGCGCAATCCTAACTTCAGGTGCTGTCTGTGTGCAGTTTGCACGATCCAATTTCTTGACTGCATGGGTTTCCTCTGGGTGCTCTGGTTTGCTCCCACATCCCAAAGACATGCGAGTTTGTCGGTTAACTGGCTTCTGTGAGTTGCCCCTAGTGTGTAGGGAATGGATGAGAAAATGTGAATACCATAAAACTAGTGTGAATTGGTGATCACTGGTTGGCATGCACTCAGTGGGCCAGAGGGCCTGTTTCCATGCTCTATCTGTAAATAAACAAACTCCACTAGAGTGCTGCTCTGTAAGAAATATTATATATGGGATGAAACTAGTTTATATATTATTACATATGGGGATGCATATGCCAGATGAGATGGTATTCAAATTTATTTTTGCATTACTTAAAGAAGAGCAGTGAAGTTATTATTTTCCTGATCAAAATCTATCATGCAACCAATCAGACTGAAATAGATAATATGGCCACTTTGTTTCAATTATGGCTACAAGGAATCTTCCGTGTATAAATTAAGTCCATGTCCTTTTTTTAAGATAATAATTAAAGGTTGACTTTTATTGTACCGTACATAGCATGTTTTGCATTTAAATTATACTTTTCAACAAATAGTCAATATAAGTGTTTGAGATCTATATGCAGTAGCTAGGTTGAGAAGCATGACCAGTGAGATCTGCTTTAACGTAATAGTAGTCCAATTTCTTCTTCCATGGGACAAGATGTCTACTCACCAAATTGAAAACCATGAACAACTAAAGGAATAATTAAGATTAGGGTTGGAAAACTAAAGGCATGGCATAATTAAAATGTTAAAATAATACAAAAAGGCAAAATCGAGCTCAGACCCTGACATTTATGGAAGAGTTAAAAAACAATAAAAGGTGACAAATGGAAAGAAAGTGGGTATGGAAAGAAACATAGAAATTTCAAAATTAACTAAATAATTACAATGTTACTAGGTAAAACAGTGTTATTAGGAACCATTCATGTGACTGAAAGAATAGAATTGAGCAACACATTGAATCATTGAATTAGTGTTTACATTAGGGGGCGGGATAGTTCTGTTCAACCTGAGGAAAGTATTATTGGGGGCAGAGTGCACCAAAAATAATGTAAGCAAAATAAATATAATGAAGAAAATAATGGAACTAAATGGGTGACAAATTCCTGTTCCAGGTGGTTTCCATTTCAGAGTTTTAAATTAAAACATTGATGAATCACTAGCCATAATTTTCCAAGTTCTCATGATTAGAATCCATTGTTAGAATGCAAATTGCTTATGCCAGTCTGCTATTTAAGAAAAGTGATGACAAACATAGGAATTATAAACCAGTTAGCTAATATCTGTCATCAAGAAAATTACAGGAATCTAAAGTATAGATTGCAGGCTTAGAAAATCTATCACATAACATTATGATCATGTGCCTCCAACATGCGATATCTGTGGGGAAAAATGTGTTAAAGAAAATTATGGACTTGCTGGATGAATGGCCCAATCTGCATGTCTATTGCTCTGTGGTATGGAGCTACCCAGATATGTGTAGGTATATCCAGTCTGAAGAAGGGCCCCGACCCAAAACGTCACCTATCCATGTTCTCCAGAGATGAGTTATACCAGCACTTTGTTACTATCTTTGGTGTAAGTCAGCATCTGTGTATCAGCAACGACGTCAATCCCTCCATTTAAGGATGAACTGTGCTATAAGTTTCCTTATTGAAACTCAGGGGATTGATTGTGGAATTAAAACCTTGCTAAAGAAGTTACAGATATCTCCTAACCAATCTGCTGCCTGCTTGTACTGGAGCCTTCACTTCCTTCTTCTCTCAATATTTTCAGCTTTAAGTCAGAATAATTCTCCTCATAGTGTGCCATTACTGAATCAAGGCCAAATGCTCAAGGCCAAAGGGGTAGCACAGGGTGCTGCCTGTACTGAGTTTGTACATTCTCCCCGTGATTGCATGGGTTTTCTCCGGTGCTGCGGTTTCTTCCCACACTCCAAAGACATATGGTTTGATGGTTAATTGACTTCTATAAACTGTAAACTGTCCCTAATGTGTAGAATAGTGCTAGTGTATGGGGTGATTGCTGGTCAGCGCAGACTCAGTGGGCCAAAGGGCGTGTATTGACGCTGTATCTCTAGTCTACAGACTACATTTAATTTGTCCTTCTCAGCAACACATAGGATAAGTTTGCAGCTTGGGATTCTCAGTCAGCGGTGAAGAGAGTAAGGTGCTCTGTTAGCCTGCCTCTGAGCCTTGATCATGTCTCATAGCATCATACCATTGAAGAATAGATCTCAGAAACAGTGGACATTTCTGCAACTTCAATAGCCACCTTTAAAAGAATAACACTATCTGGATTTAGTACAGAATTTGGGGTCTATACTACCATTGCAATCTGCTCAGAGATATTTTTATTGGTTGTAATCTATGCAAGGACACCAGGATACAACCCTGTAATGCTTTTAACATTCATGCAGTGCTCAATGGATGTAAAACCAGTTAACAACACCTCAAGAGTCTGGATAGCGATCACCAGTTATGCCTTTGGAAGATCCTTCCTGGCAAATTAGATGATGGTCAGAGTAATCCCTGCATCCTCACTGAAGCCAATGGTTCCAGCAGTGAAACAACAACTTTCATATAATGACCTATCTGGAACATTGTATGCTGATGTCAGATTCTAGACTCTACTCCCTGATCACCCAAGATCAGAGGTTCAATGATAGTCAGCAGAAAAGCTGAAAGTGTATTTTAAGAAAATACTTTGGGGTGCCACAGTGGTAGAGCTGGTAGAGCCGCTGCCTCACAGTGCCAGAGATCCAGGTTCAATCCTGACCTCGGGTGTTGCCTGTGTGGAGCTTGCATATTCACCGTGACGTATCAGGTTCCTTCAGGTCCTCGGGTTTCCTCCCAAATGCCAAAGGTGTGCGGGATTGTAGGTTAATTGCCCTCTGTAAATTGCCCTAGTGTGTAGGGAGTGGATGCAAATGTGGAATAACATAGAACTAATGTAAACGGGGGAACGACGGTCAGTGTGGACCTGGTGGGCCGAAGGGATTGTTTTCATGATATGCTGTATTCCCTGTACAGGAACAGGGTACTGATTGTGGATGATCAGCCATAATAACATAGAATGGCAGTGCTGGCTCGAAGGGCCGAATGGCCTACTCCTGCACCTATTGTCTATTGTATTTCTAAACTAAAGTAAACTAAAACAGGTCATAGGCATAACAAGCTGAGGACAAATGAACATTTGGCCTTGATTCGGCAGCGACATGCTATGAGGAGAATTATCTTTCATTCAATCAAAAGAAGGACTGTCAGTCCGCTGAAGAATAAGGTTATTGCAATAACACAACCACGCTGAACCCTTGTTTGAGGGAAGATTGTTTCTGTCTCCAAGCCATCATGGAGAATAGTAGCAGTCATCTGATTGTGAAGATGCCTAAGGGCCTTAATCAGCATCTTGAGGGCAGCAAACATTTTGCCATTTGAAACCTTCCACAGAACCTCAGGACAGAATGGAAATGTTTTCAAACATATGAAGGCGATGTACTGTGTACTGTTCCTGAACTGGACCCCCACAGGTTTCTTGGACTTGTCAGGCTAAGAAGATCATGACAATTGTCCAACAGGAAGGTCTGAAATTGTAACATTGTTTCCTTGTAAAAGGAAATATTGGTTTCAGACAATCCCGCAAGGTTTGTTCCCACTGGTGAAAGCAAGGCAATACTTAATTTATCGACTCAGTTGGGATCAAAGGTCACACATTATCTCATTGAATGGCAGAACAGATGCAAAGGCTTATATAGCAGCTTCCTGCTCTTGTTTTTCAATCTTACTCAACACCATAACCCATTGCCTGCATCCACTTAACTCAGATTCTACATGCATTCATTCCACAATATTTATCTGCATGTTCAAAGACATATTCTAAAATCCTCCCAGTTTCATTTTGTAATTGTTACTTAACACTGAACCGCATTCAATTAAACTTTCCCCTTAGAATCCGACTCCAAAAGCTATACTCCCATGGCCAGCTGCACTCCACAATCCATACACTAGGTCCAAAGCAGGATTCTGTCACGAAATGTCATCTATTCCTTTTCTCAACAGATGCTGTCTGACCCGCTGAGTTACTCCCTCACTTTGTGACTATTTTGCGAAACAACGGTGCAGATGGTAGAGCTGATGCCTCATAATGCCAGAGACCCAGGTTTGATTCTGACCTTGGAAACTGTCTGTGCGGAGTTTGCAGGTTCTCCCTGTGACTGCGTGGGTATCTTCCCGGTGCTCCGTTTTCCTTCCTCATCCCAAAGACGTGTGGGTTTGTAGGTTAATTGCCCTCTATAAATTGTCGCCAGTGAGTAAGGAGTGAAAAAGTGGGATAACATTGAACTAGTATGGATGGTTGATCAGCGGTTGGTGTGGATTTGTTGGGCTGATTGGCCTGTTTCCATGCTGTATCTCTAAAACTAAAACTAAATTCTAGCTGCCCATCACTTAATTGTGTCACTGTTCTTACTCCTTTGTTTTTCACACCGGATACTCAGTACATTCCAGTTCCATTCAACAGTGCAATGGAAGCTGCACCATCCACTCCACATTCCATGATCCACTTTATCCTCACCCCTTACATGTTTTCATTTTACTTCATTCCACAATGTACATTGATTTTGTGAGTTCTCATTCTTTTATCGTTAGTTGAAGCTCATACAATGTGCCCCCATTTTGTCAAGTCGTTGCCAGAATTATTTCACTTGTGCGAAACTCCAGCCCTCATTGACAACTACGGGACCTTTGTCAAAGGCTTGGATCTTGACAGGTGAACAAATGGACTTTCTGACATCTATGCCCATTATGAATCAGTGTAAGTCCGACACATGGTAGTTAGAGGTATTTGGGAAAAGGTTGACCTTGGCAAACACGTCCATTGTGTGTTCTGGCTGACAGCTGAAATCTAGTGCAAAGAATAATGCCATTGTTTAAGGTTACCACCGTGCAAATTGTGCTGTCATCAGCTGGATTTGTTTTGTAAAGGAGATTCTGACAGTCCTGCTCAATGCTCAAATGCTGAAAGATAATGTGTAAAACACAGGCATTGAAGTGTACCCAGTGATAATGAAAAGGTAAAGGAAGCTGTGTTTATATCGTATTGTGCCACTTAAG
Organism: Raja brachyura; assembly: GCA_963514005.1. The sequence continues at coordinate 140,288,390 of OY740781.1, forward strand.
ACTTTTGTGAATCATTACATGAATAAAAGGATGGTGGTGTTGGGAGTCCATTTTCTGAGGCAAACAAGGACTTATTTCAGCAAGGGGAAGCACTGAAACATCTATAATTATGGTGCTTACTTATTTTGTCCTTAAAGTTATTTATGTTTTTACATGTAGATGCACTTGGGACAAAGCGCTACACAGTTGAGAATGTCACAAAGTAATTGAAAAGTTGGAATAGTAAGTCATTTTTAAATAAACCAATATCAACCTGTCCCTAACAGAAGCACACATGCTTTGGAATCTGTGTTTATATAAAGATAATGGGTACAAAACACACGCGTACATTTTCTTATCTAAAATCTTTTCAATGGCAGGAAGTGCCTGTTCAGAATGCGTTGAATAAGCATTCTATTCACAATCCAGGGGATAATATTCCATAGATGTGCACTCACTGATGTTGAATCAGATAACATTTCCTTTAATCATTTTGGTTCTGCTGTTAATATGTAATAAACTACACAAAGAATCGGGTTCTGTGCTACTTAAGCCTCCAAGCTTCTGAAATATGCTATTATCTTTAATTAACTTGGCAAATGACATGTAAGGTTTCAGAAATGTAATCTAGAAAGATATTTTAGACTTCCGAGAAACTATTTTTAAGAATAAAAGTAAGGTTGTCATTTTAGGAAGACTTCGTGATTACTGCACTTTATTTACAGAATTTTTACATTTAATTTAACATTTTTCAAAGCTTGGTTGATCCAGGCCTCTAGATTAGCAGTAAAATGTCTATCCCATTCTAGCATAACAAATATGATTATCAGAGATTTTGCAGTTAACTTCAAAATAAGGTTTAACCTGTTCCGTGCCACCCCCGAGTATACTAAGGCCAGAGTATACAAGTGAAACAAAATCTTGGCAGTGAGCACGTTAACTGGTTAAAAATAACTCGTAAAATATCTCCAAACACTCTTCTAACCTTTCACTTTACTGATCAAATTCGTTGCCAGTCAGTATTAAATGTCGACCATGCAGCTGAATATTTCCTTCATTCAATTTTCTTTATGAATGTAGTATGCCATTATTAAAATGTTCAGTAGGACTATTCCTGTTACAAGACTAACCTAGAAACTGATCTCATTCATTTGTAAGCACTAATAGTCTGTGTTGAGACATTGGCAAAAATGTCCATGTCAGTACAAATGCAGGTGGAATGGGGCAAGAAACAAAATCTGTTTGTGATTATATGAGACAAAGTGAAAATTAAGCCAAGCCTGAGCTGTTCTGTAAGTGATGTTATTACCAATTTTGTTTTGATTTTTACATAGAGACTGAATTACTGAAATGTATGTAAAATAGAATTTCACTGTACCTAGGTACATGTGAAAATAAAGGCCATTAACCATTGACCATTAAAAATTGATGCTTTGGCTTGGGTAAACTTTATTAAATAACACTGAATACTATTTTATCAACTATTGAAACCTGCAAAAGATCCCAAAAGACCCCAAAACTAACCTAAAGACTGATAAATTCAAGCCTTGCTAAAGGGAGCGAGCATGGACATGTGCTTTGATATTGATAAAGGTGACACTGAACCAAGAGTTCGTCACCTTGGAGGATTGGAATATGAGTATTCTCGTATTCAGATGCTTCCCACCCCGACTACAATCCTGTTTCTGATTTTGTCGATCATTCATTCAAATGATGCTCACTCCTCACTACTTGATGTTCCTTCCAAAATAATTTCCCTGAAATACTAATTTGCAGCTTCCTGTTTTCTTCTATGTTTAACTTTTTGACTTTTGAAACATTTGTCCATCTTATTTCTCATTCCATTTTCAACTTCATCCTCTGTTTCTTTGCTCTCACCTTGAAGTTCTGATTTAGATCTTAGTAAGTTTGACCTTATCTATAATCCTGTCAAATTCAACATACATTGATTATTAGAATCTCGGAGATGCAGCAATTCCTGTGTTGCAAGTATTTCCAAATAACACAAAAGGCCTTGCTCATCATCATCCCGGTGATATTCTGGTACTTGGAGGTCCATTCTAGTGATGAGCTGCTTTTGCCAAATAGCAACTACTTTTAGGATGCAAACATCTAACAATCCCTTCTAACAGGACTTCAAGTACACGTCAGATTACCCTTGAGACATCCTTGCAACCAAAGTCATTCCTCTATGATAGCACCTATCTACCTAGGATGGGTGATAGGTGCATTTCAGCTACTAGTTTCAGTTCAGCTTTAGTTCAGTTACTAGTTACTAGGATTATTAGCAAGTCTGCTCAGACGCTATGGCCAAATCCAACTTTCTCACAGTGGGATTTATACGTTGAAGATTTATTGTGCTACCTAATTGATGCACTAATTGGGCGAATGGTTGGGTTTTGCCCGCTTGTATTGGTTGTCCTCCTTGGATATTTTTATTTGGGAATAGGGATGACACAGGTGAGCAGCAGGTAATTTTTATCATGTGATGTGACAAATCGAGGTATGTTTTGTGTCAAGTTACCTCATCATCAGTTGGAGTGTGTTCGCAATACATTAGGAGACAAATGGGGTAGGCCTGCCAAATGCTTTCCTAATGCCTGTGCCCTTTTAACAGTAATAGCTATATTTCTGGAATTGTTTTTAATATAAAACACATCAGGAACAGCAATTGCCAAGTTTTCAATAAACCTGGATAAAGAAAAAGGCATTTTACACTCTTAACCTAACATTTTTGAGCCTGTCTTCTATTATGATGAAACAAACCAATGAATTTTATTATAGCTGTAAATGTAGTCAGGGTTACAACAACAAAAAAACAACACTGTAGCAAATATTGGCCTTAAAACAAACCATTGTTATTTAGCCCAAGTTATGTTGGATCTAGAAAATGTGAGAATTTAGTGCTTTGCATTAAATTCTGATTATTCTGATGGTCTGATAGAAAACTGAGCTGAAACGTCATCTATCCATTCTCCCGAGATGCTGCCTGACCTGCTGAGCTACTCCAGCACTTTGTATCATTTCTGTTTATTTACGTTCATCTGACTTTTACAAGTGCAGTGATGGAGTTTAGATGCTTAAGTTTAGATGCTTCATTTGTTATTGAAAATTAAAATTAACCATTGTAATTTCATAATGCTGTATTTAGTAAACAGATTTTATCAAAAATAGATGTGCATTTGTGTTCATTAGTGCTATGTTTGTATCAATTAAGTTTAGCATTAGCTATGCCTATTAATTCAATAGGTTTGTTTAGATTTAACTATTGTCACTTATAAAGGTACAGTGAAAAGTTTTGTTTTGCATGCTATCCAAATAGATCAAATATTGCTTATATAATTACAATCAAGTCAAACTCAAGTGTACAGTGTAGAATATAGTTCTCAGCATTGTAGTGCATCAGTTCAATAGACAAAGACCAATGTTCAGAGTGGGTAGAGGTGAGTCAGACACTACCCATGCTAACAGAGGAACCTGATAAATGAGACAAAGAAGCTGTTCCCGAGTCTGGTGGTGTGTACTTTCAGGCTTCTGTACCTTCTGTCGGACGGGAGCAGGGAGAAGAAAGAATGACTGAGGTTGGACAAGTATTTGTTTATGTTGGCTGCATTTCCGAGGCAGCTTCAAGAGTAGATGGATTAAATAATTAGGCAGTCATAAAAAAAGATTAATGCGGTACACCAGGTTTCTCACCTTCAATTGCAATTGGTAAATCTGAAAGATGGTCTTTATATATTTTTAAAAATCGAACAATTATGGAATTTGTAAATAATGTCCCAGTGTCCGCCTTTCTACAGATCTTTTGTTTAAACATTATTACTTTCCCAGGTTTTCAATTGCAAATACTATCGGATTTTCATTCTAAGACTTCTTTTAACTACTTCCCAAGTGCTGCTGTTGATTTAAGAGTGCGCATAAAAGTTGTTGGATTAAATGACAGACTCAGCAGCATTCAGCGTTTATCTTCAACATTTCATAGTCCTGGTTGAGTGATTCACGTTTTGAGAGAGCAGTAATAGAATTGGGATTCCCTCAATAACAAGCTGTGTTCGACCAGAGGGCCTTTGGAAACCTCCCAGTTAAAGGAAAGAAATGACTTTCATTTACAAAAGTGCTTTTAGAACATTTCAAAAACGCTTTTTAGCCAATAAAGCATTATTATATTTGGATGGCAGGAAACACACATGCACAGCAAGCTCCCAGAATAATCAGTTTTTGTTTTAATTATGTTGTATGCGTATAAATGTGGAGTCAGGACTCTTAATCAAAGTAGTGCAGTGAAGTATTTTATGTTCACCTCGGGGTTAAGACCTGAATAATTTTCAACGTGACAGCCATCCCTTAATGAGAACATTGGAATGGCAGCCTGCATTGCACAGTCTGAAGTTGCACTTCAACTCAGAACTTTCTGAGTTGGTGTCAGGAGTGCCGAGCACATAGCCACGGCTGACACTTTATCCCGTGGGCATTTTGATGAGAAGAAAGACACGATAAATAACATGGCTAAATCAATCACATTGATACCAAAATATTGTAAAAAATGAACACAGGTGTACAAAGAAATGGCCAAACATTATTTTGTTTAAAAAAAAGATTCATAGAGTTGTAATATCCTAAAATGCAGACAGTTTTGAAAAATATTGAAATGACTTAAAGGGTCTTCTGGAAGGGTTGGGATGGACATGGGGTGGCAGTAGTTGGATTATAAAAGTGTAGGATTATTTGTTTGATGGGGAAAAAAGATGCTGTGGGTTGCAGAGAATAAATGTCCGGAACCCCTTTATGGGACTGGTATCTTCCCCTGCCTAATAACTTTTCATGATTGTTCTTGAATTATCACCAGCTTCACTACCGCATTGACTAAGAATTTTAGAAAATGGCAAAAAATATATCTGCACTTTAGGTTGAGAGATGACAAAATCTTGAATAGGTGATACTATGAAAGTCTTCCCTTTTTCTCTAAACCTCTGTGTTATGAGCTGAGGCACATGCTGCTTGACAAGCAGAGTTCCTCCAACACGTTATGTTTAGCTCATATACTTGTGATCGTCGTAGGGTCAACCTGCTGATGACCTGACGAGGCTTGACTTTTGGTCATCCCAGCTGCAACCTCTCACTCTGTTGATCATCCTTCAGCACATTTATTAAGGACCCTTATCTGACCACAATGCCTGAGGCTGAGAGATCTTACTCTAAAGGTAAAATAAACACCAATGAATACTTGATAAATGAAAGTGGTGCAAGAGTAGCCACTGGAATGGAAATGCCTTTGCTGGTGACAAGTGGATAGTAAACATTTGTATCATATGAGGGCTGCCTTTTTGAGCTAGATCATGAACTAGACATAACTGAAGAAAATTATATGGATGACCATAATAAGCGATCCTGAAAGTCAGTGGGGCAAGGAAAGTAATATAACCATATAACCATATATAACCATATAACAATTACAGCACGGAAACAGGCCCTCTCGGCCATTCCAGTCCGTGCCGACCATTTATTTTCCTCTAGTATCATCTACCTGCACTCAGATCATACCCCTCCATTCCCTTCCCGTCCATATACCTATCCACTTTACTTTCAAATGTTAAAATCGATCCTGCCTCCACCACTTCTGCAGGAAGATCATTGCACACAGCCACCACTCTCTGAGTGAAGAAGTTCCCCCTCATGTTACCCCTAAACTTCTGTCCCTTAATTCTCATGTCATGCCCTCTTGTTTGAATCTTTCCTACCCTCAATGGGAAAAGCTTATCCACGTCAACTCTGTCTATCCCTTTCATCATTTTAAAGACCTCAATCAAGTCCCCCCTTAACCTTCTGTGCTCCAAAGTATAAAGACCTAACTTGTTCAACCTTTCTCTGTAACTTAGTTGCTGGAACCCAGGCAACATTCTAGTAAATCTCCTCTGTACTCTCTCTATTTTGTTGACATCCTTCCTATAATTAGGCGACCAAAATTGTACACCATACTCCAGAATTGGTCTTACCAATGCCTTGTACAATTTTAACATTACTTCCCTACTCCTATATTCAATGCTCTGATTTATAAAGGCCAGCACACCAAAAGCTTTCTTTACCACCCTATCTACATGCGATTCCACCTTCAGGGAACTATGCACAGTTATTCCTAGATCCCTCTGTTCCACAGCATTCTTCAATTCCCTACCATTTACCATGTACGTCCTATTTTGATTTGTCCTGCAGAGATGTAGCACCTCACACTTAGCAGCATTAAACTCCATCTGCCATCTTTCAGCCCACTCTTCCAAATGGCCCAAATCTGTCTGGATACCTCGTTATCCTTTTGCTATTAATATAGCTGTAGAAATCCTTTGGATTTACTTTCACCTTTCTTGCCAAAGCAACTTCATGTCTTTTAGCCTTTCTAATTTTTTTCTTAAGATTCTTTTTACATTCTTTATACTCCTCTAGCACCTCATTTACTCCATGCCTCCTATAATTATTGTAGATATCTCTCTTTTTTCAACAAGTGTCCAATTTCCCTTGAAAACCATGGCTCTTTCCAATTTTTACTATTTCCTTTCAACCAAACAGGGGCATAAAGATTCTGTACTCTTATAATTTCCCCTTTAAATGTCCTCCATTTCTCTTCGACATCCTTCCCATAAAACAAAATGTCCCAATTCACTCCTTTTAAATCCTTACGTATTCCCTCAAAGTTAGCCTTTCTCCAATAAAATATCTCAACCCTAGGTCCAGTTCTGACTCTCCATAATTATATTGAAACTAATGGTATTGTGATCCCTGGTCCCGAAGTGCTCATCAACGAATACCTCCGTCACCTGACCTGCCTCATTTCCTAACAGGAGGTCCAGCACGTCCCCTTCTCTGGTCGATACCTCTATGTATTGCTGCAAAAAACTATCCTGCACACATTTTACAAACTCCAAACCATCCAGCCATTTACAGAATGTGTTTCCCAGTCTATTTTTGGAAAATTGAAATCTCCTTTGAAGTATTGAAAAATTGAAATATATCACCTTTGTAATCACATCAGACATCGCTCTGACTTTTGCTAAAACTTTAGACATTAATTGGAGAGTTTTGAGAAGTAATGACATGTTTCAAAACCTAAGGATGTTAAAGATGAAAAATAAGATACAAAGTGCTGGAGTAACTAAGCGCAGCATGTAGCATCTCTGGAGAACATGGATAGGTGACATTTTGGGTTGGGACATTTATTTCAAACTGCTAAAGACTTCTTCAGACTATTAACAATGAGTTGGATTAGTTAAGATTAAAACTGCCGCAGCTGCAGTGAGAAGAAACATTTGCAATGAGCATGAGCAAATATTTTGGATGTTGTTAGTGTTTAGTGTGTTGTCTATCTGTTCACAAAGTATATTCAGGAGATTATTAATGAAGCACATTGAAACATTCCATTAGATTAGATGGATTATATTAATGGAATTAGTTATGTTACCAGCTAATTATGTGATTGATAGTCATCAGTGTTTGATCTTTCTCAGCTGTGTCATAGATTTTATTTGTTTATCTATTGTAGCTATTACCATCTTCCCTTTTGTTATTTCTCATAAGTGCAGCACATTAACCAAAGTACCCACATGAAAACAAAAAAGTCAAATTTAATTTCAAGCAAACTTCAAATGCCTAGAAGCTTTGTCATTCTGAACCAGATCAGGCCCGATTTTTAAGTTGGCAATGAGAAGACCTTTGTAGGGTCAAGAGCAATCTTAATTGGCATTACCTACAGTGGGCCTTTTGAGAACTTCTGGCTAGGCTATTCAAAACCAAAACAATATGTGGAGAACATTTATGCTGTCCATTACTAGCCCAATGTTGCAGTAGTTTCCTCTTTATGCCAGGACTCTGTTCAGTGTTCTACAAATAGACTACCATCTTGAACAGCAGAAGTCCTGGTTTCCAGGGCTCTGCCCATCCTGGGCAGATAGAATTATAATCACCTCAAGATGCAACATCATTGCATTGCCGTAAATGGTTTTTAGATTTGTAAAACCAGCATCCTTTTGACGTCATTGCAATTTCTCACCATGTTATTATTTTAGACCTTCCTGCAGCTGTTACTCCACTGTCTGCAGCTGTGTCACTAAGGGGTTGGCGTTCCTCCAGAGATGCTGCCCCATCTGTTGAGCTACTCCAGCACTTTGTGTCGCTTTTTTAATAAACCAGTTCCTTGTGTCTACAGATGGATTTCATGTCTGTTTAACTCTCTGATTACAGACCATCATCTACCTTTGTCCGCAGATCTCTAGACATTTTTTTGTTGTCTGTGCGAAGAGTGGTTCTTTCTTTTTCCACAGCCTTCCCAAATTGGACAAATGGAGCAACATTCTGGTTCTCATGATATGTGCCATATATTGTTTATGCAACAATAGAGTCATAGAGTGATACAGTGTGGAAACAGGCCCTTGGGCCCAACTTACCCACACTGGCCAACAATGTCCCAGCTACACTAGTCCCACCTGCCCGCATTTGGTGCATATCCCTCCAAACCTGTCCTATCCATGTCCCTGTCTAACTGTTTCATAAACGTTGGGATAGTCCCTGCCTCAACCACCTCCTCAAGCAGCTTGTTCCATTCACCCACCACTCCTTGCTTGACAAAGTTACCTCTCAGATTCCTATTAAATCTTTTCCCCTTCACCTTAAAACCTATGTCCTTTGTGTCGGTGAATATAAAATTCTGCAGACAGGAAAGAAAATAGACAACTCGTGTGCTCCATAAACCATGTTAAAAGTGTTTGGAAGTGAGACAATAATAGAGGCATACTAAATATGTCCATCCACTGCAAAACCAGTGGGATATTTATTTAATTTCCATCGCATGATAATTCACAATTGAACTGATAGTGATTGTGAAATAATGCATGTGGGCGAGGAGCAAGAAACAAATTCAAGCGTTGGAAGTGGTGTAGAAACAAGCTATTTGTGTAATCCTAATCATCAAGGTTTGAATTATGAGGTAAGTACAGAGACTTGGATTCTGAGAAATCATCGTTGAAAGGTAGAGGTACTGCCAAGGGAACCAGAACATCTCCGTTTAAAGTAACATTAAATTGTGGGAGTAAAACAAACGGGAAGCACTCTCAAGCTAGCAATGTTGAAATGGAGGATTGATAGCAAGATTTTTTTTCTAAACAATCATACAGAGCATTTGCCAAAAGCACAATGAGACAATTGACTGAACTACTGCAATCTTTGTATTGAAGACACTCCATGACCAAGGAGCTCACGTATTTAGATTCAGCACATTTAAAAAAAGGGTGGTATATTTACTAAAACAAAATAATTTGGAGCTGGAGTAGTCCATAAAGGAAGGGCATTCTAAGCCAGAACAATATGTGGAAAACATCTGTGCTGCCCATTGCTACCTTAATGTTCCAGTCTGACCCTTTTTATGCCAGGACTTTGTTCAGTTTTCTGCAGTTTTCTGTATGGGTTCTCAAGCTGGCCCTGCCATGCAATATGATCATGGTTTATCTAATCTTACCTCCTCTTTCCTGCTTATTCTCTACAATGCTTAATTACCCCATTGAACAAAACAGATTTCAATGGTCAATATGTCCACACACAGCCACATAATTCCATATGGCAAGTGGAAATGCTGCACATATGGTTGACAGCTAGTAGAGCTGCTACCTCACAGCACTGGAAACCCGGGTTCTACCTGTGACCATATGGGTTTCCACCAGGTGCTCTGGTTTCCTCCCACGTCCCAAAGATATGTAGGTTTGTAAGTTTATACACTTTTGTAAATTGTCCCAAGTGTGTAGTGGGGTGGATGGGAAAATGGGATAACATAGAACTTGTGTGAACGTATGATCAGTGGTTAGCGTTGACTCGCTGGGCCAAAAGGCCTGTTTCCATGCTGTATCTTTCAATCAATCAAGATGTTATAAATAACTTTAAACCATTAATCTGTTTTGCACTGTTGACCTAGATAATGGGATAACTGCTAAGCCTTTCAAATGGGGCAATGGAATTGTGCATGTAAAGCTGACTAGGGAGCACAAGGGGCTTCAACTTAACATTAAGTTCATATGAAAGAATACAGTTTTGACAATATCCTTTCCTGAAATGTCTACCTTCATTACATACTTTATGCTAGACATGGTTTACCCTGGGGACTCAATGGCATGAGAATAGCTCTAAAGGGTCAACTCATGGAATGCTAAACTTTCAGGAACCAGTTCATTGAAAATCCATTCTAACTGATATGGAATGTAATGATCAATGGCAGAACTTGTAGAAAACTAAAGAAAAATGACTATGCCTGCTTAAATCAGAAACAAACTAAATGCTGCAGAACCTTGGCAAGATTCTGTAATGGTTACCATTTCAGGTCATACGTTGCATATGAGCTTGGGGAATACTTTGGACCGAATTGCTACAATAGATTTTATTTCTCTTTTTTGTTGTTGTATTTCAAATGGACAAATCTGTATCAGATCGCAAATATCTGTGTTGTCCTTGCTTGCCCAAGATTTATTCCAGTATGCAAATGACTGCGTACACAAGAAACTGCAGCTGCTGGAATCGTGAGCAAAACACAACGTTCTCGAGGAAGTCAGTGGGTCAGTCAGCATCTGGGGAGGGAATGGACAGACGTTTTGTGGCGGGACCCTTTTTTAGACTGCAAATTATTGGGCAGTATTAGCAAAGTGAGGGATGTTTTGACAAACTGAATATGAAGGTTTAACGTAAAACCCTATCCTTTGCAGACAAGAGCCCAATCAAAGGTAAATAGTTTGATGACACCAAGTATAAAACATTAGCAAATGGTTGATAAGGTTTAAGTTTAGATTTAGATTTATTATTGTCACGTCTACCGAGGTACAGTGAAAAGCTTTATTTTGCATGCTATCCAATCAGATCAGTTAATAATATACATAGTATTAATCAAGTCAAACTTGTACAATAGGTAGATCAATGGGGAAGATACAGAGTGCAGAATATAAATGCAGCTACTGGAAATATAAATGTGGTTGTTAAATTAAAAAGGACCTGTTTCCACGCAGTATCTCTGAACCAAACTAAACTAAAGTAAATAATACACCGCCAGTAACAAGTTTCGAGGCAATCTATCGGTTAGCATAATAAAACACTGTGCACTTAGAAGCAGCAACTCTGCAAAAGCTACATATTGGAAGAATCTAGGCTAGAATGCTTTCAGTAATTTGCAAGAGCCAACTCTGACAGTGTATTATTCTTAAATGGGTTACAGTAAAAGAAATGCATCCTGTCAGATAAAAAATTCCTCTGACATTTTTAACCACATAAGCAATTGTCTGGAACACTGAAACATGTTATAATAGGATGTAGTGTACCTCTGACATAAATTCAACATCACTACACTGACACATCACTAACTCCCTGATCCCCCAGCGCCTGTGGCTCAGAGAAATTCCCTCATTGAAATTAATGATCTGGATTATCCTGGACCTGGCCCACTGCCTGGATGCACCTCCACTGCCAGCACGTTCGTTCTTCAGGTGCGGAGGTTTGAACAAACTGACTGGCAAGCTGGTGCTGAAAAATCTTATCAAGCGTCTTCTGGGACCTCACCCCTGGAACACCACGTCAGTTCTTGACAGCTCCCTGGCTGTGCAAGGAATTTTTTTTTTCAAACACCTTTTAAATGTCCTCACAGTTAGAAATATTTAAAAACAAATCAATTCCAATCGATTTCAATAGTTTTTTTTAAAGTAGCTAAATGGTTTTTAAAAATTCTGCAAAAATGTTGAACTCTAATGAATAATTTTGAACATCAAACTAGAGTAAAATTGTTCATATTTCCAGATAATAGCTGCTTGTGTCTTTTCTCACAGCATTGGCAACCATTACTGAATATGCTGTAGTTTTGCCATGTCTACAGCAGCTCTCTCTGGCATAGGGCCACAGAGGTCAGATGCAGAGTGCACCAAGCCCCCTTTTCTCAGCAAGCATGAGAACCTGCGAAATAAAAGCAGGCTGAGGCTTTTGTTCCCCATCGCATCTGCTCCATCATTCAGTAAGATCACAATTCAGGGCAGAACTGTGGCGCAGTGGGAGAATTGCTGACTTACAGTGCCAGAAATCTCTGTTTGATCCTGACCAAGGGTGCTGTCTGTACGGAGTTTGTACGTTCTCCCCATGACCAGCATGGGTTTTCTCCAGGTGCCCTGGTTTCCTCCTACACTCCAAAGACATACATGTTTGTAGGTTAATTGGTTTTGGTAAAAATTGGAAATTGTCCCTAGTGTGTGTGTTTAGGATAGTGTTATTGTGCGGGGATCGCTGGTGGGCGTGGTCTCGGTGGGCCAAAGGGCCTGTTTGTGCACTGTATCTCTAAACTGAAATAAACAAAACTACATTGACAAAAATGTTAACTACAGAGCTAACTTGCAATGCAAACTCCATATATTTTGAAAGTCACAAAGTGCTGGAGTCACACTATGGGTCAGGCAGCAGCATTTTACATAAACCAGCATCTGCATTTCCTTGTTTCTCCATATATTTTGATTTATGTAATATCTAAAAATGTACAGTTTTCTTGAATACACTCAGTAACCGAGCCTACAAAGACTTTTTAGGTGGCTGAATTCCAAAGAGTCTTCATACTTTGTTTTCCTCTGGTCTTTGTCCTGGACAGATGAATCCTCATTTTGAGACTCTTTGCCCCGGTTCTTTGGAAATGAACACCGCACCTTATCTGATGAGATTACCTCTCATTATAGACCATAGATAATAGACAATAGGTGCAGGAGTAGGCCATTTGGCCCTTCGAGCCAGCACCGCCATTCAATGTGATCATGGCTGATCATCCCCAATCAGTACCCCGTTCCTGCCTTCTCCCCATATCCCCTGACTCCGCTATTTTTAAGAGCCCTATCTAGCTCTCACTTGAAAGCATCCAGAGAACCTGCCTCCACCACCCTCTGAGGCAGAGAATTCCACAGACTCACCACTCTCTGTGAGAAAAAGTGTTTCCTCGTCTCCGTTCTAAATGGCTTACTCCTTATTCTTAAACTGTGGCCCCTGGTTCTGGACTCCCCCAACATCGAGAACATGTTTCCTGCCTCTAGCGTGTCCAAGCCCTTAACAATCTTATATGTTTCAATGAGATACCCTCTCATCCTTCTAAACTCCAGAGTGTACAAGCCCAGCTGCTCCATTCTCTCAGCATATGACAGTCCGGCCATCCCAGGAATTAACCTTGTAAACCTATGCAGCACTCCCTCAATAGCAAGAATGTCCTTCCTCAAATTAACGGACCAAAACTGCACACAATACTCTAGGTGTGGTCTCACTAGGACTCTGTACAACTGAGCATTCTTCTACCATCAACCAAATATTAGTTATTGATTAGTATGTGTGTCAGGGGTTATATTTATTTAATTTCGCTGCTATTTTATGGCTCCCCATTCTAGTTTTTTCTTTCTCACGAAACAACCCATTTTGCTAATATATTGATTTGTGTATGTTCACTGAAGCTCTTGTAGATTGTCTTATTTCACCATTAGCCTACTCCAATATACAATTTTCTCTTTCCTATCAATGACTTGGTTTTCTTTTGCTAAATTCTGACGCTTTCTCAATCTTCAGACTTTTTCTTGGCAACATTATCAGTCTTTTCCTTCCGTACAACTTCTTTTGAAAATCAAGACGCGGCTAAATTTTTCCTGTGTTTTTATACGCCCTGAAAGAATGCTTGTTATTTGTTTACAGATTGCAGAATGTAGAACCATGCTGTACAGGAACAGGCCCTTTGGCCCACAAAGAATGTGCTGACTATGATGCTAATTTAAAATAAACTCATCTGCTTGCACTTCGTCTATATATCCCTCCATCCCCTGCCCGTTCATGTGCCTGTCTAAATGTCTCTTCAATGTTGTTATCATATCTTCTGCTTTCACCACTTCTGCTAGCAGTAGGTTCTGGGCATCTACATCTCTCAGTTTTTAAAAAAAGTTGCCCCGCACATCTCCTTTAAACTTTCCCCTACTCACCTTAAAGCTATGCCCTCTAGTATTTCACATTTCCATCCTGGGAAAAAGACTTTGACCGTCTACCCTATCATTGCCTCTTGTAATTTTATATACATATCAGGTCGCCTATCAGTCTCGGATTCTCAAGAGAAATCAATCCAAGTTTGCCCACCTCTGCACATAGCTCCTACTCTCTAATCCAGACAACAATTTGTTCAAAAAGGCCCAGTGGTCTTGACATGATAAGAAGTTTATATAGGTTCTCTACTGATGCTGCCCAATGCACTGACTTACTCCAGCACTATGTGTCTTTTTTTCTAAGCCAGTAGCTGCAGTTCCTTGTGCCAATAATTTGCTGAACCTGTTTTATGCACTCTGCAAAGCCTACACATCCTTCTTGTAATGCAGCATGCAGTACTCCACATGTGGCCTAACAAAGTTTTTTACAGCTGCAACATGACTTTCCATCTTTTATATTCAGCTCTCCGACCAATAAAGGCAAGTTTCCTTATTCCTTATTTACCACCTTTTCTAATTGCGTTGCCATTTTCAAGAAGCTATGGACTTGCACCCTAGATCCCACTGTGTATCACCTTTGGGTCCTGTTGTTTACTGTATGCTTTCCTCTTATGTTTGACCACTCAAAGTGCAACACCTCATATTTATCCAGACTAAACTCCATTTGCCATTTCTCCACCTATATTTCCATCAACTACGTCCTGTCATACCCTATGAAAATCTTCCTCCTTAATTACAATACCACAATTTTCGTGTTATCTGAAAACTTGCTAATCAGTCCATGTTCATTTATAGCCCCAGGAAGATATTCTTAACCCTGGCACTGACAAGTAGCACAGCCTTCAGAACTCACATTTGCACCTGAGGAGAATATAGTTATTCCCCCAAACCATACTCTCTCCTGTTACCATTATATTCCTCTTCACACTCCCAGATACAATTGGCCCCAAGGTGCAATAGTCATTTTGTTCATTGTCCATGCAGTCTCTGTTGTCATCTACATGGTTGCAAGAACTTCATACATGTTGCAAAAATGCAAGAGTTGTGGCTCTTGCTACCTTCAGGTTCTCACACGTGGTCTTGTTCTCCTGTCCATTTTGATTGACCAACTGCACAGAAACTGCCTCAATGAACAGAGTTCTGATACATTTTCCTCCTACATCCTTGGCAGATCGATGCACCAACTCTTTAACACTGCCAGTAATATCTTCTCAGGCCACCTATGCTTAGTTTTAGTTTAGTTTAGTTTTGGTTATTGTCACGTGTACCGAGGTACAGTGAAAAGCTTTTGATGCTTACTGCAGCCATAGTCGGCATTGATCCCAGAAGGTTCCATCAACCTGCATGGGCTGCAACATAGCGCATCACCTACCCCTGTCTCAAAATTATTTATTTAATTTAATCAATTTATTGAATTCTGTGACCTCCAGTGCAAAGGGTGAGGTTCTTGCAACTGCCTTATTAATTCTCACTCGCATTTCTTCAAGAAGGATCTAGACAAATACTTGAATCGCCAAGACATAGATGGACACATACATTATGCAGTTAGATAGGATTAGTGTAGATAGGTACAATGCATGGCATGGATATGATGGGTCAAAATGCCAGTTTCAATGTGGTACATCTCCGACTCCATGGCTCTCAATTACCATTGATAAGTCAATAGTGATGGATCAAAGAATAGGACGCACTGGCATCTGATTTTTCAGTATGTCTGGAAGATCTTATGACCATATGTTGGCAGAGATTTGAGAGTTCCCGAGGTGTGAATAGCTGATAGCCGTCAATCCCTTTCAAAGCTATTGGCCATTAGTCAGCACAATTTGTGCCATTGCACGTAGTTGCAGATACTGGCCACTTGATGTCAGGACGGGGCAGATTTATACAGCGGTGATTTATTTTTCATTATAGATATATCTACGGAATTACTATAGCCTTTCGTAAAGGTGTTGCTTAAATGCGTCGCCTTCTTTAGTATATTTGGGGTTAGAATTCAGAAAAGATGCCGATAGCTATAGTCTCCTGCTGATCCTATTAATAGACATAGTCAGCTCTTCTGTAGCAGCCACCTCCTCTGACGGTTAAGAGTCAAGAGTGTTTTATTGTCATATGTCCCAGATAGAACATTGAAATTCTTACTTGCAGCAGCACAACAGAAAATATAAACATAATACACTGTAAACAATATATTAAACGAGAGAGAAATAAAAAGTTCAGCGTGTGTATATGCTGTATACATATACTCACAAATACACATATATATAGATCATATATACACGCACACATACGTACACACGAATAAACAAAGAATAATAGTGCAATAATAAAATACCAACCACAATAGTCATCATCCCTCTCTTCCTACCTCAAAGGAGAACTCTTTGGCTGTTTTCATGTTGCCTTACAAAGGGACATTCTTCAGCGCAGTGTTCTACATTAGTGACCTTCTCTCCGTCATAAGGGCAACTTTGTTGAGGATGACATAAGAGTTCAGTTCTTGGATAATGAAGCAGTTTGAAGCCACGTTCAGCAAGACCTGGACAACCTCTAGGTTTAACATGATAAATCAATCAGGTAACATTCATTCTACACAAATGTCAGGCAAAACTCAGTTCCAACAAGTCTCGCCACCTCCTGTTGATGTGCATCATTAGCCATTGAATACCTCAACATTAATATCCTAGTGGTCATCATTGACTAGAGATCTGACTGGATAAGGGAAATATAGTATCTTATAATAACATAGAACAAGATCATTTAGCCCATCAGTTCCATGCTGGTTCCCATTCTCCTTCTCCCTCATATTTTCCAGTGCCTCTGCAACTTAGATTATCCCACACATGTCCATCACCCCCCTTTTGCTTCCTATATCTGTGTACATCGGGGATAATTTACAGCAGGCTACCTATCAGCACATTTTGAGATGAGGGCGGTCAAGGTGCCGCAGCAGTAGAGTTGCTGCCTTACAGCGAATGCAGCGCTGGAGACCCGGATTCGATCCCGACTATGGGTTCTGTCTGTACGGAGTTTGTACGTTCTCCCCATGACCTGCGTGGGTTTTCCCCGGGATCTTCGGTTTGCTCCCACGCTCCAAAGACGTACAGGTTTGTAGGTTAATTGGCTTGGTAAATGTAAAAATTGTCCCTGGGGGGTCCCTGGCGGGGATCGCAGGTCGGCAGAGACCCAGTGAGCCGCAGGGCCTGATTCCGCACTGTATCTCTAAACTAAACATAAACTAAGCACCCCGAGCAAATCCATACAGTCAGAGGCAGAATGTGCAAACTTTTGTACGTCAAACATATGAGAAGCGTTTGATGACTCTGTGCTTGAGCTTGCTAGAGTTTACAAGGATAAGAGGGTTTCTACCAAATAATGAAAGACCTAGATAGATTGGTTGTTGAGAAGATGTTTCCAGTAGTGGATCTAAACCAGAGGGTACAACCTCAGAGTAAAAGGACACACCTTTGAAATGGCGGAGGAGGAATTTCTCTATGGTGGTGAATCTGTGGAATTCATTGCTACAGTCCGAGGTGGAGGTCAAGTCATTGGGTTGGGAAATTTTGTTTGTGAAGTCTTTGTTTTCCACTGATAATTTTCATGCTTTTCATAAATGGCATTCATGCAGAAATCACATTTTCATTCCTTTTGCATATGGCTTTCCAAATGTATGTTTAGATTACTGACCAATTGTTGGATTTGTCAGCCAATGACATTACAATGAAGACAGACACAAAATACTGGAATAACTCAGCAGGACAGGCAGCATCTCTGGAGAAAAGGAATAGGTGATGTTTCGGGTTGAGACCCTTCTTCAGCTCTCCGAATGACATTACAATGATAACCATGTATATACTGTAAATGTTAATAAGAAAATCTAACTTAAAAAATGCCCAAATTGTTCACACTAGTTTCAATTGAATTACTCTTTGTAGAGATTGGAAGATTATACATGTCTTTGATGATCAGAAATACTCGATTTTGCTAAACATTTAGGACAAATGAAGAAAATATCCAAAACTTAACCAAAAAATAACAGCCCTATTTATTGAAGTTTCCTAGAGAGAGAATAAAATGTAACTGTGGCCCAAAAAGATGGAGGAGATTTGGAGGCCGATGGATGAATCAGGTAAAACAAGGATAGACTGGGTGAAGAAAAGATAATAATATTTGGTATTTCAAGAAGGCGGCGTATATATTGGCTCATAATATAATAACTGGAGTGCTCACTCGGCAAGGTTAGTTCTGAGACAATAAGGGAAACAATCTACCATGTTACCTGAAGGCACTATTTCTGCTGCACACTTTGATGCTAAATAGACACTGAGAAGTCCCGATGTGGCTAGGACAAGCAAGACTCAGTGACCATTCCGCCAAACTCTTGTGTTTGGTCCGCCAAGGCCCACTGGATCTCCTGGTTGCTAATCTTCCCATTCCCAGAATGACCTTTTCAGTCCTGGGCCATCCTAATTGCCAGTGTGAGGACACATACAAAATGGAGGAACAACTCATGCTCCACTTGGGTAGTTTATAATCCCATGGCATGAACACTAAATTCTTCCATTTTTGGAACCCCCCCCCCCAATTGTCCTCCCTCCTCTTTGTGCCCAACCCTACGCATACTTATTTCCACCACTATGCAGCTCCCCTGCACTGTTTCTTGCCCCAATCCCTCCCATCTCCTTCCACCTATATTCCTTCCTCGGGCTTTATATTTCACACCTCTTCTCTCCTTAACTGACACCCTTTTTCTCCTTTTGATCTCTGGCCTTTGTCCACCAATATTCCAATAACCCTTCCCCCCCCTTACCTGTATCCACCTATCACTTGGCAGGCTTAGATCTCCCCCTCCCCCATCTATTTTCCAGCTTTCTGCCCCCTACCACAATCAGTCTGAAGAAAGGTCCGGACTGGATGCATCATCTATCCATGTCCTCCAGAGATCCGCCTGACCCATTGAATTATTCTAGCATTTGCGGCGGCGCAGTGATGCAGTGGTAGAGTTGCTGCCTTAAACCCCT
The DNA here is from genome assembly GCA_963514005.1 of Raja brachyura. Next base: position 140,307,381 of record OY740781.1, read on the forward strand.
GTCCCACGGTACGGAGAATGAACGTATCGGGTACGTCGCAGCTCGGGGACGTCTCTTAGCGGCTCGTAACGCTAACGGCGGGTACTTGGGAAGACTCATTAACGGCAGGTAAGCACGGGAAGATTCATGAAGATTTTTCAATATGTTGAAAAATGTCCACGAGAGCCCCGAGTACCGACGAGTGGCCATTACCGAAAATCTCTGAGTTTCGAATCAGGGCAAACTCGGGAGAGTTCTTGGAATGAACTCGTACCGTGGGATAGGGCCATTACAGAACCAGATACTCTGGTTCGATCCTGACTATAGGTTCTGTCTGTACGGAGTTTGTATGTTCTCTTTCTAAACACATGGGTTCTCTCTGGGTGCTCCAGTTTCCTCCCACACTTCAAAGACATACACATTTGTAGGTTAATTGGCTTTGGTAAAATTGTAAATTGTGCCTAATGTGTGAGGGAGTGTTAGTGTCCTACACATGACTGGGGTGATCGCTGGTCGGTGAGGACTTGGTGGGCCGAAGGGCCTGTTTCTGCGCTGTATCTCTAAAGTCTAAAGTAACTTTGGATGTGTGTGTTTTTTTTAGGGAAAGATTAGATCTTGAGCTCCAATGTCAGATTAACCTGTCACACAAGACACCATCTTGGTAAAGGAGCTCATGCTTGAAATAGCCCTGAGGATTGTGAAAGAGCTGCTCGACATTTAAGTTGTCTGCAAGTGCTTATTAAAGGGGCTGTGGAGTATTTTGATAGCTGACAATTCATTTAGCAGCTTTTCTTAAGAGCAACCAGCTGAGCAAGAGTAATTTCTGAGGTTTTCCAGAGCTTCCGAAAGCCATCTGCAACTTTTACTGTTCACATGTTGCTGGAGGTTTCATCCTGGATATTCTCACGGAAGCAGCTGAAGACCTGTGGTAACTTGTTGGAAATCATATGGGACCTACAAGGATGTTTGGTCATGAAGATGATGTTTGTCGCCCAGGGTACCGATTGACTTGTTAATGAAAAGGAATGAGGAGATGAAACCAGGCAGAGAAACACCAACTGCTGAACGAGAGGAAGATGGGAGGGCACACTCCTCAGGGTTCACGGTATTCCTGGCACCCTCCCACCAGGGTTACTGTGCCCAAGCCCATAAATACCTTGTCCCTTGGTCCAATGCTGAACCAGTCAGTACACTCAATGCCTTCTTTTGAAATAAGCTATGTACAGTATACTGCCCTAAGAAAATTATTTTATTTTTATCAATACCATGTGCTAAAATGCCCACTTTAGTTTAGTTTAGTTTAATTTAGAGATACAGTGCAGAAACAGGCCCACCATGTCTACGCAGACCAGCGAACCTAGCACTATCCTACACACTAGGGACAATTTACAGTCTTTGGCGAAGCCAATTATCCTACAAACCTGTGGTCACCGGGAGAACGTATAAACTGTACAGACAGCACCCATAGTCAGAATCTTACCTGGGTCTCTGGCACTGTAAGACTGCAACTCTACTGCTGTTCTACTGTGCTGCCCCCTGTTTAAACTCCAGGCATGTTTAAAGCAGTGCAATTAGCAATTAGGTCCAATTAGAGTAATAAACTCATAGAGCTATGCAGCACAGAAATAGGCCCTTCAGTCCACCTTGCCAATGTCAAGTAAACTAGCGCATTGGGCGAGATCCATTTGCCCGCATTTGTCTCGTAGCACACCAAATCATTCCTATCTGTATATCTGTCCAAATGTCTTTTGAAAGTCATGGTTGCATCCGCTTCTATAGCTTATTCTGGCAGCACATTCCAGATACGATCCACCTTCTGCACAAAAAAGTTACCCCTAAGATCCATCATAAATTACTCCCCTCAACTTAAGTCTATGCCCTCTAGTTTTAGAATCCTCTACCCTGAGGTAAAGACTGTGAGAATTTATTTTATGTATGTCCCTTGTGATCTTGTACACCTCAATAAGGCCAGCTCTCAATTTTGAGGACTCAGTCCAAACTTTTCAACAATGTATTACGACATACCACCTGCCCTACCCACTTCCCCAACATTGTTCCTACTCAATTTGTCTTTGAGGGCCCAATTCTATTTCACTAAGCTGGTGAGCTGTAGATTTGCTGGCTGTCTCGCCCAGAAATGGTGGCGTGAGACGAAGCAAATGATAATTATTGAGATTAGCCTGTACAGGGACTGTCAATCCGGCACCCAAACTGGACAGTGGGAACAACAAAATCCTGTATGTAATATGTGAATATGTGATTCTGTTCCATTTTGTTTTGTAGGTTTTTTTGCACACTCCGCAAGCATTGCCACTTTTCATTTCACTGCACATCTCGTACGTGTATGTGACGAATAAACTTGACTTGACTTGACTTAAAATGGGTCCTGAGGACCCTGAGGAAGTTCTTCCCAGAAGAGGAATTAATCACAAGGTAGATACAAGTAACTGCAGATGCAGGTTTGCAAAAAGAGATACAAAGTGTTGGAGTAACTCATCGGGTTAGGCAGCATCACTGAAGGAAACGAATAGGAGGCATTTCAGATCAGGACCCTACTTCAGACTGATTTTAGACTGAAGACTTTAGCGATACAGCGCAGAAACAGGCCCTTTGGCCCACTGAATCTGCGCCCGGCAGTGATCACCCCGTACACTAGAACAATCCTGCACAAAATTTCCAATTTTACCAAAGCCAATTAACCTACAACCTTTAAAGTGGGGGAGGAAATCAGAGAAAACCCTCATGGTCACAGGGAAAGCGTACAAACTCCATACAGGCACCACCCGTATCCAGTATCGAACCCATGTCTGTAAGGCAGTAACCCAACCACTCAGCCACTGTGCTTCCCAAAATTGATTGGCATAATATGCTGGAGCAGGTCAGGTGGCATCTCTGGAGAACATAGCTACATAACATTTCGGGTTGGGACCTTTCTTCAGTTGAGTCCTGACCTGAAACGTTACATATTCATGTTCTCCAGAGAGACTGCATGGCCCGCTGAGTTACTGCAATTTTGTGTGTTTTTTTTAGCAAGTAATCACAGTGGGGTAAGCTTTGGGCAGAGGGAAATCTGAACCATCCTTGTGTATCCTGAAGGAGCGCTTCGCTTTGCATCCCCACAATAATGATCAAAATAGTTAAAAGCTTCCCACTTGGGGTCTCTAGCCATAATGTCTATAATGCCAACACGTTGTAATGGTCTCCCCTCAATAGCAGCTGCTGATGGCAGAAAACAAACCATAATATGTATTAACAAAGACATACAGCTTCATAGTTTGATTGGCTTTGGTAAAATTGTAAAATGCCCCTAGTGTGTAGGATAGTGCTAGCTTACGGGGTGATCGCTGGTCAGCACGGACTTGGTGGGCCAAAGGGCCTGTTTCCACACTGTATTTCTAAAATCTGAACTGAAAACTTTAGACCCTCTGCCCCTCTCCTCCTCTCTCTCCCTCCCTCTATTATATATATATATATATATATATATATATATATATATATCTTTATCGCTCTTTATCACTCTTTATCTCTCTTTATCTCTCTCTCACCTGCTTGGGGAAAGGTCCGAAATGCAGGCTGGGCAGGGGATCAACTAAAGTGGGCTTCATGGGTGATTTCAACTGCATGTCCATCCATCCAGCTTTCCTTTCAAAGAGCCCGGATTTCCTGTGGCTCAGATGCTGATTGTTGCTGAATGGCTGAGTTTGTGTTGGAGAGTCTTGATTACAATCTGACTCTGAACGATGGCTACTCCTGCTCATCTTATTCGCCAGTTGGCCAGGAACACTTCCCATCCGCAATGCGATCCAGCAGGCATTTTCCAGCCAAAGTTTCATCCTGGCAGTTCTCCAGGAGTCTGCTTTTGCCCTTATAAAATAGACGAAGGTCAAGAATTGCTAGGAAAGAGAAAAAAAACAACCAAACAAAAACTGAGATTAAGTGTGTGTGACAGTGTGCCAATATATTTTCATCAATTTTGCACAGAGCTGAAAATGCCTTTCACCCCTACCCTAATTGTTAAATCGGAAAGAAAATCAACCTTTCTAAACTTCCCAGGGAAGGTTTTTTAACCTCTTACTGCTTTTGCTGAGAAACTTAATAAGATTCGAGCAACGGCAGATAATACAACTCATGTGTTGAGCCAGGGCTGATGGCTTCTGTTCTATTTGCAAGACTTATATGATAACCATAACGGTTTATAGTAAAAACTTGAAATGCTCTTTGTGTCAGCCCATTAAAATGTTTTATGAAAGGTCCTCACAGGCTTAATTATCATTAACAAATCACCACGAGTATGGAACAGATTGCAGCTTGCATTAACTCATTCATGCACCACGCTCTTTCTCCCCTCAAATAACATGCGGAAGACTACAGTATTTTACAATATTCTGAGTCTTCCTTTGACCACAGTTCTCCCCATGATGAACCCAAACAATTGCAAGGTGAAAACAACAAATATTGTTCATGCTAACTTGCGTTTCAATTCTTAAAAATCACAAATTGCATCTTGATATAGGTGCCATTTTTTTAAAAGAGTGACATGAAAGATGTATGTTCACAGAGGGGGTCATTAATTATATAGAAGCAAGTGGCTCATAGACTAGTGGCATAAATATAAAGTTGAAGCAAAGGATACGGGGAGAGGTGGGGGTGGGTGGTGATGAAAGGAATTTCTGTGCATAGGATAATGCCCAGAGGGTATTTCTTACGAGGCTAGGAACAATCGAAGGGTTCTTTGGTCTGCTCGAAACTTGTTGTTCTTCCAACACAGTGAGATGTCCGTCAGGGAACGTTGCCGACTGGCCCATATCAGACTGCTGGAGTTGGTGCTGAGGCATTCACCGATGCTTGGTGCAGCCAACCAAGGCTCTGTGGGGGAGGACCACAGTCTAGGGTCCTTCTGCTACTGGGTGTTGAGGGATTAAGTCTGGTGGGGACATCCTCCAAACAGGGAAGATATCACCCTGGGGCATATGAGTAGCAAAGGTGCAATGGGAGGATCTAACACTACTGGGTACAACGCTAGCAATACTGAATGTATAGACGGTAAGAATGTATAAGAATGTTAGTGGCGGCATGGTGGCACCGCAGTAGAGTTGTTGCCTTACAGGCCGAGGACCCAGGTTTGATCCTGACTAGGGATGCTGTCTGTACAGAGTTTGTACATTTTCCCCGTTTTCTCTGGGATCTTCAGTTTCCTCCCAGCCTCCAAAGATGTACAGGCTTGTAGGTTAATTGGCTTATTTGTATTGTAAATTGTAAATTGTCCCTAGTGTGTGTAGGATTGTGTAAGTGTGCAGAGATCCCTGGTTGGCGGGGACTCGGTAGGCCAAAGGCCCAGTTTCCGCGCTGACTAATCTAAACTAAACTAATGTTGCATGGTATTAGTTTTATATATGATTTTATATACTGAATAAATTTAATTTTGGAATGGAAAAAAATCAAATGGCCCTGACTGTGGATTTTGGATGTGGAGTAGAGGATGCCTCCTAAAGAGCAATCAAAAACAAAGGGTCACTATTTAAAAACAAGGGATCATTCATTTATGACAGAGCAGACAATTTTGCTTCTTCAATGGGCCATGACTAATTGGAATCCTGTTGCTCGCCGAGAGATGGGAGCAGAACTTTTCAAATATTATTAAGATAGAGGTAAGTGGATATGTAATAACCAAGAGGTGAAAGGTTTCTCCAGTGAAATGGGCAATAAAGTTTTAGACTTTAGAGATACAACACGGAAACAGGCCCTTCGGCCCACCGAGTCCGCGCTGACCAGTGATCACCACGTACACTAACACTATGCTACCCACCAGGGACAATTTGCAATTGTTTTAATAAAACCAATTAACATACAATCCTGTACACCTTTGGAGTGTGGGAGGATACCAGAGCACCCAGAGAAAACCCACACGATCACAGGGAGAATGTACAAACTCCGTACAGACAGGACCCATATTCAAGAAATCCAGAACTTGAAGGATGCCTTATGGGCCTGCCCCACTTAGGCGACATTTTAGGCGAATGCAGGAGACTCTGTGCTTGCCACATGGTCGCCACATGTTCGCTGGTGGTCTCTGGTGAGTCTCCTTCATGGTTGCAAGGAGTTCCCGCATTCTTGGAATTAGTCGCGGCCTCAGTATGGTCGCCGCAAATTTTTCAATGTTGAAAATTGGTCGCCATGGAGAAAATCGATAATCCTGTAGTCATAGGTGCAGTTGTAATGGGGTCGCCATGTAGTTATGGGTAGTTGAGGTAGTCGTAGGTAGTTTTAGTTAATCACCTTTGCTGAATGGGCATTTTCATTGGCTCATTGGGGAAAAAAACGTAAGCAGGAGTTTTCAGAACCAAGGATAACCGACCGGTAATGTTAAATGTCCGCCGAACTTCTCAGCTGTGTATCTCTGGCTTATTAAAAGTTGTCTGGCTTCTTAAAAGTTGTCTCCACTCCTTCCCCCCCCCCCCCCCCTCTTTTAAAGGACTTACCGTACACTGTGCTAGCCGTCTTAATTACAGCGCCAACCTTCCTGTTCATCGTGGTGTGTCTGTATCACCTTGGCTTTGCACCGTGAATATCAGACAGCGCTCCCCCCGCTTGCCCTGGCCCCCGCCTTTGCAATGTGTTTGTGTGTATGTGTTCCACTCTGACTGTCGCCATTCCATTTCCTGGTTTTTCAGGCGACCACCGGCAACCCGTTGAAAAAACGCCTCAGTGGGACAGGCCCATTACAATGCCAGAGACTTGGGTTCGATCCTGACTATGGATGCTGTCTGTACGGAGTTTGTATGATCTCCCTGTGACTGTGTGTGTTTTTTCTGGGTGCTCCGGTTCCCTCCCATACTACAAGGATGTACAGGTTTGTAGGTTAATTGGCTTCGCTAAAAATGGTAAATTGTCCCTAGTGAGCGTAGGATAGTGCTAGTGTATGGGAATCGCTGATCCGCGCGGACTCGGTAGATCGAAGGGCCTGTTTCCACCCTGTATCTCTAAACTAAATTAAACTAAACTAAACTAATCAAAACTAAACTGAGCTAAACTAAACTAAACTCAATTAAACTAAACTAGCAATTAACATAGTTTCTGCAAATAATAATAATAATAAGGAGCCCCGACTCGGGGAGTGCCGAGCCGCTGCACGTACATGCTCCGTCATCTTGAGCAGAATGGTTATATCAAGAGAGTGTTAACGATAGGCAAAGGTGTAAAGGAACTCGGGTTGCGTGTGTTATATTCACTTTGATTCACTGAATGTTTTGTCCTAAATTAATCCATTACGTTGTCTAGACAGTGATATTTTAAACTAAATATTTATCGCAGTATATACATACTGTCTAAGTATTTCCCCCCAACTGCTGGTGTTTGCACCGTTGTTTGGAAATGCTCAGTGTCCTTGCTTCTTTCCTCATCTAAATGACCCAAGCGACTCTGGCTTGCCAGAACAATCCGCGATGAAGTTGTTCAAGAGGATTCTCCCAGGTTGACTTGTATTACCCGATGTTAATGTCTGAATGTAGAGAGAGGTTTGGACTTTAGGTGCATATTATTGCTTAATATTTAGCATATTACACCAAAATGCGGATGAAGATATTATGAATTAGTTCTGAATGAAATGTCCTTATTGCCTCCAAGCCCGCATTTCTGACATGAGTCCAGAGAGCATTAAGTTCAGCATGAACAGTAATTTACAAATTCCACACAACTTTCCTTCTGGAGTGTCAGTTATGTCTGATTGTATTCACTCTGCCATTAGCACCCATCTTTCAGTTGCCAAGGCTTTACGTTCTGCGATTCCATCTCCCATCCTCTCTCCCACTGTCTCTTCCCCTTTCAGATATTCTTTAAGATCATGTTTTGGTCAACTGTCTTAATTTTGTGTAACCAATTTGGTGTAATAGTTGCCATCTAAATTTTTTTTTACAATATTGTACCTTGATATAGCATTGTTGTATTGGCTGCATGCTACTAACTCTGAAGAAGGGTCTCAACCCAAAACATCACCCATTCCTTCCCTCCAGAGATGCTGCCCGTCCCGCTGAGTTACTCCAGCTTTTTGTGTCTATCTTTGGTTTAAACCAGCATGTGCAGTTCCTTCTTATACAACTAACTTTATATCTCCACTTATAGAACTGTAGAGTCATATAATGCGGAAACTTGTCCATGCGGCCCAACTTGTCCATGCCGACTGACATGTCCCATCTACGCTAGTCCCACCTGCCCATATTTGGCCCTGATCCCTCTAAATCTTTCCTATCCACATACCTGTCCAAATGTCTTTTAAATGTTGTTACTGTACCTGCCTCAACTATCTCCTCTGGTAGCTCATTCCATATGCCCAAAACCCTTTCTATAAAATGTTGCCCCTCAAGTTCCTATTAAGTCTTTCCCCTCTCACCTTAAACCTATATCCTCTGGGTTCTTGATTCCCCCAACTCGGAATAAAGAACTAGGTGCATTCACTATATGATTTTAGACACCTCTATAAGATCACCTCTCGGCCACTTGGGCTCCAAGGAATAAAGACCTGGTCTGCTCAATGTCTCCCTATAGCTCAGATCCTTGAGACCCGGCCACATCCTCGTAAATCTTCTCAGCACTCTTTCCTGTTTAATGACATCCCTCACATAGCTGGGTGACCAAGACTGAACACAATGCTCCAAACAGGAAAGAGTGCTGAGAGTGAGTTTCCTCCCACACTCCAAAGACGTACAGGTTTCTAGGTTAATTGGCTTGGTATAAATGTAAAAATTGTCCCTAGTGTAGGATGGTTTTAATGTGCGGGGATAGCTGGTCGGTGCACGAAGGGCCCGAAGGGCCTGTTTCCGTGCTGTATCTCTAAAATCTAAACTAAAAATATACATGTAGGACAGGCTAAGTTAAGATGGTAGATGTAATTCCCTTGATGACTTTAGTCAGCTGCATGGGTTTATAGCAAGGTTGTAGGAAGGAACTGCAGATGCTGGTTTAAATCGAAGATAAACACAAATTGCTGGAGTAACTCAGCGGGACAGGCTGCATCTTTGGATAGAAAGGATGGATGGCGTTTCAGGTTGAGGCCCTTCTCGGAAGAGCCTGTTCTGTTCTGAGTCAGCTGTTAAACAGCCCGCTGAGTTACTCCAGCATTTTGTGTCTATCTTCAGTATTATGGCAATCCAGTTTCTTCATTACTAATAGTGATAGGCTTCAGTTTTTATTCCAGATATATTTAGTTTGTTGAATTTGAATTCCCAATCTGCTTAGATGCTGTACATTTCAAGTGTCTGAATCACTAGCCCAGGCATATGAACATAACATTAGTAGCTCCCAAACTAAGATGAGAAAGGACGGGACACAAAGTGCTGGAATAATTCAGCTGGTCAGGCAGCATCCCTGGAGAATATGGATAAGCGACGTATCAGCTCAGGATCCTTCTTCAGACAGTGGGAGGTTTGAAGGATTGGGGAGGAAGTTTACAGACATTCTGTGGGCAGTGGAACAAGGGGTCTGAATATTAAAAGAGGTAAAGAAAGAAAGAAAGCAAGGGAACAGTTGACGTATAAAATCAAGGAAACTGCAAACAGTGTGGAGGGAGGGGACCTCAGTATGAATTGACCAGAGTGGGTACTTTATTAAATCACACCCAAAACTATCCAGCCTCCTGTTAATTAGTGCTGTAGTAATTTATATGAGATTATAGGGCTTATCTACATTTTGTATTGTCAATCATCGGCTTAATGGTAAATGCTAAAAAATACTGTGTTCATTCACGGGAGATTTGGGGTTATGGAAAATAGTTTTGAATTAACAGAAAGGGGTTAACTATTTAAGTTATTGATATTCCCCTGAAGCCTTATTCCTGGTTTAAATCTTATACCAAAATGAACAAAAGGACCATGCAAGATTAAAATGTCCTCTCCACCCCCCCCCCCCCCATATAACCATGCAGTTAATCATTCAAGAACAGCTGTGTGCATTAGAGAATTCAGCTGGTGCTGAAAGGAGGGAGGATTATAGGATTTCCAGTGTTTGAAGATGGATTTTTGGCTCATATTAATATATAAAGGACAAGTCTTGGGACAACTTCTAAACCGGTCAAATCTCCCAATAAACATAGCTTGGGGATTTGTGATAACTGCTAGCCAGCAATTCATTGCCCTGGCCAATATGATTTACAGAGCTGGAATTAGTAGGTCCCTGATACACACACTAAATGCCACAGTTTCAGTTCTGTTTATCAGCATGCGGTTCTAGCATCATATTTCCACCATCTGCGATCCGTGAGGAGAGAGGGGGGGGGGGGGGGGAAACATCCTGATGTAAACCATTTCTATCAGCTCCCTGGACAGAGGCTGGCCTCATGCTGCCAAACCTTGGCAAGGTTAGGATTGGTAAACCACTTGTGATTTACAATCTGTGATACCATTCATTCATTTTCACCAGTCCTGCTTGTGAACTTGTGTGTTCTTCATGGTGCTTCCCATAGCTCACCTTTCCCATTGTTGTAGATCACCTTTTTCTCTCTTCCCATAGCTGATCTTTTTCCCCTTCCTGTAGATAATCTTTTTCCATTCCTGCAGCCGAGCTTTCCCCCTTGAGGTAGATGACCTATTGCTTCTTCCCATTGATGACCTGTTCCCTCTTCCTGTAGTTGACCTTTCCTCCTTCCTTTAAACAAGCTTTCCCCTTTCTTTAGACAACATTTTCTCCTTTCCCATAAACGACCTTTCCCCTTTGCCACAGACGACTATTATCCTTTCCCATAGATGAACTTTCCCTCTTCCCCTGAATTACCTTTTTCCTTTTCCCAGAGATAACCTTCCCCTCCTCCCACTTCCCATTAACAATCGTTTCCTCTTCCTCCTTCCTGCAGACAATTGCTCCTTCCCGTAAACATAGAAACATAGAAACATAGAAATTAGGTGCAGGAGTAGGCCATTCGGCCCTTCGAGCCTGCACCGCCATTCAATATGATCATGGCTGATCATCCAACTCAGTATCCCGTACCTGCCTTCTCTCCATACCCTCTGATCCCCTTAGCCACAAGGGCCACATCTAACTCCATCTAAACAACCTTTCCCCCTTCCTGTAGATGACCTTTGCCCCCTCCCATTGACGGCCTTTCCCCATCCGGCAGACGGCCTTTCTTGCCTTACACACAGTCACAGCATCAAGATTTCCCTCATCATGTGCAGTATAGATCAGGCAGAAATTAAATTCCCTCTATTCTGCATGCTTTAAAATACATGTTACAGAAATAAGTGATCGTAGTTGTTCCTTTCTGTGGCTACAGTGGAGAAAATCTTTGTTACGTTGATCAATTCTAAATGTGAAATTCGACCTGTATTACCATTATGGTCTGACACAAAGTAGCAGGTTTTCAGGAAACATTTGTAAACTGTTCATAATTTTATGCATGAACGTACAATTACAAAGATAATTCAAACCATCTTGTTGATTTGCTCGATGATACAGCAAAATTCAAGCAAGAACTCAAAAAAATTAGGAGCAGGAGTAACTACTTGGCCCCTCAAGCCTGCCCTGGCACTCACTATGATCATGGCTGATCGACACTGGCCTTAACTCCACTTCTGTGTTAGTTCCCCATTACCCTCGATCTGTCAAATATTTATGTATCCCCATCTTAAATATATATAGTGATCCAGATTCCACCACACTAGGGAGCAGAGAATTCCAGAGCATCATTATCCTCTAAAAGCACAAACCTCTGTTTTAAAATGTTGTAGGTTTAATAGTGAATTTCTTTAAATGAAATGAATATAAACAGTACAGCACCGGAACAGGCTGTTTAATCCACAGTTTCCGTGGAGAACATAAACATGATGAACTAATCTCCCGTGCCTGAATGTGATCCATATTCCTCCATTCCCTGCAAGTCAATGTGCCTATCTAAAAGCCTCTTGAATGCCACTACCATATTTAGAGATACAGTGTGGAAACAGGCCCTTCGGCCCGTCAATGCATGCTGACCAGTGATTATCCATACACTAGTTCTATCCTACATAGTACGGACAGTTTACAGAAGCCAAATTGCCTGTACGTCTTTGGAATATGGGAGAAAACCAGAGCACCCGGAGAAAACCCACATGGTCACAGGGAGAATGAACAAACTCCATACAGACAGCACCCGTAGTCAGAACAAAATCCTGGCCTTTGGCTTCTCTACCACTGCGCTACAGTCCCGTCCCGTCCACGCGCCACTGTGCCCCCCATATCTGCCTCCACCACCACCCCTGGCAGCATGTTACAGGCATCCATCAAACTCTACGTAAGAAAAATGTGCCGCACACTTCTCCTTTAAACTTTGCCCCTCTCACAAAACAATGTCCTCTCGTCTTTGACATTTCCAGTAAAAACAAAATACCGTCTACATCATTAAGCAAGCCTTGGCTGCTTTCTGTGGCTTCATGTGAGATTTTTGTCTGATAATTGTCTTTTTCAGTGATTTGAGAAGTTTCATTATGTTCGAGGAGCAAATGTCGTTTTGCGCACAGCAAGATAACACAAATAATCCAGAAACTGGACGAATTTAGGAAATTCGCTGCATTCTATTTGAATCTTGGTCTTGAACTTCCAGCTGAACTTCTGGGTGTCAGGTTAACCTAGTCGTGGATTGGGGTCTCAGATTGGATCCAGAAAGAGGTGCACCATGCACCATGCTTGTGTGTCTCCTGCCCCATTCCATGCAAAGAAACAAAAATCACATTTTTGTGGCTGTTGCTTGCTAGGGTACGTCCACTCAGAGCAATAAGAGTTCCTTGAGATTTGGTCCCACTCACTCTTCTATGCATCTATGGGGCTCAAGATGTTGATCTCTTAAGTTTACCCGTGTTGGCTCCTTTGGCCATCTCCATAGTCTGAAGGTCAGCACTTCAGACAATGCAGTCCTCCTTCTTTACAGGGAACTGACCATAGACAGAAGGACCTGCCTTTGCATATCACGTACAAGTAAGGGTAACTATGAAAGGCCCCATTAGTAGCAAAGGTGACACAGGAGGAGAAAGTGCCATTTACTTAAAGTGCCACCACTGAGCTTCTCAATGTGTTCAAAGTACTTTAGGCCCGTGCGCTCCCATCCCCGAGCTTACTTTGCATGACATGGTTTTCAGTAAGACACAGACTCGTGGAGAATTTATATGACTTGTAGAAACCTAAGACAGTTCTTAAAATCCTTGCCAGAATTTTTTTTTTTGCAATATCCATTAAACATTAAACACAAGGCAAAATATACACTTTAGGATTGCTCATAGCTGGTTTCGTTCACGCCTAATGTATGTAAATCTGAAAATATGTGGAAAATAGATTTTCAGTCAGTGCCAATAAAATATACTGTATAGTATGTGCAGACTTAGGTCTTTATTGGTTGGCTAAGAATGTAGAAATTCAAATAAAGATAATCACAATGTGATTGATCTTATATAGGTCATGAGCAAGAAAGCGAATCTTTATGTTGGAATAGGCTCCACATCTGCATTTAATGAAAGTAGTTGGTAATGACATCCTTTAAAAAGACAAAAGATATTACCCTTAATATGCTCAGGCTGTTGGGTACATGTCTGCCCGTAATGGTAAGAGGAACTGATGGGAAATTGTAGGGATGTGGAAGCTCTGTTTAGAAAGATGACAGACCTCTACTGCTGGAGCCTTGGGCAGACAGTGGTTTTGCATTACCGATGATCTTTAACAGCAGAAGAAGCAAGATCAATGGGATGATTTCTTGGATTCCCACAGCTCTGCCATCCTCATGACCTGGTTGCCGGATAAATCCTGGGCACAAACATAGGCTCTGGCCTGGATATCTCTTCTAATGTCTTTGACAGGATGTAAAGAGCCTGGGTTCTAAAGTCAAATTTGTCCATCTCCCATTCTATGATTGCAAGTCATTGTGTCATGTGCACCCACTACTCTCAACATATTGTCTTTCCCTGTCGTTGATCAATGGTATTGCTGGGATAATGGGATATCTTTAAGTGGAACATGGATTGCATGATACCCTCTGTGCCTCTCCTTTTTTGAAGCAGAATATCCATCCAGTTGTTTCAAATTGTAACTTGACCCTTGAAGTTGTCGACAATTTATTTCCAGATGAGGGATCGTTCATTGAAGCTCGGATTGCTAAATGACAACTTAAAGGCAACATCTCCTCACCAGCTCCAACCCCAGCCCCACCCCAGCCTTAATGTCACAGATCACTGAGTTCATGAAAACCTAAAAATTGGGAAGGCTGATGTCATTTTTACTTCACATCCACTGACTCCATCCCCTCCCGGGAATTGTCTGAGGATGAACTATATTTGATCTAGAGATTGACCTTTGAGAATATGATCACTGCTGATCCGCACTCAGCTGATAAGCAAGTCCATGAGTAACTCATACTCTCTTCCCAACTTTTATGTTGCTCCTTAAAGGCTACCTCCTTGGCACAGAAATGGAGCCAAGAATCAAGTGTTTTATTTCCATATGTCCTGAAACGGATCAATGAAATTCTCTTTTGCTGCAGCACAACAGATATGTATACATAGTACTCTGTAAACACCATACTAAACAGCAAATGTTCAGTGTATATGTACAGTGCATTCAGAAAGTATTCAGACCCCTTCACTTTTTCCATATTTTGTTACATTACAGCCCTATTTTCATAAAATTCATTAAATCCATTTTTTTTATCATCAATCTACACACAATACCCCAGAATAAAGAAGTGAAAACAGGTGTTTAGAAAATTTTGCAAAGTAATTAAAAAGAAATAACTGAAATATCACATTTACATAAGTATTCAGACCCTTTGCTATGACACTCAAAATTGAGCTAAGGTTCATCCTGTTTCCATTGATTATCCTTGAGATGCTTCTACAACTTGTTTGGAGTCCACCAGTGGTAAATTAAATTGATTGGACATGATTTGGAAATGCAGACATTTGTCTATATAAGGTTCCACAGTTGACAGTGCATGTAAGACGAAAACCATGAAGATGAAGGAATTGTCCATAGACCTCCGAGACAGGATTGTGTCGTGACACAGATCTGGGGAAGTGTATAAAACTAGTTCTGCAGCATTGCAGGTCCCGAAGAGCACAGTGGCCTCCATCATTCTTAAATGGAAGAACTTTGTAACCAATATTGAACTCTTTGGCCTGAATGCCAAGCGTCACGTCTGGAGGAAACCAGGCACTGCTCATCTCCTGGCCAATAACATACCTATGATGAAGCATGGTGGTAGCAGTGTCATGCTGTGAGGATGTTTTTCAGCGGCAAGAACTGGGAGACGAGTCAGGATCGTGGGAAAGATCAACAGAGCAAAGTACAGAGAGAGATCCTTGTTGAAAACCTGCTCCAGAGCGTTCTGGACCTCAGACTGGGGTGGAGGTTCACCTTCCAACAGGACAACGACCATTAGCACACAGCCAGGACAATGCAGGAGTGGCTTCATGACAAGTCTGTGAATCTCCTTGAGTGGCCCAGCCAGAGCCCAGACTTGAACCCGATCGAACATCCCTGGAGGGACCTGAAAATAGCTGTGAATCGACGCTCCCCATCCAACCTGACAGAGCTTGAGGGGATCTGCAGGGAAGAATGGGAGAAATTACCCAAATACAGGTGTGCCAAGCTTGTAGCATCATACCCAAGAAGACGAGGCTGTAATCGCAGCCAAAGGTGCCTCAACAAAGTACTGAGTAAAGGGTCTGAATATTTATGTAAATGTGATATTGCAGTTATTTCTTTTTTTATTACTTTGCAAAAAGTTCTAAACACCTGTTTTCACTTATTTATTATGGGTTATTGTGTGTAGATTGATGATTTAAAAAAAAATGAATTTAATCAATTTTAGAATAAGGCTGTCATAAAACAAAATGTGGAGAAAGTGAAAGGGTCGGAATACTTTCTGAATGCACTGTATATGTGTGTATATATATATATATATATATATATATATATATACACACACTCACACTTCACTCTCTCTCTCTCTCTCTCTATATATATATATATATATATATATTGAGGATAGACACAAAAAGCTGGAATAACTCAGCGGGACAGGCAGCATCTCTGGATCGAAGGAATGAGTGACATTTCGGGTGGAGACCCTTCTTCAGTCTGAAGAAGGGTCTTGACCCGAAATGTCACCCATTCCTTCGATCCAGACATGCTGCCTGTCCCACTGAGTTACTCCAGCATTTTGTGTCTACCTTCAGTTTAAACCAGCATTTGTAGTTCCTTCCTACAACATTGTGTGTATATATATCCCAAGTCTATGTAGTTCATAGATTATTTGAAGGTTTGAGTGTTGAATAGTCTGATTGTTATAGGGAAGAAGCTGTTCCTGAACATGGACCTTACAGTGAAATAAGAGTGTAGCCAGGGTGGTGTGGGTCTCTGATGATACTGGTTGGTGATGACAGATGGCATTTCAGTCTTCAGTCTGAAAAAGAGTCCCGAACTGAAATTTTGTCCGGATTGACAGTTCTCCTCCTCCCTCCGGAGACAGTTTCACAACCTCCTCTCTAACTGTTAACCCTTGCTGGCTCCTCCCCTTCCTACCTTTCCCTCCGCCCTCGGGCTCCTCCACCTCCTTTTTCCCTTTCTTCTCCCCGCCTCCCCCCACCCCCTATCAGTCCGAAAAAGGGGTTTGGCCCGAAACATTGCTTATTTCCTTTGCTCCATAGATGCTGCTGCACCCGCTGAGTTTCTCCAGCATTTTTGTGTACCCTGAAACTTTGTCTGTCCATTTCCTCCACAAAGTTCCTCCAGCGCTTTGTGTTCCAACATCTGCAGTTCTGTGTGTCTCTTTGACCATGCTCATCATCACACGCCTTGATATCTCATTGTTCTACGAAGAAATTTGGGAATACATAAATTGTTATTGGTTGAAACTTGATGAGCAACTTGTAACATGACAAACGGCATTTTTCCTTATGTTCACAGAAACCACAAGAAATGCAAAGTGTTATTAGGATTTCATCAGATTATGGAGTTTTCCTTCCCCCTATATAACATTCAACATCAGGCAATGAGACTGAGAAGTAGCTCACTTGTTGATACTGGCAGATATTTGTGAAAAAATGCTCATGGGAGAGAAGAAAAGCAAAAGAGCTGAACTAGAGTGCAGACAAGAAGGAAAGGAAGAACAGATTGAGAGGTATGAAATATAGGGTCCAAGAAAAACAGGCCTCAGGAGAGCAATAGAACGTGAATTCTGAAAAGAGAACCCGGAGGTGTTCTGAGATGGCAAGGTGGTATAAAATCCAAATAAATTAAGTGAAGGATTTTTTTTTGTGCCAAACCTTCCTGCCTGTTTGGCCATTTTTATGTTTCCTCTCTCATTCCTCCAAATGCCTTGAATGCAATTTCACACACCTTACAATAAAACTGGGCCAGATTATATTAAATCTAACCTACTGTATTCCCCACCTGCCTATATTTAGCATTTCCAGATACGGAGAGCTGAACCAAATGACCACAATGACCAAGCCCTCAATCCTCCATCAGCACCTTAAAGTCTTCCCATCAGGCTGATCAGACTCCAAGCAGAGATCAGTCCATCCTGGGGCACTGACCTCAGAATGCCACAGCATGCCGGCTATCAAAGACCTTTCAACACTGTTTAGGTCATAAGGTCACAAGACCATATGTTTAGATGTCTCTGGTAGTATCCAAATGCCTCTGATGTTCAAAGATATTTAAAAACAAATCAAAAACTAAAAGAATAATAGTTATTCAACAAGTTAAAATATTAAATTGAAGTAAAAAATGCTAAGCAATTCACAAGAATTAAAAATATTAAAATAAAGTGTAAGTACAGAGTGGGACGACACCTTCAATTATATGCCAGTCCTTCCTGACATAAAGAACCGATGGCACAATGATGAGTCCAGTAGTGGAGTGAAAGAGACTTGACCTTTGACATTTGACCTCCACCCCACCTCTGATCTATCCATTCTGCAAGTGCAAGCTGAAGCACAATGGCCATGGGGCAATGGTTCCCTCTGCAGCTTCCAGCAGCCATTCAGCTGGACTTGATCCATTATCTTTCCCTGACACACATCGCAACCGTGTAACCTTAATCTCCAGTGATGGAGAGGAACTCCAAATAACGAGAAACCATTCAAGAAACCAAGCACCAATGAGAACTGAGCTAATATAGTGCAAGGGTGATGAGCACATTCCTTGTTCAATTTGGACTAATTTCTAATCACCTTGCTCTCTGCAAAAATAAATTAAGAAGCCTGTGATGGTTTATGAGGTACCATCTGCCCATAGACGTTTGGTGAACATTAAGAATATTGATAAGATTTCTCTTGAGATATAGAATTGTACTTGTACAATTCTTTTCATATTCCTTTCAAGATATTCCAAAACTCTGCATGTCTGATTGTAGGAAGAGCAATAGGTGATTTGTGCACATCTAGCTTCCACCTTCTTCTTCTTTTGTGTGGCGTGCACAGCCTAAAGTTGTATTTGATCTTGTTCTATTTGATCTTCTGTGTGTGCACGTCGAGTTGATTGCATTAGTCGAAACAGGGTGGACCACGTGAAGGTTGCAATCTTCCACCCCTAGCTTCTACCAAATGCAGCGTTTTGATAACTGGATCATCTGCTTTTGTAATATTGAGTAAGGAATAAATATTTGTCATGAAGGCAGGAGTAACTTTCCTGGCCTTCTCTGACATGGCACCATAACGTACCTGCTAAGGTGGACAGACCTGGTATCAATGCCTTGTCAGTAAAACACCACTTCCGACTGTGCAAGACTCCCTCAGAACTCCACTGGTATATTAGCCTAAATTTTTGTGCAGCTGTCTCTAGAGTGGGACTTGAACCCACAGCATTCTGACAAAGGCAAGAATGGCACTGTCTGAGCCAAGGCTGACAATGCCTCTTCAGTCTTCAGCTTATCCCACCGGCATTACATTTCCTGGAAGCAGATAACATTTACAGCATTGGACCTAGACTGCTGCTTCAAGCTGTAAAATATCAGTCTATTTCAGTAGTATCCCAGAAGGATAAATGCAGCCAAAGGACCATATAATATTTATCAAAGCGTTGCTAAATTTATTCTCTTTAACAT
Source organism: Raja brachyura (assembly GCA_963514005.1). The sequence continues at coordinate 140,326,417 of OY740781.1, forward strand.
AATCTTACCTCTGGCTCCTCTTTCCCGGGTTGGCTGACTCATCGGGATTTTGGAAGGAGACAACTTTGGACAGAAATTCTCTATAGTTGCCTTTCCACTGATTGCCATTCTTACGTTATCCTGTGCTTCAAATAATCCTAGGATGCACTCCTGTCTCCAATACATTCAACTCACGCAATAGGGCAGGAAGAGACTGGAAATACTCAGCTGGTCAGATAGCATCCGTGGGGAGAGAGGTAAATGTTTCAGATTAATTGCCTTTCATTGTCAGTTCATAGTATTTCCAAGACCTGCAGTATTTTGCTTTTGCAATATGACAGGCAGTCATATAGGTTTGAGGCCAACACATTGACACAGCTGTGGAACTGCTGCCTCATAATACCAGAGACCCTGACCTCGGGTGCTGTCTGTGTGAAGTTTGCATGTTCTCCCTGTGACCGCGTGGATTTCTTCCTGGTTTTCTGGTTTCCTCCCACATTCGAAAGACTTGTGGATTTGTACGTCAATTGGCCTCTGTAAAATAAAATGCCCCTAATATGCTGGGAGTGGATGAGAAATTGGGATAGAATAGAACTAGTATGAACTGGTGATTGATGGTCGGCGTGGACTCGGTGGGCCGAAGGGCCAGTTTCCATGCTGTATCTCCAAAGTAAACTAACTGTTCCCTGCCTACTCTCCCTGCAAGTTATGTCACTGGGTGACCACTTGCTTGCAAGCCCAATGTGTTGGTTGACTACTCTGCTATTCACAAAATAAGGCTTTCTGGTTATCCCTGGCACTATTTATTCTGACCTGCCTGGCATCATTGCCCAGAAGGAGATGATGCAGTCAGAGTTCCTACAACTTTCTCACTGTATTAAACGTCAGCGATTTCTCACGCACAAGTGCCAATTATGCAGTGCCGGTGCAGATTTATTGCGGATGTAATTCTACCTCACATTGGGTCCTAGGTTAGTGCAACCCCACAGGATTAAAATTAGTTCATGGAATAAAATGGGATGATAGGTATTAAAAAAATCTGCCATGGTGTTAAAATAGACACTCTGTTTATGTACTCCCATGGAGCTAAAAGTGCATTAGCTTTGGTATGGTTAACAAAATAAACATGGTGATGATGCATTGTGGTTGAAGCCATTCAGAATAGAAACACCTGTTTAATATTAGTTTAGATCAATAGGAATGAAACCTGAACTTAGTTGAAAGTCCAGGCACTTGACGCTAGGCTATTTGCTATTTCCTCATGAAGTGGGCACAATGGCTGGGATTCACCTTCTAATGTTCTGCAGGGTGGAACAGCTGCTGACACATCTGGAATCGCAACCCGTTATCTCAGATCAGGATGATCTGGTTTGTCTAATTGTCACCTGAGAGGATTCCTGTAACTTAGAGGATTCCGAGGTTGTCCATTTGGGTAAACTGTTTGTGTAGGAAGGAACTGCAGATGCTGGTTTAAACCAAACTTAGACACAAAATGCTGGAGTAACTCAGCGGGACAGGGAGCATCTCTGGAGAGAAGGAATGGGTGACATTTCAGGTCAAGACACTTCTTCAGACTAGTCAGGGGAATGGGAAATTAGATATATAGACAGTGATGTAGAGAGATACAGAACAAATGAATGAAAGGTATGCAAAAAAAGTAACAATGATAAAGGAAACAGCCCATTGTTAGCTGTTTGCTCGGTGAGAACGAGAACCTGGTGTAACTTGGGTGGGGGAGGGATGGAGAGGGAGTGGGCGTGCAGGGGTTACTAACGTTAGAGAAATCAATAATCATACCACTGGGTTGTAAGCTTCCCAAGCGAAATATAAGGTGCTGTTCCTCCAATTTGCGATTAGCCTCACTCTGACAATGGAGGAGGCCTAGGACAGAAAGGTCAGTGTGGGAATGGGAAAGGGAATTAAAGTGTTTGGCAACCAGGAGATCAGGTTGGTTCACGTGCGCTGAGCGAAGGTGTTCAGAGAAACGATCGCCCAGTCTACGTTTGGGCTCGCCGACGTATAAGAGGTCACACCTTGAAAAATGGATACAGTAGATGAGGTTGGAGGAGGTGCAAGTGAACCTCTGCCTAACCTGAAAGAACTGTCAGGGTCCCTGGACAGAGTCGAGGGAGGAGGTACAGGGACAGGTGTAGCTTACATTGAGAGGAGGCAGAGTTTTTATCATCGCTTCCTGGCTGGTGTATGGGCCTGAGCCATTTTCAAGAAGTCTGGTTGTGCACTTCCTTACAATGACTTTTAAACTTTAGAGATATAGCGTGGAGACAGGCCCATCGGCCAACCGAGTCTGCACCGACCAACCGTAATCCAGCACTTTTGCCATTACCATACACAAAGAGTAATGTAGGTATGTTACAAAACTTACCTTTAGCGGCGCTGCACTTCTGCCGCTCCCCGTGTGCGCGACTTTAGCGCCTGTCAGAGGGGGGCGGGCTTAAAGTGCCGATTTTCACCAGACCGGGATAATCGATGAATGTCGGGCGATTTAATTGCGGAAGAAAAATCGCTCCGACATTTCATCCATTAAGGTATTTTTTAAATTACTCTAAGTTATTTGTTAACTAGAGTAATTTAAAAATCACCTTCAAAAGCCGTGACCGCAGACCACCGGAAGCATTTTCCGTAGGGGAGAAAAAAAGGTAAATACTTAATTTTTTTATTAAAAGTTGGTTTTTTGGGAGGCATAAATACTATTTTAATGTTGCGAAATGGGTTCCCCAAAAAATGTATGAACCCCCAGTATTTTCCCCCCCTACTTCACCGCTAACCGCAACGTTCCAATCCACCGCATTCCGCTAAAACCCACTCGCTAGTTGATTTAAATGGCCATTTATTTACAGGCAGTAAACACTAAATTCCTTCCATTTGGCCCAGAAATTCATGAAAATGAGATTTAAAAAATATGTTATATTGTGGATTATTGTGTGAATGTTATTTGGACACTTAGGCAATTAAAAAAAAGTTTATCTTTTCTTAAGAAATTGATAGATGTTTAGATCTACTCATTGAATTTTGTAATTAGCTACAATTAGATAACTAACTAATTATATACTTTAATTTCAGGTAATCCAAGTAAGATTGTTTAATATTTGTTTCAGAATGCTTCAATCTATAATGACTGAAAATTTCATTGAGTTCTCTTAATTTTTAATAAAGTTATGGGCTTTTAATTTTTCCAGATCACAGCTTTTGAGTTAAGTCAATTGAAAGGCAATGGGAAGCAAGATACTCATTTCCGAGCATGAAAATGGCCATAACTTTCTTAATACTGAAGATATGAAAGTAAATTAGGTGTCAAATTAAACTTCTTGTTATGCTTTACCTGATGGGATAAATTGCAGACTTGATTTTTAAAATCTCAAAATTTTGTAACATTGCTAAGTAATGTATCGTAGCTAATTCATCATCACAATGCTGTTGGGTTGTGGGAGGAAACGAGGCAGCTGAAATTCAGAAACCCATATATTGTCACGGTAAGAACGTGCAAACTGCATATAGGCAGCACCTGCAATGGGATTGAACCAGCCTATTGGAGCCATGAAGGATAAGTATTAACCATGTGCTACTATGCTACCCATATAAAAATGCAATTATTCACAATGCATCATGCAGTTTGAGACTTTTAACTCAATTTATTTAAAGTCAGGAAATAAAAAGCTGATTGTGGTAACTGCGATCTTGAAGCCAATGGAGTTTTGAGCAGATCGCCCCATCCTTTCCCTCTTAAACTCACACTAGAAAATTCTAGCCATTGCACTTGTTCAGTCATTTGTGAACAACTGTGTGAAGGTATGCATTGCGGAGGTGTGAAACCATTGCTACATTGTGGAATTCTGTGGTTCTCAATTTCAAATCAGTTCCTCAACGCAGGCACTGAAGGAAGATACGTTGGAGTGGATGCAATACAGATTCACCAAAGTCTCTCTGAACTTAAGGGGGACCTCATTGAAACTTACAGAATAATGAAAGGCATTTAGTGAATGTGGAAAGGATGTTTCCACTGGTGGGAGAGTGTAGGATCAGAGATCATAGCCTCAGAATTAAAGGGTGCTCTTTAAGAAAGGAGGTGAGGAGGAACTTTTTTAGTCAGAGGGTAGTTAATCTGTGGAACAGAGGGTTGTGGAGGCAGTCAGTGGGCATTTTTAAGGCAGAGATAGACAAATTCTTGATTAGAGTGTGTGTTGAGGGTTATGGGAAGAAATTGGATTAGGAGGCAGAGATTGGACATGATTGAATGGCTGAGTAGACTCGAAAGGCTGAATTGCCTAATTCTACTCCGATAGCTTGTGGTTAAATTACAATACCAGATAGCGTAGAATAGGCATGAATCTTCTTTGTATAGAAGATTAATGAGAGGTTTGAACTGAGATATGTGAGGTGATTAAAGGATAGATAAACTATTTCTCCCAATGGAACAATTGAGATGCACAACCATAAAATTAGAGTTAAGCTATTCAGGGTGATGTACCTGATACATCTTCACACGGAGTTTGTGAAATCTGGAAGTTTTTACCCCAAAATACTGTTGAGGCTGGAACAAATGAAAATGACAACATGAAGATGAATGAGTATTGATTGGGCAAGGGTATTAGGTTTAGAGAACCACGGCAAGTAGGAGATAAGGCCCATTTCTGAGAGAATGATGGAGCAGACTTAACAGATTGACTGGATTAATCCTTTTCCTACTTCTGCCCACTTACTGATCCAGAGCCTCTTAATAGAATTAAAACACAATTAAATTACTTCCTGATAAACACGCACAAACTTCCATTGGGCTATTGGACCGTTGTGCAATATTGTTGGCTGTATGAAGTGGGCATCGCAGCAAAGTCATGATCAGCAGTTACAGGTCATTGAGCCATAAATGGAACTGTGATTTGAAATTGCATTGAATTGCAATTGTATTTTAAGTAGAGGCTTGTGTTCAGGGATTGTTGCTGCTCCGATTTTTTGAAGGCTTGGCTCTTTATCATTTTGATGTCTCACCTATAATTGACAACATAGATATCCAGGCACAGGGAGATGCAGCATGAAATCAGGCTCTTTTGCCCACCCAGCCTGCTCCGAACATCAAGGACCTATCCACTCTTACATTAACCCAACCCTTATTTATCCATTTATTTATTTAATTAATTCTTTATTTTGAACAGAATGAAAAATAAAAAGCAAGTATGAAACAGCATACAAAAAAAACAAGAATATTTGTAAAGTCTCATAAACAATATTTAAAAATAAATGAATCGTATCGTATAAATGAAACCCAACCCTAATCTATTTTATTGATCCCGCCCCCTCCCTTTCCCCCCCAAACCATCAAGTCCCCCTTCCCCCTCCAGATTCTCCCATTCATTTGCACACTGGAGACAATTTACAGTGGTTACAATGTCCTTGGTAGATCACAATATATTTGTGTTATTTGAAAGAACAAGGAATGAATGTCACTCTGATGCGATTGTACATGATATGCATTACCTTCACCTACAACTATCAAGGTAACCAGATCAACAATTGTACGCTAGTCTGAACAAGGGTCTCGACCCGAAACGTCACCTATTCCTTCTCTCCAGAGATGCTGCCCGTCCCACTGAGTTAGTCTAGCATTTTGTGTCTATCTCCCTGTGATTATGGGGATTTTCTCCGGGTGCTCCAGTTTCCCTTGCAGTCCCGGGAAGAATGTACAACACTACCGCTGTGCCACTATTCATCCCTCAAGTTCTTGATTTCTTGACTCGGATGCTGTCTGTACTAGAGGCTAAACAGGTAAGGTGGATGATCTCAGGGCATGGATTGGCTTGAGGGTCTGGAATATTATAGCCATAACAGAAACTTGGCCGAGAGAAGGGCTGGATTGGCAGCTCAAAATACCAGTGTATAGATGCTACAGATGTGACAGAGATGCAGGCAGGCTTTTTGATTGTAGTGGACATACCTGAAGTGTTAAGAGAGGATTTTCTTGGGGATTCATCCAGTGAGGCTATATGGGTAGAACTTAGAAAGAGGCAGGGAATTACCACTTTGATTGGACTGTACTGAGTCCCCCAATAGTTAGTGTGAATTAGAGAAGCAGATGTGTCGGGAGATTGTAGGACTATAAAAGGGAGATTGAACCAGCCTACCACAACTGGAGAGCAGTCCTGAACTACTATCTACCTCATTGGTGACCCTCGGACTTTCTTTGATCAGACTTTACTGGCTTTATCTTGCACTGAACGTTATTACGTATCTGTACACTGTGAAGGGATTGATTGTAATCATGTATTGTCTTTACGCTGACTGGTTAGCATGCACCAAAAGCTTTTCAATGTACACATGACAATAACCTAAACTGAACTGAGATTAAAGATAGCTGTAAAAATAATAGGATAGTATGAGTGTTGTACACAATTAATTGCTGCATATCCATGTCTGCATTTCACCCAGAGAGTTGTGAATCTGTGGAATTCTCTGCCACAGAGTGCAGTGGAGGCCAAATCACTGGATGTATTCAAGAGAGAGTTAGATAGAGCTCTTAGGGAAACGGAATCAAGGGATATGGGGAGAAAGCAGGAACGGGGTACTGATTTTGGATGATCAACCATGATCATGTTGAATGGCGGTGCTGGCTCGAAGGGCCGAATGGCCTATTTGTGCCCCCATTTTCTATGTTTCTATCCTAAATTGCCTGTAATTAGAGTATAATAAACAGTTAGTAAGATGTGCAGTGATTTGGAATATCCCACAAAATATTAATGTGGGGACAAGAAACTATAGATGTTGGAATCTTGAGCAAAATAGACTATTGGAGAAACTCAGTGGGGCAGGCAGTATATGTGTAGAGAATGGACAGAAGACATTATGTGTTGAGACCATTCATCAAAGATTAATGTATCTTTTGCTGGTTAACATTTATCATTGCTCAACTCTTCCAAGAAGTAATCATACAAGTCATTGAAAAACTAAAAGTTTGCAGGTGTTGGAAATCGGTAATAAAAACATAAAATACTCTGGATGTTTAGCAGCTTAGGTAGCATCTACTGGTTCATTTAATCCATTGTTGTTTATAGAGTCTTGCAATAGATTAGCCGCAATCAATGTTTGCGAGGTAATGGTGACTGCAGTTCAAAGAGCGCTTCTTAATCATCAAAAGCTGAGAGTTGTTTTGGAAAAATCCAGCTATAGTAATGGAAGTTTTTTGTTTCTTTCAATCCAATGATAAATTGTGTTGGCAAGAATCTGGAACAAAACATCCGAAAGTAAATAAACTGCCAAAGAAAACAAATGATGAGAAATGCAGCTCTGGTGAACTGAAAGTTAAGCTCCATTTTTCTATAAGTATGAAATAAAAGTATCCCAGACCTCATTGCCAATTTACATGGGCAATCAGAAACACACTGCGCTCCAGTAAACTGGATTTGGAAGCTGTGTGCTGTATCCACTTCATCTCATGGATATGTCCAGGCAAAGTGAAAGAAAGCTCATTCATTCCTTCCACCAGACCAAATCGCTGTGAGAGGTCATGTGCAAAGGTCAAACCAGATAACTTGTCCCATGTCATAAATGGCCATTGCAACCAACAGCTATGATCTAAAAGCAGAATGCTAGAAGTCTAATGTGATAGGGAAAAAGGACCAAAATGGTCAGCACTTCAGGTTACATCAGCAGCACAGATTTTTGTGACCTTTCAACAGAATGGTATGGAGTGAATTGGGAAATGTGAGAGGGGAAAGATTAAATAGGAACCTGGTTGTCAACTTTCTCTACACAAATATTGGTGGGTATACAGAACGAGCTGCCAGAGAAGGTAGTTGAGGCAGATGCAATAACATTTAAAATACATTTGGACAAGTACATCAACAGGAAAGGGATTTTGGGCAAATGTGGGCAAATGGGACTTACATAGAGGGAGAACTTTTTTCCACAGAGAGACTGGTGTGTATTGGATATAATGATAGTATCTGCCTCGACTACCTCCTCTGACAGCTCATTTTAGTTTAGTTTAAAATGAGCTGTTAGAGGATGTAGTTGAGGCAGGTACTATAACAATATGTTAAAACACATTTCGACAGGTACATGAATAGGAAAGATTTAGAGGGATACATATCAAACGTGGGCATCTTAATCGGCATAAGCAGGTTATTATGCCTGAACATTCGCTCCCTCTGTGTAAGGGATAAACGGTGAAAGGGGAGATATATGGATTGATATTACCAGGAGAATTAGGACACGGACTTCCCTCGATGCGGTGCAGAGGCTGTTGCTAGTAGGATGGGCCTGATCTAATTTGCCTCCGAGTTGTGCTTGCTTCCCATGTCGTGGAACGGCTCCATGCTGAATACTAAAAGCATTGCAATCTAACAACACGTGCAAGTGTCCAAGGCTTGCGCGGCACTGCTGCCGGGGAGGGCGAGGGTAATTGAGGTGCAGACGGTTAGGCAGCAAGCCAGGTACAGGAAGTGGACTGTTGCTGATTTGATGAATGAGAGTCGCCTAGATTCAGGGAGTGGGGTTACTTTTCCGGTGCGGTGCTGCTCAGGTACAGTCTGCGGACTGACTGCATGTGCGTGGGATTGAGCTGCTTCTTCAGCTGGATGCACGGTGCAGGGGATCTGTCTGTCCCAGGCTGTGTGTGTGTGTGTGCGTGGACGAGGCAGCTGCGGTGGATGTGCAAGAATTACTTTTCTCTCTGTTTGACGGGAGCTCCACTTAAAAGTTGGGCAGAGTAACCAGCCTTCCGGACCTGCCGCGCAGGCAGCTCGTTCGCCTTGGACATGAACAGGTAACCCTGGACTCTAAAAGTGATAGAGTGGACTCCTTTGAAAGCAGCTGGTTTATTTAGCAGCGAACGCGTTTAACGAGAACTGCGGTGTGCTTTTTATTTCGATAAGTGAAATATTTATCTTTTATTCTGAACAAACTGTTTTCCTCCCTTATCGTATTGCAAAGTTAATTTGGTGCAACGCGTGGTGTGTACATATGTCTGTGTGTCGCAAGCACATTCTTGCACTTGGGGATGCCATCTACTGGCCGCTCGATTTAAGTGAAGCAAAGCGACACTTGTTACTGATCTTCATTCATTCCGGGTTGAATGTGTGAGGTCCTAAATCCAATTCAGGTTTAGCATTGAGAGACACTGATACGTTGTGTAATTTAAGATTCTTTCAAAAATATATATTTTATAATAGTCATAGAAAACGTGTTTTCATCGTGAAAACAGGCCCTTCGGCCCAACTTGCCCACACCGGCCAACATGTCCCAGCGACACATGTCCCACCCGCCTGCGCTTGGTCCAAATCCCTCCAACCTGTCCTATCCATGTACCTGCTTAACTGTTTCTTGAATGTTGGAATAGTCTTTGCCTCAACTACTTCATCTGTTTAATTAGCGACTGACAATATTAGCGACTGACACGAGGGAATGGCACACAGTGTTGCAGGGCAAGATAAATGTTGTATCCTGAAGCTGAACTCTACACTCCTATTTGGTGTTTCTGAATAAGGACAATTAACTAAAACTTATATTTGCATAGCATTCTTTTAAGGTGGTAAAATAACACTCCTTAAGTTGCTCTTCTTCTTATGAGTGCACACACAAGGTTAGAAGTTGTTCAGCCAGAGTTGAGCACACTTTACGGCATCTGCATACAATAGTGTCTGTCTTGTGCGTGGTGGTGGAAAGATTGGTGAAAACAGGACTGTGACTTGAATGCTCTTTCCTTGATTCCCCCTTAAGTTGTTTGAGGGAATGTTATCAAACAAGAGATTGATGTCCAGCTGTAGTAATTTAAAACAAATATATCGACAACCTATGTTATTAAACACAAAGTGTTTCTGGACGGGGTCCTTCTTCAGACTGATTTGAATTATGAAATGCCTGGATAGAGTGGAAGTGGATTGTGGAAAGGATGTTTCTTTTCCACTAGTGGGAATGTCTTGGACCGGAGGGCACAGCCTCGGAATAAAAGGACGTATCTTTAGAAAGGAGATGAGGAGGGTTTCTCTAGCCAGAGGGTGGTGATTCTGTGGAATTCATTGCCACAGACAGCTGGATGCCAAGTTTTTGGGTATTTTTAAAAGCAGAGATTGAGTGGGCTTTTTTTAGGTACGGGTGTCAAAGGTTATGGAGAAGTGGCAGGAGAATGTTTTTGAAAGGGAAAGACAGATCAGTTATGGTGGAGTAGACTTGATGGGCTGAGAGTGATGTGTTGGATGTGGAGGCTGGTGGGGAATTTGAGTGCTGGGTGGAAGACGGTCAATGGATTAAGTCAAAGGGACCAGTGACAAAGGAAGTGGGATAGGGCGGTGAGAGACTTGGGCAGGAAGTTACAAAACTTAGGGGTTCGTCAACTGAAAATCTGCCTGATGAAATGGAGTGATTTTAAATTTGATGCCAGAAATAGAAAAAAAGTATACCAAAGGATTGTACATATGGAGATGTCTACAGGAATAGGGACACAGTACTGCAGTTATGGATAACCTTGGATTTACATGGATAAGAATAGGTAGACTGGCCAGCAGTGTGTAATAGAAAAGTATAGCTGTAATATTGATGTCTCTAACTTCAAGTAACCCGTGCATCCCCTCTCTCTCCTTCCCTCCCCCACCCTAGTTGTCATACTAGTTTCACTGTCGTTCTGCTGAGTTTCTCTGTCTGTAACACACGTTATTGCCTTCCCCGCATCCAACAATGGACTTATTGTATATCTTTCATTCATTTGTTCCACAGTACGTACCTTCTATATCTCTCTTTTCCCTCTCTACTGACTCTCAGTGTGAGGAAGGGTCTCGACCCAAAACATCATCTATTCCTTTTCTCCAGAGATGCTGCCTGACCCGCTGAGTTACTGTACTCTAGGTTTTTGTCTATCTTCGGTGTAAATCAGTATCTGCAGTTCCTTCCTACACTAGCTGTAATAAAGTCATCTCAAGGACTTCAGCAGAAGCAGGGAGATGAGCTATGTAAGCCATCAGTGGGTGATACAGAAGAGGAAATAAGCAGTCCTGAGAATAACACAGATATGAGGGCCAAAATGAAGATAAACACAAAAATAAGTACATAAGTACGTTTCTTGGCCAAGTATTCACATACAAGGAATTTGCCTTGGTGCTCCGCCGACAAATAACAACATGACATACAGTGACAGTTACGAATGACTGAGAAAACAATAAACATTAATAATAATAAAACATTAATGATAAAACACCATTGATCAAGCATGTGAACCAACAAAATACCAGATCAAAGGGAGGCTACAGATTTTTGGCTGTTGAGTAGAGCAACTACTCGTGGATAAAAACAGCAGGACAGGCAGCATCTCTGGAGAGAAGGAATGGGCGACGTTTCGGGTCGATGCTTCTATCTGAAGAAGGATGTCAACCTGAAACATCACCCATTCCTTTACTGACTTCATCCATTTCACCACCAACTTCCATCCGGCACTCAAATACACTTGGACCATTTCCGACACTTCCCTACCATTCCTTGACCTCACCATCTCTATTGCAGGTGATACACTCCTGACCGACATCCACTGCAAACCAACTGACTCCCACAGCTACCTGGACTACTCTTCCTGAACGACTCCATCCTCTATTCCCAATTCCTCCGTCTACGTCGCATCTGCTCCCAGAATGAGGTGTTCCACACCAGGTCATCACAAATGTCCTCATTCTTCAGAGAACGGGGATTCTCCTCCCCCACTATAGATGAGGCTCGCACCAGGGTCTCCTCCATACCCTGCAACACTGCCCTCTCTCCCCATTCCCCCACTCGCAACAAGGGCTGAGTCCCCCTGGTTCTCACCTTTCACCCCACCAGCCGACACATACAACACATAGTCCTCTGCCAGTTTCACCACCTCCAACGTGACCCCACCACTCGCCACATCTTCCCATCTCCCCCCCTGTCTGCCTTCTGGAAAGACCGCTCCCTCCGCAACTCCCTTGTCAATTCTTCCCTTCCCTCCCGCTCCACCCCTTCCCCGGGCACTTTCCCTTGCAACCGCAAGAGATGCTACACTTGTCCCTTTACCTCCCCCCTCCACTCCTTTCAGGGACCCAAGCAGTCCTTCCAGGTCCGACAGAGATTCACCGGCACCTCCTCCAACCTCATCCACTGCATCCGCTGCTCTAGATGCCAGCTGATCCATATCGGTGAGACGAAGCGGCGGCTTGGCGATCGTTTCGCCAAACACCTCCGCTCGGTCCGCAATAACCAACCCGACGTCCCGGTGGCTCAGCACTTCAACTCCCCCCCTCATTCTGTATCCGACCTCTCTGTCCTGGGCCTCCTCCATGGCCAGAGTAAAACAACACTGCAAATTGGAGGAACAGCACCTCGTATTGCGCTTGGGGAGTCTGCATCCTCTGGGCTTGAACATTGAATGTTCTCAATTCTGTTAACCCTTGCTGTCTCCTCCCCTTCCCACTTCTCCCCAGCCCTCAGGCTCCTCCTCCTTTTTCCTTTCTTCTCCCCACCCCCCCCCCACCCCCACCTCCCATCAGTCTGAAGATGGGTTTTGGCCCGAAACGTTGCCTATCTCCTTCGCTCCTTAGATGCTGCTGCACCCGCTGAGTTTCACCAGCCTTTTGTGTACCCTCCAGAGATGCTGCCTGTCTCGCCGAGTTACTCTAGCATTTTGTGTCTATCTTTGGTGTAAACCACCACCTGCAGTTCCTTCCTACACATAAAGGCCAAAACTGATCAGCCACTGATTACAATATGTAGTCTAATTTACAACAATTAATTTACAATAGATCCCTTATATTGAATTACATATTTTCCTGCTCCCTGCTAAAACTGCATGCCCTGTATCAGGAGCGGAAGTTCCATTTACAAACAAATGATTTTCTGTCATGACCAATGTGAGTTTTTAAGCAATATTAAACCATTGATATATAGTGTTTAAGAAGACAAAACTTGCATCCATACAGTATAATTCCCTTTTTTACTTGCCCCAAGGGAGTTTGCAGCTAATTAAATGTAGTTTGAGTGTAGTCACTGTTGTAATGCAAGGAAATGGTAAATGAACTCCACATTTTCATAGACCTGTAAGAATGGTCTACAATCATGGCTACTCCCAGGTCACCACCGTGTAGCTTAGCATTGAGAAACAGTCCCAATTAACATCTTCGGCTTTCACAATTGGTTCTGAATGTTTACTATTTCCAAGTTCAATTTAATATAAGCGCACATGTGAATGCTTGGTATTAGGTGTTCATCAAGAATGTCCTTTGAACAATTCTTCATTAAAAATGTTAATTTGCTTTGGAGAGTTTTATTGAGGGATGGGTAAATTGGACCCAGAAACAGGGGAGGGAAATGCATGGAATGCTGTGTTTTTTTAAAAACATCCATCGGCTTGCTATTGGTCAATGGGGCAGAGTAACATACTGTGAATTTTATTGCTCGGCGACTTGCTGTGGTCATATTACCAGAAATCTCTTGAAGTTTTTTTGTTTGAGTGAAGGTATAGTGCTGTAAAGTGCAGGACAGGCAGCAAGTTTCATTAATTTAAATAAATAGGTGGAAGAATAAAGATTGGTGTGCGGAGAATTTACAGCCAAAACGTACCAAGTGAGAAGAATGTTTTCAAATTTAGACTTGTCAAAGTAAATATTGTTTTGCATTCTTGATCAGTCATCAGTAAAGCAGGGAGAAATATTTGAAGAGAGGTTTGTGTGTGTGTGTACATTCGTGGTAAGAAATTATATTCTGAAAGATTCCTATGTCAAGCCTCTGTGTAATGAGCCTACATATCATTTGACGGCAGATTGGGAGGTGTTTTGGTAGGTAACAGTGTTTCAGACAGACTGAATGCATTGCTAAAACTCTCTTCCTGGAGCTTTTCTGCTTCTGTAATAATACAGTATAATAAGACTTGAATTATCGAAATAATTTTTAAATTACCTCATATTAACGTAAATGATGTAAAAGGTAATTGTTCAATTTAGAATAAGATCTAAGTACGATTGTTCACATTCTACTTCAAGCACTTGTCATGTTAGCTTTTAGGAATAAAGTCTGCAGACAATCATTCAAATCTGCTCAGAATATTTCCTTGCGTACGTATTTGAGGAACGACATTATTATTTCTGATAATGTGTTATTGTGATGATGTGCCATATTATTTGGCATGTTATACAGATTGATTAATAAGTAACTTGTTTTGAATTGATATAGAAATAAGGATGACTATTTTACAAAATGCTACTAAAGCTCAGAATTGTACATTCATCTTTGGTTGAAAGAAAATGTTGCTTAAGCATCAAGGATAGTGCATCTAAATAACATGAGATTGACAGATGTTGGTGAGGCTGCATTTGCTGTAGTCTGTTCAGTTTTGGTCACTTTGCTATATGAAGGACGTTATTAAGCTGGAAAGAGTGTAGAGAAGATTTACGAGGATGGTGCCAGGTCTCAATGGACTGAGCATATAGGGAGAGGTTTTGCAGATGATGACGTTATTCCTTGGAGTGCAGGAGGTTGATGTGTGATATCTCAGAGGTGTATAATATCATGATATAAATGAATAGGGTGAATACAGTCTTTTACCTAGGATAGTCAAAAACAAGAGGACATATTTTAAGGTGAGAGGGACAAGATTTAATAGAAACCTGAGGAGCAACTTTTTCACTCAGAAGGTGGCAGGTGTATGGAACAAGGCCAAATGAGATTAGCTTCGATGGGGCACCTTGGTTGACATGTGCTCCTTGGGTCTAAGGGCCTGTTTCTGTGCTGTATGACTGTACCTCAATAGCCACCAACATTTGGAGGTTTGACTATAGTTTGCAATTGATAGAAATACAGAACACTTTTACAACTACAGTCCCCTTCCTTTTTATCACAATTTTCCACTTGTGCAGCTTTCACTTGGAGGGATAAATCAGCCAAGAGCTCATTAAAGCAGTGGCAAAACTGAAATGGACTATTCAGCATAACCTGTCTCATTACTAGAACATTTCAAACTTACCCCACTGACCCTTCTCTCTTTATCTTTCTGTTTTGAATATTTATAACATTTTACGTTTATAGTGCAAGATTCTCAACCACTCTTGTGGTAAAGTGATATTTGCATAAGTAACTCTCGGCATAGAGAGATTTCACTTGACCTTTCTCCCCCCCTCACAGTGGCAATTTTACAATGTTGACCCCGTGTCTCAGACTCCCCATTGTAAAGAACCTTGAATAAAAGCTGGTTGAATCTCAGTCAGAGTGTCTAGTGATTTCAATATTTAAGGGGAAATTAATCCTCCTATGACGACTTAAACCATCAGCAGGGAATCTGGTGGAGGGTTATGGATGACACTAAACTTTAGATTATAAAAAAAGTGAAATGCACAACCTAGCACTTGCTATGGATGGGGAACAATAAGCCTATTTCAAAAGGATAAAGATCTTTGTTTGAGGAAATATAGTTTGATTTCACAAATTATTAGACTAAGGAATCTCCTTCAGTCAAAGTGCACTGATGACAACTGTGTGGGAAGGGTGCATTAAATAGTAAAGGACAGCATTATTAAAGCAACCATCATGGGGTCATACAGCACGGAAGTAGGCCCTTCGGCCCAACTTGTTCGTGCCAACCCAAGATCCCATCTAAGCTGGTTCGTCCTCTGGCAGCTCGTTCCATATACTCACCGCATTAGGAGTGGAAAATGTTCCCCCTCGGGTTCCTAACAGGGCTGCCAACTCTCACGCATTGAGCGTGAGACTAACGCATTTGAGAAAATTCTCACGTACTCGCGCTGATGACAGAAGTTCTCGTGCTCAAAATTTTTAAAAAAAAATATATGAATAAATAAAAAGTCAAACTCCTCCACGCTCACCAATGAGAATAGTTTTTTGTCGGCGGGTTCCCCGTAAAGAACGAGCAATTTAATAGGCTTAAGCCCATCGCACGCTATTTAAAATGGCAATGTAGACAGCAATGCTGGAGAAACTCAGCGGGTGAGGCAGCATCTATGTCTGAGTTTGACCCTTCTTCAGACTCAAGCATTTCTCCAGTATTTTTGTCTACCGCTCTATAGATGCTGCCTCACCCGCATTCACATTCCCGTGCAGATGGTGTGAGAAGTGAGGGACGGCGGTGGTCTCAGCACCCCGACACTTCCTCCCCCCCCCCCCCAAGGCACTACTCACACCTCCCACCCTCACCTGCGGCAGCTCTGTGGCCGTTGGCCGCTCTGTCCACACCGCATGGAGTTGCCAGGAACGAACCAGGTGAGTGGGGGAGTCGGTGCCACCTCCGGAGCCGCGGGGATGAACCTTGGGCTATAGCTCCGCTCCGATGCCCGACCCCCGGGTTTCTGTCCCTCACCTCCCCCGAACCCCCGGGTCACTGACCCTCGCCTTCCTCGGACCCCATCTGGACACAGAGCACCTGGGCCGGCCCGCATTCTCGGGGAGGGGGGGGAGAGAGGGAAATGCTCCCTGGACATCGCCAAGTCTCCGCTCACTCCGGGTGTTGTCGCCGCTTCACTGACACACACTCTCACGCACAACCTAACACATACCCTTATACACACACAAGGTTTAAAGGGATATTGGCCAAATGCGGATAAATGGGACTAGTTTAGATGGGGCATCTTGATGTGCATGGACAAGTTGGGATGAAGGGCCTGTTTCCATGCTGTAAGACTATGATACACTGTAGAAAGAGTGCAATTGCTCTGGAGAGGATCCAGGGGCGATTTATGAACATATTGGCGGGGCTGGAATTTTTTTTCACTTTGAAGAAAGATTTGATAACGGGGATTGTATTCTCTGTAGCAACGGAGGTGAAGAAAATACTGAGTTGAGGTGAATAATATTATGAGAATAGGACCTGTTTCACCTAATAAAGAGTGTAAGAAGGAACTGCAGATGGTGGTTTAAACTGAAGATAGACACTAAAAGCTGGAATAACTCAGCAGGACATGCGGCATCTCTAGAGAGAAAGATTAGGTGATGTCTCAGGTCGAGACCTTCAGACTGAAGTGGTTGAAAACCAGTCATAAAACACAATGACTGGAGATGTGTGTTATCCAACTAAGGGCAGAAATTATAATCATGTGTTCATCTTTAATGACGTGACACCATAATAAATATATTACAGAAAAACTAATTTAATGGGGTGGCACGATGGCGCAGCACCATAGACCCAAATTTGATCCTGACTACAGGTGCTGTCTGTACAGTATTTGTACATTCTCCTTATGACCACATGGTTTTCTCTGGATATTCCGGTTTCTCCCACATCCGAAAGAAGTGCAGGCTTGTAGGTTAATTCACTTCTGTAAATTGTCCGTGGCGTGCAGGATATAACTGGTGTAAGGTAGATTGCTGGTCGGTGTGGACTTGGTGGGCCGAAGGGCCTGTTTCCATATATATGTTTTACATATATATCTTAATTTCATATACGGTTGTATATGTGGCATTATTTTCGTCTTGTTTCTATAGTCAAAGGGTAAGGTTGATTGATTTATTTGTGCAGAACAGTGATGGAAGTCCAACTCCTCTTGCCTTGTTTCTAGGTTTTTGTTTCTCTATATATATATGCATAACAGCATGAATTATAATCTGATTTCCATACATGAATATACCAAGGTCATTCATGTGCTGCACCTGTTGATCAGAGCCTGGCTCTACTGTGGAATGTAGTTAGGAATGTAATTTAGCCTAACCTTATTCATACCTAATCCAATTTGAAGCATAAATGTTGCATTCAAGTGTACGTTAAAAGACTCGCAACAGTATGCACCAGATTGCACAATTTCAAGCTGAAAAATGCAAAATCTCCCTCCCAAAAACACCCCCCTCCCCCCACCCCACCCCCCCGCTCGGTCGCTACGCCCCCTCGCAATTTCTCACTCTCAACTTTCACCCAATGTTGGCAGCCCTGCTATTAAATCATGTCCCTGTGCCTTAAACATATGCCCTTTGGTTGTTGATTTCATTTCGGAGTCACGTGAGTGACTTCGTGAAGAGCCCGCCGGCACGCATGCGCGACATATCGTCGCAACGTATTGCTGCCGACAGCTGGCGGTGGGGTGCGCTCCCCGCCAGCCCTTCATAAGGGACCGCTTAGGTAAGTGAAACTAACCTTACGTTGGTTGGCCCTTGCTGTCTGTTTGTCTTTCAGTAAGGGCATGGATTGGAGTTTCGTCAGTATGTCTGGTCGAAGTCGTCGACCGACCGGCCCGGCGCCCTCATCATCGTTTACACCTGGGGCCGGGAGAAAGGCGGGGAGACCGATGCCTCCTGCTTCCGCAGGTCGGGACCCGCTGACTCGCCACAGCTCCGAGGAGGAGTTCGTGGAGGACGACAACGGGGTGCCACCCGAACAGGTGGACCCTGCCACATTCAGGTCGCCAGCGGCGACCACGGGGAAGGGGTCTCGTGCGGCTGCATGGCCCCCCTCCGCTAGCCCTTCGAAGAAGGGCAGGGGAGGAGGCCGTAAGCCTAACCCGGTACGGGCTAAGGCTTCACCTGCCGCCGAGTTGCGGTCTGGTGCAACGGCGGGACCTGGGTCTGTGAGGTCTGCTACCCAACTCCCAAACCCCGCCGCCGGGACGGGGGGCTTGGGTACGGTCCCGCCTCGGTCGCCGAGTCCCCCATGGATGGGAGGACGAGACCATGCGTCGGCATCGTCCACGATGTGGACAGCCGGCAAGCCCGCGCGGGCGTCGGGTCTCCATGCTTCTGCTGGAGCCGACCCCCAGCCGTCAGGGCCCTTTGTGGCAACGGCTTCCGCTCCCGCCAAACGGAGGCGGTTGAACACCTCTCCCGCGCGGGAATCGCGCGGTTTCGCTTCGGCGGCCGGCAGCGACAACTACCGGCACCGAGATCACCTCGACGAGGTGCGGGCCGATGACAGGAGCCCCGGCAATTTTTCTGAGCCGGAGGACTCCGACCACTCGAGTGTTCAGGGTGGTGGGTGTATTGACCATATGGAGCGGCTGCTGGAGCTTCTGCTGCATAATCAACAGCAGCAAGCGTCAACCAACATCGACAGGCACAGGGCCGTCTCACCAGCCTCCATCGTCAGTGAACTACCGGAGGAAGAAGGATTTGTTGACCCTACACTAGCTCTATCGGAGCCACCGACAGAAGATCTACTGGATGTAGCGGCAAAATTCGCTGCCCCGGTCACAACTGGGCTTCCGCTTCACCCCAAGCTGGCGGCCACGGTGGGACTCATTCCTTACGAACCACCAGCTCCAGGAGGAAGTCCTCTCGCAGGCTATTCATCGCCACAAACCTCCCTCCAACTGCAATGCCCTTAATGTGCCTGTGGTCAATACGCCCATATGGGGCAACATCGGCGTGGCAATCCGCCATCAGGAGCTGAAGCTCCAGCGGATTTTAAAACTCCTCACGGCCGGTATTACCGCCTTTGCGCGGTCGGTCGATGGTGGTGATCTCTCATTGGACCAGGAGGATGCTTTGGCACTTTTGTGTGCCACTCAACACGAAATCAATGCCTTCCGAAAAACAATTCCGTCCATCCATCAACCCTAAGTTTGCTGGGTTGTGTAAACCGCCACCGCCGCCCCGACAACTCTTCGGAGAGGACCTTCCGAAGAGAGTCAAAGAGCTTGACGAGGTAGCCAAGACGGTGGGACTCATGCGGTCTCAGATCGCCCCCAGACCGTCGGTGCCAAAAGCTCGACCGCGAGGCTCGGCCGCTTCAGCAGCCAGACCATATGCTGCGACACCACACCGATATCAACAGGGCCAGCAGCAGCGGTCTTTTTTGGGGTCAGGTCCACAACGACCCCAGTGGAAAATGAAGCCACCCCACCATCAACCCAACCCAGCACCTCCGCGGCCAACCAAACATGTCAAGGACCGCCGGTGACCATGGAGGTAAGGCGGTCTGGTTTTCTTTTTCCTGTTCCTTTAACATCACATGTTGGAGGGCGACTCCGGTTCTTTTCTGAGGCATGGGAGACTGTTACTTCAGATGAGTTTATTTTGCGGAATATTCGGGGTCATACTATTGAATTTATTCACGGGGACATTCCTCCATCCCAGCATATGCCTAAACGGAAGTTTACGCTGTCTGCCGTTGAACAGGCAGCAGGCACAGCTGAAATTTTTCGTTTGGAACAAAAAGGCGTGATAGAGAAAACTATGCACGAACCTATTGAATTTGTCTCCAATATCTTTACTAGACCAAAAAAGGATGGAGGTTGTCGAGTGATTATTGACTTGACCCAGCTGAATACTTTGGTAACATACACCCATTTTAAAATGGACACTTTTGAGACAGCCAAATCACTGATTTCGCATGGTTGCTTTATGGCATGTATTGATTTAAAAGATGCATACTATTCAGTATCCATTCGGAAACATCACCGGAAGTTTCTGAAATTTGTTTGGATGGATCAGCTCTGGCAATACAGGGCTTTGCCAAATGGGCTTACAACCGCCCCTAGGCTGTTTACTAAATTGCTCAAGCCTATTATGGCCCAATTAAGAAAACAACAACATATTGTAATGGCCTATTTGGATGATATCCTGATTATTGGCAAAACCCTGGAGGCAGCTGAGAGGGCAGTTTCGGCCACTGTCACGATATTTCAGCGGCTGGGGTTTATTGTCCATCCAGACAAGTCCAAGTTCTACCCGTCCCAGGTTATGGATTATCTGGGCTTCACGGTGGATTCCAATCGGATGAGGGCCACCATACCAACTAACAAGGTTGAGGATGCCACCCAAGCATGTCAGGATCTTGCATTCGCCAGTATACCATCTATCCGGCAAACAGCTAAGGTGATTGGCAAAATCGTAGCGTTGTTTCCGGCAGCCCAATTCGGGCCTTTGCATTATCAAAATGTGCAACGAGCCAAGATTGCCGCGTTAAAAAAGAACGCTGGTCATTTCGACAGACCAATGCGGCTGCCTCCTAAGCTGAGATTGAGCTACAATGGTGGGTGTCCAATATTGGCAGGTCCTTCAAACCCATTATTGTGCCCAATCCGGTGGTATATTTGCAAACTGACGCAAGCTCCCAAGGCTGGGGAGCTACGGACAGCTGTTCTAGTTGTGGGGGTAGGTGGGACACCCTTGAAGCTAGCATGTTGCTATCGCAAGGGATAAACTATTTGGAGCTGCTTGCAGCATTTCACGGACTTCGGGCTTATTGTTCCAATCTCGGTGGAGCTCATGTCCGTATCCAAATAGACAACACCACGGCGGTGGCATATTTAAACCATATGGGCGGTACTAGGTCAGTCTCATGTGACAAATTGGCTAATACCATTTGGCTCTGGTGTATTGATCGGGATATTTGGATTTCAGCCACCTATTTGCCAGGTAGGCTTAATACTGTGGCAGACACCAGGTCACGCAAATTCAACGATAATATTGAGTGGATGTTGCATCCTCAAATATTTGCCAAAATTACAGCCAAATTTGGTCAACCGGATATTGACCTCTTTGCGTCACGGTTGAACCATCAGGTACCAACATACGTTTCATGGGAACCAGATCCTGGGGCATTAGCGATGGATGCATTCTCGCTAGACTGGGGGAGTTGGTTTTTCTACGCATTCCCCCCGTTTTGCCTCATCAGTCGGGTATTACAAAAAATCAAGATGGATGCCGCTCGGGGCATTCTTATCATACCCGACTGGCCCACACAGCCTTGGTATCCGGTGGTCTTTGACATGATTAGTCAACCCTGGGTCCCTTTAGAGGGTTGCCCGCAATTGGTTTCTCACCCTGTCTCAGGGGAGTCACACCCCTGCCATGCCTATTTAAATTTACTGGCTTGCAGGTTCTGACCAGGCCATGGTTGCAGTATGGCCTCTCCACCCGAACCATGAACACCATTGGGGCATCATGTCGAGAGTCAACCAGGCGAAGATACCTCTCCCACATCGCCAAGTGGGAAGCCTACTGCAGCCGCTCTCGCATCGCCTATGATGATGTCTCCATAGCCGACGTCCTGGAATTCCTCGCGGGGTTGCACCACGATGAACACTTAAGTTACAGTGCCATCAACAGCGCCAGGAGTGCGCTGTCATTCTACCTCAACATCGAGGTAGGATCAAACAGGCTAGTGTCAAGACTAATGCGGGGAATATTCAATTTGAATCCGCCTACACCACGCTATCACATCACCTGGGATGTCAGGGATGTACTTACCCTGCTCAGGACGTGGTCACCCATGGAAGGGTTACAGCTGGACAAACTCACCATGAAACTGGTGATGTTACTAGCGCTGACTTCAGCACAGCGGGTTCAGACGCTCCACAAACTCCGTATTGATAGGATGACGTCTACCCCTGGAGAAGTACTCTTTTTCATTGATGAGCTACTAAAGCAGCATAGACCTGGGTGCACAAGGCTGCAGCTGAAGTTCCCGGCATACCCCGCAGATGCTCGGCTATGTTTAGCCACTCGTATCCGTTACTACGTCAAGGTGACGAGGAGCATCAGAGGAATGGAGCAATACCTGCTTGTCACTCATAAAAGACCTCACCATCGAGTGACAGTCCAGACGATATCCAGGCGGCTCCGGATCGTCTTGGGTAAGTCAGGTATTGACACTAATGTGTTCAAGTCTCACTCCACCAGGGCTGCATCGACGTCGGCGGCGAGGGTCATGGAGGTGCCCATGGACCATATTCTCGCCACAGCAGGATGGGCGAACGAAGCTGTGTTCCAGCGGTTCTATAATAAGCCTGTTGCTGCTCCCCTACAGTTCGCGGAGGCCGTGCTGAACGCCGGGCAAGAACGTGGGGATGTCCCCGAATAAGGGGATTTTGCTGTGTTATTAATAAATATTCTTTGTGTTTCAGTATAACCTGGTTTCATCAACTTGTTTACTCCCATCCATCCTTGCTAGTGGTGTGTCAGCATGGACGTGGTCCAGGGCGTGTAATCACAGAAGCTTTGAAGTCTTCACGAAGTCACTCACGTGACTCCGAAATGAAATAGTAAGATTGAACGAGAACTTACCAGTTCGAAGGTTGATCTTGATTTCATGAGGAGTTGCGGTGAGGGATTTCGTGCCCTCCGCTCCCAACCCTCGATCATACTCAACTGGTAATTAGAGTCTCTTTAATCTTACTATGCCAAATCATTTCTTTTGTTGTTTCTGTGATTCCACACCGCTACTTTGAAGAATGTCGCGCATGCGTGCCGGCGGGCTCTTCACGAAATCCCTCACCGCAACTCCTCATGAAATAAAGATCAACCTTTGAACTGGTAAGTTCTCGTTCAATCTTACTATTCCCCTTCCTTGGATAAAAGACTCTGTGCATTCACACTATTAATTCCCCTCATGAGTTTGTACACCCCTCCAAGGAATAAAGTCCTAGACTGCCCCTACTTTCCCTACAGCTCAGGTCCTCAAGTCCTGGCAACATCCTCGTAATTATTTTCTGCAGCTTAATGACATCCTTTCTGTAGCAGGGCGACCAAAACTGCAGACCGTACTCCAAATGTGGCCTCACCAACATCTTGTACAACTGTAACATAATGTCCCAACTTCTATACTCTAACTCATGAAGCCCCGTGTACCAAATGCCTTCTTTACCTCTGCCATTACTTTTAGGGAACTATAGAACTGTACTCCAAGATCCCTCTGCGCTACAACACTTCTCAGGGTCCTGCCGTTCACTGTGACAGTCCTGCCCTGATTTGACTTCCCAAACTGTGACACCTTGCACTTGGTGTATTAAACTCAATTAACCATTCCTCTGCCAACTTGTCCAACTCATCAGGATCCTGCTACAATTTTTGATAATCAACTTCAAAGTCAAAGTCAAAAGAGTTTATTGTCATGTGTCCCTGACAGGACAATGAAAATCTTTCTTTGCATAGCACAACAGAACATAGAAAGCATTGACTACAATTCTATACATAAATAAACCCATGACTTAATAAATTAATAAAGTGCAAATAACAGATGGAGGGATATTAATGTTCAGAGTTCCGAGCCAGGTTTAATAGCCTGATGGCTGTGGGGAAGTAGCTATTCCTAAACCGGGTTGTTGCAGTCTTCAGGCTCCTGTACCTTCTACCCGAAGGTAGCAGGGAGAAGAGTGTGTGGCTAGGGTGGTGTGGGTCCTTGATGATGCTGCCAGTCTTTTTGAGGTAGCGACTGTGATAAATCCCCTCAATGGAAGGAAGGTCAGAGCCGATGATGGACTGGGGAGTGTTTACTACTTTTTGGAGTCTTTTCCTCTCCAGGGCGCTCAAGTTGCCGAACCAAGCCACGATGCAACCAGTCAGCAACCTCTCTACTGTACATCTGTAGAAGTTAGAGAGAGTCCTCCTTGACAGACCGACTCTCCGTAATCTTCTCAGGAAGTAGAGGCGCTGATGAGCTTTCTTAATAATTGCATCTGTGTTCTCGGACCAGGAAAGATCTTCACAGGAAAGATGTGCACGCCCAGGAATTTGAAGCTCTTGACCCTTTCAACCATTGACCCGTTGATGTAAACAGGACTGTGGGTCCCCATCCTACTCTTTCCAAAGTCCACAATCAATTCCTTGGTTTTGCTGGTGTTGAGGGCCAGGTTGTTGTGCTGGCACCATATGGACAGTCGCTCGATCTCTCTTCTATACTCGGACATCCCCATCAGTGATACGTCCCACAACAGTGGTATCGTCAGCGAACTTGATGATGGAGTTCGCGCTATGACCGGCTACGCAGTCATGAGTATAGAGTGAGTACAGCAGGGGGCTGAGCACGCAGCCTTGAGGTGCTCCCGTGCTGATTGTTATCGAGTCTGACACATTTCCACCAATACGAACAGACTGTGGTCTGTGGATGAGGAAGTTGAGGATCCAATTGCAGAGGGATGCGCAATATGAGGGATCACTGTCTACAATGCCACCTACTTTAATGTCTTTTGCAAACTTACTAATCATGCCTTGTACATTCTCATCTAACCCATTCAGAGAAACACAATAGGTCCAACACTTATCTGTGAGGCACACCAGTAGTCATACTGTAGGCCTATGATATGAATAACAATCTTCCACCACCACCCTCTGCTTCCTTCCATGAAGTGAATTCTCTATCCAGTCAGATGGCTGTCTTTGGATTCCATGTGATATGCTTCCACAGCAGCCTACCATTTGGAACGTTTTCAAAGGCCTTGCTGAAGTCCACATAGACTGAAGAAGTGTCTCAACCCCGAAACGTCCTTTTCTCCAGAGATGCTGCACGGCCCGCTGAGTTACTCCAGCATTTTGTGTTTATCTTTAGTGTAAACCATCATCTACAGTTCCTTCCTACTCATATTAGTAAATCATTGATGATATTAATTAATTTTAGGAGATTTAATGAAACATTGATAACATAATAACAATTATATGTAAATTGCCAGAGACCAAGAATAGGGAGTTCATGATAATGGGTTGGTCTACTAAATAGTTGGATATGGTCAGCATGCAAACAGACCCTCTGGCGCAACTTGCCCACACTGACCAACATGCCCTATCTATACCAGTCCCATCTGCCTGCCTTTGGCCAATACACCTCTAAACCTGTCCGAGCTATGTACCAGTCTAAATGCTTTTTAAACTATGCAATAGTACCTGCCTCAACTACCTCCTCTGGCAGCTCATTCCATACACCCACCATCCTTTGTGTAAAATAAAAAGTTACCCTTGTTCTGCAAAGATTGCTGCTCAAAATTGTTGACTGTCATTTACATCGAGGTTGCACAACACAAGGCCCATAAGCCACATCTGGCCTAATTAACATTCTTTCTGGACATCCGTAGAGCCTAGAAAGAAGTGTAAAAGCCAGGGAGAGTAGTGGTCTTACTGCTTGTCTGCCAAGAGTCTTATTATCAGTTCTAGTGTAGTGAGCTGTTTTTGGCTTGAGTAACCCTGTAACAAATTTAATGGTTTCCAACTCTCTGTTAACCCGAATGAAATCCACTGGATTATGTCAAGAAAATTTATCTTCTGTGAGGGGGATAATACCCCCCAAATCTCTGGAAATAATCACCAGGTTTGAACGCTTGGATTGATAACTCTCTGAAGGCATACCGGCCAGAAACAATCTTTCCTTTCCACAGATGATGGCTGATTTGCAGATTATTTCCAGAGCCTTATATTCTTATTTTGTACCTTTTTTTTTCCTCAAACCAGCTTTTGAGTTGACAAAACCAAGATTTTTGGAGAAATTTTACAGCAGATCGAAAGCAGAAAATCTGCGAGCTCAGACTTTTTCAACAAATTTCGAAACTGTAAAGACGATTGTGGTTTCTTTGTGGTCAGACATTGTACTGGCCAAAATGGGAAAGAAAACAAATACACTTTGACTGGCAAGGTGAGAGAGAATGAGAGATAAAGTATTCTTTCTTTCAGCATCTTCCTGCACATTCATATTCAATAAAACTGCTAGGAATTCTGCGAAACAAAATTTTCCATTCATAAACAAATATTGTAGTTGTAAACATTCTCCATCACCTCTAAATTATGTGTAAGTTCTTATGAAAAGAAGTGAGAATGAGAAGCAATTTTTTTTTTTTTTGGATTTGTTATAGTTTCACAACAACTAAGGAATATTAGAATAATCCCCCCAATTTATAATTATAAGTGTATAGAACAGACATGAAAGGAAGTTAATCCAATTTCAAACATGATTGATTAATAAAGAAATATAGGTGCAACTGGCCAAATACAATTGAGGATGAGAGAAGGAAATGAAACAAAAACAATGACAAATTGACAAGTGTACTTGGCAAAAAAAATTGTTTGATTTGTACTATAAAATACATTTAAATGTCCTATTAGGACTGAAAAACTAGGCTATCATTCAATCTCCATGACTAGCCATGGTTTTAAAACAAAAAGTTTCAAGTGGATTACGCATTCATGTAGCAATGACTGAGATTTATAATATCATATATATATGACATATATGACATATATATATCATATTTACATTCATTCCATATTTGCTTAAATCATTGAAGGAGACTATTTCAGCACATTGAGTCCATGTTGAGTCACAGACAATTCCCATTTACCCCACTATTTTGTCTCACATTCATATCAATTCCTCCCAGAATCTACCATTTATCTACATACCAGGTATTGAAAGTGGTCAACTAATGTACCAGCCTGCCTGTCTTTGGGATATTGGAGGAAACTGGAGGATCCAGGAGAAGCCCAAGGTCACACAGAAAACACATGAATTCCGCAGAAACAGTTCTACGGGTCTGGTTTGAACTTGAAGCTGTGATGCTACAGCTCTACTAGCTGTGCCATAATGCTGCACTTCATTAAACTTTTAAATAAGCAAACCGTTTTATTTGATACAATCTGAAAATAAACTAGGCTGCGAATAAACTATCGAATTTGTATCTTGATAACGCATGGCTATAAATTTCAGCATCTGAGAATGTTTGCTTGGAAAGAACCGTGTTTCATGTGAATGGTCTTCAGAAATTATTTGGATTCTCATTCTGGTACCTACTGCAGATGTTGGGCTTGCTGGTCTATAATTCCCAGGCTTTTCCTTGCAGCCCTTAAATGGAGGCACAACATTAACGAGCCTCCAGTCATCTAGCACCTCACTGTGTCGAATGTTGATTCGTACCTCTATCAGGCTCCTGCAATTTTTTTCTTGAGCTTCCCACAACGTCCATAG
Organism: Raja brachyura; assembly: GCA_963514005.1. The sequence continues at coordinate 140,354,000 of OY740781.1, forward strand.
ATATATCCGATCAGGCTTGGGGGATGTATTTAACTTCACAATGTCCAGCACCTCCTTCACCCTAATACAGTCCTCAAGACATCTGCATTTCTTGTCCCAAGTTCCTTAATCTTCATAGACACAGAAATCTCGAGTAACTCAGCGGGTCAGACTGCATCTCTGGGGAAAAGGAATAAGTGACATTTCAGGTCAGGAGTCGGGGAATCGGAAACAAAAGATATTAACAGTTGGGAAAGGTTATGTCTTTTTCCACAGTAAACATAGAGGCAAAAGACTCATTGAAGACCTTGTCCATCTCTTATAGTTCCTAATTTTCTTTCTCTTGTTGCCCTGTTTTCCTTAATGCTCGTATAAAAGTGGTTAGAAATCAAATTTGCCATTTAAAACAAATAGCCTGAATAGAAGCTGGATAAGCACATGTGGGAGAAATAAATAGAAGGATAGGTTGATTGGTCAGACCAAGAAGGGTGTGGAGCATAAACACCTGCACAAATCAGTTGGATCAAATGACCCATTTCTGGATTGTAATAATGTTGTCACTTTGTAATAATTTAAGACTCTTTAGCTCTTCCATTATAATTCATTTGTGTTGGTATCAATACAGTTGTTCCTTACTATGGTCTTCCAAAAATTTGTGTAATTAAATCTTCTAAATTTTAACATGGTTTTCTTTATTGCTCAATAATTTGGGCAGCTGGTTGGCTTAGATTGGCAACATGATGCACTATGTAAAAATCACTCTTTAAGATACAAAAGGTAAGTGGTATATGTGTGACATTTTAGTGTATGTTCCTCGTATCTGTGTTTTTTAATGGATAAGTTGTTGGCTTTCAGCCTGAGTCTTGTCCTGATCGAAAGTGTATTCAGCTAAAGGAGATCATGTACATCACTACAATCCCTATACAGGGTAAGGGTTGTCCAGTTACATCCCTGGGTCTCACGTCATAAAGAACAATGAACACTGGATCATAGTAATTACATATTTGTATAGGATCATAGTAATTAAATATTGGCATAGGATCATAGGAATTGCATATTTGTTTAACAGTCAATAAACAGACAATCTTACTGGCAATAAAATAAAATGTTGGTAAAACATAATAGGTCAGAATAGTAAGATTGAACGAGAACTTACCAGTTCGAAGGTTGATCTTTATTTCATGAGGAGTTGCGGTGAGGGATTTCGTGAAGAGCCCGCCGGCACGCATGCGCGACATTCTTCAAAGTAGCGGTGTGGAATCACAGAAACCAACAACAGAAATGACTTGGCATAGTAAGATTGAAGAGACTCTAATTACCAGCTGATTATGATCGAGGGTTGGGAGCGGAGGGCACGAAATCCCTCACCGCAACTCCTCATGAAATAAGGACCAACCTTCGAACTGGTAAGTTCTCATTCAATCTTACTATTTCATTTCGGAGTCACGTGAGTGACTTCGTGAAGACTTCAAAGCTTCTGTGATTACACGCCCTGGACCACGTCCATGCTGACACACCACTAGCAAGGATGGATGGGAGTAAACAATTTGCTCAAACAGGTTATACTGAAAGACAAAAAGAATATTTATTAATAACAAAGCAAAAACCCGTTATTCGGGGACATCCCCACGTTCTTGACCTGCGTTCAGCACGGCCTCCGCGAACTGTAGGGGAGCAGCAACAGGCTTATTGTAGAATCGCTGGAACACAGCTTTATTCGCCCATCCTGCTGTGGCGAGAATATGGTCCATGGGCACCTCCATGACCCTCGCCGCCGACGTCGATGCAGCCCTGGTGGAATGGGACTTGAACACATTAGTGTCGATACCTGACTTACCCAAGACGATCCGGAGCCACCTGGATATCGTCTGGACTGTCACTCGATGGTGAGGTCTCTTGTGAGTGACAAGCAGGTATTTCTCCATTCCTCTGATGCGTCTCGTCACCTCGACATAGTGACGGATATGGGTGGCTAAACATAGCCTAGCATCTGCGGGGTATGCCGGGAACTTCAGCTGCAGCCCTGTGCACCCAGGTCTATGCTGCTTTAGTAGCTCATCAATAAAGAAGACTACGTCTCCAGGGGTAGAGATCATCCTGTCGATACGGAGTTTATGTAGCGTCTGTACCCTCTGTGCTGAAGTCAGCGCTAGTAACATCACCAGTTTCATGGTGAGTTTGTCCAGCTGTAGCCCTTGCATGGGTGACCACGTCCTGAGCAGGGTTAGTACATCACTGACATCCCAGGTGATATTATAGCGTGGTGTAGGCGGATTCATATTGAATATACCCCGCATGAGTCTGGACACTAGCCTGTTGGATCCTACCTCAATCTTGAGGTAGAATGACAGCGCGCTTCTGGCGCTGTTGATGGCACTGTAGCTTAAGTGTTCATCATGGTGCAACCCCGCGAGGAATTCCAATACGTCGGCTATGGATGCATCGTCATATGTGATGCGAGAGCGGCTGCAGTAGGCTTCCCATTTTCTGATGTGGGAAAGGTATCTTCGCCCGGTCGACTCTCGGCACGACGCCCCAATGGTATCCATAGTTCGAGTTGAGAGGCCATACTGCAGCAATGGCCTGGTTAGAACCTGCAAGCCAATAAATTTAAGTAGCTATGGCAGGGATGTGGCTCCCTTGACACAGGGTGAGTAACCAATTGTGGGCAACCCTCTAAGAGGACCCAAGGCTGACTGATCATGTCAAAGACCACCGGATACCATGGCTGCGTGGGCCAGTCGGGTATAATAAGAATGCCCTTAGCAGCATCCATCTGGATTTTTCGCAATACCCGACTGATGAGGCAAAACGGGGGGAATGCATAGAAAAACCACTTCCCCCAGTCGAGCAAGAATGCATCCATCGCAATTGCCCCAGGATCTGGTTCCCACGAAACGTATGTTGGTACAGGGCCTGTCCCACCAGCATGCAACTCGATGCGATTAGCGCGACCTAACGTGGTCGCTTGAGCCGTCCGGCGTCGCGGGGCCGGTCCCACTTTGATCGCCGGAGCCGTGCGGAATTGTGCGGAGTTCGTCCCGACGCCGCGCGGGGCTCCGAAAAACCGACAATGTCCAAAAATCCCGCGCGGCAACGGTTTGTCGGCTCGCAGTCGCCGCAACATTTACACACCGCCCGGACATCGTGCCTCCGTGAAACTATTTGTAAGTGCCTCCGTGACCCTCTATGTGTGTGGCCCCGTGGCCCTGTATGTGTGTGTGTCTCGGTGCCCCTCTCTGTGTGCCCCTCTAAGTCCTGGCGAACTTACCTTGGACTTGCTTCAAGTTCGCCTCGCTTTGCGCCGCGTTGCGCCACTCACCCAACATCCGGGCGGCCCCTACTGCCGGTTTAGTTGCGCTTGCCGCATGCAGGCGCATGCTGGTGGGACCGGCCCTGTACAGGGGATCACCCGACCTCCGCGCGGCCCCCGCTGCCGTTTTGATCGCGTTCATCGCATATAGTTGCGTGCTGGTGGGACAGGCCCTTACCTGATGGTTCAACCGTGACGCAAAGAGGTCGATATCCGGTTTACCAAATTTGGCTGTAATTTTGGCAAAAATTTGAGGATGCAACATCCATTCGATATTGTCATTAAACTTGCGTGACCTGGTGTCCGCCACAGTATTGAGCTCACCCGGTAAATAGGTAGCTGAAATCCAAATATTCCTGTCAATACACCAGAGCCAAATTGTGTTAGCCAATTCATTACGTGAAATTGACCTGGTACCGCCCATATGGTTTAAATATGCCACCGCCGTGGTATTGTCTATTTGGATACGGACATGAGCACCAATAAGATTGGAACAATAAGCACGAAGTCCACGAAATGCTGCAAGCATCTCCAAATAGTTTATCCCTTGTGACAACAACATAGTAGATTCAAGGGTGTCCCATCTGCCCCCGCAACTAGAACAGTTGGCCGTAGCTCCCCAGCCATAGGAGCTTGCATCGGTTTGCAAGTATACCATCGGATTGGGCACAACAATGGGTTTGAATGAGCTACTAATATGGCGCACCCACCATTGTAACTCAATCTTAGCTTTAGAAGGCAGCCGCATTGGTCTGTCAAAATGACCGGCGTTCCGCTTTAACGCAGAGATCTTGGCTCTTTGCAAATTTTGATAATGCAAAGGCCCGTATTGGGCTGCTGGAAACAATGCTACGATTTTGCCAATCACCTTAGCTGTTTGTCTAATTGATGGTATACTGGCGCAGGCTAAATCCTGACACGCTTGGGTGACATCCCCAACCTTGTTAGTCGGTATGGTGGCCCTCATGCGATTGGAATCCACCGTAAACCCCAGATAATCCATAACCTGGGAAGGGCAGAACTTCGACTTGTCTGGATGGACAATAAACCCCAGCCGCTGAAAAATTGCGACAGTGGCTGAAACTGCCCGTTCAGCCGACTCCAGGGTATTGCCAACAATCAGGATATCATCCAAATAGGCCATCACGATATGATGCTGCTTCCGTAACTGGGCCATGATGGGTTTTAGCAATTTAGTAAATAATCTAGGGGCTGTAGTAAGCCCATTTGGCAAAGCCCTGTATTGCCAGAGCTGACACATCCAGACAAATTTTAAGAACTTCCTGTGATGTTTCCGAATGGATACAGAATAGTACGCATCTTTTAAATCAATGCATGCCATAAAGCAGCCATGCGAAATCAATGACTTGGCTGTCTCAAAAGTGTCCATTTTGAAATGGGTGTATGTTACAAAAGTATTCAAATGGGTCAGATCAATAATCACTCGACAGCCTCCATCCTTTTTAGGCCTGGTAAATATATTGGAGACAAATTCAATTGGCTCGTGCATAGCTTTTTCTATCACGCCTTTTTGTTCTAACCTTAAGATCTCAGCATAGCCTGCTGCCTGTTCAACGGCAGACAGCGTAAACGTCCGATTAGGCATATGCTGGGATGGAGGAATGTCCCCGTTAATAAACTAAATCTGATGACCCCGAACACTCTGCAAAACAAACTCATCGGAAGTGATAGTTCCCCATGCCCCCAAAAAGAAATGGAGGCGCCCACCAACATGTGAAGTTAAATGTACAGATAAATGAAAACCAGACCGCCTCACCTCCGTGGTTACCGGCGGTCCTTGACATGTTTGGGTGGTCGTGGAGGTGCTGGGTTGGGCTGAAACTGTGGTGTCCTCATCTTCCACTGGGGCCGCTGCGGGCCTTGCCCTAAAAAAGCCCGCTGCTGCTGGGGCTGTTGATAGCGAGGCGGAGCTGGAGGATAGGTCCTTGTCGATGTGGCGACAGGGCCTCGTGGCCGAACAAATGGAGCTTTCGGGGCCGACGGTCTGGGGGCGATCTGCGACCGCATGAGTCCCACCGTCTTGGCATGCTCATCGAGCTCTTTGACCCTCTTCGGGAGGTCTTCTCCGAAGAGCTGTCGGGGTGGCGGCGGAGGCGGCGCTTTGCACAATCCAGCAAACTTTGGGTTTAGCGTCGGGCGGATGCTGCTTTTCCTAAAAGCATTAATTTCATGTTGTGTGGCACATAACAGTGCCAGCGCATCCTCCTGCTCCAGATTTAGGTCTTCCCCGTCTACCGACCGCACAAACGCGGTAATACCGGCCGTGAGGAGCTTCAGGATCCGTTGGAGTTTCAACTCCTGGGTTCGGATAGCCGTGCCGATGTTGCCCCATATTGGCGTATTGGCCACAGGCACATTGAGGGAGTTGCAGTTGGACGGGGCCTTATGCCGATTGATGGCCTGAGAGAGGACTTCCTCCTGGAGCTGGTGGTTGGTGAGGAAGTCCACGGTGGCAGCCAGTTTGGGATTAAGAGGAAGCCCAGTTGTGTGTGGAGCAGCGAATTTCGCCGCCACATCCAGGAGTTCTTCCGGCGGTATTTCCGAAGGAGCCGGTGTAGGGTCGACAAATTCTTCCTCTTCTGGCTGTTCCAGGCTGGCTATGGAGACCGGTGATACCGCCCTGTGCCTGTTGATGCTGGATGCTTGCTGCTGTTGGTTGTGTAGCAGGAGCTCCAGTAGCCGCTCCATGCGGTCAATACGCCCTTCACCCTGAACACTCGGGCGGTCGGAGTCGTCAGGCTCGGAAACACTGCCGAGGCTCGTCTCATCGGCCCGCACCTCGTCGAGGTGAACCCGGTGCCGGTATTTGTCGCTGCCAGCCGCCGCAGCGAAGCTGAGCGATTCCCGTGCGGGAGGTGTGTTCAACCGCCTCCTTTTGGCGGGAGCTGAGGCCGCTGCCACTGAGGGCAAATGCGGCGGGGAGTCGGCACCAGACTTAGCATGGAGACCCGACGCCCGCGCGGGCTTGCCGGCTGCCCACGTCGTGGACCTTGCCAACGCATGGTCTCGTCCTCCCATCCATGGGGGACTCGGCGACCGTGGCGGGACCCTACCCAAATGACCCGTCCCGGCGTCGGAGGTTGGGGGGTCGACACTGGACCTAACAGTGGACCTGGGTCCCGCCGTTGAACCAGTCCGCAACTCGGCGGCAGGTAATGCCTTAGCCCCAGAAGGGTTAAGCTTGCGGGCTCCTCCCCTCCCCCCACTCGGAGGGCTGAGGGAGAAGGGCCGTGCAGCTGCACGCGACCCCTTGCCCGAGGCCGCCAACGGGCCCGTTGGCGACCTGAATACTGAAGCAGGGTCCACCTGCTCTGGCGGCACACCGCAGTTCTGCTCCTCGAACTCCTCCCCGGAGCTGCGGTGTGTCAGCGGGTCCGGTCCTGCAGTAACAGGGCTGCCTGGTTTCCCCGCCTTCCTCCCGGCCTGTTTCACAGGTGTAGCCGATGAGGAAGCTTCCGGGACAGATGGCCGGCGACTCAGAACGGACGTCTTTCGGCCATTCGTACTCCCGTCCATGTCCTTGCTGAAAGAGAAAAACACAAACAGCAAGGACCAACCAATTTAAGGTTAGTATAACTTACCTTAGCGGTCCCTTATGAAGGGCTGGCGGGGAGCACACCCCACCGCCAGCCGTCGGCAGCAATGCGTTGCGACGATATGTCGCGCATGCGTGCCGGCGGGCTCTTCACGAAGGCACTCACGTGACTCCGAAATGAAATGTTGCTGTCTTCGACTTCGCTTCTTCTTTCCATAGATGTCTGATCTACTGAATATTTCCAATATTGCTGATTTGTTAATTTCAGATATCCAGTGTCTTTCGTGTTATTTGATTTTTTTTCACTGGTAAAATATCTGAAAAAATCTAGCAAAACTATTCCAAATGTGAGACAAAACACACTTCTTTTGAATGAATGAATAATGAATAAATGAATAAGTTTATTGGCCAAGTATTCACATACAAGGAATTTGCCTTGGTGCTCCACGCATAAGTGACAACATGACATACAGTGACAGTTAGGAAGACACATAAAACATTAAACATTAATAATAAAACATTATTGATTAAACATGTGAATTAAATAAAATACCAGAGCAAAAGGAGGCTACAGATTTTTGGTTATTGAGTAGAGTAACTACTCGTGGAAAAAAAGCTGTTTTTATATCTGACTGTGGCAGCTTTGACAGTCCGGAGTCGCCTTCTACTCTTGTTGAGTAAATTACATTGCTGCCTTAACCAGTACGTTTGTGGCACTGAGAGGGTTGGCTGACACCATGTGATAATTGAGTGTTAAAGGAAAGATTATGTTGATCAAAAGAATTTAAAATTTGGTTCAAGAATGTATAATTGTCATATGTACTGGAAGCAGAACAATAAAATTCTTACTTGCAGCAGCATAACAGGTTTGTAAACACAGTACTCATAGATAATATAATAAACAAAAAAAAACAATAAATTAAAAAATGATATTGATGTAAAAAAAAGCCTAAAGTCCCTAGAGCAACCATGACGGTACGTCGTTCATTGTTTTGTTGGTGTTTGTGGTGTTCCTGAACCTGGAGATCAGGTTTTTAGACCCCTATGCCTTCTTCTCAAAGTCAGTAGTGAGATGAGGGCATGGCCAAGATGGTGTGTGTCCTTGATGATGCTGGGTGACTTTTTGAGGCAGCACCTCCTACAGTTCCTTTCGATGGAGAGGAGGTCGGTGCTGTGTGCAATCCACCATTTTTTGTAATCTCCTTTTCATTTGAGTTGCTGAACCCAGCCGTGATGCAACCAGTCATTATGCTTTCTTCCATAGCCCTGCAGATGTTCAAGGTAGTATCTGTCGCCATATGAAATCTCCTCAATCATCTAAGGAAGTAGAGGCGTTGATGGGGTTTCTTTTTGAATCTAGGTTTTAGTGTCTGTGCGGATAAAAAAATATTTGAAGGATAAACAAAAGCAAGTAACAATAAACTGGCTGCCATTCTTGGTACAATTATCTTGTTTAAATACCTAAATGTAAAATTCTATTTCTTCTCTGCAACTGTTCAAAAGTAGCACGACCATTAAGAAAGTCAAGATCATGCGGAATCAATATTACCAACAGTATCTGCACCATGGGATTGAGATGATAAAGACTGATCTTGATGCTGTCATGTATAAGATGGAACCGCAGATGCTGGTATAAACCGGAGATAGACACACAAAGTTTGAGTAACTCAGCGGGACAGGCAGCATCTCTGGAAAGAAGGAATGAGTGACGTTTCCCGCTGAGTTACTCCAGCTTTTTGTGTCTATCTTGATGCTGTCAGTTGAGTTCAGGACAATACACTGGGTGGCATCTAAATTGTGTCATAAAATATTTCTTAATTTCCTTGTGTCTGATATGCGGGAATGAGATGGTATCTAATTGCCATCTGTGTCTACCTCCAGTGACCCACAAATTGTGCCGGTTTCATTCGTATCTTGGGTTCGATTTTGACTTCCTGCCAGGATTTAAGACTGGTGTTTTGGTCCAGCTGGTTAATATTTACATTCTTTAATAGGCAGGCAATCTGCATTGCCTGTTTAATTTCCCCTGATTATGTGGTATTTGTATTAGCTTATTGTTGGCATCATGAGAGGAGATAGTGTTTCTGGTCTGCATTGAGTCCTCATGGGGGGAAAAGGTGAATGAACAGGATTGTTTCACAGAAAGACAACATGGGAAGTGGAATATAATCCTAATGCACAACTGAAAAGGAGAAGTACATTTTGGGTCCAATTTATTTGTGACCCCCCCCACTCGACAAGAGCACTGGTCTTTCTTCAGCAACTTGTGTTTTAACTTTGCTGGGGTGCTGTGTTAGCTTTTGTATAGGGATTAGAAAAGCAATACAGATTAGGAGGCTTGCCTTTGGTGCTTTATTAATGATACTAATCATTGTCATGCTCTGAATGTTTATGTTTTCATGTGCTATGAAATTTGAAGTAAATGTGAGCACGTTAAAATTTCATCTGTGATCTACTGAAGAGTAGTATACACAAAAGCATTGAATCGGGCAATATTAGTGATTACTAGAGAGAGAGAGAGAAAGAGAGAAAGAGAGAGTCAGAGAAAGGCTTGGATGATAATGCATTTGATCACAAGAATACTTTTGTTAACCTAATTGATTGTTCCTAAAATGTTCCTGAATTCTGAACAAAGGACACTTCGTCTTGCACGCAACCTGACCACGGTATTTATATTGTCACTATATGACTATAATATAATGACAGTGCCCATGTACAATTCCTGGCACTTACAATTAAATGATTTTTTAAAAATTCTGTATACCAAAAATGTATACTGTTGAAGCAGTATCATATTCTTATGAATATTAGTTCAAATCTTTTCTCAAGCCACAGAGATTTTCTTGGGATGAGGAGTGCTATAGAAATATAATTTGTACATTTATTAAGACGTGCAGATGTCCTGAAAAAATATTTAGTATCCTTTTAAAAGGTTTTGCGTGATTCTATACCTTACTCCCACCAGACCGGCAGCCCTTATTAACAAGCCAAAATATTCTATTTGGTGAAGCAATTTCGCTAAATTTTGAATAATGCTACAGAGTCTGTAAACTTCCACAGAATAATGTTCGTGGCAGCAATCCAGGCTGAAGTCCTCATAATTCAAAATGTTGTGGTTGTTGTTTGTAGAATAATTTTAGAATTTAGCCGCAAGGCCAGTTTCAACAATGTCTTTCTTTTCAAATATGCTTTCCGTAATCAATTTTTTCAATGTCGAAAGGATCTGAGGTTCCTTATGAGTGTGGTAGGGGGTAGGGCGGGGGGTGGAGGCTAATAAAAGAGCATAAAGGTTCAGCAGTACAGATTTCAGTACTGTTTCCAATCCCTGCCAGTCCCCATGAGGCCCCATAAATGAGTTACAGCTTCTCCTCCTTGGTAAATGGTTCCAATCCATTTGGGCAGTTCCTGTGGTTAGGTCCGTGCACAAGAAGTTAATGTGTTTGCCAAAACACATCTTGAGATGCATAGGAATCCCATCATCTAGTCAAGTTAATTGGAGAAGGAGAGCCTGGCGGGTGTTCCCCCTAGTCCAATAGGAAACCATTACTTAAAATCTTTCTGGACATGTTTCTGTTAGCCAGGAAGCAATGATGCAAGCTGGACAGTACAATTGCAGTTGAATCTGGATAGTTTTATTGGTAAAGTTCAGACTTGGCTGCCTCCACAAGTGTTCAGTTCATCTGCTAAAAACAACTTGATTTTAATGATAGCTATGGCTCACTTAGTAACAGTCTTGCCCCATTTGAAAATGTTGTGTGGTAGCCAGTCATTCGAAAGACTTGACTGTAAAATTTTAGATTGATGTTCTCGTGTAGAACTGAGGAGTGGCACGTTGTGTCGTGCAGTTTTTCAGATAGAAAATTAAACCAAACATTGTTTACTCTCTCAAGTTGATGTAATAGGCTGATGTAATGGATCCAATCACATCTTTTTGAAAAAAACACTAACTTAACTACTATTTACAATCAATAAAGTACATTTAATAATTTTTATTTGGAGCTTGTTGTATTTAAACTGGTGGCTGTGCTTCATAAAGTACAACATTCATTATAATGAGTTATGATAGCACATCGGTTGATTGGAGCTGTACTCAGAGCATGGTCAAAGCTGCTATAGACTTTTATTGCACTTATTTTTTTGTTTTTAATGTGTACGTTTGTGTACACTTCCTTTCTTATACTCCTTCCTTGTATAACATATGTATGTATTTATATTATAATAGACTAAGTGGGACCCGTTGGGTCCCAGCATCACACAGGAGGGCTGGTCCCCCAACGCAATATTCCACCTCTCCACCAAATCCAATATTGGTGGCCAGTGGGGGGGATGGAGGTTTCTGGAGTGCTGGTATGGGCTGAAGGGACTGGTTTCCAGAGGGCTAGGATGGACATTGTGGGCCGAATGGATTATTGGGCTGGCGGCTCAGTCACTCAAGCCTGTTGTTCTGGCAGCTCACTCACTCACTCACTCACTCACTCACTCACGGCTGGTGGGCTGGCAGTTGACTCACGGGGGTGAAGGATTTTATTTTAAAAAGTGTACATTACAATGTCTAAATGTAATGAGGAGTGAATGGGTGAATGTAAAAGTGTAACGTGTGGCAAAATGGAAAATATCTCGGAGTTTGAAAGTGTGGTTTTGGCGAACCATGAAATCAAAGGGCAAATCTGACACACACCCGGTCAGCAGACACACCCACACAGAGTTTTAATAGTATATAGATATGTGTGTATATACTATGTTTCCATATTCTGTGGTGCTGCTGCAAGTAAGAATTTCATTGTTCTATCTGGGACATATGACAATAAAACACTTGACTCTTGACTCCAGTGCAGGGCTAGATCCGCAATGGATTTTCTCCAGACCCATGGGGACATATTGCGATGTGGTGGATATTTTAACATTTTGCGGACAATGATAAATGACTTGAAGAGGAGTAATGTTTATAAATTTATTTTTAAAGACCAAACTTTGCGATTGGCGCTGAATTGTGATGAAATAAATGGCATTCTAAATCATAGATTAAAGCAGGTGGCCTAAAGAATAGCAGATGTATTATTGTACGTATGATGGAAACAGACATTGAAATAGGAAATTGCAAACAGGTGGAAGTGATAGAAAAGTCCTGCTCTGAGAGGAAGAGAAAGAAATGTATTTGGGTGTAATGATTGATTAGCCATTAAAGCCGACTGTTGACATAGAGCTATCAGAACTCATTATAAGCTTGGATTCATCTTTGGGGTCAGGCATTTAAATGGGTCACTGGTGGAACCCTAATCAAAATAATTCTGGGATCCAGCCTTTCACGTTGCACACAAATGTCCTAGGGAGACCAACAGCCATGTGATTCTGAACTGGGATGAACAGGACAGGAATATGTTTCCATTTGGAATGGATATCATGATTATTTATATTTTCAGATGGCCTTTAATGTCCAACATAAGAGTTGATCTGCAGAAGTAGATCATAAAGCACATTAATATATACTGGCATTGATTGAAAATTGTTTGACAGACAATTTACAAAGAGTTGAAATAATTGTGTAGGAAGGAACATGCGGATGCTGGTTTAAACCGAAGATAGACGCAAAAAGTTTGAGTGGGACAGGCAGCATATCTGGAGAGAAGGAATGGGTGACGTGTCGGGTCGAGTCCTTCTTCAGATTGAAAGTCACAGGAAAGAGAAACGAGAGATATAGACGATAATGTAGAGAGATATAGAATAATGAATGAAAGATATGCAAAAATGTAACGATGATAAAGGAAATAGGCCATTGTTAGCTGTTTGTTGGATGAAAACAAGAAGCTGGTGTGACTTGGGATGGTGAGCGATGGAAAGAGGGAATGCCGGGGTTACTTGAAGTTAGAGAAATTAATATTCATACCATTGGTGTTGTTCAAGACGTAGACTCTTATACATTGGCGAGACCAGATGTGGACTCGTGCACAATGGCAAGATCAAACACAGACTGGGCGACTGTTCGCTGAACACCTTCGCTCAGTCCGCCAGTCTATACTCCCTGTTGCTAAACACGTTAATTCTCCTTCCCATTCCCACACTGACCTTTCTACCCTAGGTCTCCTCCATTGTTAGAGTGAGGCTAAATGCAAATTGGAGGAACAGCATCTCATATTTTGTTTGGGTGGCTTACAGCCCAAATTATCGTTCATTGCATGAGGTTTTGAGTACAGGAAGAAGGATGTCTTATTACAATTATATTGGTCCTTGGTGAAATCACACCTGGAGTACGGTGCACAATGTTGATCTCCTTACCTAAGGATAATATTAGTATGGAGGTATTGCAACAAAGGTTCATGGACTGATTCCTGGGATGTAATCCCGTATTTGCTATAATCTAAGGGAACTCCAATTGAGAGAGAATAGTGAGATTAAACGAGAACTTACCAGTTCGAAGTTTGATCTTTATTTTATGAGGAGTTACGATGAGGGATTACGTGAAGAAGCCCCGCCTGGCGCTGGATCGGCATACTTCAAAGCAGCGGCATGAAAACCACAGAACCAATAGCCGAAGTAAAATAGTAAGGCCCAAAATAGACTAGAACTACCAGATGATCATTTACATTATGAGGGTTGGGAGTGGAGGGCACGTAATCCCTCATCGTAACTCCTCATAAAATAAAGATCAAACTTCGAACTGGTAAGTTCTCGTTTAATCTCACTATTTTACTTCGGAGTCACGTGAGTGACTACGTGAAGATTTTGAAGCTCTGTTTTTTATGTCGTAAATTCATTTCATACGACTCTCTGTTTAGTCAAAACAGTAGTGAGTAAATAATATTTTAGGACACTGTTACAATTTATGTAATAAGTCCTTTAATCATAAAAAGAACAACTTTTTAATAATAACCCCTCTATCTCAGGGGAAAATTACAAAATAAATTGATAAATGATGTCAATGGTAACATAAATCGATAATATAAATCGATAATATAAAACAAAGCAAGCATTTAAAGAGAATCCAGTACTGTGTGTCCAAATCCTGGCACCGTGACAACAGGTTTATTGTAGAACTTTGAAAAAATCTCTTCTCTAGACCACCCTGCGGCCTCTAAAATTTTATCGAGTGGTACGTCCTGTACCTTTGCCACGGACGTAGCTGCCGCCCTAGTGGAGTGATATATAAATACATCAGTGTCTATTCTTGCTAGACCCAAAACCTGTTTTAACCATCTAGAAATGGTTTGAATTGAAACTTTTGTATGTGGCTTTTTGTGTGTTATCAATAACGCTTTCTCAGAACCTCTGAGATTTTGGTTACCTCAATATATTGAGTTAAATGCTTAACTACACACAATGTTTCATCAATAGGATATGCTTTAAACATTACCTTCATTCCAGTTCTTCCTGGTCTGCTTTGTTTGATCAAGTCATAAACATAAAACATAATGTTATCTGTAGTCACATGCATGCAATCCAACCGTTACAATTGCAAAGTTTGTACTCTTTGAGCTGATACCAATGCCATTAACATTACCACCTTGAATGTTAATTTCTGCAAAGACATTGAATTAATTGGAGTCCATTGTTTAAGCAAAGTGAGAACAATGCTAACATCCCAAATTTCTGTATATCTGGGCTTGGGAGAATTTTATTTGAAAATTCCTTTCATCAATCGGGATACTAATGGGTGAGACCCAACTGAATCCTGATCCGAAATTTGTCCTAAATAGGATGACAATGCGCTATGAGCACAATTAATGGCACTATAACTCAAATGTTCATCAAAGTGTAACCCAGCAAGGAACTCCAATACATTTGAAATGTTTGCAGTATGATAAGATATCTTTGACTGTGTACAAAAACTTCCCATTTCCTTATATGCGACATATATTGTTTTAGTGCTATTCCTCCAAGCTGCATCTATAACATCCATGGTCCTGTCCGACAGTTCAAACTCTTGCAATGGTCTGGTCAGAACCTGCAGATTAACAAATTCATATGATCATGCAATGGATGAATTTCTTTTGTTACTGGTTGTGTCAACAGATTGTCGCAACTGGGAATTGTCATGCATGGTTCAATAATCATTTTAGCATCAATGGGAACCATGACTGCGTGGGCCAATTTGGCACCACCAAAATGCCTTTGGCAGCGTCTTGCGCTATTTTCTTGAGACATTGCCCAATGAGACAGAATGGGGAAAAAGCATAAAAAGAACGTATTCCCCAGTGTAGCGAGAAAGCATCCACTGCTACTGCCCCTGGATCGTGTTCCCAAGACACGTATTTGGGCAATTGGTGATTCAATCTAGATGCAAATAGATCAATGTCCGGTACTCCATACCGACTGACAATATTTTTGAAAAATTGTGGATTCAACATCCATTCTGTATTGTCTTTAAATATTCGTGATCTTTTGTCTGCCACAACATTGTCTCTCCCCGAGAGATAAATAGCTGAAAGCCAAATATTTTTTGCCATACACCATTGCCACATCTGGTTTACCAGATGATCACATGATATTGATCTGACACCACCCATGTGATTGATATATGCCACAGCTGTGGTATTATCTATTTGTACTTGGACATGCAAATCTTTTAATGAAGAGCAACAAGCTTTTAATCCATGAAATGCTCCCAGTAGCTACTAATAATTAATACCATATGTTTGGAGCAATAAATCCTCTTGGACAGCCCATCTGCCTCCACAGCTGGTCTCATTATCCGTAGCCCCCCATCCGAGAGAACTTGCGTCAGTTTGCAAAAACACTACTGGCTGATGAACTAAAATGTTCTTAGCAGCTTGTGGAACATTCTCAATCCACCACTGTAATTCTGATAAAGCATCCTTAGGCAATTGCATTGGCCTATCAAATTGCCTGCTCGCTGAATAAGCGCTTGAGTTTTTGCCCTTTGAAGATTTTGGTAATGTAGACGACCAACTCTACTGCTGGAAATGCTGCTACCAATTTACCAATAACCCTGGCAACCTCTCGGATGGAGGGATAAGGTTTATTAATCAGGTTCTGACACACATTTGTCAAATCCAACACCTTATCCATTGGTAAAGTTACCAACATGGTAACTGAGTTAATCACAAACCCCAGATATTCAATGGTTTGGGATGGCTGTAACTTAGATTTGTTGGATGGATCAGGAACCCAACTTCTCAAACAAACTTGTAGTTGCTGAGACTAATTTTCCAGCTGACTCCTGATTAGCATTGACAATTAAATGTCATCTAGATAAGCCATAACGATGTGCCCTTAGCAGTGCAAATGCTGGCTTAATCCATTAGGCAAAGCTTTGTATTGCCACAACTGTCCCATCCATAAACTTTAATTACCTGCGAAACTATGGTGAATTGGGACCGAAAATATGCATCCTTCAATCTATTGTAGCCATATAACAACCTGTTGATACCAGCTGCATTGCAGTGTTGAATGTGTCCATTTTAAAATGTTTATACTGGACAATGTATTTAATTGTGTGAGATCTAAAATGATTCTACAACCCCATCTTTCTTCGGTCTGGGGAAAATATTTGATACAATTGTTGTGGATCCTCTCCTGTTTCTCAATAACTCCTCTCTCACACAAATTCTTAACCTCTTTGTCAATTTGAATTCTTTCAAGACTGAAAACATGAAAGAATGATTAGGCTTATTGTGTCCCAATGGATCCATACCTCCCTTTCATTATAAACATTTGGAGTCTACCACCAATCTGAGGTTCATCCAAACATCCTTCTTTAATAGGATAAAGTTTTGTGCCTCTCCAACTGGACGAAATGATCTCCTTACCCAATAAATGGGTGTACATTCGGCTGTGCTGGCTGGTAATTCTTCCTTATCATACTCCTGCCTCGGCTCATTCCAGCTCCAAAATCAAATCCCTTTCTCATATGACCAGCCTTCTGGCCAAACTGAAGGGTTTCACAAGACCAACAGTTTTTGTCTCTTCATCCATTTCTTTAATTTGTTTAGACAGATTTCCTCCGAACAAATAACCAAGAGCTTGAACATTGCTTGCCCTGTAAATCTTGGATGTAAAAGAGGCCGAATGGCAATCTTCCATTTTATATAATTTATCTCAAAATGAGTTGCAGAATAAGCCCAACATATTTTGTTTATTCTGAACTTTGGTCATTCCACAACCTTCCAGCTTGTCTTCCAAAAGACAGTGATGCCAAAATTAGCTTGAGGATTCTTTAATCGTAATTCCTGCGCCCGCATTATTGCTGACATTGGCGCCCAAAAAGCCGGATTTACCATAGGTACCTTCTTTATTTTAGGTGTTTGGAACGCTTCATGAATTTGCGTGTCATCCTTGCGCATGCTAATCTTCTCTGTATCGTTCCAATTTTAGTATATGTGCTGCCGAAGTGAGCACTTTTACAATAAATAGGTGTTTAAATCCAAATCTGCTGTCTCAACCATAACAGCTTTTTTGAGGCAGGTGAGAGACCATATAATTAACATTGGCCGCCAGGTTTCCTTCCATGGCCTCACCGCCTCCTCCAGGTATAGTAACTTTGTGCCCCTCAGACACACCTGGATTTGTATTGTGGTGGGTACTTCTGACCACAATGCCACTTTCAGGGTCAGTCTCATACAGCCCTGGTACTCCTGAAACTTGTTCAAGGAGACTTCCTCCAGCCCAATCCCAGGCACTGGAGTTTCAATTCCCAATTCAAACTGGCACCATATTCATGTATATGGAACCCCCTCAGGGGCTGCCTGGGAATATTCTGGGTACTTAGACCCTTGGTTGATATTGTTTGGAGTATTTCCTCCATTAGATCCATACTTAGCCGAAGGCTTACCTTTCAGGATCTTTCAGAAACCTCAGGCCTTTCAAGCTTCTTTTTACATTTTAGGCACTGGGTTTTCAAAGTTTTTGTTTGTGGAGCAACCAAAGGCTCACTAACGGGTATTTCAACGGCCACCGGTATCGGAACCGCTCCGCAATAATCTGCTGTCCCGACTTTTCTACACCCCGGGACGCACGATTTACCCGCGATTTTTTAAAACATTTTTATTTTAATTTTAACTCCTCCTGGTTTACCTACCAGCCTACGGAGTTTTTAGAAAACGCCCTGGAAGTAAAATAATTTTACTTACCTGCGGGCCGTTTCCTTACCGTTTCTGTGTTGGAGCTGCGCTCTGCAGCTCTTCCTCTGCCGATAGCGTCGACGTAATGCCGATCCAGCGCCAGGCGGGGCTTCTTCACGTAGTCACTCACGTGACTCCGAAGTAAAATGCTATGTGACCTACATTTACATTGAATTGTGTGTGACCTTTTCAAGATGTATGAAAGCAAATGAAGAACATTTGAGGTGTGATCACTATTGTGACATGGCGAATGCTGGAGCTAATTTGTGTGCATCAGGGTGTCTCAAACAATAACGTGATAATGATCAGTGATATTGAATGAAGGATAACTATTGGGCAGAACTTTGGAGATAATTCCCCAACCCTTTGGAACAGTGCAAAAGGATCTATTGATAAAGAAGACAGTGCCTCAGTTTATTTTCTGCACACAAGAATCCTGGAGTCAATGATTTGTTTGTGATGTTGGATCAGCCTGGCTATCAAACTGTTGGGCGATTATGGGAGGAGCTGCAAACCGGAAGTCCTATTATGCAGAGGGTGGTGGGTTTATTGAGGATGCTGCCAGTGGAGGTGGTTACGGCAGGTACTATAACACCATTTAAAAGACATTTGGACAGGTACATAGATAGGAACAATTTGCGGAGATGTGGGCCAAACGCAGGCAGGTGAAACTAGTGAAGAGAGGTATCTTGGTCAGCATGGGCAAGATGAATAAATGAATGATGGTTTATGGTCACATGTACCTAGGTACGGTGAAATTCGTTGTTTTTACAGGCAATACACAAAGTACACCGAGAGTTGCCATGTATCTGGCATTAACAAAGCTATGAAGGTATCATTAGAGTACTGATGGTCCCTCTTTGTTCTCTGCAGCCCTCGCCCGCCGGGTCTCTCCTTGTTCTCAGCTCCCAGACCCCGTCTCCCCTTGTTCTCAGCGGCCCCTCCGCCGGGTCCCTCTTTGTTCTTGTCTCCGAACCTGACTGTGTGCGCATCAACATCCCCTGACTCTCACTCTACACCAGCGGTGATTTACATGAGTCAAGTAACCAACAATGAGCAGATCTTTGGGATGTAGGAAGACACTGGATCTCCTGGAATAAACCCATGGAGTCACAGGGAACGTTCAAACTCCACGCATGTGGATCCTGTTTAACTTGTGTGCAGTGACGATGGTGTCTGTTACAATGAGCTAAGTGGTGACCCTATCACCACGACTGTCTTTGTTTTCCTGCACTGGTCCGAGATTGTGGTTCTTGCCTATCTGAAATGATGAAGTCACAAGTGTAAAGCTGGGTTGGGGAACGAGGGCCAGTAAGAGCTGTATGCATGCACCTGCCATGTGCAGTTTGTAATTCAGAAGAGAGCGTGGGCTGAGGGGAATGTGTGAAGGATTAGGCATGAGGTCATCATCATCTGCAAATCTATTCGCCCAGCTGTTGGTCACAGCCTTAGCAACAGACACAGCACTGATGTGTAGCATGGTCTCCTCTGAGCATTGGGGCATGCAGGCACAGCTCTGGTTGACTCTCACTGATTCTGGCTGTCTACCAATTTGCTCTGCAAAGGGGAGGAATGTATGTTAGTGAGTCCTCGTTGTGTTTAAGTGAACTAGTTATTGCCTTGAAGTGAAATGTAGGAATGGCGTTTTTCAGGTATGAAAATGTGTCTGAGGGAATGTTATAAGAATAGAGAGGAATGAGATGGAGGTTCTGTTTTATAGAGTCAGACAGTGTGGAAACGGGCCCTTCAGCCCAACTTGCCCACACTGACCAACTTGTCCCATCTACACTAGTCCCACCTGCCTGCATTTGACCCCTATGCTATCCATGAACCCGTCTAAATGGTTCTTAAATCTTGCAATAGTGCCTGCCTCATCTACCTACTCTGGCAGCTCATTCCATACACCCATCGCCTTTTGTGTAAAAAAGTTACCCCTCGATTCCAATTAAATCTTTCTCCCTTCACCTTAAACCTAGGTCCTCTGGTTCTGATCCCCCTACTGTGGGCAAAAGACTGCATCAGGAAGGCTGGCTCCATCCTCGGGGCAGAATTGGATTAATGGGAGGCGGCCTTGGAGGGCAGGATGCTCCTCAAACTGTGGAGCATCCTGTACCATATAGCTCACCCCCTCCATGACACACTGGTCAACCTGAGGAATACCTTCAGCAGCAGACTGGTTCCACCAAAATGCAGCACAGAACGCCACAGGAGATCCTTCTTCCCTGTGGATATTAAACTGTACTACCCCTCCCCCTTCAGTCGTGGGGTAGATTGAGACACACTTCCCTCCCCCCCCACCCCCCAATCCTTGCACATCCCCCAAGCCTCTCCACACTTCACTTTAATTTCATGTTTCATGTATTTTGTGTTTTTTGTATTCTGTGTTTTTATGACTGTTGGCAGATCAATTTCCCTCCTAGGTTCAATAATGTTCTATTGTACCATATTGTACTTACCCTATCTATTCCTCTCATGATTTTGTACACCTCTGTATGACCACCCCTCATCCTCCTGTGCAAGAAATTAAGCCCTAGCCTGATCAAACCCTACAGCTCAGGCGCTCGAGTCCTGGCAACATCCTTGTAAATCTTCTCTGCACCCTTTCCAGCTTGATATATGGTATGTATACATAATGTATGGTACATTAACATCAGTACTGGGGCACCAAGAACCATGTACTTGGACTAGACTTCACCTACATCAGGGTCCATCGCAAAGGGTTAATAGAAAGGTCACAGTATTTTAAGTAGTGAGAGGGGATAAGTGCAAGGGCTGATGGAGACATTTCTATTGGTAATATATTCAAAACTAAAGTCAAAGATGAGATGGATAATCAGAAATGATGCTTCAGACAAAAATAAACGTTTAGAAATTAAATCCTCCTGTGCTCATAGTTCATGCACAAACCACAGATAAAAGCGATTATGCCGGCCAGTTCCCAGGCAGAATCATACCCATTAAGATATTGGCCTGGGCACTTTGCTCAGTTCAGTTTAGCCTTGGGGACATGTCCCTCCCATTAGATGTAGCAAGACAAAAAGGAGTGCATTCGCTCATTTGCCAGCTTTTGTTGTGGTTCTGGTGCAAACTTTAATCTATGCTGAATGCTCACACATTTTCAAAAAAAAGCCCAGCATGACATCATGCGGGGATCGGCAATTAGGTGTTAATTAAAGGGTCCGCACATCAATGTCACACACAGTCTCTGCTAGCCTCTGTTTCCAGTGCTGTGGACAATGAAACCTTCTTCACTGTTAACTCAATCGCTCATTGCAGCCTCTACATACACTTCGACATCTGCGCAAAGTGCACCCATCTCCGACCCACTTGACCACCATAGGTATTTCTGTCCGTGGTCACCTCAGTCTGAAGAATGGACAAAGTCACCTATTCCTTTTCTCCAGAGATGCTGTCAGACCTGTTGAGTTACTCCAGCTTTGTGTCTAACTATAGGTCTTTTAGAGTTTGGAGATCCATGGAACCAGTATATGGCCCACTGAGTCCACGCTGATCATCGATCGCCCGTACACTGTACTGTTCCATGTAATATTCTATGTAAGGCAGACTTTGAGGAGATGAGGCAGACACCAATCACAGTAAGCTGGAGAAATCTGCTAAACGACAAAGTTAATGTGAAGCAGAACCATTTTCTACCCTAAAGGTTAATGGCTCTGTTTGCCAAAGAAAATAGACATGGACAATAAGGGTAAAACGGGTTTAAATATGGACCCTCTTGCAAAGAAGAACCATGGATTAAACGGCCTCCTCTGTGATAATTCCCTCCATCAACCAACATATGTTTTATTTAGGAAAAAGGTACTTAATGCAATACAGGACTAACTCGTACCCTGAAGGGCCAAAAATATGCTTCACCAAGAAAACCCTAGTATGTGACCAGAAAGAACATAAAAAACCGGAATAGGCCACTCGAGTCTGCTCCATCATTCAGTAAATTAATGCTGACTAATTTTGGCTCCAGTACTGTTTTTACATCCTTTCCCCATATCTCTTAATTATCTTGTAGTTCAAATATCTTGAACAGTAACCTTGAATATATTGAATAGCTCAGCCTCCACAGCTGTCCAGATAATGAATGATTCTCCTGAGGGAGAAACATCTTTCTCATCTCTATCCTAAATAAGTAATCCTCTTATTCTGAAACTGTATTCCCAAAGTTCAGATCACACCAAAGCAGTCACACCTGCACTCAGAACATAGAACTGTACAGCACAAGAAAAGGCCCTTCAGCCCACAATGTCTGTGCAGAACATGATGCCAAGACCCTCTTATCTGCCTGCAAATCATCCATTTCCTTCCATTTTGTATATTATTCATTTGGCTATCCAATAGTCTCTTAAATGCCACTATTGTATCTTCCTCCACCACCACCCCAGGCAACGCATTCTAACATTCTAAGGCACTCACTGCCATCTGTGTATAGTAAAATAAAATTTTCCCCACACATCTCCTTTAAACTTTCCCCCTTGTACCTTAAAGTGTTGCCCTTCAGCATTTATTTTTTTTAATTTCCATGCTGGGGAAAAAGGTTCTGACTGTCTACCCTATCTATCCCTCTCCTATTCATCGATCAGGCTGGCCCTTAACTTCCAGATAAAACAAGCCAAGTCTGTGAAATGGCAACTGTCCCCACTTTTTATACTCCTTACCCTTTCAGTAAAGACCAATGTTCTGGGAGGAACTGCAGATGCTGGTTTAAAACAAAGACAGACACGGAAAGGTGGAATAACTTAGTGGGTCAGGCATCGTCTCTGGAGATAGACACAAAATGTTGGAGTAACTTAGCGGGACAGGCAGCATCTCTGGAGAGAAGGAATGGGTGATGTTTTGGATTGAGACCCTTCTTCAGACTGATATCAGGGAGTGGGCAGGACAGAGATAGAATGTAGTCAGAGATAGTAAGACTGGTGGGACAACTGGGAAGGGGAGGGGATGGAGAGAGAAGCAAGAAAAGCAAGGGCTATTTGAAGTTAAAGTCAATGTTCATACCGCTGGGGTATAAGCTACCCAAGTGAAATATGGGATGCTGTTCCTCCAATTTGTGCTGGGCTTCACTCTGGCAATGAAGGAGGCCCAGGACAGAAAGATCAGATTGGGAATGGAAGGGGGAGTTAAAGTGCTGAGCAACCAGGAGATCAGGTAGGTTAAGGTGGACTGAGCGGTGGTGTTCAGCGAAACGATCGCCGATTCTGTTCAGCGAAATGATCACCAAGCCCATGGTGAGGTTTTCCAGACTAGATTATTGGTGTCCTCATTCTCTAGGAAACGGGGGTTCCCCTCTTCCATGATAAATGAGACTCTGACTAGGGTCTCCTCGATATCCTGCAGCTCCGCTCTTGCTCCTCCTCCTCCCATTCACAACAAGGACAAAGTCCCCTTGTCCTCCACCTTCCACCCCGCATATAATCCTCCAACCTTTTCGCCACCTCCAACGGGATCCCACTACTGGCCACATCTTCCCATCTCCTCCCCTTTCTGTTTTCCGCAGAGACCGTTCCTTCCGCAACTCCCTTCCCGCCCAAATCTCCGCCTTCCCAGGTACTTTCCCCTGCAACCGCAGGCGATGCAACACCTGTCCCTTTACCCCCCCCCCCAAAAAATGCTTTCTGCCTAAGACCAATGTTCAATTGGCTTTCCTAATTACATTCTCTACCTGGGTGCCAATTCCTTTGTTTCATACACTAGGATCCACAGGTCCCTTGTTACTGCAATATTTTGTGGTCTCACTCCAATTTAAATAATGAATTGCTTTTCATTCTTCCTTTCTAATTAAATAACCTTGTATTTTCCCACATTGCACTCCACCTGCCCACTGGCTTAACTTGTCTGCATCCCATTGATTCATCTTTGTGTCCTCACAGTTTGATAGCCCATCTATCATTGAGTTATCAGCAAATTAGTGACAATACATTCTCCCATCATCTTAGTCCTTAACATAGATTGCAAATGGGTGAGGCCCTGTATACTGATCTGTGGCACCAACTAATTACTGAAGGACAGTACAAACATAACCCATGAATTCTGAGATTTGTTGTTCGCCAATACATTATCCATATGAATATATTATGCGTAACCCGATGCACTATATTACATTGTGCAGCATTCTTTTATGTGGCACTTTATCATATGCCTGCTGGAAATCCAAGCATGGATTATCGACACAGTAGGATACATCCTCAAAGAATTCCAGCAAATTTGCTACGTTATTTCCCTTTTCATAAAACATATTGGCTCTGCTTGATTACCGTACGATTTTCCAGATGTCCTGCTATGACCATGAATAATAATGGATTCCAGCACATTCTCAGTGACGGGTAACCAACCCGTCATTCCCTGCTTCCTGTCTCCCTCTCTTTCCAAACAGTCATGTTACATTTGCAGTTTTCTAATGCTTGGGACCTCTCCAGAATCGAGAGATTACAGCACCGCACCCATTACCTCCACTGTTGCTTCCTTTAAGACCCTTAAGGGTGGCATGCTGGCAAAGTGGTAGAGCTACTGCTGTACAGTGCAAAAGACCCAGGTTAGATCCTGACTACGGGTGCTTGTCTCTATGGAGTTTATACATTCTCCCCATGACCTGCGTGGGTATTCTCTGAGATCTTTGGTTTCCCCCCACACTCCAAAGTCCAACAGGTTTGTAGCTTAGTTGTCTTGGTAAAATTGTAAATTGTCCCTAGTGTGTGTAGGATAGTGTAAGTGTTCAGGGATCGCTGGTCGTTGCGGACCCGGTGGCCTGAAGGGCCCGTTTTTGTGCTGTATCTCTAAACTAAACTAAATTCTACATTGCAGGCCAGTAGGTCCAGGATAATTCATAGCCTTTATGTTCCATTAGTTTAGCCTGTTCCTTTTCACCATTTACAGGGTTTGTTTTAAGTTCATTCTTCTCTACAGCCCTTTGATTGCCTATCATCATTACCATATCCATAAGACGTAGGAGCAGCATTCGGCTTTTCAGTCCATTGAGTCTACTCCGCCATTTAATCATGGATGATCTATTTTTCCTTCCAACCCCATTCTCCTGCTTTCTCCCCGTAACCTTTGATGTCCTTAGTAATCAAGAACCTACAGTATTAATCTCTGCTTTAAAAATACTCAATGTCTTGGCCTCCAAAGCTGTCTGTGGCAATGAATTCCACAGATTCACCACCCTCCGGCTAAATAAATTCCTCCTCATCTCCATTCTAAATTATTGGAATGTTTTCAGTATCTTCCACCATAAAGATCAATCCAAAATAATTTTTATAAGTATCAAGAGTCAGGAGTGCTTAATTGTAATATGGATCGAAACGGAACAATTTAATTATTTCCTGCAGCAACATAACAGTTCTGTAAAAACAACTCAATAGATAATATAATAAGAAAACAATAAAAACCATACAATATATATAAGAGGGGGCGTGTTTTTTCTTTTATGTTTGTATTTTTCAGCATTCATCCACTAAGGGACCAATATCTGGTGGGAGGATTGAGTTATAATCCATGGCATCCAGAATGCGAAAGAAGATACCTTAATTGGGACAATTATTGATCTAAATGCGTGACCTTGCCCTCATAGGGAGTTGATCCCTCATGAAGAGCATATTTTTCCTAAACTTCTGATCTCTTTCTCTCACACACATGTTCTTTTTCTCTCCTACTCACACGTTCTTTCTTTATCTCTCTCATGGTCTCTATTTATCTGTCTCTCGTGTTCTTTCTTCCTCTATCTCTCACTCTTTTGCTCTTTGTGCTGTTTCTTCTCTCGCACGTGCTCTTTCTTTCTATCTTGTGTGTTAATTATTTTTCTATCTCTCACTTTCATATTTCTCTCACTTGCTCTTTCTTTCTCTATCTCTCTTGCACGCTCTTTCTCTCGACACTTTTTATTTCTCGTGTGCTCTTTTTATTTCTCGCGTGCTCTTTCTCTATCTCTGGTGCTCTTTCATTCTCTCTGTCGTGCTCTTTCTGTCTATTCCTCTCACATAGAAACATAGAAATTAGGTGCACGAGTAGGCCATTCGGCCCTTCGAGCCTGCACCGCCATTCAATATGATCATGGCTGATCATCCAACTCAGTATCCCGTACCTGCCTTCTCTCCATACCCTCCGATTCCCTTAGCCACAAGGGCCACATCTAACTCCCTCTTAAATATAGCAGTGTTTTCTTTCTTTCGTGCTTTCTTTCTCTACCTCTCTTCATGCTTTCTTTATCTATATCTCTTTCTTTCTCTCACTGTCTTGTGTATTCTTTCTTTCTCTTTCACGCTTTCCCTCGCTCTCACACTCTTTCCTTTTTGTTTCATATGCAGGAAACTTTCTTCCAAGAAAATCTTCTTGCTCTCTCTTGCTTTCTCTTTCTTTTCCTCTGGGGATTTTTTTCCACCTGCTCCTCCTCTAGCTTGTACTCTTGCTCTTTTGGCCTCATGCCATCATCATCCTCCTTCCTCTTGTTCTTTCCCCATCTCATTCCTTTGACCTCTGATTATCTCTCACCTTCAGAACGTTGAGACACTTTCGATGTTAGTTTACCAAAAAAGTCATAAAGTGCTGGAGTAACTTAGCGGGTCAGGCAGCATCTGTGGAGACACAGAAAGGTGATATTTTGGGCTGGGACCCTTCTTCAGACATTGAAGGGGGCATGGGGGGAATGGGGGAGGTGAAGAAAGCTGCATGAGAGGAGGGTCAGGACAAAGCCTGGCAGGTAATGGGGTGATACAGATGGCAACACAGGGAGACAGGGTGGTCAAGAATGCTTGCGGTACATTGGCTTTCATCAGTCAGGTTATTGAGTACAGTTAAGTTGAGTATATGAATTTGGGATGTTATGTTACATTTGTACAAGACGTTGGTGAGGCCTTATTTGGAATATTGTGCTGAGGTTGGCTCTCCCTGCTTCAGGAAGGATGTTGTTAAACTGGAAAGAGTACAAAGAAAATTTACGATGATGTTGCCAGGACTTGAGGGTCTGAGCCATAGGGAGAGGTTGGGCAAGCTAGGACTATATACCTTGGAGCGAAGGGGGATAAGGGGTGATCTTATAGAAGTGTATAAGATCATGAAGGGGTGACATAAGGTAAATGCACAGTCTTTTACCCAGAATTGGGGAATCAAGAGCCAGGGGACATGGGTGTAAGGTGAGAGGGGAAAGATTTTATAGGAACCCGAGGCATTTTTTTCACATGGAGGGTGATGTTTTTAGAATAAGCATCAGAGGAGGTAGTTGAGGCAGATACTGTTATAGTGCCAGGAGAATGTTGAAGGCAGGAGAATGGGGTCAGTAGGGAGATATAGATCAGCCGTGATTGAATGGCAGAGTAGACTTGATGGGCCAAATGGCTTAATTCTACTCCTATTCCTTATGACCTTATGAAAATCTGTTTCCGAGCTGTTGAACCAAGGGATGCATGTGGATCAGTGAAATAGGAATAACTTACCTACTTTTAGAACTCTAGCCTGTTTTACCGTCCACCTGAGAGCGATGGGGCCTCGACTGAAAGACGATACCACAGACAGTGCTGCACACGCTCAATAAAATGTACGTGTTCTTTTATTGGTTAATTATAGCCCATACTCACTCCAGCATTCTTGGTGGTGAAGTTACTGGTTTATGCTCACAGATACAATCATAGCTTCTTCAGCGAAGGTAAGGAACCGTGGGAAGCTGAACAAGATCCATTTTGAAAGTACCGCAGACTGTCTGAAGCCTATTGATTTGACCACTTTATATACTCTCGAGACACTGCTTCAAGGTAGATAATGTTCCAATATATATCAAGGGTTTCAATGTACTAAGTTGTTACCTGAATTTAAAACATCTTTCATTGTCCTGCACAATAGTTTAGAGTTTTAGATGTGCTGGTAAGCAGTAATTGCCATGTTACAACTTGGCTGCAAGAAGAAATATTTGTGCTCTTGAATATAATGACATAAATTAAATGCTCAAGGGAGGGAAGTTTGATAAATCCACCAGTCGATACCTTCAGTTGACTAATGAGCAGAGATTCAGACACCATGCAGGCTCTATCATTTTAACAGCTAATTACACCACAGTCGGCAATAACCCCATCTTCGTAAACTTCCGCAGCTTGGGATCTCTTCAGATTTTGTCAAGAATCTACTGTTTGTTGCTCTTGTCTATTACCCTCTTCATCAGAAATTAATGCAGTTTAAAGTGTACACTCCCTGCAGCAGCAACATTCCTGAAGAATGATTGGGAGAGATAGCCTGCATTAATTTATCAGCACGTGGTGGGCAATGGTTGCATTCGGCTGTGTTTCACCCAGTGCAGCAACATTTCCCCAATTCTGGCACTTTTATTATGATGACTAATTTGCCCCACCGCTCAATCAATAGTTGCAATCAATTAGCAGCAATTAAAACAATCAACAGTACCAATTGACAATTAGTAGCAATTAACAATCAACACTAGCAATTAATCCATTCTCTGGGAGGAGGAGGAGATGGAGATAAAAGAGGGAGTTTTGCTATATGAAAATGGCACCAAAGTGAAAATTGTTCAATTTTTCTAAACCATGTTCAGCTATGTCCCAGTTAATCCATAATTGCCATTGATCATTGAAGGGCATTGCTCAGCCATTTCAATTATCAACTGAATTATTAATATTGGAGGACAGCAGAGTGACACAGTGATGTAGTTGTTGCCATACAGCGTCAGAGACCCAGGTTCAATTCTAACTACAGATGCTGTCTGTACGGAGTTTGTATGTTCTCTCTGTGACCACCATTTTCTCTGGGTGCTCTGGTTTCCTCCCACATTCCATAGACATGCAGATTTGTAGGTTAATTGGTGTGGCAGTTTCCACATTACTAGGTGTACGACTCCCAGAATTGTTTCTGATAAGACAGGGGTCTGCAAAAGCCGTGTCTCTGAAGTGCAAAGAGGTATCAGCTGGCTGCACAGCAATTTAACTCTTGTTGCTTTCATCCTGGATTGCTGTATTCTAAGGGCATCAATCACCCTATATAGATAGGGAAGGCTTGTTTCTCAGCAGTGTAATTCTGAGTCTGTTTTTGTGAAAGTGTTAGTTGAGTGCCTTTTGTCTCATGTCATGTTGTCTTCTGTCCTTTCGTTACAGTTCCATAGTTTTTTTTGTTTTGTTAGTAATGAGCTGCTCAGTTTTTAATTAAGGTCTATAGCTATTTTAAGGCTTTGCTCTGATGCCGTATAACTGTTGTACTTGAATAAAGGTTTTAAAACGCTACTACTGGACTTGGCAAATCGTTGAGAATTCAGTGATCCTACAATTAGCTTCTGTAAATTGTCCCTAATGTGTCGGACAAAACTAGTGTATGAGTGATTGCTCGTCGGCGCGGACTCGGTGGGCAGAAGGGCCGATTTCCACACTGTATCTCTGAACTAACCTAATCATCCCTGTGGATCTGACAGGATGAGGGTCGCAGATTTTCTTCTTCTGTTAGTGTGGTTCTTGCAACATTTGAGTAGTTTCATTGTCACCATTTATGAAAATAACTGAACTCAATTTCCCCTTTAAGGAATTCTCCCATCTTATTTTTTTGAATTATTAGTCTAGGCGCCAGCATAAATATTTCCATAACATAATCATTATTCTACTTTACCCCTATTGGGATTGCTTGAGTAACTTCTTAATTGGTTTGTGGAGAGGCAGGAGTGAACTACCCAGTCCCTCAACCCTGTCCCACCATTCAATATAACCGTAGCTGACAAACATAGCCGGGCAGCTTACAACCCATCGGTATGAATATTGATCTCTCTAATTTCAAGTAACCCTAGCATTCCCACTCTCTCCATCCCTCCCCCACCCCAGTCGTTCTGCTAGTTTCACTATTTGTAGCGCTTTGGTATCACCTCTTCCACAGCTGACAATGGGCCATTGTCGGCTCCACCTTTCCTGGATCATCGGTGCTGGCTCTGATTAGTTCTGTACCTTTTCATACCTCTAGTTTCCCCTCTCCCCTGACTCTCGGTCTGAAGAACGGTCTCGACCCGAAATGTCACCTATTCCTTTTCTCTAGAGATGCTGTATGACCCGCTGAGTTACTCCAGCATTTTGTGTCTATCTTCTGTGTAAACCAGCATCTGCAGTTCCTTCCTCCACATAACTGATCTCTGCTGCCCTCTATTCCTTTTGTTAGTGCCAGTTCCCCGTTCACCTCAGTTCCTAAATGTTTCAAATAGTTGCCCTCCTCTCATGATGTGACCTTGAGGCAGCAAATTCTAGAGATTCATTGCTATTTGAGAATTCCACACGCAGTGGTGCAGCGGTAGAGTTGCTGCCTTGCAGCATCAGAGACCCGGGTTTGATCCTGACTATGGGTGCTGTCTGTACAGTGTTTGTACTTTCTCCCTGTGACCGCATGGGTTTTCTCTGGATGCTCCGGTTTCCTCCCACACTCCAAAGACATAGATTAATTTGTAGGTTAAATTGTCTTCTGTAAAATTTTACCTAATGTGTAGGATAGTACTAGTGTACTTGGATCGCCAGTTGACTGGGACCCGATGGGCTGAAGGGCCTGGTTCCATGCTGTATCTCTAAACTAAGCTAAACTAAAACTTCTGAGAAGAATTTCTGGACATCTCCATTTTAAATGCCCAGCCTCTTATTTTGTAGCTGTGTCCTTTGCTCCTGATTTTCAAACGCTAAAAGCCAGGGGCTTATTCCCATTATTATGGCCCATCTCTCAACTCAACAACACCAAAACGCATTGTCCACACAGAGTGCTGTTCATGGGAACTTGCATATATTGAACATTGGTATTTCTTAACATCTAACTCTAAATGTTAACATGGAGCTCTACAGAAGTACTAGGAGTGCCAGGGTGGTGGTGGAGACAGATATAATAGAGGCATTTAAGAGGCATTTAGATAGGTTCATGAATATGCAGGGAAAATCTCAGTTGGAAAGAGCGCAGAGAAGATTTACGAGCATTTTACCAGGACTCGAGGGTTTGAGCTATAGGGAGAGATTGGGCAGGACAGGACTTCTTTGGAATTCTTTGGAATGCAGGAGGATGAGGGATGATCTTGTAAAGGCGTGATCATGAGAGGAATACATAGGGTAGATGCCCAGTCTTTTACCCAGAGTGGGGAAATTGAGAACCAGAGGACGTAGTGTTAAGATGAGAGGGGAATTATTTAATAGGAACTTGAGAAGCAACTATTTCACACAGAGGGTGGTAGGTATATGGAACGAGCTGCCAGAGGGGTAGTTGAGGCTGGCACTATAACAGCATTTAAAAAACATGTGGACAGGTACATGGATAGGAAAGGTTTAGAGGGATATGGGCCAAACACTGGCTGGTGGGACTAGTGTAGATGAGAGATGTTGGTTGGTGGGGGCAAGTTGACTCTACAATTGTGATACTGCTCTTCCCTTTAAAACTGGAGCTTGTGTCTTCTGGGAGTGTAGGAGATTTTAATATATGTTTAAAAGATGGCCCCCTTGCCCTTGTGCATGGTCGGCCAAAGGGCCTGTTTCACTGACTCGACTCGATGAATGGAGAGATATAGATCACATGCAGGCAGAGGAAATGGGCTTAACCTGACATCATATTCAGTGTAACATTGTCGGCTGAAGAGCCTGTTCCAGTGCTGAACTGTTCAATGTTCTGTTACTGTAACCATAAACTGCATAGCTATATCCTGCATGGGAATGTTAGAGGATCTGCATCAAAAGCCGGTACTATTTTAAAAAAGATCAAGGGGTGTAAAATTGGGTAAAACATTATAACCGGGGTTGGGGGTGTGTGTGTCGTGGGAGTGTGTCGGGGTGTGGGTCATATGTGTGCACACACAATAGCTCTTCCGTCATTCATTTATCGGAGTAGACTGCCTCTGACAAGGTCATTGTTTACTACCCATTCCTAACCATATGTTGGGAATGTGGTGGGGAGTCACCTTCTGGAACCACTGCAGTCCAGATACAGTGCTGTGACTGTGGGGCATGAGGGTGGTGTAACTCCAGGAGTGACAACACTTCTGTTGATGTCACTCCAGAGGCGTGACAACGAATATGAGGTTCTGTATAATTCTACCTAAAGCTGTATATAAATTAGTCCACACCTTGATGCGGCTTTTCCGAGGATGTTGCCAGGACTAGAAAGTCTGGGTCATAGGGGGAGGTTGAGTAGGCTGGGCCTCTATTCCTTGGAGCGCAGGAGGATGAGGGGTGACCTTATAGAGGTGTATAAAACCATGAGGGGGAATAGATCGGGTAGATGCACCGAGTCTCTTGCCCATAGTTGGGGAATCGAGGACCAGAGGACATAGGTTTAAAGTGAAGGGGAAAAGATTTAATAGGAATCGGAGGGGTAACTTTTTCACACAAAGGGTGGTGGGTATATGGAACAAGCTGCCAGAGGAGTTAGTTGAGGCTGGGACTATCCCAATGTGTAAGAAACAGATACATACATGGATAGGACACGTTTGGAGCGATATGGACCATGCGCAGGCGGGTGGGACTAGTGTAGCTGAGACATGTTGGTCGGTGTGGGCAATTTGGGCCGAAGCGCCTGTTTCTACACTGTATCACTCTATGATTCTATTAACTGTGAATTCAAATCTGTACACAGAGAGGTTGTCTGAGCTGGCATCAGAGTGATGGAGTGGGATTTCCTGAAGTATTTCATTCTTTATGATGTCAAATCAGGATTTCTCTTTGGACGTGCTTATGGTGCATGTAAATCATAAATTGTTATATCTGCTCGATGTGTAGCATATCTGCTGTTCAACCTGCTCGTCGCCCACAGCCCACCACGACCACTCTGATCATAAAGACAAGTAGTAAGATCATGAGGGGAATAGACAGGGTAGATGCACAGAGCCTTTTACTCCGAGAAGGGGGAACCAAGAATAGGGGACATAGGTTTAAGGTGAGAGGGGAAAGTTTTAAGAGGAAGCTGAGGGGCTACTGGTTCACACAGAGTGTGGTGGGTATATGGAATGAGCTGCCATAGGAGGTAATTGAAGCAGGCACCATAACAACATTTAAAATACATTAGACCAAGTACATAGATAGGAAAGGCTTAGAGGCCTTTCTCTTGACTGGTTAGCACACAGCAATAGCTTTTAATTGTACATGTGACAATAAACTAAACTACACCAAACCTCCAGAAATGGAATGCCTTGCTGCTCTTTCAACCTCATCACTCCATTCAACAGTTTGGGATTGCCTCTCAGATTATGGTTACTTTGGAAACTTTAGTCGATGGTGTAAACTTGTTGATGACTGAATTACTTTGAAACCAAATCAGTACAAAACAATTTTGTTATTAAAATATACTCAGCCATTTTCTTGTGACGTGCAGAATTTAATGTGGCTACATTTTTCTTTTTGGTGCTTTCTTCTCATTCTGGGTGGCCATTGCATCAGTCAGATTGTTCTGTACTGAAGCTTCACAGTCTCCTCAGAAATAGATGCGATTGCTAGGTTGCAAAGTTCAATCCAGACACTGTGCCAAGTCCCTCAATCACCCAGAGATTTTTCGAATTTTGGAGCATTTTTTGACGTTTTGGAACTTCTGGTGGCTTTTTCATAGAAAATTGGTGCAGGAGTAGGCCATTCGCCCCTTCGAGCCAGAACCACCATTCAATATGATCATGGCTGATCGTCCAAAATCAGTATCCCGTTCCGACCTTTTCCCCATATCCCTTGATTCCCTTAGCCCTAAGAGTCCATCAGTTTAGTTTAAAGGTACTACATGGAAACAGGCTCTTCGGCCCACAGAGGCCCACACCAAACATCGATCACCCATTCACACTTGTTCTGTTATCCCCACTTTCTCTTCTACTCTCAACTCACTCGGGGCAATTTTACAGAGGCCAATTAAACCACAAACCCACACGTCTTTGTGATGTGGGAGCAACCTAAGCACCTGGAGGAAACCCATGCCGTCATGGACGATGTGCAAACTCCACACAGACAGCAACTGAGGACAGGCTCGAACCTGGTCTATGGCGCTGTGAGACAGTCACTCAATCAGCTGCACCCGCATTCCACTTCATAAGTGCACCCAAGAATTATGTTACTGTTTTTCCCTTTAAAACTGGAATTTATGTATTCTGGAAGTGTTAGGGATATTGTAAAATAAATGCTATGGTGGGAATATCAATACATCAGACAATTTCAGTGGAAATTTGGCCCCAAATAAGATAATTTTTTTAGATTACCCAGAATGACAATACTCTACTTATTGAGATTTAGTCCCAGGCGCTTTGGAAACCGAGAGAAATTGAAACTGTGCTTTGTTAACAATTTAAATGACTAACTTCAGGAAGGGTAAGGCTGAGTCTAAACACAACCTTGGACCTGAGTTCTGATGGAGATTCACACACATTTATCTTTCATTTCCTGATCAAATTGTTACGTGTTTCAAACATTTGTTATTTTTTTAAACCTGGGAAAATGTAATATCACTGATTTAAAAACAGATAATGATTTATATTGACACTCCTTGTCCACTAATTTACAGAAGGTTTTAAAGCAAGACTATTGAATGTAGTGCAACAGTATGCAATGTTGGGAAGCATTTGGTCATATTACATGTAGAAACTCCTTGTGTTCTTAAGATTATGCATTTCCATTATCTCAAGATGTTGCATGATAATGTGTGCTAGATGTTCAATTGCTGCTGTCTAAGAGGTAATTTTGTGGCAAGATACATTTCTTTGAAAAGTTAGTACCGAGATCCAGCACACCTAGTTTGTAAAGTCCTTGCAACAACAAATATAAATAAAGCAAAATAACGTAATATTTCTGGTTGAATATTGTATCTAATGATACTGTTAGTTCATTTTTTAAAGTTACTTTGCCAAACAGTGCACCAATCACTGCTAAAATTCATTTTCACCTTGCTCCAGTTGATTGGTTCTCCAAACCGTTAGTTGTAATGTTGGACAGTTTCAGTCTATCAGTAGAGCATTGCTTCACTTGCAGTCATAAACGTTCATGAGGTTCAAAGTCAATGTTGAAGTGTCCTCTGAGAACTCCAGCAAACAATATACCACTATATCCATAAAAAGATTCCATGTGCTGGACTAACTCATTGGGTCAGGCAGCATCTCTGGAGAACACGTGTAGGTGACCTTTCAAGTCAGGACCCTTTAGAAATGAGGGCACATGGTATTGGGGGTAGAGTGCTGACATGGATTGAAAATTGGTTGGCAGACAGGAAACAAAGAGTAGGGATTAACGGGTCCCTTTCAGAATGGCAGGCAGTGACTTGTGGGGTCCAGCAATGCTCGGTGCTGGGACCGCAGCTATTTACAATATACATCAATGATTTAGATGAAGGGATTCAAAGTAACATTAGCCAATTTTCAGATGACACAAAGCTGGGTGTCAGCGTGAACTGTGAGGAGGATGCTATGAGAATGCAGGGTGACTTGGACAGGTTGGGTGAGTGAACAGTTGCATGGCAGATGCAGTTTAATGCAGATAAATGTGTGGTTATCCACTTTGGTAGCAATAACAGGAAGGCAGATTATTATCTAAAAGGTGTCAAGTTGGGAAAAGGGGAAATACAACGATCATCAGTCAATGAAAGTAAGCATGCAGGTACAGCGGGCAGTGAATAAAGCGAATGGCATGTTGGCCTTCATAACAAGAGGAGTTGAGTATAGGAGCAAAGAGGTCCTTCTGCAGTTGTACAGGGGCCTAGTGAGACCACACCTGGAGTATTGTGTGCAGTTTTGAGGAAGGACATTCTTGCTATTGAGGGAGTGCAGCGTAGGTTCACAAAGTTGATTTCCGGGATGGCGGGACTGTCATATACTGAGAAATGGAGCGGCTGGGCTTGTATACTCTGGAATTTAGAAGGATTAGAGGGGATCCTATTGAAACATATAAGATTATTAAGGGTTTGGACATGCTAGAGGCAGGAAACATGTTCCTGATGTTGGGGAGTCCAGAACCAGGGGCCACAGTTTATGAATAAGGGGTAAGCCATTTAGAATGGAGATGAGGAAACACTTTTTCACACAGAGAGTTGTGAGTCTGTGGAATCCTCTGCCGCAGAGGGCGGTGGAGTGTGGTTCTCTGGATGCTTTCAAGAGTGAGCTGGACAGAGAGATATAGGAGTTGAGGGATATGGGGAGAAGACAGGAATGGGGTACTGATTGTAGATGATCAGCCATGATCACTTTGAATGGCGGTGCGGGCTCGAAGGGCTGAATGCCTATTCCTGCACCTATTGTCTATTGACTTTAGACTTTCCTTTAGTCTTCAAAGATACTGCGTGGAAACGGGCCTTTAGGCCCACTGAGTCTGCGCTGACGAGTGATCACCATGAACACGAGCAGCATTGTCCTACATGCCAGGGATAATTTACAGAAGCCAGTTAACCTACAAATCTGTACATCTTTGGAGTGTGGGAGGAAACTGGAGCAACCGGGAAAAGCAGCGTGATCACAGGGAAAACGTTCAAAGTCCGTATAGACAGCACCCGCAGTCAGAATCAAAACCAGGACTCTGGTGCTGCAAGGCAGCAACTGTACCGCTGTGCCACTGTGCCGCCCTTCTTCAATCTGTCTGTGGCGGGAGAAGGGAGAATTCTGCACTTTGCGTCTATTTTTGTAAATCAGCATCTGCAGTTCCTTGAATCCAAACCATTATATCCATACCATCTGTGCTTCTAACCTGCAAGTGAAAGAAAACCTATTCAAGTAACTGAGGAATCCAGAGTGCAGGCTGAAAGACATTATAGTGTGATTATTATGTTGATAGATTTCCTCTTTAAACCACGTTCGTGTATTTCTTCTCAAATGTTGCTAATCGTTGTGAGAATGCCCTGTATCTCAGCTGCATTTGTTTGTGCTCAAAAATAAAGCTGCCATTGTGCTTCACTGCGCTTTAGTGAGTATGTCCAGCTAATCATAAATATCACAGGCCAGCTGGTCACAGTTTACATTAGCAACAAGGATGAACAAAAACTGGGAGTACAGTTGCTGTAGCTTTGAACATCTTGTGAGAGAACGACTCGCAATACAATTTTTAATTCTGTTTTATTTTAAATAGAATGTATGATCCTTACAAGCTGTGTCTGTAGCTGAGCGTATCTGATAGTTAACTCTGCAGTGTCTGTCCCACTTAGGAAACCTGAACGGAAACCTCTGGAGACTTTGTGCCCCACCCAAGGTTTCCGTGCGGTTCCCGGAGGTTTTTTCAGTTTCGACCATTAGGGAGACTGACAAAAACCTCCGGGAACCGCACGGAAACCTTGGGTGGGGCACAAAGTCTCCAGGGGTTTCTGTTCAGGTTTCCTAATTGGGACAGGGGCATAACTGAGCTTGTCTGCTAATTAACTGCAGTTGCCAAGCAAAAGTTATGATCTAATGCCAAACCTGGTTAGAACATGAGTGAGCCAACCAATGTCAAGTAGAAGATGCTGGACACAAAATGCTGGAGTAACTCAGCAGGTCAGGCAGCATCCCTGGCGTAAAGGACTGGGTGATGTTTTAGGTCGAGACCCTTCTTCAGACTGAAAGTCAGGGGAGTTACCCGCTGAGTTACTCCAGCGTTTTGTGTCTATCTTCGGTGTAAACCAGCATTTGCAATTCATTCCTGCACAATGTCGAGCAGATACATTTGGATAAATATCCATGATCTCTCCATGATATCATGCAATAAAGCCTCTTGAACCGAAACTTGGTCTCCATTTTTCCTTTAATTTTCCTCTGTCAATTTCCGCGACAGTAACCACTTTGTTCACCAGCGCTGCTCACGCATTCCATTGCGATGCTCGTAGAACTGCTGCCTCACAGTGCCAAAGAACCTAGTTTAGTTTAGCGATACATAGAGGAAATAGACCTATGGCACACCGAGTCTACACCCACCAGAGATAACCATTACACTAGTCCTACATCCTCGGAAAAAATTCCGAAAACCAATTCACCTACACACCTGCACGTCTGGGTGTGCTTTTGCATCAGTCACTGAAAGTAAGCATGCAGGTGCAGTAAGCAGTGAAGAAAGCTAATGGCATGTTTGCCTTCATAGTGAGAGGATTTGAGTTTAGGAGCAAGGAGATCCTACTGCAGTTGTACAGGGCCTTGGTGAGACCGCACCTGGAGTATCGTGTGCAGTTTTGGTCTCCAAATTTGAGGAAGGACATTCTTGCTATTGAGGGAGTCCAGTGTAGGTTCACGAGGTTAATTCCTGGGATGGTGCGACTGACATATGATGAAAGAATGGATCGACTGGGATAATATTCACTGGAATTTAGAAGGGTGAGAGGAGATCTTATAGAAACATATAACATTGTTAAGGGATTCTACAGGCTGGATGCAGGTAAAATGTCCCCACGTTGGGGGAGTCCAGAACCAGGAGTCACAATTTAGGAATAAAGGGTAGACCATTTAGGACTGAGATGAGGAAAAACCTTTTCACCCGAGAGTTGTGGAATTCTCTGCCAGAAGGCAGTGGAGGCCAATTCAATGGATGGTTTCAAAAGCGTTTTATATAGCTCTTGGGGCTAACGGGATCATGGGATAAGGGGAGATAGCAGGAACAGTGTACTGATTTTGGATGATTAGCCATGATCATATTGAATGGCGGTGCTGGCTCGAAGGGCCGAATGGCCTACTCGTGCACCTATTTTCTATGTTTCTGAGGGGCAATAAAGGATGTAGAATGCAAGAAATAAAGCACATCTGTTGGACTCTTGGGGTGAACAATTACAGCATATTTATGATATGTTATCCTATACAGCTGTTAACTACACAAAAAAAACAAAGTGCTGGAAGAACTCAGCAGGTCAGGGAGCATCTGTTAGTAACATTACAGGTTGTGACCCTTCTCTTTGCTACATAGAAATGTTGACTGCTTATTTCATTCTATGGCAGAAAGCGATATCTGAGTTGTGTTGCGCATTTCAAAAATGAACAAAATGATGGATGTGTAGGAAGGAACTGCGGATGCTCGTTTAAACAGAAGATAGACACAAAATGCTGGAGTAACAGCGGGTCAGGCAGCACCTCTGGAGAGAAGGAATAGGTGACGTTTCAGGTCGGAATCTTTCTTCAGACTCCCAAATAGAGAAGGCCAGAACAAAACGGGGCTGGCAACAGGTGTCCTCGGGAAGGATGGACCATTGTCGGCTGGAGGAGATGTGTTAATGACGGATATAAGGATGCAAACAGTGGACTAGGGTGAGGGGAAGGGGGAAAGAATGCAGGAGTTAATTTTTAAAGAGATTTTTGAACTTGGGTGGAAAATACAGAATACTGAAAGATATTTATCAAAGTAGATTTTAAAAAAGTCCCCCGGAAAGCATATTAAACTGCCTGAACTACTTAAGTTAATCAGATCATTGTTACTTTTCAAGGTCGGAGCCGTTAAGGTGCACAGTTCACAAAGTATAGTTGTGAACAGGATCAGATGAAAAGTTAACCTGTAGGAAAAAGCTTTTTGTCTGAAATTGTCAGAGAATTGGAATGCCGATATCATCAGGATAAGCAGAGCACAATACAGCGGTGTTATCATGGTGGCAGATTATCTCGCAAAGCAGTTAATGCGAAACAGTGCAATTTGTACTGAAAATTTATTTTCAAAGAGTTTGTCGTTCAGCAGACCCAGTGCACCAAAACTCATCAGATAATGTAACAAATGTTAAAGCTGATGCAGAGGTGAACAACAATTCTAACGATTCTGATTACTCATTTATTATTCACCTCATGTGTAGAAGCACTCAGCTGCGGCTGGATGGGCACATGTGCAACTCATGAATCAATAGCTGTCAACATGATGTGAACAAACTTTAAACAATCTTCACTATTGCCCCTCTCTAACTAAGCAAGGAAATGTCAATTTGTTACAGAGTAATATCTTGCTATGTAACAGCTTCAGTTCTACTTTGTGCCGTCATTTTGGCCATTGTTTCTATATTCACATGTCCTAAATATACTCACTTTCTCAGCAATTTACATAGCCCAATTAACCTAGAAACCCGCACGTCTTTGGGATAGGGGAAGAAACCCATGTGGTTACAGGGAGAATGTGCACATTCCATACAGACAGAACCCAAGGTCAGGTTCAAACCCGGGTCTCTGGCGCTGTGAAGGCAGCAGCTCCACCAGTTTAGCCACTTGCCACCCTTGTGTTGAACCTATGATTGTACTTTCCCAATGTCATGTGCTGAAAGGTAATTGCATTTTTAGTTTGTAGTCACCAACAGAAAGTGCTATACACCTTGCTTTTCAGTAAGGTCATCAAGGAATTGTTCATAACTTATAGAGCAGAATTAGGCCATTAGGCCCCTTCAGTCACCCTTAACAGCATTGATATACAGAGGGATCTTGGGAACTTTGTCCATAACTCCCTGAAAATCGTAACACAAGTAGATAGTGTTAAAAAGGGTTCCAAGAGTGGTAAAAAGGGCATATGGTATGCTTACCTCCTTTATATATATATAAGGAAGGCATTGTTTTGAAGAGTCAGAACGTTATGATGCGGTTTTATAGGACTTTGGTTAGGAGCCATTTGGAGAATTGTGTGCCATTCTGGTCACCCCAATAGAGGAAGGACGTTAAGGTTTTAAAAGGAGTGCAGAGGAGACTTACCAGAATGATGACTGGATTAAAGGGTATTAGCTACAAGGCAAGGTTGGCCAGACTTGGATTGTTTTCCCTGGAATATCGGGGACCTGATAGAATATATATAAAATTAAGAGAGGCGCAGATAGGGTAGATTAGATGGGACTCTTTTCCCAGGATGGAAATATCAAATACCAGAGGGCACAGCTTTAATGTGAGAGGGGTAAGTTTCAAGATGTGAGGCAAGTTTTTTTTTACACAAGGTTTACAAAATCTGCCGTTACAATGAGTGTTGAGTGCCTGGAACACGCTACCAGGAGTGGTGGGGGAGGCAGATATGATAGTGCTATTTAAGAGGTATTAGATAGGCACATTAGGAGTGGAATGGAGTTACATGGATTATGTGCAGTCAGATAAGAGTTTGTCTTGACATCATGTTTGGCACAGACATTGTAGGTCAAAAGGCCTGTTCCTGTGCTGTGCTGTTCCATGGGGCAGGGGATATGAACTGATCTTTATTTATGCTGTGCTAGTACATTTGTTTCCTTATATAAACACTGTGTGTATTTTCTCTTTAAGACTATAATTTTCTCTTCAAGACCACAGACTTGAGCATGCCCAGTGTCTTGAGTGTAGTAGTAAAAAGAAAGCAACCATTGTTATCCTTCACGCAAGAGTGAGTTTGTCTAATTAATCACACACTTCAAAGGCCCAATGGTCACGATTTACAGTTACTTACAGGATATGGAAATACCCATGACAACTTGTTGCTGGGCTTGTCTGTATGAGAGAGCTGTGTCAATATTGACATGGGTCCCTGGATATTTCCAAGGAGAACTTTGCAGGGTTGATTATGCTGGGAGAGCCTTTAGTTGCATCCTCATTCAGTGCACAGCTGGACAATCCAGCTGTTTTAATTATTATTTGCAGTGGTCTCCTCTGGTTTGCAACTGAATAGGTTGCCAGGCCACTTTGGAGGAGAGTTAAGATGCGAGTTAGACTAGCTTCAATACAGGTTCTATGTACAGGTAACGGATTTCTCTCCTAAACTGCATCAGTGAACTTGTTAGATTTTAGGAAACTTGATGGATACTTTATTTTATGGACATGAAACAGTGCATTAAAATGATGTGTTGAGATTTAAGATTGTTCTGCATGATTCTAATGTACAACATCAGAGATGTGTGTTTTAAAAATGCAGTGACAGTTTCTTTCCAGCTGTTATCAGGCAACTGAATCATCTTATCACCACGTAAACAGCGATCCTGACCTGCCATCTACCTCTGGAGATCCTCAGACTATCTTCAATTGGACTTTACTGGACTTTATTGTGCTATAAACGTTATTCCCTTTCTCCTGTATCTGTACACTTCAATAGGTTCCGAAGTTATAGGAGCAGAATTAGGCCATTCGCCCTATCAAGTCTACAATGACACTCAATCATGGTTGATCTAACTTTCCCTCTCAATCCCATTCTCCTGTCTTCTTCCCATAATCCGTGACACCCATACTAATTAAGAACCTATCAAACTCCACCTTAAAAATATCGATCGACTTTGCCTCCACAGCCTTCAGTGGCAATGAATTCCACAGATTCACCTCCTTCTGACAAAATAAATTCCTCATCTTCTTTCTAAAGGGACGACTTTTTATTCTGAGGCTATGGTCTCTGGTCCTAGACTTTCCCATTAGTAGAAATATCCTTGCCACATCCATTCTATCCAGGCCTTTCACTATTCGGTAAGTTTCAATTAGACCCCCCTTCATTCATCTAAACTCCAGCGAATACAGGCCAGTATACTGTGGATGGCTTGATTGTAATCATGTATGGTCTTTCCACTGACTGGGTAGCACGCAACAAAAAGGCTTTTTACTGTACCTTGGTACACATGACTGTAAACTAAACTAAAATATTTTGCATTCACGTCCTTGCATCTTTTGGCTGAAATTTGTAACCTTTTGCTCCCTAGTCTTTCAGCCATCCACTCGTCAGAACAGAGAATAGTTTCCTTTAATTGTCCAACAGAACCAGCCATAGTCGTGTGTGGGATCAATTTCACTCTTCCATCACCGTCAGGGGAGATGGCCAACCCGGGTTCATTACAGAATGTAGATGAGATGAGGCATACCTGATAATGAGGTTAACAACCTGGTGAAGCTACTACACAAGACTCTTTGTACATTCAACAGTAAAATCAGGAGTCAGTGATACACAGGTGATGGATTGGGTCAGAGCTGTGAAACCCTGTATCATTCAACCACGAGCAGTCTGGTTTGTCAAACACTGATGGAAGGAGATGGTTCTTCTCACATCCCCTTTGCTCGATGAAGGCAGAGTCTTGCAATGATTGAGGCCAAATATTCAATCACAAATTCAGACACAGGAAGGTTTAATGTCTTTCCGCTGACTGGTTAGCACGTGACAAAAAGGTTTTCCCTGTACCTCGGTGCACATGACAATAAACTAAACTAAGGTGTTGTGCCATCCCGATCAAAGATAGCGGAGCAAGATAGTCCATAGCGGAGCAAGATAGTCCACTCCTGCTAAATCCAATGGGCTGACGTGTAGTACGCAATGGAGCGGAACATCGGCCTTTTCTTCGGCCATGACGGCAAACCCGACCCGACTGGTTATCCATCTTGCATGTAATCAGCGTTGCGGGGAAACAGTTTGTGTGTGTGCGTGTGTGATATAGGGTTAGATTCATAAATCATAATTCTGTTAATTCATAATTCTGTTTTTTTTGTTAATTATTAATATGTTAATAAATTATAATTCTGTTAATTTTCTTTTGTAATGTTAAAAAAAATAAAAAATTAAATGGCTCATGTACTGTGTTTGAGTTGATTTTTGTATCAAACTTGCACTCTGTAATTCATCTAAACACACTGTTCACAACTGCGGTATTTGGTAAAATAATAGCAATATGAAAATTCCATTTGCTCTACTCTTGGAATGTTCCTTAATGATTTTTTCTGTCTATGGAATTGCTTTTCAACAATAAAGTGGGTCTGGTCTTCCCAATAGCCAGAGAGTGGGAGAGATCTGTCTGTAATGGCTGGGTTATCTAAATGAAGTATTTAACAAAATAAAATTTGTTTTGAGCAATATTAACAAATGATGTATAACTTAAGGATGATTTTATTCAGCGACCATGATTAGATTGTGTAGGAAAGAACACACATACACTCATATATGAATGTGATATAGATGTATATAATCATATAACACACACATATATATATATATATATTTCTCCAGATTTTTATATATAATGATGAACTTTATTTCAGACTCAAGGCCCAGACAAGGGACAACATTACATAAAAATACATTGCAATCCTCCCCGCAACTTTACCCTGGTGTCCCAGCCCTGCTGATCTGGGCCAGACTTCACATACGTTGTGGAGGGAACATAGGCATCTTTTAGCTTTTTATTGTGAGCCAGAGAGGCAGAAAGAAAATAAGAACATTTTTACCAAAGATCTTTGATTTTTACGAGGATGTTTTCGTAACCAGCTTCTGTCTCCGCACTAGTATCTTTGCTCCGCTATGGGATCTTTGGTGCGGAGACGGAAGCCGGTTACGGAAATGGTGCTGAACATTACCCATGACCCTACTACGGCTTTTTCGTCGAGTGGACTATCTTGCTCCGCTATAGAATCTTTGGTCCTGATGCCCCGTCATCTCGGATGGTTGTTTGCAAGCTGATTTGATTTGAGCTGCACAATATTCTGAAATAGTTGAATTTAGACAATGGTAATAGGGAGTGATGTCCTTCAACCCTCTACATCCAGGAGCTTGCCTCAGCAATGACTGAGCCTCGGGTGGGTTAGAACAG
The DNA here is from genome assembly GCA_963514005.1 of Raja brachyura. Next base: position 140,398,293 of record OY740781.1, read on the forward strand.
GAGGAGCACAATGGGTTGAATATATTGACAGCCTCTAACAGATTGAATTCTGGGGTAGAGCAAGTGAATGTAACCATTTTTAAACATCCCTGACATTCAGATGCATTCAAAAGCTCTTTAAAATTGAAACAATTATCTCAGAACTTCTTTTATTAAATCAAATAATACTGAAATTTGAAAATACTATAAAAATGTTTTTTAAATATTTAGCCCCAGGTTTGCCTCCGAGTGCACAATCACTATTCAAACGATTGGAATCTCCAATCTAACACTAAGTCTGATCACTAGATCGAAGTCTGAAGAAGGGTTCTGACCTGAAACGTCACCTATCACTTTTCTCCAGACATGCTGCGTGATCCATTGAGTGTGTCCATTTTCACTAAACCTGATCCATTGTGTGATCAAAGGAGCAATTTTCCCCCATGTAGTGCTGGGAATCTCAGCAGATAAACACTTCATGCTGGACTTCCTGTGAAGTACAATAGCAAATTGCATTGGCAGGTGGAGCACCATCCATGGCCCAGTAGAGTCATAGAGTCATACAGCATGGAAACAAGCCCTTCGGCCCAAATTGCCCATGCCTCGTAGGTCTCGGATGTTCCAGTTTAGAAGCACATGCAAAGAAATCCATGTTTTAATGAAGTTTCATTAAGGGCCTGTCCCACTTTCCCGTGTTATTCACAAATTCTCCCGAGTTTTCCCCTTGATTCAAACTCTCAGAATGTTTGTAATGAGGCCGTAGGAGTCTGTAGATATATCGTAGCGGCTTGTTATGTCAGCCGTAGGTACTCGGGGCATCAGGTAAGTCGGGACGTTTTTTCCAGCCTGATAAAAAATGTCCACAAGTAAGAAAATAGCCCCGAGTACCTACACCTGGCATAACGAGCCGCTACGATATATCCACGGCCTCCTACGGACTCATTACGAACATCTTAGTCCCACGTGCAGGCAGGTGGGACTAAGGGAAAAAAGTTGTTCGGCACGGACTTGAAGGGCCGAGATGGCCTGTTTCCGTGCTGTAATTGTTATATGGTTATATGGTTATTCTGCGAGTTTGAATCAAGGGGAAAACTCGGGAGAATTTGTGAATAACTCTGGAAAGTGGGACAGGCCCTTTAGTTGATAGCCGAGAAACATGGACTCCATCCCAAGAAGATTCATCTCAATGGAAGAAAACCACCGAGAACCATCCTTTAAAAAAAACAAATAATTTTCTTCATGCAGCTTTGGTTCATGCTGTACATCTCTGATCTGAAAGAGAAAGGTGAACTCCAAGCATTTAAAAATAGAAAAGGAAAAATAGAGATCAGACCAGAAGAGGAAAGAAAGGAGGAAAAAAAAGCAGTGGTGGATTAGGGTATATTATTTGTCTCTGCTGAAACTTTCAAATATAACAAACGTATTACATTGGACTTAGTGTGACACTTTCTCAGCTTATGTCAGTAAAACGGCTTATATTTATCTTCAAGCTGTCTCTTGCCTTTTAAGTACCTTAACCATAAAGTAAGCTGATAAAAGGGTTACTAGACACTGAACATAAGTGTTTGAGTGCTGTGAGTTCCATAACTCATGACCAGAATGATTCAGAAGAGCTATTTTGGCTGTTTGGAAGATTTTACTGCTTCCTGACCCTGCCCTTTGCTTGTTTTCATAATTCAGTTCGCACCATATCCTGGATCTTTAGGTTTGCTATCAAGTGGATTGCTGTAATGGCATTCCCCAAAGGACAGGATTTCAGCACTTCATGCCTGTGTGTTATTTGAGTAATGCCTTGGCAAGCTCACCCTCTTTTCTTTCTTCCCCTAATTTCTTCCCCCCCCCCCCCCCCCCAGTAATATGCAGTGTTTTTATGGGTATACAATACAAACCTTGCTAAGTTTTAACAGCAGGGAGTTTTGCACAGATTCTGGTGAGTGCTGGTTGGACTTCATTGCAAACGGACTTAGATTTGTGATTCTCTGAAGCCTGCAGCTGTGCTTGGCCAGGTGGCAAAAATGGTTATTCAATTATTTACTTCACAAATAATGATGGTGAGAGGCGTTTAGCCCATCTTTTTCATTGAAATGTCCAATTATTTCTTAAATAATTCTAGTTCTTTTGCTTCTTTCCCCTTTCTGTGGAATCCATTCCATATGTGGACCAGTCAGCACGTGAAGATTTTCCAAGTGGCTGTTGTGAATGTGTCTTTTTTTACTATTTGAACCCATCTTCCTATGCTTTAGTCTTGCAGTTTAATATAGTGACCCAAATTCATGCCCAGATCTATTTCAAATGCCTCCATATGTTCGGCATCTCTCAGACCCCACTTCACCAGATCGAAAGCCAACTTACTCCAGTCATTCCTCATGGGTGCTTTAAGCTTTCTTCATAGTCAGAAAAGACATCTCAGAGTTGTACACGATTGTTCCATTGCTGGATTCATATAACCATATAACCATATAACAATTACAGCACGGAAACAGGCCTTCTCGCCCTTGCAGTCCGTGCCGACCATTTATTTTCCCCTAGTCCCATCTACCTGCACTCAGACCATACCCCTCCATTCCCTTCCCGTCCATATACCTATCCACTTTACTTTTAAATGTTAAAATCGATCCTGCCTCCACCACTTCTGCTGGAAGATCATTCCACACAGCCACCACTCTCTGAGTAAAGAAGTTCCCCTTCATGTTACCCCTAAACCTGTCCCTTAATTCTCATAATTTCATCTCATGATTCACTCAGGTCAATTTAAATTCCATGTACGTCTTTACTCGATATTCATTTAATTTGCAACCACATACAATGAGTCTGGAGAAACAAGGAACTGCAGATGCAGTTTTACAAAAAAATGCACAAAGTGCTAGAATAGTGGGTCAGGCAGCATTTCTGGAGAACCTGGATCAGTGACGTTTTGGGTTGAAACCCTTAAGACAATAAGTGCGGTTCCACAGCTGTAGTAATGGTTCCTGTCTGTTGTGTTGGTCCTTAGAGATGGTTGCTGATGTTCACGAGCTATCCTCTGCTCCAATGGTTCTTAATTCCTCTCAAGAAATGGGATCCAAATATGGGGTGCTGGTATATAACGAGAGCCATGGATTAGTAACGTGCACTGATGGAAAAAAATCATGGAGTAAAAATTGGTGTCCTATTGACTTCTTCAGGATGATTCTTCATTTAACACAGAACCTGTCTAGTTTTGTTTTATTCTTCTCCATCTTGGCTTCCAGAGAGGAGGTAATTTGAGCTCTTTTAGGAAGAAGTATGAACATAAAGAGCTGAATGATTACAAGAAAAAATGCAGACCAGCAGTGCTGTGAGCTGCTCAATTTAATGACAGGATATCCTGAACAATACTGGACCTCCCCTTCCATTTGACCCAGTCCAGTCAATCACCATATCAATGTCTGCAAACATCCCAAAGTTATGAAATACAACCATATGTTTTGAGAATGCAAATGATTGCTACTGTTACCTGTGCACATATTGGCGTAGTGCACAGTCCCTTTTAGCTTAGTGATACAGCGTGGAAACAGGCCTTTTGGCCCACCGAGTCCGCACAAACCGACGATCTCCGCACACTAATGCTGTCCTACACACACGAGCGACAATTTACAATTTTTACCAAGCCAATTAGTCTACAAACTTATACGCCTTTGGAGTGTGGGAGGAAACCGGAGATCCCAGAGAAAACCCACATGGGTCACAGGGAGAACGTACAAACTCTGCACAGACAGCACCCATAGTCCGTATTGTACCCGGGTCTCTGGCGCTGTCAGGCAGCAACTCTACCGTGGCGCCACCGTACTGCCCTGCTTAGCATCTTTTACTGTTCTATTTTCTTCTAATTCTTCTGCAAAGTGTTTAGGATCACAGTTATATATCATAAAAACAGGCTCTTGGGTCCAACTCATCCATGCTGATCACGTGAGCTTGTCCCATTTGCCTGTATTTCCTGCATAACCCTCTAAACCTTTCCTATACCCTGTCCAAATGTATTTTAAAGATTGTAATTGCACCCTGCTTCTACCACCTCCTTCAGTCCCAACCCAAAATGTCATCTATCCATGTTCTCCAGAGGTGTTGTCTAGCCCACTGAGTTCCTCCAGTACTTTGTATCTTTTTTGTAAACCAGCACCTGCAGTTCCTTGTATCTAGATTTTCCCATGGGTCATTTTAGGAAGCTAAAAACATTTAAGGAATCCTATCTTACGTTATTAGAAATGGCAAAGTACACAGAGATCAAAATAGAAATGACATGAAAGAAAGTGAATCTATGTAAGGCAATGACTAGTCATACAGCGTATTGAATCTCGTATGTTTAATTTAATTTCATATTTGAATTTAATTTTTAATTATTTTTAAATTTAGAGATACAGGCCGGAAACAGGCCCCTTCGGCCCACCAGCGATCCCCGTACACTAACATTATTCTATACACTAGGGAACATTTTCAATTTTACCTAAGCCAATTAACCTACAAACCTGTACATCTTAGGAGTTTGGGCGGAAACCGGAGCACCTGGAGAAATCCCGAGCAGGTCACGGGGAGAACGTAAAAAACTCAACACAGACAGCATCCGTGGTCAGAATCAAACCTGGGTCTCTGGTGCTGTGAGGCAACAATTCTGATGCTGTGGTGAGCTACCGCTATGCCACCATGCTGCCCCTCTGTGTTTTCCCTTTAGAGATGAGAGAATGTTAGAGCCCGAGCCCATAAGTTCATAAGACGTAGGAGCAGAATTAGGACATTCAGTCCATTGAGTCGACTCTACCGTTCAACAATGTCTGATCTATCTTTCCCTCTCAACCCTACTCCCCTGCCTTCTCCCTTTAACTTTTGATACCTTTAGTTCATTTATCTCCAGATTTATCTTGGCTCAGTTGCTCAAACCATCTTCTATAATTCTGCTGCTGCCTTGCCTGCTCCCCCATCCTTTACCAGCCTTGAACTGTGCTGATCATAAAGTGAATCAAATTTTGCTCATTCACCTCAAAGACTTGCATTGATTCTAGGCCCCCAATACCTTAAATTTACATTTTTCACCCTTTAAGAATGTTTGAAGTTATAATATAATATCCTGTTGGTCTGAAGATGATTGGTAATCCCTGCATTGCAACTCACCGAGCGAAAGTGGGTCAATTTCTTCAGTAGAGTTGCATGAGTGAAGGTTGGAATGGAACGCGTAATATCATCCTCAATCATCCACAGCAGTGTGGTCACCAAGCTTGAAGGATGGGGCTTTGCCAATCATCTCCAGGCCAGCTGGATGTTGTATTATCACTTTAAGCATACGGTGGTAGAGCTACTGCTTCTCAGCACCAGAGACCCGGGTTCAATTCTGGCCTCGGGTGCTGTCGGTGTGGAGTTTGCACGTTCTCTCTGTGATCAGGTCGTTTTCCTCCGGGTGCTCTAGTTTTCTCCCACATCCCAAAGACACGCAGGTTTGTAGGTTATAATTGGTGTCTGTATAATTGTCTCTAATATGGAGGGAGTGGTTGAGAAAGTGGGATAACATGGAACTATTGTGAATGGGTGATCGATGGTCAGTGTGAACTTTGTATTCAAAATGCCTGTTTACATGCTGTATCTTAAACTAAAAAAACTAAACATCATTAATGGGTCAAAATGTAAGTATGAGTTACTGAGGGGGCTCGAGTCAATGCAAGTTGCTGACGAGGATACTGATGAATGAGCAAAACCTAGTTTACTTTGTGTTTAGCACAGTTCCAGACTGGCAGAGGGCAGGAGAACAGCTGAGGAAGCTGCAGAATTCCAGAAGAGGGCTTGAACAATTGAGCTGAGATAAATCATAAGTTATTGGAGCAGAAGTAGGCCATTCGGCCAATCGAGTCTACTCCGCTAAATCACTAGGTGAGTAGCTGCGGTTTATTTATCTATGTTCTTTCAGTAGATACTTTCCTAGAACTTCTGGTGCACCCATCTGGTTGGCCTCGATTACCTTTGCAGCAGGTGGCCCACAGGTATCTCACTTCAGGGTTTCACAATGGAGTTGTGCCGGAGACATGAAAAAGCATTGTATGATCAAGCAAAGAACTGCAGATGCTGGTTTATACCAAAGATAGACGCAAAGTGTTGGAGTAATTCACATTAGATAGATGGGAGTTACGCACTCATCTCCAATCCAGCTGGATGTTGTACTGTCATTTGGAGCAGCCAATTCTTAATTCCCTTACACGTGACTGATGGAGTGTTAGACAGAGAATGATGTCATTCTCTGGGGGTCTAGGTGCAGAATCAATAAGGGAGTTTCAGTCCTGGAAATGCCTGGTAGAATTTGCAGATTGATGCAAAATAATCCAGAAATGATTGGCAACAAGTTTCACATAATTTTTTTTATTTCAAATTATATACCAGTGGAACATTGTGTAGTTGTGTAATTCCTCACCTTCCATTTTGACATTGTTTTCTGCACAATTGACAATTTGCTGTGGGCCACACTTCCAACATATTGAGAAGAAAATTGCTTTGGGACACCCTAAAAGGGAGGTGAAATATGAAACCTAAAAGCAAGTCTTTTCCCTCTAATTCATTTAAAATCTTTTTATAGAATATATGTGCAGAGTATAAAATCCTCAGGTTTAAGGGTTATGTATTGCACATCTTCCCCTTAAAATTTAAGGGCCTTCTTTCATTAAGATGGCTGAAAAAATCCCTTGGTTATCTTCAGCAGGAATTATGTTTCATACGTTTTATTTATCTATGATCAAGAATTTCCACTGAGCTGCATCTGTTTTGCTTTCATAGTTTTGCCAGATGCACTGCTGAAATGCCACTTGCACGAGTGAATGGTGTTTCTGCTGCACATGTGGTCCAAGGAAATTCCTGGTTTACACAAACTCTATTCCCTTGGTTTCCTGATAATTTTGTCATTCCGTCATACTGATTACGCCCTCTGTGGTTCCATTGTATTAACAGCGTTCAACGTTCTGCAAACCAACGTTCTATATGTTTTGCAAAGTATTTATTTACGAGTAAATATTGGTAACGGGACCAGACTTGTTGATGTGACTTGGTGCCTCCATTTAACAATGGACATTCTATGGTTTGAACAGATGCTGCAGATGAATACAATTTAATCTCTAACTGGAGAATCCCTGAAGTTTTAATCTCATTCTATTTCATTGCCGAGGTTAGTTGTGTGAGCCATTTTTAGTAGAGGTATTGCTTGGTGGGAGGTAATAAGAATGATATGGCTTGACTGGGAGATTTGGGAATGGATTCAGTAAGTGATTCCAAGAACAATAGAGAATGATATAATTGTCGATCAGGGTGATTGTTTTTGCTAGTTTTGGCTTTCTTGAGGTAGGAAGAGATGGTGCAGCTGCCAGGGTGTGGGTGACAAGTCACTCCCTGCAGGGTGACCATTAAATCAGACCTTTGATGCACTCTTTAACTGCATCTGCAATTTTACTTAGAAATGGTGTTCTGCATTAAATCAGAACTTAGATTGATTGATAAAATATATGACTTGTATAAATATTAATCTGTTATTAAAGCATAATTACTAATAAAAAAATATTTTCTTTATGATGGTTCATTAAATTGTAATAGCTCTGAATTTCCTCAGAAGGTTGTCCCACTCTCCTGCTTTAAATTGAATATAAAATCGCCCCTTAGGATCTTGTAAAGAAGAAATTCACAGCGGTTTCTGCTGACCTCCTGCCAAGCTCCCGCAAATAATCTGCACAATCCCCGTGAACATTCTGAGTGACTTTTAATAGCCTTTGCATGCTTGCTTGCAATTATACCAATGTATTCACGAAGAGACATGTCACTGTTTTTAATGTTTGGCAGGGTTTGCCACGTACTGCGGGCTGGCTGATGGTGTACAGTCTCAACCTTCCATCCAGACAATGTGGCAAGCAGCAGCGTGGCTGATCAGGTGAGTGATTATTTACTACACTGTCCCTACATTTGTACCAGCTTCCGTCTGTTCTCTGTTGCGGCACGATGCTGACTGTATCTCAAGGGGAATAAATGACATGCAGCCATTTTTAACGTTTTAATAACATTTGAACAGGTACATGGGTAGGACAGGTTTAGAGGGATATGGGTTAAACACAGGCAGATGGGACTAGTGTAGATGGGACATGTTGGCCGGTGTGGGCAGGTTGGTCAAAGGGCCTGTTTCCACACTGTATAAGCCAGAAGAACAGAATTAGGCCATTTGGCCCATCAGCGCTGCTCCACCATTCAATCATGGCTGATCTGTCTTTCCTTCTCAACCCGTTCTCCTGTCTCCTAACTTTTGACACATTAACTAATTAAGAACGTATCAATCTCCTCTTTAAAAATCCCCAGAGATGACGAAAATGAATTGCGTAGATTCACTGCCCTCTGGCTAAACAAATTCCTCCTCATCTTTCTAAAGATATGTCCTTTTAGTCTGAGGATGTGGCCTCTGGTCCTGGACTCTCCCACTAGTGGAAACATCCTCTCCACATGCACTCTTTCAGCCCTTTCATTATTCAGTAATCCTTCTAAATTCCTGTGAGTAAAGGCTTAGAGCCAACAAATGCTCATCATACATTAAACCAATCATCCCCAGGATCATTCTCGTAAATGTCCCCAGGGCCCTTCCAATGCTAACATATCCCTCCTTAGATATGGCCCCAAGCTGCTCACAATACTCCAAATGCAGTCTGACCATGGGCTTTGCTGGACTTTATCTTTCACTAAACGTTATACCCGTTATCCTGTATGCGGACGGATTGATTGTAATCATGTATAGTCCTTTTGCTGATTGGATAGGGTGCAATAGAAAACTTTTCACTGTACCTCGGTACATGTGATAGTAATAAGATAAACTAAACTAATCTTATCAAAATGAATGCTAACATTGCATTTGCCTTCTTTACCACTGATTCAGCCTGCAAATTAACTTTTTGGGCATCCTCAACCAACACTCTTGAGTCCCTTCTGACCAATTTCTGAATTCCCTCCCCATTTAGAAAATAGTTTATGCCTTTTTTCCTACTACCATAGTGCATGATTGCACACTTTGCTATGTTGCATTCCATCTGTACTTCTTTGCCCACTCTCCCAACCTGTCCAAGTCATTCTGCAGACTCCCTGCTTCCTCTACACTATCTACACCAATGCAGACTGCACCCACAATACATTTTCATTATTTCCCAAGACAATTCATTGTAAAGATAAGACTTTACATTTCAGAGATACAACATGGTAAAGGGCCTGTCCTACCAGCATGCGATGAGCACAACCTAACGTGGTCGCTTGAGCCGTCTGGCGTCGCGTGGCCCGTCCCATTTCGATCGCCGGAATTGTGCGGAGTTCGTCCCGACATCGCGCGGGGCTCGGAAAAACTGACTATGTTTAAAAATTCCGCGCGGCAACGGCTTGTCGGCTCGCAGTCGCCTCGACGCATGACACACCGCCTCGACATCGTGCCTCCGTGAACCTATCTGTAGGTGCCTCCGTGACCCTCTATGTGTGTGGCTCCGTGGCCCTCTGTGTGTGTGCCTCTGTGCCCCTCTCTGTGTGCCCCTCTCTGTCTTGGCGAACTTACCTTAAGACTTCGCTCCAAGTTCGCCTCATCTTGCGCTGCGTTGCGCTACTCACCCGACCTCCGTGTGGCCCTCGCTGCCGGTTTGGTTGCGCTTGCCTGCATGCAGGCGCATGCTGGTGGGAACGGCCCTGTACAGGGGATCACTCGACCTCCGCGCAGCCCCCGCTTCTAGTTTGATCGCACTCATCGCATGGAGTCGGATGCTGGTAGGACAGGCCCTTAACGGGTCCATTTGGCCACCGAGTCCGCACCAACCAGCAACCACCCCATACACTAACACTAACCTACACCTTAGGTACAATTTACAGGCGCCAATTAACTTACAAATCTGTACGTCTTTGGAGTGTGGGAAGAAAGCGGAGCAGGGAGAACATGCAAACTCCGTACAGACAGCACTGGTTGGCTCTGGCACTGTAAGGCAGCAATTCAACTGCTGCACCACTGTGCTACCCTATGTTGCATATTAAAATTCTTTAATTCAAATGACCAATGTTCCCAGCATTTATTCGGTTATTTATCAGTCTCTGTACCTGCATCTTGTTGTCGTAAATCATGGCAATTGCCATGGCAGATTAATAGGATCGTCAATTAATCTGTGGCTAATGAACCACTAGTTCTCTGTTCAATTCTACATAACCTTGCGATGCCCTTCCACATTGCTGGCAAGTTCCAGGACTATTCTCGAGTGTTACCTAAGCTAACCAGGCAGTGTCTGCTGAATCCTTGTAAATCCCTCGCTCTTCATTGCCAAAACACAATATACTATTTCTCAAACTAATATCCACTCTCTTCGTTTTTGTCTTTTTTAAATGGTGGGGTTTAAGTAATGATAAAGCAATTTAAATTTATGGTGAACATATAATAAAAGTAAAGTTTCATTAAATTCACAGGTTATTGGATGAGAAGTTTAGAGTACCAGTATAAAGGATGAGGTTTCTGACTACTTAGAAATTCATGATAAAATAGGCTGAAGTCAGCATGGTTTTGTGAAGTTGAGATCTTGAAGGGCCTGTCCCACTTAGGCGATTTTTTTTAGGCGACTGCCGGCGATTGTCGTAGTCGTAGCAGGTCGCCGAAAAAATGGCGACTGGACCCCCCTATGACAATGTCTGCGACAATGTCTACGACAAGCTCCAACAACCTGCCACCTAGTCGACGTCAAGCTACGGCAAGCTACCGCCAAACGGCGAACCATTAGGACATCCACCTACGACCACACCTACAACAACCTACGTCCACGCAGGCAAAAAACCTATGACAACCGATCAACCTACGTCTACCCGCGACAAGTTACGACCCTGTCGGCGACAACTGAAGCCAAATGAAGACAATTCATTCGCCGGTACCTGTCGCTGGTTGACGTAGGTTGACATGCGTAGTCGCCAATGGAATTCACCGCGGTCAACACCGGCGATAACCTACGTCATCCTGGCAACCTACTACCACCGCACCCATGTCACGAGAATACAAGCTACGATCCATGGGGTCAAAACAAATGTTGCCGTGTTGAAAAATTAGCGGAGACCAGAATGGCAATAGACAATAGGTGCAGAAGCAGGCCATTCGGACTTTCGAGCCAGCACTGCCATTCAACGTGATCATGGCTGATCATCTCCAATCAGTACCCCGTTCCTGCCTTCTCCCCATATGCCCTGATTCCGCTATCTTTAAGAACACTTTCTAGCTCTCTTTTGAAAGTATCCAGAGAACCAACTTCCACCGCCCTCTGAGGCAGAGAATTCCACAGACTCACAACTCTCTGTGTGAAAAAGTGTTTCCTCATCTCCGTTCTAAATGGCTTACCCCTTATTTTTAAACTGTGGCCCCTGGTTCTGGACTCCCCCAACATCGGGAACATGTTTCCTACCTCTAGTGTGTCCAAACCCTTAATAATATTATATGTTTCAATAAGATCCCCTCTCATCCTTCTAAACTCCAGAGTATACAAGCCCAGCCGCTCCATTCTCTCAGCATATGACGTCACGACTTGTTGCGAAACTGAGGAAACTGCTCACTGTAAATAGCTCGTTCTATGCTTCCGCAGTCCAGTTTCAGTCAATTAAATACTGAATCAAGCACATGAACAACTAAACTTAATTTTGGATAACACAACAACAGTTCCCCTCTACTATACCTAACCACCGCGGGTTCGATCCTTGTATCTGCTTGGCCAAGCCCTTCTGGCCTTGTGCAAGCAGAGACACTCCAAAAGGCCATGCAGTCCCAAACATTCTTCCAGAAAATTGACATCGGACCTCGTGGGAGCTACCTTTTATAGGTCCCCGAACCTTGAGGGGCCGAACCACATGGGGGTGGTCTCTATACAGTCCAATAACAAATATCGATTAACACAGTACATGATAGACAGTTCCCTAACCCAATAACACAGTAACTAATACAATGTGTCCGAAGAAGTATCTAGATGGAAGTTAACAGAGATGAGTTATGCAACATGTGCCCTGGGATTCAGACAACCCAGACAAAGCTCAACATCTTAACCAATCAACAACTGTCCAAATAAGGCTTCGCAACATTATTTACACTATGTATATCTGACCCAATCATTTTCATGCAATTTACACCTTATTGTAAGAAACTGCATATGTCCCATTCTTTCCCTGCAGCTCTTATCTGGGCCACAGACAAACTGGCACCATTCAGCAGCTTGCCCCAGTTCTGCAAAAGGCACATTTAACTTGACCAAAATGGCTTAGCAGTACACAAGCCTTTACTCAATTTTAATGTCCTGGCTGCTCCAATTTGGCCAGGATAAACATCACAACCATGCAGATGTCACTCCGGCAACCACCGGCGGCCATGTGGCGACCACGTAGTTTCCTATAAAATCGCCTCAGTAGGACAGGCTCTTTACTGATGACTCTGTTGGAATTCTTTAAGGAAGGCCCCATATCTGAGAATGGATGTCCCGGCGCTGGAGAGGGTCCAGAAGAGGTTTACGAGAATTAACCCAGGAATGAGTGGGTTAACATAGGATGCGGAGGAATTTCTTCAGTCAGGGGGTGATGAATCTGGAATTCGTTGCTACAGAAGGCTGTGGAAGCAGTCAATGGATGTTTTTAAGGCAGGGATAGTTTCTTGATGGGTATCGAGGGTTATGGGGAGAAAGCAGGAGAATGGGGTTAAGATGGGAAAATAGATCAGCCATGATTGAATGGTGGAGTAGACTTGTTGGCCTAATTTCATTTCGGAGTCACGTGAGTGACTTCGTGAAGAGCCCGCCGGCACGCATGCGCGACATATCGTCGCATCGCATTGCTGCCGACGGCTGGTCGGGAGCGCGGCTCCCGACCAGCCCTTCAGAGGGCCGACTCAGGTAAGGCTAAGCCCCCTAGAGTTGGTGTTTCCTGTTGGGGGGGGGAGCAGTGTGTTCTCTCCCTACAGGAACGTGGATTGGAGTCGCCGGCCACTTATCCCGGAGCCTTTCTCAGCGGCTCACCTGCGAGTTGGGCCGGGAAACAGGCGTGGGAGTCGGGGAGCCCTGTTGGTACAGGGCCCGACCCGCCGATACACCGGAGCTCCAGTGTGAGTTGGTGTCTTGTTGTGGCGGGTGTATATTATGTTCTCTCCCTGCAGGTACGTGGGGAAATAGACGTGGATGTCGGGGAGCCCTGTTGTTACCGGGCCCGACCCGCCGCTATGCAGGAGCTCCAGTGCCGATTCAAGGAGCAGGTGCTCCAGTGTTGATTTGAGGAGCAGGAGCTCCAGTGCTGATTCGAGGAGCAGGAGCTCCAGTGCTGATTCAAGGAGCAGCTCCAGTGCTGATTTAAGGAGCAGGAGCTCCAGTGCTGATTCGAGGAGCAGGAGCTCCAGTGCTGATTCAAGGAGCAGGAGCTCCAGTGCTGGTTCCAGGAGCAGGAGCTCCAGTGCTGATTCAAGGAGCAGGAGCTCCTGTGCTGATTTAAGGAGCAGGAGCTCCAGTGCTGATTCGAGGAGCAGCAGCTCCAATGCTGATTCCAGGAGCCGAGAACGGGGTGCCTCTCGAAAGGGGGGACCCTGCCACAAGTTCGCCATTGGCGACCACATTGGCTGCGGCCCGACCCCCCTCCGCTAGCCCTTCGTTGAAGGGCAGGGGAGGAGCCCGTAAGCCTAAACCCGGTTCGGGCCAAGGCTCCACCAGCCGCCATGGTGCGGTCTGGTGCAACGGCGGGACCTGGGTCTGTGAGATCTGCTATCCAACTCCCAAACCCCGCCGCTGGGACGGGGGGCTTGGGTACGGTCCCGCCTCGGTCGCCGAGTCCCCTGTCGATGGGGGGGACGAGACCGTGCGTCGGCAAGGTCCACGATGTGGACAGCCGGCAAGCCCGCGCGGGCGTCGCTCCATGCTTCTGCTGGAGTCGACCCCAAGCCGTCAGGGCCCTTTGTGGCAACGGCTTCCGCTCCCGTTAAACGGAGACGGTTGAACACCTTTCCCGCGCGGGAATCGCGCGGTTCGCTGCGGCGGCCGATAGCGACAACTTCCGGCACCGAGATCACTTCTCAGAGGTGCGGGCCGATGAAAGGAGCCCCGGCAATCTTTCTGAGCCGGAGGTCTCCGACCACCCCAGTGTTCAGGGTGAAGGGCGTATGGCCGCATGACGCGGCTACTGGAGAGGAGCCATCCAGCTCCAGTAGGCACAGGGAGGTTAACCGCCGTCAGCAGAAGCTGAGAACCGTCAGCAGACACTAAGCCCAGCGAACTGCTCCTCCCTTCAACGAGCCCATACGCCACGGTCGCCGAGTCCCCCATGGATGGGAGGACGAGACTATGCGTCGGCTAGGTCCATGATATGGGCAGCCGGCAAGCCCGCGCGGGCGTCGGATCTCCATGCTAAGTCAGGTGCCGACTTCCCATCGCATTTGCCCTCCGAGGCAGCGAGACCAAGCTCCGCCGAGGAGGCGTTTGAGAGTACCTCCCGCGCGGGAATCGCTCAGCTTCGCTGCAGCGGCTACCGGCGACAACTTTCCGGCACCAGGTTCACCTCGATGAGGTGTGGGCCGATGGACGAAGCCCCAGCAGTTCAGCAGAACATGAGGACTTCGGCCGCCCGAGTTTTAGCTCAAGGGGCGTATTGGCCAGGATGGAGCGGATATTGGAGCCCCTCCTGCAGCAGAATCAAAAAAATTTCGGGGAAGACTTCTCCAAGAGGGAAGGATATTCGGGGTCCTCCATCCCAGCATATGCCTCAACGGAAGTTTACGCTGTCTGCCGTTGAGCAGGCAGCAGGCACGGCTGAAATTTTTCGTCGGAACAAAAGGCGTGATAGAGAAAACTATTCACGAGCCCATTGACTTCGTCTCCCATATTTTTACTAGGCCAAAAAAGGATGGAGGTTGTCGAGTGATTATTGACTTGACCAGTTGAATACCTTTGTAACATATACACATTTTAAAATGGACACCTTTTGAGACAGCCAAATCACTGCTTTCGCATGGTTGCTTTATGGCATGTATTGATTTGAAAGATGCATGCTATTCAGTGTCCATCCGGAAACATCACCGGAAATTTTTGAAATTTGTCTGGATGGATCAGCTCTGGCAATATCGGGCCTTACCAAATGGGCTTACTACCGCCCTAGGCTTTACTAAATTACTCAAACCTATTATGGCCAAATTACGTATACAACATCATATTGTAATGGCTTATTTAGATGATATTCTGATTAGTGGCAACACTCTGGAAGCAGCTGAAAGCGCTGTTTCAGCAACTGTTACTATAATTCAGCAGCTGGGGTTTATAGTCCATCCAGAAAAATCGAAGTTTCACCCATCCCAGGTTATGGATTATTTGGGTTTCACGGTGGACTCTATTCTAATGAGGGCCAACATTCCATTTCACAAGGTGGAGGATGTTTTCCTTGCATGTCAGGATCTCGCATCCGCCAGTATACCATCTATTCGGCATACAGCTAAGATGATTGGGAAAATCGTAGCTTTATTTCCGGCAGCCCGGTTTGGACCTTTGCATTATCAAAATCTGCAAAGGGCCAAGATTGCTGCGTTAAAAAAGAACGCTGGTCATTTTGACAGACCTATGGGGCTGCCTTCCGATGCTAAGGTTGAGCTACAATGGTGGGTGTCCAATATTGGCAAGGCATTCAAACCCATTGTTGTGCCCAATCCGGTGGTATATTTGCAAACTGACGCAAGCTCTCTAGGCTGGGGAGCTGCGGACAGCTCTTCTAGTTGTGGAGGCAGGTGGGATCCCCTTGAAGCTAGCATGTTGCTAATACAAGGGATTAACTATTTGAAGCTGCTTGCAGCATTTCATGGACTGCGGGCATATTGTGCTAATCTTAGTGGTACTCATGTCCGTCTCCAAATAGACAACACTACAGCGGTGGCATATTTAAACCATATGGGCGGTACCAGGTCAGTCTCTTGTGACAAATTGGCTAATACTATTTGGTGCTGGTGTATTGATCGAGATATTTGGATTTCAGCCACCTATGTGCCAGGTAGGCTTAATACTGTGGCAGACACCAGGTCACGCAAATTCAATGATAGTTTGAGTGGATGCTGCATCCTCAAATATTTGCCCAAATTACAGCCAAATTTGGCCAACCGGATATCGACCTTTTTGCGTCCCGGTTGAACCATCAGGTACCGACATATGTTTCATGGGAACCAGACCCTGGGGCATTAGCGATTGATGCATTCTCGCTAGACTGGGGGAAGTGGATTTTCTATGCATTCCCCCCGTTTTGCCTCATCAGTCGGGTATTACAAAAAATCAGGATGGATTCTGCCAGAGGCATTCTTGTCATACCCGACTGGCCTACACAGCCTTAGTATCCGGTGGTCTCTGACATGATTAGTCAACCTTGGGTCCCTCTAGAGGGTTGCCCACATTTGGTTTCTCACCCTGTTTCAGGGGAGTTACACCCCTGCCATGCCTATCTAAAATTACTGGCTTGCAGGTTCTGACCAGGCCATGGATGCAGTATGGCCTTACCACCCGGACCATGAACACCATTGGAGCATCATGTCGAGAGTCAACCAGGCGGAGATATCTCTCCCACATCACCAAGTGGGAAGCCTACTGCAGTCTCACATCACCTGTGATGATGTCTCCATAGCCGACGTCCTGGAATTCCTCGCGGGGTTGCACCATGATGAGCACTTGAGTTATAGTGCCATCAACAGCGCCAGGAGTGCGCTATCATTCTACCTCAACATCGAGGTAGGATCGAACAGGCTAGTGTCCAGGCTTATGCGGGGAATATTCAATCTGAATCCGCCTACACCACGCTACAACATCACCTGGGATGTCAGGGATGTACTTACCCTGCTCAGGTCGTGGTCACCCATGGAAGGGTTACAGCTGGACCAACTCACTATGAAATTGGTGATGTTACTAGCGCTGACTTCAGCACAGCGGGTTCAGACGCTCCACAAACTACGTATTGACAGGATGACGTCGACCCCTGGAGAAGTAGTCTTTTTCATCGATGAGCTGCTTAAGCAGCATAGACCTGGGTGCACAGGGCTGCAGCTGAAGTTCCCGGCATACCCTGCAGATGCTCGGCTATGTTTAGCCACTCACATCCGTTACTACATCAAGGTGACGAGGAGCATCAGAGGAATGGAGTTGTACCTGCTTGTCACTCACAAAAGACCTCACCATCGAGTGACAGTCCAGACGATATCCAGGTGGCTCCGGATCGTCCTGAATAAGGCAGGTATTGACACTAATGTGTTTACATCCCACTCCACCAGGGCTGCATCTACGTCGGCGGCGAGAGTCATGGAGGTACCCATGGACCATATCCTCGCCACAGCAGGATGGGCGAATGAAGCTGTGTTCCAGCGATTCTATAATAAGCCTGTTGCTGCTCCCCTTCAGTTCGCAGAGGCCGTGCTGAACGCCGGGTGTGAACGTGGGGATGTCCCTGATTAAAAGGGCGTTATTTGTTGTGTTATTAACAAATCTTCTTTTTGTTTCAGTATAACCTCGTTTCGTCAACTTGTTTACTCCAATCCATCCTTGCTAGTGGTGTGTCCGCATGGACGTTGTCCAGGGCGTGTAATTACAGAAGCTTTGAAGTCTTCACGAAGTCACTCACGTGACTCCGAAATGAAATAGTAAGATTGAACGAGAACTTACCAAGTTTGAAGGTTGATCTTTATTTCATGAGGAGTTGCGGTGAGGGATTTCGTGCCCTCCGCTCCCAACCCTCGATCATCTTCAGCTGGTAATCAGAGTCTCTTTAAATCTTACTATGCCAAGTCATTTCTGTTGTTGTTTCTGTGATTCCACACCGCTGCTTTGAAGAATGTCGCGCATGCGTGCCGGCGGGCTCTTCACGAAATCCCTCACCGCAACTCCTCATGAAATAAAGATCAACCTTCAAACTTGGTAAGTTCTCGTTCAATCTTACTATTCTCACTTATGAACTTATGAAGTTTAATTTAATTCCCAAAACATTAGACGTAGTGCAGAATACCACTGCAAAATTATGAACATTTATCTCTCATTGTTCTGATTTGACGGGATGTTTCTTTTCGGTCCCTATTTTCCTTGGTTACCAAGCATGTCACCCAACTTCTCTCTGATTTCTAACATAACTCGTCAGTCACTTTGCAGGGATGATGCTCTGATAATGCATCAATTGACAATAGGTGCAGGAGTGAGCCATTTGTCGCTTCCTGCCAGCAACGCCATTCAATGTGATCATGGCTGATCATCCCCAAACAGTACCCCGTTCCGGCCTTCTCCCCATATCCCCTGACTATTTTTAAGAGCCCTATCTAGCTCTCCCTTGAAAGCATCCAGAGAACGTGCCTCCACTGCCCTCTGAGGCAGAGAATTCCACAGACTTTAAGCATTAAGCTTTGAAGAACCTGAACAAACTGCAGATGCTGGAATCTTGAACAAAGCACAAAGTACTGGAGTAACCTAGTAGGTCAGGTTGCATCGATGGAGGGAAATGGACATGCAACCATTCCTGAAGGAAGCTGAGTTACTCCAGCACTATACGTTTTGCTGAATGCATCTACTGATGCATCTTCTAACACACATGATAATTGCAAGGAAAACCAACATATCCAGTCATATTTACAAGCAGGAGCCGGTGTGGGAGCTCCCTTTGGAATAAAATTAAATACGTTTCTCATCATAACGCAATGCTGAACTGGTTCAACTTCCAAGGATCTTTACCTCATTGATCAAGTAAATCAGCATAATTATGTTACTTTTCTTGTGGCATTAAATATGTGATATGTAATATGCTACTAATTTTACTACTTACATTTTCTTCGCTTTTATTAAATCAAACATGGTAGGTTTGCTCTAAAATGACCATATTCAAGCCTAATAGTATCTTGTATATGTAATAAACCTTCCCACCTTAGTCAACTCATGTCAAGAGCACTGAGTCCCGGCTCCATACAATCACGCAGCACAGAAATATGTCATATGACCAACGGAACCAACCATCATGAACCTATTTACATTACTTCATACACTAATCCCATCTTCTACTGCAGTTTGCTCCTTTATTCCCCTCTGCTCTTTCTCTATTGCACGTGTCTTGCTGACCAAACCCGACCAAGAAACCTTGACAGTTATTACCCTTTATTCTTACAGGTTGATCGTAACTGGAACCATTTTCAGTTTACGGAGTGATGCTGGGATTGTTTCTGGAAATACGAACATATTGGTGAGTTTCTTCAGCCAGCATGAACTTTGCGACTATGGTAACAGTTGTATAGCATTCTTCCTCTGTCAAACCAGTCAAGGTTGCTACGCAAACAAAGTGGTGGCCACTAAGGAGAACATCCTGTAACAGCTAAAGAGAGGCCACAGGAGTCATTGACAAGGATTTGGAAGGACATTTGTCGATAGCAGGACATAATGATTTGGAATAATCTAAAGCTGGAAGAACTCAAGGATATGATACAGTGTTTGGGACTGATATTGGAACAATAGAGGTTGCAATCTAAACTGGAGCTAATCATCGATTGGTTGGAGTTGGCGTTGTTCAAATTCTACCTTGGCTCTGGGGAATTTATATTCAAGTGATTATTAAAAATCAGGGGTAGACAAAAATGCTGGAGAAACTCAGCAGGTGAGGCAGCATCTATGGAGATCTAAGTAGAAAAATCAGGGTGCACATTTATTTATTCCAATCTCATGACAAAGCATTTAGTTCAAAAACAATCTTTAAGAGAAGGATATGTGTCATCCTCGCCCATCGTGCCCATTTGTGATGCACTTGGGAAAGGGTAGAACTCCTGGCATATGCTGGTATTACATGTAAAGAAAGCTAAGGGGGGACAAAGGTGTTGCTCTAATGGTCTTAGTGGTTCTTGGGGATCTGGTGCAGGGAAACTACAGGGGTTCTGAATATGAGTTGAAATAGAGGTGGAAAGGCAGTAGAGGATAAAGGGCCTGTCCTACATGCATGCAACTCCATGCGATGAGCGCGACCTAACGTGGTCGCTTGAGCCGTCCGGCGTCGCGGGGCCGGTCCCACTTCGATCGCCGGAGCCGTACGGAATTGTGCGGAGTTCGTCCCGACATCGCGCGGGGCTCCGAAAAACTGACTATGTTCGAAAATTACGCGCGGCAGCGGCTTGTCGGCTCGCAGTCGCCTCGACGCATTACACACCGTCTCGACGTCGTACCTCCGTGAACCTATCTGTAGGTGCCTCCGTGACCCTCTATGTGTGTGGCTCCGTGGCCCTCTATGTGTGTGCCTCTGTGCCCCTCTCTGTGTGCCCGTCTCTGTCCTGGCGAACTTAACTGAAGACTTCGCTCCAAGTTCGCCTCACTTTGCGCCGCGTTGCGCCGCTCACCCGACCTCCGCGCGGCCCTCGCTGCAGGCGCATGCTGGTGGGAACGGTCCTGTACAGGGGATCACCCGACCTCCGCGCGGCCCCGGCTTCTAGTTTGATCGCGCTCATCGCATAGAGTTGCATGCTGGTAGGACAGGCCCTTAACGTTCAATGCTAATTGCTGTATGGGAGGTAGGTGTGAAGGTCTGCTCTATTCAATAGAAACAGTAATTTCTAAATATACTGTTGAGTAAATCACCCTTTGCTTCATTTTAGACAAAAGAAACTGCTGATGTTGGTTTACGTAAAAAGACACCAAGTGCTGTAGTAACTCAGCTGGTCAAGCAGCATCTCCGAAGAACATGGCTAAGTGACAGTCTGAAGAAGGGACCTGACCCAAAACGTCACCTAGCCATGTTCTTCAGAGATGATGCCTGACCTGCTGAGTTACTACAGCTCTTGGTGTTTTTTAAAATAATTCATTTTATGTTGCTGGGGCAGAGGGAGGGGGTGCAGAAGGGGGGGGGGGGGGCGCAGGGGGGGTAGGGGGGGGCAAAGGGGGGGAGGAGTAGAGAGAGAGGGAGGACGTAGTGTTGGGGGTAGAATGGGAGGGGGTAGAGAGGGAGGGGGTAGGGAGAGTGGGAGTGAGGGTAGATAGGGAGGGGGCATCTCCCCTCTCACCCGCCATCTCCCTTCTCCACCCCTGCATCTCCTTTCCCTACCCCCCCCCCCATCTCCCTCTGCCACCCCATCTCCCTCTGCCACCCATCTCCCTCTGTAACCCCACTCCCCACCCCATCTCCCACCTCCTCATTTCCCTCATCCTCCTCCCCTCACTCCCTTCTCTGCCCCAGGACCTACCCAGGTCGTAGAGCAGCGCCAGGGCCTGGAACTCGGCTTGGTTTTCATACTCGGCCCGGCCCTGACTGTGGACTCCAGCCATCAGCTTGGCCGCTGCCTGAGCTACAGTGCAGGCTGTTGATTGGTTATTTCCCACTAAAGAATTGTAGTGCTTGTTAGTAGTTGCTTCGCCTAATATGCGGTACATATTACCAAGAGCTTGTCTACGCCATTCAGTATGAGTAGCTGCTAGGAACGGTAATGTCCTGCAGACCGATGCTGTAAGTGAACTTTAATAAACATGTGTTGTATCTTGATGTGTGTTTGACTCGGCTCATTACATGGTGTCAGAGTCTTACCTATTCCGTTCACGTTTATATGGTTTTGTTTTTTTTATAGTTGTTTTATGTGCCAGTTACCTCTCTCGTGGCAAACTCGTCTCACCGTCCTAGTCCTCTGATCATTGACTCTGATATTGCTGAGCGCTGGCGCCTTTTCGAGCGTGACTACATTCACTATGTTAGCATCGTTCATTGCAATGAACCTCCGGATGTACGTGCTTCTGTATTATTCAACCTGGCTGGCCCAGAGGCAATGAAACATGCGCATAGTTTCACATTTGAGTTTGCTGTTTTAGATGTGAATGGACACGGCCAGGTGTCTGCAGAGACGATTGATGACCCTGTTGTCTTACTTGCAAAGATCAGACAGTTGTGTGACCTCCCCTTGAACTACATTATTGAACGTACCAAGTTTTATGCTCGTATGCAACAGATCGATGAGCCGACAGAACGTTTTATTAGTGGCTTAAAACACATGGCACGCCTGTCGGATTGCTGAGATAACATCTTCTCACACTAAGTCTGTGATCTCTGGCCAACGTTCACAGCATAGTGTCAATCTTACAGACACCTCCTGTCCTAACGTCCGTTCCCTGCCTTCCCCGGCATGGCAGCAGAGAAGGTTTGCTGCTCGATGTCCTAATTGTAACTATTTTCATGCTAGAATTCTGTATTGTTTATGGTAAAATCAACCACTTTGCAAGATGTTGCTGTTCCCGTGCGACTCAATCCGTCTCAAGGCCGAGTTTGCACCTGTTATAACATGAGCTTGATGATAACGAATACTAAGAGCCTAACTTGCCATCCTCCGCTCAGCTCTCTGAAAGTACAGATAACAGTTCAGCCATCCACTCTCTCCTTCCTTCCTCTAACGAGCAACTTGACCCTGAGGTAACCATGTTTGTGAATAACAGGCCTATGATTGCGAAGGTTGAAACGGGCGTGAAATGCAATGTCATCTCGTTATCTGAATTTTTAAAAATTCATAATGCTGAACATATTGAAAAGGCCTCGGCCACGCTTCGGGCCAACGGGGGAGATGTTCTACACCCGCTTGGACAGACTAATTTAAAATGCCCCATAGACTCGCAATCTCATATCCTTACGTTTTATATCATCAAGGGGGATTCTGAGGCTCTGCTCAGTATCAATGCATGCCACGATCTAGGCCTAGTATACTTTGGCCGCACTGTCCATCAACTCTTTCTCGCTGTGGGCCCCACTCAGCAATTGCTCTCTCAATACGGACAACTATTTAACGACGAGCTTGGCAAGTTGCCCCTCATTACCAATTTGCTGTTGATCCCAGCACCACATAGTGTTCCGCATGCCATGCGTGACACAATGAACTCAAGCGGATTGTCTCCATGTGTGTCATTGCTGAAGTTACTGACCTGTCTGACTGGGTTTCCACCATGAAAAAAAACAAGGAGGAGATCTGTATCTGCAAAACCCCAGAGATCTCAATGCTGCTATCAAACACCCGCACTACCCTATGCGAACAGTAGAGGAAGTTGCTGCTCAAATAGGCACGCATCAGTGTTCTCCGTTCTGGATGCCAAAAGCTCATTTTGGCAGATTCCTCTGTCCCCAGACTCATACTACGTTCGGCACCCCTTTCGACTGCTACAAATTCCTGAGAATGTCTTTTGGCATCAACTCTGCCAGCGAAGTTTGAGTCCCGGAAGTTACCAATGTCGCACAAGTCTTCACAAGTGATGGTCTCAGACCAGACCCATCAAAAACTGCCGAGCAAAAACTCAACGAGATGCCACTTATTACTGACGTTACGAGTCTACAAAGCTTCCTTGGAATGGTCAACTACCTGGGGAAATTTATTCCCAACCTCAACGACATATCTGCCCCTCCTGCGGGAACTGACGTTGCATGGTCTTGGTATCCACAACACCAAAGAGCTTTTGATACCCTCAAGTGGCAGCTGGCTAGCGCACCTACTCGCGCCTACTTTTTTTTGCAGTTATCACTTGCGATGCGTCCCAGTACGGACTTGGCGCTGCTTGCCTGCAGACCACTACCGATGGCGACTGCAAGCCTGTTTCTTATGCCTCTCGCACACTAACAGACTCTGAACAATGTTACACCCAGATTGAAAAAGAATTGCTCGCAGTGGTTTGCGCCTGCACAAAATTCAAGGACTTTATTTTTGGAAAGTCTGTGACTACAGAAACAGACCACCAGCCGTTAGTCACTATATTGAATAAACCCATTCGCACTGCTCTGGCCCACCTACAACGGATGATGATGTAGCTGCAGTGGTTTGATTTCAACATTGTCTGTAAAAAAAGGCAAGGGTGTGCACATAGCTGACATGCTATCAAGGCCACACAAAACCCAGCGAACAACAACTCTCTGAACAGGACCAGATCTCATTAATGAAGGTATCGTATGTTCCTACTGATTGCTTAAGCAGCCTGGCAGAGCCCACGGCTGCTGACGAGACTTTACATTTGCTGCCTGCAGTCATCTGGCGTGGCTGGCCGGATAAACAACTGAGCACCCCGCTCGCGATCCGCCCATACTTCCTGGTTCGCGACCAACTGGCGTTACAGGACGGGTTTATAGTCAAGGGCCACAAGGCAGTTGTCCCAGCTGACCTCCGGGACAAGTACTTTGACGCCGTCCACAGGGGCCACCCCGGCGTGGAGGCAGCCCTACAACGGGCACAAAGCATGTTTTACTGGCCTGGTATGACCAAGTACATAAGTGACAAAACTGAAGTATGCGCCGTCTGCAAAAGCCTGACACCACATCAGCAGAAGCAGCCTTTACTGCCGCACCCGGTCCCTCCTCTACTGTGGTCCACGTTATCCACCGATATATTCAAATGTCATGGGAAACACTATCTGGTTCTTGTCGCCTCTTATTCGGGTGGTTTGACATCGATCTACTCCAAACCATTACATCTGAAGCGGTTATCGAGAAGTTGCAGCGCTATTTCCCCGTGCACAGCTTCCCCTGCACGTTTGTTCACCAGCCAGCTTTTCAAAAACTTTGCAAAACGATGGGACTTTCGACATATTACCAGCAGCCCTGAGTTTCCGCAATCCAACGGACTCGCCGAACAAGCTGTCCGATGCGCAAAACAACTAATGGAGCGTTGTTACCTTGCAAAATCGGACATCAACCTAGACCTGCTCAATTGAACATTGCAAGGGATCCCACACTGGGTTCCCCAGCCCAGCGACTGATATCTCACCAAACCCGTGCTCCCCTGCCTGTGTCCCAGCAGCTGTTGCAGCCACAAGTTCGTTATCCGTCTGCGGTCCAGAAACAACAACAACAATTCAAACGCGAGACACGAAAACAATTTTTCGACAAATCCAGTTAGCCACTTAAACCTCTCACCAGTGGACAGGTGGTTCGCCTCCAGACCAACAAGGGCTATGGCCGTCTGGGTCACATACACAGCCCTGTCAAAGAACCGCGCTCCTACCTGGTTGAAGTGGACAGAGCCATTTACAGACGCAACCGTCAACATCTTCCAGTGAAGGAACCGCATCCTGCGACTCCATATACAGATGTTTTGCGTTTTGTATACCCTCCCATTATCAATCCTGCTGCTCCACTATCAGAGACCGCTTCCCCTGCGGCCTCCCTGCGGTGTTCGGCACCTAGCTCGAAGGAGGAGAAGTGGATTCGTACCGCACACGTGCCGGATGGGAACCATTGTGGGATCACTGTCTCCGCCTCTTCCTTTCTTCTTCCTGCCCCCCCCACCCACACTTCAGCCTGAAGAAGGGTCTTGACCCGAAATGTCACCTACTTCTACGCTCCATAGATGCTGCTTCATCTGCTGAGTTTCTCCAGCATTTTTGCCTACCTATTGATTGTAACCAGTGTTTTATGACCAGTTTCAGCTTTTCAACATTTACAATTGCTGTTGTTCTCCAAGGATAAGTCCTGATTAAAATGATTTGCATTGTGCTGATTAGTGTTATAATATACGGACAGACTGATACCATTTAACATAATATGTGACAAAAAGTTTTTTTTTATATAATCAGTTCCCCAACCATGTACCAATGACCACTTCCCATGACTCCATGTTAGAATGAAGTAATGAAGTCAAGCATACTGAGCTCCATTGAGGGAGGTCCAGTGTGTCATGACCTGCCTTGGCTGGCGGTGAGAGGGGTCCTCCTAGTCAGATCCTTCATGCACTGTCAGAATCTTACTACCAATGTACGCTGCTATCGAGACAGCTGCTATGGCGAAGAAACACTGCCCACCTCTTCGCAGAGTGTGGATTTAAGAGGAGAGTCTAGAGAATGATGAAAGGCTCCTCGTCATAGTTTACCCTGAACAGCTCTGTAACAGGACTCTCTGATTTGCGTTCTGTTCCCAGGGACACATTCGGAGATGGACACTAAGGGCTGCTGGAAGATCATCAACCCGGTGATGATCTATAGCCCAGCTCTATATAGTCTACCCGAAATGTGATGATCTGCCAGCAGAGTAAGCTGTCCATTGGGGAATGTTGCCGACTGACCCTTTCCAGCCTGCAGGAGTTCCTGCTGAGGCACTTGCTGAAGCTTGGTGCAGCCAACGCCAAGGCTCAATGGGGGAGGACCACAGTCTAGCATCCTTCTGCTACTGGACATTGAGGTGCAGGGTCTGATGGAGTCACCATTCAAACAAGGGAAGAGATATCACCCCGAGGTGGCCACATGAGAGGAAAGAGTTCTGGAGATAAGGTTAGTTTACGTACACTACTGTATATAACACTAACAAATATATCGCGGAAGAGAATGTCGGAAGATTTTTTTCACTCTTCCTGTTTTGTATTTATTTAAACAATTCTGAATAAAGCTCATTTCTGTAAGAGAAATGGCCAGTATGTTAGCCTTATGAACCTGCATAATGACGACAGCTCCACCACCGATTTTCCGGCAACTAGTGGCCCGGCACTTTCTTTAATCCCGACAAAATTATGAGAGTACAGTAGAAATCCCCACCGGAAATCCCCCCCAAAATGTGGTGCCCAGACTGGGTGAGGCGGCCAATCTTGACCTCATCTGGTCTTCTGTCTCCATCTGGAAGGCGCCGTCAGTGATGGCAGCCTCGCCAACAGTCTGTGTATCTTTTTGTCTGTTTTTACTATTTTTAGTTTGTTTTAAAAGTTTGTGTTAATGTTCTCTGGTTTGTTTTATGTGGGGGATTGGGGAGGGGGTAGGGGGAAACATTTTTCAATCCCTTACCTTACTGGAGATGCGATTGTTTTCCGGATTGTATCTCTGGTCGCTCTGCGGCCTAACATCATGGAGCTGGCGACCTTGCTCAGGACTGACTGAGGCCCAACACGGGACATGGACTTATCATCGGAGCCTGCGATCCCTTGCTTGTGATTAACGCTCCAACGGATTTCAACATCGAGGAGCTCGTAGTCTCGGGTAGAGACTGATGTCGGTAAGCTCCAAAGTCGCAGGAGGTTCGGGAGTCTGATCGCCCGGCGCGGGCAGCTGAGATCTCCCCGATGCGGGAATTTGATCGGCCCAACGCATCATGCTCGACACCCGGCTGTGGGAGCCAAAATCGTCCCGACAACGGAAGGGTCGATTGCCCTGACCGCGGGAGAACAACGAAGGAAAGAAGGGGAGAACCAGTGGATGTGTTATATCTAGACTTTCAGAAGGCTTTCGATAAGGTCCCACATAAGAGATTAGTATACAAACTTAAAGCACACGGTATTGGGGGTTCAGTATTGATGTGGATAGAGAACTGGCTGGCAGACAGGAACAACGGGTAGGAGTAAACGGGTCCTTTTCAGAATGGCAGGCAGGCAGTGACTAGTGAATGGCAGGAAGTGACTAGTGGGGTACCGCAAGGCTCAGTGCTGGGACCCCAGCTATTTACAATGTATAGTAATGATTTGGACGAGGGAATTGAATGCAACATCTCCAAGTTTGCGGGATGACACTAAGCTGGGGGTAGTGTTAGGTGTGAGGAGGATGCTAGGAGGCTGCAAGGTGACTTGGATAGGCTGGGTGAGTGGGCAAATGCATGGCAGATGCAGTATAATGTGGATAAATGTGAGGATATCCAATATGGTGGCAAAAACATGAGGGTAGACTATTATCTGAATGGTGGCAGATTAGGAAAAGGGGAGATGCAACGAGACCTGGGTGTCATGGCACACCAATCATTGAAAATAGGCATGCAGGTGCAGCAGGCAGTGAAGAAAGCAAATTGTATGTTAGCATTCATAGCGAAAGGATTTGAGTATAGGAGTAGGGAGGTCCTACTGCAGATGTACAAGGTTTTGGTGAGACCACACCTGGAGTATTGCGTACAGTTTTGGTCTCCAAATCTGAGGAAAGACATTCTTGCCATAGAGGGGGTACAGAGAAGGTTCAACAGACTGATTCCTGGGATGTCAGGACTTTCATATGAGGAAAGATTGGATAGACTCGGCTTGTACTCGCTAGAATTTAGAAGACTGAGGGGGGATCTTATAGAAACTTACAAAATTCCTAAGGGGTTGGACAGGCTAGATGCAGGAAGATTGTTCCCGATGTTGGGGAGGTCCAGAACAAGGGGTCACAGCTTAAGGATAAGGGGGAATTCCTTTAGGACCAAGATGAGGAAAACATTTTTCACACAGAGAGTAGTGAGTCTCTGGAATTCTCTGCCACAGAAGGTAGTTCAGGCCAGTTCATTGGCTATATTTAAGAGAGAGTTAGCCTCTTGTGGCTAAAGGGATCCGGGGGTATGGAGAGAAGGCAGGTACAGGATACTGAGTTGGATGATCAGCCATGATCATATTGAATGGCGTGCAGGCTCGAAGGGATGAATGGCCTACTCCTGCACCTATTTTCTATGTTCTATGTTTCTAAGATTGAACTTTTATTGGCTTCCATCACAGTGAGGAATGTAGGGGAGTCGCTGTGAAGGATGTTCATGTTAAAAAATTATTTGGGTGTCTTGTTGCTCTTTATTGGTATGACTGTATGGCAAATTAAATTCCACATATGTTGCAAAACATACTTGGCTAATAAAGTACTCTGGAACTCCAGCCCGGCCAATGCCGGTAGATCCGCTCCCGTACCCGACCACCAAGGCTGTCTTTACGGGCCGGCATCTTGGTTTCTTGGCTGCCTAGGAGACCATTCCAGTACCATAAGACTCTTCTCGGAGTCCATGACCCCCATTGGTCTGGCAAAATGCATAATCCAGAAAGGCTCTGGAACCAACGGTGCCAGAAAATCGGTGGAGGACCCGTACTAATTGGCTAGATAATCAAAGGAGAGTGATGGCCATACAGCACAGAAGCACCCATCATGGTTGAACTGACCAATGTTTGCATAATAGCCCTACCTGACCTTAATCAACTCGTAATAGTGGTCAGAGACATAATCTAAATGGAATTTCTTTTGATAGACACAAAATGCTGGAGTAGCTAAGCGGGACAGGCAGCAACTTTGAATAGAACGAATGGGTGACCTTTTGGGTCGAGTCCCTTCTTCAGACTTCTTCAGAAAAAATATTTGCCCTGACCAAGGGACGCTTTGGCAAGTTGCAGTGCAGACAAAGAATTGCAACCAAGTGCTTTAAGCGCCTGTGCCACTTGGGTGTCATTTGTGAAGGTTTTGTACATCCCAAAATCCTGGGGCGCCGTGCGCGACCCTGCCTACGCCACCACGCACCATGCACGCGTAATGCGCATCATGCGTGCATCACGTGCGCGTCACAACGTGTAAATGATATCGCGTAAATGTCGTGCAAAGGACGCCCAAGTGGGACAGGCCCTTTAATCTACTAAACCATCTGGGAATGTGAGATACTGGAATACAGTCACAGCACATGTGTAATGTACATTTTGTTTCGCATTCTTAGTAAACTGGCAGCATAAATCTCGAGCTTGGTTTTGATCCAGTTCCAGAGTGAACTGGATGAGGTCCAATCCCAGGAGACAATTCAAGCTCAAGTTTATTGTCATATGTACAAGTATGGTGAGCATGGTACAATGACAAATCTTGCTCGCAGCAGCAACACGGGTACATACACTCAATCACACAAAATAACAAATGATACATAAATTATATATCAATTATACGTACAATACTAAAAGAAATACAACTCGGCAAAAATACTTTAGAGCAGAAACATAATTAGAAAAGAAAACTGTAACTCCACAGTAGTACAATACGTGCGTGAGAGTGTTCTGTTGTCAAGGTAAGCTCAGAGGTGTGCAGGATAGTTCAAGAACCAGATAGATATAGGTAAATAACCAATCCTGAACCTGCAGGTGTGTGACTTCAGGCTTC
The DNA here is from genome assembly GCA_963514005.1 of Raja brachyura. The sequence goes on from OY740781.1 coordinate 140,428,067, forward strand.
TGTACTTCTTTTCCCAAAGTGGCAGTGAGAAGACGGACGGCACAGTTGCATAGCTGGTAGACCTGCTGCCTCACAGTGCCAGAGACCCTTTTCCATTCTGACGTCGGGTGATGTCTGTGTGGAGTTCGCACGTTTCCCTGTTTCCACCCTGGTTCCTCCCACATCCCAAAGATGTGCCGGTTTGTAAGTTAATTTGCCCCTGTAAAAGTCCCATGTGTGTAGAGAGTGGATGAGAAGGCGGGACATCGTAGAACGAGAGTAAATGGATGATCGATGGTCAACATGGACTTGACTAAAGAACCTTTTTCCATGCTGTATCTTTAAACTAAACTAAGAGGGCATGGTGGAGATCCTTGATGATGGAGACATTTTATCCCACCAGGTCAATGCCGACTCATTAAAACAATCTCATCAGTCTCATTCCGCTTCTCTTATTTCCTTGTGATCCTGTAATTTATCACATGTCCAGCTCCTCTTTTATTCTTTTGCTATTTGTTTATATTGAAAGGCAATTTACAGTAGCCGCTTAACCTACCAGCATATCATTACAAAGTGGGTAATGTTAGAGCACCCAATGGAACTCCATGTGGACGTAGGAAGAGCATGCAAACTTCACACTGGTGAAGGCCGAGATTAGGATCAAAGCCAAGTCACTGGAACAGTGAGGCAGCACTACTGTGCCGCACCATAAATCAGTCCTGCCCTGCTCTGCCCTGAAGCTCGTTCTTATCTCCCAGAACACCTTGGCATGTACTGATGTTATTTCTGGGTAAGGTGCAGACTTGACTGAAATCCAGTTGTTAGTTCCACTTTCAGGCGGGCTTAGACAGGTGGCTGCAATGTGAGTCCATGGGGGAGTTTCTCCTCAGAGTTTGGCCATGGTTTGCTGCCAAATCTTCAGGATAATTAATGGTTCCTATTGTAAATACTGACTAACATGCACAGAGGGGCCAAAGGAAACTTGCTCAGCAAAAGTTCTGCACGACGGAAACCCCATTCTTAGAAATTCCTGGAAATGGTCATGTTAAATGTAGAGACTAGAGGTTCACAAGTTGCACTATTGGAAGGAAGTTAAGTTTCTGCTGCAGATGCTACTATATTAGATGAAAAGTCAAACTGCTCCCCTACATGCTCTTGTAAAGTAACTGGAATATTACTTTGGTTCTGTCTTCACTAAGGAAGACATAAATAATCTGCCGGAAATAGCAGTGGAACGGGGGTCAAATAAGATGGAGGAACTGAGTGGAATCCAGGTTAGCCGGGAGGTGGTGTTGGGTAAATTGAACGGATTGAAGGCCGATAAATCCCCAGGGCCAGATAGTCTGCATCCCAGAGTACTCAAGGAGGTAGCCACAGAAATAGTGGATGCATTAGCGATAATTTTTCAAAATTCCTTAGATTCTGGAGTAGTTCCTGAGGATTGGAAGGTAGCTAATGTAACCCCACTTTTTATAAAGTGGGGGAGAGAGAAAACGGGGAATTACAGACCAGTTAGTCTATAATCGGTAGTGGGGAAACTGCTCGAGTCAGTTATTAAAGATGGGATAGCAGCACATTTGGAAAGTGGTGAAATCATTGGACAAAGTCAGCATGGATTTACGAAAGGTAAATCATGTCTGACAAATCTGATAGAATTTTTCCAGGATGTAACTAGTAGAGTGGATAAGGGAGAACTAGTGGATGTGTTATATCTAGACTTTCAGAAGGCTTTCGACAAGGTCCCGCATAAGAGATTAGCATACAAACTTAAAGCACACGGTATTGGGGGTTCAGTATTGATTTGGATAGAGAACTGGCTAGCAGACAGGAGGCAAAGGGTAGGAGTAAACGGGTCCTTTTCAGAATGGCAGGCAGTGACTAGTGGGGTGCCGCAAGGCTCAGTGCTGGGACCCCAGCTATTTACAATATATATTAATGATTTGGACGAGGGAATTCAATGCAACATCTCCAAATTTGCAGATGACACCAAGCTGGGGGGTATAGTTAGGTGTGAGGAGGATGCTTGGAGGCTGCAGGGTGATTTGGAAAGGCTGAGTGAATGGGCAGATGCATGGCAGATGCAGTATAATGTGGATAAATGTGAGGTTATCCACTTTGGTGGCAAAAACATGAGGGTAGACTATTATCTGAATGGTGGCAGATTAGGAAAAGGGGAGATGCAACGAGACCTGGGTGTCATGGTACACCAGTCATTGAAAGTAGGCATGCAGGTGCAGCAGGCAGTGAAGAAAGCAAATGGTATGTTAGCATTCATAGCGAAAGGATTTGAGTATAGGAGCAGGGAGGTTCTACTGCAGTTGTACAGGGTTTTGGTGAGGCCACACCTGGAGTATTGCGTACAGTTTTGGTCTCCAAATCTGAGGAAAGACATCCTTGCCATAGAGGGGGTACAGAGAAGATTCACCAGACTGATTCCTGGGATGTCAGGACTTTCATATGAGGAAAGATTGGATAGACTCGGCTTGTACTCGCTGGAATTTAGAAGATTGAGGGGGGATCTTATAGAAACTTACAAAATTCTTAAGGGGTTGGACAAGCTAGATGCTGGAAGATTGTTCCCGATGTTGGGGGAGTCCAGAACAAGGGGTCACAGTCTAAGGATAAGGGGGAATTCCTTTAGGACCGAGATGAGGAAAACATTCTTTACACAGAGAGTGGTGAGTCTCTGGAATTCTCTGCCACAGAAGGTGGTTGAGGCCAGTTCATTGGCTATATTTAAGAGGGCGTTAGATGTGGCACTTGTGGCTAAAGGGATCAGGGGGTATGGAGAGAAGGCAGGTACGGGATACTGAGTTGGATGATCAGCCATGATCACATTGAATGGCGGTGCAGGCTCAAAGGGCCGAATGGCCTACTCCTGCACCTATTTTTCTATGTTTCTATGTTTCTATTAGTTCACTTTGAAATATGCTGACACTTTTCCATACATTCTGTGATTAAGATAATTTGCAGCAATATAGAGTGGGATATGTAAGGGACCTCAGGGTCAACTCAATGAGGCCTTCAGAATCTTTAGGCCAGTTAAGTGTTTAAATGGGTACGAGTCACCAAGTGACCTCATTGATGATTCTCTCCAAATCTGTTCCATGAAAATCAGGTTGAGGATTGATGGTTGGAGAAAAATATTCCACAGGTCAATGAATTGCGGATCTGGAACCAATTATGCTGTGAATTTGTTATGGACAATATGAATACAAGAGCAAGGAAGTATTATAGCAATCTGCATCTGGAGTACACTATATAATTTTAGTCTCCTTAACAAAGAAGGGTTGTACTTGCTGTGTAGAGAGTGCAGTGAAGATTACAAACTGGTTGGTGAGATCGTGGATTTGCCAAGTGAGAGAAATTGATCATATTCATAAGTTCATAAGGTGTATGGCAAAATTAGGCCATTCAGCCCATCAAGTCTGCCATTCAATCATGGCTGATTTATCTTTTGCTCTCAACCCCATTCTCCTGCCATCACCGCATAACCTCTGACACCCGTACTAATCAAGAATCTATCATTCTCCACCTTAAATTATCCATTGATTTGGCCTCCACAGCCTCTGTAGCAATGAATTCCATACATTTACCACCCTCTGTCTAAAGAAATTCGTCCTCATCTCCTTTCGAAAGGTACGTCCTTTTATTCTGAGGCTGTGGCCTCTGTTCCCAGACTCTCCCATTAGTGGAAACATCCACTGTATCCTGGCCGTACCGTGTTTGGTAATTTTCAATTAGGTCCTCCTTCATTTGTTTTTAAACTCCAGCGAGTACAGTCCCAGTGCTGTCAAACGCTTATCTTATGGACCCTCTCCAATGCAGCACATCCTTCCTCAGATATGGGGCCCAAAACTGCTCACAATGCATATTAGGCCCAGAGTGTTGAAAGGAACCAGAGGAGAATGCATTGAAATTTATGGAGTTCTTGTGGAGTTTTATAAATTTCACGCAAAGAGGATGCTTACCCTGACCCGGTAATCAGACTGAGAGGAGAAAAATATCTTCATTTAGACTCTAAATTTTAGAGGATTGTGAATCTTTGGAATGGGTGTCCCAGGCGATGGCGAAGGTCCAGCAAGTGAGTTCAGTCACAATAGAGGTTGATAGATTTCTGAATGTTAAAGGAATCGAAGGTTATGGTGATAGTGCAAGAAAATGGTGTTGAGGTAGGATAATCATGATGTAGATCTATGTCCGAAGAGATGGGTGGCCTGCTCCTGCCCCTAATTGACAATCCTTTCAAAGCAAAAACTGTGCTGAATATATTCCCTTTGCTACAATTTGCTACCTAGACGAATGATTGATTTCTGTCTGTAGAGAATTGTAGAGTTCGGGAACTGACAGAATTTATCTATCTGTCTGTCTGTGTTCCTGTGCTCTTCCAGTTTGTGTGGTTTTTCTACTTGTGCAAAAACGATACGTGATTGCGCTACAATTTTTCGCCAGCTTACTCACCGTTCTCCTGTGTTGCGAGTACAACTTTTGTTCCGATCGATGGTATATTGTAAAATTTATTAAGGTTTAAAAATCTGCATGCGCAGATTGGTTTCTTCTCCTGTCGCTCAGGAAGGGGCGTTGCCAGAACGGCTCCATCCTGGCAGCATCGCCGCAAGGATTGGCCGCGTCCGCTGACAATTGGCTGGAGGTCGCCATGGTGAATGAGTAGGCCGCATGGTACCTGATGCGGAGGGTGGTGCAGCGGGCCAAGCCCGAGAACTGGGCCCGGGCTCGAACCAAGGACGAGCCTGGGTCCGGATGTCAGGAATGAGCCCGGAGCTGAAATCGGGGCCTGAACTGGAGCCCAGGTGGTAGCCGAGCTGAGGGTTGGAGTCATGCCCAAGCGCGGGGCCTGGTCAAGGTGCACCAGTGCCTCGGGGGGCCGCCCAGCCGCCGCCATCCTGTACCACAGCCTCCGCTTCCTGCTCTGCGGGCAGCTCTGGCTTGGCCGCCCGCCATCCTCACCCCCCCCCCCCCCCCCCCCCCCCCCCCCGGCACAGCGAGCCGGGCTCTGCCGAGGCCCATGTCCGTGAGTGGTTCGGCACGCCTACAGCCAGGCCCGGGCCAAGTTCCAGGCCCCGGCGTTACTCTATGGCCTGGGGAGGTAATAGGGCAGGGAATGTGAGTGAGGGGAGGAGGATGAGGGGAAATTGGTGGGGGGGGGGGGGGGAGCGAAATGGGGTGGTAGAGGGAGATGGGTGGGGGGGGGGGTGGTCAGTGCCGAGCCCCGCTGTCTACCCGCTGGCGAGGGATATTGTGGGTCCCGGGACAGGCAGCGCTCCAGCGGCTCCTGCCCGCAGGCATGGACACCGGGAGCGACCATAACGCACCTCACCATTACACGGAGAAAGGGAGTGCTGCAGCCCGGCCCACAGCATGGGGTGGGGGGGGGGGGGGGGAGAGTGATGAGCGGGAGGGGAGGGGAGAGGGTGGGAGTGGGGTAGAGGGGTGGTGGAGTGCAGGGGGGTAGGGAGGGGGCTAGAAAGGGTCAGGAGCAATGGGTAAGATGGGATAGAGGGGGGGGGAAGTAGAGGGAGAGGGGACAGTGAGGGGTGGATTTGATGGGAGGGGGATATTGCGTTGGGGGAATGGGTTCCATTGCGGGAACGGGTGAGTGGTGGAATATTGCGTTGGGACCAGGCCTCCTGTGTGACAGGAACCCAATGGGTCCCATTTAGTCGAGTAACCCATAAATGTGTGAATCTTGACAATTTAAACTTTAGACTTTAGAGAACTGTGCAGAAACAGTCTCTTCTACTAGCACTATCTTTCACACGAGGGACAATTTACATTTTTTTTAACCAAAGCCAATTAACCTACAAACCTGTGCTTCTTTAGAGTGTGAGATTACATTTGTGTACCCAGAGAAAACCCATGGTATTTGTACAGGGAGAATGCACAAATAACATAGAGACGGCACCCGTAGTCAGGATCGAACTTGGGTCTCTGGTGCTGTAAGGCAGCAGCTCAACTTTTACAACACTGTGCTGCACCTTATTTATTGTTGTTTGGCAAAGGTACTCCACTGGTATATGTTAAGAATTGGTATAGGCTGCAGCTTGAAGTAATGAGTTGCATCAATCTGCTGTTGATCTCACAAACCAGTGTTAATTTTTGCTGGATGATGAGATTTCTCACATTTACTGTTATCATTTCACCTGCAGTCCATTTGTCTTTTTTTGTTTTCTTTTGTCCCGTTGTTACAGTTTATTTTAGTTGTGTATGTGTGGGGGGGTGGGATAAACATGTTTTTTTTACTCTTCCTTCGGGGGGATGCGGCCTTTCTTGTCGTATCCCATGTCTCCGCCTCCATCTCCGCTGAGGCCTAATGGCGGAGCTGGCGGCCTCCAACTGGGACCAACCTCGAGGCTCCGGAGGCAGAGCCAGGACTTACCAACGCGAGGCTGGCCGACTTCGGGGCTGTGGTGGCGTTGCGACCCGACTTCCGACCCGACTTCGGGGCCTCGGAGGCTCGGCCGCGGGCTCGGTGGTCTTGGCCGCGGGCCAGTGAATGACATCATCGTCGGGAGCTCGCAGGTCACAGGTTGGTGACCTGTTTTTCCGGAGCTCCGGCAACAACAGATTTGTCCGCTGGACTGGAGGGCGGCAGCTTCAACCGCCCCGGGCTGCGGAGTTTGAACCGGCCCGTTCGCGAAGCTCGGATTCAGCCGCGGGACTTGCTTACCATCACCCGGCGGGGTCACAACATCGGGGGCCTGGATCGGCTCAGCGCAGAGGGAGAGCAAGGAGGGAAGAGACAAGGACTTTGGTACTTTTGCTTTCCAGCACAGTGAGGAGGTACCTGGTGGACTCACTGTGATGGATGTAAAACTGTGTTGAGTGTGTGTTTTGTTATTTATTCTATGTTATGACTGCAGGCTAAACCATTGTACTGAAAAGTTCAATGACAATAAATTGAATCTGAATCTGAATCTGAATATCTCTGGCATCTGCAATATGTTCCTTCTGTAATATCAGTTAAAGGTTCAGCTTCTTCCTTGCTCGCATCCTCCAGAACTTTATCTTCAAGGTTTCAAGGTCAGTTTATTGTCACATGTACCAGTTAAGGAACAGTGAAATTTGAGTTGCCATACAGCCATACTAAGTGAAAGGCAATAAGACAAACAACCACATAAAAGTTAGCATAAACATCCACCACAGTGGATTCCACATTCCTCACCGTGATGGAAGGCAATAAAGTTCAATCTACTTCCTCTTTGTTCACCCACGGTTGGGGCAGTCAAACCATCCGCCGTCGGGGCGATCAAAGCCCCCGCAGCTGACGATTGAAGCCCCCGGTCAGGATGATCGAAACTCCCGCGTCGGGGCAGTTAAAACTCTCACTGCCACATGGAGCTCCCGAATCAGCCTCTTCTTACCAGAGACAGCTGGCAAAATTGCTTGAATTAAAAAGTTGCCCCTCAGGTTCTTTTTTAATATTTCCCCTGTCACCTTAAGCCTCTGTTCTCCGGTTCTTGATTCCCGGGATAAAGGATTCAAGCAAAATTTTGAAAAGCTGGAAAATTGAAATAAAAACAGAAAATTCTGAAAATACTCAGCCGGTCAGCAAGCAAGTTTTAGAGAGAAAGCCCAAATTTTTTTTTCAAGTCTATATCCTCCCAACAGAATGGCATGGGCAACTTCTGCTGAAGTGCTAGAAATGTTCTGGATAAATAGTGCTTCTTTTAAAACTGTCTCTATCCTTTGCCAGCGAATTGTATTTAACTATAAAACACATTGTAAACAATCTTTTAATTTTGTAGAAGATATGCAATTATATTCCTTTAGTCATGGAATAAGGATGTCTATTGTCCTTTATAAGAGAACATAAAGCAACTAATTTTATAAGTAGGGCGACAGCATGCAAAAGACAAAAATATATATTAATAGCAACTTTCATAATACAACTTTTAATAAAGTAAAATGTCCTAGGCAGGTACTGGAGGGGTTATTGGTCAGATTTTGACATCAAGCCACTTAATTAGCTGTAAGAGTGCGGAGCAGATGTTGATCAAAGTGGAGGTTATTATAACAGCAGAGAGAAAAAGAATGAGTGGTTTATGGAAAGAATTCCAGAGTTTAGGATGTGGACAATTGAACGCAATCCTGCCAAGGGAACTTGGCTGAAGCAGAAGGTTGTGTTGCTGAATGGTGATAGGAGGTTGGAAAATATTGCAAGGGCGAGGCAACGGAAGATTTGAAGAGAGAATGGATTTTTTTTTAATGGAAGTAATCCTGAATTAGGAACCAAACTGGGTTTGGAGTTCTGGTGGAATCTGTTAATCCTGTACAGATCACTGGTTAAATCACCCTTTGATTAACTTATGTGTCAGAAGGAACTGAAGATGCTGGTTTAAACCGAAGATAGACACAAAATGCTAGAGTAACTCAGCGGGCCAGGCAGCATCTCTGGAGAGAAGGAATGGGTGATGTTTAGGGTCGAGACCCTTCTTCATAAGATATATTTTCTGGTTTTGACCATTCTTATTTCTGCAAAGATTTCAAACTCAGTTGATGTTTGCTAAAATAACTTCAACAATACAAAGCGATGGACTATGGGGTGGGGCCAAAGAAACTAAAATCTCTTCATTCGGACCAAAGAATTAAAAAAAAAAGCCCTGATATAAGGATTGTGAGAGGTTTCAATAAGCTAGGCTTGCAAAAAAAGTATCTGCAAGTGACTGTTTAAGAAGGAACTGCAGATGGTGGAAAATCGAAGGTAGACAAAAATGCTGGAGAAACTCAGCGGGTGAGGCAGCATTCTTCGCTCCATAGATGCTGCCTCACCTGCTGAGTTTCTCCAGCATTTTTGTCTACCTGCAAGTCACTGGATTGTTGTCTTGCAGATGTATGTTTAAGATGACCTGAAGAAAAATGAAGAGGTTCTAGATGCTTTATGGCAGACGTCCTCACAATGCATTTATATGCAATGCAATACTTGAACAAGTGCCAAACCTACATGACCACCGTCCAAAAGTTGGGTCATGGAATAAAACCGTTATATGGCTGGTCATAATTTTTTATACTTCGAGACTGGGAGAAACTTCTCTGTATGTTCTTATGGAAATAGTAACAGAATGTGATACTTTAAAATAATAGTTAGAACAGGAAACAGTAGTAAGCATGTGAAGGTTGGAATGGCAGAATGGCACTAAAGACAGACACAAAACGGGGAATTACAGACCAGTTAGTCTAATATCGGTAGTGGGGAAACTGCTAGAGTCAGTTATTAAAGATGGGATAGCAGCACATTTGGAAAGTGGTGAAATCATTGGACAAAGTCAGCATGGATTTACGAAAGGTAAATCATGTCTGACGAATCTTGTGGAATTTTTCGAGGATGTAACTAGTAGCGTGGATAGGGGAGAACCAGTGGATGTGGTGTATCTGGACTTCCAGAAGGCTTTCCACAAGGTCCCGCATAAGGGATTAGTATACAAACTTAAAGCATACGGCATTGGGGGTTCGGTATTGATGTGGATAGAGAACTGGCTGGCAAACAGGAAGCAAAGAGTAGGAGTAAACGGGACTTTTCACAATGGCAGGCAGTGACTAGTGGGGTACCGCAAGGCTCAGTGCTGGGACCACAGCTATTTACAATATATATTAACGATCTGGATGAGGGAATTGAAGGCAATATCTCCAAGTTTGCGGATGACACTAAGCTGGGGGGCAGTGTTAGCTGTGAGGAGGATGCTAGGAGACTGCAAGGTGACTTGGATAGGCTGGGTGAGTGGGCAAATGTTTGGCAGATGCAGTATAATGTGGATAAATGTGAGGTTATCCACTTTGGTGGCAAAAACAGGAAAGCAGACTATTATCTAAATGGTAGCCGATTAGGAAATGGGGAGATGCAGCGAGACCTGGGTGTCATGGTACACCAGTCATTGAAAGTAGGCATGCAGGTGCAGCAGGCAGTAAAGAAAGCGAATGGTATGTTAGCTTTCATAGCAAAAGGATTTGAGTATAGGAGCAGGGAGGTTCTAATTCAGTTGTACAGGGTCTTGGTGAGACCACACCTGGAATATTGCGTACAGTTTTGGTCTCCAAATCTCAGGAAGGACATTATTGCCATAGAGGGAGTGCAGAGAAGGTTCACCAGACTGATTCCTGGGATGTCAGGACTGTCTTATGAAGAAAGACTGGATAGACTCGGTTTATACTCTCTAGAATTTAGGAGATTGAGAGGGGATCTTATAGAAACTTACAAAATTCTTAAGGGGTTGAACAGGCTAGATGCAGGAAGATTGTTCCCGATGTTGGGGAAGTCCAGGACAAGGGCCACAGCTTAAGGATAAGGGGGAAATCCTTTAAGACCAAGATGAGAAAGACGTTTTTCACACAGAGAGTGGTGAGTCTTTGGAACTCTCTGCCACAGAGGGTAATTGAGGCCAGTTCATTGGCTATATTTAAGAGGGAGTTAGATGTGGCCCTTGTGGCTAAGGGGATCAGAGGGTATGGAGAGAAGGCACGTACGGGATACTGAGTTGGATGATCAGCCATGATCATATTGAATGTCGGTGCAGGCTCGAAGGGCCGAATGGCCTACTCCTGCACCTAATTTCTATGTTTCTATGTTTCTAAAATGCTAGAGAAACTTAGCAGGTCAAGCAGCATCTCTGGAGAAAATGGATCAGTGACATTCGGGGTGGGGGTGCGTGGAGAAGAAACCAGTGCAAGGTTGACTAAAGTTCAGTAGACTTTCAGTAGAAAGGGGTTGGGGAGGAAGTAAGTAGGGGAATGTTGGGGGGTATTTTTGATTCCTCCTCTGTTGAGGAGTCTGCCATAATATTGCTTCAATCATGGCTGATCTATGTTTCCCTCTTAATTCCACTCTCCTGCCTTCTACCCATAACCTCTGACACCCAGCATGTTATTATCTGTAACTGTGATACTCTATCTCAAGGATGCTTTCTATTTTTACTTTGTGGTTAAAGGTGCAAAACCGGATGAAGCGCCAGATTGCCGACACCTTATCAGAAGACCAGCCTAATGGTTTGTGGGGCGAGTGGGGTCCTTGGTCTGCTTGCACCAGGACATGTGGCGGAGGCATAATGCATCAGACACGACCCTGCCTTCTTCAGATGAGCCGGAGAATTCAGCCTACATTCCAGTATGCAAGAGGAGATCAGTCCCTACGGGTATATCACGTTCCTCGTGAGCAAGTACTGTCCACCATTCGTCATTCAGTACCCCTTCATCGGAGTTCAGCCAGCAGGCTACCTGGTGCCAGCGTCAACCAAATATATCACGCGCCCAACAGGTAAACCCATTCTTTCTTTCAGGTCACTCTCTTGTGCTGAGAATAAAGAGTTAAAATAACTTGATCGCCGTTGCAATGTTCCTCCAAGGCCCAGATCCAGCGACTCTACAGTACATTTGTAGCTTGTTATAATTAAAAATTATTTGTTCTTATTCAATGTATGGATGTTATAATGTAAATGGCAGGACCCTGAGCAGCATCGAAGTACATGAGGATCTTGGCCCTCAAGTTCATTACTTCTTTAAAGTGGCAATTCCAGTGGATAGACTGGTAAAAAAGGCATATCTTCATTGGTCAGGAATTGAGTATAAGCGTTAGGAAGCCATGTCGCAGCTGTTGAAAGCTTTTGGTCAGGTCACATTCGAAGTGCGTTGTTCTGGTCACCACACAATAGGAAGGATCAGGTGCCTTTGGAGAGAGTGCAGAAAAGGTTCAGCAACATGTGGCTTGGATTTGGAATGCATTATCTTTAAAGAGAGTTTAGTTTAGAGATACAGCAGGGAACCAGGTCGATAGGCCCACCGTGTCCGCGCCAACGAGTGATCCCCGCTCATTAACCCTATCCTACACACACTGGGGACAATTTACAATTATTTATTTATTTATTTTAAAATTTTATTTTATTAGAAGCAATTGTACAAGGATAAGGCGATCGACATAACAGTTATACAATTATTGTACAGCTTAATTTTTAACCTTATAACCTAAATCAAAAAAAAAAGAAAAAAGGGAAAGAAGAAAGAAAAGAATGAAGAAAAAAGTAAAATACAAAAGACCCCTAAGCAACCAAAGAAGTGCAGGAGAAAAGAAAAGAGATAAGAAAAGAAAAGATGGAGATATACCTTCCCCCCTCACCCATCCCTGGCATCGGATCTAAATTTAAATTTGTGTTTAACCATTCTGTTGTTGCAGAAATTCAGTAAAAGGTAACCATGTCTTAAGAAATTGATCTGGTTTTTCCGCCAAGACAAGCCTAATGTTTTCCAAATGTAGTGTCTTGGACATACCCGTAATCCACGTCTTCACTGTAGGGACTGTTGTCTGTTTCCAAAATTTGAGTATTAATTTTTTTGCCGTTATTAGGCCGTAATTGAGGAAACGTCTTTGAAATATCGTTAGCTTAGAGCAGGCCTCTGACATACCTAATGTGATCAGTTTTATATCTGGTTTCCAATTTAATTTTAAGTATTTTGGAGAAGGTATCAAATATTCCCCTCCAGAAGTTTTGTAACTTTATACTGGAAGCGAAAGAATGAGTTATAGTGGCTTCTTGGAGTAGACATTTATCACAAAGTGGACAGACGTTTGGGAAGATTTTGTTCAGTTTGGTCTTTGAATAGTAGAGTCTGTGCAGTATTTTAACTGAACAGGGTATGCATAACATTGAGAGAGCAGTAGTGTATGTATAGAAGGCTTTCCTCCCAGCTATCCTTTGAGATTAATAAACCCAATTCATCTTCCCATGCTCGCCTATGCATTCAGAAGTTGGGTTGTGTGCAATTAAAAGAGTATTGTAAATGTAGGTTATTAACTTACTTGTATCCGCCTGTCTATTCATGCATTCGTCTAATATATCTGGACCCATAGAATGACAGTCTTGCATATGTGTGTTCACATAGTCTCGGATTTGAAGATATCTAAAAAAATTACTTGCTTTCAAATGATATTTCTCCTGTAATTCTTGAAACGAGAGGAAAATCCTCTTCTCGTAGAGATCTCCCGGCGTTTTAATTCCTGAGTTTTTCCATTGTGCAAACGCCTTATCTAAAGTAGACGGTTTAAACGAGCTATTGTTAGCGATTGGTAAAAGGAGAGAGAAATTTCTCAGTATGAGGCTTCATTTCAACTGGTTCCAAATTCGTAGGGAGCTAGGTATTATCGGATTTTGCTTATGTTGATTTATTCAGATGTATAGGAGAGAGAAGAATCGCGCCTATATTAAAAGGCAAACAATCTTCCCTCTCCATTTTTAACCAGTTTACCTGTTGACATGTATCATCCATCCAGTAGATTAAGTTTTTAATATTAGTCGCCCAGTAATAGAAAAGGAAATTGGGGAGTGCTAATCCTCCATTTTCTTAGATTTACATAAGTGTCGTTTATGTATTCTATGGGTTTTATAATCCCAAATGAAATTTCTGATAACAGTCAAGTTTAAAAAAACAAAACTTTTAGGGAGATAAATCGGTATTGATTGAAATAGGTATAGGAGTTGTGGCATTTACTCTACCTATAATGGATATAGGGAGTGTTTGAAATAGAGTGGTATATTTTCTAGTCACGTAGACTCCAACGTATGTAAATCTTTCAGTGACAATTCTAAAGGGAATTTTTTAGAGATGTAAAGGGTCTTGAGCTTTTATTGGCATTATTTCACTTTTATTCCAGTTTATTCTATACCCTGAGAAGGAACCAAATTGTTCTATAAGGTATAATATATTTTGGATACTGACGAGAGCTGGTGATACATAAAAATACATCATCTGCATATAACAAAATCTTGTTATTGGTATGTTTAGTATTGTATCCGTGAATGCCCGGATGTACTCTTATGCTTTCTGCTAAGGATTCTATGGCTAAGGCAAATAACATTGGTGAAAGAGCACATCCTTGTCTATTACCCCTGGATAATTGAAATTTAGGTGACAGAATTTGATTAGTCAATATTCTGGCAGTCGGATTGTTATATAACAGCTTTATCCATGAGATAAATTTTTCTCCTAGTTGGAATTTTTCCAACACTGTAAAGAGATAGGCCCATTCTACTTGGTCAAATGCTTTTTCTGCGTCTAAAAAAATAATTGTTAAGTCATTTATCGTTCTGTGTGAATACATTATATTAAACAGGTGTCTCAAATTATGAAAAGAATGTCGCTTAGGTATAAATCCTGTTTGGTCTGGATGTATTAATTTACTAATGTATGAACTTAGTCTTCTTACCAAAGTCTTAGCTAATATTTTCTGATCTGTATTTAGAAGAGCTATTGCTCTGTATGATACAGGCTCTTCAAGATTTTTGTCTTTTTTAGGTATCAATGTAATGGTTGATTCAGCAAGGGTTTGTGGTAAGGTCTGTTCTTTAAATGCATGTATGTAAAGGGCTCATAGACGTGGGGAAATTAAGTCATTAAATTTTTTATAGAATTCATTACTGAACCCATCTGGACCTGGCGTTTTCCCATTATTCAGTGATTTGATAGTCTCTTCAATATCTTTTATTGTAATCTCAGCTCCTAATTTTTCTTGTTCCTCCTCATTAAGTGATGGGAGGTTGCAATTGTCAAGAACGTTTTTGATTTTTGCAGACTCTGTGCAGTATGCCGTCAGCTGATGTTTTTGATGCATATAAATGTTGATAGAATTTTAGGAATCTTTCATTAATATCTTTGGGAAGTGTAAGCAGCTCACCTTTTTCTGATCTGATTTTTTTAAATGGTCTGATCTTTTTCCATTTTTCTCAGCTGGCGTGCCAGAAGTTTATGCGGTTTATCACCAAATTCAAAATTATTTTGCTTAGTGTATTGAAATAACAACAACTTTTGTGGAGATGATCTGATTTAACTTGAATTTTAATGCTGCTATCTTGTTATGTTTAACAGTAGATGGATCAATTGCATTTTCTGAATCAAGCTGTTTAATCTGTTTTTCTAATTCCAATCGTTCCGACCTGTTTTTTTTGTTTTGATAAGCTTGACATGAAATAATGGAGCCTCTGATAAAGGCCTTGAAAGATTCCCACAATAAAGTAGCCGAAATGCCAGGTGTGTCACTTGTCTCATAAAATAATTCCACCTGTTGCTTCAGGTAATCACAGCAAACCTGGCTCAGTTAATATTTGTGGATTAAATCTCCAAAATGGTTTTTAGTTATGCATTGTTTCTAGAAACATAGAAACATAGAAAATAGGTGCAGGAGTAGGCCATTCGGCCCTTCGAGCCTGTACCGCCATTCAATATGATCGTGGCTGATCATCCAACTCAGTATCCCGTACCTGCCTTTTCTCCATACCCTCTGATCCCCTTAGCCACAAGGGCCACATCTAACTCCCTCTTAAATATAGCCAATGAACTGGCCTCAACTACCCTCTGTGGCAGAGAGCTCCAGAGACCCACCACTCTGTGTGTGAAAAAAGTCCTTCTCATCTTGGTCCTAAAGGATTTCCCCCTTATCCTTAAGCTGTGACCCCTTGTCCTGGACCTCCCCAACATCGGGAACAATCTTCCTGCATCTAGCCTGTCCAACCCCTTAAGAATTTTGTAAGTTCTATAAGATCGTCTCTCAATCTCCTAAATTCTAGAGAGTATAAACCGAGTCTATGCAGTCTTTGTTCATTAGACAGTCCTGACATCCCAGGAATCAGTCTGGTGAACCTTCTCTGCACTCCCTCTATGGCAATAATGTCCTTCTAGTTTCTTCTAGTTTTAACTACCTTCTAGTTTTTAGGAGAAGGGTAATGGACAATGGTCAGAAATGATGTTATTGTGATATTTAGGATTGAATGTAAAAGGGATCAGTTTTGCGTCCACCAGAAAATAATCAATTCGTGTATATGTTTTGTGAACACCTGAATAAAAAGAGTATTCTCTTCCGGATGGGTTAGCAATCCTCCATACATCGGTTATGTTTGTGTTTTTTATGTAAGTATTTAAAAGTTCACTGGATTTTGATTTTGAAGTGTTTCTCCTTTGCTGTGAAGATATATCCAAATATGGATCTAGTACACAATTAAGGTCTCCTCCAATTATCAGATTTTGCTGACTGGAGACTGAAATTATATTGATTATTTTATTAAAAAATTGTGGGTTATCAAAATTAGATATTCACCATAGTAAGTGGGGTTGTGTGTAGTTCCCCAGATACTATAATGTACCTACCTTCCTTATCGTCTATAGTGGATTTGTGATTACATGGTGTACCTTTGCGAATTAGAATTGCAGTACCTCTTGCTCTGGAAAGAAAATTTAAAATTATACCTAGCCAATTAACCTACAAACCTGTACGTCTTTGAAGTGTGGGAAGCAACTAGAGATGCCAAAGAAAAACGTACAACCTCTGTACAGCCTCTGTACAGCCAAACACCCTTAAACAAGATCGAACCTGGGTCCCTAGCACTGTAAAGGGGAGGTCCCACTTGGGCGACCTAATACGCGAGTTCTGGCAAGTTTGCCCTCGATTCATACTCGCAGCATGGCCAACACTAGGTCCGAGGAGGTCTTTGTAACTCTCCTTCATGCTCGAGAGTAGTCCCCGCGTACTCGAAGCCTCAGCTAGGTCGCGGCGTATATTTTTCAACATGTTGATAAATGCCCGCAAGTAAGAAAAAGGGGGTAGGTTTAGTCGAAGTAGGTCGTAGTAGGTCGTAGTAGGTCGGCACGTTATTCGTAGGTAATCGAGGGTAGTCAAAGGTAATTGATGGTAGTCGGAGGTAGTCATAGATAGTCTTCATCATAGTCGAAGGGAGTTCGATGGGAGGTCGAAGGAGATCGAAGGTGGTCGTCTTCACTCTCCACTATTCGGTGTTCAATTTTCCCGAAGTTAGTCGTAGCTAGTCGAAGCTAGTCTTCAACATGGTCGAAGGAGGTCTTCTACATAGTCGAATGAGGTCTTCAACATGTCATTTTTTCAAACTTCTAAACTCGCCAATTAGGTCGCCCAAGTGGGACAGCCCCTTAAAGCAGCAACTCTACCACTGTGCCACTATGCCATCCAGAGGATGGACAAACCTGGATTGTATTCTCTGGGGTGTTGGAGGCTGTGGGGAAACTTGTTAGAACTATATAAAATTATGAGAGGCATAGATAGGGTAAACAGTCAGAACCTCTTTCCTATGGTGGAAATATCAAAGGCTAGAGGGCATAATTTTAAGGTGAGATGGGGAAAGTGTAAAGGCACTGTTACAGTGCTTGAGGTAAAAGTACCTCTACATTGTTGTTAGGAAAATGGTTCCGGGAATTGAATCTAGCCCAAAATAAGGACATTTACTGTATTATCAGGAAAATATTTTGTAGGAAGTTGTGCCAGTTGTGATGTTCCCATGCATTAGCTGCTCTTGTGTTTATTGTTAGTTGAGGTCTATGGTGGGGAGATGGCTGCACAAAAAGGTTACGCTATTACTGCAGTGCATCTAGTCAATGGTACACAATAAAACTGTGGTATGTCAATTACGGGGGCAATGTATTTAGTTTAGTTTATTATTATGTGGGACTAGGTATGGGAAAACCAGTTGTGGTGTGCTTTCCAGTCAGCGAAAAGGCTATACATGATTACGATCATGTGTAGACACATGTACAGACACAGGATAAATGTGTAGTGTAAGGTAAAGTCCGTTTAGAGATATTTTCAGGGTCTCCATTGAGGTAG
This sequence comes from Raja brachyura, assembly GCA_963514005.1. The sequence goes on from OY740781.1 coordinate 140,445,672, forward strand.
ATGGTAGGTCAGGACTATTCACTAGTTGGTAATAGGATGATTTAGTTTCCTGATAACAGCTGGGAAGAAACTGTCTCTGTATCCAGATGTGTGCATTTTCACACTTCTCTACCTCTTGCCTGATGGGAGAGGGGAGAAGAGGGAGTGACCAGAGTGAGACTCTTCCTTGATTATGCTGCTGGCCTTGCCGAGGTAATGTGCGGAGTCGATGGAGTCAATGGAAGGGAGGTTAGTTTGTGTAAAAGGCTGAGCTACATCCTCAACACTGCAATTTCTTGCGGTGTTGGATGGAGCTGTTCCCAAACCATGCTGTGATTCACCCATATAAAATGCTTCAGAGTATAGAAGTGAGATCAACCGATTGACCAAATGGTGCTAGGACAACATCCTGGCTCTCAACAGCAAGGAACTGATTGTGGACTTTGGAAGGGGAAGGAAGAGGACCCACAATCCTGTTTATATCAACGGAACAATGGTGGAGAGGGTCAAAAACTTCAAATTCCTGGGCGTGCATGATTCCAAAGATCTTTCCTGGACCCAGCACACTGATGCAATTATAAAGAAGGCACATTAACGCCTCTACTTCCTGCGAAGATTACGGAGATTCGATATTTCAAAGAGGATTCTCCGGAACATCTACAGGTGCACAGTAGAGAGCGTACTGACTGGTTGCATTGTGGCCCAATTCGGCAACTTGAACGTCCAGGAATTGAAAAGACGGCAAAAAGTTGTGACCACTACCCAGTCCATCACCGGCTTTGACCTACCCACCATCGAATGGATCTATTGAAGTCGCTGCCTCAAAAAGGCAGCCAACATCATCAAAGACCCACACCATCCTGGCCACACACTCATTTCACCAATGCCATCGGGAAGAAGATACAGGAGCCTGAAAACTGTAGAGCCCAGGTTCAGGAACAGCTTCTTCCCGACAGTCATCAGGCTATTAAACATGACAACAAATAAGATCTGAACTACAATGGACTATTATTATAATTGCACTATATTTGTTTATTTATTGAGTATGTGTACATGTGTATATACACACACTGAACTTTTTTTCTCCCGTTATGTACTATGTTTACATATTCTGTTGTGCTGCAGTAAGTAAGAATTGAATTGTCCTATCTCAGACAAATGACAATAAAACACTCCCGACATCTATAAAAGTCAATGAGGGTTGTTGGAGGCATGTTGATCTTCCTAAGCCTTCTAAGGAAGTGGAGGCATTGGCGTGTTCTCTTGGCCATTGGTTCGATGTGGCTGTTCCAGGACAAATTGCAATTTGTGATATTTATTTTTCTAAGAATTTGAAGCTTTCAACCTTTTCTACTCCAGTACCATTAATGCATACAAAGGCGTGTGTACCGCTTCGCTTCCTGAAGTCAATCACAATCTCCTTTGCCATGCTCTTTCATTTTGAGAAAGATGTTGTCTTAACGCCATATTACACGATTCTCAATCTTCCTCTTGTGCTTTGCTTTGTCATTATCTGATATCCAGACCACTACGATGGTGTCATCTGCAAATTTGTAAATTGAGTTGGATTGGTATTTGGCAGCACCAGTGTTGAGGATTATCATAGGGAATAATTTGTTACTGATTGTGGTCTATTGGCCAGGAAGTGGAGGCTTTTAAGATGGTGGATGAGGTTCCAATTGAACAGTTGGTTTATCCTGAGTGATACGTCAAACTTCTTGAAAGTTGTTGGAGTTGTACTTATCAGACAAATAGAGAGTGTTCCATCATATGCCTGTCTGCTTTTTACGGTGGCAATCTTTTTGGGAAGCAGTGAGGTGAGTTAGTCAGCAGAGTGAACATAGGCTCATTTCCTGCTCTTTGGGCCATAGGTTTAGAATGCCTTCTTTGGTTAAGTTTCTAGTCTGCAGTGACCGCTGCAAGTTTGGTGTTTGGGAGATCTGGTAATAAATAGTAATGCCATTGAACGTCAAGAATAGCTGGTGGATTATTTCCTGATAGAAATTGTCATTGGATGTTCCTTGTGACGTAGACATATTTTGCCAATTGTAAATAATTTCAGCCTCACACCCATGCAGGCATGGGCTGCTTATCTAGTTAAAGAGTTGTTAATGGAACCGAATACTGTTCCACCATCAGTGAACATTCAGACTTATTACGCCATGAAAAGGAGAAACTTGATGATTAAATAATTGAAGAGGATCAGACTAGGATACTGCCGGAGGAATGTCCCAAAGCTGAGGTAAATGACCAGTGCTCTTTGTGATTCCAGCCACTGGCAAGGTTTCCCATTATTTCCATTGACATCTATATTGGGGCCCCTTGATGAATGCACGTGAAGTTGACCTTTACATGACAGTATCTGAAAAATGATCCAATTGTCAGACATAGAATTAATTCCAGATTGACCTTAATGCTTGATTTGGCAGCAAGTTTCCTGAATACATTTAACATCTAGTTTGTCTACCACTGAGTGCCTGTCATAACATCAACTGGCAGGTCAGTTGTTTTCGTGGGATATTACTAGCAAAGCCTGCTGTCTTATAGTACGAGGAAAGTATTTTCCCTTGTCTCGGGCCAAATACGATTACTCATAAAACTTTCTTCTGGTGAACTGATATGGAATATTCACCGCACTAGTAAGAAACATGACCTTGCTCCTCCCTATGCCAAGTCAAAAATAATTCCCTCAACTCGTTTGAAGGCAGTGTTTGATGGGTGAAGGACCATCATCTGTTTTGCTGGTGGTAACATCTAGCAAATGCTTGAATGTGTTCCTTTTGCACCATGTGTTCTCCTATATCTCATCAGACAGAATTTGTAAATAGCGGTACTTGTGGGTTGTTGGAAACCTAAAAGCAGTTTTCAATATTTACTGCTGTCCAGCTCCACTCTAGATACGACACCGGTTAATCTCCTTTGATAATAAACACCATTTTTCCAGAGTAATTAATCATAACTGGTATAGGATGTGGGAGAAAACTTCAGAATGTGCAGTAACTTTAGAAATGTCATTTCAGTAAAAATGTAGATTACATGCTACATAGAATCATATAGTCATACAGCACAAAAGCAGGCCCTTCTGCCCAATGCATCCATGCCCACCTAGACACCCAGTCCAAGCTAGTCACATTTACCCATGTCTGGCCCATATCCCACTAAACCTTTCCTATCCACGTACCTGTCCAACTGTATTTTAAATGCTGTTATAGTACCTGCCTCAACTGCCTCTTCTGGCGGCTCGATCCATATATCTACCACCCTCTGAGTGGTGGGTAAATGACCATAACCCACTTCACGTGAGCTCTCCAATCAGGCCTCCCCTTAGACTTTGTATTGTCTTCTTCCAACTCTCTTGATGGATTTACCCTGGTCATTTCACAGGAAGATTTACACTCTCTTCTTTGTTTATTCATACCTGTGACTTGTGCACACACACTATCACCAGGTACTGTTATACATGGAGTGTCAGGATGACGTGAGGTTTTCTCGTGAATGGGGAGTTAGAAGGTTAGGAGAGAAATTGACCAGAGAATGCAAATGCAATCTCTCACCATATTGTGCATCCACAGGCCATATATTGTAAATGCTGGAATAAATGCAGAAAATGCCTGAATTGTCTATTGTCTAATTGCTCAAGAGATCAGGCAGCATCTGCAGAAAGACAAAACAGATTTGATAATTCAGGTCAAAGACTTTTCATTAGAAGTGATGGATGTATGGGACAAGCAGCCAGAGGAGGTAGTTGAGGCATGGACTATCCCAACATTTAAGAAATAGTTAGACAGGCACATGGATAGGACAGGTTTGGAGGCATATTGACCAAATGTGGGCAGGTGGGACTAGTGTAGCTGGGACATGTGTGGGCAAGTTGGGCCAAAGGGCCTGTTTCCATGTAATATCACTTTATGAGAAAGTGGGAATATCTTTAGTGGGAAAAGAAATATGTACAAATGAAATTATTTTTGTAAATGATCAAATTGGAAATGAAATGATGAAAGGTTATTGGCTGCAACCTTCCCTCCATTGACAAACTGTACACTGCAAGGGCTAGGAAGCGAGCAGGTAAGATCATCTCTGACCCCTCTCACCCTGGCTACAAACTCTTTGAATCACTTCCTTCTGGAAGGCGACTCCAGACTGTCAAAGCTGCATAAAAACATAAAAACAGCTTTTTTTCAAGAGTAGTAGCTCTACTCAATAAATAAAAATCTATAGCCTCCATTTGCTCTGGTATTTTATGTAATTCACATGTTTAATCGATAATGTTTTATTATTAATGTTTTATGTTTTATGTGTCATTCCTAACTGTCACCGTATATCATGTTGTCACTTGCGGGCAGAGCACCAAGGCAAATTCCTTGTATGTGAATACTTGGCCAATACATTTATTCATTAATTCATTTTAAGTTGTAGAGGAAGTAGCAAAACAAGAAGTGCATTTCCCTCAGTGAACTGGCTCCCACTGGCAGTAGCTTATGGATTTTGCCCTTAGCAGGACTAAGCATGAGAACATTAAAGAGTTCTGCTTGGACCAGTAAGGATGGAAAATACTGATAAGTTTGGTGTTAATAGTATAACATAATACATGGCAATATTATGGAAGATTGGTTGCAGAGAAGTTGACCCAGGTGATGACTTGACTAGAACTGAGATTGCAGAATATGGTGAAGACCGACACGAAATGCTGGAGTAACTCAGAGGGATAGGCAGCATCTCTGGAGAGAAGGAATGGATAACGTATCGGGTCGAGACCCTTCAGCATGAGCTGATTTATATAAGTGGATCAACAGCTGGACCATGTGATCACAGAATCAGCAAGTTTACCTTGGCAAGCAAGAAAAGATTAAATTAAACTATAATCAAAGTGTGACAGCAAGAATTAAGAGTTGCTGAATTCCTTTTTTTAATTTCCTTTCCATGGTGGCTTTTGATCCTGAGCAATGTACAGCAAGTCTTTCCAATGTCAAGCCACCAATTACCCTTGCCTTAGTTAATTAACCATTTACATAAGTCACTAGAATCATGAAATTGGCAATTTTCTTTCCTTGTCTTTTTTGTATTACTTTCAACCTGGCTATTTCCAAATCTCCTATGTAACACATTAAGCTTGTGCGAGTAGGATTAAAAATGAGGAAGTCGCACAGCGGCAATAGACAATAGGTGTTGGAATAGGCCACTCGGCCCCATTGAGCTAGCACCGTGATTCACTGTGATCGTCCACAATGAGTTGGATGATCAGGCATGATCATATTGAATGGCGGTGCAGGCTCGAAGGGCCGAATGGCCTACTCCTGCACCTATTTTTCTATGTTTCTATCAGTATCCTGTTCCTGCCTTCTCCCCATACCCCCTGACTCCGCTATCTTTAAGAGCTGTATCTAACTCTCTCTTGAAAGCATCCAGAGAATTTGCCTCCACTGCCTTCTGAAGCAAAGAATTTCACAGATTCACAATATGGGTGAAAAAGTTTTTCCTCATCTCCGTTCTAAATGGCCAACCTCTTATTCTTAAACTGTGGCCCCTGGTTCTGGACTCCCCCAACATCAGCTCCCTGCTGGTTTTGTGCTTCCAATTTCAAATTTCAAATTTGTGATTTCAAATTTTGGGTTTAATTTGAGCAATGCTGGTGCACAGACCTAATAGTGGCTTCCACCACATACCCACTCGCTATCACCAAACCCCAGTGCTCATCATCATCACCATTCAACCATTACATGCACACTTCCATTGTGAATCTGTTAAGGAGTTGCCTAGCTGCATAAATCGCTTCCCCAACCCCATTCCATCACGGGCTCGATGCTCAGTCTCACTACAGTCGACGAGTATAAAGAGTTTGGCTGCACGGAGGCACAGTGGTAGAGATGCCGCTGTACAGTGCCAGAGACCCAGGTTCGACCCCAACTGTGGGTACTGTCTGTAAGGAGTTTGTACGTTCTCCCCGTAACAACATGGGTTTTCCCCAGGTGCTTCATTTTCCTTCCACACTCCAAAGATGTACAGGTTTGTAGGTTAATTGAGTTCAGTAAAATTGTAAATTGTCCCTAGTGTGTACGATAGTGCTGTTGTATGGGGATCACTGGTCGGCATGGACTCAGTGAGCCAAAGGGCCGGTTTCTGCACTGTATCTCTAAACTGTATCTCTAAAGTAAGCTAAAGATCACAAAGATTGTGATCCTTACCTGATTGACAAGCAGTATATGCACTTCTCAATCTGCATCAAAGATCACATGGATGATTGGGTTAACATATGAGGAGGTTTTGGTTCTGAGCCTTTATTCGCAGGTGGCAGCAGAGGTCAAGTTATTGGGTATTTTTAAAGTGGAGGTTGATGCGTTCTTGATTAGTAAGGTTGTCAAGGCTTACAAGGAGAAAGCATTAGAATGAGTTTGAGGAGGAAAAATAGATCAGCCATGATTGAACGACAGAGCAGAATCGATGGGCTGAATGGCCTAAGTTTGCTACTGCATGTTATGATCTTATGAACATGAAATTAAAATTGTCCCCGTGAGACTTGGACTGGTGCATTCGTGCACAGTGCCTGAATTACTTTTGGTTTAATGGTGATGCGACAGGCCAGCTCACGACTGACGGAAATATAAGTGTGTTTTTCTTTGTGTCTTTCATTAGATTCCTGCTCTATACAGCTGGATCTTGTGACCTATTCCTTTTCTCTGAAAGTTTGTTACAGAGAGTTTGTTTTTCCTGTGTAGCTCCATTTTCACAGCTATCTGGTTACAAGGTATGAATGAAACACTCATGAACTTTGAGTGACTGCACACCAGGGGTACTTTTCCACCTGGGAACTTTTCGAAGGATCTGACCTGGAGACCCTTCTGGGTCCTCTTGGTACATGTGCACCCTCTGATGTCAGCTGTATAGGTTTGTACTGGCCTGTGACCTACTGACCTGGAAGATCTGAGTTCTAGTGCATGTGGGCAGACTTGGCAGGGAAAACAACCTGGAAATTCCTCATGAATTACGGGTCAGATCTGAGGCATTCCTAAGAAGGTGCACAAGCCTCGGCCAACCAGTTTCAAAAATGCAACAGAAATTCCCACGTAAGGCTAGCTACCTGCATTCCGACTTTATTGAATTGCAGGCAAACCAAGCACTTCTGCCCAGCATGTAAACCAATCCCCGTTTCACAATGCCAAATGGAACTTACTGCAAAACAAATAGGTATTTAATCTTCAAATTGAAAAGATGCTGCTACATGTTTCTAGACTTCTCATGTAACTGCGTATGTGAAGCTAATTTAGTAAAGGATGCCTGGAAACTCTGCTCCTTGGAGAAACTTTCTTTCCTTGGAGAAACTCGCAGCCCATCCCTGTTGCGCAATTCAACACCTAAGTTGAACGATCTCTGTAAGTCCAGACTCGAGTGACCCTGTCCCATCTGGCAATGATGCACTGCATCATAAAAAGTCCTCCAGACTCCCCCTCAGAGAGCTGCCAGCTGTCACCACATCATGTCAGTCTTTAGATTGCAAGAGTAAAGAATGATCCAACAAAAACAATGAGAAGTTGCTTTTACCTGCTTATGCATCAGAAACCTGCCCAAATGTGACTTCAGACAAGAAAGACATTCTTATAGATTAAGGTTCCTTGGAACATTTTGTTCTACTGAATAGGCATTAAGTTTACAACTAATGCCAGATTGCAAGCTAAAATCCAAAGGGCGATTTGGGACAGTTTTGCATTGTTATCATAATTTGTTCTATATGAATGTTTACGACCTTTTCTATGGATGTCACAGGTGCTAACTGCTTTCCAGATATGTTTTTGACCCTTGCCATCCACAAGAAGGCTTATTTTAAAGAAAAATATCTCAATATGGCAACTGGACTAATGGGACCATGTCAGTGGTGCAACTTGGACCCAGTTCAAAGGGTGTTTTGAGCTGATGCTATCAATTCATTGTCCCATTGATTAGCAAAGTGGCCTGTTGCAACAGTTTTCATTTAAACATAAAAGTTACAGTAAATTCTGTTTACATGAATATAATGAACTTGGAATCACATTTTTGGCATGATGAATTCCATAGTTTGTAATGAGTTATTGATGAAATTTGGGGGTGTAACCTACTCATCCAATAAGTTATATTTGTAATTAAAATGGGATGAATTTATAGGTCATCATGTGGATGAATATGATGGGAAATATAAACCTGTGCTCGGATGACTCTTAGTAGAAAGTGCCCAATCCAAATTCCTGAAGAGTGGGTCTTCAACAAAAAATAAATAAAACACTTCAACGGCAACATAATTTATTCAGAAAATAGAGATAAATGGAATCGATTTCTGAGCATCATTCTCCATCACTAACCACTCAGATGAATAGCTGAAGTTCATAAAATAATTATGTGACTTGGCACTTAATATCAGTTAAACCATTGCATATCACTGCTTTACAAAAGATGTGCTCATAACCTCCATTCCTCTTGATGCACTAAGGAATATTGACCGCCCTGCTTAGTCATTTGACGTTTGTTGTCTCTCTTTGGTGTGCTTTCAGTAATTGTTCTTGTTCAATAAAAGCTCTGTTTTTGCATGAGCCAACAGCATTGGCTGTAAGCTGAAGGATATCTGTCGTTCAAATGTTACCTCCTTGTCCCATGGATGTGTGTGTGTATGTATGAATGTACGTTTCAGATTGACCCTCTCACTATCTGCAATTAAATCTGATGGCATACATTCCAGAGCGTTGAGTTACAATGTACCGAGCCCACAGGGTATATAATGCTCTGGCCGTATAGTTCCTTTACTAACAAAGTAAGATATCCATTTTTTTTGTTGTTGCCAGCTTTAAAACCTTATTTACAAAGATTATTATTTATTATCTATATAATTAAAAGTATCATCTTGACCCTGTCTGCGTTATATATCGATTTTAGAAAAAACGCGACCATATATCGCTATGGTTTTTGGCCATCTTACTCACAGTCCTCTTCCGCTGAGCAGGCCCCGGGGATTTTTCCCATCAGTGAAAAATAAAAAACTTATGAATGTTTAAAAAACCTTGAGATCCACTCGCCTGTCAATCACCTCAATTAAGGTAACGCCCCTTCTGGGGGGAGGGGGAGGGGCAGGTCTATAAAACCCCGGATGCCTGGACGTGACAGTCACTCTGCAAGATCGCGACGGAGAGGCCACGACTCTCATTCTAAGCTGTGAATCAACTGAACTGTGAATCTGCAATGTACTTGCAATAAATGATTTATTAGCCCTTAATCACAATGCCATGAGTTGTTTGACCTGCTGCCCTGCCTGCGCTTGAAACTGCAATGCTTTATTAGGTCCAACTGTGGTTGGAAGGAATAAATGCTGTATTAAGTCTGACTGTGTTTGGTTCAAAAGTCCCGCTCATTTCGTGACTTCCGCTTAGTGGACAGGCTGATTGCGTAAATTCTGGTGAGTGCAGAGGTCGCTCTGTTTCGTAATTTCCAGTAAATGCAGAGGTCATGCTGATTGTGGAAGTGCCACTGACTGCGGAAGCCCCAAAGTGGAAAGGTTTATTGCCATATATATGGGGTGTGGTGTGTGCGAGTATGAGTGAGTTAGTGGTCTGCCAGACCAAGAATCCATTCGGCCCACAATGTCCATACTAGCCCTCTGGAAACCAGTCCCTTCGGCCCACGGCACCATGCTAGCGCTCCAGAAAGCAGCCCCCCCCCCCCCCCCCCCCCCCCCCCCCAACTGGCCAACAATATTGGAATTGGTGGAGAGGTGGAATAATGCATTGGGGGACCAGCCCTCCTGTGTGAAGCTGGGACCCAACGGGTTCCACTTGGTCTAGATTGGAGATCTTTAGTTAATTGATGAATGTAGTTATGAAATCTAGTTATTTACATGGTCACATGGTTCAGTGATCTACACATTAAATGGAAGAGATAAAGGGGCTTTACAGAGTTAGTGGGCAACTGACCAACAAGCATTTTGTTTTGTGGGTCATGCTGGTGAATCCAGCAGCACACAAGACCAACGCACTGAATTAGCCTTGCCTTATTCCTTTCCCTTGCCCACACCCCACAGAGGGTAATGGATCTATGTAAGACTGATGTGGGAGCTCAGTCGGCGATACATTCAAGACAGAGTGCAGTAGATTTTTAGATGTAAATAGAGTCAAGGCATATGGGCGCAGTGGAGGAAACTAGTGCTGAGACAAAAGATCAGCCATAATCTTATGGCCTGGCTGAAATGTGGACCTGGGTGGCCTACGCCTGTTTCTATTTATTTTCATATCAGAACAATCAACTCTGGATTGGAATGACAGGCCAGGCTGGGACTAGAATGGCCTTGATGCGGGATGGATAGTTATCCATTGTATATTGGACTGTATGGACAGTGGGAAAGGAAGTAAATACTTGGTAGGCAGTAGACATGGACAAGGTGGGGAAGGATGGGTTGAAGATCACCATGGTTCTGGTCATGGGGGCTCTGAGGAAGAGCCATGTAAAAGCCTACTGGAGACAGTACGGGACACCATGGACATGGATCTGCTCAGGCATGGTCTCCATTAAGTAATGCTGAAGAGGGTCGTTATAAGTGCCATGAAAACCGTTTGGAGTTTACACACCCGAGACACGGTCAAAATTTCTAGTTGGGGCATTTGTCACACAGTATTGAAAGTTGTTTGCAAATCCAGACTCCTCCATAGTTAGCATGATTTAGAAGGACGTTTGTACACGTTGTATAAGAAGCTCAAAGTCTGCAACTTTCTTTTACAATTTCATTGAAATTGAATCACAAATGTGCAGCAACCTTTGCCCCATGTGACCCATTTTCTATTTCAATATATCTGTATTTTATTAATGCTGTTAACCTGAATATTGTGGTTCCTTGTTTATGATCATACTCTCCCATTTCCCCCATGCCGTTCCTCGGGGCCTGCCGCTGCACTTCCTGCTAATTTCCTAAGTTGTCTTCATTGAGACTTAACACCAAGTTGGATTTCTTGACATCAAATTTGGTTTGCAATATTTAATTATATCCATCCAAGTCTAGGCATACACATATCTTTGCGCAGTTAACATGTAGAAAAATAATTGGAAATATTCAAACTTTTCCAGAAGGGAACATAACTTCTTTTCAAAATCAGTTTTTGTTCAACAACTTCGTTTTTTTTATAAAACTCAAACTGTTCAAGTCATTCTTTGTCCAATTCCGTATGTGATAACTAGTTAAGATGTTTTAAGGCCACAAGAAAGAACATAATTCCGAAAAGCAGTCATTGATCTGTTTTCATTGTTTCAATTATCACAAAGCAAACTGTTTCCCATGTGGCAACAAAAAACAAGTCAAGGCCTGAACTTTGTGCATCCTCTTGAAAAGCAGAATATTTTGGTTGCTTGAAAGTTTTGGAATGAAAATAACAAAACAGCTGGAAACACCCATAGGTCAGGTAGCAACTGCAGAGAAAGAATTGGGGTTAATTCCAGTTGATGACCTTTCACTTCACAAATCCTTTCCAGTCTTTTATGTCAGAAAACACTTAAACAATAATATGAGCTAAATTCCATCCTATCAAATCAAAAGTATCCTGGAGAAAAAAAATAACTTTTATTGCTTTCATTCATAAAAAAATCCAATAAATTTAATGGACGAACTAAATCCTAATCTGACACAGATGTAAACAGTACTGGGACGTGATGCCCAGCAAAACAATGTGTTCAGCATAGTCCTGAAGCAAAATACAAGATGCTTGAATCACTTGGCAGGTGGGGGAGAAATTTTGTTTATGTTTCAGGTTTCTGGCTCCTTATCAGTAGAGGATGAATGAGGAGCATAGAACATAGAAATCCTGGGGGAGATGGGGGGAAGGGGGGGGAGAAGGGGAGAGGGGGGAATACCCCCTGCTTTGAGAGGTGGGCGACAATCCCTCCCATGTTTTGTAATCCGGACTATATCAGACGCTTTCTAAGGGCTGAATCGGCCTGTTCGCCGGACCTTTCATCTCCCGGTGCGGCTTAAAATCAAACTGCCTCATCAAGGCGATCGAGGGTCCCAATGTTGAAGCCCTACCAGCTGATGAAAGGTCCCGCGAACGAGCCGATTCAAGCCCCACGATTCAGGGCGGACGAAGCTGCTGTTGCTGGAGTTCGGTGTCGGTCACCAACCAGGTCAGCTCCCGATGTTACCGGCCACAGGGCCCACGGCCGAAGCCTTGCGTGTGTGCACACATGTGTGCCTGCGGCCGCCTAGAAATTGGGTCCCCCTCATGTTTTGATAGTGATTTCCTTGCCTGAACATAGCCATTCTCTAGCGGCTGATAATGAAATAAATTGTTGTTTTAACAACTTTGATCTGCACGCTTTGCAGATATTCTCTTCTCCACATTTTTCTCCCACACTGTAATTAAAACACACTCTTATTTTATAAGGATATGGGCATTGTTCAGAGATGTTAACTCTGTTTCCCCCTCTATGGATGCTGCCTGACCTGCTGCTTGTTTCTGGCAATTTCTGTTTGTTTCAGATTTCTGTTAGCTAGAATATTTGCTTTTCCTGTGGCTGTGGTCCTGAAGCAAGTTATTTGGCTAAGGGTTATCAACGGTAAGGATGAAAAGAGGTCAGATTTGATACTGCCTCTTTGCAAGCCTATTGTTTGCATGTCACCATTTCTTTTTGTTTTGGGACAAGCATACTGTGGTGCCAGGCAGATTAGTTAAGTTTAGTTTATTGTCACATGTACCAAGTTAATGGCCCGTCCCACTGTACGAGGTCATTCAAGTGTTCTCCCGAGTTTTCCCCTGATTCGAACTCGGAGAATGTCCGTAGCAGGTTCGTAGTAGATCGTGGATGTCTTGTAGCGGCTCGTATGAGTAAAAAGTAACAATTTATTTTCATCCCAAGTATTTTTTCACAGTGTTGAAAAAACGTCACGAGTTTACCAGATTTCCCGAGTACCTACCGTTACTCATACGAGCCACTACGAGACATCCACGAACTCCTACGGACCCGCTACGGACATTCTCCGAGTTCGAATCAGGGGAAAACTCGGGAGAACTCTTGAATTGCCTCGTACAGTGGGACAGGCCCTTTACAGTGAAAAGCTTTTGTTGCGTGCTAACCAGTCAGCAGAAAGAGTACACATGATTACAATCGAGCCATCCAAAGTGTCCAAGATACATGATAAAGGAAATGATGTTTAGTGCAAGATAAAGTCTAGTAAAGTCCAATTAAAGATAGTCCGAGGGTTTCCAGTGAGGTAGATAGTAGCTGAGAACCACTCTCTAGTTGTTCATAGGATGATTCAGTGCCTGATAACAGCGGGGGAGAAACTATCCCTGAATCTAGAAGTATGCTTTTTCACACATTTGTATCTCTTGTTGAAAGGGAGAGGAGAAAAAGGGGGGTGGCTGTGGTGAGACTCATCCTTGATTATGCTGCTGGCCTTGCCGATGCAGCATGAGGTGTAAATGGAGTCAATGGAAGAGAGGTTGTTTGTTTGATGGTCTGGGGTGGTGGGATGACAGGGAAGGGAAAATATATCCAAAATTGTTTGTGCATTTTTGAGTGGAGAATTAAAAAATATAAAGGGAAAACTATTCAGACAATTCAAATCAGATTTTTTTGGAATACTTGCACAGAGGGAGGAAAGCAGTGTTGGACACTGGTTCTGTTCAAAATATTTCTCTTCCACCCAGTTAATAGGGTTGATTCCAGCCAAAAGAGTTCAAAACGCCTTGGAATTATCTGTAGGGTTTTATGAAAATTAATGGAGCAGCTTTATCTAAGGCTTTCCCAGTGAATATGTCTCCTGAAAAGTCAAATAATTATAAGCAATAACAATTCCATTTGTTTGAAATGTTTTTCAGTCTTATGAACCTTATTGGTAATGACCAGCAATTAATCGAATAATTCGCACAAGTTGTTTCTAATGCCTGGAATATATCCTGAACATTTCTCTGGGGCTTATCTATGGCTTTGATAAATGGGGAGAATTGTTTGCACTGGCAAGAGTGTTGGTGTCCACAGATAGGTCACAGATTTTACAGATTTGCCAAAAAATCCAAGGAGTAGGGGTGGGAAATAGAGCAAAAACTATTTTACGCTGCCTTATGTTGTGGAATGCATAGCCCAACAGTTGGCGGGGACAGCTTCATTAGCAACTCAGGACAGAATTTGATTCATGAGGAAGATAGAAATTTGCAGGGACCTTGACCTTCAGACATCTCTGTTGTGAGCAGTGAACAGGATTTGGGTGGAGGATCCTGAAATCACCACGCCCACAGACAGCTCTGGTGGTATATGTTGATGTTTTTCACCAGTTAAACGCCCATTTCTGATGTGAGCAGAGGAGGCTAAGAAGCGACCTTACAAAGTTATATAAAACCATGAGGGCTTTTAACCCAGGATAGGGAGTCCAAAACTAGAGGGCATCAGTTTAAGGCAAGAGGGGAAAGGTGTAAAAGGGACCTGAAGGGCAAACTTTTTCTCACAGAGTGTGGTGCGTACGGAACGAGCTGCCAAAAGAATGGGTAAAAGTGGGTCCAATCACAACATATAAAAAACACTTAGACATGGATAGGAAAGCTTTGGTGGAGGGAGGTATGGGTCAGGTGCAGTCAAGTGGGATGGCTCAGTTAAGTATCTTGGATGGCATGGACGAGTTGGGCCGAAGGGGCTGTTTTGTTGCCGTACAGCTCTGTGACATTTTCTTTAAAAAGTTGAAATAGATTTTTTTTTTTAGGTTATACATTTTTTAAATATTAAGTTTACTAAAACAACATTAAATGAAAGAAATGAATAGATTTAAAATTATTAAAAACAAAAATAAAAAATAAACAAAGCATATTGGAGCCATACAACACTGAAACAGGCACTTTAGTCCAACTTGTCCATGCCGACCAAGATGTCCCATCTATGCAAGTCCCTCCTGCCATGCTTGGCCCTTACCCCTCTAAACCTTTATTATCCATACACCTGTCCAAATGTATTTTAAATGTTGTAATAATATCTGCCTCAACTACCTCCTCCGGCAGATTGTTCCCTATATCCACCATCGAAAATGTGGAAAAAGTTGCCTGTCGGGTTCCTATTCAATCTTTCCCTCTCACCTTGCCTGCATTTGACTATGCAATCTTGGTTGGTAATTCTGTTCATATATAATGAAAGGGGTGTTACTTCTACCAGCCATGGCTGTCATAAAATTGTGGAGTCAGATGTGATGTACATCCAGCTCCATTGCTCAGTAGATTTATTCTGCTTTGCACTGATGGGGTAAAAGATTAGGTCCACATCTAACCTTCAGCCTGTTTGTATTTAGACTTTTGGACTTGAGAGATATAGCACAAAAAACAGGTCCTTGGGCCCACCATGTTTGCAACAATCATCGATCACAAGCCCTATCCTACACACTAGGGACGATTTACAATTTTACTGAAGCCAATTAACCTACAAACCTGTTCGTCTTTGGAGTGTGGGAGGAAGACGGAGCACTGGAAGAAAGCCCATGCGGTCACAGGGTGAAAGTACATATTCCGTACTGACAGCACCGTGAGTCAGGATCATACATGGGAGTCTGGCAGCAGCTCTACCACCGTCCCACTGACTCAACGGGTTAGGCAGCATCTGACATGTTGCAAAGCACAGACATGGAAGCAGTGAGCTGATCCATGCACTGCATCTGGCTGCCGGTTTACTGTGGAATTGCCAGCTAGCTAGCGTTACGATCTGGCCCATTGCATCTGGCAAATTAATTATTTAATCTGTTTCAGAGTTGGTGCACTACTGACCTTTACATGTGCTACACATTCCTCACACAGTTTCGCTGGTATCGAAATAAATTCATGGTATTTTTTTCATGAAAACTAGTTGCATGCAGTGGCCTAAAATTCTAGCAGGTTACACAACTTTGTAGTGCATTGCGGGAAAGAATTTAATCTGAAAACTTGAAACAAGGAACTGCGGAAGCTGGTTTACCGAGAAAATAAATAAAATGCTTGAGTAACTCAGTGAGTCAGGCAGCATCTCTGGAGAACATGGATAGGCGACGTTTGATCTGATATCTGATGGCTTATGTGCACATAGAGAAGTTGCAGATGTTCAAATCAATTTGATGTAAACAAGGTGGGCCTCAAACATTGAAAGCAGTCTCAGCAAGAGGTTTGAGATCTGTTTTGGCATGACTACCTGGACCATTGCTAGGGAGATTGAAGCACCTTTCATTTCCAATTGGGTTCCTTCCTTAACTTTTCATCACTAGTGTTTAACCCCTTCCCCTTCTTGGCAATCTCAGGCCACCTTCCCCCTCCCCTCAAAGTTAGAGAAGTTTGGACAAAACACAAAATGCTGGAGGAACTCAGCATGTCAGGCAGCATTTGTGGAGGGAATGGACAGGCGACTTTTTGGATTGAGACCCTGGTCGTCACTTCCTGGTCTGAAGAAGGGTCCTGACTCGAAACATCATCAGTTCATTCCTCCACAGATGCTTCCTGACCCACTGAGTTCCTGTAGCACTTTCCATTGTACTCAAGATTCAGGCAAGAGGTGTACTCAAGATTCCATTGTACTCAAGATTCAGGCTACAGTTCCTTGTGCCTCTATCTTAGTTTGAGTCTGTTTTATGCAAGGAGCAAAGGGGAGCGGTCCTTGGCATTTCATGACCTCAAAAAATATTTTCTGACTATCCTGTAGTTTAAAAGTCAAGGACGAGTCTCACTGCAGTCACTCCCTCTTCTCCGCTCTCCCATCAGGCAAGAGGTACAGAAGTTTGAAAAAGCATACCTCCATATACGATACAAAATGGTTAAACTTTATTTATCCCAGGAGGGAAATTGATACAGGACAGTATCTTCCCAGCTGTTATCAGGCATCTGAACCATTCTCTCACCAATCAGAGAGCAATCCTGACTTCCCATCTACCTCATTAGAGACCTTCAAACTGTCTTTAATCTGACTTTACTAGACTTTATCTTGCAATAAGCGTTACATCCACATCCATATTTAAAATATAATCTATTGTTTGGACAGTTCTGCCCAACAGGTAGATTGGATAAGAATGGAGAAAGAGGATTGTTCCCCATATAATATAGGAGCGATCCTTCTTTCCCCGATGAAACTGAACAATATAATATATAAGAAGAATCCAATTATTCACAGTATAATACGAATTTGGAAACAAATAAAATTAACTTTAAAATTAATAAATTTATTGCTTCTTTCTCCAATAGCTAATAATCCCTCATTCAAACCATCTATTATTGATAAAACGTTTATCCATTGGGAAAGGATAGGAATTAAAATGATGGGAGATATGTATGAAATGGGAAAACTTTTATCATTCCAACAATTACAACTAAAATATAATTTGAAAAGTAATCAATATTTTAAATATCTTCAAATTCAAGATTATTTGAAAAAATATATGCATGAATATCAAACTAACCAGATTTATTAGAGGAAGGAATGAATAGAATGGCAGAATCAAGCAATTTAATATCATATTTATATAATATAATTTTAAATATAGAAACACCAATGACAGAGGCAATTAGAAGGGACTGGGAACAAGAGTTATTGATAAAAATTCCGAACGATAGATGGGAAAAAAAAATCTATTATATGTACATAAATGTTCGATTAATGTAAGACATAACCTAATTCAATTTAAAATTTTACACAGATTATATTACTCGAAAACTAGACTGAATTAAAAATATGTCTAAATGTTTCCCCCATTTGTGATAAATGTCTAACTCAAAATGCCACTATAGCACATTCCTTTGTCTCTTGTACAAAACTGCATAAATTTTGGAATGAAATTTTTGGAACTTTTACAAAACTATTTAACACAAAATTGAACCCCAATACAGAACTGATTATCTTGGAAGAGGGAAGTAAATTAACTACGTTCCAAGAAGCTCTTCTTAATTACAGTTTAATAACAGCAAAAAAACATACTCAAATTCTGGAAAAACGCAACCACGCCAAGGTTCAAAATGTGGATTTCAAACATGTCGGAAACGCTACATCTTGAAGAAATGAGATTCCTCTTACTAGGCAAAGTAGACCAATTCTTAAAGACTTGGTCTCCTTTTATCGACTTTTTACAAGCATATGGTGCAACATAACACAACCTTAGAAATTAAATGGTTCAGAACCGGGTGACGGATGGGCAAAAATACGAAATAGGTTTATCTCTCCTAATTTAATTTCTGTACTTTCTCTTTTTCTCTCAACCTTCTTAGCTTTTTATCTCTGCTCTCTATCTCTTTCGCTATCTGTCTCTACTCGCTTGTCTATCTATTTCAACACTTTTTATTTCCTTTTTTCTTTCACTGTTCTTTTATTATTAAATAAAAAATACGAAGTTGTACAAGAATGGTAATATGTATGTATGTATTAGGTACTTAGGTACCACACTACTGTACTTCTAACAAATAAATAAATAAATCCACTGTGGGCAGCTTGAATGCAATCATGTATTGTCATTTTGCTGACTGGATAACAAACACCAAAAAGCTTCTCTCTGCATCTCAGTACACGTGACAATAATAAACTAAACTAAAAATTGTGGGATGTTGTTATATTTGGTTCTGTGCAAGAGTTGCTTCCCTTGGAGTTCCCTTGGATATCCCTTGGATATCTCACATGGACAAATTCCCGTACAAGACCTCTGTGGACGGGTAAAAGCAGATTGAAGGTTTCTTGGTGCTCTTGGAATAATGATCATAAGTTTGTAAGTTATAAGAGCAGAATTAGGCCATTTGGCCCATCAAGCCTACACTGCCATTCAATCATGGCCGATCTATCTTTCACTCTCAACCCCATTTTCTTGCCTTCTCTCCATAACCCCTGACAGCCTCACTAATCAAAATTTGGTCAAAATGTCTGGAATTTTACATTACTTATTGGTAATATTGTTAATATTAATATTTTGCAGTCATTATGCCTCACTATCATAATTAACGTCTACATACCTCATTTGGGTTATGACAGGGGTGATTAGTTAAGTGCCTGGCAGACTAAGACTATCCTTTATCCATTGGCAGGAGACCTCAGAACACAGAGAGATCAAGGAGATTGCGGACCAGAGGTTTTCATCAAACCAGCTCCTCACGCTCCCAGCACAGTGAGCAAGACCAAGCGGACTTGTTCCGCTCATATCAGCAGCAGGCGAGCACGAGAGTGCGAAGATTGAGTAACTGGGGACGGCTCTCTCGGCCTCAAAGCCAAGATTCTCCGTTGCAGCAGGGAGATGTGCCACAACCTCTTCAGCCACAGCTTGAAACCCGACTTCGAATGGATGGGCAAGCTGTAACAGAGCGATTGACAAAGCAACAGCTGCACAGGGTACCAAGGCATCCCACTGCACAAGGCTTCAGTTGTCTTGGTGCTTTCAAACAGTCCAAGTACTGTAACCCAGAGGTATGATCCAATGTTGCTACGTGCTGTATTGCTTAAGGTTTATTTGTATTGCTGGCTGATTATAAAAGAGTGTTGACTCTGGGGGCGACACATGGTCATGTTTTGTTTAGTTTAGTTTAGTGTCACGTGTACTGAGGTATTAAGCTCAAATTGTCCACGCTGACCAACATGCCCCATCTACACTAGTCTCACCTGCCTGCCGTTGTCTCATGTCCCTCTGAACCTGTCCTATCCATATACCTGTCTAAATGTTTATTAAATGTTGTGATAGTACAGTAAATGTAGTGTTAGTAGATTTAGATCTGTTTTAGATGCTTTCATCTTAAATCTGAAGATGTCCCATTCCTGACTCTACTGGCTAATTTAGGCTTGATTCCTTTTTCTATCTCACTAATTCAGTCATATTCCCAACTTTTTTGTTGTTGCTATTTTCACATTGAATTCAACTTTGCTTCATTGATTCATTTCTAAACTTTCACCATTAGATCAGTTCAATGTTACATGTAATTTACTTAAAATAAAGGAGTTATTAAAACAAGAGGGATTATTTCCTCTATGCTTGTACTACCAGCTGTAATCTTGAATGTATTTCCCATAAGTGATATGTTAACCTCAGCCCCAGCCTGGAACAGTTAAAGCATCGTTGCTTAATTTGCTGAACTTTCTCAATTCCAACCTACCTAATCCCCACAGTTTGACAACCTACAATATATAGAGAATTTACTTGTTATGATTTTACTCTTTCTATCACCTAATTTTACCCAAATATTCTCAATGTAATTGCCAGAATACCTCTATTAGGAGAGTTATTACATTGTTTATTAATACCATGTCTGGTTCTGTACATCCTTAAAATGCTGTAAGTGCAATAAATGTTTAATATAAGCACAAACCTGCTTTTATCACAGCCTACCATATCACGGGTATACCATGTACATGATTATTCCTATCACAGTCTACCATAGTTCTTGCAAGAGATGACTGCTGATGCTGGTTTATACCAAAGATGGATGCAAAGTGCTGGAGTAACTGAGTGGGGCGGGCAGCGTCTCTGGAGAAAGAGAATGTGTGATGTTTCAAATCAGGACCCTTCTTTAGTCAGAAAGTAAGGGGTCGGGTAATGGGGGTGGAGGTGAAGAGCTGGAGGCGAGAAAAGACCAGGACCAATCAGCCACACATGGCCTCAGGCAGGATATAAGTATCACCCATCCTTTTCCTCCAGGGATGCTGCCTGACCTGCTGGATTATTTTGATACTTTCTGTCTATCTACTGTAGTTGTAATGGGCCTGTCCCACTTAGGCAATTTTTTAGGCAACTACAGGCGACTAGTTTGTCGCCACATGTTCGTTGGTGGTTGCCGGGAGTGATCTCATCAGTCGCGCAAAAAGTTGTAGTGTCTTTCTGGTTGCCGATAAATTTTCAACATGTTGAAACATTTTCGGCGACAGTGGGTTTGATGCCAATGAGCGTAGCTTGACTTCTCCTGACGTAGGTGCTGTCGTGGGTTGTTGCCAGGATGACGTAGGTTGACGCCGTTTTTTTGGCGACCTGCTACGACTATGACAGTCGTTGGCAGTTGTACAAAAAATCACCAAGTGGGACAGGCCCATTAATGTTCTAACTCCTCGATAATGCTTGCACTGCCATGTCCATTAACAAACAAAGTGTTATCCAGCCAAATCCTCTCCACCTCGAGAACTTTTTAATTTCTGTTAATATTGGCTTTGAATTTCCTGGCAGCCCAGAACCACTCACTAACTTCATGGCAACTAGGTCTGCACCTCCTCAGTGAGGACATTCCCTTGACAATATGGTCCAGGAAGCTTACTCTGACTGCCTGGTGAGGAACTGTGCAATGGAGGGTTGGGGGACTTTACTTCCCATGTACTGTAGGTGCTTCAACTTGCAGCCAACGCTTGCACCCGGGCAGAACCAGCTGTCAATTAGAATAAATATTTGAGAATTCTCTAACCCTCAACTACTCAAAAATATTTAAAACTATTAAACATTTACAATACTCATAAGGAATGTTTAACATCAAAAATTAAAACAAAATTCTTGAAACATTAGAATGCACTTAAATACAATTCAACATGTAAAAATAATTCAAATAATGTAGTCTGATACTCTCCATTGCAAACATTTCTCTCCGATCTTTACCGTCTAAAGTGGCGACTAGTTTGATTGGACAGCTTTCCTTTTATACCTCCCAGGAAACTGGATCTTTGAGAAATCAACCTTGTTTGGACGTCCATTAGAGTAAACATTGAAGAGATAAATTAAAACTTTTATTGATTACTATATGAAACCTTCTGTCATTTTTGTAGGATCTCATGCATAGCCCTCCAGTGTCCACTATTGTGCCTACGCGAACATTGACAAAACATAGTATTTGCTTCTTTATCTATCTTGCCGCAATACCAAACTCACTCCAAGCAGTGCAGTGACATATAACCCTTCAAGAGCTGCAGGTGTATTGTTCGTAGTGCAGGTGGGCTTGCTCTTTGCACAACATTCCCAAAATTAAGATACACAATGTGCCAGAAAACTGGATCTTTGAGAAATCAACCTTGGTGTATCGTTGACAAGTCAGCAAGTTCAGGACTTTTATCCACTTTGGAACATTTTCCCTGATTCTGCCGTCACTCTATACTAACAAGTTAAACTCTCTCTTTTCTTACCATGCTAGTTTAAACTCAATTCCAGTGCTCATGAATTTCTGCATGGTCACAGGTGCCATTTTGGATCAGATAACATCCATAATTTTAACATTGCCAACCTAGATTATTAGCAAGTCTCTTCTGTGGTGCCAAGAATGCAAACTCTTCCCTTTAAACTAGAATGGTTGGAGGGAGGGACTCAAATAGAGAAAGCTAGTAGACAGTGTGTGTGGCAGGAGGCAGAGAAGGGAAGCAGACCCAACATGTAGGGGAGAAAGAAGAAAAAGATAATACACAGAGAATACGAGGTGGTGGGTTTCTTAAATGTGTGAGCAGAGAGACAGAGGGATGTAAAATGAGGGTAGAAGCAATAGGTAGAAAGGTGGAAAGTAAAAGTGGCAGGCAGACAAATCCAGGGCAAAAATCAAAAAGGGCCACTTTTCAACATAATTGTATAAGGGGTAAGAGTGTTGTAAAAACAAGCCTGAAGGCTTTGTGTCTCAATGCAAGGAGCATTCGTAATAAGGTGGATGAGTTGAATGTGCAGATAGTTATTAATGAATATGATATAGTTGGGTTCACGGAGACATGGCTCCAGGGTGACCAAGGCTGGGAGCTGAACATCCAGGGATATTCAATATTCAGGAGGGATAGACAGAAAGGAAAAGGAGGTGGGGCTGCGTTGCTGGTTAGAGGGGAGATTAACGCAATAGAAAGGAAGGACATTAGCTTGGAGGATGTGGAATCGATATGGGTAGAGCTGCGAAACACTAAGGGGCAGAAAACGCTAGTGGGAGTTGTGTACAGGCCACCTAACAGTAGTAGTGCAGTTGGGGATGGCATTGAACAGGAAATTAGAAATGCGTGCAACAAAGGTAAAACAGTTATAATGGGTGACTTCAATTTACATATCGATTGGGTGAATCAAATTGGCAGGGGTGCTGAGGAAGAGGATTTCTTGGAATGTATGCGGGATCGTTTTCTAAACCAACATGTAGAGGAACCAACGAGAGAACAGGCTCTTCTAGACTGGGTATTGAGTAATGAGGAAGGGTTAGTTAGCAGTCTTATTGTGCATGGCCCCTTGGGCAAGAGTAACCATAATATGGTTGAGTTCTTCATTAGGATGGAGAGTGACATTGTTAATTCAGAAACAAGGGTTCTGAACTTAAAGAAAGGTAACTTTGAGGGTATGAGACGTGAATTGGCCAAGATAGACTGGCAATTGATTTTTAAAGGGTTGATGGTGGATATGCAATGGAAGGCATTTAAAGACTGCATGGATGAACTACAACAATTGTTCATCCCAGTTTGGCAAAAGAATAAATCAGGGAAGGTAGTGCATCCGTGGATAACAAGGGAAATCAGGGATAGTGTCAAAACAAAAGATTAGCCAGAAAAAGGGGTCACAGTCTAAGGATAAGGGGGAATTCCTTTAGGACCGAAACGAGGAAAACATTCTTTACACAGAGAGTCGTGAGTCTCTGGAATTCTCTTCCACAGAAGGTAGTTGAGGCCAGTTCATTGGCTATATTTAAGAGGGCGTTAGATGTGGCACTTGTGGCTAAAGGGATCAGGGGGTATGGAGAGAAGGCAGGTACGGGATACTGAGTTGGATGATCAGCCATGATCACATTGAATGGTGGTGCAGGCTTGAAGGGCCGAATGGCCTACTCCTGCACCTATTTTCTATGTTTCTATGTTTCTATGTAAAAAGCAGCCTACCAGAGGACTGGGAGAAATTCAGTCCAGCAGAGGACAAAGGGCTTAATTAGGAAATGGAAAATAGATTATGAAAGAAAACTGGCAGGGAATATAAAAACTGACTGCAAAAGCTTTTATAGATATGTGAAGAGAAAAAGATTAGTTAAAACAAATGTAGGTCCCTTGCAGTCAGAAATAGGTGAATTGATCATGGGGAACAAGGACTTGGCAGACCAATTGGATAACTACTTTGGTTCTGTCCTCACTAAGGAAGACATAAATAATCTGCTGGAAATAGCAGGAGACCGGGGGTCAAATGAGATGGAGGAACTGAGTGAAATCCAGGTTAGCCGGGAAGTGGTGTTGGGTAAATTGAATGGATTAAAGGCCGATAAATCCCCATGGCCAGATAGGCTGCATCCCAGAGTACTTAAGGAAGTAGCCCCGGAAATAGTGGATGCATTAGTGATAATTTTTCAAAACTCTTTAGATTCTGGAGTAGTTCCTGAGGATTGTAACCCCACTTTTTATAAAGAAGGGGGGGGGGGAGAAAACAGGGAATTACAGACCAGTTAGTCTAACATCGGTCGTGGGGAAAATGCTAGAGTCAATTATTAAAGATAGCAGCACATTTGGAAAGTGGTGAAATCATTGGACAAAGTCAGCATGGATTTATGAAAGGTAAATCATGTCTGACGAATCTTATAGAATTTTTTCGAGGATGTAACTAGTAGAGTGGATAAGGGAGAACCAGTGGATGTGTTATATCTGGACTTTCAGAAGGCTTTCAACATGGTCCCACATAAGAGATTAGTATGCAAACTTAAAGCACACGGTATTGGGGGTTCAGTATTGATGTGGATAGAGAACTGGCTGGCAGACCGGAAGCAAAGAGTAGGGGTAAACGGGTCCTTTTCAGAATGGAAGGCAGTGACTAGTGGGGTACAGCAAGGCTCAGTGCTGGGACCCCAGCTATTTACAATATATATTAATGATCTGGAGGAGGGAATTGAATGCAACATCTCCAAGTTTGCAGATGACACGAAGCTGGGGGGCAGTGTTAGCTGTGAGGAGGATGCTAGGAGGATGCAAGGTGACTTGGATAGGTTGGGTGAGTGGGCAAATGCATGGCAGATGCAGTATAATGTGGATAAATGTGAGGTTATCCACTTTGGTGGCAAAAACAGGAAAGTAGACTATTATCTGAATGGTGGCCGATTAGGAAAAGGCAACCTTCACTTGGTCCGCCCTGTTTCGACCAATGCAATCAACTCGTCGTGCTCAAACGGAAAATCAAATAGAACAACTTTAGGCTGTGCACGCCACATGAAAGAAGAAGAAGGAAAAGGGGAGATGCAACGAGACCTGGGTGTCATGGTACACCAGTCATTGAAAGTAGGCATGCATGTGCAGCAGGCAGTGAAGAAAGCGAATGGTATGTTAGCATTCATAGCAAAAGGATTTGAGTATAGGAGCAGGGAGGTACTACTGCAGTTGTACAGGGTCTTGGTGAGACCACACCTGGAGTATTGCGTACAGTTTTGGTCTCCTAATCTGAGGAAAGACATTCTTGCCATAGAGGGAGTACAGAGAAGGTTTACCAGACTGATTCCTGGGATGTCAGGACTTTCATATGAAGAAAAACTGGATAGACTCGGCTTGTATTCGCTAGAATTTAGAAGATTGAGGGGGGATCTTATAGACACTTACAAAATTCTTAAGAGGTTGGATAGGCTAGATGCTGGAAGATTGTTCCCGATGTTGGGGAAGTCCACAACAAGGGGTCACAGTTTAAGGATAAGGGGGAAGTCTTTTAGGACCGAGATGAGAAAAACATTTTTCACACAGAGAATGGTGAATCTGTGGAATTCTCTGCCACAGAAGGTAGCTGAGTCCAGTTCATTGGCTATATTTAACAGGGTGTTAGATGTTGCCCTTGTGGTTAAAGAGATCAGGGGGTATGGAGAGAAGGCAGGTATAGGATACTGAGTTGGATGATCAGCCATGATCATATTAGATGGCGGTGAAGGGCCGAATTGGTTCAGATGAAATGGGTTCTACAAAACCACAACCATATTTCCATGTCATGAAAGCTCACAGAGTGTAAGGCTGCCATACTTCAAGATTAAATTCCAGAGGTATTTTGAGATATTTGTTGTGAAGTCTTTGTGGCTCTTATGGCCTTGTTTGGATCTTTTAGTGCTCCATCTTTCAAGAAAGTACCTAATAGAAGTACTGCCTGAATGTAACCTCTGGCTGAAGTTATACACAAACTGTAATTATCACTGGGTAATGTGCAATTATTATAAACATATAATAGTGAACATAATACTTTATACATAACAATTATCAACAATAAAATCACTTGCCAATACACCACTTTACTAAAGTTGGTAGAATATTTATCCATAATAGAAAAGTAAATCATTGATATAAATGACATTTAACCCATAATTCAAGGTTAAAATAGAACACTATTCTTGATTGTTACATGTAGCGGCCTGTGATTTCAATAATGTAGCACATATATTATGCTGCAGGTCATTGTTCTTTGCCAAACATGATTGGAACTCTCAATTGTAATTTTGTACCTACATATATCTGAGATATACCATGCCTGCAGCAGCGATTCCAACTATACACCTGAGAAAGGGTTCCGACACGAAATGTCACGTTCTCCACGTTCAGATGCTGTCTGAAAAAGGGACTTGACCCAAAACGTCAACAATTCCTTCTCTCCAGAGATGCTGCCTGTCCCGCTGAGTAACTGCAGCATTTTGTGTCTACCTTCGATGCAAACCAGCATCTGCAGTTCTTTCTTACACATGCTGCCTGTCCTGCTGAGTTACTCCAGCATTTTGCGTCTTTGCTATATATCACACACACTTTTGGTGTGTTGATCTGATTGATAGGAAACAACCTGCTCCTATGCTATTTGAAATAACATACTATTGCTTCCTTGTTTGGAGGTCCATTCGAGCAAACATTGAAGAGATAAATGAAGATTTTTGTTAGTTGTCATGTGAAACCTTTTGGAGGATCCTATGCCTAACTCTCCAGTGTACATCATTTTGTCTATGTTAGCATTGGCAAAATATAATCCCTGCTCCTATGTCTATCTTGCCACAATACCATACTCTTTCCAAGCATTCCAATCTCATCTAGCCTTTTAAGAGCTGCAGGCGTACTGTCAGTAGTGCAGGTGGGCTTTCTATATGTATACCTTTCCCAAAATTTCCCAAAATAAAGTTTACACCCCAATGGTATGAAAGTAGTTTACACCCCAGCGGTATGAACATTGACTGCTCTAATTTCAGGTAGTCCTTGCTTTCTCCCTCCTTCCCCTCCCCTTCCCAGCTGTCCCATAGCCCACTGCCTCTGCCTTTTCCTTTCTTCTTCCCGCCCCTACATCAGTCTGAAGAAGGGTCTCGACCCGAAATGTCACCTATTCCTTCGTCCCATAGATGCTGCCTCACCCGCTGAGTTTCTCCAGCATTTTTGTCTACCCAAAATTAATGTACATAACTGTGGAATGGATCCACACAATGCATGTTATTTGCACAATGTCTTACACAGGGTGATCTAACTACATCTAGGTACAAATACTTATGTTGACAGATTCTATTAAGAATGAGGGGAAATAATTATTTTGACATCCAGGGAAAGATTCCTTATTCAATCAACAAAAATAGATTAACTGGTTACTCATGCCAGTGATGTCTGTGGGACCTTACTTGCAAATTGTCTACCATATCTCCTACATAACAGCAGTGTCTACACCAAGGTGCAACTCATCAGCACTGTTATACTTGGGAGCATTGTTTTTAGTTTATTATTGTCACGTGTACTGAGTGCAGTGAAAACCTTTTTTGTTACATGCTATCTAGTCAGTGAAAACACTATACATGATTACAATCAAGCTGTCCACAGTGTACAGATACAGGATAGAGGGTGTAACTTTTAATGCAAGATAACGTCGGAATAACAATAGTTCAAAGGTCTCCAATGATGTAAATGGGAGGTCAGGACCACTCTCTAGTTTTTTTGTAAGGGGACAGTTGCCTGATAACAGCTGGGGGGAAAAAACTGTCCTGAATTTGGAGGTGTGCCTTTTCATTGTGTACCTCTTGCCTGGTGAGAGAGCGACGGAGAGGGAGTGAGATTGGATTATGCTGGTGGCCTTGATGAGGCAGCATGAAGTGTAGATGGAGTTAATGGAAGGGAGGTTGGTTTGCGTGATGGATTGAGCTGTGTCCACAGTTCTCTGCAATTTCTTGCAGTCTTGGATGGAGCTGTTACCAAACCATGCTATGATGGCGCATCTGTAGAAGTTAGTGAGAGTTGTTGGGTTCTTGCCGAACTCCCTAAGCCATTTAATGGAAATATAGGCATCTGTGTGCTTCCTTGACTATTGTTTCCATGTGGCTGGTCCAGGACAAATTGCTGGTGATATTTATTCCTAAGATCTTTAAGTTTGTAGAGGCACCAAACGTTGTGAATAAACTGTTCCTTTATTCAGGCATTAAAAGCAGATATACTTGCACGTAGTTGTTGCTGCTGCAAAACAGTTGCCTCGTAGGCTCGAGCTGAGCCCCAATTGAGGTGGAATTGGGGCTCACCCAAAGAAAGAACAGAGCTGGTCAGCTCGAAGTCAAAGAGAAGAGAGAGAGGGTTGTCCCGAGGTTCGTTACATATACCAGGCCACACCCCTATACCCCATGCCAACTCCTCCCTGCCATTGCCCAGTCACATGACACTACACCAGACTGCTGAGGGTTCATGTAGCTAGTGGCCCAACCACTGGGTGCCGCCACAAGTTATCAATCATCACCACTTCAGCACCAATAAATGGGCCATCTTCGCATCTATAAATCGATCACAATCTCCCTTGTCTTGATGATATGGACGGCAGTCTATAAATGCAAATCGTATTTGAAAAACATCATTCTTGATTACTGTTCTATTTTATTCTAACATGTAATGAAATAAATGGTTTTAAATTGTTTGTGTTAATATGATAGAAGAGGAAAATGTGTGTTCTGACCCAAAATGTCACCTATCCTTTTCCTCCAGTGATGGTAGCTGTTGTAACTTATAAAACTAATATTAAAAAAATAATTGTACTTGTAGTTCAGTCGGGGATTCTTTATCCTAGCTCGGGGAGAATGAGGTCAGGAAATTATTGCCAAAGCATTGTAGTTCTATTTCTACCAATGTTTTCACTAGCAACATTGCTTTCTTGAAGACACATAATATGCTTTTTCTGGAAGGTTAAAAGTAAATTCTTGAACTAATGTATGTATATAAAATGATGAGAGGCATTGATAGGCTAGACGATCAGAATCTTTTTCCCAGGGTGGAAATGCCCAACACTAGAGGGGATTGGTAAGAGGGATAAAGTTTAATGGAGAGGTGTGGTGTGGGCCTGGAGCGAGTTGCCAGTGATGCTGCTGGAGGCAGATATGATAGTGGCGTTTAAGAGGCTTTTGCAATCCCATGTGCCGGGAATAGAGGGACATGGATCACATGGGCAGCAGATGAGATTAGTTTAACATTGCATTATGTTTGGCACAAACATTGTGGGCTGAATGCTCTGTTCCTGTACTGTACTATGTTCTATGTTCAAAACTGACATTGTAACCCTCCCAGATTTTTAACTATTTGCAGAGGAATACATCCGACATATGCATCATACAAATGGCTGTTACATTTCATTTCTCACCACCAAGTGCATGCCTTGTTACATTGTAGTTTTTTTGCAGTAATTTGTGTATAAATTCCTGTGCAGTTTCATGACATTTGCTAATAACATCATGTTATTTTCAGTGTACCTCAAAGAAGTCCAATCATGTAGCTTGTTGTGTAACATCATCCTATATACTAAATATCTTTGTCTTGCCTATGACAGCCGTGCCCAGATGGAAGTCGTGACTTTCGAGAGGTGCAGTGCTCTGCTTATAATGACAATGCTTTCACGGGAAAGTATTACGAATGGGAACCTCTTACTGATGGTGAGTGCATTCCGATTACAGGTCCAAAAGCAAAATATTCTCTTAATGTAGTTAAGTATATAATGTAAATACAAATGGTGGGCACAAAGTGGTCCGCCAAAACCACACTCTAAAGGGCCTGTCCCACCAGCATGCAACTCGATGCGATTAGCGCGACCTAACGTGGTCGCTTGAGCCGTCCGGCGTCGCGGGGCCGGTCCCACTTCGATCGCCGGAGCCGTGCGGAATTGTGCGGAGTTCGTCCCGACGCCGCGCGGGGCTCCGAAAAACCGACAATGCCCAAAAATCCCGCGCAGCAACGGTTTGTCGGCTCGCAGTCGCCGCGACATTTACACACCGCCCGGACATCGTGCCTCCGTGAAACTATTTGTAAGTGCCTCCGTGACCCTCTATGTGTATGGCTCCGTGGCCCTGTATGTGTGTGTGTCTCGGTGCCCCTCTCTGTGTGCCCCTCTAAGTCCTGGCGAACTTACCTTGGACTTGCTTCAAGTTCGCCTCGCTTTGCGCCGCGTTGCGCCACTCACCCAACCTCCGCGCGGCCCCTACTGCCGGTTTAGTTGCGCTTGCCGCATGCAGGCGCATGCTGGTGGGACCGGCCCTGTACAGGGGATCACCCGACCTCCGCGCGTACCCCGCTGCCGGTTTGATCGCGTTCATCGCCTAGAGTTGCGTGCTGGTGGGACAGGCCCTTTAGACTCCGAGTTTTTTTCTATTTCGCTAGACATTACACTTTTACATTCACTAATGCACTCCTCATTACATTTAGACATTTTTATGTACACATTTTTTAATAAAATCCTACCCCTTTCCCTCCACCCCTTCCCCCCCACCTCTCCCCCCTCCCCCATCCCTTCCCCCTCTCAGCCCCCTCTCTCCCTCTATCTCCCCCTCTTTCCTTCCCTCTCTCTCTCCTCCCCTCCCTCTCTCCTCCCATCTCTCCCCCCGCTCCCCCACCCTCCCCCCTCACCCATCCTCCCTCCTCCTCCCCTCCACCTCCTCTCCCTCTGTCTCTTGCCCTTCTGTCTCCGCCACTTTCTCTTTGTCTCTCCGCATTCTCTCTCTGCTCTCACTCTTTACCCCACCCCCTCTCTAGACGCGCCTGCGAGTTGGGGGCTATGCATCAGTGGATAGGGCTTTTATGGGGTAAAGGGAGCAAATTATCAAGGGGGGTTGTTAGCGTGTGTGCGGGGGGGGGTAGTTAGTGTGTGTGACACCGCATGCCGCCCTCCCCCTCCCCCTCAACCACACGTTGAAACTCTGATCTTGTTATCTTCCGGTTTGGCGGTCTTTCTATTTGCACAAAAGCAGTTTGCGATAGCGCTACGATTTTTCACCAGTTCACTCGCCAGTGTGCTGTGAGTGCACCAAGTTTTGTTCCAATCGGTTGAATGTCGTAAAACTTAGCGAGGTTTAAAAATATTAAAAACCACGTGTGCACAGATCAATCTCTTTTCCTGAATGCGGAGACTGATCCCGGCGGAGGAGAACGACCAGCGACCAGCGCCTGTTGTGAGTCCCCATCACACCGCCAAATCCAGCCATTACCCCTCTGGTCCCCCCTCGCTGATCATCACATTTGGAGTAGTCCAAATTTGGATCATCTCTCCGAATGCTGTCTGAATCAGTCTCTTTTGCTGGGCATTTGGATTGACATTTTGCTTTTCTTCTTCAGAGACATCTGTTTAAAATGAAAAGAAAAAAAATCCAACAGCATTAACAGAAACAAGTTATTATTTGCAGTTTTAGAAAAAAAGTAGAAATGATAAAGTTAAATGTTAAAACAAATAGTAAATACCCAACAAAAAGTTCATATTCATCAGTTTCATCAAATTAATTAAATTCATCTAATCAATTGAATTCATCTAAATTCAATTACTAGATCTAAACATCTATCCATTTCTTAAGAAAAGGCAATTTTATTTTAAATAGCCAAAGTTTGCAAATAACAAATAACAAACTGATCCCATTCAGACAAAAATTCACAATATTACATGATTTTTAAGTCTCACTTTGTCATGAAATTAAATGCCAAATGGAAGGAATTGGGCCTATCCCGATGAGTTACTCCAGTTTTTTGTGTCTATAAGACCACAAGGCAGAATCAGGCAATTCCGCCCATCAAGTCTGCTCTGCTGTTCGACCAAGGCTGATCAATTTTTCCCCTCAACCCCATTCTCTAGCATTGTTACAAAACCTATGGTATCTTCATGTAGAAAAACACACCACATATCCAGTCAGAATCAGATACTGATAAGATTGAATTGATAAAGACACACAATTTTGCAGAAGACAACTCCAAGCTTATCGTGCAGAAATCACTCAGAATATCGCTACTTCCATTAATTCCATCTACATTTCGCGCTGCCTTGGCAAGGCCACCAGCATAATCTAGGACAAGTCGCAACCCGGCCATTCACTCTTCTCCCCTCTCCCATCAGGCCAGAGGTGGTAGAAGTGTGAAAACGCACTCCTCCAGATTCGGGAAGTTTCTTCCCAGCTGTTATCAGGCAACTGAATCATCCCACCAACAACCTGAGAGCAGTCCAAAGCTACTATTGACCTCACTGGAGACCCTTAGAATATATCTTGGATTAGACTTTACTGGACTTTATCTTGCATTAAATGTTATTCAAGTTATTTCCTTTACCATGTATTTGTACACTGTGGGTGAGTCAATTGTAATCATGTATTGTCTTTCCATTGATTGGTTAGCACGCAACTAAAGCCTTTCTTTGTACCTCGGTTCACATCACAATGAACTAAATTAAACTCAGCTACTTTAGACTTTAGAGTTACAGCATGGAAACAGGCCCTTCAGCCCACCTTATCCATGCTGACCAGTGATCACCCCATACACTAGCACTAACCTACACACTAGGACTTTTACCGAAGCCAATCAACCGACAAACCCTTTGGAGTGGGAGGAAACTAGAACACCTGGCGAAAACCCACATTGTCAGAAGGGAGAACCTACAAACTATATACAGACATCACCCGTAGTCCGGATAGATCCCAGCTCCCAATCGATTGCAGCTCCATTGTGCTGCCCTTTACTGTTAATGGATTGATTTGTAAAGTGAACTGTACCCAAGCAGGTTAGAGACCAACCCCAGGGATCTGCTCCTCAGCAGGAACTCTGTTATCATTCTTAAGCGTTTCTTTGAGATTGAATTACTTGTTTCTATTCCAGTTATGTGGGTTTTAGTGGCTGATGAGGTCAGTGTTGGATTAACAGGCTCTGTCACAGGTGGAGCAGGAAGTGTTCGATGGGGAGAGTGGGAACATGCTACATTCCTTCTGCCATTCCCAGCAGGTACTTGGTGCAGTTCCAGATGCTCCTTCTCAAGTAGGATTGCTATAGACCACAGATTCCCTTGAGCCTCTGAGGAAGGTACTTTTACGAGAAGCTTTGAGACATTCCTTGAAGCATTTACTCTGCTTCTAATGTCTTGACATTTGAGAAGTATTGATCCCATCAGCCATTACATACAGCTCATAATGTATACGGGATAGGTTATTTAAGTGTATGGGATGGGTTTTAAAAGTTTACGGGATGGATTTTTAAACCAATATGAAGAGGAACGGACTAGAGGGCAGGCCATCCTAGACTGGGTATTGTTTAATGAGGAAGGATTAGTTAGTGATCTTGTTGTGCAAGGCCCCTTGGGCAACAGTGAGAGGACCAATTAGTGTGCAAAATTAGAGCACATGGTATTGGGAGTAGGGTATTGACATGGATAGAGAACTGGTTGGCAGACAGGAAACAAAGTGTAGGAATTAACGGGTCCTTTTCAGAATGGCAGGCAGTGGCTAGTGGGGTACCACAAGGCACAGTGCTAGGACTCCAGTTGTTTACAATATATATTAACGATTTGGACAAGGGAATTAATGTAACATCTCTAAGTTTGCGGATGACACAAAGCTGGGTGGCAGTGTGAGCTGCGAGGAGGATGGTATGTGGATGCAGGGTGACTTGGATAGGTTGGGTGAGTGGGCAGGAGCATGGCAGATGCAGTATAATATGGATAAATGTGAGGTTATCCACTTTGGTGGCAAGAACAGGAAGGCAGATTATTGTCTGAGTGGTGTCAGATTAGGAGAAAGGGAGGTGCAACGAGACCTGGGTGTGCTTGTACATCAGTTACTGAAAGTAAACAAGGAGGTCCTACTGCAGTTGTACAGGGCCCTGGTGAGAATGCACCTGGAGTATTTTGTGCAATTTTGGTCTCCTAATTTGAGGAAGGGTGTTATTGCTATTTAGGGAGTGCAGCGTAGGTTCACCAGGTTAATTCCCAGGATGGCGGGACTGATATATGATGAAAGAATGAGTCAACTGGGCTTTTAGAAGGATGAGAGGGAATCATGGAAACTTGTAAAATTCTAAGAGGATTGGACAGGGTAGATGCAAGAAAAATGTCCCCGATGTTGCGGGAGTCCAGAACCGGGGGTCACAGTTTAAGAATAATGGGTAGGTCATTTAGGACTGAGATGAGGAAAAACCTTTTCACCCGGAGAGTTGTGAATCTGTGAAATTCTCTGCCACAGAAGCCAGTGGAGGCTTTCTGAATGTTTTCAAGAGTTCGATTTAGCTCTTAGGGCTAAGGGAATCAAGGGATATGAGGGAAAAGCCAGAACAGTGTACTAATTTTGGATGATCAACCATGATCATACTGAATGGCGGTGTTGGCTCGAAGGACCGAATGGTCTACTCCTGCATCTATTTTCTATGTTTCTATAATCCTCCAAGATTCTTGCCACCTCCAACGGGATCCCACCACTAGTCACATCTTCCCATCTCCACCCCTTTCTACTTTCCACAGAGACTGTTCCCACCGCAACTCCCTGGTTCACTCATCCCTTCCCACACAAAGCACCCCCTCCCCAAGTACCTGCCCCTGCAACAGCAAGAGATGAAACACCTGCCCCTATACCTCCTCCCTTGACTCCAACCAGGGACCCCGACAGTCCTTTCATGTGAGACAGAGGTTTACTTGCACCTCCTCCAACCACATCTACAATATACGTTATTCTCAGTGTAGACTCCTATATATCGAAAGGATCAAGCATTGGCTGGGCGATCGTTTTGCTGAAACATACACTCAGTCCGACTTGCCCTACACAATTTCCCAGTTGCCAAACATTTTAACTCCCCTTTCCATTCCCCTACTGACCTTTCAGTCCTGGGCATCCTTCACTGTCAGAGTGAGGGCACATGCAAATTGAAGGAAAGGCACTTCATATTTCACTTGGGCAGCTTACAACCCAGTGATATGAATATTGATTTCTCTAATTTCAAGTAATCCTTGCATTCCATCGCTTTTTGAACCACCCCCACCCTAGTGTCCTGCTAGTTTCACCAATTGTATCCATTTATCCCTTCGTTTGCAACTCTTCCACAGCCAACAATGGACCATTGTGGGCTCCACCTTTCCTTGGCTATTAGTGCCGGCTCAGATTTGTTCAGGACCTTTTCGTACCTCTCATTGCTCTCTCTCTGATTTTCAGTCTGAAGAAGGGTCTCGACCCGAAATGTCACCTATTCCTTCTCTCCAGAGATGCAGCCTGACCTGCTGAGTTATTCTAGCATTTTGTGTCAATTTTTTGGGGGAATAGAGTGTTTGGTTCATAAAGACTGGTATCAAACTGGCAAATACTATGATCCGCCCATCAAAGCTGTGCTGGAGAAACTTAGGTGGGTGAGGGGGGGTGGGAGTGGGAATGGGTGTGGGGGGGAAGGGGGAGGATAGTATCTGTTCAACATCAGTCTGAAGAAGTATTCCGATTCAAAATTTAATCTTTCATTCCCTCCACGGATGCTGATTGACTCATTGTCATCCTCCAGCACTTTGTATTTCGCTGAAGATTCTGCAGTTTCTTGTTTCTCCATCAAAGCTGGCTGATTGGAAGAAGAGCTGCATGTCTGGGGATATTGGCTTGGGAGGTAACAGTTGAGTTGGGTGTGTATAGATTGAGGAATTATCAACATTGCCTTGGAGAGGAGGCACATTTTCCATGGCCAAATGTCAATGTTCAAACTGACACAACTCGACGCCTTATCATGTCTTTGCTCCATTTGGCATGTGAAATCACCACTACATTAGTCGACATAACAACACAAACCACATGTATTTATTATCAAGCACATTGGGACATCCTGTAGATGTAATAGCAAATATTTAAATGTGTGCCTTTTCTTTACTACTGATCTACTTAAATTGGGCAACGTGTATTCAGGATATCTTTCATTCATTGTTCTTTATCTCTCTACATCATTGTCTAGATCTCTTGTTTCCCTTTCCCCAAACTCCTCTGAAGAAGAAACTCCTCTCAATCCAAAACGTCACCTATTCCTTCTCTCCTGGGATGCTGCGACCTGTCCTGCCGAGTTACTCCAGCTTTTCATGTCTATCTTCAGGATATAATTGTCAACTGTACTAGAAGCAAATTCGTAAAGTTAAATTGCAATCTCTTGCAAGCTCTGTTCATTTCATTAAGTAAATTAACAATCATTTATAGTCTGATAATTCATTTAAATTTAGTGCTACTTTAAATAATTAAAACAAGTGAGTGAAGTAATAAAAGGACAGAAGGAAATAAATTGAAAGGAAACAAAAGTATAATTAGCTGAGTAGCAAAAGAATCTTGATTGTAATTTCGCAACATTTACTTTCTTGTGCATCTTGGGTTTTGGATAATTAAATTAAATGGCCAGTGGAGAACCAATTAATAGATTGCAGCAGATTACTTTCAGTTAAATTTGGATTATGATAATTACACTGTGACATGATCAGAGACTGCAGTTACTGGTTTATAAAAATGCCACAAAGTCCCGGGGTAACTCAGCGGGACCCGAATCTCCACCTATCCACGTTTTCCAGAGATGCTGCCTGATCCTCTGAGTTACTCCGGCACCTTGCGTCTTAACGTTTATCCGTTCGATTCTGCCATCTTTGGTTCATTTCTTCTGTTAGTTACTTAATTGTCCAACATCATTTATGGAAGACGGAGTAAGATCAAACCTGATCTGCATGATGTGGCATTATCATAGGAAACAGGCCCCTTCAGCACAACTTACCCATGCCGACTTGACAATAATAATAATGATACTAAACTCAACTAAAGATGCCCCATCTACACTAGTACACTTGCCTGCGTGTGCCCCATATTCCTCCAAACCTTTCTTATCCTTGTACCTGTTCAAATATATTTTACATGTTGTTATACTACTTGCCGCAACGATCTTATCTGGCTGCCCGTTCCATATGCACACCACCTTTTTTGTGAAAAAGTTGCCCCTCGGGTTCCTATTAAATTTTCCTCCAATCACCTTAAACCTATGTCTTCTGGTTCTTGATTGCCCCAATCTTGGTAAGGACTATCTCTTCCCCGCATGATCTTGTATACCTCTATGTGATCACCCCTCATCCTCCTGCACCCTCAGGAATACAGTTCTAGCCTGCTCAGCATGTCCATACTTCTCAGCCCCTCAGGTCTTGGCAACGTCCTTGTAAATCAACTGCACTCTTTCCAGTTTGTTTGGCTGTTTGCATGTGCAGCCCTGTGTTGTAGCTTCACCAGCAAGGAACATATTTTAGTACATTCCCGCTACTCCATGCCTGCTGACAACATTCCTCATCAAAGCAGAATTGATCATCTGGCTTTAATGTTGATGAAGGAGGGGAATATTTGCCAGGCTCTTGTTTTTTAATTGGAAATCCGCCCATGGAACCAGTCATCAGCCAATCGTGAAACCTGCAGCTTTTAAGTGGAAGCAGCTACCTATTGATTGGGGGGGGGGGCAAAATGTGCTGGAAACGCTCAGCAGGTCAGACATCATCTTTGTGGAATGAAAAGTAGTAAAGATTTCAAGTTGAAATCCCTTTTGTCCATTTCATGGAACCCATTACTGATGAAGAAATTAGTTAAAACCTACTGTGTTGAATGGAGATTGTGAGAGATGATTGCGATTTTAATGGTACCGCGATACCACTGGGCTTTCATGTCTTAATTTATCTAAAATTTGTTCGTTTACCGTCATTGCTTAAAATGGTATTCGGCTATTTGTAAAAGTCTTTTCTTGCTTTTAGCTCTTTAAGGTCACCTGTTGCCTTTGTTCCAAAGACCTTTGCCTATCAGTTCATCACATTAAATGATCTGTGAAAGACAGGACGTTTTTCTTTCAGGAA
Source organism: Raja brachyura (assembly GCA_963514005.1). The sequence goes on from OY740781.1 coordinate 140,483,584, forward strand.
GCTGGCTTTGCTGAAAAGCCATCCATCACAGATTAGATGGAATATTTCAGAAAATAGTTAACAACCAGTTTCAACAAATACCTCGGTGACAGATATATCCCTTATTTGAAAAGCTGTTAAGAGTGCATTAAATTGCATAAAGAGGCTGGGCTCTTGCGACTGTGCAAAATTGATGAGCGCGTTTCCCGCTTGGTGCCCAGTCCCAGCTGCCACAGATAATTACCCCATGCTAAAAGCTTATTGTTCCATTCCTATTACTTGAATTAATTTATTAGCAGTCGAGGATTAATTTTGTTCTCTTTCTGATGTATTTCTGGTAAAATCCCCACTGGAACCTCCAGTATCCCTTCCTCTCCAGTATTCTAGCTTGAAGACCTCTATGATCCCTGTTTATATTTACCTTTAAAGCCTTCCTTTTAATCCTCTCATAAATGAAACACCTGAAATGGTACACAACCCCCTACCTTTTTTGTCACCAAAGTGAATTATTAACTGACTGAAATGGAGAGCGTTCACAGTAATGCCTGGAATGTAGAGAGCATTAAACACACCATTCCAGGCATTTCTTTCCAGCATCATTCTTATTAATATTGGATACATATGTTTACGTTCCATATTCTTCCCCTGCCGTCCCTCACCCCCTTGCCTCGTAACTGATATCCGATCTTTATTAATGCTTGTTCTTCTGCCCGCACAATGCACAATACCCGTTTGATGGAATGTGGCTACGAATATGGCATGTATAGGACAAGAGGTTCATTAGTGGACTGTGTTGCTAAACGTAAACAAGAGCGTTGGCTGCTAATTGCCTCCAACGCGTGCTCCTAAAAGAGGAAGAGGGGCTGAATGTTCAGGGTCGAGTACAAATGGCAGGCATCACCCATGTGTTTAGCTTTGTGTCCCAATGGAGAATTTCATCCCTCTGATCCTAGCGAGATTTATCCTGACTCCAGGTCAGGAACAAATACATATTATACAGTACATTGCTTTTTTACACAGTATGTTTCTCTGCAGTTCTGTAAAATTGAATCCCATCATTTTACAATTAAAAATGGACAAAAATCTGGTTACCTTATACTGTAAATGAAGACTGGCTGAAAACAGTATGTGCATTTAGTTTTTAGTTCAGAGATACAGCGCGGAAACAGGTCCTTCGTCTCATTGAGTCCGCACCTACCAGCGATCCCCACATATTAACACTATCTAAACAGAGTAGGGACAATTTACACTTATATCAAATCAATTATCGTACAAACCTGTGTGTTTTTTTGAAGTTTTTTGGAAACTGAAGATCTCGGCGTAAACCCATGCAGGTCACGGGGAGAACGTACAAACTCCGTCCAGATAGCACCCATAGTCAGGATCTAACCTGGGACCCATGACTCTGGTGGTGTAAGGCAGCAACTCTACCGCTGCACCACCTTGCATAAAGAATGTATGGTATTGGTACCCCAACCATTCATAATAAGCAATTGGAAATGTTCTCCCGCACTTCTCCCAGATCCTCACATCACAAATCCTCTGGTGTTTTACCACCCACGTTGAGGACAGAAGTGCTGGTTGAACAAAAAAAAACACAAAGTGCTTGAGTAACCCAGCAGGTCAGGCAGCATCTCTGGAGAATATGGATAGGTGACACTTTAAGTCAGGATTCTTCCAACTGAAACCGTATGTGAAATGTTACTGAATAAAAGTTATACCTAATTGAGGCTGCAAAACTCGATGGAGTTTTCTTCAATAAATTGTGAATGGTTGGTGGAGGCAGAAGGACAGACCAGGGAAGCAAACAGTCCCTATAGAATGCTGATTGAGGAAAGGCAAGGGAATAATGATGGAGAAACTCAGAGGGTGAGGCAGCATCTATGGAGAGAAGGAAATAGGCAACGTTTCTTCAGAAGGGTTTCGGCCTGAAATGTTGCCTATTTCCTTCGCTCCATAGATACTGCCTCACCTGCTGAGTTTCTCCAGCATTTCTGTCTACCTTCGATTATCCAGCATCTGCAGTTCCTTCTTAAACAAGGGAAGAATGATGCCTGGTGTGGAACCTCATTGAACACTCCAGAAATTGCAAAGGATGTAGTTGATGGTGAGGTGAAAATTAAGGACTCGATCATGAGCAAAGGGGATGATCCCAGATGTGTGAGCAAAATATGAGATAATATCAAAGGCTCTGTCATCTATGGTAGAGATAACATCCAAGTTCAGGAAGAAGGAAGACCCCTCTGAGACACCTCAGTTTCGTTTTAAAGATACCGTGTGGAAACATGGACTTCAGTCCACCGAATCTGCACCGACCAGTGATCAACTGTACACTAGTTTAATTCTGCACACTAGGGACAATTTACAGAGGCTAATCAACCTACAAACGTGCATGCCTTTGGAATGTGGAGGAAATCAGAGCACCAAGTGTAAACCCACATGGTCACGGTGAAAGTACAAACTCCGTACAGACAGCATCTGTAGTTGGGATGAAAGCCGGGCCTCTGGTGCCGTCACACACACACACACGCACGCACGCACACCCTCCCCCCCCTCCCCCCCACCCACCCCCCCCCCCCCCCCCCCCCCCACCAGCCCGTGTGATTTCTTTTTACGCAGCACTCCCCCCGCTTGCCCTGTCTAAATAATTCAGACAGTGCAAAGCCAAGGTGATACAGACACACACTGCGATGAACAGGAAGGTTGGCACTGTAAAATGACGGCTAAATCACAGTGTACGGTAAAAGAGGTGGGGGAGAAGATGTGGGGACAACTTTTAAAAAGCCAGAAAAACACGGCTGTGAAGCTCGGCTGATATTTAACGTATCCTTGGTTCTGAAAAATACTGCTTACTTTTTTTCCCCCAATGAGCCAATGAAATTTACTGGTCAGCACCGGCTACAACCTACAAGAACCTCCAAGATCTTTCAATCTCCTGGCAATCCATTATGACCTCCTGGCGACCCACCTGTGGCTCGAGAATTCTCGCTACTCTCCTTGGCGGCTTGATTCTAGTCGCCGCTAACATTTTTGAACATGTTGAAATATTCACGGTGACCATAATGAGGCCACGACTAGTTCCCAGAATGCGGGAACTCCTCACTATCATGAAGGCGACTCCCCGGCAACCACCCGTGAACATGGCGACTGCATAGTCTCCTGCAGTCGCCTAAAAAATTGCCTATTCCCTTTTGCATGCTTTATGTGTTTTCTGCATAAAATCAGTGGCTTTGAAAGATCTGAATTTAAAAAACTGTACACTAATCCAGGCTTCATGGTGCCAAAGTCAAGGGCTTTCCCTGTTGACCATCCACTTATGCACATCCACATTAAAATGAGGGTCTTACAATTAAATAGAAAAATTCTTGAAACATTTTGCTGAGAAGGATATTCACTGACTGATAGTTGTTTTAAGAGCAATGATTTGATTACAGATTTTATTCCCCACAAGAATTCTTGAGCACTTAACAGTAAACTTGTTCTTGAGTGTAATTTAGAGGTGTTGACAAGACCTATGTCAGATTCCCCAGGTTGTTTCTCTTTGTGATTAATGGTCGAAAGACACTCCATTGCACTAACATGTTCCTGAACAAGGCACAAGGTATATTCGTTATGCCCATTTTGAAGGCAGGTACCTCTCTTACTGACTGTCCATCTGGTTAAAGCTCAATCTTTTTTGTAACTATACCAATTTTGGAATGGCTTGCACGAAATTCACACCTCAGAATAGTTCAAAGCTTTTTAAATTCAGATCTTTCAAAGCCACTGATTTTATGCAGAAAACACATAAAGCATGCAAAAGGGAAGTGGTGACCAGATAATCTGTGTTCAGTGATGGTGGTCGAAAGGTAAATTAGCCCAGGACATCAGACCATCTCCCCTGCTCTTCAAATACTGCTGCTTTCATCTTAGTAGGAAGCAGATGCATCAGTTCAATGCCTTATCTGAAAGACGGCACAGCAGACAGTGTAGTACACCCACAGTGCCGTCTCAAATTAGTGACCTGTGTTCTCATTTTAAGACTTGGACCCCCACTGCTCTTGAATTTTCAATATTTTCCACAGAAACTGTACCTTGTTTATCTCTGATATTAACGGGACACTTTGATCATCAACAGACTGGCATCCATATTTTGCAATTTTGAAATGGCCCTTTAAATATCTTAATTATTCATATATATGATTGCCCTATTTTGAATTCAACACTTTCCCACAGCGTTTGATAATATGTCAGGTATATTCTGCATACCCAAGATATTTGCTTCATATGACCCCTACACCAGAAGTATAAACAAGTTCATGTTGCAGCAAGCAACCCACGCAGAAAAATCTTGCAGTCTGGTACCTTCCTTATTTCTTCCCGTAACTTCATGGCATCCTTCATTATTTTTGGTATGAAGCCCATTGCAATTAATTAATTATCATGATGGTCATGGAGTCATACTCATACATTGTGGAAACAGGCCCTTCAGCCCAGCCTGCCCACATCAACCACATGCCCCATCTACATTAGTCCCACCTGCCTGCATTTGGCCATATATCCATATAACCATATAACAATTACAGCACGGAAATCCCTCTAAACTTATCCTATCCATGTACCTGTCTAAATGTTGCTTAAATATTGTAATAGTATCTTGGTCGGCAGGGACAAGTTGGACCAAAGGGCCTGTTCCCATGCTGTATGGTGTTATGACTCTATAATAAATTAAAATATTCAGTTTTTTTGTAAGCCTATGTCTCAACATTAGTTTTTTCTTGCTATTCAGTATCAGATGACCAAAAATGTGAGCTGAACTGTAAAGCCATTGGGTACAAGTTCTACATCCGCCATGCCCCTCAAGTCATTGATGGAACTCCTTGTGAACCTGGCTCTTTGAACATTTGTGTCAATGGACAGTGCAAGGTAAGACTGAAGTTGGGTTTTGCCTTTTTGTCATCTCAAGTTTCATTGTTTAGGAATCAAAAAGTTATTTTCAGAATTTCCAGCCACCATTCCACAGCGTAAACCTGACACGGACTAACTGGAAACCCTCACATTTCAACAGGATTTTCATTGTCCTTAATCATTGTTATAAAGGGAGAATGGGGGGCAGCTCCAGAAATGCCTTTGTTCATTGCATTGAATACATTAGCTGTCACCGTTTCAACAAAAGCTCAAATCAATATCACAGGATCAACTAATACGAAAAAAAATCCTGAGCAACGATGAGTGATGGTGGAAGGCTAATATGTGAGATGTCTGTTCAAAGAAAGATTTGAAAGTGAAATTGGTTGGATGTTTTGAAGGCACCACATTTGAAGGAATGTGGGTTCACACATTAACTGCTGAGGGCAGCTACAGTACATTCCCAGTTGGATTTATTTACTTCATGTTGTTGTTACTGGTTTACATTAGCTGTGTTAAATAGGGTGGGAAAATTATTTACTGTAAGGCAATAATCTTAATCATATCTTGCAGTCATTCCTTTAGCTTCTGGAATTATCAGCCAGTAAATATGGAAGAAAAGTTTAGAATTGTACTGTCAGTTCAATATTATCAGATTTTTTATTATTGTTAATTTTTAGATCTGAAATGCTCATGCAAGCACTCAATGTATAGTATTGTTTCTATTGCTCTTCCAAATAGACATTAATAAAAATGAATTCTAAGTCATTGTGCTAAATAGTCGCACAACATAGCAGATGCTACTTTGGTGCTTTGAGGTTCTACCTCAACATTTTTCTGCATGTGGACTGAAACCTTTATATAACTGTTGTTGTAATTATATGGATTTTCTTTTTAATTAATAGTGAGCAATGGAAATAAATGTTTTAATGAAACTGCAGTGCAAACTCAATGAGGTTTTTCCACCTGAATATGTTGTTGAAAATTGAACTATATAATTTTGACCATCATCTAGGAAGGATTTGGGAAATGGATATAATTGCAGCATGCACTGATATGTTTAAACTGTGTAAATCTTGGGCATCCCCAGTAACAACTTGTTTGCTGTAGAAAAAATAAATTGCTGCAGGGCAACAAGATACAGGTAACTGCAAATCCAATCCAACTGTTAAATTAGCATTTGATGTTGACAAGATGAGCGAATGATTTTTGCAATTTTGAAATGGCCCTTTAAATAAACAGTTACGCGCAGATATAATTACGCAGTGTGGATTCAGTGCATATATGTATTGCTTCATTATAAATTTGGAGTTGAAACAGCTGGATTTATTGTGCTTTGCTGGCCTTGGCATTGAGCAAAAAATGTAACATACTAACTTACAATTCAATTTTTTGAAGATAGCACATTAAGACTGGATCTGGAAACGCAATCTCATTTGAGAGGAGTTATTGCTGGGAGAATGTCTCAGGAAATGTGGGAGGTTGTGCCAACATTTTATAAATTTACTCCCTGCAATAACATTGCCCACTGTGGTTGCCTGATAATAAATAGCATAGGCGTTCTTGAATTTGTGCCTGTTATTGTAGATTGGAAGAGGCACAAGTGAGTCGCTGCTTCACCTGGAAAGAGTGTTGGGTGCCTAGAACGAGGGAAGGGAAGATGTGTTACATTGCCTGTGGGTACAAGGGAACGTGTCGTAAGGGGTATGGGTGGTTGATGGGAATGGAGGAGTTGACTAGGGACTGCAGTGGAAACTGTCCCTCCGAAACGCTGATCTTAGTTTAGTTTAGTTTAGAGATACAGCATGGAAGCAGGCCCTTCGGCCCATTGAGTCCGCACTGACCCGCGATATCTGCATATTAACACTGACCCGCGATATCGGCATATTAACACTATCCTGCACGCACTACGGACATTTTTTACATTTATACCAAGCCAATTAACCTACAAGTCTGTACGCCTTTGGAGTGTTGGAGCAAACTGAAGATCTCGGAGAAAACCCACGTGATCGGGGAAAGAACGTGCAAACTCCGTAGTCTGGATTGAACCCGAGTCTCTGGCGCTGTAAGGCAGCAACTCTACCGCTACGCCACCGTGCCACCCCATCTGTATTCTTTTAGTTTATGTCCTCACCCTCTAACTTCTCTCTCACTCATTGACCCGATAACCTTTTTTACAACCAACCCCCATGTCACCGGGATTGAACCCTAACAAAGGCAAACCCCTCCCTCAGACTCCCTTCAGCATCACCAGCTTCCTTTGGCCCCTTTGAAGTTCTGATGAAGTTTCTCCAACCTGAAATGTTGACTTTGTTTCTCTTCCCGCAACTCTAGTCTGACCGGTTGAATATTTCTGGCATTATCTGATTTTTTTTTTGCTCTATTTCCGGCATCTGAGGATTTATCTTCATCCTTTGGCTGAAAAAGGGATGAACTTCTTAAACGTCTCAACGTCTTAAAGTTTGTTCCTGTGGCTCAGTGTTATCACAAAAGAAGTGCAGCAAGGAATAGTACTCCCATCTGGTATTACTTTCCCTGAATAAACCAAAACAAACAGAAACAATGTCTTTAAATGTAATGCCCTCAGGGTCTGTATTGTCACACATTGGGCTACTTGGGCCAGAGACATGCACAGCATGGGTTGCATGTTACCCACTTAAATATAGCTTTGTGTAACCTTTGGGTGTTCCTTGAAAATATTATTTCATGATTTCTCAGGTTCCTGCCTTTGAAAGTAATCCAAGGAATGAAATGCCTGTGAACAACCAAACCATGAGAATTTCAGCTCAACTTTTGCTTGTGTACATAGATACATAGATACATAGACAACAGGTGCAGGAGCAGGCCATTTGGCCCTCTGAGCCATTCAATGTGATCATGGCTGATCATCCACAATCAGTACCCCGTTCCTTCTCCCCATATCCCTTGATTCCGCCAGCTCTAAGAGCTCTATCTAACTCTCTTTTGAAAGCATCCAGTGAATCGGCCTCCACTGCCTTCTGAGGCAGAGAATTCCACAAATTCACAACTCTCTATGTGAAAAAGCTTTTTCTCATCTCAGATCTAAATGGTCTACCCCTTTTTCTTAAAGGGGTAGGCTCCTGGTTCTGGACTCCCCCCAACATCGGGAACATGTTTCCTGCATCTAGTGTGTCCAATCCCTTAATCATTTTATATGTTTCTATAAGATTGCCTCTCATCCTTTAAAATTCCAGTGTATACAAGCTCAGTTGCTCCATTCTTTCTTCATATGACAGTCCTGCCATCCCGGGAATTAACCTCATGAACCGACGCTGCCCTCCCTCAATAGCAAGAATGTTCTTCCTCAAATTATGAGACCAAAACTGCACACAATACTCCAGGTGTGGTCTTACCAGGGCCCTGTACAACTGCAGAAAGACAGTTGTTGAGTATAGGAGCAGTGGTTTGGGATGATAATCTCATTAAATTCTTCGTCGAGGTACAATGTGAATAGAAGTTGGGAAACGTGGGTGAAGATCAAGAAAAATGAATATAAACTGACAAAACTGTGAATGCAGGTAATCTCAGTCAACAGATGGATAAAGAGGAACTAAAGGTGCATTAGAGTTCAATTCAAGGGAATTACTGTTCCAGGATACTTAAATATTCCCAAGGGATATATCAAAGATTTTGCCCCTTTGCCCTGGAAATCTTTGCCCAAAACTGCATAGACGAGAAGCGTTTCAGATGGTATTGGAGACACTGAAGACATGCATTAGGATCTCACAGAAGTCCTGTCTTAGTGGAAGACTGCACCACCTCACAAAATGTTCACCCACTTGCACTTCATCAAGCACCTCTCGTCCCATCTGTGGCAGAGTGTGAAGTTTGCCTCATCAGTCACCTCAGTAGCCTCAACTGGAGTGGAAGCATGTCATCCTCGATCCGGAGGGACTGCTGAGAAGATTTTTACCTTAACAGATGTTATCCTTGGAGTAGCAAGTCCATGCCTCTGGGATTTGGGAGAGGCCGCACTATGATACTGGACCTGATGGGATTATTCTAAGAAGAATGAATGTTTTGAGCACGGCATGTTTTACCATAGTTATCTCTTGTAATGATAAGTACAACCTATTATAAGAGAATTGGATACATAGTTGAAAAGTTTATGTTGAAAGGCTGGAAGAACAATTTGACCCATTAGGTTCTTGGGCACGGTATAACTGGCTCAACAGTATCTGGCAAGGTGCAGTATTTAGCTGCACATGATTTGGTTAGCCATTATTTAGCATGTTCCATTATCTGGAACACAGTGGTGTTGGCACCATGAGGTATTTGGCACAATAAAATATGGCATATTTAACTTTGCTGCATCTGGCGTTGTACAATATTTTGCACACTACATTTGGCATCAACGCATTCTATTTTACATCTTAAATGTTGAACTCTTGACCATAAATTGTTATTTTATTCCTGCTAAATCTCTGGAGTGCTGGGCCTCATGTTTAGTTTACATTACCATGTTAATGGTCTTTCTATATTTTTATGGCTAGATTTTGTTTCTGTCTGAAGTGCATAATTCAAAGTCTAAAAAATGTTAAAGTTTTCTGGTTCATTTACCTGCTGTGCTTAGAGTGCCATAGTGGCACCGCGGTAGAATTGTTGCCTTGCAGCGCCAGAGACCCGGGTTCAATCCTGACTACCGGTGCTGTCTATAAGGGGTTCGTACGTTCTCCCTGTGACCACGCCAGATTTCTCTGCGTGCTCTAGTTTCCTCTCACATTCTATAGACTTGCAGGTTCATTGGTTAACGGCTTCTGTAAATTGCCCCGGATGGCTAGGATGGAACCTGTGTATGGGCGATCACTGGATGCTGTAGACTTGGTGGGACAGAGGGCCTATTTCCATGCTGCATCTCTAAACTAAACTAAACTGCAGTCTAACAATTATAAAAGGAAACATGTGAGTGGGCACATATGGGGCACAGATGATCGAATAGTAGTCACCTGCGTTAATAGTAATTTACTACTATACTAAGAGCTTGGCCTCATGTACAATGCACTCTGAGTTTCTGCACAAATAATCCTTAATTATGAAGTTCAGGGTCATCCACAATGGAAATGGATAATGGAAGTATCTTGGTTAAAATGCATCCCAGCTCAAAAATATTAATTTAAAACTAGAATGACGTCTTTCCATTCTAGGGATGTCTTTTCCATGTTAAACAGATGTCCTAATGGGCCTGTCCCACAGGCGACATTTTAGGCGACTGCAGGAGACTATGCAGTCGCCACATGGTCGCTACATGTTCGCGTGTGGTTGCCGGGGAGTTGCCTTCATGGTTGTGAGGAGTTCTGGGAACTAGTCACGGCCTCATTATGGTTGAAAAAGTTAAGGCAACTAGAAGCCGCCAAGGAGAGTAGCAAGAGTTCTCAAGCCGTAGGTGGGTCACTAATGGGTTGCCAGGAGATCGAAGGTTCTCGTAGGTTGTAGCCGGTGCTGACCGGTGAATTTCATTGGCTCATTGCGGGAAAAAATGGTAAGCAATAGGTTTTCGAATCAAGGATAATGGACCAGTGATGTTAAATGTCCGCCGAACTTCACAGCCATGTATCTCTGGCCTCTTAAAAGTTGTCTCCACTCCTTCTCCACCTTTCTCCCCCCTCTTCCCCCTCTCCCCCCTTCTTTTAAAGGACTTACTGTACACTTTAGCCATCTTTTTACAGCGCCAACCTTCCTGTTCATCGCAGTGTGTGTCTGTTTCACCTTGGCTTTGCACTGTGTGAATTTTTTAGACAGCGTCCCTTCTTGCCCACTTGCCTTGTCCCCCGCCTGTATAACGGAAGGAAGCAATGTGTTTGTGTGTGTGTTCCACTCTGACAGTCGCCGTTCCAGTTGCCAGTGTTTCAGGCGACTGCCAGCAGCTTGACAGTCGCCGGCAGTCCGTGGAAAAATCGCCTAAGTGGGACAGGCTCATAAGACATTGAATTGTTTTACATGAAGCTTTTGCACTTCAGTCTGCTGGAGTGATGCTTCAGGGTTCTCATTGCATCATGAACTAAGCATCACCAAAATTTGGAAACCGCTTCAAGGGCCGCCTTTGTGTTATTGTAGAAGTTCAATTTATCTTAGTGTGGATATCATGAGAATCCAAGGATTTCTGCTGCTATTATTGTGACTTGACTAAACAATTCCACATTTCTGAAATTTCTGCAAGGTTAAGAATTTGTTTTTTATCAGAAAAATCTAGCTTAATCATTTAAAGCTAGACTAGTGAATCAGGGACTTGGTTCATTGATCCAGTGACATGACTTCCAAGCCCAGCTTGGCTACTTGAGTGCATATGTTCCATTGATTACAAACTTAGCATTATGGGCCTGTCCCACGTAGGTCACTTTTTAGGCGCTGCAGGAGACTATGCAGTTGCCAAATGGTTGCGGGTAGTTGCCGGGGAGTCGCCTTCATGGTCGTGAGGAGTTCCCGTATTTTGAGAACTAGTCGCGGCCTCATTATGGTCGCCGCAAATTTTTCAACATATTGAAAAATTAGCGGCAACTAGAATGAAGCCGCCATGGAGAGTAGCGAGAATTCTCATGCCGTAGGTGGGTCACCAGGAGGTCCAAGTGGGTTGCTAGGAGGTCGAAGGTTCTTGTAGGTTGTAGCCGGTGCTGACTGGTGAATTTCATTGGCTCATTGACAAAAAAAACGTAAGCAGTAGTTTTCAGAAACAAGGATAACCGACCGGTAATGTTAAATGACTGCCGAGCTTCCCAGGCGTGTATCTCTGGCTTCTTAAAAATTGTCTAGCTTCTTAAAAGTTGTCTCCACTCCTTCTCCCTCTTTCTCCCCCCCCCCCCCCCCCGACCCCCACCCCCATCCCATCTCTTTTAAAGGACTTACCGTACACTGTGTTTTAGCCAACCTTACTGTTCATCGCGGTGTGTGTCTGTATCACCTTGGCTTTGCACCGTGTGAATTTCACTCAGACAGCACAACCTCCGCTTGCCCTGTCCCCCGCCTGCATAACGGGCTGGTGAAGGAAGCGATGTGTGTGTGTTCCACTGTGACAGTCACCGTTCCAGTTGCCGGTTTTTCAGGCGACTGCCGGCAACTTGACAGTCAGCAGCAGTCGGCTGAAAAATCACCTAAGTGGGACAGGCCCATTAGTAATGATCACTGTTGTTTTAGCTGCCTGTCAGCCATTAAAGTGGTTCAGTGAAGGAGATTTGCCACCCTTAACCAGCCCGGCATATCCGGGAAAGTGCACTAACAGTGGGATGAGGTTGATTCTAAACTATCATCTGAGATAATCCAGCATGTCGGCATGGCACAGTAGCGCACTGGTAGAGTTGCTGCCGTACAGTGCCAGGGACCCGGGTTTGATCCTAACTATGGGTGCTGTCTGTGAGGAGTTTGTACGTTCTCCCCGTGGACCGCATGTCTTTTCTCCAAGTGCTCTGGCTTCCTTCTACACTCCATAGACGCACAGGTTTGTAGGTTCATTGGCTTCGGTAAAGATTGTAAATTGTCCCTAGTGTGTAGGATAGTGCGAGTGTACGGGGATTGCTGGTCGGCATGGACTCGGTGGGCCAAAGGGTCTGTTTCTGTGCTATATCTCTAAACTAAACTAAACTAAAATCATTCAGTTCAAGAACAGCTAGAGATGGGCATTACGTGATTGTCTTACCAATAAATAAAATGAAAAATGAAATATAAAAACTCTATGATTTTGTCATGTTTTAGTAAATCACACTCGGAAGGGAGGATAGGATACCCTTAATCATGGGCATCATCCAGAATATCTTCACTGATGATCAAAAAATTGTAAAGAAATGTACATTCAAGAATTGTGGGTTATAAAATCTCAGGAAAGTTGATATAGTTTGTGTATGTCAATTTCCATTAGATTAATCATCTCAAGCGTCAACACTTTAAGGGACCAGGGAATGAAATCAGAAACGCTGGAAATGTTCAGCAGTTCAGGTGAGATCTGAGGCAAGAAATAGAAGTAAGGATGCAGGTGAATATCTGTACAGAGACATGGGGAAAACAATGCAAAGAAAGGATAGTAGTAAGGAACATCGGTTATGAAGTGGAGAGGTTAAAGGACAAACATTATGATGTGATGACGCAAGCATAAAGGGTTGTTAATAAGACAAAAAAAAAACAATTGACGAGAAGCAAGAATGGAGATTGGAGATTGGAGGTTGTTTTTAACCTGTACACCTTTTAAAGGGCAGTTGTTCCTGGAAGTATGAATTTGGGAATTTATTTGTATTTATGCTGTGCATTAAAAATAAAATTAACAGCTCCTAAACGGAAAAACATTTAAAAAATTGCATCCAAGTTGTTTTTTGTGGAGTAGTTATTTTAGAAATAAATGCAAGCATAATTTAAAAGCTACCTGCTTTGAGTAACATGATTTATTGTAAGCATCCAAAGTGAAGTTTGCTAACCTAGAAATCTGCCAAAAATGTTCTAGTTATTTATTACTTCCCCATACTCTGCAAATTATTATTTAGTGCATGCTTGGATAAAGCAGGCTAAAGCTTAGAAAAATAATTAAAGCACTCAGTGTGGAACCTATTGTTAGAAGCACAAAAACAGCTGAAATTGCATGATAGTAATGGATGGGAAAGACAATTTGGCTCATCATTGCTAGGATTTCAATAAAATCTTACTCCTTTTATATGGCTGTTGCGAAGAATGGCTGAAATGAATCCAAGGTTTATATCTGTTGCCAGATTGCAGGGATTGATCAGTTTGCCCACTAATTCAACGATTGCCTTTTCAAAATTTGAATCTGCATACCTTTGCCTATCTTTCATCAAGACTAAAAGTTTATAGCACAAGTCAGACTTTTGATTCAATAAATCAATCCCATTAGTACACCTCTGCCCTTCTTGCATTGAATCAATGTTTCCCTATGATTCCCTCAGGAGAGCTGGATGATGTGTTTAGGGATTGAGTTGATTGGAGCACAGTATATTAAGCGAGTTCGGTATTCCGACTGTGCATGCCCAGGTCATAGGTCACTAGCTATAAACAGTCTCGGCAACGGTGGTGCCGCAATGTGTGCAGACTTGCGTTTCGTCCGTGGTCAGGGTCGGGCCCGGCTCTCCGTCGCTGCGGATGTTGTTGAGTTGCTGCTGGGCCATCCCCGTAGCCTCCCAGGTGTCCCGTCCATGTCCAGAGGTGTCCGGGGTGGCCCTGGGCTGGGGGAGCGGGCCCGGACTTGGGGCCGGCGCTGTAGCCGATGGCTTCACTTCGGCTCTGCCTGTCCCGCCGGGTTGGCCGGCAGCCCTCCACCTCCACCCCTGCTCCCCTCAGTCCGACACCGAGATGGGCAGCCACTGGCCCTGCTCGAAGACGGGTGACTCAGAGCCGCTGTTGCTGGAGTCATCCTGGTCGGAGAGAGAATCTGTGGATGGGCTCCTGCCGGCCGTAGGCAGGCCTGGTGCCCGCTGGGGCTGTTGCTGCTGTTGGTGATGGTGGTGCTGGCGGCAGCAGCATCCTGCTCCCCCTCCCTTGCCCAGCCCCAAGCCCAGAGTCCAGGCTAGCTCCAACTCCAGTCTAGCGGAGTCGGAGGTGAGCTGGTGTTGGTGCTTCTCCGCACTGGCTGTGGACCTGGGGGCCGGTGTCCCATCAGTCCGGACGTCTCTGGCCGCCCCCCCGGGCGGGGATGGGACACTCAAGTGGGGGGGGGGGGGGGGGAACCAGGGACGGCAGTGGCGGTTCGGCAGCGCTTGCGGCGTCGGGGACTCAGGTTCGATCCTGGTTACGGATGAGGCACAGGTCTGTGTGCGTGCAGCTGCTGAGAATGTCATTCCGCCGGTCCTGTCTCTCTCCCCCCCCCCACCCCCACCCGGTCTCCCGCTGCCACCTACCCCTCTATCTGCCCCCTGACAAGTACAAACTTGAAAAAAGACAAAAAATCAGACCCAAACTATACTCACTGTATCTACAGCTCTTCGTTCGATTTTTATTCATAGCGTTTGTCCTTTGACAAATCCCATGATTCCTTGCGTTTTTCGAAATACCAAACTCGCATATTTTCCTCAATTATAGGGGCCCTTCAATCCTCAATATCCTCAATTCCTTATCGGGGTGCCACAGTGGCACATTGGTAGAGTTGCTGCCTCACAGCGCCAGAGATCTGGTTTCAATCCTGATGACGGGTGATGCCTGTATGGAGTTTGTACATTCCCCCTGTGGGTTTTCTCCGGGAGCTCTGCTTTCTTCCCACACTCCAAGGGCGTGCAGGTTTGTAGGTTAATTGGCGCGAACTTGTTGAGCCGAAGGGCCTGTTTCCACACTGCATCTCTAAAGTCTACATCAAACTAGTACAAATACAAGAACAGCTTGTAATGGCATTTTGAATGAAATAAAACGTGCCAAGTCACTTCACAAGAAGGTTAACCAACACCATTTAACATTGAGCCATATGAAGATGGTTAAGAGAGCAGAAGTGGATGAGGGTAATGGCCGAAGGGCTAGAGTAAGTTACCAGGGTTTGGGGTCAGGTGGGGGTCAGCTTTGGGGAGATGGAGGGCGTTGGAAACGAGAACAAAAAAGGTAATATTGAAGCCTTGCTGACAAAGAATGAAGTCGGAGAGTAGAGGAACAATGGTATGATGTTTTACAGTATATCATAATGGATAAGGGCAATAATCTCTCAGAATCCTTACTGAAGGAAACCATTCTGCCTATCAAATTTGTTTTAGTTTAGTTTAGAGATACAAGATACAAGATACAAGATATTTTATTATGTCATTTGAACCTAAGTTCAAACGAGATTACGTTTCTGCAGTCATACAAACAAGAAAAAAAAACCAAGACACAATCAACACAATTTACACAAACATCCATCACAGCGAATCTCCAAACACCTCCTCACTGTGATGGAAGGCAAAGTCTTGTCTCTCCCCTGTTCCTTATTCTTCTCCCGATGTTGGAGCCCCCAACATACAATGTGGAAACAAGCCTTTGGCCCACTGAGTCTACACTGAGCAGCAATCACCCGGCACTAGTTATATCCTACACACTCGGGACAATTTTACTGAAGCCAATTAACTTATAAACCTGTGCAACTTTGAAATGAGGGAGGAATCCTGAGCACCTAAAGAAAACCCTCAGTCTCAGGGTGAACGTACAAACTCCGTGCAGACAGGACCCGTAAGCTGGATCGAAGCCGGGTCTCTGGCGCTGTAAGGCAGCAGCTCTTCAGCTTTGCAACTATGCTGCCCCCTAGGTATTTTGAGGAGCCACCTAGTTAGTCCCACTGATGATCAAAAAATGGTAAACAAATGTACATCCAAGGATTGGGAAATCTTAATATTCCTGCACTTTTTTTGTCCTTTCACTATTCATCCCAATGCCTTTTGAAGACATCTAAGAATTGGTACCTGCAATCAAAAAAGTAATTGTATTCCAATCCTTATTTGTTACATGACAAAATATTCCTCACTTTACAAAAGGCTAAATCGAGTAACTCAGCACATCAGGTGGCATCTCTGGAGAACATGGATAGGTGACGTTTCAGGTCTGGACGAGTGTCCAGCCTAGATCTGAAACCAAATGTGCCTATCCATGTTCTCCAGAAATACTGCCTTTCCCACTGTTACTCCAGCAATTTATGTCCTTTTTTTTGGTAAACTAGCATCTGCAATTCCTGTATCTAAATATCTTCACATTACCTCTCCTTCGTTGACCAATGATCTTAAATTGCACTCATTTCTTATTGCCAGGTCACTAAAAACAATTTATGTTTTATTTATGAATCTCTTCATGACTTTAAACATTACTATCAAGTGTCTGAAGCTTCTCTGTACTGAGAGGAAAACGCTCAGCTTCTTTCCTGTTTTTATTTCAGATAATCTCTCTAAAATCATTACATTATTCTGCATGTGCCTGGAATTGAATATGATCCTCCAGTGTTCAGAAATGGACAATAAACTCTTGTAGAGGAAGAACTGGCATTTTATATAAACTTGGCTAACATCTTGATTTATGTAAACTTTGGAAGCCAAGTGATTTATTTGTGCTCAGCCAAAGCTTTATCCATAAAATGCTTAGTTTTTCTGTTTTTATGTCCATTTCCTAACATTTCCTATTCTTCGTGCCAGAATATATCATCCCCCATTTCACTGCAACGAATGTCATTGCCCTAATGTGCACCCATGAAGCCCACTTTTCTCTGTGTCTTTCTCTTTGTACAAGACATCCAACTTTTGCATCATCTGCAAACTTAATTTTGAGTATTCCAAAATCCCAATCATGAATATATGTCAAGACTCTGCAGTAGTTCCATTGTTGAGCCTTGGAGAACACCACTGTAGACCTCTCTCCAGTTTAATAAACTTCCAGTAACTTATGCCTGAGCTAATCTTGTGTCAAACTAAAACAATGGTAGAAGGACTAGTGGGTCAAGCAGCATCTGTGGAAGCAAAAATTGTAGGTCAACATTTCAGGTCAAGAACTTAGATCAGGGCTGAAAGATCTAAGTCGACAGATGCTGGTTGACCCACTGGGTTTTTTCACCATTCTGTTTTTTTCTGTTCCAGATTCCATCATCTGAGGTCTCTTTTGTGTTCTAATTTTGTATCAATGCTACTCTTTGCGCTGTTAATCCATGTTTAGTTTAGTTTAAAGATACAGCACATAAACAGGCCCTTCGGCCCACCGAGTCTGCACTGACCAGTGATCCCTGCACATTAACACTAACCTACACACACCAGGGACAATTTTACATTTATACCAAGCCAGTTCACTTACAACCCATGGCACAGATTTTACACACAGACCCTTTATGTGTAGGCAATATTCTTTTTATGTCTACATTCAGAAAACCAGCTACACTGGTTTCATTCATCCTCTCTGCTTCATCTAAAAATTCAATCAAGCTAGTCAAACATGACGTCCTTAACAATTCTATGTTGTTTCTATTTTATTAGTTCATGTCTTCACAAGCCAAGAAGGATATTGACAGGTGCAAGCAGGCGTGATAAGTGGATAGGTTCAGCAGAGAGTAAAGAGGATGAAACGTTTGTTTTAGTATATTTCTCTGTGGGCATTGAACTACTTTTTGATTTTCATTTTTCTCTTGATATTTAGCCTTTGCATTGAGGATTACATACATAGAGTTCCCGAAGTTCTCCAATTCCTAACATTTGCAGAGAAGTATAAGTTGTCAAGTCGCAGAAATTTTAAGTATCTTAAATGCTTCAGAAAACACAAAATGTTCCCATTCACCCAGTAAGCTACGATGGTGGAAAGAATCACTCATTGCTGGACCAATCATGTAGCCATTAATATGTCATCAGACTCTTTGCAAATGTAGCCCTGGGTGCAACTGGAAGTTTTAGAATGAAAGATTCATAATAAATGGACCATGGTTGTAGTGAGATAGTGAAGAGATTTGTCTCTCTTTGCTTGCAGCCATCCTTGGAAGAGTAATGGTCACCGTTGCACATATTCTTTTAGCTCTTTTGTTCTTTTGGCTATAATAGCTATTGGTATGAGCTTTTATATCAGTTATGTTTTCATACAGCAGTGGCCAATTTAGTTGCATTGGTGGAACATCAATGCAAAATGAAGTGAAATTGTTGATGTTATTGCGAAGGATTAACTTTTACAGCTTCGTTCATGGAAACCAGACAGCAACTTGAGAGAACTTTGAACCTTCTGTAACATCATTGGTTTCAATGCTGCAGTCATTTAAGTAATCCCTTTATTATATGTTCCGGTAGTTAAATGTCACAGGAGGGTTATCATCAACATTTTTCACTGAGCCATGGCAGGTGATATTAGTAAAGATGATCAAATCTTTAATTTAAAAAAAGGTAGATTTTAGGAGTGTCTTAACATGACCAAAAGGGACATTGAGTGTATGTTTGAGGAAGGATTTCCAGAGCTGAGGGCCTTGACAATTGAATTTTCCAATACCAATGACCAAGCAGTTTAATTTGATGATGATCAAGGGTTGGGATAGGAGATTGCAGATACAACCCATGATTCAAGTGTTGAAAGAGGTTTCAGAGGTAGAAGATTGTAGGCCATAGGGGGATTTGAAAACAAGAATGAGAATATTCAATGATCAATTGTTGGGGGCAACTGGAGGGAGAGATGAAGGGTTCATGATAAGGGTGGGCTGAGGGAAGCCCACATGAGGGGCAAGTCATTTTACCTAATGTGGAATTTTCCACAGCCAAGTGTCTGCTCTTGACTCTATGCGCTTAATCTTGCATGAGCAGATGGATCGTCTTCAACTTGCACCAAAGGAGACCTTGCATGTCGTGAATGCTCGTCATCTCCGCATCACTGTGATGTTCCTGTGCCTTCAAGCATTAACATGTACTACACAGGCTCATGGACCTTCACAGATCATTGGCAGGTGATGGAGACACCGTATCAATTATTGCACAATCAAATTTCTTAGTTGTACTGAAGAATCTACGTGGTTTAAACCAAGCACGTTTTCATGACAAATGGCACATGTTTCAAAGGACTTTCTTATCAAGAGTTGCCTGACTGAACAAAGGTCATTTATTTATTACACTTAAGTGCAGATGCAATTGGGTTTCAAAATTAAAGGTATGAATATGTGTAAGCAGAGTCATTTAAATTGTGCTTATCAACTGGAAATCACAGGCTTATTATAACAAGGTCAGACCTTGGGATGTGCTTTTCTATGATCAGGGACACAACAATTCATTACAGTCTCATATACAATGTTAAGCTTTGTTTTTGCCTTGAAAATCTAATGAGGTAACCTAATTTTCATGGATTAGTATTAAACCGCAAGCTGATTTATTGAAGGACAGGTTGTACTGATCATTGGTAGGCGCCAAGTTTCTGTTCAGCTTAGCTGAACAGTCCTTTGTCTGCAAAAAAAAAGTATCATCCATCTTCGTTTCTAGCCCCTCTGGCAATGGCTGATTTTTTTAAGAACACTTCCATACTTTCAGCCACTTTTCATGATATGTCACAGCCTGTTTTTAATTAAAGCGTCATCCCTGGTTTCCAGCTGTTTTTGTTTGCACACTTCAAAGTGGCAGCATGCAAAAAGGAGGGAAAGACTTGTTAACCAGGGGCAAACATACATGGTTGTGTATAGAAATACTTGCAAAGCTAGAGCAGCAGTTAAATGATAGGTGCATTGCTCACAGCCCAGACCAACATGCTGTGAAGACTGATGGAAAACATGTTAACATTACTGTCAGCAACAACTTAACGTCCAAAGATGAATCAGCTAAAATTACTCAATTTTTTCACCTCACTGAACAGTAATGAGGCACAGCTTATGTTGGTGGTAAAGGTGGAGCCCAAAATTTACTAGCAATCCGGTTACATTGTAAGTGTTTTCCTGAAATAATCATCACATGCAAGGGAACATTAATAGGGACAAATTTGACCACACAGAATTGACAGATGATGGCTTGCTGATTAAATAGCCAGGTATGATTCACGCTGGATGCATGCTCTACCCGCAATTTACCATGATAACAGTAGAGATCAATTTAATTCTATAATCTTAATATGCTTGTTTTGTACACAGGCAACCCATGGTCTGTTGTTCATTTTGAATCTTTTTTTTAGTTGCCACGTTCACTCAGCTGCGAAGTGGTGGCACACGGAAAATGGAAATATGACTGAAGGCTCTTGTTCTGAAATTTAGTTCCATGAAAGTCAATGGAATCCAATTTTGGATCAAAACACAATGCATAGTTTAGAGTTTAGACCTTAGAAATACATCACGGAAACAGGCTCTTCAGCCCACCGAGTCAGGGCAACCAGTGATCACCCTGTTCATTAAGACTGGTCTACACACCAGGGACAATTTACAATCTTCACCAAAGCCAATCAGCCTACAAACCTGTACATCTTTAGAGTGTGTGAGGAAACCGGAGCACCCTGAAAAACTCATTGGGAGAACATAAAAACTTCGTACAGACAGCACCCGTAGTCAGGATTGAACCTGGGTCTCTGGCGCTGTAAGGCAGTAACTCTACTGCTGCGCTACTGTTTCGCCCAATGTTGTTAGCAATCAGGACAAATTTAATCTACCCAATGGCATGGACCATCAGCAGGATGCTTCAAAATTCAATTCCATGAAATGTCGTCCAAGAATCTGAACAACTCATGTTAGTACACAAAGTGATGGAGTAATTCAGTGGATCAGGCAGCATCTGCCCACTGGAGGACATGCATTAGTAACATTTCTATTTGAGACCCTTCTTCAGACCAGAGATGCTGCCTGAGTCATAGAGCTGTAAAGCATGTAAACAGGCCCCTTGGCCCACCTTGACCATGCTGACCAAGTTAGCATACTGGGCTAGTCCCATTTGCTTGCATTTGGCCCAGAATGTTCTACACCCTTCCCATCTCAACATCTGTCCAAATGCCTTTAAAACATTGTAATTATATCTGTATCTATAGCTTCCTCTGACAGTTCATTCCAGATATGGACTACCTTCTGAGTGAAAAAGTTGCCCCTGTGATCCCTCTTAAAACGCCCTCCTCTCAAAAAAACCACAAGCCACATTTAACATCTTGGTGAATTCGGCCAAACACAGATAGGTGGGACTAGTGTAGATAGAACATGTTGGCCGGTGTATTCAGGTTGGGCCAAAGGGCCTGTTTCCATGCAGTAAGACTATGGCTCTGATTACTAATTAATCCAGCACATTTTGTTTTAATCAAGATTTCAACATTAGCAATTCCTTGTGTCTCCTGTTAGTGTACAATCATGAGCAGTCTTCACAAAACTAACAAGTCTTTGATTTATGGTCTGACACGAGATAGGATGAAACTGTGGAGAAAAAGGCTTATCCAATCATTTTGAAGACTTCAGGCTGGTAACCTGCAGAAACAGCTAAATAGATTGGCTATTGTGAGTTTCATTGGCATTGGAAACAATCTCCCCTGTGGACACTTTTATTGGAGCCAGTTTTCAAGAGTCAAGAATCTGAGAAAACAGACAAGAGTCAAAATGGAACAATGATATTCTTATTTGCAGCAACGTAACAGGTATGTAAACATATTACTCTGTAAAACCCATAATAAACAACAAAAAAGTTCAGTATATTTAAAAAAAACAGACAAATAAATAGATAACAGCAGTGTAAAGTCAAAAATAATGTTTCCAAGTCAATATAGTTTGGAGCCTATTTGGAGGTAGTAGTGTTTAGTAGTCCGATGGTTGTAGGGAACTCTGAGATAACTCTGCGGTAATTAAGGGCAGCACAGTGGCATAGCAGTAGCATTGCTGCCTTACAGTGCCGGACACCCGAGTTCGTCCTGACTAAGTGTTCTGTCTGTACGGAGTTTGTACGTTTTCCCTGCGACTGCATGGGTTTTCCCCAGGTACTGCGGTTTCCTCCCACACTCCAAAGACATGCAGGTGCATAGATTAATTTGGCTTCGGTAAAAATGGTAAATTGTCCCCAGCCTATAGGATAGTTTTTGGGGATTGCTGGGTGGCACAGACTCGATGAGCCGAAGGGTCTGTTCCCGGTGCTGTTTCTCTAAATGAAAAAAATAAAATAAAATAAATTTGTTGCAGTATATCCTTGACTTCTGTCATCGTCGTTCATTATTTCCCACTTTGATGCAGAGTGATTGTACTTTGGCTCAACATTACACAATATTTACTTGCATGTTCCATTTCTCTGGTGAAATGTTAAGGGAGCAAAGTTGCTAGGAACTTTTGCTAGGTTGCTAGGAAATCCTATTAATGCTGATTGTTTTAGTGTCCCTACCTTGCTAACATTCTCAGTAATTGTATTACCCTGCAAGTGAGAAGGTGCCCTTTGACCTCCCTCTTTATTCCTAACTTGTTAATGTTTAACAGCATTTTCACTCTTGGTCACGGTTAACAATTTGTAACTGATTCCTAGATAATAGGCAGGTAGTGTGATATCATTTGCGAAAGCTTACAAAATGAATTTACCTTTTGAGGCTGCCATATTAGCATTGACCATAACGAGATGCATGCAGTTCACAGGATTAGCCCCATTGTGGTCTAGTTCAATCCCGCACCTCGACTTGCTAAATTACAGCTCATACCAGTGCAAAGTCTCAATTTAGATTCCTTGAATATTTTGAGCAGTTTATATATAATTCCAGCAGAGGGGGATAGATTCAAACTAACACAATAGAAATACAGCCTACCCTCATTATTATGGACCTCTTTACAATGGGTTTTGTTTATAGCGGACAGGGCATCCCCACAGTAATCAGACACTACTGTCTCTTTAAGAACGCAGGCAGAGGGTAGAAACTGACAAGCAATTGCTTCGATTGAACCTTGTGCAATGATGCTCTGTTAAAAAATGTAACCAATAGCCTTTAGTATTTTTAGTTTACAGTAACAAAAATACATATATGTGGCTGTTAAGAACTTTGTACAGGAACGAACGTTCCACCAAGATGCAGTACTGAACGCTACAGGAGCTCCTTCTTCTCTGTGGCTATTAAACTGTACAACTCCTCCCTCTTCTGTCATGGGGTAGACTGACCACCCTCCCCATTCTTTGCACATCCAATCCTTTCTTCTAATCATTTTAATTTAATGTTTCATGTATTTTGTGTTTTGTGACTGTTGGCAGATCAATTTACCTCCTGGGATAAATAAAGGTCTATCGTATCGTATCTTAACTGCAGATGCTGATTATACCACGACAATAGACACAAAATGCTGGAGTAATTTGGAAGGAAAAACAGAGTTAACGTTTAAGGTCGATATCTTTTCACCCTGAACACTGGGCAGGCCTTTGGTCGAGGGAGTGGACAGGGAAATGTGAGGTGTTGCATTTTGGCAAGTCTAACATGGGCAGGACCTGCACAGTGAATGGTAGAACTCTGTGTAGAGCAGATGGATCTAGGAGTGCAGGTGCATGGTTCCTTGAAGGTTCAGTCGCAAGTAGACAAAAAGGCTTTTGGTACAATTGGCCTTCAACAGTCAGAGTTTTGAGTATAGAAGTTGGAAGGTAATGTTGCAGTGTAGGACGTGGGTGAGGCCGCATTTAGAACATTGTGTTCATTTCTCGGCACCATGTTTTAGGAAAGATGATGTCAAGCTCGAAAGGGTGCAGAGAAGATTTGCGAGGATGTTGCCAGAATGAGAGGGTCGGAGCTATCGGGAGAGGTTGAGTAGGCTTTGACTGGAGCACAGGAGAATGAGGGGTGAACTTATAAACCTGCCCAGCCTATATATCAGTTGGGATCTAATCTTTTCCAATCTCCTTCCCGTCAAATTCACTCCATGTAGTGCAAAAAATAAACTGCTAATTGAACTTGGTAGGTCAGACAGCATCTGTGGAAGGAAATGGATAAGACAATGTTTAGGTTCCGGATCCTTCTTCAGACTCTCGTAACGTGAAACCACGTCTGTCCAGTTACCTCCACAGATGCTGCCTCACTCACTGAGTTCCTCCAGCAATTTGTTTTTTTGCTCAATATTCCAGCATCTGCAGTCTCTTGTGTCTCACACCACTTGGTGCTGGATTCTCTGCAATTCCTTCCAGATTTTTTTTTAGAGATACAGCGTGGCCCACCGAGTCCCGTACAATCACCCGTACATTAGTTCTAAATCCTACACAGTATGGGGCAATTTATAGAGGCCAATTAACCTACCAATCCGCACGTCTTCAGAATGTGGGAGGAAACCAGAGCACCCGGAGAAAACCCACACTGGTACATGTAGAACACGTAAGCTCCGTACAGCCAGCACCCATAGTCAGGATCGCATCGGGGTCACTGCCGTGTAAGGCGGCAACTTTATTGCTGTGCCACTTGTTAAAAAGACTCCTGTCCCACTTGGACGACCTAATCCACGAGTTTAGAAGACCCTAGGTTGAAGAAAATGTCAAGGTCATGTTGACCCGCCGAAGTAAAAGGCCTCCTACAACTACGACTATGTCTACGACCTCCTACGACTATGTCTACGACCTCCTACGACCCCCCTCGACAGTCTTCCACACCTAAGACCAAATACGACTAGTTACGAGTGGAAAATGATCACATGTTAAAATTATGTCATGTTTGCATTTTTTTTTTTCTCGGGCCAGTTACCGACCTACGACTATCTATGACTACCTACGAGTACCATCACGACCTACTACGACCTACCTACGCGTAAAAAGTAAAAATCTTTTCCATGCCGACCTTTATTTTACTCGTGAACATTTTTTATCAGGCTGGAAAAAACGCCGCGATCTACTTGAGGCCACGAGTACGCGGAGACCACTCATGAGCATGAGGAAGAGGTACAAAGATCTCCTACGACCTCGTGGCGACCATGTTGCGAGTATGAGTCAAGGGCAAATTCTGCAGAGGTCGCCAATTAGGTCGTGGGGCAGGGGCTTTACTAATTGATGGAGATAATTATATTGATGTCCAGGCTAGATTAGAAAGTTAGCTATGAGGCGGTGGCACCTATCCACTAGTTTCCTGGGTGGCTAATCTTTCCATCAGTCCCACACTGTCTGCTTTTGTAGTAATTGGTATATCCCATTCCTTTTGGTAATTTCTCCTCAACAAACCATCTATTCAATCCCATCATTTACAATCCTCATGTGCCACCACCTGCACCAGGAACTGCAAAGATGCCACTCCCTCCCATCCCAACTCTTCACGTGGCTTTCTCCTCCCCTGCATGTTGTCATCTTAAACCACTCCCCCTCTTGCCTCCACATTCACCATCAATAAGAAGCTGAAGATTGCATGCTCTGTTATCACAGAAATTTGGGCCACTGGGTCTCCTGCCTCATTTGTTTACCACTCATAGAGTCATAGAGTGATACAGTGTGGAAACAGATCCTTCAGCCCAACTTGCCCACGTCGACCAACATGTCCCATCTACACTAGTCCCACCTGCCTGCATTTAGCCCATATTCCTCTAAACCTATGTTATCCACATACCAGTCTAAATGCTTCTTAAATGTTGTGATAGTACTCACGTCTCTGCTCTTTCCTGTACAACTGGATCCTTGTCTTCCTCATCAGCAAACATCAATCAGTTTGAATTGCGACACGCTTCCTTCTCAATGACCATCAGCACTGGGGCACCTCAAGGCTATGAGCCCAGTCCCCTGCTCTACTCTCTCCAGACCATCACTGTGTAGCCAAACACAACTCCAAGCCATCTTTAAATTTATGGTTGTTAGATGCATAATAAGTAATGGTAAGCTCAAGGTAGAGGAGGGAGATTTGTAACCTGGTTGCGCGGTGCCAGAACAACAATTTTGCTCTCAACATTAGCAAGACCAAAGACTGATTGTTGACTTCAGGAAGGGAAATCTGCCTCCATTGTCCGGATGGCAGTCAAGAGAGTCAACAGTTTCCAGTTTCAGGGCATGCACAACTCAGATGATCTGTTCTGGGCCTAGCATATTGATGCGTTCACAAAAAAAGATCACTAATACCTCTACTTATGAGAGGTTTGAGGAGATTCGGCATGTTGTTGAATCCTCTGTCTAGCTTCGACAGATGTGTGGTAGAGAGCATACTGACCGGTTGCATCAAGGCCTAGTTTGATAACTTGGTAGTCCAAGAATGAAGGAGGCTGCGGACACTGGTGGACATTGCCCAGTCCATCAGCTATTGATCTCCCCACCTTTAAAGGGATCTGCAGGAAGCATTGCCTCAAGAAGGCAGCTAATACCATTGAAGCCCTCACCACCCTGGCCACATTCTCATCTTACTTCTGACCTGGAAAGAACATCCAGGAGCTTGTGAGATGTGACCTTGAGGTTCAAGAACAACTTCTTCCAATTAACCATCAGGATCTTGAACCGCACTGTATAACCATAAACTACAATTAACTTTGTATTTATGGATGCACGATGCACTTCAGTTTTCACCTTTATGGTCTGGTTACCTTATGTAACCAATAGTTTATTGTATTACTATATTTATTGTATATTTATTTGATGTGTTTGTTGTGTTTGAGTTGTAAAAGCTGCAACAAGTAGCAATTTCATTGTTCCGTTCCTGGTGAATACGACAATTAGACAGTCTTGTTCTTCGAATGTTCTTCTTGCCAATTGGGATTTTCCTTGAATGAACGCATATTTATTGATTTGTCTCCAATCTCACCTCATGTCCCCTCTTACAATCTGCAAAGTTCCCATTACGCAACAATACTTATCCCATCCTTAAAATCAGCCTCTTTCCGCAAAACAAACCCATTACCCTGCAACTTTCTAACCTGTGGAATATCTCAAGCTTTTCGCCCTTTCCGAAATCCAGAATATTCTGTTACCGCTGAAATGTATCCCTAACTTTCCTGCGACTCTTTGTCTCATACATGTAATCAAGTTTCTGCTTCTGTTTGTACCAAATCAGCTCTTATCAAATTACTAATTACGTTGTTTGCAGACTTGACACAGGTAATCTATCTCTCCCCATTCTTCTGGATGTCTGAAGTCTTTAACGTGACTGAACCCATTCTTGTTCAGCACCTTGTCACGTATTGGCCAGCTGTGTAAGATATTACTCACCTGGTTCCATTCTTACCTCTCCGGTTCCATTCTTAACTCGATAGCTCCATTCTTAATTCTCTGATTATAGCCAGAGGATTGCCTGTGTGGTCTTCACCTCATTGCTGGCCCATGCCTACTTAGCACATGTGCACTCCCTCTTGGCCAACATCATTTGCAAGCACATGGTCATTATCCTTGACTTCTTTACTTTCTCAAAATTATCAGACTGCTTGAAAAATCCTCCAATACAGGATAATTGGACATTGCCTCCAACTAAGTATTGGAGAGACTTTGCACTTCATCACAAATCTTGTCCGCAGGTCGTCAATTCAATCTTGCAACCATCTGAAACCTGACCAGACAGCTTGAAACCTTGGGATCACATTTGACTATGAGATGAAACTACAAGAGACTGTAAGATCATTCACAATCAGTACCTCGTTCCTGCCTTCTCCCCATACCGTTTGATTCCGCTAGCCCCGAGCTCTATCTAACTCTCTTTTGAATGCATCCAGTGAAACGGCCTACGAGAATTGCACAAATTCACAACTGTGTGAAAAAGTTTTTCCTCATCTCAGTTCTAAATGGCATACCCCGTTTTCTTAAACTGGCGCCCTTGGTTCTGGTCTCCCCAAACATCGGGAACATGTTCCTTGCATCTAGCATGTCCAATCCCTTAATAATTTTATGTTTTTCCATAAGACCCCTTCTCATCCTTCTAAATTCCAGTGAATACAAGCCCAGTCGCTCCATTCTTTCATCATATGACAGTCCTGCCATCTTGGGACTCATCCTGGTGAACCTACGCTGCACTCCTTCTATAGCAAGAAAGCACTTCTTCAACTTAGGAGACCAAAACTGTACACAATACTCCAGGTGTGACAAAACTATTTAACACAAAATTGAACCCCAATGCAGAACTGATTATCTTTGGATCAATGGAAGAGGGAAGTAAACTAACTATATTCCAAGAAGCTTTTCTTAATTACGGTTTAATAACAGCAAAAAAACTTATACTCAAATTTTGGAAAAGCTCAACCACGCCAACATTCAAAATGTGGATTTCAAATATGTCGGAAAGCTACATCTTGAAGAAATGAGATTCCTCCTCCTAGGCAAAGTAGACCAATTCTTAAAGATTGGGTCTCCTTTTATCAGCTTTTTATAAGCATATGGTGCAACATAACATAATCTTAGAAATTAAATGGTTTAGAACTGGGTGACGGATGGGCAAAAATACGAAATAGGTAAATCTCTCCTAATCTCTCTTTTCTCTACTTTCTCCTTTTCTTTCAATCTTTTTAGCTTCCCATCTCTGTCCTTTATTTCTTTTGCTATCTGTTTCTACTCGCTTGTCTATCTATTCCGACACTCTTTATTTCTTTTTTCTCTCACTGTTCTTTTATTATTAAATTAAAAATACGAAGTTGTACAAGAATGGAAATATGTATGTATGTATTAGGTACTCAAGTACCACACTATTGTACTTACTTCAAACAATTTTTTTTTTTTAAATAAATAAATAAATAAAAATAAAAATACTCCAGGTGTGGTCTCACCAGGACCCTGTACAATGGCAGAAGGACGTATTTGCCCCTATACTCAATTCCTCTCGTTACGAAGGCGAACATGCCATTAGCTTTCTTCACTGCATGTTATACCTGCATGCATACTTTCAGTGACTGATGTACAAGGACACACAGGTCTCGTTGTACTTTCCCTTTTTCTATCTTGACACCAATCAGATAATAATCTGCCTTCCCGTTCTTGCCACCAAAGTGGATAACCTCACATTTATCCATGTTATACTGCATCGGCCATGCATCTATCCACTCACCAAACCTGCCCAAGTCACCATGCATCCTCATAGCATCCTCTTCACAACTCAAACTGCTACCCACTTCACAGCTCAAATCTGCAAATTTGCTAATGTCACTTTTAATTCCTTCATCTAAATCATTAATGTATATTTTAAATAGTTGTGGTCCCAGCACCGAGCCTTACGGCACCCCACTAGTCACTGCCTGCCATGTTGAAAGGGACCCGTTAATCCCTACTCTTTGTTTCCTGTCTACCAACCAATTTTCTATCCCTGTCAATACCCTACCACCAATACCACATGGTCTAATTTTGCCCACTAATCTCCTGTGTGGGACCTTACCAAAGGCTTTCTGAAAGTCCAGGTACACTTCATCCACTGGCTCTCCCGTGTCCATTTTACATGTTACATCCTCAAAAAATTCCAGAAGATTTGTCAAGTATGATTTTTCCCTTCGTAAATCCATGCTGACGAACCGATCCTGTTACTGCTATCCAAATGCGCCGCTATTACATTTTTGATAATCAACTCCAGCATCTTCCCAACAACCGATGTCAGGCTAATTGGTCTATAATCCCCCGCTTTCTCTCTCCCATCTTTCTTGAAAAGTGAGATAACATTAGCTACCTTCCAATCCACAGGAACTGATCCAGAATCTATAGAACATTGGAAAATGATCACCAATGCGTCCACAATTTCTAGAACCGCCTCCTTTAGTACCCTGAGATGCAGACCATCAGGCCCTGGGGATTTATCAGCCTTCAGTCCCATCAGTCTACCCAACACCATTTCCTGACAAATGTGAATTTCCTTCAGTTCCTCCATCATCCTAGATCCTCTATCCCCGAGCACATCTGGGAGATTGTTTGTGTCTTCCTTAGTGAAGACAGAACCAAAGTACCCGTTCAACCCGTCTGCCATTTCCCTGTTCCCCATAATAAATTCACTTGTTTCTGTCTTCAAGCGACCCACATTTGTCTTAATTAATCTTTACCTTTTCACATACCTAAAGAAGCTTTTACGATCCTCCTTTATATTCTTGGCTAGCTTACCTTCATACTTCATCTTTTCTCCCCGTATTACCTTTTTAGATTCCTTATGTTGATCTTTAAAAATGTCCCAATCCTCTGGCTTCCCACACATCTTTGCTATGTTATGCGTCTTCTCTTTTATTTTTATACTGTCCTTGACTTCCCTTGTCAACCACGGTCGCCTCTTACTCCCCTTAGAATCTTTCTTCCTCTTTGACATGATCCTGTATCTTCTGGATTATTCCCAGAAATACCTTCCATTGCTGTTCCACCGTCATCCTTGCTAGAGTCCCTTTCCAATCAACTTTTGCCAGCTCCTCCCTCATGCCTCCATTTGTTCAACTGCAATACTGACACTTCCGATTTTACCTTCTCCCTCTCAAGTTGCAGATTAAAACTTATCATATTATGGCCACCATCTCCCAATGGTTCATTTACCTTGAGTTCCCTTATCATATCCAGGCCATTACACAACACTAAATCCAAAATTGTCTTCTCCCTGGTAGGCTCCAGTACAAGCTGCTCTAAGAATCCATCTCGGAAGCACTTTACAAACTCCCTTTCTTGGGTTCCAGCACCAATCTGATTTTCCCAGTCAACCTGCATGTTGACATCTCCCATAACCACTGTAGCATTACCTTTGTTACATGTCAATTTTAACTTCTTATACAACTTGCACCCTATCTCCAGGGTACTATTTGGGGGCCTGTAGATAACTCTCATTAGGGTATTTACCCTTACTCTTTCTCAGTTCTATCCACAATGACTCTACATCTTCTGAAGGACTGAATTAATTCCTTACTAACAGAACCACCCCATTCCCTCTGCCCACCTGCCTGTCTTTTTGATAGGACGTATACCCCTGAATACTCAATTCCAGCTCTGATCCTCTTGCAGCCATGTCTCTGTAATTCCCACAACATCATACTTACCAATTTCTAACTGAGCCTCAAGCTCAACCACTTTATTTCTTATACTTCGCGCATTCATATATAACACTTTTAATTCCGTTTTCACCTCCTCTCTCACACCGGTTCCTATTTCACCTGACCTTACTCTCTTATTCCTTCTTGAACTTTCTGTCCAATTAATTTGGGTGTCTTTCGTAACTTTTCCTGTACTCTGTCCTTATAATTCCAATTTGTCGACCCCTACCCCCCTGTTATTTAGTTTAACCCCCCCCGTGTAGCACTGGCAAACCTGCCTGCCAGAAAGGTGGTCCCCCTCAAGTTTTGTACAGGTCACCCCTACGCCAGAAGAGATCCCAGTGGTTTATAAATCAAAATCCCTGCTCCCTGCACCACTCCTCAGCCACACATTTAGATCCCCTGTCGTCCTGTTCCTGCCCTCACCAGCACGAGGTATTGGAAGCAATCCAGAGATAACCACCCTAGAAAGTCCTGCTTTTCAGCCTTCTTCCTAATGCTCTAAACTCACGTTGCAGAACCTCCTTCGCCTTCTTCCCGACATCATTTGTGCCCACATGCACAACCACTTTCGGCTGCTCACCTTCCCTCTCGAGGATGTTCTGAAGTCGGTCCAAGACATCATGAACTCACCAAATTCCACCTCTGTATCCTCTCCCAACACTGTTTCAGTTTTAGTTCTTTTGCTGCTGAAATCCTCATCAATTCTTTTCCTTTAATCTCCAGACTTAATCCATTGGTTTCCGGCTGACCACCTTCTCATTTTACGCTCTATAGTCTTGAAGTTCTGTAAAGCTTTGCCACGCATTTCCTAATTGACATGAAAGTCTCACTCTCTCATCTTTGTGCTTCCTGATCCACATTAGTGCATAGCTAAATAACATTGTGTTTAAAAAAATATTATTCTCCAATCTCTGGTTTACCAAGAAAAGACACAAAATGCTTAGTAACTCAGTGGGCCAGGTAGTAACTCTGGAGAACATGGATAGGTGATTTTTTGGGTCAGGACTCTTCTTCAGACTAAAAAGGGCCCCGACCCGAAACATCACTAGATGTTCTTCAGAGATGCTGTCTGACCTGTTGACTTACTCCAGCATTTGTGTCTTTCCTAAGATGTTAAATTGTTATGATTTTTAAAAAAAATACTGTATCCTGATATTGGAGCAAAATAGCCCCACCTCGTGCTTATGCAATGCTTTTTAAAGTAACAGAATCCTCAAAGATTCAGTTGATCCGAACAAGAAGAAATGTATGCAAAATTCTGTCAAAAGCTTTGCAAAGTAATGCTATTTTAGAATCATTTTCTTGATATGGATAGAGTCGAACTAAAATATGATTCAGGGGGATCATGTGTGCAGGACTATATATACACATTTGTTAGCACACAACAAAGCTTTTCACTGTACCTCAATACACGTGACAATAAACTAAACTGATACTGATTTAGGCAGTTGCCTTTAACCTGACCTCTGAAAGGAAGGTCTTGGACCTGGACCTAGATCATATGTTAATGGTCAGATTATACCTGGTCTGCTTAGTTTTATGTGCATGAAGGAACTGCAGATGCTGGTTTATAACAAAGATAGATACAAAATGCTGGAGTAACTCAAAAGGTCAGGCAGCATCTCTGGAGAGAAGGAATAGGTTACATTTTAGGTCGGAACCTTTCTTCAGACTCAAAAGTAAATTAGGATTTAGTTCATTAAACTAATCTTATGCCATAATTTATCATACCATTAAACTAGTATTTAGTTTAATTTAGTTTATCAAGGTACAGTGAAAAGCTGTCGTTGCATGCTAACTAGTGAGGGGAAAGACTATACATGATTATAATCAAGCCATCCATGGTGTACAGATACAGGATAAAGGGAATAATGTTAAGTGCAAGATAAAGTCCAGTAGTCGGATTAAATATAGTTCGAGGATCTCCAGTGAGGTGGGTAGTAGCTCAGGACCGCTCTCTAGTTGTTGATGGTATTGTTCAGCAAGGAAGAAACTGTCTCTGAATCTGGAGGTGTGCGTATTCACACTTCTGTACCTCTTGCTTGATGGGAGAGGGGGGTAAATGGGAGAGGGGAGAAGAGGGAGTGACCGGGATGAGACTCCAGTTTTTCCAGTATTGCCTGCTTTTGTTTCAGAATTCCAGTAACTGCATTGTTTTATTATTCTAATGTTGAGGCTTGAATGTTTTCTCAAGTAGTTTATGAATATTTCACTGGATGTCCATCAGATGTTTCGAACCTAGTGTTCACCCTGCACATGTTTAGCAGGTCTTGCTGCCATTCGCCTTTCTACGTTATGAGCTTCACATCGATTGTTGAATTTACTGACTACTCCTATAAACAGCCAAGCGCAACACAATCACAAGTTTTAAAACTTCCTGCCCGCCAGAATTACATTATGATGTATTTACAGGTTCATGAAAATATATTTTTTAATGTTTTAGTTTAAAGCTTAATTCCTGTTGATGTGGATGTAAAAAAGAACAAGACCGATTTACATACACTTCTGGCTTGTTCACACTAGATGGGGCCATTGGAATAGGAAGATAACACAAATAGGCCACTTTATTGAACAGAATTAGATCCAAATGCTGTGAATTGATCGGGAATTTCTTTACAGCCTCTCTGGATTGACTAGTGAAGGATTGTCATGCTGTGAGTACGTGCTGTGTCTCCTCCAATCTTCCACCACTTAGAATTTCCCCCACCCCCACATCCCGTAGTGCATTATGCCCTGAATCATTGTGAAGTAAAGTGCAGTAGGATCCATTATTTTATTTGCAATTGACAATTGCTAGTAAAACCGCAAGGACGCACAGTTTGAAGTGTCTAATTACTGAGAATACGGTCAAGTCAGCAGCTTGTTAATTGTTAGCAAAATAATTTCTTCAGTTCAAAGCAATCAGGAGTAATTTGAACTGCATATACCTGGGGTTGGGAGGGGGAGGTGGTGAATTTTAGTTCAATATCATTATTTAAGCCGATGCCTTGTACTCATGGGAACCCTAACCAGACATGGGCACACTAACCAGACACCTTCCTTTCAGCTGGTTCTGCTGTACCCTGCCATTGCTTGGCCCACCAAGGCCGATTTCCCCATGATGTTTCCACAAGCTCTAATCCTGAACTCACACTTTTCTCTTGTTTCTCAACTCTGCTCATAGCTCAACTTGGCTAGCTAATCCCATCTGAGAACTATCTCCTGCTTCTGTGATTCTTTCAATGCCATTTCAACTATCCAACTCTTGTTTGCAATGCCCTTGCAAGACCCTAACCGCAATTTTTATTTTCTTCCTAAGTACAGAATGTGTTGTTTCTTCCCAAAATCATTTTTTCATGGTTCATATGTTATAGGTGCAGAATTAGGTCAATCGGCCCATCAATACTACATCATTCAATCATGGCTGATTAATTTTCCCTCAAGCCAATTCTCCTGCCCTTCTCCCCATAACCCCTGACACCAGTACTAATCAAGAATCTGTCAACCTCCGCCTTTAAAATATCCATTGACTTGGCCACCACAGGCATCTGTGACAATGAATTCCACAGATTCACCACCCTCCGATCAAAGAAATTCCTCCTCATTTCCTATCTAAAGGTAGGTTCTTTTATTCTGAGGCTTTTGCCTCTTATCCTAGAACTAATGTGAACAAGTGATCGATGGTTGTTATAGACTCAATTGGGCTTGTTTCCTTGATGTATTTTCCAACCAATCAATCTATGATTTCTTCAAATTGGGATCTTGTGTCTGCCACAACACTGAGTAAGCTCTTATTAAAGTTACAAATTATCCTAGAGTCTTAAAGTCAAACAGCTCAGAAACAACCTTCTATTCAAGCACCTAGCATAATCCCATTTACCAGAATTTAGCTGGTAGCCTTCCATTTTTTGGAAATTCAGGGTGTTCTTCTAAATATTTAAACATGCGAGTTTCTCACTCAATGAGAATGAGAAAACTTTCCAATCTCTCTGGAACATTCCATCCCAGAGTACATCTGCTGTATTTTCTCTGGTAAGATATGATTGCACCTCCTCAATTGCAATTAAGGGCCTGTCCCACTTGGGCGACTTAATCGGCGAGTTAAAAAGAGTGTCTTCAACTTTCCAGCTCGAGAGCACACGCCTGGAAAGCCTCGAGCTGGATCGACCGTCCGCGATGAAACCGCGAGCTGGATCGACACGTCCGCATTGAAACCGCGAGCTGTATCGACCGATCGCACACACACACACACAAACACATCGCGAAGGCGGGGACCAGGGAAAGCGGAGGACCGCTGTCTGCGCGATGAAGAAGAAGGTAAAACTCCTGCACAGTAACGGTAAGTCCTTTAGAGAGCGCGGGGAGAGAAGGGGGGGGGGGGCAGAAGGGGGAGAGAAGGGAGGGGGAGAAGGAGAGAAGGGGGGGGCAGAAGGGGGAGAAAAGGGAGGGGGAGAAGGAGTATAATTTTAACTTTTAAGAAGTATAATAAAGTTAGTGGGCTTTTTACCTACCGGTAGGACTTCCTTGGTCCTGAGACTCCAATGAGCCAATCAAAATGTCCGGTCAGCTAAGCAGATGGCCTACGGCTGCCCTCGACTGCCTGTAAGTCAATAGCGACGCCCACTCCACTGCACTACGAGTTAAAAAGACCCATGCCGACCAAATATTACTCGCGGAGATTTTTTCAATATGCTGAAAAAATTTCCGCTACCTAGCTGAGGCTGCGAGTATTCAGGAACTTCCCTCGAGCATGAAGGAGAGTTCCAGTGACCTCATAGGACCTCCTAGGACCTCGTGTCAACCATGCTGCGAGTTTGAGTTGAGGGCAAACTCTTCTAAACTCGCAGATTAGGTCGCCCAAGTGGGACAGGCCCTTTACACTCCTTCCTATAATGTGGTGACCAGAACTGTACAGAGTTGTGCAGCCACAGCCAAACGCATGTTTTATGAAATTGCAGCGTATCTTTTCTGCCTTATATTCTATGTCCCAGCGATTAACGGCACGTATCCAGTTTGTCTTCTTCACCACCTTATTTCCCTTCAGGAATCATTGTACACCAAGGTCCCCCTCTCCTGTAATACTTCTTGAGACCACATGTATGTTCTCTCTTATTATATGATTACTAAATTCCATTTGCCATGGCTCTGCCTTTCTCACCAGCTTTGTCTAGTTTAGTTTAGAGATACAGCATGGAAATAGGCCCTTTGGCCCACTGAGTCCGCACCGACCAATGACCACCTGTACACTAGTTCTATGTTATACTAGTTTTGCATCTGACACACTGGGCACAATTTACAGAAGGCAATTAACCTACATACCTTCACGTCTTTGGAATGTTGGAGGAAACACCACCTGGTCACCAACGTACAAACTCCGCACAAACAGTGCCCATAGTCAGAATTGAACCTGGGTCTCTAGTGTTGTAAGGCAGCAAATTTACCACTACGCTACTGTGCCACCCATCAATATTGATCAATATTGTTCTGCAAACAAAGCCTCCCCTCCTGACTGTCAACATGTCATCTGAAAAGTTACCAGAGTCATAATTATACAGAAACAGGCCCTTCAAGACGCAATGTCCATGCCAGCCGTCAAGAACAATTTGCCAACTTGCTTAAGATCCTTTGAGCTCTAACCTTTATGGACCAGACTCCTGTGTGGAACATTATCAAAGTCCTTAACAAAGTATATGCACATCACACATCACACTGCCCTCATCTGTAAACGTTGTTATCGATTTAAAAAATGATATCAACTTGGTCAGAGAGAATCTCCACCGAATAAAGCCATGCATACTCCTTTGGTTACTCGCTATCTTTCCTAGTCTAGGTTACTCCTATCCCTTAGTACTTTGCCTACCACTGACATGTGGCCTGAAATTACCTGGTTTATCCCTCTTGCCGTTCTTGAATTGAATGCTAACATCATCATGCACCACTCCAGTGACTAGTAAAGGTTTAAAAAAATCTGTGTCAGAGCTCCAGAAATCTCTCTTCTGCAACCTCGCCATTGCCTCCAACAACAGCACAACAGCCTGGGACACATTACATCAGGTCCTGTGCGTTTAGTTCAGTTTAGTTTAATTTAGTTTAGTTAACTGTCACATGTACCGAGGTACAGTGAAAAGATTTTTGGTGCATGTTATCCAGTCAGTGGAAAGACTATACATGCTTACAATCGAGCCGTCCATGATGTACGGATACAGGATACAGAGAATAACATTTAGTGCGAGTAAAAGTGCAGTAAAGTCTGATTAATGAAGGTCGAGGTTTTATCCAGTTTTACACCTGCTTCCAAGACCTAATTCCTTTTTAATGATCTCATGTTCTGGAATTTCACCATATATTTCCTGGAATTCTTTGACTAATATGTTCTCTTTAATGAGTACAAGTAGATTTTCATTGAAGATTATCCTACCGATGGTACCCATTGCATTCTCTCTAGAGGGTGGCAAACATTGATCCTACCAATGTCCTCTGGCTCCATACAAAGATTGCCACTTTAACCCTATTCTTTATCTACTTCCCCTTTAAAAACTTGCAAAATACTTTGGGATCTTGTGTCCACTTGTGATATTTCATGCTCACTCTTGGCCCTCTGATATGTTTTTTTTGTACCCCCCCACACCCACACCTCCCACCCCCCACCCTATTTTCTATATCTTGATTGTCCTGTCCCCATATTCCATTCTCTATACGTATCCTATGCTTCCTTTTTAAATCCTGTTAATATATTATGACATCCTTTGCTCACCTCACCTCACCTCCACCATGCTTCAGTCACAACATGCCATATCATTATAGATCCAACACAGTGGACATTGCACCATTAGTGTGCATTGGGCGTCATCTTGTGGACTCCATGCAATTCAAACAGGGTGAATGTTCTGTGAATGGGCACTATTCTTCAGACCCAACACAATTAGTGCCATGTTGTAAACCCACCACAATGGATGCCATCTGGTAGATACAACAGGATGGGTGCTTTCCTTTAGTAGCCTCTACACAATTGGCCTTCACCCTTTAGACTCTACATAATGGCTACCCTGCAGACGCAACAAAATCAACACCAACCTATAGGTCTCGAACAGTAGCTATTATCTTGTAAACTCCTCAATGAGATAAATGCCCTGTAGATCCTATACAGTGGGAGTTGTGGAATTTTCGGAGATGGTACCATCCCATTGACCCAAAAGCAATGGGCATCATCCTGGAGGCTCCAGGCAATGACTGCCACCCTCTAAAGCGAACACAATGGGTACCATCCTTAAGGCTCAACACAATGCACTACTTAATATCACATCATTCCAGGTGCCAACCATTTAATTTGCAAGTGACATTTAACTCTTCACGTTACTCACAATACACTATACACAATACACAATACACTCTATCTTTTCAATGTGAGCATGTTAATAACCTTCCTACACATGTTGCTGCTTAGCAATAAAACGTTGTAAATTGAAATGTGCTCGAGAAGCAGACACCACTGCTTGAGCAACAACATTGTTATCTGGGAGTGAGATGTCTGTCAGTGCTGCTTTTATTATCAGTGAATCTCCCAGAGGTGTTGGTCAGGCCACGTGTGGAATGCATTCAGGAGCACAAGTGCAGCAGAAACCATGCTGGACCAGACAGCTCTGAAGAGGCAGAATTACCACAGTTCTCTCAGGCCTGTTGACTGCAGCATTTTGAACATTTGAAAGAAAAGACTGGCATTTATTTCACACCTTTATATCACAAGCTCAAGACTTCCCAAAACACATTACATCTAAAGATATACAGTGTGAGTGTGAGTGTGTGTGTGAGAGAGTGTGTGTGCGTGTGCTGTTGTAAATGCAATGAACGAACTGTGCACTGCAACATCCATGTATTAGTAACTGTATAATCTGTTTCATATTAGTGATATCGTTTGAAGAATAGATATTGTTCAGGCCTCTGAGATTAGCTCCTGGCTTTGGAATGTTTTACATTCTTCTAAAAAAGGAGCTGTTAGTTTAACATCTCATTGAAAGATAGCATTTCTGACTATACAAAAGCCTCACAGTACCACACTGGTACCTTGGCCTGTGCTGAAGTCTCTGGTCTGGGAGTTGAGTGTGCAACTCTATGAGTACAGAGGAGCTACTGTACCTGTTCACATATTGCAGCATGAAGGAAGAATCGCAGTGTCAGTAATAAAAGATTCAGTCGGTCATTATGACGTATTCTGAGCTGATAAAAAGTGGAGAGGCCTTACATTGGCGAGGCCATGCCAGGAGTATTGTGTTCAGTTTTGGTCATCCTGCTATCGGAAAGATGCCTTTATGCAGGAAAGAGAGCAGCGAAGCTTTCTGAGGATGTTGCCAGGATTCAATGGCCTGTGCTGTTGGGAGAGGTGGTACAGGCTAGGACTTTATTCCTTGGAGTGCAGGGGGCTGGGTGATCTTATTGGGGTGTATAAAATCAAGAGAGGAATAGATAGGCTGAATGCAGAATATTATTTCTCCAGGGTCAGAGAATTAGAGGGCATAGATTTAAGGTGAGAGAGGAAACACTTTACAGGAACCTGAGGGATAATCTTTTTACACGGAGGGCGATATACATATGTAACAAGCTGGCAGATAAAATGGTTGAAGTAGATACAATAAGAACATTTATAGGCATTTGACAGGTGCTCGGATATAAACCGTGTAGGAGGATAAAGGGCCTGTCCCACTTACGTGTCCTTGGCACGCAAATTACATGACCTTGTGCGTACGCACAGCCTTCTGGAGCGCGTGACGTCATTTGAAGATGGACACAAGGTGCCGGAGTAACTCAGCGGGACCGGCAGCATCTCTGGAGAGAAGTAATGCGTGACGTTTCGTGTCGAGACTCTTCTTCAGTCTGAAAAGAAGGGTCTTGACCAGAAACGTCACCCATCGCTTCTCTCCAGAGATGCTGCCGGTCCCGCTGAGTTACTCCAGCATTTTGTGTCTATCTTCAATTTTCTTGGCCCCGCGCTGGGAGTAGAAGTGGGGGTCGATCCGGACCGCAACGGCCGTGAGCCCCAGGCCGAGTTCAGCGATTCTTTGCATGCTTCTGCTGCTGTTGAAGGTGAGACGTTGCGTCGCGCCAGGGTCTTGGGCCTGTCCCACTTTGGCCGTCAGTTCCACGACACACCGTTGGCACACAAAGATTTTGTTCACTGCAAGAATTTTGGAGCTCCGCATGATATCGGGACCAGCCCCACACAACTCCATACCCCTCCGCGCTTCTAAGTGGGACCGGCCCCGCGCGGCCTTACGGTGCCCGTACGCCTCAAGAGACCACGAGATCGCGTAATTTGCGAGCCAAGGACGCATAAGTGGGACAGGCCCTTAAAGGGTCAAACTCTGACAAATGGGACTAGCTTAATATAGGCACTTGCTTGGAATACACTAGTTGGGCCGAAGGGCATGCTGCTGCGCTATACATTTATGGCTCTATCACTTGGATGCCTTTGGCATTTAGTCTATTGCCAGTGCCTAATGGGTTTTGTGGGCTGGTTCCCTGAATGTGTCCTCTCGGAGAGCTAGGACATTTGAGGGAGAACAGTTCAATAGGTGGCTTTTACATATCGTAGTTCAGCATGAAACATGACCATTGTAAGGTGGGATTTAGTGGTGAAAAATTAAACAGGAATGTAGAATTATTGGTGCTGAGTTTCATTTTTCAGCTTTATTCATTTTCAAAATGAAGCCATCTCTCTCAAGGATAACTTTCATTACATTTCAATTTATCCTTCAAATAATCCTCTGTATGTTCCTGAACAAGCACATGAATTTGATAACTTGTTTGCTTGTCATAAGTGGAGACGATTGGTATCGATATTGGTCTATTATTTGTATTGGTATATTATCATCATGATACAGTGAAAACCCCTGTGTGTTTTCCAGGCATTGGTGTGGAGTCACGTATAGTCTAGACCAAGCTGTGGCAGTCTTTGGCTTTATTCCTTCAAGAACTACAGTGAACCAGTTGGATTTTTTACAGCAATCCGACACATTAGTCATCACTTCTACAAAAAAACATTAATTTTATTTCCAGAATTTTTTTATTCCAAAAGGAATTTATCAAACTGTAATTTGATATTGCATTCCCTTGGCTATGGGTCCAAATCTCTGGACTTCGAATCCCGGAACATAACTATTGCACCTGTTTACCCTGATTTGTATTCTTTATGGTCCAATTTTATCAATTCACTTTAGGATTGGCTGAAGGAATAAAACTCATGGGTGAAGAGCCAAGTAGATGTTATTGTCCTGTATTGAGATCAGTCATTCTCTTCCCTTGCTTTGGTCTCACATCAATGCATGAAATTAATTTACCCAGTGGGGCGCCTTGCTTACTGCAAAGGCTATCAAGAATTTAGGCATGCTTTCTATGATTTCTCAGTGGCATAAAATGCACGAGCTGTGTGCGCCTCAGCTCTCAGCACTATAAATAACATTGCTAATCCAGTTCAGGAGATTGTAGACAGTACAGGAAATACTTTAGAAATATTATTATAAATGTAAGTACAGTCATACAACTGAGAGAAAATAAACAGAACTAATCTTCCAAGAACGTTGTTTTGGATGGAGTATGGAATGCTGCAAAATACATTGTAATGTCTCCTTATTTTCCAACATATTCTCAGAAACTGAGTTATCCCTGACCATCTCATTCATAACATTGACTGCTGCGAGAAAAGTCAGTGTCACCAAAATAGATTAGTTGCCTCAGATTGTCTATGGTGGCTTTCAACCAATACCAACAAAGCCTGTCTGTTTACTTCATTGCTTAATATGACCAGTAAATCCAGATCTTTAATGATGAATCTCTTTAATGATGAGATAAATGAAGTGTGACTCGTATTCATGCCTGATCTGAAACGCTGTCCCATCCATTCCCTCCATAGATACTCCCTGACCTGCTGAGTTCCTCCAGAAGTTTGTTACTTTGTTACTCAAAATTCCAGCATCTGCTGTTTCTTGTGGCTCCATGACTTCTACTCTCTTTCCACATTCTCGCAAATTGACTTTGTCCACGGGGAAACTGATGCATTTCTGAGGACAAAAACTTTCATTTTAGATGTTAAGTCTCAAAAGTACTTCATTCAACTTGCAGATAAACTCCACACTTTTTGCCAACTTCTGTACAAGTAACTAGTTTAGATTTCTGAAAAGATGCAATACATGTGTACAAGCCAAGTGTACACGGACAATGTTAAAAGCGTGTGACTAAGTTATTCTGTGAATGCAGCCTCACTAAGAACAAAGGGTATGATTGAAGTTTGGGAGAAGTGTTTTAGATTATACAGTTAATTAATAGGCAGACATTAATTGGCAGAAAAGCATAACATACTAAGAAGGAAGTGGTGTTGTTGCATCTTTAGAGGTACCCATAGTGTATCCTACCTTAGATACAGCATAGAAACAGGCCATTCGGCACACCCAGTTCACGACGACCATTGATCGCGTTAGTTCTATGTTATCCCAGTTTCTCATCCACTCCCTGCACATTAGGGGCGATTTACAGCAGCCAACGGCTTTTGGATGTGGGTGGAAACCAGAGCATCCAAGGGAAACCCACGTGGTCACAGAGAGAATGTGCAAACTTCTCACAGAGAGCATCTGAGGTCAGGGTTAAACCGAGGTCTCCGACCCTGTGAGGCAGCAGCTCTACCAGCTGTGCCACTGTGCCGCCACTCTACCTGTGGGCTTTAAACATGTACAATAGAGTGTGAGGCTTGGAGTAGCAGCAATGCTGCAAGTTCCACTGCTGTATTTCTCTCGACATCTCATTGGCACACAGCCACACTCCATCACCCTCTTGATCACTTATAATTACCCTGCATTACTTACATTTCCCACCCTTCCATGGTTTGTCCTGACCCACCCAAACTTGGTTGTAACTTGCTCCCAGCTGCCACGCTCTTTCTTCCCATTTTACCCTCCTGTGCCATTCTACCCTTGCCCCACTAATTGTTTCTCTCTGCTCTCAACTTTTGCCATGGTTTCCCAAGAGGAAGAATGTGTGTACCTCCTTCAATAGGAGCATCACAATGGTTCCATTCTTTCAGGAGCAACATATTACCACAACTTGACAGCCATCATATCAAATAATTTTCTCCTGTTGAAGGTGTAGATACTTCTCTGGTATTCTCTATCCCAGATGGATGTAAAAGCGAAGATAGACACAAAAAGCTGTAATAACTCAGCGGGACAAGCGGCATCTCTGGAGAAAAGGAATGGGTGACATTTCAGGTCGAGACCCTTCTTCAGAAGGCCAGATCACCAGGGATTATTTAAAGAGGAAGTAGATACATTTTGAAAGATCCGGATATTGAGGGCTATGGAGGGACTGGCAGAGGCAAGGAGATGTAGCCTGCGGCAGATGAACCATGATCATCTACATTGAATGGTGAGTGGGCTTCATGGATCAACTACCTTATTCTTGCTCCTATTTCTTTATGCTATTGCTATAGTAACGCTGTACCACTCTGTGTTAAGGGGCTGTCCCACTTGGGCGACCTAATTGGCGAGTTTAGAAGAGCTTAGGAGAGTTTGAAAAAATGGCATGTTGAAGACCTCCTTCGACTACGTTGAAGACTAGCTTCGACTAGCTACGACTAACTTCAGGAAAATTGAACACGGAATAGTGAAGAATGAACATGACCTCCTTCAACCTCTCTTTGACTATGATGAAGACTACCTTCGGCTACCCTTGATTACCTACTACTAACATGCCGACCTACAACGATCTACTACGACTAAACCTACGAGTAAAAAAAGTATCGATTTTTCCATGGTGACCTTTTTTTACTCGCGGGCATTTTTCAACATGTTGATAAATACGCCGCGACCGAGCTGAGGCCTCGAGTACACGGGGACTACTCTTGAGCATGAAGGAGAGTTACAAAGACCTCCTACGACCTCGTGTTGAACATGCTGCGAGTATGAGTCGAGGGCAAACTAGCCAGAACTCGCGGATTATGTCCCCAAGTGGGGCAGCCCCTTCACGTTACTATCTGTTCTCTTAATTGCAACCTGGCAGACGTTGCTTTGACACTATTAGCTTTTGCTTTTATTTAACATACGACACAGTGGTGCGACGGTAGAGTTGCTGCATTGCAGCGGCAGAAACCCAGATTCGATGCTGACTATGGGTGCTGTCTGTATGGAGTTTGTACATTCTCCCAGTGAAAACGTGGGTTTTCTCAGGGTGTTCCGTTTTCCTCCCATATTCCAAAGACATGCAGGTCTATTGGTTAATTAGCTTCTGTAAAAAATTGTCGCTACTGTGGGGGATGGAACTAGTGTACAGTGATTGCTGGTTGTCATGGACTCAGTGGGCCAAAGGGCTTATTTCCATGCTGTACCTCTAAAGTAAACTAAACCAAACTAAATTATGTGTACACTCATATTAGCTTGCATTAGAGACCCATCAATGCTTTTATGCCCTTGTGCCAAAGAGATGTCCCAGTTGTGAATATGTTAAACACTCTGAAGTGGAGTATTCCAAAGATTTTCTCAGAATCCTCTCAGAATTAGGAGTTTTCACCTTATTTAAGTCCTAGATG
The DNA here is from genome assembly GCA_963514005.1 of Raja brachyura. The sequence goes on from OY740781.1 coordinate 140,528,220, forward strand.
CCTGATCCAAAGATTATGGCCACTATTGAAACGGCATGCCACATTTCCGTCTCCCACTGTCAGCCATACGTATCAGGAAATCTACATCTGCAGTCTGGCATGGCATAAACGAAGAGAAGAGGCAGTGAAATATTTACCCTTACCTAGTCAATATATGTTAACATAGAACACAGGCCAGTATAGCACAGCGACAAGCCATTCAGCTCATAATGTCCTTGCCGAACATAAAACAAAGTTACACCAAGGCATGGTGGCGTAGCAGTAGAGTTGTTGCCTTACAGCGCCGGAGACCCAGGGTCGATCCTGATTACGGGTCTGTCTGTACGGAGTTGGTTTCTTCTCCCCGTGACCTGTGTGGGTTTTCTCCAAGATCTTCGGTTTCCTCCCACACTCCATAGACAAACAGGTTTGTAGGTTAATTGGCTTGGTGCAAATGTAAAATTGTCCCTAGTGTGTGTAGGGTAGTATCGGGGATCGCTGGCCAGTAGGCTGAAGGGCCTGCTTCTGCATTATATCTCTAAACTAAATTAAACTAAAAATAATCTCTTGTGCCTGCATGTGATCTATTTCCCTCCATTTCCGTGCATATCCATGTACTCATTTAAAAGCCTCTCAAACTCACTATCGTATGTATCTGCCTCCACCACCACGTCTGACAATGCTTTCCAAGTTCCCACCATTCTCGGTGTAAAAAAACAGGTTCTGCACATCTCTTTTAATCTTTGCCTCTCTCACTATAAATATACGCCCTCTAGTCTTTGACATTTCCATCATTAATGAGCTCAGTCTTGCATTTTGGACGTATGGAAATGTGAGACCCAAAGTTTGGTTGCTTCCCAGTTTTGCCTGCAGATTGACGGATTACGCCCTCTTCAAATGTGCCTCCATCTCAGAGGAACTGGCAGTGTTTTATAAGACATACAGCATGCTACAAATATTAGGCATACTTTCCACAAGGAATGATGAAGCCAGCTGAAACACATTTTGAAAGTGTTAAAGGTCTCCTCATTCACAGACTAAGTAAAATTTTGCACCTCATCATTTTTTTTATTGAGCGCATATGAAATGGGAATTAAACCCAGATTTTCCCAACAATACTGCCCCTCCACTTGAGCACCTGCACATTCTTCCGCTGTTATGTCCAGGGGGTAAGAAAGGTGTTTGCTGTTGAACGTTCAGGATATCTAAATACAATGACCCAATTTTCTGGCAATACTTTTTTTAATTTACACTCAGTAGCAATGATCTTCTATTTTGACAAGGAAGAAGAATTAACCTAGTAATTACGGACAGTTTAATATCAGTGGTGGGAAGCACTGTCAAAGCAGAACACCTGGAGAGAGTTTGTGTAGGAAAGAACTACAGATGCTGGTTTAAATCGAAGGTAGACACAAAACGCTGGAGTAACTCAGCGGGACAGGCAACTTAGAAAAAAAAAAAAAAAAATAGGTGCAGGAGTAGGCCATTCGGCCCTTCGAGCCTGCACTGTCATTCAATGTGATCATGGCTGATCATCCAACTCAGTATCCCGTACCTGCCTTCTCTCCATACCCCCTGATCCCTTTAGCCACAAGTGCCACATCCAACGCCCTCTTAAATATAGCCAATGAACTGGCCTCAACTACCTTCTGTGGCAGAGAATTCCAGAGACTCACCACTCTCTGTGTAAAGAATGTTTTCGGTCCTAAAGGAATTCCCCCTTATCCTTAGACTGTGACCCCTTGTTCTGGACTCCCCCAACATCGGGAACAATCTTCCAGCATCTAGCTTGTCCAACCCCTTAAGAATTTTGTGAGTTTCTATAAGATCCCCCCTCAATCTTCTAAATTCCAGCGAGTACAAGCCGAGTCTGTCCAATCTTTCCTCATATGAAAGTCCTGACATCCCAGGAATCAGTCTGGTACAGCTTCTCTGGAGAGAAGGAATGGGTGACGTTTCGGGTCGAGACCCTTCTTCAGACTGATGTCAGGGGAGTGGGCGGGACAGAGATAAAATGTAGACGGAGACAGTAAGACTGGTGGGAGAACTGGGAAGGGGGAGTGGATGGAGAGAGAGGGAAAGCTAGGGCTATTTGAGGTTAGAGAGGTCAATGTTCATACCGTTGAGGTGTAAGCTACCCAAGCGATATATGAGGTGCTGTTCCTCCAATTTGGATTGGGCCTCACTCTGACAATGGAGGAGACCCAGGACAGAAAGGTCATATTGGGAATGGGAAGAGGAGTTAAAGTGCTGAGCAACTGGGATATCAGATAGGTTAAGGCGGACTGAGCGGAGGTGTTCAGCGAAACGATCGCCGAGCCTGTGCTTGGTCAGGCCGATGTACAGAAGTTGACAGCTGGAACAGTGGATACAGTAGATGAGGTTGGAGGAGGTGCAAGTGAATCTCTAACTCAGACTACATTCTATCTTTTTCCCGCCCCTTCCCCTGAGATCAGTCTGAAGAAGGGTCTCAACCCGAAATGTCACCCATTCCTTCTCTCCAGAGATGCTGCCTGTCCCGCTGAGTTACTCCAGCATCTTGTGTCTGCCTGGAGAGAGTTAACAGGCATTTGGACAAACATGAACCAAAATGAAAGGTGTGCTCTTATTCTCAAAGGGCAGATCACTAGATTGCATTTTTGATAAAAGAGTCACAGAAAGAGTGGATGTGTAGTTCCAATTGTGTATGAGGATTTTAATGAAGAACCATGTCGCTTTTTTTTAATCATTGAATTGAACCACTTAGAATGATAGGATCAGGTACAGCTGGGCTATAAAATAACAGGGAAGAAAACAATATTCATGTTGTCTGGGTGTTTATGAGATTGGAAAAAGATTGGAAGAAATTCTTCAAAGATTTGTTTGAAACCCATTACCAGTTTTGACAAATTAATGACTCGGATGTCAGGCTACAAAGCACGATTTTGTGCAATTGCACAAACCTTTGAATGGTAATATGTGAAGGGGTGGACAGTAGGTGGCTTCAATTTGCACAAGCATGCTGGTGGAAAGGGTACAAAACTGGCAGACAAAAGTCAACATAGTAACAACGTGAGATATTGTGGCATAAAGAACAAGGAGCGGCAACTCAATCTTGATGGTACATTTTTATAAGCGGTGCAAGAACAGGAAGAGCCAGGAAGCGTAAAACTTTGACAGGTAGAAACTTTGAGACTGATTTATTGAAGAAAGGAATAAAAAAAGCACAAAGATATTGTGCTAAGCCATTATAAAATACTGGTGCAGCCCCAAATGGAGTTTCGTGTTTTATTATGGGCACATTTAAAGGCTTTGGAGAGAGTAAGAGAGAGATTTACTAGAATGGCTCTGAGGAGAAGTTATTGTTTCGTGAGAAGCTGATGTTATCCTTTTTCAAGCTGAGAAGACATTGGAAGGCCTTGGAGATTTGATGTTTAAATCAAGGAGGAATTTAATAATAGGCAAGTGGGTCAATAATCAGAGGACACAATTTAAGCTGATTGGCAAAATAATATAGAATGATCTGCGGAAAACTTTGTTACACAATGATTTGTTATTCATCTGCTGGATTGACTGGGGCAAGAAAGATTGTTGATCTTTTGAGTAAGGGGGCAGATACCTGGAAAGTGGAAAGATTCCAGAGCAAGTTTGAAGAAATGGAATTAACTGCAAAGGATCCATCATAGACTCAAGGTGACAAACTGATTTCTCTGCGTAGGTCTATTCTGTGGTTCCTCAACTCTTAACACATTTTCTGTGGCTGCCCTGCTTAAGTAAAGTACATAAGCAAAAGTGCATTTGAAGGTATCAATGTGTGGGTTTTTTTGAGGTTTGGAAAAATATTTATTCTCCTTTTGAATTTTGAATTGTTGATGTTTGCATAGATGGCAAGGATGTTATTACAGTAAGGCTGTCATGCCTCCTCCAAAAGCTTTAGAAAGGGAACAACATGGAGATCTTGATGAGTGATCATGTAAAATGACTGCTTGGGAGGTGACAGACCTTTTTTTAATATCTCAAAACATCATACAAGAGTCAAGAGTGTTTTATTGTCATATGTCCCGAAATGGAACAATGAAATTTTTACTTGCAGCAACCCAACAGATGTATAAACGTAAGATAGACACAAAAAGCTGGAGTAAGTCAGTGGGACAGGCAGAATCTTGGGAGAGAAGGAATGGGTGATGTTTCGGGTCGAGACCCTTCTTCAGAGTATATAAACATAGTACTCTGTAAACATCATAATGGATATGATCTATTTTAATATACAAGACGTTCTATTTTAATATATTGAAAAAAACAATAGTAGTACAGAGACAAAAACATTCCTGCAAGTCTACGTAGTTCGGAACTTAGTTGGAGGCTGTTGTGTTTAAGAGCCAAATTGTTGTTGGGAAGATCCTGCTTCTGAACTTGGACGTTACAGTTTTCAGGCTCCTATACCTTCTTACCGATGGCAAGAGTGAAATGAGAGCTTGGCCAGGGTGGTGTCGTTCTCTGATGATGCTGGCTGCTTTTTTGAGGGACCAACTCCTGTAGATCCCTTCAATGGTGGGGAGGCCTTTACCCGTGAAGGACTGGGCAGATTTCACCACTTCTTGCAATCTTCTTCATTCCTGGGCGTTCGAGTTGCCCAGCCAGGTCAACATGCAGCCAGTCAATATCCTCTCTATTGTACCCCGGTAGAGGTTCAACTGTAACGGGGCCTTAATCTCACGTGCCCATGCTGACTACCTAGCCTTCATATGTACTAATCCCATTTACCAGCACTTGATCCATAATCTTCTATGCCTTGGTGATTTTAATGCGCATTCCGATACATAAATATCGTGTGAGCATCTGCCTCCATCACATTCTCAGTCAAAGAGGCTAGATTGCATCCACATCAGTGAAAATAAATCCTCAAGTTCTCTTTAAACCTTTCACTCCTCACCTTAAAACTATGACCTCTGGTTGTAAAGTGTCTTTGTTTTAGGAAAATGTTTCTCACTCGCCACTGTTCTTTGGTCCTGCTAATAGAGGCCAGCAATCTGTTTGTTTCCTTCACCACATTATCTACCTCTTTAGAGATCTGTGAACTCCCTTCAGGCCCTACCATTCATGATGGATGTCCCGCCGCATTAGACCTCCAAAATGGTGTCGCACTTGTGGGGTTTAAAATCCATTTGCCATTGCTTTGCCCTGTTTACCAGCTGATCAATATAATTCTGTTACCTAAAACTATCATCCTCACAATCAACCACACACCAATTCTCATGTTATCTGCAATTTTTCAATGTGTCTCTCAGTTTTTATCTTCATTGAAAAGAAATGGGAGACTTAGACCATTATGTTGGCTATTTTGGGTAATCTGCAAGGCTGTCATGACAGACAAGGAAATGTAGACAAAAGGGAACTGCAGATGCTGGAATCTTGCATAGAACACAAATTTCTGGAGTAACTCAATGGTCATCAGCATCTGCGGAGAACATGTCTCCAGAGATATTACCTGACCTGCTGGGTCAGGTAATTGGGATTACCAGCACTTTGTGTTCTATAACAGACAAGCAGCCTTTAGAGATGTGCATGCCTTTAGAGAGACCATGCCTACTGGGCAAACATATTGCTGAGTTGCTTGACGGGACGTAGTTGATGGATGGAACACATTTTGTAGACATTGTTCAGCAGACATTCATCCGTGCTCAATTTTGCCAATTGCACAATCAAATGATGGCAATGGTTTGCCTTCTGCTTCAGAGATTTAGTTCCACGAATGTCTGTTATCAAAATATTGTGCCGAGTATTGTTCTTTGTTTCAGGCCTGAGAATTTAATTTGGATTTGGATCTCTCAGAAGACAAAACAGCTGCTTTCATGAGAAAACATGGATACATTTCAATCCTCCTAAATAAGAAAAGAAACTGGTCTTTCTCAGGTTGCTTCAGTTTGTCTGATTTATCTGTTATCAGGATGATACGAGTGTGGGGTCAATGGCAAATCAGAGCTATGAACTACGGAATATAAAACCAGAAATTTGCACCGTTTACCAAGTCTTTGGTTTTCCACAGAACTTTACTGCAAACATCATGACAACCACAAATGAACCAGACTCCTTAAGATTCGTTCTAACATATCTGTGGTAGCATTTTCTTTTTGGGTCTGCAATACCATGGCACAATTTCTTGCTGCGTTGTACTCATTTGGTGTATTAAATGGTAAAAATTCACAGATGGTGATAATTTTGAAGGCACCCTCTGTGTGGTCTAAATAACAGAAACATTGCTTTGGTTTATTTCTCTCTCATTCTTTCTGGGTCCTTGCTCTACAGACATTTGAATCCTGGCATAAGCCTTGTTGATTTTTATTTGCATTGCTCTTGTATGGGGAATTCCTACTCAATATGGAATCTGATTTGGGTGAATGTTCTGACAAAATAAAGTTTACCAATTATAAGTCCACTCTCTTTATCTTTGATTTGAACTATGAAAAATTGGGCATCCAGTGAATAAGGTCTCGGGAGATCTAGAGCCATGTTTTTGGACACACATCCACCATTTGCAAAACTCCACAGTGCCAGGGTATCCTTTGTAAATGAGAGTTTACATGCACTGCATTGATGCAAAATAATAAACATCTACTTTGGAATTGTAGTTCGGAATTATGAAAGGGAAAATTCACACCACTGGCTCCACTGTTAAAATAAATCTGTTCAGATTTGGGATCAACCATGGAATCTAAATTGCTTGTTATAAATAAAAGAAGATTATTCTGTTAGCAATTGTGGTTATTGAGGTGGCTTTACTGGGAACTGCAATCTGCTTTAATTCACTTTCCATCAACAAAAATCCCTTACTGTTAACAGCATCACCATTGCCAATAACAGTCGGGCTGTTTGCCATTAAACATGAATATATAGTGCCCATTGAGACTGCCTGCTGTATGGTAAGCATACACATTAGCCTTCGAGTGCCTGCCTTAAGGCAGAGATATACAATAACTCATGAAACTGCCAGATATAAGACAAGAATATCTTTCCACTCTTGAGACTTCTGTTGCTCCAGAAACACTCAGTAACCCTCAAGACGCTTTGCTACAAGGTAAGGATATAATGTGAGCGCAAGGAACTGCAGATGCTGGTTTACAAAAAGAAGACACAATGGTTGGAGTAACTCAGCTGGTCAGGCAGCATTTCTGGAGAACATGGATAGTCTGAAGACACAGGGAACTCCAGATACTGGTTTTAGAAAGATAATCTGAATCCGACTCAAAATGTCACCTATCCATGTTCTGAAGTGATGCTGCCAGACCTGCTAAGTTACTCCAGTAGTTTGGGCCTTTTTAAAGATATAATATAATAGTTGAGGCAGAGATAGAGATTAATTTGTGAATTGCCAGCTATATGGAAGGGATGCATACACCCTCATGAGTACCTATTGCATGGTAAGCATTTATAGCAGCTTTTGAAATTGCCTATTTTGGGGCAGGGATTTACAAAATCTATAATAGAATATAGAACGGTGCAGCACAGGTATGGGCCCTTCGCCCATAATGTTTGTGCCAAACATTGTGCAAAGTTAAACGGATCACATCAGTTGGTGAAGCATTTTTTAATGAAGTATTTTGATAAAGTAAATAAAGAGAAACTGTTTTCACAGACAAGGGAGTCATTAACCAGAAGACCCCGATTTAAGGTTATTGTAGAAAGAACCAGATGTTTCATGCAATGACTAGATTAGATTTGGAATGCTTTGTCCAGAAGGATACTGGAAACAGATTCTGTCACAGCAACTTTTGTGTACCTTGGTGTGTGTTGTGACTGTTGGCAGACCAATTTCCTTCCGGGGATGAATAAAGTTCTATTGTATCGTATCATATCTGCCTGATCCATTTCCCTCTATTCCCAAGACTTCCTGAACTAATGTGCCTGAGCTGAAGCTTCTTAAACGGTACTGTCGTATCTGCCGCCACCACCACCCCTGGAAATAATAATAAGGCAAAGATATGCAGGAACTTTCCTGCACATTTGCTGTATGCCAGGGAGTTGCAATAACATCAGACATATCTACTACAAGGCAAAACTATAATATTGCAGAGTATATTCTTTATTTTTTGTCAGCAATGATATTCTTTACAATATTTGATAAACAATGTTAATGCTGGATTCAAGGCTAATATAAACTGGAACCAAATGGCAGAAATGTAAAAGGAGAAAATGGTGAAAGATTTTTTAATGAAGTATTTTGATGAAGTAAATAAAGAGAACCTGTTTTCACAGACAGGAGAATCACTAACCAGAAGACCCAGATTTAAGGTTATTGGACAAAGAACCAGAGGCAACATGAGGATACTTTTCTTTTCATGCAGTGAATAGATTTGATCTGGAATGCTTTGTCCAGAAGGATACTGGAAGCAGATTCAATAATAACTCTCAGACGGAGACTGGATAACTCGTTGAAATAAAGGAAATGCTGAGCCAGGTGGAAAGATGAGAGGAGTGACTAATTCGATAACCCTTTCAATGGAGCTGTCACAGGAACAATAGAACTAAATTGTCTCCTCCAGAATGTATCATTCTATGATTCCATGCAACAAAGTTTTGAACAAAAACAATATAAAAAGAAAAGAAGCAATCAGAGACAATAAAAAAAACGCCCTGCGAGTCTGTGAGCTCTGCGGGGAGACAATAGATTAGTCTTTCTAGAGTTTTAGGTGTCCTTTGCTTTTACTGTTAGTGACTGTCCTTTTGTGCTTTTTTTAAATGTACTATTTCCCTTTACTCTGATTACATGTCTGGAACATAAAGCTTACATTCAGGTAGGGTCATTTAAACCCATCAAGACTATTCTTCCATGCCCCATACTTAACTAGTTCAATTGTAACAACCTTTATATTGTATTCTTAATCACATGTGAATCAGACAAATGAAGGCTATGATAGTTGGTGGGTATACCACCTTAGCTTTACCATGGGATTTCCTTGGGTCTGTTCTATTTGAACCCTTTGTGGATAATGCCTTATTCATAGACCATATAATCCTGTCCCATAATGTATGTTGCAATAACTAGCCTGTTACATTTATTTCCAAGTTTCTTCAGTTGTGTCCCAAATTTCCTCAGGCACTGGAATATTAATAACATTGCAGATTTAAGGTGAAGAGCAAGCAGGATTCTCACAGGAATAACCAAAGGAGAGGTTGGGAGAAATTATTTTGCACAGAGAATTAGTTCGAATGATAGTTAATGATAGTACACTTAAATCATAGTGCATCTAAAAGACATGCTGTTGTACAATTGCTGAAGGGCCCAGGTGTATTATGTACAGTTCCGGTCCCATTACCGAAAAAAACCCGGCAAAATGACTGTTGTGAACTGTAGATGGTTTTGCATGCAACCAATAACATAGTTACCTCAGTACCATTAACCCCGCCTAGTTAACATCAATCATAACGCCTTCCCCTTCCTGGATACGGTTCACTAGAAGAATGTAGCCAGTATTTGAGGATGTATGTAATACCTTGTGCTATCATTAAAATGTGTTGAACACTTTTAGAGTTTGTAAATTGCTTATTTACATGGTGTCGGAGCTGGAATATACTTGCGCCTACCTGTCCATCGGGTTTTATTTCTTTTATTTGATTTGTGCCTTTTGTGCTTTATCTCTCTGACCATGGCATCCTCGTGCAGAAAGCCCGCGCAGCTTGTCTTTGATGCTGATATTTCTGAGCGCTGGGCTACGTTTGAAATTGATTTCACCCACTTTGTCAACGTCGCTCACCGCAATGATCCTGACTCCCTCAAAGCCTCCCTCCTACTCAACCTTGTCGGACCTGATGCCATGAAGAGAGCCAGAACTTTCGTCTATGCTCCAGCGGTCCTGGACGACAACAACGTGGTGGTTACCCCTGCAGAATCTGCCAGTGACCCTGCTTGCCTGCTACGTACGTTCAGGGAGATTTGTGACCTGCCCTCGAACCGCATTCTAGAGAGGGCACGGTTCTTTACAAGGAGACAGCTGCCGGAGGAACCTGTTGAATGTTTTATTGCCGATTTGCGTTATCTCGCCCAGCGGTGCCGTTTCGGTGACATGACAGACCAGCTCACTAGAGACATTTTAGTAACTGGCATGCGTAACCAGAAGCTGCGATGTGAGCTTCTTAGGGATCCGGATCTAACGTTAGAAAAAGCCATGCATGCCTGCAGATTGTCTGAGGTCGTTGTATTGCCAGATGATCACCGGGACTTGGGAGATAAGTCTGTTCACCAGGCTGGATTTAGTAGAGCCCTGCCTCAGAGGGGAAGCAATGCTTTTCTGCCGCGTGCCAACCCTGGTCCTGCTGATGTGCCCCCAAAAAGGTGCCCTAACTGTAACTACATGCACCACAGACGGTCGACGTGCCCTGCCTATGGCAAGGCTTGTAATTTTTGTAACAAACTGAATAATTTCGTTTCTGCCTGCCGCTTATTCCGTTCTCGTGGGAGACAGGTACAGATTTCCAGACCCAGTCTAAACATGCTTAAACAATCTGATAGCTGTTCCAACCCACAGCCCGATGTTGCTGAATCCTATGATGCAGATCCAATTAATTCTCCCGAGGATTCGAATGTGTTTACCCTCCTCCAGGCACCTGGCCAACGTCTTGATCCCTCCGTGTCTGTGACTGTCAACAATGTAACCTTCCTTGCGAAGTTAGATACTGGGGCAAAGGTCAATGTTTTGTCAATAAATCTTTTCAACAAGATAAGGACTAATGAGGCCTTGGTCGCTGACAATGCTACTCTACACGCCTATGGTGGAGAAATTCTCAGGCCTGTGGGGAGGGCCACTTTAACTTGCAGGCTACAGAAGGCCACGAGAAACTTGATTTTTTATGTTTTGAACTCTGACTGTGTTACCCTGCTGGGAAACCGTGCGTGCCAAGATCTTGGCCTGGTGTCCTTCGACCACACGGTCCACAAAGTGCAACTGTCATTTAACCCGATTGCAGAATACCAGGACCTGTTCAACGATGACCTGGGAAAGTTACCACTGACATACCATATTTCCATTGACCCAAATGTACAACCCGTGGTCCGCGCACCTCACAGGGTGTCCCACGCCATGAAAGACAGGGTCGAGGCGATGCTTAACAACATGGTCGACAAGGGGGTGCTAGAAGCGGTCAGCGAGCCCACCGATTGGGTCTCCACCATGGTTGCCACGATAAAGAAAGACAAGAATGAAATACGTGTGTGTATCAACCCCAAGGACTTAAACCTTGCCATCAGGCGACCACACTACCCCATGCGGTCTGTTGAGGACGTGGCGGCTCAGGTCGGGCAAGCCACCGTCTTTTCGGTCCTAGACGCTAAGAACTCATTCTGGCAGATCCCGTTGGACAAAGCATCTTCCGACCTGACAACCTTCGCCACACCATTCGGCAGATTCAAATTCCTGCGAATGCCATTCGGCATCAATTCCGCTAGTGAGGTGTTCCAGCGAACGATGGAGCAGATATTCTCGGGCCTGCCATGTGCCATCATCGTGGATGACATCTTAGTCTATGGGAAGACATTGCCGAACATGACCAGAACCTCCGCCGCGTCCTGGATCGGGCGCGAAAGGCCAACCTGAAGCTGAACCCAAAGAAGTGCCGGTTTTGTGTCTCAGAAGTCACGTATGTTGGACACGTTTTCACCTCTAACGGACTAAAACCCGACCCTTTGAAGGCAGCGGCCATCTCTGAGATGGCAGCCCCCACCGACGTGCCAGGTCTACAACGTTTCTTGGGCATGGTGAACTACCTTGGGAAGTTTGTACCACATCTCAGTGAGCTGAGTGCTCCCCTGCGGCAGCTGACAAAAAAGGATATCGCCTGGGTCTGGCTCCCACAGCACCAGCAGGCGTTTGACTGTCTCAAGTCGAAACTGATTAACACTCCGACGTTGCGATTTTTTGATGCGAGTCGCCCCATCACCGTCACATGTGACGCTTCTAAGTTCGGCCTGGGCGCGGCATGCCTCCAATCTGTCGATGGATCGTTACATCCTGTCTCCTATGCCTCCCGCACCATGACGGACACCGAGCAGCGGTACGCTCAGATCGAGAAGCTGCTTGCGGTGGTGTTTGCCTGCTCCAAGTTCAGAGACTTCCTGTTTGGCAGCAGATTTACAGTCGAAACCGACCACCAGCCACTGGTGACAATCCTGAACAAGCCGATTCATGCTGCCCCTGCCAGGCTGCAGCGTATGATGCTGCAGCTCCAGCGCTTTGATTTCGACATCGTCTACAAGAAAGGCACCGAGATGCACATCGCAGACACGTTATCGCGCGCCCCGCGGGCCTCCTGTGCTCGCCACCCCTACGAAACAGAGGACTTGCTCGTACTGGGCGTCAATTTTATTCCCACCAAGCAGCTGCAGCTTTTGGCCGAGCACACCGCTGCCGATCCAGTTTTGCAACGGCTTGCGTCTGTGATTAAATCAGGGTGGCCAACAAAGCGCTCCGCTGCACCGCCTGAAACACAGCCCTTCTTCCTGGTCCGTGACGAACTGGTGCTCCAGAATGGCGTTATCGTTAAGGGACATAAAGTGGTGGTCCCATCCTCCCTGTTCGATTCTTACTACTGCGCAGCCCACAGCGGACACCCCGGGGTCGATGCAACACTCGCCCACGCTCAGTGCCAATTCTACTGGCCTGGAATGGCCAAATATATTCGAGACCGTGTTTCTGCCTGCTCCACGTGCAACAGTCTTGCTCCACATCAGCAGCGACAGCCCCTGCTGCAACAGCCCGCTCCTGCCTTGGCCTGGTCCTCGCTGGCTGCCGACATCTTCGAGTGGCGTGGTAACCACTACCTTGTCCTGGTCGACTCGTACTCAAACTGGTTCGAGGTGGATTTGCTGACATCCCTCACGTCGGAGATGGTGATCCGGAAGCTGCGGAAACACTTCTCCACGTTTGGGTCCCCTGTCAGGCTGCAGACTGACAATGGCAGGCAGTTTACCAGCCGTGAGTTCAAATGTTTTGCTGACAAATGGAATTTTGTGCATTTCACCAGCAGCCCGGAGTACCCACAGAGCAACGGCCTTGCTGAACGGGCCGTCCGCAGCGCCAAGCTTCTGATGGAACAAGCGAGACTGTCTAACTCTGATTTGTATTTGGATCTCCTGAACCTCAGGAATGTTTCCAGAGATCCGGCCATGGGGTCCCCTGCTCAGCGTCTGATGTCCAGAACAACCAGATCTACCATCCCGATTGCCCAGCGCCAGCTGAAACCTCGGGTGCTGGAGCCTGCCTCTGTGCAGAGGCGCATTCAAGAGAAACATGACAGCCAGCGGCGTTCCCACGATCGGTCGTGCAGACCACTCGATCCTCTGTTGCCTGGACAGGTTGTTCGATTGCAAACCGCCAGTGGTCACTCCCGTCTGGCTACTGTGGTTGGGGTGGCCGACTCACCTCGTTCGTATCTGGTCGACTATGAGGGAACCATCTACCGTAGAAGCCGACAACACCTGCTTGCGGTTAATGAGCCGAAGCCGCAGGCCCCAGGCCCCTATGCCCCGCCGCTCTCATACCAGCAGCCGGCTCCTGTCCCAGCCAGCGTTCCCTGCATGCCTCGGTCCCCATATCGAGCGCCCGGTTCCCCTCTGCGCGGGTCACCTGTTGGCGGTCGCTGTTCTCCCTCTCCTGTTCCTCCAACCCCACCGCCCTTCCCTGGTTCCCCTGCTGTCTCGGGTCCCCCTGTTTTTTCTGCTCCTCCGGGGGAAGGGGGAGGCATCCGTACGCGCTCGGGCCGGATCAGCAAGCCACCTGTTCGTTATGGCGATTCTGTTTAATTCTGTTTAATTCTGTTGTAGTGACAACGGTCTGTTTCTTTTAAATTTTCTAAGGGGAAGGATGTAGATGGTTTTGCATGCAACCAATAACATAGTTACCTCAGTACCATTAACCCCGCCTAGTTAACATCAATCATAACGCCTTCCCCTTCCTGGATACGGTTCACTAGAAGAATGTAGCCAGTATTTGAGGATGTATGTAATACCTTGTGCTATCATTAAAATGTGTTGAACACTTTTAGAGTTTGTAAATTGCTTATTTACATGAACATTCACCACAATGTTTCCTGGGTTGGGCAGGTCTGCCATATTGAAAAAGAGAGGCTTTATTCTTCCATTTATTATTCCAGAATGAGAGGTGATGTTATTGAAACGTACATAATCCTTTAAAAGTATACTGAGAGGACATTGGGGACTTTTATGAATACTTTGTAACTTTGTCAGTGCCTTATACATGGTGACCCTTTGAGGGAGGGGGGGGAGAGGGTGGAGTTGGCGGGCGTGATGCCGAGTGAGGCAAGCGGGCCAGGCTTTGGCCGTCAAGATGGGCGTACGCATCATCTCGACCATCAAGACGGGCGTACGCAGCATCTCGACATCGTACGCAGCGTCTAGAAGGCGTACGCAGCGTTTCGACTGCGTACGCAGCGTCAAGACGCTGTCGAGACGCAGCGTATGCCCTCAATGCGCCTTCGAGCCGACAGGCCGTTGACTCGCCGGCTCTTTCATGCTGGCTGAAGGCAAAGATCGGATGTTCCGTCGCTGCTTTTCGCCGTCCACGGGAAGAGCCGATCTTTGGCTTGAGGCAGCGTGATAGAGCCGGGCCGGGGGGGGGGAGAGAGGGAGGGAGGGAGGGAGGTGAAAGAGGGAGGGAAGGGGGAGAGAGGGAGAGGGGGGGAGGGTGGAGTGGGCATAAGGAAAATGTCCCCGAACGTGAGGTTGGGGGGGGGGGGGGGGGAGAGGGTGAGAGGGGGGAGAGAGAGGGAGAGGGGAGGGAGGGGGGAGAGAGGGAGGGGAGGGAGGGAGGCGAGAGAGGGAGAGAGGGAGGGAGGCGAGAGAGGGAGGGAGGGGGGTGGGAGGGGGAGAGGGGGAGAGGGGGAGAGGGTGGAGTGGGCATGCGCGATGCCGAGTGAGGCTGCGTGCCAGGCGTCCGCCGTCAAGACGGGCGTACGCGGCGTCCCGACGTCGTACGCAGCGTCTTGATGGCATACGACATCGTGACGCTGTGCACGGCCGTCGAGTCACTACGTACGGCCGTTGAGACGCTGCGTATGGCCGTCGAGACACTGCCTACAGCCGTCGAGACGCTGCGTACGACCTCAATGCGCCTGCGGGGGAGGAGGAGGAGGGGGGGAGCGCGGTGAAAAGCAGCGGTGGAAGAGGCACTCTTTGGCTTGAGGCAGCGTGATGGAGACCAGTCGGGCCGGAGGGGTGGGGGAGTGGAGGAAGTAAAATTGGTAGCAAAATAAGCCGTGCGGCAGCAGCGAAAATGGCCAGCGAAATAAATAAAATGGCGGCGTTTCTGGAGGAGAGCGGGCTGCAGCAGGTGCTGTTATGGTTGCTGGCCAGCAGGAGGCCACAAAATGAGTGAGTGTGGGGGGGGGGGGGGTGAAGGATTTTGTTTTAAAAAGTGTACATAAAAATGTGTAAATGTAATGAGGAGTGAATGGGTGAATGCAAAAGTGTAATGTCCAGCAAAATGGAAAATTTCTCGGGGTTCCAGTGTGTGGTTTTGGGGAACCATGCAATCAAAGGCCATATCTGACATAGATAGATAGATAGATAGATAGATAGATAGATAGATAGATAGATAGATAGATAGATAGATAGATAGATAGATAGATAGATAGATAGATAGATAGATAGATAGATAGATAGATAGATAGATAGATAGATAGATAGATAGATAGATAGATAGATAGATAGATAGATAGATAGATAGATAGATAGATAGATAGATAGATAGATAATCAGAATCTTTCTTCACAGAGCAGAATTCTAGGTCTAGATGGTGTGGGTTTAGAGTAAGAGGGGAATTGTCTCATGCAAAGAATCGTGAATATCTGGAACGAGCTGCCAGAGGACATAGTGGAGGCAGATCAAATGACAAGCTTTGAAAGGTTTTTGGGCATGTTGCTGTATAGAAAAGGCTTAGATGAATATGGTCCTACTTTTGGCAAATGGAGTTAGCATGAACAGGCATCATGATCATCTTGGACAAGCTGGGACGAAGGGCCTAGTTCTGTGCTCAATGCTTCTACAAAGCTCCGATTCCAGGCGGCCCTCAGAATACAAAAAGCACAATCTGTTGGAGGATCTCAGTGGGTTAGGCAGCATCTGTGCTTGAACATTTCAGGGTGGGACCCTTCTTCAGATCCTATGAATAAAATGCACTAATTTCCTTGGCAGTTCCAAGGGGAATGACAGTATTTAGATCATGTTAAAGACAAAAATCACACCTGATAAGTCAGAATAATCTCCTGGTCAAATACACAGGATCTGGAATTGACATTCCTTGCCAGATAGAAAGGAATTTCTGGTGGGCAGCTGAAGACACCTGGATATTTGAAAAGCAGAAACTTAAAATGAGGTG
Source organism: Raja brachyura (assembly GCA_963514005.1). The sequence goes on from OY740781.1 coordinate 140,544,563, forward strand.
CAGCAATAGTGACAAGTCGAGTTAAAACTGGGACTGTGAATGGCCTCCTCGTGTGCACATAGTGACCCTGCTCCTGGTGAAGTAATGTGATTTGCTTCAATCCCTCAAAGGGTAATTGTACTATATTGTAATTATAGTGGTCCATGATCAAGATTTGACATCTTATTCAGAAGATCGTGAACCTTCAAGGAGGATTTTGCCGCCTGTTAGGAATAGATCATACATATTTTTTAAAATATATTTACCTTATGATATAGAATGAAACCATTGGCCCATCGAGTCTATGACATCTCTCAGAAAGCAATCTCTTCCACACCTTCTTCCCTATAACCTATTCTGTAATATGTTCCCATTAATACCCTATTGGTTCTCCTAAGATAGACACAAAAAGTTGGAGTAACTCAGCGGGACAGGCGGCATGGATGGAGAGAGAGGGAATGCCGGGATTACTTGATGTTAAAGAAATCAATATTTATACCACTGGGCTGTAAGCTGCCCAAGCGAAATATGAGGTGCTGTTCCTCGAATTTGCATTTAGCCTCACTCTGACAATGGAGGAGACCTAGGACAAGAAGGTCAGTGTGGGAATTGGAAGGGGAATTAAAGTGTTTAGCAACTGAGAGATCTGGTAGGTCCAGGCAGACAGAACGAAGGTGGTCAGTGAAACGATCACCTAGTCTACATTTTGTCTCACCGATGTATAAGAGTCCACATCTTGAACAACGGATACAGTAGATGAGGTTGGTGGATATGCAAATGAACCTCTGCCTAACCTGAAAGTGGTATGAATATTGATTTCTCTCCCCCACCCGTCGCACCAGCTTCTCGTTTTACCCAACATACACCTAACAATGGCTTGTTTCCTTTATCATCGTTACTTTTTACATATCTTTCATTCATTGTTCTTTATCTCTCTGCATCATCGTCTATATCTCTCGTTTCCCTTTCCCCTGACTAGTCTGAAGAAGGGTCTCGACCCGAAACATCATCCATTCCATCTCTCCAGAGATGCTGCCTGTCCCACTGAGTCACTGCAACATTTTGTGTCTACCTTTGATTTAAACCAGCATCTGCAGTTTTTTCCTACACATCCTTCCTACACACTATTGGTTCGCCAGTTTTCCTACTACAATAAAGGGGCATTTGCAGCAGCCAATTAATATACCAACCAGAATGCTTTTTATTTTCTTTTGGGAGGATGCTAGAGCATTGGGATGAGCGGTTGGGGGATGATGCACAGTTGCAGGGAGAATGTACATTTCCGCAAAGGTAGCACCAAAGGTGTGTTTGAATCCTGGTCGTTGGTGCAGAGATACATGCTGTGGCACTACTGTGCCATCTTTACAATACCTGTTGGTTAACTCTCAAATGTAGACACAAGGAACTGCAGATGCTGGTTTACAATAAAAGGCACAACTGGCTGGAGTAACTCAGCAGGTTAGGCAGCTTCTCTGCAAAACATGGAGAGGTAAAGTTTCGGGTCACGACGGGACCCTTCTTCAGACCGATTGTAGTGGGAGAGAAAGCTGGATGAGAGGTGATAAAGAAAGAACTGCAGATGCTGGAGAATCGAGGGTACACAAAAGGCTGGAGAAACTCAGCGGGTGCAGTTGGAGGAACAGCACCTCATATTCCGCTTGGGGAGTCTGCATCCTCTGGGCTTAAACATTGAATTTTCTCAATTCTGATAACCCTTGCTGTCTCCTCCCCTTCCCACCTCTCCCTCAGCCCTCGGGCCCTGGCATTCCCTCTCTCTCTCTCTATCTCTCCCCCACCCAAGTCGCACTAGCTTCTCATTTTCACACTACAAACAGCTTACAATGCCCTGTTTCCTTTATCATCTATACTTTTTTGCATATCTTTCATTCATTGTTCTTTATCTCTCCACATCATCGTCTATATCTCTCGTTTCCCTGATCCCTAACCAGTCTGAAGAAGGGTCTTGACCCGAAACGTCGCCTATCTCCTTCGCTCCTTAGATGCTGCTGCACCCTCTGAGTTTCTCCAGCCTTTTGTGTACCCTGGATGAGAGGTGAGGTGGGACAAAGATAGATACAGGTGAGGGGGTGAGGGTTGAGTTTAGTTTGGTGTATTGTCATGTGTACCGAGGTACAGTGAAAAGCTTTTTGTTACATGCTATCCAGTCAGCAGAAAGACAATATATGATTACAGTCAAGCCATTTACAGTGTATAGATACATGATAAGGGAATAACGTTTAGTGCAAGGTAAAGCCAGTAAAGTCCCATCAAAGATAGTCCGAGAGTCACCAGTGATGTAGATAGTAGTTCTGGACTGCTCGCTAGTTGTGGTGGGATGATTTAGTTGCCTGATAACAGCTGGGAAGGAACTGTCCCTGAATCTGATTGGAAGATGGTTGGACGAAGGCCAGAGGGGAAAAGGCAATAAAAATATGAGCTAAGGAGTTAGGATAGAAGTGGAGTGAAAATGTGAAGCCAGAGGAAAGAATATAGGTGAAAGGGGACAGATTGTACAAAAAATATTCACCTTTTAGCCAAGTTTAAACATTTTCAAATAATTCTCAACAGATTAACAGATTGTTCTAACTGCATGCAAGATTGGGATTTGTGGGCTAATTTCAACTTCCTGCCATAAGGAGAGCAGGTGTGCAATTAGTACAGGAAGAGTGTGTAAGTGGGAGAGAAGGTGTACAGTGGTGAGGCAGGAATGTGGCATTTGAAAGCATGGTTTACAACTGATGCAGAAAGTATGTGCAATTGGCTTTGAAGGTGTACAGTGGGGCAGAGAAGAAGCCCAAATGAGAGCAAAGGAATGCAATGATCAAAGAGAAGTGTGTAAATAGGAAAGCAAGTGTGCAGGTGGTGCAGGAGAGAATACATGCTGCTTTCTTCTATTAAAAGTGAGTTGATTTAATACATTTATGTTTTGCCATTGCTTGATGTATTCTTCAGTCTCGGTTCCCAGTGCACATGGGAGCAACAGAAGTTGTGTGGGTACCAGAGCTATTTTTCTGAACTATTTTTTAACACTGATTCCTTTAAATTTCTTTCCCACATTTCTGCTGTTTTTATAAGAATGAACTGGGCAGTGGAACAGTACAGTCTCAGTGATTTTATTTTTGATGTGCCATCAGGTATGTTAAAAGCAAGTGGTTAATGCCATTTATACACAATTCTGAATTTTCAACATTCCTTACATAAAGTGTCACTGATTTTAGTTTACCAAGTATTTTTAACTACATGCTTACATTTTTTTCTAAAGTTCTGCACTGCATCGATTAACATGGTTCTACTTAATTTCCAGTACCCAAGGCAATCAAACTGAGAAATTAGCATGTGCAACATTTAATGTTTTGATGTTAATCAGAGGAATTCCTGACGCTGATTGATGAAAGAGAACACCCTCTGTAGGGAATTTTCACTCAAGGTGATGCTACTCCCAAAATTGCAAGAAATTCAAATTTTAAATAATTCTTATGAGAAAATAAACATATTATAAACATCCAAATAGGAATTTGTTTTGCTTGAACCCCCCCCCCCCACCAAAATAATAAGAGTATAGTGAAAGTGACAATTGAAAGAGCAAAATTAATTATTTAACTGATTGCTTCTTTGAAATGAGAATAATTGAGTTCCAAAATCATATAGCATGGAAACAGGCCCTCTGGCCCAACTTGTCCATGCCGACTAAGATGCCCCATCTATGCTAGTCCCACCTGCCTGCGTTTGACCCATATCCCAGGACCCCAACCTTTCCTATTCATGTACCCATCAAAGACAAATTTAGTTTCTGTAACTGCCATGGTTTCAGTTAAATACTATTAACTGATTATAGCTATGTAACTGATAATCAGGTACTTTATTTGCAATTATTTTTAGTTTGCAATATAATTAATTCAGAAGGGATGAAAATCCATATTATGTCACATAAAATATAATTTTTACCCTCATTTCCTTATTAACATCAATACCAGCTAGGTTACTCTTATGATTATTTCTGCTCCCTGGGACTGTTTGATGGCAAACAGCAGGGGACTTCAAAGCGACCTGAGAGCTGCTTCACTTTGGGAATCAATCCATTATACACAGTCAGCGAGTTCTCTCAGTACCAGATGTTTCACTGCAACCACTTGTTAGTGAGTATTCTCCTGGGGACTAGCATAGATAGGCATCTTGGTCAGCATGGACAAGTTGGGCCGAAGGGCCTATTACCATACTGTATGACTTTTTCACTCTATGACTCAAATTTCAAAGAAGCAATCAATTAAAGAATTAGCTTTGCTCTTTCAATTGTCATGTTGACTATACTCTTATTATTATTGGGGGGGGGGGGGGGGGGTTTCAAGCAAAAATAAATTCCTATTGGGATGCTTATATTTTTCTCATAATAATTATTTTTAATTTGTTTTATGCTTACCGATTTTGCCATTTGGCACTGAAAAGTATCATTTATTTTGTGTACTATTGGAGGAATAGCCGGAACAAATCAGCAACTCTGATCATTTCCCATTCTATACCTATGCTGCTACCTCCATTAAATGTGCAGGCACTGTGCAAACATGTGTGATGTACCACATTATTGTTGACATCTTTACAGAATCTTCCCCATTGACAGGAACACTTTGCAAAGCAAGTATTTTATGTAACACAGTGGCAAATAAAATCCCTGCAAAGACAAATAATCTGCATATGATTTGGAGAATGGAGATGGTTCTTATTGCCAGTGCTTATTGCAGCATGTTATTTGAGCTTGGCACAAAATCTCTGATATTTTCCTTATGTGTGGAGTCTTTAATTACCATTGCTTGGATTTTACAAATACCACTGCTTGCTCTTTGTTCTGTCTCAGATTGCAAGGAATTTCTATTATTTGGATTATCTGGTATAAAGAGGGTGGAATGCCATGAGCAGATGTTATTTTAGACATGTTTTGCATTATCACAAACAGTTACAGAATGTTCAAGTCAAACAAACAATAGACAGCTAGCTGGAAGATTTATAATAACAGGAAAGCAGAGAGTGCTGGATTTAGTTCTGTCCCACTCGCTGCTGTGGATTGGTAACAACTGAACAATACTGCCTCATAGAGGCATGGTCAGTACCAAGAATCTTGAAGATTTGGGAGTCTGGCATTTGATATAACTGATCACCATCTACATCAAATGACCATGCTGCCTGTTAGCATTAACATCGAAATGTAGGGAAAGACATGCGCAAACACATGTCATGTGTTGAATTAGGCATAGGGGATTGTGGACGCAGCAGTGCTGAATGTGTGTGCTGATTATAAAATATTTAGTTAGAAATTCATCAGAGGAATCAAATACACCAAAAAGACCAAAGACCAAATCGTGATTTGCAAGAAAAACTCAGCATTGGTTTAAAGTTACTTGGATGGCTTTCAGCAAACACTTGGGCAATACTGAAGTACTGTTCAGAAACATTCCCTGTTTCCATAGTTTATTTATTCTTCCTGAAAAAATTCCCAAAACACCGAAACTTGCATCATTGATACTGAAGAACACAACATTTCAGTAAAGATGTAACCAGGACACTGGGTCCTTGTGACTGCTCTGTACTATTTTGCTGGGTTGAACCAATTCACATCAAAAACTTATCCTTTGTCTATTTAATTGTTGTGTTGCTATGTTGTATGCCTATAAAGCTGCAGCAAGCAAGAAATGTAGCTTTTTCACTTGGTTTATGTGGGAAAGTCTCTGTTTTCACTGTACAACTATTGACTTTGCACCGTAGGCTGAACACCGATTTTCCGGCAACTGGTGGTCCAGCCCCTCCTATCATCCAGCAAAATCACGAGAGCACAATTGAAATCCCCCCGGAAGTCCCCTTGAAAACGTAGAGCCTAGGCCGGGTGAAGTGGCTGATCTCAACCTCATCGACACTTCCACGCCGGTCATGTAAACTTAGTAGCTTCAGAGTGAGGCTGAGGAAGAAAGCACAATATTAGTTGCAGGTTATTGCAACTTATCTAGCAGAAAGCAGGAAAGCAGGTTCCAGTCTGAAGAAGGGTCTCGACCCGAAACGTCGCCTATCTCCTTCGCTCCTTAGATGCTGCTGCACCCGCTGAGTTTCTCCAGCTTTTTGTGTAACCCTCCCATTGAAATAGTGTCTTCCTCACTGAAGAAGAGAGCAGGTTATTATTTTTCATGTCTCAATCCTCCGGGGGAAGTAAAATACAAGAGGCAGAGGAGTACATTCAAACAGTGGGGAGTAAATAAATGTAAAGCAGCAGCCAAACATCTTTACCAAGAGGGATAAGGGCAACAAGCTCACCAGAATGCCACCACTTGTTAGTAGCCCACCACATCCCACACAGATGTCTCATTATTGCTCGGCCAGAATAATGGAATTAAAACAGTGGTGCAGGAGTGAAAATACAACATAAATTGCGGACAGACTATAGTTTTTTGAGATACAGTGCAGAAACTGGCCCTTCGGCCCATCAAGTCTGCGCTGACCAGCAACACTACCCCACACACGAACACTATCCCACACACTAGGGACAATTTTACAATTTTACCGAAGCCAATTAATCTACAAACACTGGCACATCTTTGGAGTGTGGGAGGAAACCGGAGCACCTGGAGAAAACCCACGTGGTCACAGGGAAAATGTACAATCTTGTACAGGCAGCACGCGTAATCAGGATCAAGCCCAGGTCTCTGGTGCTGTAAGGCAGCAGCTGTACTGCGCCACCGTGCCGCCCTAAAATGCTAAATATCTGAAGCAAAAACAGAAAACGTGGGGAACTGATCAAGCAGCATCTGTGGAAACTGAAATAGTTAATGTTTCTGGTCAAATACCCTTCTTCAGCTGACATGAGGGGGCGCTGAGAATGAAGTGGGACCTGGCATGGGGGGGGGGGGGGGGGGTGCGGTGCTGAGAATGAAGTGAGACCTAGCATGGAGGGGCCCTGTGAATGAAGAGGGATCTGGGAAGAGGCTGCCGAGATCAAAGCAGGATCCAGTGTGGGGGAGTCGCTAAAAACAAAGTGGGATAATTGGGTTCTGCATTAAACACTTTGTAACTTCGTCACGTCCTATATGTGGCGCCTCTTTGCATACGTTGTGCAAAACAAAGAATTGCACTGTGACACATCACAAGTGATAATAAAATAAAGTATCAATCAATCAAAAACTAGAGAATTCGAGCTTTGTTCTTGTTTTTGGATTATATTGTTTTTTTTATATTTATTGAACTTCTTGTTGTTTATTATTGTATCTACTGAGTATTATACCTGTTGTTGTGCTGCTGCAAGAAAATAATTCCTCTTTTTCAGGACACATGACAATAAAGCTTTTTTGACTCTCCACTCTTGTATCCAACATGTTCTGTTTTTATAGCAATCTAGGAGTACCTTGTCCACTAAGTACAGCAGTTCAAGAAGGTGACCTACCAACACCTTGTTAAGGACAAATTGAAAATGGGCAATAAATATTGGCCTTTATTGTTTAAAAAATACACAAAAAACATCATCAATTGAATGGCAAAAATGAATAGTTTCAGAACAGATGTTGTTATATTCATTCAAGCAGTGTTTCAATTTGGGGGAAAAGTGTGAGCTTTGGAGAAATTTGAAAAATGGGAGTTGCAAAACATGGAACATTTGAGATTAGTTGGGTTAAAAATGCAAGTAGAGCTAATCTCCTAAATTAGTGAAATTAGTGTTCAGAACAGATGGTTGCATAATTCTTCTGAGAAAGCTGTTGCAGTTCTTGATGCTTATGTCAAGTTTCATTGAAATAGTGCCAGGTCAAAATGATGATTAAAGGGAGAGTTAAAGTGGAGAGCTACACATCTGCTCTAAGGTTGCATCAGTATTTGTCAATGTTGATCACAGCTCCCGTAAAACAGGGCATTGTTGCAAGGGAAGTGGTGAGCCAGTTAATGTTTCTTAGAAAACTTCATACTGGAATTATTTCAACACAAGCATATTTTTGACTGGGGTTATATTTTTTAATTTATTTCTGGTGTAAGCATACAGTGATTAGCAGCTGGCACAGAAACAAAAACGGTTAACTGATGGGTAAATTACCTACGATATTTCATGGTTTTAAGTTTTATATTATTGTATCGTCTAAGTGATAGAAAATTGGGGGATGCTGGTTTCATGAATATGCTGTTTGCATGAGAATTTTTCAAAAATATATATCACTGTACATCACATGCAATTACTGTACATCACATGCAATTATTCTGTGTGTAAACCTTTAAATAAATTGTTGAATTATATGTCATCTCCTTACCATTTTAAATAACAATGCTGCTCACTCATTTAGACATGTGCGTTAATTATAATTACATTCCCATGTTAAATCACCCACCCATGATTGGATTTGTTGCCCTGGTCCTCCCTACCCAATATTACGCTATTTTACTTGGATCGTTGTGTTAACTGCATTTAGTAAGCAAAGCTTTGTAGCACACAGGAGAAGACACAAAGTGTCTGGAGCAATTCAGCGGGTCATGCAGCAACCCTGAAGAACATGGATAAGTGATGTTTCGGGTTGGGACCCCTCTTCAAACAGACTGAAAAAGGGCCCCGACCTGAAAAGTCACCTATCACATGGTTTTTAGAAAAAAAATTCTCCAGGGATGCTGCCTGACCCGCTGAGTTAATCGAGCCCAGCACCTGCAGTTACTTGTTTTTACTTCTAGCACACAGCTGTTTACAATTATATTTAACAACAGATCTGATCAAAGTGTTAATAACAGACAATGATAATAACGTAATGTCTTACTTGTGTGGTACAGTAATAAAAAAATGTTGCTAACATTGAACTAATACTTCATTTTCACAAAAGAAAGCGCACTCATATTGCAGATGGACACAATTGTTGAGAGGTTAAATTAGGAACAAAAGGGGAGCTTTGACAGTTCTGGGCATATATGACATGCTGACAATTAGTAGAAAGGAACTAAAGGAAAATAATTAGCGAGGTTACTGGAAAACAATTAAGAAGTAACAATAACTAGGGATGACAATCTGTGATTATGTTGGTGGAAAAGGGGAGGGCCTCCAGAAAAAAACAATGAGTGAAAGGTTACCTGGAATGTGTTTTGGGGAATAATGTGGGATGTAGAGGCAGTGGGGAGCATTTGGGAAATACTGATCAAAACTAATAGGCATTTGAATTATTATCGAGTAGAACAACTAAAATTAGAAGTTGGTGAGAGAGGAGATATTTTTAGTTTAGCGATACAGCATGGAAAGAGGCCCTTTGGCTCACCGAAACCGCGCTGACCAGCGATCCCCGCACACTAACACTATCCTAAACACACGAGGGACAATTTATAATTATACTAAGCCAATTAGCCTACAAACCTGTATGTCTTTAGAGTGTGGGAGGAAACAGGAGATCCCGGAGAACATACAAACTCTGTACAGACAGCACCCATAGTCAGGATCGAACCAGGTTGTCTGGCACTGTAAGGCAGCAACTCTACCACTGCTACTGTGTCACCCTGTGTGAGTATTTGTGTATAAATACTCATGAGGGAAGAAAGAAGATATTTGGCTGCAATTTTAAGTATGATTAAAGATCTAGAAGTCAAATTGTGCTGCAAGAAGTAAACAGGACATTTTTTGGGGTGTTACAGCAGAAAGTTGTGTTATATATGGAAAATAGAAGGTATAAGAGGCAATTAGAGAAGTTAAGAAAATAAGTTAGTGTCTTGCATGTAACTAGTTTATTTCCATACATTCTCCTCCATAAACAGATCAGATGAAAAGCAAGTCAAAGGAATGATAGAGCCAATCAATGATTAAAAAAATGGTTGCAAAGGCGTAAGGCACAAAATGAAGACTTTGCATCTACCTTCAATGGAGACAAATGCAACAGTAAAAGTGTGGCAACAGAAAAATAGGAAAGTGTAGACATTGGCAAAGGATGTGCTTTGGAGATTGGTGGACACAGAACAGAAAACCTTTTAGATCTACATTAGTTTTGCTTAATGTCACATGTTCTGAAGCACAGTGTAAAACATTTTTGTTGCATGCTATCCTGTCAGCGGAAAGACAATATGTGAATGATTACAATCAAGCTGCCCGCAGTGTACTGATAATGGTTTAAAAGAGTGGAGAGGTTTTAATAAATGATTCCAGATCTGCTTCTGGGACCAGCAGGCAGAGAGTCCCTGGCTTGGGCGCCGTATTGCTAACATCTTGTTAATTGGATGCATCCTTGGTTGCATTGACTAATGGTGGAAATTACAGAGCTTATGCAATATTTTCTAATTCCTTCGGATATGAAAGATGGGATAAAAGTAGGAATTTAATTGAAAATGTTACACTACTACCTAAAATAAAGTTATACCTAATGACCAAGTTCAGTAGCCTAACATTGGTACTTGAAAAAATACTAAAATTAATTACTAACTAGTACCAGAAAAAACACAAATCAATAAAATAAAGCCAGTGCACATATTGTGAATGAAAATAAGATTTGAATAAGGTGATAAAGCTGCTCACAATGGAAGGATGGCCTTGATGAGAGTACTTCAGTTGTATTTGTGTATATGAACTTATAAAGGTGCCACATAATTGATCACTACCAAAATCAGGAAGTTTGTTATGAGGGGGAGCAATTGAGCATGCACAGAAAATAAGATATGGTTTGGAAAGCAAGTGGAATGGTGAATAGTGTAGGAAGGAAATACAGATACTGATTTAAATCAAAGATAGACACAAAATACTGGAGTAACTCAGCAGGACAGGCAGCATCTCTGGAGAGAAGGAATGGGTGACATTTCGGGTCGAGACCCTTCTTCAGACTCATGATGGTGTGAATTCTTCAGACTCATGAATTGGACTGGATCCCATCTTTTTCTCAGAATAGGCAAAGGTATCCTTAAGAGGTTAACACAAGAGTATTGCTATTTTAGATAAAAGTCAGCAGCGTATAATGGAGCGTATGCAGTGTATAATTTTATATTTGTGTATATTTGCAAACGATGAAGACCTTTGAACTGTAATGGATTTCGGGACAAACTATCCAAGAGAGTGTTGAGCCTTTATTTAAATGAATTGAATTGTCTCAAGGTTGTATCTCAGATATGAGAAGGAACTGTCTGATTGTTACATCTTCAAAATCCAGTAGGATGTGCCAAGGATTTGGATTTGAAATGAAACTCAGTTGTTAATCCTTGCTAAAATTGTCATTTTTATATACACAGTATTTGTCAGAGGGGGGTAGCAATAAAACCAATGTAATACAGAATGGAAACAGGCCCTTCGACCTACTGAGAGTGTACCAATCATCAACCACTCATGTACACCATTCCTATGTTAACTTTGTTCTCCCTAATTCCAGCCACTCCTTGTGGATTACACCATTCACCTGTGCACTACAGGCAATTTGCAGTTCCAAGGAACCTATTGAACCACATGTCCTTAGGATGTGGGGGGAAACCAGAACATCTGGATGAAACCCACGTGGTCACCAGGAGACGGTGCAAATTCCACCCAGAAAGCTGTGAGGCAGTAGCTCTATTATCTGTGCCACTGTGTCACCCTGGATAACAACCCAAGTGGTAGCATCACCAGAATGCTCTTCTGTGTGCAGAGAGTGCAGCAGAGTGGTGAGAAATATAACATTAGCAGGGCCTCCAATGAGCGGCGTGGAAGTTGAAAAGTGAGCCATTTCCTGTGAATTTTACCTCCAAAACGGAATGCCTGGTTTACAATGAGTGTGGTTCTTTCCCATGACTACGTCATCAGGGAGCTGAACTGATTGCAGCTGAATTTTGAGGAGTTATGCTCATTTGGATCCAGCAATATGCTTAATTTTATATATATTACAGCTGCAGATTTTCTACTCTGCCTATTTCTATGCGTGTTTATGCATTTCCCTGATGCTTACATGCAATCCTTGGCTTTTAAAGATCTTTCAAGGTTCTTCGGGGGCCAAGGTGCCAAGTGTCATCATTTAAAGTTGCCTTCTGAGAAAGGGTCTGTGAGAAACACATTAACTATGTATAACTATTACATAAACTAAATAAGGACAGCACAATGACACAGCTGGTTGCTACTTCTCAGTGCCAGAGACCCAGGTTCAATCCTGACCACACGTGTTGTCTGTGCAGAAGTTTGCACATTCTCCCTGTAACCTTGTAGGCTTTCTCCAGGTACTCCAGTTTCCCCCCACATCCCAAAGACGTGTGTTATAATTGAGCACTGTAAATTTTAAGCAGGTATTTTGTTCCAGTGTGCTCTGATTGTTGACTCCATTATTTTTTTCACGTATGATGGATGTGCTTCCTAATTTCCATGTTATATTTGGAAGGGAACCAGTCAAAAGCATTGACCCTTGTACCCATTTATGTGGTCTGGTCTCCCATCTGCATTGGGCACATTAACTTGTAAGAAGTATCATCAGATGAATTGCATATATAACACCTGAAAATAAAGTTCACAGCCAGTGTTTAGAGTAGCACCATACGTCTTCCCATTACAGCTGTCCTTTGCATGGTTTTTCCAATGCAGCATAATTTTACTAAACGCCAACCGGCGTTTAATTTTTTGCTAACCCTCCAATTTAATGCACTGCTGCTTGAAAGCACATCTTTCATTCACAAATAAGCGTCAATTAACGTTCAAACTCTTCGGCACGGTTCCTGTCAGATATGGCCGAGAGCACTTTAAACAGCTGTCTGGCTCCACAGTTGCTGGCAATGTCAGGTGGACTGACACACAGACCTTGAAATTATACAGTGTATTTGACACTGTCAGGGCCTCCATTCAGGGGCAGCTGGTTTCTTTAACTCAGAAGTTACAGCCAACGCTCTTCCTGATGGATAATAGTTGTGGGTTGGAACGTTCAATATATAATGATAAAGTCGGTCCATCATAGATGGATATTTCAAATGTGGCCATGCCCAATTTTAAGGAGTTATGAAGTACCGATAACTTAGAATGAGTAGAATACGCCTGTTGCCAGGATCAGCTGAGGGAAATTGCTATCATGTGATCCAAATCCCAGGTTAAAATTCACCTCCTCTTTGGGAATTGAAAAGGGGACTAACTTTTGATCAATCATTTTCTTTCTCCTTGACGACATTGAAATTCCCTGCACAGATTGCGCAGTTGTGAGATCCGCAGGATAATTTTGTTCCTCCTACTATGTAAGATCAGCAGGAGAGGATGTGTTGTATCCACTGGATGGAAGGCATTCAAAATGCTGCTTGACCTCCATTCAATTACTCCTTCCCACATAATGTAGAGACTGCAACAGGATTCCCATGGGAAAACTCATATGATCAATTGGCGTAGTAAAGGCAGGTGACAAAAGGAATATATGACATCTGGAGCTGAGGCTGAGTCCGGGGAATTAGGGGATTGGAGAGAAAGTGAAATAGGCAGAACGAAATCAAAGCCTGTTGGAAGGGAGAGTTTGAGAATTGAGTATCCAGTCTGTGCCTGGAGGGCAAACAACACCTTGTGGTTTAACTAGCCTTAGATCTGTACAAGGGTCTGAAGAAAGGTCTCAAACTGAAACATCATCCAATTCTTCTCTCCAGAGATGTGCCTGTACCGTTGAGTTACTCCAGCTTTTTGTGTCTAACTGAGATCTGTAGTGTTGGCATTTGCAGATTGGGGCCTCAGTCTAGGTTTGTTACAATACTTACCTTCAGCGGTGCTGCAGTTCTGCCACTGGCTGTGTGCGTAACTTTGGCGCCTTTGAGAGGGAGCCGGGTTTAAAATGTGATTTTTCTCCAGCCTATTCAAATCGAATTTGAACGGACTGTTTAGTTGCTGAAGAAAAATCGCTTTGTTTAGTTGCTGAAGAAAAAAACGTTTTATTAAGTTTATTAAAATTAGCGCTGGATAATTTAATAGCAGTAGTGAATTAAAAATAATCTTCTAATGCCGTCAACGCCGACAACGGGACAGATCTCACGTAGGGGACAAGGTAAGGTACACGTTTATTTTTTCATATAAACTTGCTTCTTAGGATGCCTTTAATCAAAATTTCAAGTTACGAAAAGGTGACTTAGGACCCATACGAACCGGTAGTATTTTTCCTGCCGATATGGGGTTTAAATTCACCGCAACCACAACGTTCCAATTGATATCGTTCCACAAAAACACACTCGCAAGATGATTAAAATGCCCATTAATTTACGGGAATTAAACACTAAATTCCTTCCATTTGGCCTATAATTTCATGACAATGAGATTTAAAAATCATGATATATTGTGAATTCTTGTGTGAATGTTATTTGGACACTTAGGCTTTTTACAAATGTTAACCTTTTCTTAAGAAATGGATTGAAAGGTTAGGCCTGGAACAGGCAAGGGGGCTATGATTGGGACTTCAGCCAGCAAGGAAATTACAAAAGGCTAGTGGTAAAGGGAGTGGCAAGATCTAAAGTGGAAATTATGCTAGACCTCCAAATGTGACAGACCTGCTCAATTTCTGAAGTGAAACTCAAAGCCCCAGAAGTACAGTACATATGTGATATAATGGGCATAAGTGTGAAGATATCCATTTCAATATGTTCAAATGGTGATAGATTGTGAAAAAAGACACCAAATGCTGAAATAACTCAGCAGGTCAGACAGCCTCTCTGCAGAAGGGTCCCAACTTGAAACAACACCTAACTATGTTTTCCAGTGATGCTGCCTGGCCTGCCGCGTTACGCCATCAGTTTGTGTCTTTTTTTTGTAAACCAGCATCTGCAGTTCCTTGTTACTATAGATTATGAAATGTCATTGTACAGAGGGATCTGTGTATCTTGTCCCTCTTAAAAAACATCCAGCTGCAGCAAGCAATTAAGAAGGCCTTTGTTCCATGACAATTTGAGGGCAAGAACACAGATGTCTAGCTTTGATTGTGTGGGGCCTTCCATGATGCCACATCTTTATCTTTGATCTGCTAATCTAAAAAGGCATATACTTGCCATAAAGCCAATAGAACAAAGGTTCACCAGACTCATTCCTGAGATGGAAGGGATAGTGTGAGGAGATGTTGGAGTGAAGCCTACATTCATTCGAGTTGAGGAGAAAGAGAGGGGGATCTCATTGACAATACACCATTTTCAATGGGCTAGGTGGACTAGATGTAGGGAAGAAAGTTTCCAATGACTGGGGATTCAGAACAAGGGTTACAAGAGTAAGACACTTAGCACAGAGATGATGAGAAATTTAGTTACTCAGTGGGTGGTAAACCTCTAAAATGTTCTACTGCCTAAAGTGCCTGTCCTACCAGCATCCGGCTCCATGCGATGAGCGCAATCAAACTAGAAGTGGGGGCCGCGCGGAGGTCGGGTGATCCCCTGTACAGGGCCGTTCCCACCAGCATGCGCCTGCATGCGGCAAGCGTGACTAAACCGGAAGCGAGGGCCGGGCAGAGGTCTGGTGAGTGGTGCAACGCGGTGCAAAGTGAGGCGAACTTGGAGCGAAGTCTTAAGGTAAGTTCGCCAGGACAGAGAGGGGCACACAGAGAGGGGCACATAGGCACACACACAGAGGGCCACGGAGCCACACACATATAGGGTCACGGAGGCACCTACAGATAGGTTCACGGAGGCACGATGCCAGGGCGGTGTGTAATGCGTCGAGGCGACTGCGAGCCGACAAGCCGTTGCGGCACGGAATTTTTGAACATAGTCAGTTTTTCGGAGCCCTGCGCGATGTCGGGATGAACTCCGCACAATTCCGCACGGCTCCGGCGATCGAAGTGGGACCGGCCCCGCGACGCCGGACGGCTCAAGTGACCACGTTAGGTCGCGCTCATCGCATGGAGTTACATACTTGTAGGACAGGCCCTTAAGGCCATGGAGCCAGATCATGGAATATATTTCAAAAGGAGATCAACTTTCAGGCACAAAAGGCATCAAGGAGTATGGAGAGGGAGCAGAAATATGGTGTTGAGATGCAGAATCAGCCATGATTGTATTGAACGGCAGAACTGGTTTGAAGAGCCAAGTCTCGTACTCCTGTTTTATGTTCTATGTTTTACGCTTCTAAATGGTTAGGCTCTTATTTCAATCCTGGAAAGTTTGCTTTTCAATGTCTAATGTTGAAACTAACAGCACAAACAAATTTCAATAGGTCTCTATTTTCTCTTGTCCATTTCCACTATTTATTTCAGTTGCCTTTCTTAGTAACATCTATCATATTTATCTGATAATTCTCATGACTAGAAGGAGGCCATTTGCCCCATCAGGTTCAAGCTCTCAGATCAATCTCATCAAGTCTATTTCCCCATTTATTTCTGTGAATCCTAGTCCCTCTTGAATGCACATTGACAACCTGGTTCTTCCACTGCTCACTTGCACCGGGGGTAATTCATGGCAACCAATTACCATTTTCTACATATTTGGTATGTGGAAGGAAACTGGAGCACACAGATAAAACCGACATAATCAGAGGGAGAAGGTGCAAACGCCACACAAATAGCACCAAAAATCAGGATCAAACAAGGCGACAGCTCTACCTGCTGCACTATTTGTCCACTTTATCAAATACATTTCTCGCTTTTCTCCTTGGCACAACATTTTGGAGGCTTATGGACAAAATTGAGAGTCAGGATTCAGGAATGTTGAGAGTCACAGTCTTAGAGACATACAGCATGGAAACAGGCCCAAAGGCTCAACTTGTTATACCAACCAAGATGCAAACCATCTATGCAAGTCCCATTTGGCTGCATTTGGCCTATACTACAAACCTTTCCTATCCATGTACCTGTCCAAATGTCTTTTAATGTTTTTAAAATATTGTTATGATACCAAATGTCCCTCTACTCCTTTGTTTCAGGCAATTGCTTAGTGTGGCTGGTGGTAGTAACCAGGCTCGGGAGGGCTATCTAGCATGTGTTTGTTTATATCTGCAAAAGCACATACTGCTTCAGGCTTGGTTATTGGATGCTTTTCAATTAATAATTTCCCAATTTGGCCGGTTGCGCATTGGTGGCCGTAAATGTACATGTACATATTTCCTGATTCCCACCTTTGGGGTTATGGGAGACCAGAAATGCAGGTGAAAGATTGCACAGTTTGCAATATCAGACAGTTTGCGATGGTCGTCAGATAATCTACTTCTGACAGTTGGTTTTCATGGATCAATTTCCGTTTTTCTGGATAGCTTGTTACTACTGACAGCATTATTGCTTCAATGAAAGCCAAAACCAGTTTCTCCAAAATACTACTAACGTCTAAGGCCATAGCCATTAAACTTTCTGTAACATAATGTCACTGGATCGCTATCAAATGATTGAAGGCAAAAACTGCAAAATTACATGGACGATTAAGACAATTACAGTTTTAAATTAGGAATACAAGGCAACGGGTGGGAGGTTTTATTTAACTAGGCAATCTGTAAGCATGAGGCAAAATTGAGTTAAATTAGTGGCAATGCTTTTTCAACTTCTCCAATAAAGTATATTGCTTTTCAGGTTATGAGGTTGCACAAAACTACCTGATTACCAACATAGAGCAATACACTCCATCCTTTGCTAATCTCGTGTCAGCTAAACTCAGTAAGTGTTCTTTAGTTTGCTTGAATCCACTAAACCAATATATAATCTTGTTTTAATTAAAAAATTGGGAGAGTGCTATAAATTAGGGTTACTGTCAACATAAATAGTGCTGCACCATGATGAACAACAGAGGATTTAAACTACCAACTCCTGACCTGTAGTATTATCCATACAACTTTAGTTTAATTTTGTTCCAAAATCTTGCCCATATATATTTGTAAAGTAGGGATCATTTGCAATTTGAGGATGATATTTTCATTATAGTAGTTTGCTTTAAAGTAATGAAAATTGAACAAGCATATGCATCACATAGTAAGCCCAGCCATTTCTCAGGAATGTGCATAGATTATTGACAGTTCAAGCTATAATGATTTTTAGTATGTTTAAGAAGGAACTGCAGATGCTGGAAAATCGAAGGTAGACAAAAATGCTGGAGAAACTCAACGGGGGAAGCAGCATCTATGGAGCGAAGGAAATAGGCAACGTTTCGGGCCGAAACTCTTCTTCAGATGTTTAGTATATGTTTTTAAAACAAGCTTAGGGTATCTTTATTGCGATACCATTGTCAAGGGATAAATGAGGTCAAGACACTACAGGGCCTGTCCCGCCAGCATGCGATTGCATGCATCTAGCGCGACCAAACGTGGTCGCATGAGGCGTATGGCCTCGCGGGGCCGATCCCAATTCGAACCGCGGAGGTGTATGGAGTTGTGCGGGGCTGGTCCCGACATCATAGTCATCAATCAGCTGGGCAGGAGGCGGGCCGACTGAATTTGGATGTCGCACGGCGTCGGGCGGTGACGTCATCACCCAACGGAACGCCGGGTGGTGATGTCATCACGCAACGCCTCGCACTAGGCGTACACCATCAAGACGCTGCATACAACATCGAGATGCTGCGTACGACGTCAAGACGCTGCGTACGTCCTCAATGCGCCTGCGGGCCGGCAGGACTTTGGCGTACGGGATTTTCGGACAGTGCAAGATTTTTGGAGCCCCGCGTGATGTCGGGACCAGCCCCGCACATCTCCATACGCCTCCACCGATCGAAGTGGGACCAGTGCCGCGCGGCCGTACGCCTCAATCGACCACGTTTGGTCGCGCTAGACGCATGCAATCGCATGCTGGTGGGACAGGCCCTTACCTATGCTCTTTTGGAAGATTAGATATTTTTCATGGGGAGTTAAATGGGTCTCAGTTCCATGTCAGCACTAGCAACCTTAAGTCTCCAAAAACTGCACTTGTGTCAACCAAAATTATGGTTTTGGAATGAAACGTTGTCCTGGACCAAAGACCCCTCTGCAATGACCACCTCTTGAGAGAAAGGATAGATTAGCCATGGATAAAGGCCAACGTCCAAATGCGTTGAATATCCTCAGTGGGAAAATAACTTGTTGTCCTTATGTTGTCTGCCTTGTATGTTCAATGGTGCTTCAATGGTGTTTTATTTGTCACATATGCAACCGCACAGTGAAATTCATTTTGCACATAATACATGTGCCTCGCAGCACTAGAGACCCTAGTTCGATTCTGCCCTTAGGTTCAGTCTGTGTGGTGTTTGAGCTTTCCCCCTGTGACTATGTGGGTTTAGTCCAGGTGCTCCGGTTTCCTCCTGGGTTTGTAGGTTAATTGGCCTCTGTAAATGACCCAAGTGTGTAGGGAATGGAAGTAAAAATAAGCTAACATAGAACTGGTTTGAATGGGTGATCGGTGATCTGCATGGACTTGATGGCTTGAAGGGCCTGTTTCCATGCTGTATCTCTAAACTAACTTAAACTATGCAAAGATATTAAATAACCATGGTGCCTGTTTTTGAAAAAGGTGTTGCACGTTTCTGGAACAGAACCGGAACAAAAGCTGAAAGTGCATATAGAACAAGATCTTTGATAAAACACGCGTTGTGAAGTCATTGCCAAGCTGACGAACTGCACCCAGTTAAATAATTGAAAGGTGAAGCAGATGGGATTTGTTAGTACAACATGATCAGAGTGACCAGGAGAAGATAGATAGCCATAGAAAATTCATCTCAAGAATATTGTGGACAAATTCTTAAAGGTTGCTGCACTGCTAAAACTCATCATTCTGTCTCATCCTTATTTTCATATCCTTCCATGAGTTCACTCATTCTGTAACATCCTCCAGCCCTACAATTCCCTGAGATCTCTCCCTCCTGCACCCCCAAATTTTAGCTCTGTGTATTTATTCTAGGTTTTAATTACCCATCACTGGCAAATGGTACCTTCAGCAAGAATTGACGCTCCTGAAATCCTCACTAAACCTCTCTGTGTTCTCCTTAAAACCTTCCTCTTTAACAATTTTGGCTTACACATTTTATTCTTCATGTAACTTCTGAGGAAATACTTCGGACATTTAAGGCAGAATATAAATAAAGTCTGACTTAGAAACATAGAAACATAGAAATTAGGTGCAGGAGTAGGCCATTCGGCCCTTCGAGCCTGCACCACCATTCAATATGATCATGGCTGATCATCCAACTCAGTATCCCGTACCTGCCTTCTCTCCATACCCTCTGATCCCCTTAGCCACAAGGGCCACATCTAACTCCCTCTTAAATATAGCTAATGAACTGGCCTCAACTACCCTCTGTGGCAGAGAGTTCCAGAGACCCACCACTCTCTGTGGAGTTAGCATTAGGCTTGAAGCTAAAGCTTGTTAATACTTTAGTGTTGAAAGGAACTGCAGATGCTGCTTTATACCATAGATAAACACAAAGTGCTGGAGTAACTCAGTGGCAGCATCTCTGGAGAAAACGGTTTATACTTCTCTGGTTTTAAGCTGCAGATTTTTCTGGATTGGTAGCTGCTTGCCAACAACCTGGGACACATGATCACTTGTCAAACTAGCTACCTGTTCTGTCAATAACAGCTCTTTAACTGGGGCTTGAGCAGATAAATATCTGTCACCTTCCTTGTTCAGGAAATCTGCTTCTGCTTTGTGAAATGTAAATGCCAGTCTGCGCAGTCAAAGTCAAAGTATCCTTTATTGTCATTCAGACCTTTTGGTCTGAACGAAATTTCGTTGCCTTGCAGTCGTACATATAATAAAAAACAAAACACACAATAGACACATATTTAACATCCACCACAGTGAGTTCACAAGGCACCTCCTCACTGTGGTGGAAGGCTAAAGTCTTAAAGTCTCTGTTCTCCAGTCAGAGAACATACATTTGTTCCGCTGGCCTCCATGAGCAAAATTGGCCTTCCTTGCACTCCATAGGACATTTGTCGGGACACATTTAGAGTATTGCTTACATCATGGTCTGGGAGCAGCTCCATCCAAGACCGCAGTAAATTGCAGAGAATTGTGGACGCAGCCCAGACCATCACACAAACTAACCTCCCTTGCATTGACTCAATTTACCATCGCAATCTGCCTCGGCAAGACCACCAGCATAATCAAGGATGAGTTCTCCCCTCTCCCATCAGGCAAGAGTAACAGAAGTGTGAAAACACACCTCCAGATTCACAGACAGTTTCACAGGCAACAGGCAATCCAACCAATAACTTGAGAGCAGTCCTGAACTATCTATGTCATTGGAGATGATCGGACTTTTTTTAATTGGACTTTATCTTGCACTTACATGATAAAGGGAATAACGTGAATAATGTAACACAGGTTATAGGAGTAGAATTAGGCCATTCGGCCCATCGAGTCTACGCCGCCATTTAATTATGGCTGGCCTTTGCCTCCTAATTGCCTTTTCCCCATAACCCTTGACATCCGTTCTAATCAAGAATTTGTCATAAAAATATCCACTGACCTGGCCTCCACAGCCCTCTGTGCACATAGTGTGTACACTGTGGATGTCTTGATTCATGTAATCATGTATTGTCTATCTGCTGACTGATTAGCCTGCATCAAAATATTTTCACTGCACATGTGACAATAAACTAAACTAAACATTATAGGATGTATAACAATTATGAGAGGCATAGAGTAGATTGTCAGAACCTTTTTTCCAGGCTGAATGTCCAACATTAGAGGGCATAGCTATAAGGTGAGAGGGAGAAAGTATATTTACACAGTGAGTGGTGTCGGCCTGGAACGCACTGCCAAAGCTGGTGTTGGCGACTGATATGATAGTGGGATTTAAAAGGCATTTGGATAGCCATGTGGAAATGCAGTAAATAGAGGGGTATGGATCATGTACAGGAAGATGAGATCAGTTTAACTTGACATCTTTTTTCAGGACAAACATTGTCGGCCAAAAGGCCCGTTCCAATGCTGCACTATTCCATGTACAATGTTCTATGACTTCCATTGCTTTCCTGAATTCTTTATCGTTGCCTACTTTCAGCCTGGTTTACTGGCCATGTGAAAGTTCACTGTCTGCAAATTGACTGTTGGATTGCCCTACACTACAAATTACTTTAATTCAAAAAATTATTGATTGACCATAAAACATGATGGGACTGCAATTTAAGTAGGCTGTTTCTTTATTCTATCAAAAAGTTGGCAATATGATGTAACAAACGATGCCTTCACAATAGAGTTCTAGCTACAGGTATGTGCATCCCAAAAGACATTAGAATTTTGCTCACATATTAGTTACTGCTTTAATATTCCCAGTCTGTCTCTTTTTCGTATTGAACCTAGAGTTGGTAAGGAGTTGGCAAAAAGGTCTAAAAGTGAGTTAGGATAAAAGACAACCAGGCATACTGTGGGGAATATGAAGCTAAAACATCAGGCAAGCATTTAGAACATTAATGAACTGCCAGTACTACACTGGTCTCCAAGTCTTCAAAACTGGCAATCTACCCATTAGACAGTCTGATGGCTTTTGAAATTAATGCATACCGAGTTAGCTTAAAAGGAAAACATTACAATCCATAAAGTAGGTCGTTGAATGTTACTAACCACAACACAGACTTTTTAATTAATATTCTTCTGTATCAAATCAAATTTTTCATCTTATACCTATTACTATCAAAGGATGATATCTAACACAATTTGACATTTGAGGATTTTGCAATAAAAACAATGTGTTGTAATTTTATACATTTTAAGAAATCTACTCAGTCCAGTGTTTTCAATCATCTGGTCTTTTCCCAGCCAAAAATCAAATACTGCCAAATGATCCCATTTCACTTTTTTTTTAATGTGGCTTGTAGCAGAACAATTTAAACAAAATGATGATTGTTTTAGGCCCTCGATCTGTTCAGTCCCTAAGATAACACTTGTTAGAGGCCATCTTCGCAGATCAGTTTTCCCCTCCACAGGCAGGCAAGTAATTTAGACTCTGCAGCAACAGAACACTTGACCCGCTGAGCAAAGTCATCCATTGCCAGACAAATAACTTGACAAGCCAAGGGCAATCATTGCACTTCATGGGCAGCATGCTGGGTGTCACAGTGCATCTCATAGGATGGCATCAGTTTTATTTTCAGAATGTTATCAATCTATCAAGGCAGTTTTCCTTGTCTCGAAATTGCCTACATGCTGTTTCCAGCCTTTAAAGAAAAAAGTTTTTCATTTTGGATTCTGGTTCAAAATAGAAAATAAAGCAATCGCACAGCAGGGGGTGGGACGGGAGGGAGTTATATTTGGCCATTGTTTAGACCCAACATCACAATAGATGTTTTTCCAAGATTAGGGAAGGTTTTAAGAGAGGGAGCAGTAAATGATTGCAACTACTGTCTGATGCATCAATAACATGGAGCATAGGCCGAGAGTCATCGCTAGAGGTATGAAGGTATCTTTTCACAGAGAATTGTTTGTACAAAGAATGCTTGGCTATTTGTAGCTATTAAGGAAAAAGGCAGGCTGTCATCTGAAAGTGGATCGAATACAATTTTGCAAAGATACATAAACTAACAGACAATATGAGGGAAATGGGAACGAACTATTGTTCCAATTTACATGGGGCGGGGAGAGAAAGCAGGGTGCATGTGGGTTGTCAGGAATGGACAAATACTTTATTATTCTCATAGTAACAGCAACATAAATAAGCCTTAGCTTGCTTTACAAAGGCATGGAACAAGAGCAGAACGTCTAAATAAGCATCATTAATTAATCCCAGACAGCACCCATTCACAATAGTGGTTAATACAATAGTGCATCAAAAGGCTTACCACATGGTACCTAGCTCCTCTGTGATGGAATATCTTTCTATGTGGCTTCACTCCAGCACAGGGGACTCAGATGAATAATATAGAATACAGCAGAAGGGAAGCCAATTTGATGCCCAGAGTGTTAACGGATCATGCAATGAACCATAACTTTGGCCAGTAGCCCTGTTGAAAAAGCAGTATTACCCACTCTTCCTGTAAGAATCCTCTTTTGTTTTTGTTCATCCATTATTGGAAACAGTCTTTCAGACTTTAGCACAGAACAGTTTCCAAATTCCCATCAGCACTTCAATGGTTGCTCCTCTCTAAGATCACACCCCAGTCATCATATTTCTGTGCCTGCCTCTGGAAAAAATGCTGCTTAATATTTCCAGTTAGTTAATGCATCTCATTTTCATTTTTCACATTGATTAATCTCCCCTGCACTATTTCCGTGACCTTGAATCATATTTCATATTGTATTCATGTTTCATAAGGTTCTTCCATAAGTTAGGGTAGTGTCCAATTCACCTCTATCCCATTGTGGACATTGGACTTGGTCTATAGAACCGATGCTCTGTAATCCGCTACACTGAGAATTATATTCTGCACTGTGTATCTTAACCTTTGCTCTAGCTATTGTACTTCAATTTGACTCGATTTTATTTATGTATGGTATATCTGATCTGTGTGGATAGCATGCAAAACAAAGTGTTTTTGCTGTCCCTCGGTACACGTGACAGTAGCAAAGCTAAACCTAAATCTAAAATGCTACCTTGTGGCATAGAAAGAGAGCATTCGTCCCATTTTTCTGCACACATTATGAAAGCAAACCCAGTCTCATTTTCCTCCTTATTTCTCTGTAATCTCTATCTCTCACGTGCTGATCAACTCCACCCTGATTTAACTCCTACCCACTGACATTAGGGGTAATTTAGAGTGATCCTATCAATCAGCACTGCAGCAGGATGTGGGAAGAAACTGGAGCACCAGGTTAAAAAATCTACACAATTCCTTCCTTATCTAATACCCTTTAGTCTCCCTTTCACCTCTTGGCTTTGTCACTTAGTCGACCCTTTTGGTAATCAACCACGCTCCCCTTCACCCGTATCCACCTATCATCTGCCAGGTTTTGTCCTGCCTCCCACCCCTCTTTTCCAGCTTTCTCCCCACAACCACAACCACAGTGGCGCACTGGTAGAGTTGCTGTTTTACAGCGCCAGAGACCCGTGTTCAATCCTGACTAAGGGTGTTGTCTGTATGGAGTTTGTACCTTCTCCCATTAAACGAGTAGGTTTTCTCCAGGTGCCCTGTTCTCCAACCATATTCCAATGACATGCAGGTTTGTAGGTTAATAGGCTTCTGTATTTTGTCCCCAGATAGAACAAGTGTACAGGTGATCGCTAGCCGGCACGGACTCGGTGGGCCGAAGGGTCTGTTTCCACATTGTACCTCTAAACTAAACTCAACAATCAGTCTGAAGAAGGGCCGGACCTCAGAAGCAGAGTGTCCATTCCCTCCACAGATACTGCCTGGCCCGTTGAGTTCCTCTAGTATTTGTGTTTTGTTCAAGATTCCAGAATCTGCAGTTGTTTGTGTCCCATTAGTGGATGAATGTGCAAATTCCACAAATCCAACATTAATCATTAGAATATAGAACAGTACAGCACAAGAACTGATCCTTTGGCCCACAATGTCTTTGCCGAACATGATGCCAAGACCAACTCTTACCTGCCTGCACATAATTCATATTGTTCCATTCCCTGCATATCCATATATCTTAAAGTCTCTTAAATGCCACTGGTATCTGTCTCAACTATCACTCTCGGCAGTGCAGTCCAGGCACTCGCCACCCTGTGCGTAAAAACTTAACGCACACATCCCCTTTAAACGTTGCCCCTCTTACCTTCTCACTGTCTAGCCCATCTGTGCCTCTCATAATTTTATATATTTCTATTAGGTCTCCCCGCAACTTCTGACATTCCAGAGAAAATAATCCAAATCTGTCCAACCACTCCTAGTTAATATCCCCTAACCCAAGCATCATTGTGGTGAATTAAGATCAACCTTTTCATAATGAAAGGGCAAACAGCATGCACGTGAAGGGAGTCTAATCAATGATTTGTTTCATGCTAATGTTTTTTATTTCTCATTGAATCTCCTTGCCTGGAAATTCAACCTAATAAAAAAACTGGCAATACCGGAATAGTTCAGCAGATCAGACAGCACCTGTGAAGACAGCTACAGTAACTCAGTAGCACAGGCACCATCTCTGGAGAAAATGAATAGGTGACATTTCAGGTCAAGACCCTTCTTCAGGTCGAGACCCAGAGCACTCTGAAGAAGGGACTTGACCTGAAACATCGTGTATTCCTTTTATCCAGAGATGTTGTCCGGTCCGCTGTTAGTACAGCTTTTTGTGTCTATCTTTGGTGCAAAAGATTCCTTCATACGCAAGACAGAAACAGGATTATGTTTCAAGTCCAAAATACTTCATTCAGAAAGGCATTGTTACCTGAACCTGAATAGTTAACTTGGTTTCTCTATTCACAGATGCTGCCTGACCTGCTGAGTCTTTCCAGCATTGTCTGGTTTTATTTCTGATTTCCAACCACTGCATTTATAAATTCATTTGTCTCACAGTTTTTCTCAACATCAAGCAACTGAACATTTATAGTTTTCTGTTGCGCAAAATAAGTTGTTTTGGCGTCGGAAAATTTGACTGAACACTGTACTATTCCCATGTCAGGACCATGTGCTGTTACCATTCCCCCAATTAACATTCCTTTTGGAGCTTTGTAATGGAACTTGGACTGCATTGTACAGGGGTACCTGTTGTATCTCGGAGACTTGCAGAAGTGTAAAGTATTTACATGCTTCACCCCACCCCACTCTCTCCTGCAACCTTGCATTAACTCTATTCTTCTTCCATCCTACCTGTCCATTCCTGACACTGCTATCTGCCAGGACAGCACGGTGGAGCAGCAATACAGTGATTACAGCGCCAGAGACACGGGTTCGATCCCGACTACGTGCGCTGTCTGTACGGAGTTTGTACTCTCTCCCCATGACCGTGTTGTGTTTTCTCCGAGATCTTCGGTTTACTTCCACACTTCAAAGATGCACATGTTTGAAGGTTAATTGGCTTGGTATAAATGTGTGGGGATCGCTGGTCGGCGCGGACTCAGTGGGCCGAAGGGCCTGCTTCCATGCATGTACCTCTAAACTAAACTGAACTATCCTGAGAACTCGATAGCCACCCAGACTGCCTGATCCATTATCTTTTACCAAGCTACTGATTCCACATGTGGGAGAGGATCAGGTAACATCTTTTCTTCTGTAAAACAGTTGTTAGTCCACCACATCAGCACCATTTTTCCACAGCCTCATGGTTGCATCGGTCATTCCAGATAGTTTTGTTATCTAGGTACATAATTTAGCCATAGAATCATACAGAGTGATAACAGGCCCTTCGGCCCAACTTGCTCACACCAACTAACATGTCCCATCTTGTCCCACCTGCCTCATTTTGCCCACATCCCTCTATCCTATATTGCCCCCTATCCTATACATGTACCTGTCCAAATGTTTTTTAAACATTGCGATAGTACCTGCCTCAACTACCTCCTATACAATTCAAGGTGGTTCACAGAGCTCATATGTCAAAAGATAAGTTAGCTTGTTTTTATGGTCATATACATCCTATCTGTGACAGATGTAACTCTGAAGTGGCCTCACTGACTCACATGTTTTGGTCTTGCCCAACTTTGGAAAAATATTGGAAATACATTTTTGATACTATTTCTGTAGTTTTAGGTATTGATTTACAGCATCATCCTATGACTGCAATTTTTGGGCTACCAATGTTAGATTCTACTCATCTGTCCCGTTCCGGCCATCGGCTGATTCCTTTTACAACATTAATTGCCAGAAGATCTATTTTATTTAAATGGAAAGACTCTAATCCTCCTACCACATTTCATTGGTACTCTGAAATGATATTATGTTTAAATTTAGAAAAAATTAGGAGTGACATTGTCGAACCCTTGGTTAAATTTGATAGGACTTGGGGAAGTTTTATTCAACATTTTCACACAATATAAATTGCTCCCTCTCCAACCGTTATAATAATGATCTTACCTTTATATGGTGGAACGAACTTGACGACAAACAGGGATTTAAATTGTTGAAATTCTTTGTAGCCCAGATTTTATTTTGCCTTTTTTTAGTTTAGGGGGTTTTGTTTTTCTCTTTTTTCTCTTTTTTTTCTTTTTTTTCTTTTTATCTTTTTGTTTTTATAGATACAAGTTCTCTTTTAAACACTTAACTATATTTACATAGAGACCGGGATACACCCAATGTGTATTTTGACACTGTACTCATACTTGTTATTAATGTAATCCTGATCCCTATGTATCAATATCACTGTTATGTTTATCATTATTGTGGGGGAGGGGGGGATGTGTTGTTTTGTTTTTGAAAAAAAATTATAAAAAAAGATTTGAAAAGAAAAAGAAAGAACTACCTCCTCAGGCAGCGCGTTCCATACATCGCCCTTTGTGTAAAAATGTTACCCCTCAGGCTCTAATTAAATCGTTCCTCCTTCACTTTAAACCTAGTTCAAGTTCAAGAGAGTTTATTGTCATGTGTCCCTGATAGGACAATGAATTTCTTGCTTTGCTTTAGCACACCAGAACATAGTAGGCACAAATACAGAACAGATCAGTGTGTCCATATACCATTGTGTAAATACATACACACATGAATAAATAAACTGATAAAGTGCAACTAAACAGATAGTGGGCTATTAATGTTCAGAGTTTTGTCCGAGCCGAGATTAATAGCCTGATGACTGTGGGGAAGTAGCTATTCCTGAACCTGGTTGTTGCAGTCTTCAGCCTTCAGTGGGGAGATGAGTGTATGGCCCGGATGGTGTGGGTCCTTGACGATGCTGCCAGCCTTTTTGAGGCAGCGACTGTGATAGATCCCCTCGATGGAAGGGAGGTCAGAGCCGATGATGGACTGGGCAGTGTTTACTACTTTTTGTAGTCCTTACCACTCCAGGGCACTCAAGTTTCCTATGTCCTCCAGTTCTCGATTCCCCTACTCTGGGCAAGAGACTCTGTGCGTTTACCTGATCTATCCCTCTCATGATTTTGTATATCTTTATAAATTCATCCCTTAATCTCCTGCACTCTAAGGAATAAAGTCCTACCCTGCTCAACCTCTCCCTATAGCTCAGGCCCTCGAGTCCTGGCAATATCCTCTTCAACCTTCTCTGCACCCTTCCCAGCTTGATCTTACAATTTCTTATAACAATATTCCTGCATCCCATCACCTTTCCCTGAGAACCGGATGAGGATTTACAACAATATGATGGTTTCATGTTTACCATTACCGAGGCCAGGTTTAATTCCAGACTTATTTGGTTATTGCCATTTACATTACCCGTGTAGCTTTGTTGAGTTCCTGTCTTTGGATCAATAGTCCAGAACATTGGTTACGCATCTAGTATGTCAACCACATATTTGTCTATATTAAAACTTCTTATGAACTTTTACCACTTGGTTGCACATTCTCCCCTTGCTCCTAAATAATGTCCTCATATTTCTCTGTATTCAGTTTCAACAGGCAGCTGCCTGCATTATTTGCCAACTATATTTGCCAACTTTTCTAAGATGGTTTATGTGGTCTTCTGGGTTAATATTGCTTCCTGATTTCATGACACTTAAAAATCTGGCGAGCAAGAATTACCTAACACGATCAGAATAGTGGAGTTATAAGACTGCAGATGCTGGAATCCTGAGTGAAATACTAAGTGCTGGACAAACTCATCATATCAGGAAGTATCTTCAGATTGAGCTCAGTCTGAAGACAAGTCCCAACCTGAAACAATGTCCATCCATTTCCTTCCACAGACGCTGTCTGACTTACCTATTGATCATGATAGTGGGAGGTAAGGGCGTGGGGTGGCTGGAATGGTTAATGGGAGTGTGTGGATGAATTATTTTTTGGAGTCACATGCACTGTTAGCACTGCAACACATAAGAGCCAGAATTTCAATCTGCGTTTCAATCAAGCATCCATTTAAAACCAGGTAGAATTTGAACTTATAATATGGAAACTGGTGGAGATAAAGAGACTGCAGATCCTGGAATCTGGAGCAACAACAATCTGCTGGAGGTCTAGCAGCATTTGTGGGGGAAAGGAAATGTCAATATGTAGAGATAATCCAGAATGAATAATTAAGCATTCCCTGTTTTAATGCATAAAATCCTCGATAGATAAGATATGCTACATTTAAATTAGTTTCATTTATTGCCACGTGTACCGAGGTATGGTGAAAAGCTGTTATTGTGTGCTAACTAGTCAGTAGAAAGACCCTACATGATAACAATCGAGTCATCCACAGTGTACAGACACGTGAGAAAGGGCATTTTAGCAAACTATTCCTAAGGAGAATCCACAATATTAGAATTCCATCCACAATGAGGAATGTATCTTTAAATAAACATCGTTCGAGATTTTAATTAGTTGTGTTCAAGGGATTCATTTTCTGATATTTACACACTTACAGAATAATGAAAGGCATAGATATAGTGGATGTGGAAAGGATGTCTCCACTGGTGGGAGAGTCTGGGACTAGAGGTCATAGCCTCAGAATTAAAAGGTGCTCTTTTAGAAAGGAGATGAGGAGGAACTTCTTTAGTGAGATGGTAGTTAACCTGTGGAACTCATTGCCACAGAGGGCTATGGAGGCCAAGTCAGTGGATATTTTTAAGACAGAGATAGACAAATTCTTGAATAGAACGGTGGCAAGGGTTATGGGAAGAAGGCAGGAAAATTGGATTAGGAGGCAGAGATCAGCCATGATTGAATGGCGGAGTAGATTTGATGGGCCGAATGGCCTAATTCTACTCTTATAACTTGTGAACTTGTAAATATTGATTCCATCCTCAGTTGCCACTTCTATTGATCCTATTTTGAGAATACAGTCCATGGAATGTACAAGGCATTTTCCTTTCATAACATCACAATTAGAAATGATAAATTAACCTGAAGCATATACTCACAATGCTTCCTGCCAGTGAAGGTAAAGGAGAGCTTTAATTTATTGGCATTAATTTAGCCGTGGTCTTAAGTTATTTATAAATGGTACATTGAGCGATAAATTGCCGTGAGAATGAATCATTGGCACTTCCTGGTGCAAGATGCTGCTAGTGAGCTGATTCGGTTTGACGCTAGGAACACAGGGTATCTAGCATCCTAGTGAACAATAAAATGCAACTGCAATTCTCACAGCCAGGAAGATCGAAGGAATGTAGCAGTGAGTGGTCGGAGTATGTGGAAAAATAAACTACAGTATATATTCAAGTGGATTGAACATTTTGAGGAGGTAACAAGGATAATGGTGGCGGCAGATTTGATGTAGTCTACATTGTAGCGTGGAGCCTAAAGGGCCTGTCCTTACGTGTCCTTGGCACGCAAATTCCGCGACCTTGTGGTCGCGTTGAGGCGTACAGGCATCGTATGGCCGCGTGGGGCTGGTCCCACTAAGAAGTGCGGAGGGGTATGTAGTTGTGCGCGACATCGCGCAGGGCTTTGAAATGTTTGTAGTGAACAAAATCTTTGCGCGCCAACGGCCTGTCGCGTAACTGACAGCCAAAGTGGGACAGGCCCAAGACCCTGGCACGGCGCAATGTCTCACCTTCAACAGCAGCAGAAGAAGGGAAACGATCACCGAACTCAGCCTGTGGCTCACGGACGTTGCGGTCCGGATCCGCCCCCACTTCTACTCCCAGAGCGGGGCCAAGAAAATTGAAGATACACACAAAATGCAGGAGTAACTCAGCGGGACCGGCAGCTCTGGAGAGAAGCAATGGGTGACGTTTCAGGACAAGACCCTTCTTTTCAGACTGAAGAAGAGTCTCGACACAAAACGTCACCCATTGTTTCTCTCCAGAGATGCTGCCGATCCCGCTGAGTTACTCCAGCTTTGTGTCCATCTTCAAATGACATCACGCACTCCAGAAGGCTGTGCGTACGCATGTAATCGCGCCCGACCTTCGCAGGACCATCGCGGCTGAACGCGACCACGAGGTAGCGTAATTTGTGTGCCAAGGACACGTAAGTGGAGTATCTTGCTGTGGCCTAACTATTGTTTAATATAGCCCTTAAATCAGTAGGGCGCCGCAGTGGTGTAGCTAGTAGAGCAGCTGCCTCACAGCGTCAGAGACCTGGGTGGGATCCTGACCTCAAGTGTTGTCTGTTTGCATGTGCTCTCTGTGACCGTGTGGGTTTCCTCCGGGTGCTCCCGTTTCCTCCCACAGCTCAAAGAAGTGTGGGTTTGTAAGTTTCTTGTCTTCTGCAAATTGCCCCTAGTATGGCGAGAATGGATGTGAAAGTGGGATAATAGAGAATCAGTGTGAATGGGTAGTCGATGGTCGGCGTGGACTCAGTGGGCTGAAGGCCCTTTTTCCACACTGTCCCTAAACTTCTTCTTCTTGCGTATGACGTGCATAGCCTAAAGATGTAGGACAACTTGTTCTATTTGATCTTATTTGATTGTGCACGCCAGGTTGATTGCATTCGTTGAAACAGGGCGGACCACGTGAAGGTTGCACTCTTCCGTCCCGTCCCTAAACTATATTACATAAATGTTTTCCTTTATAAGGTAATGACACTCATTCTTGGGCTATATTAAACAATAGTTAGGCCACAGCAAGATACTCCAATTATTTCTGGGTGCACATGGCAGGAAGATTGTGGTGGCTTTAGAGATACTTTTTGAAGGATGGTGGTGTCAGGGTGGAAGAATTTTAGTTATGCGGAAAGGCTTGTTTGGTTTGCAACAAAGGAGGCTGAGGAAGTCTAATGGGCAAACAATTTAAGGTGAGTAAAGATTCCTGGCACATGCCAGAAGCATACATTGTGAAATCAACTATAGTCACACCATTTTCTAAATGAAAGAATGGAAGGTTGCCAATTGGGATTATGCAGATTTGGTGTATCTATTGCACATAAGACTCCAGAAAATGCATTATCCTGAAATTATCAATCAAACTTCAATGAAACAGGGTGCAGTACACCCTCCAGTCTGCATCAATGCTGCTGAATTGGAGATTGTCGAGTGCTTCAAATTACTTGGTGTCTATATCACCAACAATTTGGCCTGGTCCAACCACACTGATGCCACACCCAAGAAAGCCGACCAATGCATCGTCCACGGAAGACTACGTAAAATCAGCGTGTCTGCACTGGCTCATACCAATTTCTGCACTGTACTGTACTATGAATCTCTCCAAATTAATTAGAGCTGGATGTGACAGCAGCAGAGAATCATGGACACAGCCCATTCCATCACATGAACCAGCCCCCCACCACATTGACTCCATCCATTCTTCACGCTGTATCAGGAAAGCAGCAGACATAATCAAGGATCATTCACACTACACTCATTCTCGCTTCTCTCTCCCATCAGGCAGAACATACAAAAGCTTAAAAGGAAGTATCACCAGATTCAAGAACAGCCTCTTCCCAGCGGTTATCAGGCTTTCAAACTGACCTGTGTTATGCTGTGATCCAAATTGTTAATATAATAAACAGCAGCTGACCCAATACTGACCCCTGCAGCACACCACTAGTCTCAGGATTCCAACTAGAACTCTCCGCAACTGCCCTTTAACCTTCCTCCAAACCAATCTTGATTCCAATTGGATCTAACCCATCTTGGATTCCATGCAATTTAACCTTTCAGACAAATCTACCAAAGCGGGATCTTGGCAAAGGCCTTGCTACGGTCAAAATAGACAATGTTCACTGCCCTGCCCTTATCTGTCCTCTTGATAACCTCTTAAAACAACTTGACCTAATTTATGAAACCCGATTGCTTATGTGTAAAGAGATGCTGAATATCCCTAAACAGTCTGTACTTATTCAAATGCTGGTGGATCCTATCCTTCAGAATCCCTTTCAACAACTTACCCACCACTGAAATCAGGCTGGGGTTACACAAAAAGCTGGAGAAACTCAGCGGGTGCAGCAGCATCTAAGGAGCGAAGGAGATAGGCGACGTTTCGGGTCGAGACCCTTCTTCAGACTGGTCAGGGATCAGGGAAACGAGAGATATAAACAGTGATGTGGAGAGATAAGGAACAATGAGTGAAAGATATGCAAAAAAGTATTGGTGACAAAGGAAGCAGGCCATTGTAAGCTGTTTGTGGTGTGAAAATGAGAAGCTAGTGCGACTGGGGAGGGGGGGGGGGGGGGGAGATGGAGAAGGAATGTCAGGGCCAGAGGGCTGAGGGAGAGGTGGGGGGGAGGCAGTCTGGGTTAACAGAATTGAGAAAATTCAATGTTTAAGCCCAGAGGATGCAGACTCCCCAAGCGGAATATGAGGTGCTGTTCCTCCAACTTGCGGTGTTGCTCACTCTGGCCGTGGAGGAGGCCCAGGACCGAGAGGTCGGATACGCAGTGGGAGGGGGAGTTGAAGTGCTGAGCCACCGGGAGGTCGGGTTGGTTATTGCGGACCGAGCGGAGGTGTTCGGCGAAACGATCGCCCAGCCTCCGCTTGGTCTCACGGACACCGCAAGTTGGAGGAACAGCACCTCATATTCCGCTTGGGGAGTCTGCATCCTCTGGGCTTAAACATTGAATTTTCTCAATTCTGTTAACCCAGACTGCCTCCCCCCCACCTCTCCCTCAGCCCTCTGGCCCTGACATTCCTTCTCCATCTCCCCCCCCCCCCCCCTCCCCAGTCGCACTAGCTTCTCATTTTCACACCACAAACAGCTTACAATGGCCTGCTTCCTTTGTCACCAATACATTTTTTTGCATATCTTTCACTCATTGTTCCTTATCTCTCCACATCACTGTTTATATCTCTCGTTTCCCTGATCCCTGACCAGTCTGAAGAAGGGTCTCGACCCGAAACGTCGCCTATCTCCTTCGCTCCTTAGATGCTGCTGCACCCGCTGAGTTTCTCCAGCTTTTTGTGTAACCCTCGATTCTCCAGCATCTGCAGTTCCTTCTTTAACAACTGAAATCAGGCTCACCGGCATGTAGTTCCTTGGCTTGTCCTTGCTGTGCTTCTGAAATAACGGTACAACATTAGCCACCCTTCAGTCTTCTGGAACATCACCTTTTATTCCACACTCTGTTTCTTTCTCTTTTTCACTACCCATTGTACTCATCTATGGTATGATTTGCCTGAATGGTATGCACAACAACCGTTTTTATTGTATCACATAATACATGGCAATAACAAACCAACAAACCCAATAATTGAATTGCATTAACATAATTGAATACCATTAACATAATTGAATGCCATTACGTATTAATATCCTGCAAGCCATAGGGCGGCAGTGTGGCACAATGATAGAGCTGCTACCTCGCAGCACCAGAGATCGGAGTTTGATCCTGACTACGGGTGCTGTCTGTGCGGAGTTTGTTTGTACTCCCTGTGACTGCATGGGTTTTCTCCAAGTGGTTCAGTTTTCTCCCACATCCTAAACTCATGCGGGTTCGTAAGTTAAGTGGCCTCTGTAAATTGCCCCTAGTATATAGGGTGTAAAAGTGGGATAACATAGAACTAATGAATGGACCTCGTGGGCCAAAGGG
Organism: Raja brachyura; assembly: GCA_963514005.1. The sequence goes on from OY740781.1 coordinate 140,579,733, forward strand.
CCTGTTTCCACACTGTATCTGTAAACTAAACGAAACTAAACTATTCTGGAGGTTACCGTTGACGAGAAACTGGAATTGAGCAGCACAATGTAGCTACAGGAGCAGGTCACACGCTAAGAACCCAAAGCAACTCACATCCTAATTTGCTAAATTCAGTCCACCATACACAAAGTTCAAGTCAGCAAAGTGATGGAATATTCACCACATGCCTGGATGAGTGCAGCTTCAATAGCATGTAAGAAGCTCAACACTACACAGGTCATAGCAGCCCATGTGATAGGCACCCCATCCATTTCCATTCACTCCCTCTATCGATGCACTGCAGCCGCGGTTTGTACCGTCTACAGGACGCACTGCAGCATTTCACCAAGGCTCCCTAGACAGCTCCTCCCATGCTTTTGCAAGGGCAGCAAAAGCATGGGAAAAACACCACCTGAATGTTGCCCTCCAAGCCACCGTCCTAACACCTACACCTAACTTGCTACACCATCCTAACTTGGAAATACATTGTTGCTTCTTTACCGCACTTGGACAAAATCTTAGAATTCCCTCCCTAACAGTATTGTGAGTATAACCACCACTCAAGGACTGTGGAGGTTCACGAAGGCAGCCTACCACCACCTTATTTAATTTATCTTTAGAGAAACAGGACTTTCTGCCCACCGTATCAACACTGACCAAAGATCACTCCTTCACACTGGTCGTATGTTATCCAACTTTCTCAGTTCACTCTTGGGGATGATCAGCCATGATCACATTGAATGGCGGTGCTGGCTGGAAGGGCCAAATAGCCTACTGCAGGACCTATTGTCTATTGTCTATTGTCACTCCCTACACATTAGGGGACATTTTACAGAGACCAATTAACCTTTAAACCTGCACGTCTTTGGGGTGTGGGAAGAAACAGGAGCACTCGGAGGAAACCCACAAGGTCACTGGGAGAACATGCAAACTCCACACAGACAGCACCAGAGGTCAGGATCGAACCCGGGTCTCTGGTGGAAGGAAGCAGCTCTTCCAGTTGTGCCACTGTGTCCTCCTTCACAAGAGAAATTAAGGATGGGTAATTAAATGCTGGCTCAGCTCATACCTTTAGGAAATAGATAAGCAGCAACTCTGCCCACTTTAAACCAGAGTGCAGGAAGGAAAGGCATCCAGATGGAGTTGACATCTGCTCTATATTTTATGTAAGATGTATAATATAGTGCAGCAAATAGTTTATCCTGTTTCCTTTGGAATATTCAACCCATTAAATGTTTGCCGACAGTGACTCCCATTCCATGTAATTTGGATTTCTGTGTGTTCATATTTTGGAATGCTTTGATGCCAATTTGAATAAGAAACATTCTAACATGAAACAACAGATCAGCCTGAACATTTATCTTAATAACTCCAAGCTCTCTAGGGGAGAGAAAGTAGATACAGTTGTCTGTGTTCTAGATGAAGAATGATCTTCTGCAAGTGGGGAGGTTGATTTATCCAGTGCTTGCACAAGCAAATCACCCTACTTGCGTGGCCTTTTCTCTCAGTCAATTCACTTGTATTTTTGATCAGTCTTAGAGATTTTCCCAAGTTTACCCAAAGTCAGTAATAGAATTTCACTAATTATTGGCATTCTGCCGATTATCTTCCATAAATAGTGAAACAAAGCTTTGAGCTTAGGTTTAAATATTCACTGCCCTCTACTTAATCAAAGTTCCTTTTGGCTGAAATGACATTGTCGAAAAGAACTGATAGTATAAATATTGTGTTAATTCTTTAAATATCTCGTTGATTTCTTCTGGCCATTGGTTTGTTAATGATTTATTGCTAAAAGATCAGTGGTTGGAAAGTCTCACAGGACAGCAATGTATATGTACTGTTGTGACCCCACCTTCTTTCCAATTGTACATGTACCTCTCCCTACCTATATGTACTGATGACAAAGCTGATCCAACTTGATATTGCAGGTTGGAGAGAAGATGAGAAGTATCAAAGAAGAGCCAAACCAAAGATTGAATTAACAATGTAGGATGGTTAGGTCCAGAGATGGAAGAATGTAGCTCAATGTTGCAGTTCAGAGGCATTAATAAATCCAATTTATATCATTTTGGCATTGAATTAAATCTGACAGGTTCTTGATTAGTAAGGGTGTCAAAGGTTACGGAGAGAAGTCAGAAGAATGGGGTTGAGAGGGAAAGGCAGATCCAGCCATGATTGAATAGCAGCGTACACTTGAGCCAAATGGCCTATTTCGGCTCCGATGGTTTATGAACTTATAAAAGCATGAAGGAAAAGACTAAGCATGGGTGGATCCAAAGCTGGCACCAAGAAATTGTATGAATGATGAGTAATCAACATGAAGAAATGTTCCTGTCCAACATCCTATCTTTCAACCTCATGTGTTCCAAGTTCTTCAAAGCTTAGCTGTGCACATTCCCTTCTACAACTCCCTCTCCCATACTGTCCTGGGCCTCCACAGTTAGAGGGAGGCCACAGCACCTCATATTTTGCTTGAGTAGCTTACAACCCAACAGCATGAATAATTGATTTCTCTAACTGCAAGTAACCCTTGTATTCCCTCTCTCTCCAACTTTCCCCCACCCTAGTCCTTTTGCTAATTTCACTGTTTGTATTCCTTCATTATCGCCACGTCCCCAGCCAATAATGGACCATTGTGGGCTCCACTTTTCCTGAGTCATCGATGCAGGCTCAGTTTTGTTCACTTCCTCCCCTTGCCTCTAATTTCCCCCTCACTGACTTCCAGTCTGCCGAAGGGTCTCCACCTGAAATGTCATCTATTCCTGTTCTCCAGAGAAGCTGCCTAACCCGCTGAGTTACCCTAACATTTTGTGTCTATCTTCTAATCTACAAAGATGGACGAGTGATACAATTAATAGCTTGACCAGTGTTCGTTCCCTGCAATACTAATTTTTACCCATTTACCACCACTCCATCTTAGTGCTTCTACTCCAATTTCCTGAGTCAGCTTTAACTTTAAATCTGTCACGTTTCTTGGGATATTTGCTACATTAAGGCACCATAGATGTGCAAATTATTGACCGTAAAACATTCAGACAGACGTACCATTTAGCATCTGGTGTGTTGGTGGAATACAGTGTGATTCATTCAGTAAGAATTTGACTGTAAGATTAATTATGCTACAAATTCTTTATTTAGTTTTGATTTATTTATTCATTTCACTCCATGGTGTATTTATTTATCAGTGGGTGAAGAATGTATTTATTTCACACTGCTGTGATTTTGTTTACACATTTACTTAAAGCTTTTATTATCTGTCCCTTAAAACCACAAGAATCTTTATTTAGCAACCTCATTTCAGAAGTTATGCTCATTTGAAATACAGTCAGTGTATGTTTACCATATTCCCTGAGCAAAGTATTTATTTATTACCCAAGCTTCAGGGAGCAATCCTGTGTGAGGTTAGCAAAGCATTTAACAATCTTTACTCATGGAGTCAATTTCCTGAAATAAGATTCCAAATATTAATGTAATAGTGGAATTAATGTGTTGAGTGCAACAGATGTCTGTAATATTGAACAAACTGTAGTAAGCATAGGTGAGGCGTTGCATTTGGGCAGACTAATTAAAGAGGAAGGAGTCTTGAGATATAGTGCAGGAGCTGAGGACATTGGTTTGTTATGGATTATGAATCAGTAACATACTTGAGCCTTAAATCCACCACCTTATCCCTCAATATGTGATTGTACAGATTCAGAGCTTGACATCCTGATTTTCTTTTACTGACTGGCATTCTGTTACATTTCAATAGATTGTTGGCATTTGCCTGAGATCCATCTACTTGGGTCTGTGTCCAGGATGTACATTGTTTTCTAATTTGAGTTGGGCAAGATAAGAGGCGGTGCCATTGCACAGCGATGGAGTTGCTGCCTTACAGTGCCACAAACTCGGGTTCGATCCTGACTATGGACGCCGTCAGTATGGAGTTTGTACGTTCTCCTTGTGACCACGTGGGTTTTCTCTAGGTGCTCCTGTTTCCTCCCAACTTGCAAATATGTGCGGGCTTGCAGGTTAGTTGGCTTCTGTAAGTTGCACCGAGTACGTAGGATACGGGTGATTACAGGTCGGCGTTGACTCACTGGGCCGAAGGGGCTGTATATATAAACTAAACCAAAGAGAATGGTAGATATGTGGGGGAGGTATAAAGGCTCAGAAAATAAATGTTTTCAATATGTTTGGTTCATTGAACTTTTGTAAAAATGACTTCCAAGCCTAGCTTCCCACGGCTGTTTGTGCTGAAGAATCATTTCATTGGTAGTTGTGCCGGAACTTCTGCCTGCCTCTGTGGCACAGTTGCTAATCCACAGACTTTTCCTCCCAGCCCAGTCATTAAATGCGTGGAGTGGATTGATGACCACAACAGCAGTTCTCACTGCGCCAGAAGGAGGAGAGCAGCTTGTGTGGTCTCTCAGAGGTTATGACCAATTAAAAAAAGGATGTGCCTTATTTATCAGTGGAGATCAGCACTGGGGGAGTGGCTGCGAGAGTGTCAGAAGTGTGCTTACAGAAGGTGGTACTCTCACACCAGAGATACATTCACTGAGGACCAAGGTACAAATAATTTGTTTCCTGAGCACCAAGAGAAGGAAACCATGTCAAAGGGTATATGGAAGCAGATTTACCAGAATACTGCTTTAATTAGGTGGTCATGAGCGGTTTGCAGGGTCTCAACCCGAAAAGCCACCTCTTCCTTTTCTCCAGAAATGCTGCCTGGCCTTCTGAGATACTCCAGCCTTTTGTGTCTATCTTTGGTAGAAACCAGCATCTGTAGTTCCTTTCTACACACACTTAATTAGGTGCTGTTAGCTGCAAGGAGAGGTTGGACACACTTGGATTGTTTTCTCTTGAACCCCGGAGGCTGACTGGAGAAAATGTCAGGAGTATATTAAATGAGAGGCATAAAATGAGAGGCACAGATAGGGTAGACAGTCAGAAACAATGGTTCATCAGTATTTTATTGTCATATGTATCTAATATAGTAACATCCTTATACACTAGGTACAATCAAAATAAGCATAAGATATATATTTTTTCCGAGGGTGGACATGTCAAAGACTGGAGGGCATAGCTTTAAGGTGGGGGGGGGGGGGGGGGGGGAGTTTGAAAGAGATATGCAGGAAAGGTTTTTCTGCACAAGGATGGCGGGTGCGTGGAGCATACTGCCAGAGATGGTGGTGGAGGCTGATACGAACTTGGCATTGAGAAAGCTTTAAATTGGCACATGAATATGAAGGGATGGCAGGATATGGATTACAAGCAGGGAATGAAATTGGTTCATCTTGGTATCATGTTCAGCACAGTTATTGTGGCCAGAAGGGCAAGCCCTGTGCTGTACTGTTCTATGTTCAGCTGTGAAGAAGATGCTTGCCTTTCATGTCTTTTCCCTTTCAATAGAATTTGTTGGTGCTAAGGTGAACATCTATAAAAACTGAACTGTCAGTTCAACTCTCAAATATTTTGTGAACTTACTTTAACTGTCAAGGGATTTTAACTCGGAGTCACGTGAGTGATTCCGTGAAGAAGGCCCGCCAGGCCGCATGCGCAGCCGCATTGGCGCAAGCACCAGTCTGGCAGGACAGAGCTCCTGCTGGTGGTCAGTTAAACTTAAAAGGTAAGTTTGGTTTTTTACTGACCAGGGGTTTTTAGGCAGGAGCCTCTTTTTACAGAGGTTTTTCATGCCAGTTTCGCAGCCCGAAAAGTTGCCGGTTATGGACTGTGGAGAAATTCCAGTCCGACCGCAAATGCAGATAAACCGGCAAAATTGATCGGGTTGCGAGATAAGGAGCCGCTAACAGTGCAGTTAGCGGCTCCCAGCCTGTAGGGATGCCGTAAAAACGGCAAGAAATTTAAGCAGAGTCGCTGACAGGGGGGTCAGCGGATCCCAGCCTGTGGGATGCCGTTGGAATGGCAAGGAAGCAACGCTGGAGCCACTGATAGTGGGGTCAGTGGCTCACAGACGTTGGTCCCCAGTCAAGAAATTACTGGGACTCATTCAGCCCTATTTGGACTCAGGTGAATCGGGCTATAAAGGATTTCTCATAATAAAAAGTATGTATTTTATAGTGTTTTTTCTTTAAGTAAATACTAAAGGCAAAGTAAAAAGTTATAGTTATATGTTCTGACAATGTTACAATTGTTTAAGCACAGGTTGCTATGAATTATTTTTACCCTTCACAGGTAAAGCTGTACACTAAATGTTGATTTAGTGAGCTTACACGGCAATAAAGTTGCCATCCCAGTAAAATATTCTATTGGGTTAAGGCCAATGGGTTCTTATCAGTATTTGTATCCTGCGGCCTGCGGCAGCGCCTGTTAGGGTTGCCTATGAATCACCCTCTCTGAGGAGGGAAGACCAAAAGGTCAAGATGACTCCGGGCTCTAAAAATGTCAATAGAACAGACTCAAGCACATATGTGCCAGCAGTGAACAACGCCAACAGGGGGATGTGAGAGCCAGCCGCTGAATCGGTTATTCAGGTAGGTCTATTCTACAGGGGAAGAAGCCTGGCAGACAAATTAATTCGGCCAACAATGGGCAAAAGTCATCGTTCAGAACGCACCCCAGGCGCTCATCGGCAGTAGCGGTTCACTGGAGCTGGGGGCAGCATGATAGCTCAGAAATTCCATGTACCTTCCAATCATGCTGAACAAAATGGGTCTAGCACTTCCAAAAATTGGGTAGTGCACCATTCACAAGTTGTAATATTTACATTTGTTTGTACAACACACAAAGGGTAAAAAAATTTGGTTGAGGCACAGCCGGAGCATTCCAAGTAAGTTTGGATTGTGGCCAGGGGTTGGAAATTGGGCAAAAGTTCTCATGCAAACCACCCATGCAATAAGGCAGGATTGGCATGTTATTATGAAGAATGGAGAGTATCGGGCATATGAACTTTCCGAATGTAAAAACTGATTCCTGACTTCAACAGATTCATAAGGTACGAGATGCATATTATACTAATCCCATTACAAAGGTTACAATATAACTGTACTATAACAGTAAAGCTTTGCAGTATGGGATAAATTATTTGTTGGTCATTGGGATTTACCTTTAATTATTATTAGCCTTGTCTTCGTCTTGTGGCAAGAGATTGGGGTTATAGCAATCTGTTACAAAACTGAGCAATTGGCAATATAGCAGCTGTGTTGCAGCTGAGCAAATCAAGGAACTGATATTGTGTAAGTAGGAATTAGATTGTTGCTAACAACCTTGTGCTATTGTCAGCTGAGGCTACTTCAGCCACAATGATGAAGAAACAATATTCAGCATTGCTGAACATGACATTAAATCATTGAACTTGAAACTCGCTACAGTAGTGTGGTCGGTTGAATTCAGTTATTATGAACTGATGTTTAAGATGAGAAGTTCCAAATACCATCACCTACTCAAAGGTAGTGGAGATTGCATGGGTTACCAATTCTTCAGTTGTTGGTATCAACTAAATATATACACTAAATGCACCCATGAGTAAGGGGTTTTGAGCGAATATACATATTTCATTTCGGAGTCACGTGAGTGACTTCGTGAAGAAGCTGCCAGCACGCATGCGCGACATATCGTCGCAACGCATTGCAGTCGACGGCTGGAGGTGGAGCGCGGCTCACCACCAGCCCTTCATAAGGGCCGCTCAGGTAAGTGTAACTAACCTTGAGTTGGTTGTGTTCTGGTTGTGCGAGTGTTTTTCTCCCAACAGAACTATGGATAGGAAGAATAAGGGCCGCAGGACATCCGCACGGAGTCGCCGGCCACCCATCCCGGAGCCCTCATCAACGGCTGCACCTGCGAGTCAGGCCGGGAAAAAGGCGAGGAAGTCGGGGAGCCCTGTCGTCACAGGACCCGACCCGCCGATACACCGCAGCTCTAGCGAGGATCCCGCAGACCAGGATTTCGGTGTGCCACCGGAGCAGGCTGACCCTGACTCCATATCGCTGTCGCCAACAGGCTCGTTGGTCGACCCGGGCAAACAGGGTTCACGTGCTGCCGCACGGCCCTTCTCCCTGAGCCCTCGGAGAAGAGGGAAGGATAAAGCCCGTCAACCTAGCCCTTCGCGGGCAAAGGTATCACCTGCCGCTAGATTGCGGACTGGTGAATTGGCGGGACTCAAGTCCACTGGGAGACCTGAAAGGACCAGTGTCGACTCACCAACCACCAGGACCAGGAAGAGTCCTTCGGGTGGAGTCCCGCCACGGTCACCGAGTCCCCCGTGGATGGGAGGACGGGACCGTACGCCGTCTAGGCCCAGGATTAGGGCAGTCGGCAAGCCCGCGCGGATGTCGGGTCACCACGCCGAGGCGTCGGGTGCCGACTTCTCACCGCGTTTGCCCTCCGAGGCAGCGGGATCGAGTTCTGCCAAAAGGAGGCATATGAACAGATCCGTGTGGGAATCGCTCAGCTTCGCTGCGGCGGCTGGTAGCGACAGTTCCTTCCGGCACCGAGATTACCTCGACGAGGTACGGGCCGATGACAGGAGCCTCAGCAGTTCCGTTGAACATGAGGACTCCGACCGCCCGGGTTTGAAGGGCGAAGGGCGTATTGACAGGATGGAGTGGATGTTGGAACTTCTCCTGCAACAAAATCAGAGGCGGGAAACATCTAGTTCCAGAGGGCACAGGGAGTTATCCTCATCGTCAGCAGGAAGCCTGAGACAGCCGGAGGATGAGGACATCTTGGGCCATGCACCATCTACATCGGAGGCCCCTCAGGAGGAGCTCCTGGATGTAGCAACCAAATTTGCACTCATCGGAGTCATCGGGACTACCCCTCAACCCCAAACTGGCTGCCACCGTGGACTTCCTGACGAACCATCAGCTTCAGGAGGAGGTCCTGTCGGAGGCCATGAATAGGCACAAAGCCCCAGCAAATTGCAACTCCCTCAACGTGCCCATCGTCAATACGCCGATTTGGGGCAACATCAGCCCAGGGATCAGAACCCAGGAGATGAAGCTCCAGCGGATCCTGAAGCTGCTCACTGCTGAGATTACCGCGTTTGCTCGGTCGGTGGACGGGGAGGATCTGAACACCGAGCAGGAGGATGCTCTGGCTCTACTGTGCACCACACAGTACGAGATAAACGCCTTCAGGAAGAGCATCATTAAACCCACGCTGAACCCGAAATTTGCGGGGTTATGCAAAGCACCTCCTACGCCGCCACCCAGACAGTTGTTCGGGGAGGACTTCCCGAAGCGGGTCAAAGAACTGGATGACCACGCTAAGACGGTGGGACTCATGAGGTCACACATCTCGACCGGGCAGCCGGCCAGGAAAGAGCCATTCTTCCGGCCACGAGGCCCTGCCGTTAGGCCAGCAAGGACCTATGCCCCAGCACCACCCCAATTCCAGCAACCACAAAAGCCTAGGCCTTTTTTAGGGCTAGGCCCCCAGCGGCCAGCCTGGAAAATGCGGATGCCGCATTACCAGCTCAACCCAGCACCTCCACGTCCCGCCAAACATATCAGGGACCGCCGATAACCATGAAGGTAAGGCGGTCTGGATTTCATGCACCTGCATGCTTAACTTCACATGTTGGTCGGAGACTACGGTTCTTTACGGAGGCATGGGGAACCATCACTTCTGATGAGTTTATCTTACAGAGTATTCAAGGCCATGAGATTGAATTCATCAATGGTAAAATCCCTCCATCCCAGCATATGCCAGATCGGAAATTTACACTGTCCAGCAAAGAAACGGCAGTAGGCTATGCTGAAATCTTAAGGCTACAAGAAAAAGGCGTGATAGAAAGAACTATACACAAACCAATTGAATTTGTATCCAACGTATTTACAAAAACCAAGAAGGATGGAGGATGTCGGGTTATTATTGATCTGACCCATTTGAATACCTTTGGAAAATATACCCATTTCAAAATGGACACGTTCGAAACAGCCAAGTTATTGATTTCTGAGGGCTGCTTTATGGCATGCATTGATTTAAAAGATGCATACTATTCAGTATCCATTCGGAAACACCACAGGAAGTTCTTGAAATTTACCTGGATGGATCAGCTCTGGCAATACAGAGCTTTGCCAAATGGGCTTACCACAGCCCCTAGATTATTTACTAAATTGCTCAAACCAATACTGGCTATACTAAGGAGACAAAATCATATAGTGATGGCCTATCCAGATGATATCCTAATTATTGGGAACACCCTGGAATCAGCGGAACTGGCAGTTTCAGCCACCGTGGAAATTTTTCAGAAAATGCGGTTCATTATCCATCCAGATAAATCAAAGTTCTGCCCTTCACAGGTCATGGATTATCTGGGGTTCACGGTGGATTCCAATCGCATGAGGGCCACCATACCAACTAACAAAGTTGGGGATGTCACCCAAGTATGCAAGGATCTAGTCTGGGCCAGTATACCATCAATTATACAAACTGCTAAGGTGATTGGCAAGATTGTAGCAGTTTTTCCAGCTGCCCAATACGGACCTTTGCATTATCAAAATTTGCAGAGAGCCAAAATCTCAGCGTTAAAACTGAACGCTGGACATTTCGATAGACCAATGCAGCTGCCTCTAAAGGCAAAAACTGAGTTACAATGGTGGATTGACAATATTTGTGACTCTTTTAAGCCCATCATTTTGCCCAATCCGATGGTATACTTACAAACAGACGCAAGCTCCCATGGCTGGCGAGCTATGGACAACTACTCCAGTTGTGGAGGCAGATGGGACACCCTTGAATCTACTCTGTTGTTGTCACAAGGGATAAACTATTTGGAGATGCTAGGAGCATTTCACGGACTTCGAGCTTATTGTTCTAACCTTACTGACGCTCATGTCTGTCTCCAAATAGATAATACCACTGCGGTGGCATATCTAAACCATATGGGCGGTACCAGGTCAATTTCATGTGATGAATTGGCAAATACAATTTGGCTCTGGTGCATTCGACGGAATATTTGGATTTCAGCTACCTATTTACCAGGCAAGCTCAATACAGTGGCGGACACCAGGTCACGCAAATTCAATGACAACATCGAGTGGATGTTAAATCCCCAAATATTCGCTAAAATTACAGCCAAATTTGGTAAACCGAATATCGACCTTTTCGCGTCACGGTTGAACCATCAGGTACCAACATACGTTTCGTGGGAACCAGATCCTGGGGCAATGGCGATGGACGCGTTCTTGCTAGACTGGGGGAAATGGTTTTTCTATGCATTTCCTCCTTTTTGCCTCATCAGTCGAGTATTGCGGAAAATCCAGTCAGATGCTGCTAAGGGCATTCTTATCATACCCGACTGGCCTACGCAGCCATGGTATCCGGTGGTCCTTGATATGATCAGTCAACCATGGGTCCTCTTAGAGGGTTGCCCACAATTGGTAACGAACCCTGTCTCAGGGGAACCACATCCCTGCCACAGTCATCTAAACTTATTGGCTTGCAGGTTCTGAACAGGCCATTACTGCGGTACGGCCTATCATCTGGAACCATGGATACCATTGGAGCGTCATGCCGGGAGTCCACCAGGCGGCAATATCTCACACACATTCGGAAATGGGAAACCTACTGCGGCCGCTCCCACATTGCATACGACTCCGTTACCATCACCGACGTACTGGAATTCCTGGCGGGTTTGCATCATGGCGAACACCTCAGCTACAGTGCCATCAACAGTGCCAGGAGTGCGCTGTCATTCTACCTCAATATTGAGGTAGGATCCAACAGGCTGGTGTCCAGACTCATGCGGGGAATATTCAATTCCAATCCGCCCAAACCTCGTTATAACATCACCTGGGATATTAGGAAGGTATTAACCCTGCTCAGGACGTGGTCGCCCATGGAGGGGCTTGAGCTGGACAAACTCACCCTGAAGCTGGTGATGTTACTGGCACTGACTTCAGCGCAGAGGGTACAGACACTCCACAAGGTCAGGATCGACAGGATGATCTCTACCCCTGGCGAAGTAATCTTCATCATAGATGAATTACTCAAGCAGCATAGACCTGCGTTCACAGGGCTGCAGCTGAAGTTTCCGGCATACCCCGCTGATGCAAGGCTATGTTTAGCCGCCCATATCCGCCACTATGTCAAAATGACTAGAAAATTGAGGGGAATGGAGAAATACTTGCTCATCAGCCACAAGAAACCTCACCATAAAGTGACGGTACAGACGATCTCCAGGTGGCTCAGGATCGTCTTGGGTGAGTCAGGTATTGACACTAATGTCTTTAAATCCCATTCCACCAGGGCTGCATCGACGTCGGCGGCAAGGGTCATGGAGGTGCCCATGGACCATATTCTCGCCACAGCAGGATGGGCGAACAAAGCCACCTTCCAGTGGTTTTACAATAAACCTGTTGCCGCTCCTGTACTGTTCGCGGAGGCCGTGCTGAATGCAGGTCAAGAGCGTGCAGATGTCCCCCAGTGAGGGGTTTTTCCTTTTGTTTGTTGTTAATAAATATTGTTATTATTTTTTCAGTACAAGCAGTCTGGAAAGTTGATTACTCCTATCCATCCTTATAAGTGGTGTGTGACAGCATGGACATGGTCCAGGGCATGGAATCACAGAGCTTTGAAGTCTTCACGAAGTCACTCACGTGACTCCGAAATGAAATAGTAAGATTAAACGAGAACTTACCAGTTCGAAGGTTGATCTTTATTTTATGAGGAGTTGCGATGAGGGATTTCGTGCCCTCCGCTCCCAACCCTCGATCATAAATCAACTGGTAATTAGAGTCTCTTCAATCTTACTATAACAAGTCATTTCTCTGTTGTTGGTTCTGTGATTCCACACCGCTACTTTGAAGTATGTCGCACATGCGTGCTGGCGGGTTCTTCACGAAATCCCTCATCGCAATTCCTCATAAAATAAAGATCAACCTTCAAACTGGTAAGTTCTCGTTTAATCTTACTATTCGACATGCTCAAATTCAAGTTGCTACTCTACGATGGTGACATATGTTAGTCACATGGTAATCAAGGGGAAAATATCCTGTAATTAATCTCCTTGCCACTGGTGTATCATCCAGTTCAGATCGATGATAACACAGAATAAGTGTTTGAACTCGAAGTATGATGAAAGCATAGTTCAATACTTCATCGAATATTCATCATGTTAATACATGTTTTTCACTCATTGCAAAAAATTTGTGGCACAACAGTGTGGTGAAATACTTTCTCGCTTCAATAGTAGGAATGGTCTTTATGTCTTCCTCATTTTTTGCCTCATTAGTCGGGTCTTAAAACAGTCAGCAAGACCTCGCTTGGGTTCGTACTGTCGGACTGGCCAAGCGTCCATGTTGCCTGCTTCATCAGACATTATGGCACAACGGTATACGGTTATGCCAAAAAACACGAACTTGCTGTTTCAAACTGTGGTTCAGGAGACCGGCTTTTGCACAGTAAAACAATTATTGACTTACACATTTTGAATGGATTGACTTTTTCCTCAGGTTGTCACATCAAGCCATGAAGGTGTTCACTGCAGTGTGCAGGGATAGCACCCAAAAAAGCAGTACATTCCTATTGAGGGGATCAGAAGTGTTTTGTTAAATGTTAATGTTACATTTAATATGGTACAGATTACTGACATTTCCAGCTCATGTTAAATGGTATTGACAATAATTCAGTTATGGAGACACTACAGCTGCAACATAAGGGAACTACGCTCTCGGGTCCAACCCGGATATCGGGTTGTTAAAAGATCTTGACACAAGTTCTCCCACTACAAAATTATGCAGTTGGTTATTGAAAATGTGTGAACATTATTTCACCAAGGGGTTCCAGCTACATCCTTAGTTATGACACTTATATCAGCACAACTACATCAGCACTGCAAACGTTGTGGCTAGATAGGATGGAATTGGCTGCAGGTGCCATTACATTTACATTCTGGTCTACACAACCAGAGTAGACTAGGGGTAGCATGATTGAAGATCATTTGAACACCCCACTGTCTCACTTCTATGTTATCTAGGCCACCAGAATCCTAAGAAGTATGGAATCAGCATTGTTTATTAGTTAACAAACAACTACACAAAGGAAGGTCAGTTCAGACTTTTTTCATGGTGGCTGCAGCAGGTTCTGGGTTATACAGATATTAACACTGACGATTGTATATCTCACTCCACCAGGTCAGTATCAACGTCAGCATATCATTTAGATAGTGTGTTTACATCTCATTCCACTAGGGCAGCAGCTACGTCAGCGGCCAAGGCAAGGGACGTGTCCTTCAACCATATTTTGACGGCTGCCGGATGGGGAAATGAGCTGATGTTTCAGAATTCTCATCATCGGCCGATTGTCAATCCAGGACTGTTTGCCTATGCCATTTTAAGTACCTAAATTGAAGGGGTACTGTCGTTTGTTCACATTGTTAAATAAACCCTATTTCTACATTGAATGCAATGTTACTACTAATGCATTTATTTCTCTTTCGAGTTAATCAATGCAGTGGGATGCCATGATTTGTAATCTGCGGCATGAAATTACAAAGCTTTGAACTCTTCACGGAATCACTCACGTGACTCCGAAGTAAAATAGTAAGATTAAATGAGAACTTACCAGTTTGAAGTTTGATCTTGATTTTATGAGGAGTTACGTTGGTGATTACGTGCCCGCCACGCCCAACCCTCTTTCATAAAGGATCATATGGTAGTTCTCGAGTCACTGATCTTACTATGTACTTCGGAGTTGTTTATTTGTGATTTCATACAACTGCTTTGAAGTTTGGTGCGCATGCGGCATGATGGGCCTTCTTCCAGTAATCACCAACGTAACTCCTCATAAAATCAAGATCAAACTTCAAACTGGTAAGTTCTCATTTAATCTTACTAATCTCTTGGTTATCAACAACAGTTGATAGCCCAGTTTAGGGGACAGCACAGTGGTGCAGTGGTAGAGTTGCAGACTTGCAAGGCTAGAAACGCTGATTTGATCCTGACTATGGGTGCTGTCTGTATGGAGTTTGAACGTTCTCCCCGTGACTGCATGGGTTTTTCCTGTGTGTTCCAGTTTCCTCCCACACTCCAAAGACATACAGGTTTGTAGGTTCATTTGTTTTGGTAAAAATTGTAAATTGTCCCTGTAGATCAGACATTTCGATGGTCTCTGTATGTATTCTAATAAAAGTACTTGATATATAATGACTCTGTATCAAAAGTACTTTACACAGTCCCTAGTTGTATGATAGTGTTATTGTACGGGCATCACTGGTGGGCAGGGACCCGGTAGGCTGAAGGGCCTATTTTGGCACTGCATCTATAAACTAAACAAAACAGTTCATTGAAAGAAAGACACTCTTTGTCTGACGGTCATGGCTGATGTTTGTCATTGTCAGGCAAGATCATGTGTCTGTGCCATTCACTTTCCTTTAGCATTTCATATGTGTCTTTTTACAATACTGCACACATTACTGTGACAAAGGGGGTCAAATTTTAAATTCCTTCAAAAAATTTGACAAGCACTTTATTGGGTTCATGACTAACATGGTATCAACAAAAAATAAAGGAAAAGATAGCATATTGATGGTGTTTCTGAAAATGGTGAGATTTAAAAAGTGCATGTCTTTGCTCCACACTGGATGCAGAATTAGCCATTCTTGATTGAGGAGTCCACAGACTGGATTCAAAAGACCTATAATTTGGGAGTGTTGCAAATTTGATGGAGGTAGTTGAGAAGATTTAGGAAATATGAGTCTACTCTCTGCACCTGTAAAGCTCCTGTCCCACTTAGGAAACCTGAACGGAAACCTCTGGTGACCTTGCGCCCAACCCAAGGTTTCCGTGAGGTCCCCGGAGGTTTTGGTCACTCTCCCTAATGGTCGAAAGTGGTTTCCGCGTAGTCGAGGCTTCTTCTATGTTCCTGCGATTATTTCAACAAATTCATAACCAGCCTCGACTAAAAATAGGTTTGGTCAGAGCCAGTGGAGTGGGGTTGCTATTTACTTACAGGCAGTCGAAGGCATTCTCCTTCGCTGACCGGCCATTTTGATTGACTCATTGGAGTTTTCAGCAAAGATCCTTTGGATCTTTGGTATTCAGGACCTAGAAGATCCACCGGAAGGTAAAATGCCCGCTAACATTATTAAACTTCTTAAAACTGTCTCCACTCCATCTCCCCCACACCCCCCCCCCCCACCCACCCCCTTCTCTCCCCTTCTCTCTCCCCTTCTCTGTCCTTCTCTCTCCTTCTTTCCCCTTCTCTCCCGCGTTCTCTAAATGACTTACCGTGCTCTGTGGTAGCCGTTTACCTTCCTCTTCATCGCGCAGACTGCGCTCCTCCACTGTCCCTGGCCCCCACCTTCGCAATGTGTTTGTGTGCGCGGTCGGTAGCAAAGATCCTGTAGGATCTTTGGTCAGTGGATGCAGCTCACGCTTCGGTCGAGGCTTTCCGGGCAAGTGACCAAAACCTCTGGCGACTCATGGAAACATTGGGTGGGGCGCAAGGTCACCAGAGGTTTCCGTTCAGGTTTCCTATTTCCTAAGTGGGACGGGGCTTAACTCTCCAAATTCTGAGAAGAAATTTCCCATGCTCTAAAACAACAGCCTGGGAGATTTCCACTACAACAAGATAAAAGCAAAAGGTATTAAAGACAATTATGTCTTTTAAAATTGCAGGTTTTGAGGTGGCATACTGGTGCAGCGGTAGAGTTGTTGCCTTACAGCTCCAGAGTCCCGGGTTTTATCATGACTATGCGGGCTGTCTGAACGGAGTTAGTACGTTCTCCCTGTGATTGCGTGGGATTTCTCCGGGGTCTCCAACTACCTCCATGCTCCAAAGATGTACAGGTTTGTAGGTTAATTGGCTTCTGCAGTACACCCTAGTGTGTAGGATAGTGCTAGCATACGGGATGATCGCAAAGCAGTACGGGCTCGGTGGGCCGAATGGTCTGTTTCTGCGCTGTATCTCTAAACTAAACAAAAACAAATTCAGTGAAATAATAGGGTGGCACAGTGGCTGAGGTGCTGCCTCACAGTGTCTGAGACCCCATTTTGATCCGAGCAATGAGTGCTGTCTGTGTGGAGTTTTATGTTCTGCCTGTGATTGTGTGTTTTTTCTCTGGGTGCTCCAGTTTCCTCCCACGTTCCAAAGACGTGCAGGTTTGCAGGTTAATTGGCTTCTGTAAATTGCCCCTAGTGTGTAAGATACGAAAGTGGGATAACATGGAACTAGTGTATCGGTGATCGATGTTTAATGTGGACTAGGTTGGCCAAAGGGCCAGTTTCCTCGCTGTATCTTGAAATATAACTTTTGCAAAATTGAACACTCTGGATGGTGGGATGGAGAACATCAAATGTGTGGTGGAATGTTGGCCTCAGGTTATCGTCTCTTTTGCACATGGTATTCCACAGGCTTCAGTGGAACTGAATGAAACCACTAGTCAATACTCTTAAGTGTTCAGAGTTGAATTTGTCCTCCCCCATAAGTCTTAACAGAACTTCCATTGCACATGAAGCAATTTAAAATAATGCACAGGGAAGCAAAACCTAAAGCAAAATCAGCTGTTGCAGTCATAGCAGTCTCTTCAAATGTGGAATCTACCTCAGGACACAATGCTTTAATGTTTCATTTTGTTTAAACCTTTATGCAATGGAAAGTTTAATTCTAGAAAATTCAAAAGACCATATGTGGGAATCCAAAATCTGCATCACGCACCCTGAGTGATGTTTTGACAATGGTGAATCCTATTCTCCGTGTAGAGTGACATATTATGATGAGAAAATGTGGTAAAAACTTGACTGCTGGTTATCAAGTTATATGAAGAGATGGGAGCTTCAGTTAGATATGTCAAGATGTAAATGTCCTTGTACACACTGGTGCAAAGGTGATTGTAGTTAATGAAACCACCCATTGCTGGCATCTTGCACATGGATGGTTCCAGCAGTGAGAAAGTCTGGGACCAGAGAGCACAGCCTCAGAATAAAAGGACGCACCTTTACAATGGAGAGGAGAAGGAAATTATTTAGCCAGAGGGTGGTGAATCTGAGGAATTCATTGCCACAGACGGAGTTCGGGGCTAAGTCATATGGTATTATTAAAGTGGAGATTGATAGCTTATTGATTAGTAAGAGTGTCAAAGGTTACGGGGAGAAGGCAGGAGAATGAGGTTAAGAGTGATAAATAGATCACCTTTGAACCAATGGCAACGCAGACTTGGGCCAAATAGCCTAATTCTTCTATTATGTCTTGTGGAATAAGGTAAGGTAGGGAAAACATTGTATTACAGTGTTGTTTTGTGAAAGTATGGAAGGAAATCTTTTCCCCACAGTATTGTGTTCAGTCTAAGCTTTGGGGCTTATAGTTGCTCCAGTCAATGTTATGACTCTCACATTCCAGTAAACATTTTAATTCATGCCAAGTCTCGACTTCACTGTTTGCATCAGCTGGAAGAAGCCTCCCCAGTGAGCTAGCACATGGAGACCACCTCCTAGGTCTGATCGGATTAAATCCTTGCCTCTGGAATCTATTGTAGTTTAGCACAATGAGCATTTCACTCTATTTTACCAGTATTACTTTCAAATGGAATGGATGCATTTTTATTGTAATTATTAATCACAGGACCTGAAGTACTACAGTATTGATGATTACATCATGAATTTAATTATTTTACTGAATATTGTGATATGTTTTAAGAATGGAAGAATTTCCAGTTTTAGTATTTTTTAAATAGCTGCCTTGTTCTTGAAAAACTTGCATATTCAATGTTTGAAAGGGTACAAACTTAGCTTTGTGTTGAAATTTTTGGCTTTTAATATTTTACAATTAACAAAATATCAAAATGAAAGTATTAATATTAGAATGTTTTGTAATATTTTGTGTGGCACAGTGGTGCAGAGGTAGAGTTGCTGCCTTACAGTGCTTGCAGCGCCGGTGACCCGGGTTCAATCCCGACAATTCTGTACGGAATTTGTACGTTCTTCCAGGGACCTGCGTGGGTTTTCCTCCGAGATCTTCGGTTTCCTCACACACTCCAAAGATGTTCAGGTTTGTAGGTTAATTGGCTTGGTAAATGTAAAAATTGCCCCGAGCGTGTGTAGGATGGTTTAACATGAGGTTGGCGTGGAGCCGGTGTATCTCTAAACTAAACTAAACTAAAAAACACAAGGTGCTGGAGGAACTCAGCAATTCAGGCAGCATCTATGGAGGGAATGGACAGGCGACTTTCTAGGTCAGGACCCTACTTCAGATTGATTGTAGTGAAATCCTTACAGTTCACTCCAGCATTATGTGTTTTGCTCAAGATTCCACCAGCTGCAGTTCCGTGCGTCTCCAATTAATATTTTATGTAGAGGCCCCTATTCTGGTGAAGGGACCTGAAACACTTTTTCCACAGATACTGCTGGACCTGATGACTGTTTCCAGCATTTTCTGTTTATCTTTCATGTTCCCAACACCTGCAGATTTTTCATTTCCATTATAGACTTACTTCACAGACTTACGAGATAATGTGTAATATTACCTTCTCCTTCCTTACTGCATTTCCTGAGGTCTTTTAGGGAAGGAAAGATTCTCCCACTGCCAGGTTTGTCTTTTGTGTGACTCCAGATTCCCAACAATGAGGTTGTCTCTTGACGTTCCTCTCTCTGGTCTGGAAAGCTGCACAAGGGAAAATGGGAGTAGGTAACAAATGCTGACCTTGCCCTTGACACATCCACCCCTAAGCTAAATGCATAAAAGAACCATTAATATTGTATAAAAATAACTTAAACCAACAAATTACAAATGATTTTGTGAATTGGAAATAGCTATTACGTTTTTTAAATTGCTTTTTGAGCTACCAACTCATGATGACTTGCCTGGAGGCTTCTCATTACTGGTGTCATAAGTGCAACATAACATTAATTTCCAACACAAAAATAATCAAGGTAATTTGCTGTTCGGCGATTTACAACAGCTTTTGAGCAGTGCCCGAGGTTTGGTGAATACAATCTTCCTATAATTCCGTGTAGGAAGGAACTGCAGATGCAGATTTACACTGAAGATAAACACAAAATGCTGGAATAACTCAGTGGGACAGGCAGCAGCTCTGGAGAGAAGGAATGGGTGAGGTTTCGGGTTGAGACCCTTCTTCAGTTTGAAAAGTCTCGACCTGAAATATCACCCATTCCTTCTCTCCAGAGATACTGCCTGTCCTGTTGAGTTACTCCAGCATTTTGTTTCTATCTTCCTATATTCATACCCAGTTTCAAAAGTTGCTAAACATCTGTTTAAAGTTTTAAATGCATATGTATTCAAAGTCATGTTTCATTAATTTTGCATGTAGTTTAAGAAAAAATACTACCGTGTGTCACCTACACTATGCCATCTGGAACTTTGCCTCATTATTTGCATTAAAAGTAGAAAAGTATCCACTGTTTTTCCTTATCTGTACCTCATAAATGATGGTATAGAGACATCTGAGACTGTAGATGCTGGAATCTTGAGTACAAAACAAATTGCTGAGGAACTCTGTGGTCAGGTAGCATCTGTTGAGGGAAATGGGCAGACAATATTTCAGGTTGGAACCCAAAATGTTATCTGTCCATTTTCTTCCACAGATGCTGCTGATCCACAGAGTTCCTCCAGTTACTTATAGATAATGATACACCGGCTTTAAACTTAATTTTCAATCATTAAGTAGAACTCAGAAACGAGGATGGTGTAATTTCTATGTTTTTCAGATTCTGTGGCCCACAATGATCATGTTGATTTTTGATTCTTTATTCTGTTTTCTAGTGTAGCAGGAAATATTGATGATGATGATGATGATGATGATGATGATGAAGATACATTATTGTCACATGTACCTACGTACCTAGTATAGTGAAATTCTTTGTTTTGCAGACAATTCAGTAAAATCATGCTGGAGGAATATGTTCAGTTGCAAGGTCTCCACATGAACTGGGATAGAACTGGGATAGAATAATATTCATGAAATTCCAGTCCCTAATTTCTTTGGGGAGTTTGCTAAAACAGAAGGGGGAAACTGAAAGGATTTTTGTCCACATATGGTTTCACATTTTTGTTGTTTACTCCTTGAAGGACGAGAACAATTATCCAACAACAGATAACTAGGGTAGCCAAGCCTATATTGCAACATCACAAGTAACCAGCCAACAGGGAATGTCACCCCAGCAAATAAATCCATAGTTATGCAATGAATGGCCGCATTGTTCTGTGGGCTGTGAGTGGATGTTTTGGATCTCCCAGTCACTTTGAGATGCTATGCATTGTAAAAAGCCAGATCTGTAGTATTATAAGGGATAATACTGTCTGCTGACATTATTTCTATTACTTTCCATCCATCTTTGCAGAGTCGGCATGTAAATCCTGGCTAAAATGGAGCTAAAAGAGGGCTAAAATAAACTGCAGAATCCATGCATTCACAAGGCCTGATGGTTAGTTCTGCAAAAGAGGACAAGCTGCTAACTGGTGTCAGGAAGTCTAGGTCCCAGATCAGCCCTTCAGATAAGAAAAGTCTAAGTATCATTATGTATGGTAATCTTGCAGAAGGTATTGAGAATGCATGAATTTGATTGGATTGCTGCTAAAGAATTGTAAATAATGTAAATACTGTTGCGAGACAGTTACCCTGTTGTTTGTTGATTGGTAAAAATGTTAAGCCTTGGAAGAATTGTTTTGAGTTCCAGGGTAAATGTTGGATTATACAGTTGGTTAGCTTCCTTTCAGAAGCTCTTGAGAGAAACATTGTATAGAAGACTCTGTAATTGGTTTGGGAAACTGTCAATAATGTATTGATATAATTAATATGTTTGATTGGACTGTAAAGAGACCACCCATAGGTAGTTTGGCCCCTCAAGGTTTGTGGACCTATAAAAGGTGTCTCCATTTTAGATCGGTGTCGATCTTCTGGAAGGGTGCTTGGGATTGCTTGACCTTTTGGAGCGTGTCTGCTTGCACGAGGCTGAAGGGCTTGGCCAGGCAGGGACAAGAATCGAACCTCCAGTGGTTTAGGTTACGTATTGGGGAATTTGTGTTCATTCTAAAATAACAATGAATAGTTGGTCCAGTGCTTGAGTCAGTGTTTTACTGAACTAGACTTGGGGGGTAAGCTTTAGGAGCATATTTACAGGCACAGAGGTGGAGTTGCTGACACAGCACCAGAGAGCCGGGTTTGATCTTGACTATGGGGCTGTCTATGCAGAGTTTTAAGTTCCCCCTGTTGGATTTTCTCCAGGTGCTCCAGTTTCCTCCCACACTCCAAAGACGTTTAGGTTTGTTGGTTAATTGGCTTCTGTAAATTGTCGCTAGTGTGTAAGATAGAACTAGTATGCAGGTGGTCACTGGTAGATGTGGACTTGGTGGGCTGAAGGGCCTGTTTCTAAGCTATATCTCTAACCTAAACAAAAGTCCCCAGAGTACTTTTGTAGGTTCTAATGCTCTGCAAGCTCTTATGTATTCATGTTCAGCCCTTGTAATCATTGTTTTATGCCGGCCACATAGGTCAGTACCCAACTTCTACCAACGAAAGCCCTCGCTACCTCTTCAGCTGAAAAGGGTCTCCAGAGATGCTGCCTATCTCTGCTTTTTGTGTCTATCTTCAATTCCTCTTCTACCGGTTGAGGGTGTATGTTGACAGAGTTTTTGATGGTTAGTCAGTGTCTGCCGCCATTGTCTGATTTCGAAGGTTCTGGAAGTGGTACTTGTTCTCTTATTGCAGGTTTTGCTGTTCAGCTTGTGCAGTCCCCAGGAATACATGAGTTTGCTGATGTCAAGCTTACTTTCCTATTAGTTTCATTTAAGGATCTACCAAACTCTGAAAAAGAAACAATTTTTTGATCTTTAACCAATAATTGCTTAGCGCTGAGCACCTGTGGTGTCCAGCTTGCCTGTGATAAAAGATGAATCAACTCCCAGTTTTGCCTTTCACCTCTGTAAATTATTCTCAGGAAATGCCTGTAATTTCTTTGACTGCATGACAAAAGAATGCTTGTTTTATCAGTCATTTGATTTAATGTTGCATTTAATGTCCATCTGATGTAAAAATATAGAAGTTTTAAGTACTCATATCAACAAAACAAATGATGACCATTATCCATTTGTATTGAGTTTGGAATCACAGTTTGTGGGGTCTTATGTGCTCTGTTTGTTTCATGCACAAACTGCTCTGTCTGTGCCAACAGACTTAATTTCCCTGAGGTGTCCATTCCTTCTTCAATTTAAAAGCAGACTTAACACTGGGGAAAAGCTTTGCAAAGCCAAATCCACAGCACCAGAAATGGAGAAAGGGAATTGCAAGACATCAACTCAATTCAGTGGTGGTTTTACAAACTTGGGTGGTGGTCGATCAACTTCAGTAACTAAGAATTGTTGCATTTGGCTGAAACTGGGCCCCTTTATGCCAAGGTCCCTATTTCTGTAACAACATCTCACATTTATGTAGCTTCTTTAATGACTTGGGCCATTCCCAAGGATTCCTCGTTATGCCTGCAGTGGATTTGCAAACATCAAGTCAAGTCAAGAGAGTTTATTGTCATGTGTCCCAGATATGACAATAAAATTCTTGCTTTGCTGCAGCAGAACAGAATATTGTAGGCATAAATACAGAACAGATCAGTGTGTCCATATACCATAAAATATATATATTTACAAATAAATAAACAGATAAAGTGCAATAGGCTGTTATAGTTCAAAGTTTGTTTGAAGTTGTGTTTTATAGCCTAATGGCTGTGGGGAAGAAGCTGTTCCTGAACCTGGATGTACCAGATTTCAGGCTCCTGTACCTTTTACCCGATGGCAGCAGAGAGATGAGTGTGTGGCCAGGATGGTGTAGGTCCTTGATGATGCTGCCAGCCTTTTTGAGGCAGCGCCTGCTATAGATCCCGTCGATGGTAGGGAGGTCATAGCCGATGATGGACTGGGCAGTGTTTACAACTTTTTGCAGCCTTTTCTGCTCCTGGAAGCTCAAGTTGCTGAATCAAGCCACGATGCAACATGCTCTTTACTGTACACCTGTAGAAGTTCGAGACTTGACATACCGACTCTCCGTAATCTTCTCAAGAAGTAGAGGCGCTGATGTGCTTTCTTTATAATTGCATCAGTGTGCTGGGACCAGGAAAGATCTTCGGAAATTTGCACGCCCAGGAATTTGAAGTTCTTGACCCTTTCCACCATTATCCCGTTGATATAAACGGGATTGTAGGTCCCTATCCTACCCCTTCCAAAGTCCACAATCAGTTCCTTGGTTTTGCTGGTGTTGAGAGCCAGGTTATTGTGCTGGCACCATTTGATCAATCGGTCGATCTCACTTCTATGCTCTGACTCATCACCATCAGTGATACGTCCCACAATAGCGGTGTCGTCGGCGAACCTGATGATGGAGTTTGCACTATGTCCGGCTAAGCAGTTATGAGTATGGGGTGAGTAAAGCAGAGGGCTGAGCACGCAGCCTTGAGGTGCTCCTGCGCTGATTGTTATCGAGGATGACACATTTCCACCAATACGGACAGACTGTGGTTTGTGGATGAGGAAGTCGAGGATCCAATTGCAGAGGGATGCGCAGAGGCCCAGATCTGAGAGCTTGGTAACCAGCTTGGAGGGGATGATGGTATTAAATGCCGAGCTGTAGTCAATGAATAACAGCCTGACATGAGGTTTTGTTGTCCAAGAGGTCCAGAGCGGAGTGGAGAGCCAGTGAGGTCGCATCCACCATTGATCTGTTGTGATGGTAAGCAAACTGCAGTGGGTCTAGGTTCTTGGTGAGGTAGGAGTTGATATGCGCCATAATCAACCTCTCAAAGCACTTCATCACCACAGACATTAGTGCCACTGGTCGGTAGTCATTGGGGACATGGAACTATTGTTATTTACTCCTGATTTCATTCCTTCCTACAAACATTTCTGATCTCAGTGCTCCCTTATGTTGGGTCCAGTTTTGGATTCAAACCTTTACAATTAAGAGGTAACAGGGGAGAAACTTGTCTTGAGTTGCCAGGGATAAAAAGAGTGCTGGATGCATTCACTCCAGTCAATGCATTTGTTGACTCTAATGGACTCTAAATATATGAGTCCATTAGGGTCAAGAAATTTCCCATTTTAACTTTTTTAAACTTTTAAAAATTAGCCTTATCATGACAGTGTGTCTTAAGCCATTATCCTTTTATATTGTTCATATTAAAACAAACTTTTAAAGAAAATGTATGATGCTGAGTCTAGTTGAAAGTAGGCAGCGAACCTTTCTGTTCACAACAGAGAAGATATGAAATAAATCATGTAGTGAAGTTATCCCAAAAATTCCAGGAGTCTTGCAGTTTTTTTGTGACTCTATTTTAGACTTTCAAGATACAGTGTGGGAATAGGCTCTTCGGCCCACTGAGCCCACACCGACCAGCGATACCCATATACTAGCACAATCCTACACTAGGGACAATTTACAAATTACAGATGCCAATTAATCTGTACATCTTTGGAGTGTGGGAGGAAACCGGTGCACCCGGAGAAAACCCATGTGGTCACGAGGAGAACATCCAAACTCTGTACACAAAGCACCTATTGTCAGGATCAAACCCGGAACACTGGTGCTGTAAGTTAGCAACTCTACAATTGCGCTAATGTGCTGCCCAACATTTGAAAGGCATTTGAACAGGTGCTTAGATAGGATAGGTGTGGAGTAAAACAGGACTGATGTGGATAAATAGGATTAGTGCAAATGAGCATCATGATCGGCTTAGATGAGGTTGGTCAAAAGAGGCTGTGTTTGTACTTTATATTTCTGTGATAATATGATTCTATGAAACAAGAGAAGCTGAGTTAAATTTAGAGCTTTGCCAGTTATGGTTATTATCTCAATTATTAGCTGTTCTGTATATTATAGGAAATTTGATCCAAATCTCTGATAATGGTGTTTCTTTAGTCTTTTTCCTTCTGACACTGAAGGATGACACAAATTGACTCAAGATTTGACAGATATTCTGTTGAGGAAACACACACCTACCCCACATTTTTGTAGAATGTAGGTTTGCCATAAGTACATAAAACAAATATTTTTTCATACACAATTTGTCCTCAGCTGTCATTCAGGGCATCTAACTGTTCTTTTCATTTTATTAGATTTACTGCATTATAGTAATCCGTCAGATGATTAAGGGTTTATATCCTATAAAAAACAGAGTATGAAAATAAATCCCGACTTTCAGTATTGTAAAAGATGACCTTAAACAAAGGTCTCATCTGCTCCATCAGGTTAACTTGGCATTACTTGAACTTGATGGGCGTCAATGGTTACAAGGAGAAGGCAGGAGAATGGTGTTGGGTGAGAAAAAATGATCAGCCATTATCGAATGATGGAATAGACTCAATGGACCAAATGGTCTAATTCTGCTCTTGTGTCTCATGGTCTTATGCTTTCCTGGAAATATGAAACAGTATCAATAGACAATAGGTGCAGGAGTAGGCCATTTGGCCCTTCGAGCCAGCACTGCCATTCAATGTGATCATGGCTGATCATCCCCAATCAGTACCCCATTCCGGCCTTCTCCCCATATCCCCTGACTCCGCTACTTTTATGAGCCCTATCTAGCTCTCTCTTGAAAGCATCCAGAGAACCTGCCTCTGAGGCAGAGAATAGTAAGATTGAACGAGAACTTACCAAGTTTGAAGGTTGATCTTTATTTCATGAGGAGTTGCGGTGAGGGATTTCGTGAAGAGCCCGCCGGCACGCATGCGCGACATTCTTCAAAGCAGCGGTGTGGAATCACAGAAACAACAACAGAAATGACTTGGCATAGTAAGATTTAAAGAGACTCTGATTACCAGCTGAAGATGATCGAGGGTTGGGAGCGGAGGGCACGAAATCCCTCACCGCAACTCCTCATGAAATAAAGATCAACCTTCAAACTTGGTAAGTTCTCGTTCAATCTTACTATTTCATTTCGGAGTCACGTGAGTGACTTCGTGAAGACTTCAAAGCTTCTGTGATTACACGCCCTGGACAACGTCCATGCGGACACACCACTAGCAAGGATGGATTGGAGTAAACAAGTTGATGAAACGAGGTTATACTGAAACACAAAGAAGATTTATTAATAATACAACAAATAACGCCCTTTTAATCAGGGACATCCCCACGTTCACACCCGGCGTTCAGCACGGCCTCTGCAAACTGAAGGGGAGCAGCAACAGGCTTATTATAGAAACGCTGGAACACAGCTTCATTCGCCCATCCTGCTGTGGCGAGGATATGGTCCATGGGTACCTCCATGACCCTCGCCGCCGACGTAGATGCAGCCCTGGTGGAGTGGGATTTAAACACATTAGTGTCAATACCTGCCTTAGCCAGGACGATCCGGAGCCACCTGGAGATCGTCTGGACTGTCACTCGATGGTGAGGTCGTTTGTGAGTGACAAGCAGGTACAACTCCATTCCTCTGATGCTCCTCGTCACCTTGATGTAGTAACGGATGTGAGTGGCTAAACATAGCCGAGCATCTGCAGGGTATGCCGGGAACTTCAGCTGCAGCCCTGTGCACCCAGGTCTATGCTGCTTAAGTAGCTCATCGATGAAAAAGACTACTTCTCCAGGGGTCGACGTCATCCTGTCAATACGTAGTTTGTGGAGCGTCTGAACCCGCTGTGCTGAAGTCAGCGCTAGTAACATCACCAATTTCATAGTGAGTTGGTCCAGCTGTAACCCTTCCATGGGTGACCACGACCTGAGCAGGGTAAGCACATCCCTGACATCCCAGGTGATGTTGTAGCGTGGTGTAGGCGGATTGAGATTGAATATTCCCCGCATAAGCCTGGACACTAGCCTGTTCGATCCAACCTCGATGTTGAGGTAGAATGATAGCGCACTCCTGGCGCTGTTGATGGCACTATAACTCAAGTGCTCATCATGGTGCAACCCCGCGAGGAATTCCAGGACGTCGGCTATGGAGACATCGTCATAGGTGATATGAGAGCGACTGCAGTAGGCTTCCCACTTGGTGATGTGGGAGAGATATCTCCGCCTGGTTGACTCTCGACAGGATGCTCCAATGGTGTTCATGGTCCGGGTGGTAAGGCCATACTGCATCCATGGCCTGGTCAGAACCTGCAAGCCAGTAATTTTAGATAGGCATGGCAGGGGTGTAACTCCCCTGAGACAGGGTGAGAAACCACATGCGGGCAACCCTCTAGAGGGACCCAAGGTTGACTAATCATGTCAGAGACCACCGGATACCAAGGCTGTGTAGGCCAGTCGGGTATGACAAGAATGCCTCTGGCAGAATCCATCCTGATTTTTTGTAATACCCGACTGATGAGGCAAAACGGGGGGAATGCATAGAAAAACCACTTCCCCCAGTCTAGCGAGAATGCATCAATCGCTAATGCCCCAGGGTCTGGTTCCCATGAAACATATGTCGGTACCTGATGGTTCAACCGGGACGCAAAAAGGTCGATATCCGGTTGGCCAAATTTGGCTGTAATTTGGGCAAATATTTGAGGATGCAGCATCCACTCAATACTATCATTGAATTTGCGTGACCTGGTGTCTGCCACAGTATTAAGCCTACCTGGCAAATAGGTGGCTGAAATCCAAATATCTCGATTAATACACCAGCACCAAATAGTATTAGCCAATTTGTCACAAGAGACTGACCTGGTACCGCCCATATGGTTTAAATATGCCACCGCTGTGGTGTTGTCTATTTGGAGACGGACATGAGTGCCACTAAGATGAGCACAATATGCCCGCAGTCCGTGAAATGCTGCAAGCAGCTCCAAATAGTTAATCCCTTGTACTAGCAACATGCTAGCTTCAAGGGGATCCCACCTGCCTCCACAACTAGAAGAGCTGTCCGCAGCTCCCCAGCCTAGAGAGCTTGCGTCAGTTTGCAAATATACCACCGGATTGGGCACAACAATGGGTTTGAATGCCCTGCCAATATTGGACACCCACCATTGGAGCTCAACCTTAGCATCAGAAGGCAGCTCCATAGGTCTGTCAAAATGACCAGCGTTCTTTTTTAACGCAATAATTTTGGCCCTTTGCAGGTTTTGATAATGTAAAGGCCCAAACCGGGCTGCCGGAAATAAAGCTATGATTTTCCCAATTATCTTAGCTGTATGCCGAATAGATGGTATACTGGCGGATGCGAGATCCTGACATGCAAGGGAGACATCCTCCACCTTGTGAAATGGAATGGTGGCCCTCATTTGAATAGAGTCCACCGTGAAACCCAAATAATCCATAACCTGGGATGGGTGAAACTTCGATTTTTCTGGATGAACTATAAACCCTAGTTGCTGAAATATAGTAACAGTTGCTAAAACAGCGCTTTCAGCTGCTTCCAGAGTATTGCCAATAATCAGAATATCATCCAAATAAGCCATGACAATATGATGTTCTATGCGTAATTTGGCCATAATAGGTTTAAGTAATTTAGTAAAGAGCCTAGGGGCAGTAGTAAGCCCATTTGGTAAGGCTCGATATTGCCAGAGCTGATCCATCCAGACAAATTTCAAAAATTTCCGGTGATGTTTCCGGATGGACACTGAATAGTATGCATCTTTTAAATCAATACATGCCATAAAGCAACCATGCGAAATCAGTGATTTGGCTGTCTCAAAAGTGTCCATTTTGAAATGTGTATATGTTACAAAGGTATTCAACTGGGTC
Organism: Raja brachyura; assembly: GCA_963514005.1. The sequence continues at coordinate 140,609,302 of OY740781.1, forward strand.
AAATCAATAATCACCCGACAACCTCCATCCTTTTTTGGTCTAGTAAATATATTGGAGACGAATTCAATGGGCTCGTGAATAGTTTTCTCTATCACGCCTTTTTGTTCCAAACGAAAAATTTCAGCCGTGCCTGCTGCCTGCTCAATAGCAGACAGCGTAAACTTCCGTTTAGGCATATGCTGGGATGGAGGAATTTTGCCGTCAATAAATTCAATAGAATGACCCCGAACATTTTGTAACACAAATTTATCCGAAGTAACTGATACCCAAGCTTTAGCAAAGAACCGGAGTCGCCCTCCCACATGTGAAATTAAAGGGGCAGGGGAAAGAAACCCAGACCGCCTTACCTCCATGGTCACCGGCGGTCCCTGACATGCTTGGGTGGCCGAGGAGGTGCTGGGTTGGGCTGACGATAAGATGGCTTCATCTTCCACTGGGGTCGCTGTGTGCCTGACCCTAAAAAAGACCGCTGCTGCTGGCCCTGTTGGTAGTAGTGCTGAGTAGTAGCATATGGTCTTGATGCTGATGCGACCGGACCTCGCGGTCGAGCAGGGGGAGCTTTTGGCACCATCGGTCTGGGGGCGATCTGAGATCGCATAAGTCCCACCGTTTTGGCTACCTCGTCCAGCTCCTTGACCCTCTTCGGAAGGTCTTCCCCGAAGAGTTGTCGGGGCGGTGGGGGCGGCGGTGGCTTACACAACCCTGCAAATTTTGGGTTGATAGACGGACGGATGCTGTTCTTCCGGAAATCGTTGATTTCATGTTGGGTGGCACATAATAGTGCTAACGCATCCTCCTGATCCAATGACAGGTCCGTTCCATCGACCGACCGCGCAAAGGCGGTAATACCGGCCGTGAGGAGTTTGAGGATCCGCTGGAGTTTAACCTCCTGATGGCGGACAGCCACGCCGATGTTGCCCCATATGGGCGTATTGACCAGTGGCACGTTGAGGGCATTACAGTTGGACGGGGCCTTGTGGCGCTGAGTGGCCTGTGAGAGTACTTCCTCCTGCAACCGATGATTTGTGAGAAAGTCCACTGTTGCTGCCAGCTTTGGCTGGAGCGGAAGTCCAGTTGTAATTGGTGCAGCAAATTTGGCTGCCACGTCCAGTAACTCAGCTGTCGGTGGCTCCGACGGTGTTGGGGTGGGGTCAAACCCTTCTTCCCCTTGTGGCTCGCTGATGAGGGAAACCGGCGAGGCGGCCCTGTGCCTGACGATATCCGTGGGTGCGTACTGCTGTTGATTATGGAGTACCAGCTCCAGCAGCCGCTCGATGCGGTCAATACGCCCCCCATCCTGAACACTCGGATGGTCGGAGTCCTCCGGCTCAGAAAACATGCCGGGGCTCCTATCATCGGCCCGCACCTCAGAGAAGTGATCTCGGTGCCGGAATGGATCGCTTTCGGCCGCCGCAGCGAAACCGTGCGAGTCCCGTGCGGGCAGGGTGTCCAACCGCCTCTTCTTGGCAGGAGTAGAAGCCGTTGCCACAAAGGGCCCTGACGGCTTGGGGTCGACTCCAGCAGAAGCATGGAGCGACGCCCGCACAGGCTTGCCGGCTGTCCGCATTTCGGACGGTGCCGACGCATGGTCTCGTCCTCCCATCCATGGGGGACTCGGCGACCGAGGCGGGACCGTACCCAAGCCCCCCGTCCCGGCGGCGGGGGTTGGGAGTTGGGTAGCAGACCTTAACGACCCAGGTCCCGCCGTTGCACCAGACCGCTCCATGGCGGCTGGTGGAGCCTTGGCCCGGACCGGGTTAGGCTTACGGGCGCCTCTGCTGCCTTTTAATGAAGGGCTAGCGGAGGGGGGTCGGGCCGCAGCACGAAACCCCTTCCCCGTTGTCGCCAAAGGCGAACTTGTGGCAGGGTCCACCCTTTCAGGAGGCACCCCGACGTCCTCCTCCACGCACTCCTCCTCGGAGCTGTGGCGACTCAGCGGGTCCCGACCTGCAGCAGCAGACGGCAATGACTTCCCCGCCTTCTTCCCGGCCCCAGGTGGAAACGATGAGGGCGCCGGGCCACGACTTCTTCGTCCAGACATTCTGAACACTCCAATCCGCACCCTTGCTGAAAGACAAAACCGACAGCAAGGGCCAACCAACTTAAGGTTAGTTTAACTTACCTAAGCGGCTCCTTTTGAAGGGCTGGCGAGGAGCGCGCCCCACCGCCAGCTGTCGGCAGCAATGCGTTGCGACGATATGTCGCGCATGCGTGCCGGCGGGCTCTTCACGAAGTCACTCACGTGACTCCGAAATGAAATTCCACAGACTCACCACTCTCTGTGAGAAAAAGTGTTTCCTCGTCTGTCCTAAATGGCTTACTCCTTATTCTTAAACTGTGGCCCATGGTTCTGGACTCCAACATCGGGAACATGTTTCCTGCCTCTCGCGTGTCCAAGCCCTTAACAATCTTATATGTTTCAATGAAATATCCTCTCATCCTTCTAAACTCCAGAGTGTACAAGCCCAGCTGCTCCATTCTCTCAGCATATGACAGTTACTCACTAGATGAGCTGCCGTAAAACAACTTTCAGAGTCTGGTCACGTGGACAGAGTAGTCTCAAGTACCTGTTTCTGTGCTGTACGACTTTAGTAAGCAACAATTTACTCATATTTTAAAGTAGCCTGAAGGAACAGATTAATCGTTGAGGAAGATTAAACACTTTTTTATAATATGTGAAGAAATAAAACTAAGTAAATAGAAAATAAGTAAAGGGCCTGTCCCACTTGGGCGACCTAATTGGCGAGTTTGCATGATCGTCACAAGGTCATAGGAGATCTTCATAACTCTCCTTCATGCTTGAGAGTGCTCTCCGCATATTCGAGGCTTCAGCTAGGTCACGGCGTTTTTTTCAATATGATAAAAAATGCCCACAAATAAAAAATGGTCACCATGGTAAAAATCCATGCTTTTTTTACTCGTAGATTTAGTCGTAGTAGGTCGCCATGTTACTCGTAGGTAGTCAAAGGTAGTCTTGGATGGTCTACATCATAGTCGAAGGGAGGTCGAAGGGGATGGAAGGGGGTCGTCTTCACTCTCCACTTTTCGGTGTTCAATTTTCCCAATATTAGTCGTAGCTAGTTGAAGCTGATCTTCAACATAGTCGAAGGAGTCCGAAGGCGGTCTTCTAAATAGTCGAAGGAGGTCTTCAACATGTCATTTTTTTAAACTTTTCTATACTCGCCAATTAGGTTGCCCAAGTGGGACAGCCCCTTTATTAGAATCAGAACATTGAACAAAGCCTTACATATCATAAAAGGACAGGAAAAAAATCACCTGGTTGTTTTAGAAATACTTAAAGTTAATCAGCTGTAAAGAAGGTTGCTCAATGTAACAAACTTGTAACGAGTATGAACCAATTGCAATTTACATTGCTGGTTGAGCATGTAATTGTGTTTTCCAAAGTTGACTTGATTTTTTTTCCACAGTTAAAACATAAAACTAAAATTGGAACCTTTGGCAATGTTTTTGAAATTTCAGACAGTGCAGACAGACAGACTTTGTCACTATCTCACTTTACTTGGTTTGAGGTTGAAATCTTCATGGTGGCTGAAGATTTTGTACATGATGCTGTCTGGCTCGTTGAGTTCCTCCAGCAGTTTTTTTACATTTATGTACAGATTTGGCTCGAGCACTTGACCTGGCCTTTTGAAGTGTTAACTGACTGTGGAACACTTTACTGCTTCTAAACACCTATTAATCTTCTGCTCAGCCATTTGGTTGTTATATGTGGGATTTCAGGATTTAATTCTGAAAACCCATAGAGGTGGAATTTTTAAGTGCAAGCTTACAGGTAGTCAAGGTTACAGGAATTATCCACATTTTCCATCATTGTAGGAAGGGACACAGGAATGGGAGCTGTGCCAAACAAAAGGTCTGAAATAGACCCAGTAGTTTTGGGGAGAAAAGAACACACAAAATAGAAGCAGTTCTGGTTCCTTGTGGTTCCTTGTTCCGACTCCTTTATTCAACAAGATTATGTCTGATTGTTCACATCAGCAATGCTCTCCTGAGCTAACCTTGCATCCATCAATTCCCGTGGCATGTAGAAATGTATTCATCTCAGAACTGATAACAGCTGAGCCAGTGTAGCTCTCTTGGGAAAGGAATGATAAAGAATTGCCATTTTTTGAGTAAAGAAATGTCTTAGTATCTTGGTCCTGAATGGCCAATATCTTATTTTAAAATGGTTCTACATACCCAGCCAGAGGAAACATCAACCTCATCTATCTATCCTATCAAGCCCTGTAAAAATTGAGTATGTTTCAAAAAGATCAATTCATTCTATTAAATTCAAGTGCGTAAAGGTCTACTCTGCTTAATTTCTCCTCCTGCTCTTCCAGGATTCAATACCAGTCTGGAAGAAGACAAGATGGCATAAATAAAATTGCCAGTGAGAGAGTTTCCTTTGTGTGAAATGAGTCCTTACATCAATTCAGAACGTCTTGCTTTAGTATTCAGGAAATGTCATCATATTCTGGCCTCTTTATCCAGAGAAAATACTCTTCCTTATCAAATAATTTAATCCTTGTAAATATCCAATTAGTGACCTCAGAAATACCGCAATACTGCAACAAAATCAGAAAATGCTGAAAATATTTGGCAAGTTAAGCAGTGTCAATGGAAAGTCATTCAACTTCATTACCTTTCATCTGAAATGCTTTTATTTCAGCTGGATCACTGTTTATTCTTAAATGTTCTGGGCTACATGAAGGTTGTCTATTCAACATATCCTCATAATTATCATTGGGCGGCACAGTGGCACAGCTGGTAGAGCCACTGCCTCGCAGCGCCAGAGACACAGGTTCGATCCTGACTTTAGGTGCTGTGTGTGCGGAGTTTGCACATTCTCCCTGTGACAGCGTGGGTGCCCTAGTTTCCTCTCACATCCCAAAGACGTATGGATTTGTAGGTTAATTGGCCTCTGTAAATTTCTCCCAGTGTGTAGGGAGTGGATGATAAACATAGAACTAGTGTGAACAGACGATCGATCATGGGTGTGGACTCGGATATAGCACTGTTTCCACGCTGTATCTCTGAAACTAAAACATTGTAGCCACGTAGGTTTTATCTGCCATTGACCAAGATATGAACAGCTTTTAGATTTGTTGGTAGTGTCACACATTTGTAAATGGATGAGAATAGTGGCAGTCGTGTGGCATAATTGGATAATTTCACTGTCAATATAAGTTACCAAGATAACTTTATTCATGTTGAATTGAAGCAAAAAAAAACTTATGGGAAATTATCCTCCATTCCCTGTATTTCTGATTAAACTTATTTATTATTAGTTATTAAAATTCTGATTATTGTCATTTCCTCTGCTCAATTTCCTTCATTCATTAAGTGGACTGTTTTCATTTTGTATGGACATCATTAGCTACACAGATGTGCTCCCTATTTCATATCCAATTTATTGGCTGACACTGAGTTCTTCTCAGAGACTATGTTATAAAATGGGTCCTGCGTAATTTGAAACCTTGAAGAAGACTCCCTCTCTGGTCTAGATTCTTGTTCAACAAGACAGGTTTGATAAGGATCACTGCATACAAGATGTATCACCCTCGTTTTCCATGTATTAAGAACCACAGGCTTTTAAGGATGTCCATGCTCAAGTTGCGATGTTCTAATTTCCCTATTAAATACAATCACTGATTAAATACTTATTAAATACAATCACTGAGTACAACTTTACACCTTTGAAATGTGCTTTAGGACACAAGCGTCAATGACATTATACTTACAGGGTTATATGAGTACAGCTAAATAACCATACCAGATCCACAAAAAATAGAATACCTGGGAAATGAGGTTTACTGGAAAGGAGGTAGACAAAAATGCTGGAGAAACTCAGCGGGTGAGGCAGCATCTATGGAGCGAAGGAATAGGTGACGTTTTGGGTCGAGACCCTTCTTCAGACCTTGTACTTCACTGTAAAGGAAATGAACAGCTAGTATTTGGTAAAGAGAGGATGAGATGGAGTTTCTTCCCACAGGCCATCAGGACTGTAAACTCTTCTCACCAGGGGCTAATTTACTGCTGTGTTGTGCCTTTTGTAAAAAAATATTTTCTAGCATGTAAATACTGATTCTGTTCTATTCTGTTCTGTGGTTATTGCACAATCCGCAGGCATTGCCACTTTCATTTCACTGCACATCTTGTATATGTATGTGACAAATAAAGTTGACTTGAACTAAATCAAAAGTCTAGGCCCTTAATAGCAGCGCTGGATGAGAGAAATAAAAAAATCACATCATTTAATTACAGATGTCCTGCTTCCTGTCTCTGAAAGCTGTAAAGGAAAGCATATTTTTTGTGAATGTTCAGCAGAGGGATTTACTGATTGTTTTTATAAAGTTAGTCTCATTCCAATTGTAAAAGCTTTCTTCGGTAGAGGAAAAGTGTAGAATGATCGCAGAAAACTATCTACAAATGTTATCAATTAAGATGATGTTCATCACACACAAATTATGAATGTAGATACTATTACATAACCTCAGTGCTGAGGCCATTGTTGAGGCACGATTTAAAGTAAAAGTTGTTGGAAATACCCAGGAGCTCAGTGAATATCGGCCGAGGGAGTAATGCTTTGTCACATCTCATTAATCTAAAATATGTATTCTGTCAGCTAGAAAGTTGTGCTTTCTTGTGTGCTGTAAACAGGCCATGTGGTGGCACCTGTGTTTGGAACCCCATTTCTGAAGTTTAACTAGTCTGAATTCAATGCAGCTGCATTTCAGAAACAGAATTAAATACATGAACATTACCGCACTATGTGTTTCAAGTGTAGTCTTTCCACAGACGTTGCCTAACCTGCCGAGCATTTCCAGCAATTTCTGTTTTCTTTATTTCAGATTTCCTGCAGCAGCAGTACTTTCTTAGTATTTAATTTACAATTGAATTGGACAATTATTTTTAAAAATAGAAACATGAAACAATTTGAGGGGAATTGGCATGAAAGTACTCTTGTGGACCAGCCAGGTCAGATGCACTGTATAGACTAGCTTCCTTTTATGATTTGCTGTAAAGTAGACATTAGAAGTGTATGTCAAGGTGATTTTTCACCTCCACTGTTTGGAAGATTGAAGTATGCACGACTATAGGTGCATCTGATTTTCATATTTTCTGTAATGTACTTTAATTTATAAAATAAAAGTTTATAAAATCGTAAGGGGATTAGATAAGGTGAATAGCTACAGTGTTTTCCTCAGGCTAGGGGAGCCTAAAGCCAGAGGGCATAGATTTTAAGGACAGAGGTGAAAGACTTCAAAGGGACCTGAGTTTGTGTATATGGAACAAACTGCTTAAGGAAGTTGTAGGCATTTAAAAGACTCTTGGATAAATATATGGAAGAAAGTAAAAGCCTGCCCAACCTTCTCCTGTAACTCAGTCCTTTGATTCCGTGGCAACACCGTCATAAATCTTTTCTGCACCCTTTCCAACTTCATGGCATCTTTCCTACAGTGAGTGACCAAAACAAGATTGGTGTTGGTGAACATGTGAGACTGAAAAGGTTACAAGGAAATAAGCAGTTGAATGGTTTTGCTCATAATGCTCGGAAGCCATAATGGACTCAATGGTCAAATGGCCTTCTTTGTTGTTGTGCGAGATTAGAGATATAAGATCTTGGCTCTCTGATTTTCCTGCTCTCCCCCCCAATCCTTGGGTTCCTCTGATAGCCAGAAATGATCAATCTCTGCATTGAATGCAATGAACGACTGAGCCTTTGATAGAGAACTCCAAAGATTCATCAATCCCTGAGCAAAGTCATTTCTCTTCAACTCAGTGCTAAATGGCCCATCTCTCATTTTGAGACTTTGGGCTCCCACATCTTTTACTTTGGGATGTTAGACATTAAGTTTGGTTGCTTATCTATGAGGAAATAGATTGGAAGGTCTTCGAAACAAGTCTTGCAAAAGCCTACCAGCGTCACTTTGAGCTCATCATCCTTCATACCTGAAGACACAGATTCCACCCTCAGCCCCCAAAAAACTGCTACTCCTATTTAGAGCCGGAGAAACATCTGTCCAGAATGTAAAATTACTTTGGCAGTCCTTTTTATGTTGTTCTTGATGACCTGTAAACTTCATATATATGGAGCTTAACAGAAGCTTAAGGAAGTGTGAAACAACAGAGACTGAGTGAGTTTGATGAAGTTCAGTTGATAACAAGTTGGCAATGGAACCTCAGGATGCGTTTGTGTGCCACTGTTTAAATATACTAAGGGATGGTGAGAACCAAGATCCACATGTCATGCATTTCACTCTTGGCAATAAAGAGTTAAAAAGAATGTGAGATGTTCCGGAGAAGTGGGACCGAAGACAAATGCCTTCGAAACATATCTGGCACTTCTCACATATTTGGCAGATTGCATAAGCAATACCTTGCTATTGGCAAATTTGAACCATTTTGCAAATAGCATCTTTAAGAGAAAATGTAGACAGATCGAGAAATTGTGCCAAAATAGTCACTTGTCTACATCATCCCAGACTGAATTTGCTTTACTTAAGTACAGGTACACCACTGATTTTCCAGCACCTTTGGTTCCAGAGATTTGCCTGATTATCCATTTTGCTGGATCAACAGAGGTCACGTTATAATAATTCAACAATACACCTCTGACCAACTAATTATACCCCTCCTGTGTCTCAAAAGCACCATGAGCTGCTAGAAACTAAAATAATAATAATTATAAAAACAGTTTTGGACGGAGGCACATGTCCCAAAAGATCACGCGGCATAAACAATGACATCTGTCACCTCTCCTGTAACTCAGTGAACTAGTCTGGCGGTCGTGGGAATTTCAAGTGCGCTCTTGTAATTTTGTCCGGATTAAAGGAAGTGCCGGAACATCAGTTGCTGGAAAATCGACGGTGGGCCTGTACTAACTTGTGTTGGTGTGTATAGATGGGAGGGTGATGTGAAAACAAATGGTTTCTGCAAAGGTAGGTAGCCAGCACTATGAATTTCTGTGTTAAAGAAGGAACTGCAGATGCTGGAAAATCAAGGGTTACACAAAAAGCTAGAGAAACTCAGCGGGTGCAGCAGCATCTAAGGAGCGAAGGAGATAGGCGACGTTTCGGGTCGAGACCCTATGAATTTCTGTAATAGGGTTTTCATCCACCACAATGCCAAAATTGCTCACCTCAATGTCATTAAAGATGTAACGTGTGATTGTGACAAGGATAATCTATGCCTCCTCAATAAGATGAGTTCCAGATACTATATTAATGCCATCACTGAAGATGTACCCCTCTTTCTTAACCTTTCTAGACCTAGAGAACAATTAACATGTCATTGTTCTCCGGTGCTGCTTTACAATTGATTAGTTGGATTGAGTCACTGCTTTGAATGCAATCAACAACTGAGCCTTTGATAGAGAACTCCATAGATTCATCAGTCCCTGAGTAAAGTCATTTCTCTTCAACTCAGTGCTAAATGGCCCATCTCTCATTTTGAGACTGACCTACATTTCAGTTTTACTTATTCAGTCACCTGCAGTAACGTTTCCTTCCATTCCACACTTTCATTACTGGTGCTTCGGTTTCCATATGTCAGCCACCATTGCTCCCTTTGTCCCTCCATTGTCTAACTGCTGATCAGTGATGGAAATGGGTTTTAGGAACTAGGGGTATGCTAAGGTCCATGAAGCTGAGGTTGGGAAGGAGGGGTTTTTTCTCCCTCCCCCTCTCTGTTGACTGCAGCCATTGTCTGCTTTGGTGAGGGAAGCAGGTCGGTGATTGGTCACAACGCCCCTCGGAGACTGTGTCTGATTGGCCACCGAGTGACCAGCGTATTATGTGAATGGACACAATGCCCTTGGAGACAGCGGCTGATTAGACGGGAGGAGACCAATTTGTTGATTGGACAGGAATTTTAAGGGAAGCTGGTCGGTGATTGGATGCAACCCCCTTAGAGACAGCGGTTGATTGGCCGCCAAATAATCGGGCACAAAAAATTGACAAATAGGAAATAAATAAAATCGGAATTCCGATTTAAATCGGAAGAATATCATGCCTGATCTGCAGCAAAGATACTAGTATCCGCTCTAGTATCTTTGATCTGCAGTTCCTTCCTATTGAAGAAGAACCCTGGCCCGAAACAACTCCAATCCATTCCCTCCACAGATGCCGCCTAGCCTGCTGAGTTCCTCCAGCACTCTGTGTTTTTTATTTAACTCTGAAATTGAAGTTAGACATAAAGCTGGAGTAACTCAGCGGGACAAGCAGCGACTCTGGAGAGAAGACCTTTCTTCATACTGAACTGAACTCTCCTAGGTGAGAGTACTTGTGATTGTCTGAAGAAGGGTCTTGACCCGAAATGCCACCCACTCCCCAGAGTCGCCGCCCATCCCGCTGAGCCACCCCAGCCCCCTTCAACTCCAGAGCCAAACAAAAAACACAGAGTGCTGGGGGAACTCAGAGGGGGGCAGGCGGCACCCTCAGAGGGAACAGACCAGGAGCCGCCACAGGTCAGGACGCCCCCCCCCCCAATAGGAAGGAACCGCAGATGCAGCCGTCCACGTAAAATGATTCTGGGAATGCCAAGGAGAGAGGGTGCGAGAGAGGGAGTGAGAGAGCGAGAGAGAGATGAGATGGGGAGCGGGAGAGAGCGTGCGAGTGAGAGACAGAGAGAGCGAAAGACAGAGAGACACAGCGAGTGAGAACGAGGGATGGAGGGAGAGAGAGAGGGGAGAGAGGGAGGAGAGAGAGAGAGAGGAGAGAGAGGAGGAGGGAAAGGGCAAGGGAGAGGGAGAGGGAGAGAGAGAGAGAGAAAAAAAAATAACACGGGTGAATGACTTTACCTGCACATCAGGAAGAGGCCCGTGCTCGCGTTCCGGAGCCCTCAATGACAGTGAGTTTTAAGAAATTCGCCCATGAATTTTATTCAAAGGAACACGGCGTCATTAATACTTAGTCAAAAGACAATTACATTTACTGAGGAATGTGGACCGATGACACATTGTATAACAAGTGCTAACAGTGGTAGTTAACAAATTGTTTTTGTCTCATGGCCGGTGCAGCGGTGACTCGTAACGATTATCCATGGTTGTTTTTTTTTAATCCGTATTTAACAACGCGAATGGATTTTTAAAAATATCCTTATTTAACAACACAAATTCGTATTTCCGTGTTCGTATTGCATTTCAGTACAAAATACGGAAAATCCGTACTACTTGGCATCTATGAGGATAGATAATAAACGTCTCTGACTTCCTTCTAGTACAGAAATTGGACATAAACTGGAAACTGAAAAGTAGGGGAATGCCGTCCCGCATTTCCATCCCTGCTGCTGATAACCTGAACTGGATAAGTGGAAATCTTCTCTAACTAAATACTGAATGTGGCAAAGTCATTAACCATCTTTGAGCCCTGTCATATACCGAAATCCACCAACATTGGTTCCATTCTTCTTCCTGGTAATTATCTCAAACATAATGATCTTGATATCATGTATTTGATGGAAGATAAATTATAGACCACGCATTCATTGTTGTCACTAGGGCTGCCAATTACCACCTCTGCAACATTGATCTCTCTGCTGGTGGCTCAGCTCATCTCTGCATGAAGCACTTCACTGAGCCTTCTCTGTAGATATATTTATTCCCGTATATTTTCTCCGCCCACTTTCACCTCCCACCCTCATTTATCAGGCAGATGATAATACCAATAGCATTTACTTTGCACATTTATCACAGCAATCTGAAATTTTAGCCTTCATAGCAAGAGGATTTGAATACAGGAGAAATTATGTATAATTGTAGTGACTTCCAGTTCAATTCAACAGGCCTTGGAAGTTTGACTGACTGAGGCTATATGGATTGAGCTATTTCACTGAAGTAATACATGTTTAAAATGAACTTGCTTCTTGAACCAGTCCAGTTAGAAGCTGTACCTGGAAATTAAAAAGGGTTGTAATTTCCATCAAACCACGGTTGGAAGGTACTTTGTCTTTGATGGCACCTCATGCCTATTCAATACAGCCGTGGTAGACACTTATCAGCAGTTCTACAGTCCCTTGCTTACCAATGCTTTGGAAAAACACTAAAATATTATATCACAAACCAACATTTCAGTTCATCACAATGTCATGGGCAGAATCAGCTATTTTATTCTGTGGGGACAATAGCTTAGACAGACCTATTAAACATTCTGAGCAGTTTTACAGTAAACTGCTACATAGGTTTTGATGAATGGGGAACATTCTTCATAAGTAAACCCTCCATAAGTCATCTTAAAGTAATTGTCTGACTGTATAAAACTGAATTGGCCTTAGAAATGGTAAACGCGAAGCAAAGAAACTATTTCCTCTGGCGTGGAATCCAGAACAAGGGGGCATTAACAATGGGATTGGAGCTGGGCCAATTAGGAGTGAAATCAGGAAGTACTTTTCCACACAAAGAGTAACAGAAATCTGAAACTCACTCTCTCAAAAGACCGTTTTACTGGTTCAATTAAAATATTGATCAATAGGGTTTTGTTAGGCTAAGGTAGCGAGCGATGTAGAGCAAAGGGGACTAAACGGAGTTGAGGTACAATTCAGCCATGATCTAGTTGAATGGTATAAGAGTCTTCAGGGGTTCAATGAATGACTCTTGTTCCTGTGTTCTTGTCACAATGGCCTCTTTGTCTTTATCCCAGTGGAGATTTTTTTAAAGTACTGGTGAACAATTCCAGTAATGCTATTCAGGCACAATTAGTGAAACTGGATAAGGATGAAGAAAGCAAAGCAAAATGTGTTGGAAAGAGGTTGTCCAAGGAAAGGACTAGTGTGCACAGCCATCATCAGATCTACTGTCTCACCATATCAATGCTAATGCAGTTCAAACGGTGCCTAATAATGCCACAGCTCCTCAATAAGATACATAGTGTCTGAAAATTAACTTCTGTCTTGACTAAATCAACATTCCCTCTCATGAACAAAGCATTGATGAACCAACATTTCCCTCACAGGCAAACGTAGGTTGTCTTCCTTGCTTTCAGCGTGCCTAACATATTGGATTTAGCAAAAGATCCAGCTGGAAATACAAGTTTGTCCAAATGAGCACTGGGCAAGAGTTGCAGCAGTCCGCTACCAACTGTTTGATCCCCACCCTTGCCTTTCACCTTCCACCTTCTACTGTAAGTTAGGCCTTGGAGACCACAGACAGGGGGTTATAATTTCCACAAGGGGAAACTGAGACCGATTTTAAGGTTTTAAGGAAAGAACTGACCGGAAGTCAGAAGCTGAGGATTAGGGTATGGGGAAGGGGTGCTGAAGAAAATGTGTAGCCAGCACTGGGGAAGAGAAGGCCTCCAAACCACATTGGAAGCAAAGTGGGGGCTTTTAAAGAGGTGTGGTGCTCAGAACAATAGTCTTCAGGAAGAATCAGAGACCACGTCGCGGGTGGTAGTCAGGAATGTGATGGAGGGGATAGAGGGGTTGGTGATACAACCCTCCAGTTGATGTTGCAGAGTATGAGGGAGCATGTGACAAATAGGATGGGGCAATGAATCTGGGTGGCTGGAATCATTGGAGAATGAGAGTTTGAATGCTAAGTCAAGTGGCTTGAACATCAGGGAGTCAGATCCTGTTGGCCTCAGGGGGTTTGCGGTGAGATTGAGTTGCAGGGAGAGGGGCATTAGTGTTCCCCCACTGATCACAAGTAAATATGGCACTTGACAGTGATCCCAAACCAACTCTGTGGTATGGAAACCTAGTTGCCCCAGATATGTTCAACACTAATTACTCCTGGAATAACTTCCTCTAAGTTCCACCAAGTGCCAAAAACTGCTTTATGTCGTCCTTTAGATAGCTGTTGTGTAAATTGTGTTCACTGTAGAAGGGTGAATCTCTAGGAAATGGTGATAAATGACTCGGAGGTAATCATGGCTATATTTCACCCTGGGAAAGTTGTTTATCAATGAATAAATAACATTCCAGGATTGAGTCTCTAGATCGTCAGAGCCTGTTGTTCAAAACCTACATACATCTCTTTAATCTTCTGTTCACACCTGGAGAAAAACCGTAACCACCCAGTGTACTTCAAGTCAATACATTGTGCATTAGATATTGGGGGTACCAACATAGATATTCCCAGCCTTTCTATGTCAGGTCAGGGGGAGTTCCCCCCGCCACAGGTACCATGTAATCCCGTGCTACCTGCTCCATGGTGGGCTAGTCGGCGACTAAACCGTCTCCCCCACCTGGTTTGCCAAGTGAGGAGGGGGCTGTGGACCTCCAGCAGGACTAAAAATAAGACCTGTTAAAAGGTGGATGAGCTTCTAGCGAGCCAACGGCCATCCACACTTCAGTAGTTGCGATCACTGTTGTACATAGCATTGTAAGGCACCGTGCCCGTTGATGTTTTCAATGATGATGATGATAGAAACATAGAAACATAGAAATTAGGTGCAGGAGTAGGCCATTCGGCCCTTCGAGCCTACACCGCCATTCAATATGATCATGGCTGATCATCCAACTCAGTATCCCGTACCTGCCTTCTCTCCATACCCTCTGATCCCCTTAGTCACAAGGGCCACATCTAACTCCCTCTTAAATATAGCCAATGAACTGGCCTCAACTACCCTCTGTGGCAGAGAGTTCCAGAGACCCACCACTCTCTGTGTGAAAAAATTCCTTCTCATCTCAGTCCTAAAGGATTTCCCCCTTATCCTTAAGCTGTGACCCCTTGTCCTGGACCTCCCCAACATCGGGAACAATCTTCCTGCATCTAGCCTGTCCAACCCCTTAAGAATCTTGTAAGTTTCTATAAGATCCCCTCTCAATCTCCTAAATTCTAGAGAGTATAAACCGAGTCTATGCAGTCTTTGTTCATAAGACAGTCCTGACATCCCAGGAATCAGTCTGGTGAACCTTCGCTGCACTCCCTCTAAGGCAATAATGTCCTTCCTCAGATTTGGAGACCAGAACTGTACGCAATACTCCAGGTGTGGCCTCACCAAGACCCTATACAACTGAAGTAGAACCTCCCTGCTCCTATACTCAAATCCTTTTGCTATGAAAGCTAACATACCATTGGCTTTCTTCACTGCCTGCTGTACCTGCATGCCTACTTTCAATGACTGGTGTACCATGACAACTAGGTCGCGCTGCATCTCCCCTTTTCCTAATCGGCCACCATTTAGATAGTAGTCGGTTTTCCTATTTTTGCCACCAAAGTGGATAACCTCACATTTATCCACATTATACTACATCTGCCAAACATTTGCCCACTCACCCAGCCTATCCAAGTCACCTTGCATTCTCCTAGCATCCTCCTTACAGCTAACACTGCCCCCCAGCTTAGTGTCATCCGCAAACTAGGAGATATTGCCTTCAATTCCCTCATCCAGATCATTTATGTATATTGTAAATAGCTGGGGTCCCAGCACTGAGCCTTGCGGTACCCCACTAGTCACTGCCTGCCATTGTGAAAACGACCCGTTAACTCCTACTCTTTGCTTCCTGTTTGCCAGCCAGTACTCTATCCACATCAATACTGAACCCCCAAGGCCATATGCTTTAAGTTTATATACTAATCGCTTATGTGGGACCTTGTCGAAAGCCTTCTGGAAGTCCAGATACAGCACATCCACTGGTTCTCCCCCATCCACGCTACTAGTTACATCCTCGAAAAATTCCACAAGATTCGTCAGACATGATTTACCTTTCGTAAATCCATGCTGACTTTGCCCAATGATTTCACCACTTTCCAAATGTGCTGCTATCCCATCTTTAATAACTGACTCTAACAGTTTCCCCACTACCGATGTTAGACTAACTGGTCTGTAATTCCCCGTTTTCTCACTCCCCCTCTTCTTAAAAAGAGGGGTTACGTTTGCTACCCGCCAATCCTCAGGAACTACTCCAGAATCTAAAGAGTTTTGAAAGATTATCACTAATGCATCCACTATTTCCGGAGCTACTTCCTAAGTACTCTGGGATGCAGCCTATCTGGCCCTGGGGAGTTATCGGCCTTTAATCCATTCAATTTACCCAAGACCACTTCCCGACTAACCTGGATTTCACTCAAGTACTCCTTTGACCTGCGGTCCCCTGCTATTTCCGGCAGATTATTTATGTATTCCTTAGTGAAGACGGAACCAAAGTAGTTATTCAATTGGTCCGCCATATCCTTGTTCCCCATGATCAACTCACCTGTTTCTGACAGCAAGGGACCTACATTTGTTTTAACTAATCTCTTTCTCTTCACATATCTATAAAAACTTTTGCAGTCAGTTTTTATGTTCCCTGCCAGTTTTCTTTCATAATCTATTTGTCCTTTCCTAATCAAGCCCTTTGTCCTTCTCTGCTGGTCTCTGAATTTCTCCCAGTCCTCTGGTATGCTGCTTTTTCTGGCTACTTTGTACGCATCATCCTTTGCTTTGATACTATCCCTGATTTCCCTTGTTATCCACGGATGCACTATCTTCCCTGATCTATTCTTTTGCCAAATTGGGATGAACAATTTTTGTAGTTCATCCATGCAGTCTTTAAATGTCTTCCATTGCGTATCCACCGTCAACCCTTTTAGAATTGATTGCCAGTCAATCTTGGCCAATTCACGTCTCATACCCTCAAAGTCACCTTTCCTTAAGTTCAGAACCATTGTTTCTGAATTAACAATGTCACTCTCCATCCTAATGAAGAACTCGACCATATTATGGTCACTCTTGCCCAAGGGGGCACGCACAATAAGACTGCTAACTAACCCTTCCTCATTACTCAATACCCAGTCTAAAATAGCCTGCTCTCTCGTTGGTTCCTCTACATGTTGATTTAGATAACTATCCCTCATACTTTCCAAAAAATCCTCTTCCTCAGCGCCCCTGCCAATTTGATTCACCCAATCTATATGTAGATTGAAGTCACCCATTATAACTGTTTTGCCTTTGTCGCACGCATTTCTAATTTCCTGTTTTATACCATCCCCAACTTCACTACTACTGTTAGGTGGCCTGTACACAACTCCCACTAGCGTTTTCTGCCCCTTAGTGTTTCGCAGCTCTACCCATACCGATTCCACATGCTCCAAGCTAATGTCCTTCCTTTCCATTGCGTTAATCTCCTCTCGAACCAGCTACCCCACCTCCTTTTCCTTTCTCTCTATCCCTCCTGAATATTGAATATCCCTGGATGTTCAGCTCCCAGCCTTGGTCACCCTGGAGCCATGTCTCCGTGATCCCAACTATATCATACTCATTAATAGCTATCTGCACGTTCAATTCATCCACCTTATTACGAATACTCCTTGCATTGAGACACAAGGCCTTCAGGCTTGTTTTTACAACGCTCTTACCCCTTGTACAATATTGTTGAGAAGTGGCCCTTTTTGATTTTTGCCCTGGTTTTGTCTGCCTGTCACTTTTACTTTTCACCTTGCTCCCTATTGCTTCCACCCTCGTTTTACACCCACCTGCCTCTCTGCTCTTGTACCCATCCCCCTGCCACATTAGTTTAAATCCTCCCCGACAGCACTAGCAAACACTCCCCCAAGGACATTGGTTCCATTCCAGCCCAGGTGCAGACCGTCCTGTTTGTACTGGTCCCACCTCCCCCAGAAATGGTTCCAGTGCCCTAAAAATTTGAATCCCTCCCCCTTGCACCATTTTTCAAGCCACGTATTCATCTGCAATATCCTCCTTTTTCTACTCTGACTGGCCCGTGGTACTGGTAATAATTCAGAGATTATTACCTTTGAGGTCCTACTTTTGAGTTTATCTCCTAGCTCCCTAAATTCACCTTGTAGGACCTCATCCCTTTTTTTCCCCTATATCGTTGGTGCCAATATGCACCACGACAACTGGCTGTTCACCCTCCCCCTCCAGAATGTTCTGCAGCCGTTCAGTAACATCCCTGACCTTTGCACCAGGGAGGCAACATACCATCCTGGAGTCTCTTTTGCGGCCGCAGAAACGCCTATCTATTCCCCTGACAATTGAATCCCCTATTACAATAGCCCTTCCCCTCTTTTTTCCCCCATCATGTGCTGCAGAGCCACCCATGGTGCCATGAACTTGGCTGCTGCTGCATTCCCCTGATGAGCCATCTCCCTCAACAGTATCCAAAATGGTAAACCTGTTGAGTAGGGAGATGACTGCAGGGGACTCCTGCACTATCTGCCTACTGCTTTGCTGGCTATTGGCCACCCGCTCCCTTTCTATCCTCTTACCTTTCACCTGTGGCGTGACCAACTCGCTGTATGTGCTGTCCACGACTTTCTCTGCATCGTGGATGCTCCAGTATGAATCCAGCCGCAGCTCCAATCGTTCAATGCGGTCTGCCAGGAGCTGCAGCTGGACACACTTCCTGCAAATGTAGTCATCAGGGACACCGACCATATCCCTGATCTCCCCCACATGTTGCACGCTGATCAAACCATGGGGCCAATCTCCACTGACATCTTACTCCCAAATTACTCTATTAAATATATATATATATATTAAAAAATATATATATATATATATATATATTTATTTATTTTTTATTAAACACAAAACTTTATTCTTTAAACTTTACTAATAAATAACGAATCCCTAACACCCAGAGTCCTTAGCTCCCAGAATCCTTAGCTCCCAGAATCCTTAAACCTGAAGGCAGAAATGGAGAAATGTAAACCCCGGGTTGCAGCCAATCAGCTGCTTCCTCTGGTCATCTTCAACCAATCAGAGGCTACACAGATTCCCCACCAGATTTCCTCACTGGAAGATGGGACGTTGCAGATGTCGGTCTACTCACAGCAGGTAGCTCCACCCTCTGTCTCCAACGGCTCCCCGGGCCTCTGTGTCAGCAAGCCCCGCGCTAGCTTTATACTCACAGCAGGTAGCTCCACCCTCTGTCTCCAACGGCTCCCCGGGCCTCTGTGTCAGCAAGCCCCGCGCTAGATTTATACTCACAGCAGGTAGCTCCACCCTCTGTCTCCAACGGCTCCCCGGGCCTCTGTGTCAGCAAGCCCCGCGCTAGCTTTATACTCACAGCAGGTAGCTCCACCCTCTGTCTCCAACGGCTCCCCGGGCCTCTGTGTCAGCAAGCCCCGCGCTAGCTTTATACTCACAGCAGGTAGCTCCACCCTCTGTCTCCAACGGCTCCCCGGGCCTCTGTGTCAGCAAGCCCCGCGCTAGCTTTATACTCACAGCAGGTAGCTCCACCCTCTGTCTCCAACGGCTCCCCGGGCCTCTGTGTCAGCAAGCCCCGCGCTAGCTTTATACTCACAGCAGGTAGCTCCACCCTCTGTCTCCAACGGCTCCCCGGGCCTCTGTGTCAGCAAGCCCCGCGCTAGCTTTATACTCACAGCAGGTAGCTCCACCCTCTGTCTCCAACGGCTCCCCGGGCCTCTGTAAAAAGCAAGCCCCGCGCTAGATTTATACTCACAGCAGGTAGCTCCACCCTCTGTCTCCAACGGCTCCCCGGGCCTCTGTAAAAAGCAAGCCCCGCGCTAGATTTATACTCACAGCAGGTAGCTCCACCCTCTGTCTCCAACGGCTCCCCGGGCCTCTGTAAAAAGCAAGCCCCGCGCTAGATTTATACTCACAGCAGGTAGCTCCACCCTCTGTCTCCAACGGCTCCCCGGGCCTCTGTGTCAGCAAGCCCCGCGCTAGCTTTATACTCACAGCAGGTAGCTCCACCCTCTGTCTCCAACGGCTCCCCGGGCCTCTGTGTCAGCAAGCCCCGCGCTAGATTTATACTCACAGCAGGTAGCTCCACCCTCTGTCTCCAATGGCTCCCCGGGCCTCTGTGTCAGCAAGCCCCGCGCTAGCTTTATACTCACAGCAGGTAGCTCCACCCTCTGTCTCCAACGGCTCCCCGGGCCTCTGTGTCAGCAAGCCCCGCGCTAGCTTTATACTCACAGCAGGTAGCTCCACCCTCTGTCTCCAACGGCTCCCCGGGCCTCTGTGTCAGCAAGCCCCGCGCTAGCTTTATACTCACAGCAGGTAGCTCCACCCTCTGTCTCCAACGGCTCCCCGGGCCTCTGTGTCAGCAAGCCCCGCGCTAGCTTTATACTCACAGCAGGTAGCTCCACCCTCTGTCTCCAACGGATACCCGGGCCTCTGTGAAAAGCAAGCCCCGCGCTAGATTTATACTCACAGCAGGTAGCTCCACCCTCTGTCTCCAACGGCTCCCCGGGCCTCTGTGAAAAGCAAGCCCCGCGCTAGATTTATACTCACAGCAGGTAGCTCCACCCTCTGCCTCCAACGGCACCCCGGGCCTCTGTGTCAGCAAGCCCCGCGCTAGCTTTATACTCACAGGAGGTAGCTCCACCCTCAGTCTCCAACGGCTCCATGGGCCTCTGTGTCAGCAAGCCCCGCGTTAGCTTTATACTCACAGGAGGTAGCTCCACCCTCTGTCTCCAACGGCTCCCCGGGCCTCTGTGTCAGCAAGCCCCGCGCTAGCTTTATACTCACAGCTGGTAGCTCCACCCTCTGTCTCCAACGGCTCCCCGGGCCTCTGTGTCAGCAAGCCCCGCGCTAGATTTATACTCACAGCAGGTAGCTCCACCCTCTGTCTCCAACGGCTCCCCGGGCCTCTGTGAAAAGCAAGCCCCGCGCTAGGTTTACACTCACAGCAGGTAGCTCCACCCTCTGTCTCCAATGGCTCCCCGGGCCTCTGTGTCCGCAAGCCCCGCGCTAGCTTTATACTCACAGCAGGTAGCTCCACCCTCTTTCTCCAACGGCTCCCCGGGCCTCTGTGAAAAGCAAGCCCCGCGCTAGATTTATACTCACAGCAGGTAGCTCCACCCTCTGTCTCCAACGGCTCCCCGGGCCTCTGTGAAAAGCAAGCCCCGCGCTAGATTTATACTCACAGCAGGTAGCTCCACCCTCAGTCTCCAACGGCTCCCCGGGCCTCTGTGAAAAGCAAGCCCCGCGCTAGATTTATACTCACAGCAGGTAGCTCCACCCTCTGAATCCAACGGCTCCCCGGGCCTCTGTGTCAGCAAGCCCCGCGCTAGATTTATACTCACAGCAGGTAGCTCCACCCTCTGTCTCCAACGGCTCCCCGGGCCTCTGTGAAAAGCAAGCCCCGCGCTAGATTTATACTCACAGCAGGTAGCTCCACCCTCTGTCTCCAACGGCTCCCCGGGCCTCTGTGAAAAGCAAGCCCCGCGCTAGATTTATACTCACAGCAGGTAGCTCCACCCTCTGTCTCCAACGGCTCCCCGGGCCTCTGTGAAAAGCAAGCCCCGCGCTAGATTTATACTCACAGCAGGTAGCTCCACCCTCAGTCTCCAACGGCTCCCCGGGCCTCTGTGAAAAGCAAGCCCCGCGCTAGATTTATACTCACAGCAGGTAGCTCCACCCTCTGTCTCCAACGGCTCCCCGGGCCTCTGTGTCAGCAAGCCCCGCGCTAGCTTTATACTCACAGCAGGTAGCTCCACCCTCTGTCTCCAACGGCTCCCCGGGCTTCTGTGTCAGCAAGCCCCGCGCTAGATTTATACTCACAGCAGGTAGCTCCACCCTCTGTCTCCAACGGCTCCCCGGGCCTCTGTGAAAAGCAAGCCACGCGCTAGATTTATACTCACAGCAGGTAGCTCCACCCTCTGTCTCCAACGGCTCCCCGGGCCTCTGTGAAAAGCAAGCCCCGCGCTAGATTTATACTCACAGCAGGTAGCTCCACCCTCTGTCTCCAACGGCTCCCCGGGCCTCTGTGAAAAGCAAGCCCCGCGCTAGATTTATACTCACAGCAGGTAGCTCCACCCTCTGTCTCCAACGGCTCCCCGGGCCTCTGTGAAAAGCAAGCCCCGCGCTAGATTTATACTCACAGCAGGTAGCTCCACCCTCTGTCTCCAACGGCTCCCCGGGCCTCTGTGAAAAGCAAGCCCCGCGCTAGATTTATACTCACAGCAGGTAGCTCCACCCTCCGTCTCCAACGGCTCCCCGGGCCTCTGTGAAAAGGAAGCCCCGCGCTAGGTTTATACTCACAGCAGGTAGCTCCACCCTCTGTCTCCAACGGCTCCCCGGGCCTCTGTGAAAAGCAAGCCCCGCGCTAGCTTTATACTCACAGCAGGTAGCTCCACCCTCTGTCTCCAACGGCTCCCCGGGCCTCTCAATGATGATTGAAGTTTAGTGACCATAACTATTCCCAAGCAATCATAATATTGGGCTTTTAGTTTCTGTATCATTTGTACATTTGGTTTGTATGTGGCTGCTTTCAATACCTAGGTCATAGTCTGATTCCTGGGATGTCAGGACTTTCATATGAGGAAAGACTGGATAGACTCGACTTGTACTCGCTGGAATTTAGAAGGTTGAGGGGGGATCTTATAGAAACTTACAAAATTCTTAAGGGGTTGGACAAGCTGGATGCTGGAAGATGTTGGGGGAGTCCAGAACAAGGGGTCACAGTCTAAGGGTAAGGGGGAATTCCTTTAGGACCGAGATGAGGAAAACATTCTTTACACAGAGAGTGGTGAGTCTCTGGAATTCGCTGCCACAGAAGGTAGTTGAGGCCAGTTCATTGGATATATTTAAGAGGGCGTTAGATGTGGCACTTGTGGCTAAAGGGATCAGGGGATATGGAGAGAAGGCAGGTACGGGATACTGAGTTGGATGATCAGTCATGATCACATTGAATGGCGGTGCAGGCTCGAAGGGCCGAATGGCCTACTCCTGCACCTATTTTTCTATGTTTCTAGTCATAGTCATAGAGTCATAGAGTGATACAGTGTGGAAACAGGCCCCTCGGCCCAACTCGCCCACACCGGCCATGTCCCAGCTACACTAGTCCCACTTGCCTGCGCTTCGTCCATACCCCTCCAAACCTCTCCTATCCATGTACCTGTTTAACTGTTTCTTAAAGATGGGATAGTCCCAGCCTCAGCTACCTCCTCTGGCAGCTTGTTCCGTACCCCCACCACCCTTTGTGTGAAAAAGTTACCTCTCGGTTTCCCATTAAATCTTTTCCCTTTCGCCTTGAACCTATGTCCTCTGGTGATCGATTCCCCTACTCTGAGCAAAAGACTCTGTGCATCTACCCGATTTATTGTGCATCCTCCTGTGCTCCATGAATAGAGACCCAGCCTACTCAACCTCGCCCTATAATTCACACCCTCTAGTACTGGCAACATCTTCGTAAATCTTTTCTGAACCCTTTCAACCTTGGCAATATCTTTCCTATAACATGGTGCCCAGAACTGAACACAATATTCTAAATGCGGTCTCATCAACGTTTTATACAACTGCAACATGACTTAAAAACTCAATACTCTGACTGGTGAAGGCCAAAGTGCCAAAAGCCTTTTTGACCACCTTATCTACCTGCGACTCGACCTTCAAGGAACCATGGACCTTTACTCCTAGCTCCCTCTGCTCTACAACTCTACTCAG
The DNA here is from genome assembly GCA_963514005.1 of Raja brachyura. The sequence continues at coordinate 140,632,605 of OY740781.1, forward strand.
AGGCCTACCATTTACTGCGTAGGTCCTGCTCTTGTTCGACATCCCAAAATGCAACACCTCACACTTTTCTGTATTAAATTCCATCAACCATTTCTCTGCCCACCTGGCCAATCGATCCCAATCCTGCTGCAATCTTTCACAACCATCTTCACTACCTACGAAACCACTAACATTTGTATCATCAGCAAACTTGCTAATCAGTGATGTAGATGACAAACAGTAACGGGCCCAGCACCGAACCCTGAGGCACACCACTAGTCACAGCCCTCCAGTCCGAGAAGCAACCTTCCACCATCACCCTCTGGTTCCTTCCATGGAGCCAATTTGTTATCTGCTCAACTATCTCTCCTTGGATCCCATGCGATCTAACTTTCCAGAGCAGCCTACCATGCGGAACCTTGTCAAACACCTTACTGAAGACCATGTACACAACATCTACAACTCTGCCCTCGTCAACCTTTTTGGTCACGTCTTCAAATAAATCAATCAAGTTTGTGAGACACGACCTCCCACGTACAAAACCTTGCTGAATATCCCTAATCAGGCCTTGCCCATCCAGATGCCTGTATATCATATCCCTCAGAATACTCTCCAGTAACTTACCAACTACAGATGTTAAGCTCACCGGCCTATAGTTCCCAGCATTTTCCCAGCAGCCCTTCTTGAAAAGAGGCACAACATTTGCCACCCTCCAGTCTTCCGGCACTACCTCATGTATTTAAGGACGACCTAATTTTCAACCAGGGCTCCCACAATTTCTTCTCTAGTTTCCTGCAATGTCCTCAGATATATCTGATCAGGCCCTGGAGATTTGTCTACCTTCAAACACGACAGTACCTTCAGTACTTCTTTGACAGTAACCCTGACTGCTCTCAAGACACTTCCAGTGACTGCTCCAATTTCCTCTGTCCTACTGTCTTTCTCCTCGGTAAATACAGAGGAGAAATACTCATTTAGGACCTCGCTCATCTCCTGTGGCTCCACACAGAGGTGACCACTTTGATTCCTGAGAGGTCCCACTCTCTCTCTAGTTACCCTTTTCCCCCTTATGTATTTATAATATCTTTTGGGATTGTCCTTAATGCTGCCCGTCAGAGCTGTCTCCTGGTCCCTTTTTGCCCTTCTGATTTATTTTTTTAGTTTACTCCTTTGTTCCCGAAATTCCTCCAGGGATGCACTTGATCCCAGTTACCTATACCTGTCCCATGCATCCTTCTTGTTTTTGACTAATGTCTCAATTTCCCTCGTCAGCCAAGCTTCCTTACGTTTGCCTGCGTTGCAGGTCATTTAGCTGAATTGGAAACATTGACCACTCTGGTCATACACCTTTAACAAATAATCTATGTTCCTCCCTAAATCTTCTCTTCTTCCCCAATGTTCGACCTCCTAATTTTCGGCTTCTGTTATAGGCAGAGGTCAGATAAGCTGTAACTCTCTTCTTTGGAGCATGGGAGGCTGAGGAGTGACATTTATGAAGTGTACAAGATCATGACAGGCATGGATAAAGTGAATGATCACAGTCTTTTTCCCAGGTAGAGGATTTGAAAACTGGAGGGCAGAGGCTTAAGTTCAGAGGAGAGATTTTTAAGTGCGAGCACAGAAGCACCATTTTTGCTCAGACGCTGGTCCATATCTGGAATGAGCCAGAGGAAACTATTAAAGCGAATACAGTTACAAATGTAAAATGCATTTAGACAGATAAATGGACAGGAAGAAATTCGAGACCTGTGGACCAAATACAGGATAATAGGACAAGCCCAATATGCCAACTTGGATGGCATGGACAAGGTGTTTCCATGCTGCAGAGCTCTAGGGCTCTAAATACATCATTTTAATCATATCACAACCATAATTGCAGTTTGGATGTATTTATTTTGTTCTAAGGTGCTTTGGGAGATCATGGAGACACCAAAGTAGGGAGATCTGGTAAATGGAGACCTATCATCAGTTCTCTACTCCTGGTTGGCAGCAAGACTATGCAGCAGCGTGGTTCCTGCCCCGCTTCTCGCGCTCTGGTCATTTTTGAAGTTCGAAGGGAAGGAAGAATTACTCCAAACACAAAATGAAACAAGGTTCCCCATTTGCTGAACATAGTTGCAACCATTTGTGTTTTGTGCTCTTGCGGCCGAGTTTCACAGCTGGAAGCATAACTTCAAGAATCGGGGAGTGTTGTCCTTGTATTGGAATCACTGACCTGGGAGAATATTGACTCTGTTCTAAGAACCACAATTGTTCCTTGGGGTCTGTATCATTTCCTGCTAGTATCTTGTGTGACAAACTGTATATTCTAACCCAAAATCACATTGGCAAGGTTAACTGATGCAGATGTTAAAAAGTTGATTGTGATTCCCTTTTTTTTCATCCGCTGAGTTTTAACTTGAGATAATTTTGAAACTAATTGCATACAGGCAGAAAATAACTTCCAGATTTTTCTGGAGAGTCTGTCAACTGAGGAAATCTTTGAAGAAGTACAGCAATACAGACGGCAGGCCCATGTGGAAAAGAATGTACATTTTCATGTACATCAGCTGTATAAACAAATGTAATTTGTTCATAAAGAGCAATAATGTTGAGGAAACCCCACAGACTGGAAGTGCAAATGAGTGGAGGCTTTCCAGAACTGCAGGCAGTGAACGAATAAGCAGGGGGGCTGTTAGAGTGAAATAATATGGTTCTGTTAAAGTGTCACCGGTGATAATTTTCCACATTATCTGGTTGATTTGTGAGCACTTGTGTTATGGGATAAAGTTTATCACGATGGTAGTCGGTCAGTTCTGGGAAACAATGTAAAGCAGGGAGGCTGCAAAAATAATAAGGGACTTACTTGTTTACGGATCCTGAACCTGCCTCCAGTGACGTTATTTAATCAGAGGTCCTCAGAACAGTTTAACATGCAACACTCCAAAATTACCACAGGTTCACTAGGGTGCATTGTGTCCACCGATGTCCCATTGAATTTCTGCAATGGTGCGATTAGACCCTGGAAAGGTTACAATTACTCCAGAAATAGCTGCACTCCACAAAATAACAATTTTCATAATCAAGAATACTGCAATAATACTAGATTTTCCGATTTCTTTGTTCCTATTGCACAGGTCTTTGTTCAGCCTACAATGACGAATAGTGAGCAGTTTTGAGCTCCTTACATAAGGAAGAATTGCTGATAAATTCTTACAAAGTTATTAGGCATACTGGGGTACTCCCATTTGCCTGCATTTGGCCTAATGCTCTCTAAATCCTCCAGGTCCATATATTTGTCTAAATGTCTTTTAAAAAAACATAATTGTATCCACTTCTATAGTTTCTTCTGGCAGCTCATTCCATGTAGAAATTACTCTCCGAGTGAAAATGTTCCTCCCAAGATCCATAGAAACATAGTAAATAGGTGCAAGAGTAGACCATCCGACCCTTCGAGCCAGCACAGCCATTCAATATGATCATGGCTGATCATCCAGAATCAGTACCCTGTTCCTGCTTTTTCCCCATATCCCTTGATTCCATTAGGCCTAAGAGCTATATCTAACTCTCTCTTGAATACATCTAGTGAATTGGCATCCCCTGCCTTCTGTGGTAGAGAATTCCAGATTCCCTACCCTCTGGGTGAAAATTTTTTTCCTCATCTCAGTCCTAAATGGCCTACCCCTTATTCTTAAACTGTGACCCCTGGTCTTGGACTCTCCCAACATCAGGAACATTTTTTCTGCTTCTAGCCTCTCCAATCCCTTAAGAATGTTATTTGTTTCTATAAGATCCCTTCTCATCCTTCAAAATTCCAGTGAATACAAGCCCAGTCCATCCATTTTTTCATCATATGTCAGTCCCGCCATCCCCGGAATTAACCTTGTGAACCTACGTTGCACTCCCTCAATAGCAAGAATGTCCTTCCTCAAACGGACACGAAAACTGCACACAATACTCCAGGTGTGGTCTCACCAGGACCCTGTACAACTGCAGTAGGACCTCCTTGCTCTTATACTCAAATCCTCTCATTATGAAGGCCAACATGGCATTTGCTTTCTTCACTGCCTGCTGTACCTGCGTGCTTACTTTCAGTGACTAATGAATCAGGTGTCTTACTTTCAAGACACCTGTATCTCATTGCACCTCCCCTTTTTCTAATCTGACGCCATTCAGGTAATAATCTATCTTCCTGTTCTTGCCACCAAAGTGGATAACCTCACATTTAATCACATTATACTGCATCTGCCATACATCTGCCCACCCACCCAACTTATCCAATTCACCCTGCAGCCTCATAGCATCCACCTCGCAGCTCACACTGCCACCCAGCTTTGTGTCATCTGCAAACTTGGAGATCTTTCTTCAATTTTTTCACTTTCACCTTAATATTATGTTCTCACGTTTTAGTTCCTGTTCCCTGGGAAAAAAGACTGTAAGCATTCACTCTATCCATGTCCCTCGTCATTGTGTACATCACAATAAGGTCTCCCCTCCTATACTCCTTTCTACTAAGCTCCAAAGAAAAATTGCCAGCCTATCCAACCTCTCCCTATCAATATCAGTTTTATTTGTCACTTGCTCATATAGTGCAAGTGAAATGAATTTGCCAGCAGCGGTACAATGAAAAAGAACACACCAAAACACAATAAAAAAATTTAACACAAACATCCACCACAGCATTCATCACTGTGGTTGAAGGCACAAAATTTGGCCAGTCCTCCTCCATTTTCCCCCGTGGTCGGGACCTCAACCCTCCGCAGCCGCCGCTGGGGGCGTCCAGAAGTTCAGACAAGGTAAAGTGCAGATAAAGTCCAGGTAAGTCCTGAATCGGTGCTTCCCCACCGGAGACCGAGGCTTCAGGTTGATGTAACCCAAGCTTGCAAGTCCAGGTAATATCCTAGAGGAAAAAAAAGACACAAACTGCTGGAGTAACTCAACAGGTCAGGCAGCATCTCTGGAGAAAATGGATCAGCATTGTTCTAGGTTAGGAATCTTCTTTAGTCTATATTTTCCAGAGATTCTGTCCGACCCGTTGAGTAAATCCAGCTCTTTATATCTTTCTTCATAAACCAGTATCGGCAGTTCCTTGTGTCTAACATCCTAGTTAAGCCTTTCTGCACTCTTTCCAACTTAATTACATCTTTCCTAGAACTGGGCAACCAGAACACACAGTAGTCCAAGTATGGTCTCACCAACGACTTGTATTGCTGCATCATGCTGCTCCAACTTTTGTAATCAACACCCTTCCCAATGAAGGAAAGCTTGTCAATTGCCTTGTTCACCACACTATGCACCTGACTCGCCACATTTAGGGAACTATTCATGTGTACTCCTGGATCTCTCTGTTTTCCAACTATCCCAGGGGATCTACCATTTACTGTGTAAGTCCTCCCCTGGTTTGTTATAACAAAGTACAACACCTCACATTTGTCAGAGTTACATTTATTACCTTTATATAGGCCACTTTCCCAACTGGTGTAGATCTGGTTGTAAACTCAGATGACCTACCTCATTGTCAACAATTCCACGAAATTTTGTGTCATCTGGGTTTACTAACAATGTTAACGACATTGTCATTCAAATCGTGTGTATATTACTAACCACATCAACTCCTGTGGCACTCCACTGGTTAAATATCTTCAATCAGAAAAACAGAACTCCACAACTACCCCTCGAGTCCTTCTTGCAAGCCAATTTTCCATCCAATTGGCTACCTCATGTTGGATTTCCTGCGATCTAACCTTTGACCCTTGACTAAAAATATAAATATGACTTCAAAGCTTTCCAGAATCAGAGATCTTCTGGGAGTGATGGATCAGGCTGAAACTATGGACACAAGCAGATGCAGGGAAGAGAAGAGTTGATGAAGCAGAGGTCATAATCTAAGAGGGGTCATGATCGAAGTGAGAGGGAAAACCTTTAATAGGAACCTGAGTGACAACATTTTTACAAGGAGAGCGGTGGGTATATGGAATGAGTTACCAGTAGTGAGGCAGACAAAAGGAACTACAGATACTAGTTTACAAAAAATAAATAAACAGTGCTGGAGTAACTCAGTGGATCAAGGCAGCATCTCTGCAAGACATGGATAGGTGACTTTTCGGGTTGGGGCCTTTTGTCAGACTAATTGTCATAAGGGTGGAGAAAGCTGAAAAAAGAGGTGGAGACAGGACAAGGCCTGACAAGTGATAGGTAGGTACAGATGAGGGAAGTTTTTATTGGCAGATGGGTGGACTAAATCTAGAGATGAAAATAAGATAAAAGGCTGATATGGAGAGAAGAGGTGTAAGTTATGAAACATGAGGAAGGTATATATAGGTGGAAGGAGATGGGGGAAAGCAAAGGGGGTTGAGATAGTGGGAGAACAGGATGCGCATCCAGGTGGAGCTTATGGAAGAGAGGTGGGGGAACGTTGGTGGGGAGGGGAGGGGGGGTTCTTGTGGGGCAAAGTTGGTTGGGTTATTAGCTAAAAATGAACACTTGCACTCACTCCACCAAGGCCTCCTAGATCTTACAGTTGCTAACCACTTTAACTCCCTTTCCCATTCCCATACTGACCTTTCTGACCTGGGCCTCCTCCATTGCCAGAGTGAGGCCACACACAAACTGGAGGAACAGCACCTCGTATTCCACTTGGGTAGCTTACAACCCAACGGTATTCTCCAATTTTATGTAAGAAGCCAGCCAGCCCCCATTCCCCCACTAACCACCCCCACTCTTTTACTACCTTCTCCACTGCTCTCATTATCTCCCCCCCCCATACCCTCTTCCTGTCCTCTTCCACAAATACCCCTTTCTCTATTTCAAAATTTACTCCTGAACCTTTTATCTTCTTTTCATCTCCTGCCTTTGTCCACCTATCAGCTTATCCGCCCCGTCCCCAATATCACCTGCATCTACCTATCAGTTGCCCTGCCTTGTGCTGCCCGAACTCTTTTCTCATCCTTCTCCCTCTCCCCCCCCCCCCCCCCTCCCCCCCCCCAACAATTAGGCTTAGCTGCCTGAGCCGGATGCCTGCCCCTTTTCCGGGTGGTGTTAGAGAGGGAGTATGCGCTGCCCACAGCGCCTTGGGGGATTTCAGGAACCGCTGGGCACCACGGGGGACGAATGCATTCTTGACAAGGATTGCAACATAGTTGTATAGTAGTTTATTTAGTATATTTGTTTGTCTTGTATTATGGTGGTGCGTTCTGTTGTTTTATTGTATTGTGAATATTATTTTTAGAGTGGGGTAAGTATAAGATTTGTTGCATTAAATATAGTTGCCCCAGCAATGACTGACATTGATCACTTTCAAGACAACCTTTGTATAATTATCTCCGCAATGCAGCAAAAGTACGTTTGACGGATAATGACATGATCCCTTCCCAGACGGGAATCACATCCGGCACACATCGGTGAATCATTCCAGGAAATGCCCAATCAATTTCTGGAGTCATGAAAAATGATCTGGAAATAACGGCTATTGCATTTCACAGAGTATTAAAAGTACATCTTCAATCAACTAAATCCAAAATAAACACTGTTATGTGTTTACATTTTGAGGCCAAAGGTAGACAAAATGCTGGAGAAACGCAGCGAGTGAGACAGCATCTATGGAGCGAAGGAAATAGGCAACGTTTCGGGCAAGACCCTTCTTCAGACTGATGTGTGGGTAGGGGAGGGGGGTGGCGGGAAGAAAAAAGGAAGAGGTGGAGACAGTAGGCTGTGGGAGAGTTGGGACGGGGAGGGGAAGGAGGGAGAAAGCAAGGACTACCTGAAATTGGAGAAGTCAATGTTCATACCGCTGGGGTGTAAACTTCCCAAGTTAAATATGAGGTGCTGCTCCTCCAATTTGTGGTGGGACTCACTCTGGCCATGGCAGAGGCCCAGGACAGAAAGGTCGGATTCGGAATGGGAGGGGGAGTTGAAGAGCTGAGCCACCGGGAGATCAGGTTGGTTAATGCAAACTGTGCGGAGGTGTTGGGCGAAGCGATCACCAAGCCTGCGCTTGGTTTCACCGATGTAGACCAGTTGACACCTAGAGCAGCGGATGCAATAGATGAGGTTGGAGGAGGTGCAGGTGAACCTCTGCTTCGCCTGGAAAGACTGCGTGGGTCCTTGGATGGAGTTGAGGGGGGAGGTAAAGCGACAAGTGTAGCATTTCATGCAGTTGCAAGGTAAAGTACCAGTGGAGGGGGTGGTTTGGGTAGGAAGGGAAGAATTGACCGAGTTACGGAAGGAGTGGTCTCTACGGAAAGCCAAAAGGGGAGGAGATGGGAAGATGTGGCCAGTGGTGGGATCCCGTTGGATGCAGTGAAAATGTCGGAGGATTATCTGTTGTATGTGACGGCTGGTAGGGTGGAAGGTGAAGACAAGGAGGACTCTGTCCTTGATACGAGTGGGGGGGACGGGGAGTGAGAGCAGAGCTACGGGATATAGAAGAGACCCTGGTGAGAGCCTCATCTATAATTGAAGAGGGGAACCCCCATTCCCTGAAGAATGAGGACATCTCCGATGCCCTGGTTTGGAACACCTCATCCTGGATGCAGATGCGGCGTAATAGAGGAATTGGGAGTAGGGGATTGTGGCCTTACAGGAAGCAGGGTGAGAATAAGTGTAGTCCAGATAGCCATGGGAAGAAGGGTTTCGACTCGAAACGTCACCTATTCCTTCGCTCCATAGATGCTGCCTCACCCGCTGAGTTTCTCCAGCATTTTTGTCTACCTTCGATTTTTCCAGCATCTGCAGTTCTTTCTTAAACATTTTGAGGCAAATATACCTACATTGCAGCAATGCAAAGTAGATTCATCAAATCGAATTCAAAGGGTGAGAAGATAATCTTTGAGGATAATCTATGAAGTGAAAGCAACAGGAGGAAACCCATACGGCCACAGGGAGAAGGTATAAACTCCATACAGACAGCATGCATAGTGAGGATCCAACGTGTAAGGCAGCAACTCTGCCACTGTGCCACTGTGCTGCCAGGTCTGATTGACGTGAAAGTGACAGTCATAACATTGAACTGGTGATGTTGATTTACAATGACTAATTAGAATCAGCTATATGGTGGAAATACTGTAGATCAATTTTGCTTTTCATAAGGGAGCTGGATGACTAATTGAAAAAGAACGGAACATTGGATGACAATGGGAAAAGAACAATTGAGTGGGATAATTGGATCGTTATTTCAAAGAGTAAAATAAGCCAAATAGCCTCTCCCCAAATAATAAAAACCTTATGATTCTACATTAATCCTGCTCTTTGAGGAATTTATTGTTTTTTTGCGCCATTAATTTTAATAGAAAGAAAATGAAGACCATCAAATCCAAGATTCCCAATGGAACAGCAAGTGAACTCTGCTCCCATCACAGTGCCAACTTGCAAATTGGCTTTCTTGGTTTTTGAACCTCAGACACCAGTTTTCCCAGCCACGCTTTAAATCTATATTTGAACAACAGTTTTTGAGGGCTTTCTCAAATTAGTTATTAATCAAGCATAACCGCATTAGAAATCAGACCATGTGTAGGCCATATGACGTCTTCAGACAGATCTGTCACCCCACAAGGAATCGGTTGAACTTTTACGTTGCCCTCCGCACTCTATTCCAAGTGTTGAAACACTTACGCTTGGCCTACGCGATCTCCTGGTTGACAAACACTTTAACTCCCCTTCCCATTCCCATACTGATCTTTCTGTCCTGGGCCTCCATTATCAGTGAGGCCACATGCAAATTGGAGGAACGGCATCTCATATTTTGCTTGGGCAGCTTACAACCCAGTGGCATGAACGGTGATTTCTCTAATTTCGAGGCATTCAGGAGTCAGTGTAGTCTAGGCGAAGGATTGAACATTGAACGGGATTCTGCTCAGACAGGAGAAAAAACAAGTTTTGAAACATTTTTCTTGCTCTGAAAGTTTATTCCAGGTTTTTGTGCCTGCATTTTCTCTAATTGCCTCTAGTGGTGAATTCACAAACTGACACCATGGTAAAAAGTGGTCCCCATGCCTATCCCCTAATCCTCTTGCTTATCCTGTGATCTGTTAATGCCATATTACACACCACCAGAAGTAAATTGTCTTAATAATGTTGGAATAAAAACTCTGTAATCCTGCTCCCAGTGGGGCTGGTAATTGATGCAAGCCTTTCATTTTAGTGGAAGGGAATATTACGCAGATTATACACAAGTGATTCCCAAACATATGTCCCCAATGAGCACCACTCTGATGTAGGACTGGAGAATCATGTGGTCAGTTCTAATTACTTCCTTATAAGTATGCAGTGCATGACATATCCAGTCACCCCATCTTTGCAATGGTGTTTGATCTATCTGTTTTTGCAACGTATTCTGTGTCTCCTCTCCGGACTTCCAGAGAGAGAGAAAACCCATAGATGTATACACGACAGGACTAGAACCTTCGGCCCACAATGTCTGTGCTGAACACGATGCCAAGTCAAACTAATCTCTGCCTGCGGGCGATCCATATTCCTATATTCCATGTACCTGTCTAAAAGCTTCTTAAACACCACTATCATATCTGCATCCACCACCACCCCTGGCAGCTGGTTCCCCACTGCTCCTTAAAACTTTCCCCCTCTGACCTCAGTCGATGCTATTTCCGTTCCAGGAAAAATGTTCTGACTGTTTACCCTATCTTTGCCTCTTATCATTTTATATACCACCATCAGGTTTCCCGTCAACCTATGGCACTCGAGAGAAAACAATCTAAGTTTGTCCAACGTCTTTCTATCTAATATCCTCTAATCCAGGCAGAATTCTGCTGAACCTCTTCTGCATCCTCTCCAAAGCTTCCTCTTCCTTTCTGTAATGGAGCAACCAGAACTGTACTCAGTGCTCCAAAAACAGGAAACAGGCCATTCAGCCCACCGAGTCCACGGCGACCAGCGATCACCCAGTACTCTAACAATATCCTGCACACTAGGGCCAATTTACCAAAGCCAATTAACCTACAAACCTGAATGTCTTTGGAGTGTGGGAGGAAACGAGAGCACCCAGAGAAAACGCACGCGGTCACAGAGAGAAAGTACAAACTCTGTACAAACGGGCACCCGTAGTCAGGATCGAACCCAATTCTCTGGAACTGTTAGGCACCAACTCTACTGCTGTGCCACTGTGCTGCTCAATTAAAGACAATTAAATATTTTTGAGATATGCCTATCATTGCAGTGTAGGAAAATTGGCAGATGAGTCCTTGGAATTACATTTCCATCAGGAAGTATATTCATGCTCTTCCCATGAAGTTTTTGCAATCCCACTGAAAGGTCAGATGAGACATTTCATATGCCTTGTCCAATAACACCTACCATCCAATGCAGTGGGCTGAATCCAATTCAGCACCTTGCATTCCTTCAGTACACTGACATAAACCACTTTGCCTTGGGTCTCAAGTAAACTGTCTGAAATATGCAGGTTCTGTTATTCCTTGCACTGGATTAGGGGAATGGTCCAGTCACCTGGTCACCCAGGATCAATCCCGGGTCTCTGGTGCTGTGTGGCAGGAGCTCTACCAGTTGCACCATTGTGCCTCCCTGCTTTGCCACCATGCCATCCCAGGAGACTGACTGTAAATTTCCTGATCAGCCTCAGTTTTGCCAAATGCATCTCTTGCTACTGTTTGCTCTCTCGACCCATCTATATTTGGGTTGGAAGCAGGCAGCCAGCAAGCAATGAGGGACGTCTTGATTTATTGTACTCACATGTAGATTGCCAACCCATTGAAGTATGACTGGAGAATCTGTTATTCAAGTCTTTGTCATTGATGTAGGTGAAAGCAAGAGTGACATACAAAGATAGACACACAAAGTGCTAGAGTAACTCAGCAGGTCAGGCAGCATCTCTGGGGAAAAAGGATGGGTAACTTCTTGGGTCAGGACCCTTCTTCAGGTTGAAGTTAGTGGGTGGTGGGGTTGGGAAGGTGAAGGGCTGGAGGCAAGAAAAGACCAGGACCAATGAGGACCAGTCACATATGACCTCAGGGAGAGCATTGCCTGGTAGATCCATTGTTGGCTTGGGAAGGTGTGATCTCAAGGGAAACTGTGCGGATAACTGTGGATCTGGAATATCCACTAGGGTGGAGGAAGGGCGCACGGAGGGAGGGGAGAGGGGAGTGACAGATGAAGTTACTTAAAATTAGAGAATTCAATGTTCATACTGCTGGGTTGTAAGCTACCCAAGCGAAATCTGAGAGTTGGAAAAATTGCATTGGCTTATCTTGCATTCTGGTAGGGCCTGAAAAGCAGTGTCTGAAAATGCAAGAAATCTAAACTGGCTGCAGCATGATGGTGCAAGCAATCTGCGCAATTAATTTGATTAATAGTTCTCTGTGACACTTATTGCGACATTTGAACTGCACTTATCCAAGCTGTAAACATTGGCCAAGGAAAATGTCTGCTTTCTGAGATTCTGCCATTAAAATAATTTGCTAAATTGTTAAAAAAATGTTAAAAATGTCCATTAAGCCATTTCAAGATCAGTTACTCTTAAACTCGAGAACAGAAATATAAATATTTTAGTTTAAATTTTTTATAGTAAATATTGAAAATCATTTCCACATGCTAAAATAGCTTAATTATTATGAATTGGTGGTTATATTTTTCTTGCTAATATAAAATTTGGAGACTTTTACAGTTAGAAATGAACGCGATATTCTTCTCTCAGAATTAAAGCATACGATTGATAATTAGACCCGACTGAAATTTTCCACGATTTACCAATGGCAGTGACATACAATTCATGTACAGGGTTTCTGCTTGTGTTATGAGAAATTATGTTTTTTAAGATCGTAATCTCTGCAGAAATATCTTTCACTGCTGTCAGAAGTGAAATCCACTGTCACAAACATATTTTGATCCAGCTTGCGTGTGGTATGCATTTCAGCCAAGTGACATTCCTGTCTAATCAAGAGCAGAACTTTTATATATCACAGCACAACACCAGCAGCTTGAGCTGGTTTCATTAAAGATGAGACTGACCTTTAGGGCGAATTTTGCATTACGCAAAACATTTGAAGGTAAGCTGGAGACTTACGAAAGACACATGCTCCTTTATTTGGATGTAAATAATGTTGCATTTGGAGTTAGCTTCATGAGATGCAGGACTTCTCTGGCTTCCACTTCTTGGTGAAGTGGACTGATATTTTCTACAATATATATATACAATTCTTCCTTTCCATAACAATGAAATGATTCTATCATTAAATGGAGATTAACGATTTACGATGAATCACAAAAACTGGTAGAGGTTGGGATTGTTCTCACATTCTCCTGTGATCTGAATATCCTGTCAGTTAATAATTCAAGCATGCATCAACCGATATGTTAACTTACCAAAAGGTAGTCCTTTGGTGGAAACATGCAAAACCCTTGAAGGCATGGATTAGTTGAGGGGGGATTAGATCTAAACCAGTGGAATAGGAGGAATTAAAAGGACAGTTGAATAACAGTCAAGTATTAAAATATCAGTGAAGATTTTAAGCCTCCCCACCCAAAGGCAAATGCTGGATATGTAGTTACATTTCCTCAAGTAACTTAGCTCTTCCTTGGCCTATAATGGCATTCGCCCAAACCAGCAGTGTCCTTCTTTCCACCATCACATTAAATACTTGTTGACCTACTTCTGATATTCTCATCATTGCAGATGGACTGCGAGACCTTTATCGACTGATGTTTGCTGTCAACTGTCCAGACTCTCCCAATGCAGACTGGAGGTGGGCCAGTGGTATATTAGTCAGTCCTATCTGTTCAAATCTTCCTGACTGATTTCTGCAGCATGGGGAAGTTCGAAATGCTGCAGACAATGTTTTGCAAACACAAAGTCAGAAGATCTGATGATAATGACTCAGCTTTTAAGAACGATAAAATTAATTTTGGAACCGAAGCCTCACAGACCTAGCAACCTGAGTTTGATCCTGGTCTCAGCTGCAGTGTGTGTCCAGTTCACACTTTCTCCATGTGACTGCATCGGCTTCCTTCACGTGCTTCATTTTCCTCCCATATCCCAAAGAATGCTGGTTGGTGAGTTCACTGTCTATTGGACATTATCCCTCGTGTAGATGAGTGTGGAATTGATAGGTATTTAAGAGAGAGAATATGTTGTGTGCTGTTTTGGTCCCCTGATTTGAAGAAGGACATTCTTGCTATTGAGGGAGTGCAGCTTAGGTTTATAAGGTTAATTCCCGGGATGGCGGGACTGTCATATGCTGAGAGAATGGAGCGGCTGGGCTTGTACACTCTAGAGTTTAGAAGGATGAGAGGGGATCTTATTGAAACATATAAGATTATTATGGGTTTGGACATGCTAGAGGCAGGAAACATGTTCCCGATGTTGGGGGAGTCCAGAACCAGGGGCCACAGTTTAAGAATAAGGGGTAGGCTATTTAGAACGGAGATGAGGAAACACTTTTTCTCACAGAGAGTTGTGAGACTGAGCCTCAGAGGGTGATGGAGGCCGTTTCTCTGGATACTTTCAAGAGAGAGCTAGATAGCGCTCTTAAAGATAGCGGAGTCAGGGGATATGGGGAGAAGGCACGTACGGGGCCATGATCACATTGAATGGTGGTGCTGGCTCGAAGGGCCGAATGGCATACTCCTGCACATATTGTCTATTGAAACCATGGGACTGCACTGAAATTGATCGGCCAAAATTACTCCTTCTACATTGTAAGAAAACATGATAAACTCGCCGGTGCAGCCCGACTCCGGGCTCCGGAACTCCGCGTGGGGAGCGGTGGTGGCTCGCCGGTGCAGCCCGACTCCGGGCTCCGGAACTCCGCGTGGGGAGCGGTGGTGGCTCGCCGCTGCGGCCCGACTCCCGACTCCGGGTGGACTGTGATATCGGGAGCTCGCGGGTCCGGGTGAGAGACCGCTCTCCGGAGCTCCCGCAACACAGCTTCTCCGGCCCGTGTCGCGGGGTTGGAGCGACCCGGAGCGGGGCCGTACATCGCCCGGCGCGGCTTTGGTGTTCGCGGGACATTCCAGCGGGACATTCCAGCGCCCGCCGGGGGCTCCAACGCTATGACTTTGACTTTGGGCCTAGAGCGGGGCCGTACATCACCCGGCCCGGGCCTGGGACTTGGCACCGCCCGCCTGCAGCTTCGACCTCAGGAGAGAAATGGTGCAGGGGAGAGAGAAGACTTTGCCTTCCATCACAGTGAGGAGGAGATCCACTGTGATGGATGTTTGTGTCAATTGAATTGTTTGTGTGTTTTTTTATGAATTGTTCTGGTTGTAGAAACGGAGTTTCGTTCGAGCCTCTCTGAGGTTCGAATGACAAGCAATAAAATAAAATAAAATAAAATCAAATCAAATAAATGTTAGCTAAATAAAAGATGGTTCTTTGGTGGGAATTGGTGCTGCAAGAAAACGGACTCTACCAATTTGTATGAATTTCACAAAGAGGATGGTGGGTATATGGAACGAGATGTCAATGGAGATAGTTAAGATAGGTGTTATAACAATATTTAAAAAGCATTTGGACATACCCATGGATAGGAAATGTTTAGAGGGATATAGGTCAAAGGGAGCAGTTGGACAAGTTGGGCTGAAAGGTCTGTTTCTGTGCTGTATGACTGATTATTTACTGGTGTAAGCAAGATTGTGGTTCAAAAGTCACCATTGACAATAGGTATATGTTGCAAACAGGAGGTGATCGTGAGGAAAATTAACTTCACCATGTGACTTACCTAGGTGGCAGACGAAAGCCAAGAGTCTAAATGATAAAATCAAACCTGACAATAAATCATTGATCAGCTCTGGAGTAAATGCCAGAAGTGAAAATAAATGCCATATACAAATTTTAACCAAGCCTCCAAAAAGCTTAAAGTCACCAATGTGTAGGAAGAAACTGCAGATGCTGGTTTACATCGAAGATAGACATAAAAAACTGAGTAACTCTGTGGTTCAGGCAGCATCTCTGGAGAAAAGGAATAGGTGATGTTTCGGTTCGAGACCCTTCTTCAGACTGAGAGTCAGGGGAGAGGGAAACGAGAGATATGAAAAAATGATTGAAAAGTATGCAAAAGGACAAATCAAAGCCAGGAACAATGATCAAGGAAAGGTGGAGCCCACAATAGTCCATTGTTGGCTGTGAAGAACTTGATAACAAATGATACAAACAGTGAAACTCAGCGGTATGACAGTGAAGCTAGTACGATGATTAGGGTGGGGGAGGGACAGAAAGAAAGGGGATGCAAGGGTTATTTGAAGTTGGAGAAATTAATATTCATACTGCTGGATTGTAAACTGCCCTAGCGGAATATGAGGTGCTGTTGCTGCAAATTGGGTTGGACCTCACTCTTATATTATTGTTAAATTGTTAAAAAGCGCAAAACCAACAGTATTGGTCAAAGTGAAGTGGTAAATGCTAGCTCATAGGAAACCCACAAGGATATACATTTTCTGAAATATTTGACATTCTCTTAAAACAAAGCTATAAATCAACAATAAGCTAAAGGGCTCTCCTCCTATGTTAGATGATGAAGGAAGTAGCAGAAGTTTATTATAAATCTGGACACAGGAAATCTATGGGACCTACTCATTGCTGAATTAAGGGAAGCACGCAAAAAGGAAGAGAATGAGGAAATAAGGAATGGAATGATGAAAAGTAAAAAGCAAAACAGGAAACCAGTTCAAACAATCTCCTAAATTCATTTTTCCATTGTAATAGCACACAAGACAAGCAAAACATAAGTGGCATGCTTTGTACAATATCATCATCTTAACATTTAACAAATATTGTGGAACTATGTATGTTCACACCACGTTTCACAGGATGATACAACACACCATTAGGCCTATCATGTTTGTCTCTGCTGCTTGGAATAGTTGCCCAAATGGAATACTTGTCCTGCTCTTATACCACAAACCTACAAACTTGATGCCTGCAAGTTTATTTGTGTACATGGAGAATGGTAGGCATCAGGAAGGTGCTGCCAGCGAAGGCATGGAAGCAGATACGATAGCAACTTTTAAGAGAATGGGATTAGGAGGATTGAATGGCGGACTAGACTTGATGGGCTGAATGGCTTAATTCTGCTCCTACAACCTATGAACATGTCAATATGTTGGTTCCATGATTTTTTCCTATATCCAGTGTTCTCATCCATTCAATCAATTAGTCAAAATAGCTAGAGTCTGCCATTTGTGCAGGTGGGGATCTCTGGTGAAACCCAGATGGATCATCAATACAGCACTTGTGGTTGAACGTGGCTGCAATGCTTCACACTCTCCTGTGTGCACCCACATGTAGGGCCCACCTTCACTGAGGTTGAACATGCTCTTGGAGCTTCCCCTTCGGTTAGCATTCTTGCCTATGATAGACACAAAAAGCTGGACTAACTCAGCGGGTCAGACAGCAACTCTGGAGAAAAGGAATAGGTGACGTTTCGAGGCGAGACCCTTCTTCTGGTCCGACGAAGGGTCTCGACATGAAACGTCATCTATTCATTTTCTCCAGAGATGCTGTCTGACCCGCTGAGTTACTCCAGCTTTTTGTGTCTATCTTCGGTTTAAACCCGAAACATCACTTCTCCATGTTCTCCAGAGATACTGCCAGACTGGCTGGGTTACTCCAGTACTTTGTATCTACTTTTTGTAAAGCAGCAGCTGCAGTTCCTTGTTTTGACATTTCACTGCTCCATTGCAATTTTGTCAGGACATGGCCACTTTGAAGATATATCCTCCTCTCTCGAAATGGAGTTCTGAGAGTCCCTCTCTCACTGTTCTCCCTCTGTGATTCTGGCTGCTCTCCTGCTCAACTGAAGAAGGCTCCCAACACTAAATATCACGTATTTATGCACTTCCGAGATGCTGCCTGCCCCTTTGAGTTATCCTAGCACTTTGCGTCTTCTTCCAGCTGCTCTGCTGGTTGCAGGAACCCTGACTATTGTTTTTTGTTGTTTAGTCCTTTTTGCAGCATTCTTTAGATTGGTGCCAGATCATTTTCAGATCAGGTAAATCCGAGGTGGTCTGTTCAGTTTTCTGCTTTTCCTTTTGAATTCCAAACTTGCAATTTTCGACTGTTTAAAAGGACAAGTGTATTTAAGAGTCAACCACAAACAGGCCAGTCCTGTTAAGTATCCCAGATTTCCTTCACTGTAAGAGATTAGAGAACCAGGTGGATTTTTATGACAATCCAGTGTTTTCATAGTAACAATTACTAAGACCAGTTAATGTTTCTATTCCCCTTCAGCTTATTAAATGAATTTGAACTTCACAGGTGCCTTGGTGGGATTTGAACTCTGGCCCATGAATTGTGAGTCTGTCTCTGCATAATAGGTTAGTAACTTAACAGCTGTGTCCCCACCATAGCCTTTGGTCGTGATCATGTGGGGTGAATTAAATCAGCTGAAGACTGACTTCTGTAATGGGACACACACCGCAGAACACCAACATGATTATTTACTGTATTAAAAGCTGAAAATCCTTGCAAAGGCTTCAGACTTTACTTTGGCACTCTCATGTTGGGCTCCACCAATGGTCAAGGTGGAGTTTTTAGCTATTACCTTCGTTTAACTCTTTCATTGACTCCCACCTCTCACCACCTTTGAAAGTCAATCAAACCAAATTTCAAAAGCTCAGTTTTCCTCCATTATACACATTGCACATTTTCCTCCATTATACACATTGTGCCTGAAATTAGGGATACATTTCTATCCGGTCGATTTATAGTTTTACGGAGAGTTTAAAGTGGGAAAGCAAAAATGTAACAATAAAACAAACAGGATTGAACCAAGAACAGAAAGAAAAAAGATAATATATCATATTTCAAGATTCAGTTGGAGTAAAAAAGTGGAATTAGATACAATACCATCAAGAGAAAAATGTAACATCATTAATTTAACTAAAACTTGAATTGTCCAGAGGATGACGAGACTGAACTTTACAAGTTATAGAGAAAGGAAAAGCACAGAGAACTCTGTATTCAGAAGAGCTTTCGGTATTGGAATGGGGAAGTATTACCAGGAAAAATAAATAGATAGACACTTGAAATTCCTGACCCCAGGAGGGAATTGTGTCCGCAGACGTCCAAGAACTCAACTGGAAATTGGGTCGACATCTAATTTTGCCAGGTGTCAAACTCACTCTTGGTTTCTTTTAGTCTTGAAACTCAATAGGAAGTTGGGTGGGGCTTCCTGCAAACTAGTCGATCCTGCAGATGTTACAAAAGGAAGCAATGCTGCAAGAATGGCATCATTACCTTCGTCCCGTCTCATCCTCTCACTTTGCAAAGTTGATGCACCTACAGATACACAACGTGATATGAGACATGTGGAATTGAACACGACAATTTCGCCAGTATGCTCATTTTCTTTTGTTCCAGCCTTCAGCCCACACCCATGTCTTGATCCTTGTGTCTCCTGAGCTTCAGATGTATGCTTCAATGCCTTCAGCTGTGTTTCCAGCCCTATTTTTCTGTTGTGCAGATCTTCAGGGTACTTCTCCCCGGCTGAAGTCCATTTCCTGCTCCTTCTGCACCTTTGCGAGACTTCCGAGGTCAGTGCTGTTTACTGTCAAATCTGTATCATGGTGTCTGGCCTTTTGCTGTGTCTTATGCTGTCTGTCTGCTTGACACAGCTTTGCAGCCCAGTACTACACTGACTCTTCTTTGTTTCCGTAAGATGACTGTAGACTTTAAAGATTCTGCATGGAGACAGGTCCTTTGGCCCATGAAGTCTACGCCCACCAGCAATCACCCCATACACTAGCACTATCCTACACACTTGGGAAAATTTACAATTTTACTAAACGCAATTAAGTTACAAACCTGTATGTCTTTGGATTGTGGGAGGAAACTAGAGCACCTGAACCGACAGGAAGAACATACAAACTCCATACAGACAGCACCTCTAGTCAGCATCGAACCCGGGTTCCTGGCGCTTAAGCAGCAACTCTACTGCTGTGCCACTGTGCCGCCCCTTGCTCAACGAATGTGAATGCTTAACCAACTTATATACTGGATAATATTTCAGAAGACATCACTTGCAAAGCTCCCCCACGCACTTTAGAGGGGTGTTGGGGACTGGATCCTATAATTTCTTATGCTATCCCTAATTTATGCTTCCATGTGCTATCCCTAATTTCCCTTGTGAAGTTATGGTGATCTGCCTCATACCTCGTCTGACCATACATAGTTGTGCCAACTGTGTCAGTGCACTGTTAGCTCATGACAAGTCAAGTTTATTGTCATATGCACAAACATGAAATACAAGTACAATGAAAATGTTGCTTACTGCATACCAGCATCCCAGGCACAGAGACTGAGAAACACACAAAAACATTATACACAAATTACACAGAGCATTTCTAAAAGAAAGAAGGATGTGCAAAAAAATAACAAAGATTAGTGCAAAACACAATTTGAAAAAAAAACAAGTCCATGGCATAACAAGAGGTGGACCGTTGTGTTGCATTGTTGAGGTAGGATTAGGGTCTTCAAATTGGTTCAAGAACTTGGTAGTCATAGGAAAGTAGCTGTTCCTGAAGCTGGTGGTTTGGGATTTCAGACTTCTGTACTTCCTGCCCATTGGTAGCAGAGAGAAAAGGGCATTGGTAATTAGTTTCCAGGATTTTAGCCCAGTGATGATGTTAGGAACTGCAATAATCAGCAAGAGAAGATAATGTTGGACATGGATAAGAAATTGTCGGCTGCACCTGTTCTTCCATGTGGGAAAAAAAATCATAGGGACTATGAAGCTGTTGCATTGCATTTTGTAGAAGGTCTGCACTGAAGCCATGGTGGGTTAACATGGTATGTCTTCAAAAGGACACACAATGCTGGTGTAACACCACAGGTCAGGCAGCATCTCTGGAGAACATGGAGAGGTGATGTTTTGGGTCGAGACCCTCCTTCAGAACCCTACTTTTCACCTGCATCTGAGACACCTCACACGCATTGAACTCCTCTCCACATTCCTCAATTCCATTCCCATTAACATCTGAGACACCTCAAACACCCTTGAAAAAACATTCTCATGGTATGTCTTCAGAATTATATTCAAATGCATAGCAGAGCGATGGAAAACTGGACACGCAACAGATCCTGTACCAGAATTGAGAATTGATGCAGAATTTTGTAGCGACCCTCACAGGTCACTCCAAGGTTTATTAGTAATGGGAGGAATGATGCCCTGGATGGTGAGTGAGACATCAGCCAATTAGACACCTTTATCCTGGTTGCTGTGCAGGCTCTTGAAAGATGGAACTGCAACTGACCAGACATGATTTTTAATGATGAAAAAGCACAGGGAATTTGTGAGCTGACCCACTTGCCACAGGATAACCCACCTCAAACTTGTTCTTGTAGCCTGGTCCAGTTAAAGATTAGAGTCTTAGCTTACATCACTGAAACTGACCCTTCGGCCTGCCGGAGACCACACCAACTATCATCACCATTTATACTAATCCTATATTTAATCCCATTCTTTTCCCATCACATTCTCATTAACAACTTCTATCCCCCACCCCTCATATTCTACCACTCACCTACCACTGTAGAGGGAGACTCAGCGATAAATGACTCAACAATTCCAAAAAGGAGACTGTTAGACACTCATTGGTTGAACCTGATCATTGATGCAGCTGGTATTGATGAAGCAACTAATGATGTTTGAGTCCAAGACAATGCCTTAAGGAATTCCTCAGGCAGAATATTGGCACAGTATAGAAGTTGGGAGGTCATATTGCAGCTATAGAAGACGTTGGTGAGGCCACATTTTTTACACATAGGGTGATGGGTGTATGGAACGAGCTGCTGGAATAGGTAGTTGAGGCAGGTACTATTGCATTATTTAAGAAACATTTAAACATTGATAGGAGAGGATTAGAGGGATAAGGGTCATACGCAAGCAGGTTGAGTTAGTGTAGACGGGACATGTCGGTGGGCAAGTTGGGCCAAAGGGCCTGTTTCCATGTGATTATGAATCTAGTGACTCTAGGATTCTATAACATTGTTAGGCAGCTGAGATGAGTAGTCTTTATCAACCACATTTTGTTCATTTACACAGGGCATGGCTCCAGTCAGTGGAGACTTTTCCCATTCCCATTTATTTCAATTTTATCAAGGCCCTTGATACCAGAGTCATAGGCTTTGCCCCTGCTGGTTTTCTCACCACCTACAGCAGACATTTAAGATTCAGCAAAGGTATGGTAACATATTTGTACACGACTTGCAGTTCAATCAACCTTCTCTGCCGTTGCCAACTTTAATACATCTTCAAGCAATAATCCTTTTGGGTCATAAATGCCTTTTTTGACAAGGAAATCTTAGATAAGGAAGTCTGACTTCAGACATCCTAAACCTAAATAAATGTTAAGGGTAGGTGGTTAAACATTCTCCTGTTATTCCTCATGATGTTCTTTGTGAAGCTGTGTTTAATGATTAGTGATGGACAGTGATCCGAAAAGATTTTCCATATCCAGATGTAATTCATGCAATGGGATGGAAAGTCAATGTTGATGACTTCCAGGACCACTTATTGATAACTGTACAATCTGTGGATCTATCCTGCGAGAGTGACAGGTTCTACTTACAGGTGGTGATGAAGGAATCCGCAATATTAGTTGAAATATATGAACCTATGACTATGAAGATGTCAGAAAGTATTTTACGTCAGTTAAAGGTCAAAACCTCAAAAACTGCATCAAACACATGGAAGTGTGACCAGCTTAGATGGACCTTGATTGGCATGGATGAGTTGGGCCAAAGACTCTATGGCTGACTCCATGATTATATTGTTAACTGTGTGTCAGAAGTCAGACTTCCTTATCAAAATGGCATTTATGACCCAAAAGGATTTTAACACCATTCTGCTATGTTTATAGTCATTGTACCAATAGCTGACTTATAAAATTGCCTATTTATTTTGTTAACTGACTACTGTACCGCTTTCAGCATTCATTTTATTTGAAGCGGAAACGGTGATAAAGAAAGCTGTGAAAGAACACTCAGACTGAAACTGTGAATACATGAACTTATTTCAAAGAGTGAGCTGTTTGTTCAACAAGTGCACAGTAATTAATTCGTACAGAAACATTCAATTGCGCTGTAGGTCTAATTAAAAATTGAAATGAAGGAATGAAGGGGCCATAAAGAAAATCTTCTCCTTGCGTATGGCGTGCACAGCCTAAAGTTGTAGGACAACTTGTTCTATTTGATCTTATTTGATTGTACACACCAGGTCGATTGCATTCGTCAAAACAGGGCGGACCACTTGAAGGTTGCAATCTCCCACCTCTTAAAGAAAAGCAAATCCATGGAATGCTAGATTCATAATTGTTGAAGAAAAGAATGAGACTGCACTATTCCAAAATTGTAAATGGGACAACAAGACTCCAACTCATGAAAACATTTTTTGGCACTGTTTGCCAAAGTATAATATTTTAACATGCAAGTTGCATCCAATTTTTCTTGCAACTGCAATCGGATAGCCAAGTTCCAAGTTATGCAAGTTCAATATTCCTTATGGGAGGTATCGATTCTTACAGCTTTCCCTTGGCATTGCTTCAGCTGTAGAAAAACACTCATATTATATATGAACAAGTTGAAGGTGTTGACACCAGTGCCTGGCACAATAGTATTGGATTCATCCAAGGAGGAACACAACGACATACTTCAAAAGATACTTGAAATTACTGGAAGAGACAAGCCAAAACTTTAATAAAGGCAAATATGTGTTTCAAGTCATCGAGCTGTCATTTCTTGGTGAAATCATCACCGGTAAATGCATTAGAATGGATAATGAGAAAATCTTAGCTATTGGACAAATGCCACATCTGCAGTGCAAGAAAAACTTACAGAGACTGATCTTGATACTTACCAAAATAAATGACTGAAATGTCTGTTAGAGCAGTTTCTGGATTTGCGTTTAACTGTACTCAAGTTCAACTTTTACCACAAACAACAGTGCTTAGCCCAAGCCCCTTCCTCTGCTCCTTACAACCTGGACATGTCACATGGCGCAGAATATCAGCAATAAAACCATTTAGTACTTGGTCTATATCTACCCACAGAGGGTAGAGGCTTTATTGTTGCCTCTTTCACTCAAACACACCACAATAATGTCTTTGCAGCCCGACTTCCTTTGTCACTCAGGCATTATGATCAGGTTCATAATTGCAGCCATTTTTACAATGTACCTTTTGTCTTTGAAATAATAACTAAATGTTCCCAGCATGACCTGATCACAGAATCACATCATCGCAATACTAAAGAGTTTGCACCTCCAGCTTGGCAGTCATAAGGAATAGGAGTAGAATTAGGCCATTCGGCCTGTCAAGTCTACTCCGCCATTCAATCATGGCTGATCAATCTCTCCCTCCTAACCCCATTCTCCTGCCTTCTCCCCATAACCTCTGGGACCTGGACTAATCAAGAATCAAGTCACTCCATTGGGTGTTACTCAGCGGGTCAGGTGGCATCTCTGGATAAAAGGAATAGGTGAAGTTTTGGGTTTGAAACCTTCCTCGGACTATTGTTATTACTATGATGGTTTAACCCAGTCAAGCAACAGGTTTCAACAGAGAATCTATGTTACTAAGCACCAATGAATCAGTCTTAAGGTATGAAGAGCTTGGAACATTCACAATTTATCATTAAATACTCCAGGCACATTCATTACTTGGTAAATGCAGTGGCAAAATCAAATGAGGTTCTAAATGGATATAACCAGGAACTGAAATAAGCAGTGTTCTTCGAGAAATCTGAGCTTGATCCAATGAATGCCTTTTTCACTAATCGTGAAGAAATCATTGAGCATTCACCAGTGGCATCATGTTGTTGGTTAATCATTTATTATCTACTATCAAGAAAAAATATTATTCCATAATTTCTACCCCTGCCTTACTGGACTCCACTTGGAGCAATCATGAATTGCGAACACATGGCTTATGATTTCAGAAGTCAATCATATTTTGACAGTGGCTAAAACAACTAACGATTCTAGAGATAAACAGAGTTGTTCTTACGTGGGAAAACTGCATGATTTCACCAAAGAGCTGTGTGGTAAAGTTGCTGCAGTCTACAGATTGCTAAATAGGAATGACATACGCAAAGATAATTTAACAGTGAGCATGTGGCGAATGGTAAATGTAGCAGAAAGAGAAGCTCTAATTACTGGCCTATCCAGATGTTAGTAATACTGGCAAAAACAGGGAATTATAAGAGTTTGTACATAAGTACAGTTCTGCCTTTGAAATGCCAGGCAGCAATTTCAAGAATGTGCCCGGCAGACCCAATATAAGTTATGTTAAGCAGAAATATAAATCTTCATTAAAAGTGTCACATACATCATTTCTTACAATGCTCTTCTGTGACAAAGCACTAATTCGGGCTGAGCCTGTGATTGTGACATTTTTATCAGAATTACCCAACTGTTATTGTCTTGAATCTTTGTTGATGTGCCCAATATTATTTGCTGTCCGCATTGGACAAAACCTTCAATGGTCATTAACCCAGCTTAAGCTAAGAGGACTACCTGCTGCCTTTTTTATCTCTCTCCCCCACTCAGTCTGAAGAAGGGTCCCGACCCAAAACATCATGTCCATTTCCCTCCACAGATGCTGCCTAACCCACTTTGTTCCGGCATCACTTTGTTTTTTGCTCTCTTCACCACACTGTGACAATCTAAAGTCCATAAAACCAAAGACACAAAAGCTGGAGTAACTCAGCGGGACAGGCAGCATCTCTGGACAGAAGGAATGGGTGACGTTTCGTGTCGTGGTCCTTCTTCAGACCATACAGGTTTAAGGTAGAGTGGTCAAATTAATTATTTAATAATTGCCTTCATTTTTAAAGTTGCAATATCACACTTTCTTTCTCACAAAGTCCTCTGGCATTGTGACACCATTGACGTGTCTGCTGTTTAAATGTTACATCATGTTATTTTTGTGATTAAAGCTGGTCAGTGTGTACTTGACATTCCCCAGAGTACATTTACTGATCACCTATGAAATGTGCCAGGGAGCATTAATCACACTGACACTGCAGTGACTGACAACCCCTGGCACAGACAGCCCTTGTAAAGAATAGTATTTTGATTCCAAATACGACAGTGTTGAAGAAGTGCTGACAGGCTCATCCACAGCACTGGCCATTGGAGGAGAAGAAGGAAAAAACACTTGCTGACTTGCAGAAATCATATTTAAAATGTCCAAATCCTGCCCCTCAATCAGTCAAAGGGGCTGGGAGAAAATAATTGGATACGTTACTTGTTCTTGTCAGGTTAATTCTGAAGTGTCATTTTGGGATAATTAGTGTTGGAGAGCTATAGTCAAGTATAGAACAGGAGTTAAATTCATTATATCCCAATATAAGATTTATTTAAATACCTCAATGCCCAGCCAATACCAACTTTACACTTGATTTGCTGGAAGGCCCAGCAGGGAGCCAACTGTGACTCAGTGTAGTTAGGGGCAGATTCACTGCTCAGTTAGCCTGTAACTTTTAAGGTGGACATGCACTTTTGTTGGAGCAGGTCCTGGCAGAAATCCAAAGCTGTCCTTGGAAACTGACAGAGGGGGAGACCTGAGAAAGAGGGAGCTGCACAGTGTACAGATACCTCACGAGAGGCCTTGTTGAAGGTGGTGGAAAAGAAAAGAGAAAGGGCCATGTCTTACAACCTGCTGAAGACCCTCCAGACGTCAATGGAGCAGATAACTCTGGGCATCAGTTCCTGGAGTCAAGGCCCAAAGATTTAGATGCAATGTAGTAATAAGTTCAGTGACTTTATGTGAGTGGTGTACGATATGCTGGTAGGTTAATTGCCTTGTAACTTTTCCCTTGAACAGTGGGAAATGACTCTAAAGGGAGTTAAAGGGCAACATGGGGATAAGTTGGACGAGAGAATATGTTGAAACCTTGTACAAGTTAATTAAGGAGATGCAAATGGGTTTGATTTGATGTCTTCGCTGGTAGCCTGCAAGGGCCTTTTGGGCTAAATGGCCTTCTTTGTCAAGGTCAAAGGCAGCGCCTTTGCTTTGACACTTCTCCATTCACTACCACCAGCAATCTAGCCAAGCAGCAGAGGAACAACTTGAGGATAGTACAGTGGAATAAGCACCATCACTTGACTCCAAACCAAATGGAAAATTCAGAGGATAGTTTTAAAGATGTGTGGAAAGGAACTGCAGATGCTGGTATATACCAAAGATAGACATAAAATGCTGGAGTAACTCAGCTGGTCAGGTAGCATCACAGGAGAGAGAGGATGGGGGTGACGTTTTGGGTCGAGACCCTTCTTTGTGCAGAGCCTGGACCCCGGTCTTTCCAATGTCATCAACCAACATGTCCATTGCAACACAAATGGTGGTTGGCCAAGGTCAGAGTGTCACAGGCAAGCTTCATTCCACTGTCATGGAAGGTTATTATGTCGCCATGTATGCGTAAAATAGTGGCTGTGGACTGCAGTGCAGAAAAATACTTGACTGGTCTCACAACAGACCAGTAATCTGCCCTACTATAGATCACTAGGATGTTTGAAGCAGTCCTCCAGGGGAATGATAGTTTTACCTGGTTTTTTTCGGTCAGTCCGGGCAAAATGAGTTCATGCCAAATGATAGTCTGCATTTGAGGCCAGAGCTGCTCAAAATCATCCTTGATAGGATAAGGAAAAGCACACAGAAGGAAGGCAATTCCATGGATGATTTGATAGATTTATAAACAATTTGGTTTACTTTATAAATTGGTTTGGTGTTTAGTAACTAATAGTTTACATTGAGGGAAGGATTAAAACACAAAGTGCTGAAGTAACTCATTGGATTAATCAGCATCTCTGGAGGACATGGATAGTCAATATTTCAAGTTGGGACCTATCTTTAGGTCCAATCAGTCTGTGTAAAGCAAGGTCTTGACCCGAAGCGAAGCCTATCCTTGTCCTCCAGAGATGCTGCTTGACCCATCGAGTTATTCCAGTACTTTGTGTTTTACTTAAGATTTCAGCATCTGCTGTTCCTTATGTCTACAGGCCTAAAAGGCTGAGATAGAATGGATGTGAAGAGGATATTTCCACTAGTGGGAGAGTCTAGGATCAGAGGGCATAGCCTCAGAACAAAAGGACATACCTTTAGAAAGGAGATGAGGAGAAATGTCTTTAGCCAAAGGGCGGTGAATCTGCATTTATTCATTGCAAAGACGGCCATGAAGGGCAAATCCTTTGATGTTTTTAAGGTGGAGATTGATAGGTTTTTGATAAAGGCATCAATGATTATGGGGTTAAGGCAGAAGAATGGGGTTGACAGGGAAAGATAGATCAGCCGTTATTGAATGGGGAACGGACTTGATGGGCAAAATGGGCTAACTTTGCTCCTATGTCTTAAGAAATTATGAGCTTACATTGGGGAAAGGAGTTCTTCATGGCTTAACCACACAGAGAAGAACTACCTCCCTCTTGCTGGTTCTTGTAATCCTCAATTGCTCACCATATAGCTGGAGACAAGAGTATCCTCCTGTGGCACCACAGTTGTGTAGCAGGCAGCAGACCATCACAAAACTTGGCAACCGTCCTGGCCAGGTCTGTGGAGATCTTCCAGACTTCCCCAGGCTTTAGAAAGATGAATGCAACATTAACATTCGACTGCTCCAACACATTTCACTTTTCAGCAAAGCTTCCATTGTATGCCTGCTGCTGACATATAAGTATGGTTCACTCCAAAGGCATCAGACATCTCAGAAGAGTGAAGCCCTGTCACCCATCAGCCTCTATTGGATTGCTAAATGCAGCATTTGTTGCGGTTGAAGATATCTTAACTACAGCTAGGACATTGGGCATAGATCTGCAGGATGCCCTATGTTCATGCATCGTCAGTTGTTAAGGAAGTGAGATTCTTTCTAGCTCCAATATAAGACACAATGTGCAGAGCCCTCTTTGAACAGAGAGCTTCAGTGTCCTTCTGACTCAACAGTGGATGACAAAATGTGGCTCTTGTTTTCAAAATGTGGCAATCGTCTGCTCTTGCCCTATAGGAGACTAACACATAATTCTATCTTATAATGACACAGAGGAAGGCCACTTTCCCCTTCTGTTCAATGTCAGCTTCTTGAGAAGCAGTCCCATTCATCATCTCCTTCACTTCCTTGTACTTTTCCAATGAATTCTCTCTCACACATGTCCATCAACCCTCATTTTACAGTTGCCAATTACCCTGTCAGCACATCTATGGGATGTGGGAGGAAACCACAGGGTTGCTGCTCAACCACATAGTCATTGGTTTGCTCCGAGGATGCTGTTGTGACTGCTGAAGGTGGCGGATTTTAACAAGGACATCTTTTTGGAAGTGCAGTCATCTCTTCTTCTCCTTTTCAATGAGGTTCAGTCAGTCATTTGTTCCTGAGCAATCTGGAAAGACATGGCCTCCTGCTGAGATCCATTGTTTCCAACTCTTGCCTTCTGCCTCTCCCTCATCTCTTTCACCATCTCAGTCCGCTGCTGTACCTGTTCTCTACTCATTCCACTGGTCATGCTGCACTCTGCTTATGGGGTGGCATCGGAATCGTGCCGGCGGTCACCAAATCTCAACACCCACCACACACCTCCTTCCTGTTACACCTCTATAACTTGACATAACTACAGAAAATAACCACAAACATCTTGTAGAATCACAGCAACAGCCAGAAGAAATCAACCAAACAACTAAACAGAAGACGGACCGTTTAAATAGCTGCAGTGCTTGCACTCGAGGGCTGTGAAAGATGTTAGCTGGTGGACCGAGTTCCAAATGGCAGGACAGGAGTCAAATCAGCATTGCACACCAATTAACACTGTGACCCGTCTGCTCTGCATGTAGAAGGAAAGTATTTGCTGCAAAACACCATGCGGAGTGGTTCAGCTTGCAAGCATTTACACCGTTGAGGAAATAAAGCAGGCACTACAGAGTGCAGTTGGAGAACGTCCCTGTGTGGTACATAACATGGGAATCTGATGACAGGCCAAGCAGTGCTGTCCAGTAGTGACCCAGCCAGATTTTATTGGCTCAGGATAAGGCACATTTTTTTGTTCAGGCACAGTGGCATATCTTGGGCTCCTGCCTGCCTTATTTTTCTTGTGATAAAAGATATACAAATCTTGCAAATCAGGCTCACTGTTTGCTGGACAAATGCATTCTTCGCACAATGGGGTAATCGTATAACAAAGCTTTGCTTTGGTCATTACTTTATGAATAAAATGCGTTAGTTCATCAGCTTCTCCTTTCTTTTCTGGTATCAGATGTAATCTGGAATGATCATTTGCCAGTGATCCTGTTGCAGACGCATAATAGATCGAGTTTTACAAGTTACTGTTGTGATCTCAGATCAGAGATTGAATGCCCCATTTTTATTGCCGCTCTCATTCCTGCAGGTCACTAACTGAATCTCAGTCAAAGTCCCACTTTTATTGGTGAACATTGCTATTACTTCCTTTTTTTTCCGATCTAAATTATTAATCCTTTTGGAACTTCTGTTGCATTCCTCTGAAAGAAGCGGAATGTTGGTTTAATTTAAAATGAAAACTAGAACTGCTGGAAGCACTCAGCAGAGTCTGTCACCATCTGGAGAGAGTACATACCGGGTGTAACCTCTCGTCAGAGCGGGTCGATGTTAATGAAGAAGTTTAGCCGAACCATGTTAGTTCTATCCTTTTCTCCCTATCCCACTTTCGGCAAAATAATGGCTTTGCGCTGAAATTAGAACGTTGTAAATTCTCACCTTTTGGAACTTGCATTATTGAACTGCCTGATAAATCGTATCAACTTTAAAAATCTGTTTATGCAAATCTTCCTTTCCTTTCTCCATTGTTTGGGCAGTGTTACTGAAGTTCAATAAAAGAGTGTGGATGAAATAATTTTGTCTTGATACATTAATCAGAATGCATTTGTGTCCTTTGCCGTATACTCAGATTTATTGAAAACAGGGTCAGTTCAGGACTATCACATGCTCTCACTCTCACCATCTCACTTGTATTGTTGCCACTTTCTATTTTACATTTCTAGCAATGCAAATGAAATATGACCCAAGAAAGTTAGCTGCTTCTTAACCAGTTGTTTTGAAGGGAATTAATTGCCCACAGTTTTCCTTTATCCATTCCTGTTCTTTTTCTTTGTTGTTTTGGAAAGTAGACTAGGTGTTTCTGTTGGGACAGTTTAAAACTGTGGGAGGTGTGTCTCTTTGCAAGGGGGTGGGAAGGTTACCTTGCAGTTTTTAGAAGCTGATATTACTGTTCCTCCCACTACTGCAGTGTTAAAAGCCTACAGGCATCTAAAATTGGCATCATTTATATTGCACAGGCTTTCTGCTGCAGTCCCCTTCAGCTTTTCCTAACAAACAGAGGGCTTGCTTCCTTGATGGTTGCTACTGCCAATGCAAATCAGTGAGATAAAGTGAAGTGTATTATGACTCTGAGAATGAAGGCTACTGCTGGAATTTCCCTTGCTGTGCTGTTGGAAACTTTGCTAATTTGTTTTAAACCTTGTGTGTCACTACCTCCAAATTTCAGTTTTATGGGAGAGGTAAGTGGTGAGATAGACTGTACCATTACTTAACTGATGTAAATCCATGCAATTACTGTTTTATTTGTAATAAGGCATGATGGCAACAGGAAGGGTCTACACGTCTAGAAAGAATCAGTGTTCTGAAGAATTAAACCTACAGCTGAAATGTATTTTTCAGATTGTCAAAACAGCAGTTAAAAGTGTTCTGTTGCTGGGAGTAACAATGATTTCTCTTTCAGATGCAACCATTAGAATGTAATTGCAGCTGCCTGTTTGTATTTAATTAACCTAGTTTTTTTTTTACATACCAGGTGTAGAATAAATGAGACAAATGCAGGGCAGCAGATAGATAGCATGAAGACTAGTTGCTTTGATATTCTTTGGATTGTCGCAATAATTGAGACTTTCACAAATAATAAGCTTTTTCCTTTTTTTTAAATGTTGAAAATATTCAGCTAAGTATTATTTTGCAATATTTGTGTAAAGCAATGAGGTGTTATTGACCACAGAAAGAGAGCAATTGAAAATAATGAATTGCTTTTAAACTTGGACAAGCTGTAGTTTGACCTCCTCTGGTCAATTACCTTTTCTCCTTTCTAAACAATGCTGAGTTTCCTGCACATTGTCTTAAACAGTTACCGACCTGCTGGGAGCTATTGCGTAGGAGTGCTCAAATGTTCAGCCTTGTTTGTAAGCCTCTTGATTTCTTAGTTTATCAATTCAATTGAAATCGTGTTCGATTGACAGAATCCTCTGTTAGTGGATCAATAGTGAATTATATTGTATGGCTATTTCAAATATTGCAGTAGACTGGTCCTACCTTGTCATGTAGAGTGCGGTAAATTTAGTTTTCTCAAATTCCTTTCTACAAGGTACAGACCCTCTTCCGACTTCTGTCCGTTTGATGGAGGGTTGGGGAATGCACTTGAGTCATTGTGAAAGTTGAATCAAAATAGTTCTGACCATAATGAGTCTTACTTATCCACTGTGCTTTACGAGAACTAATATTTACCATGTGCAATTGAAAACAGGAACTGCTTCTGTTTTATTGCTAATTTTCAGCATCTGCAGTATTTCTTCTGGCTGTTAAACTTGCTTTGAGAGGCTGCTGTGTTAGAACTCAGTGTTATGCTTGCTGATCTCCACAAACATTCACAGACCTTTCTCAAGCTCACATCAAATATCTACCAGGGAGGCTTCTGAGCTGCATTACCTCCCTTGCAGAGCACATATAGATACTTTATCACAACATTTTAAGATGTGCAACGTGCATGGTGAATGAATATGTGCCTGAGAACCTAACATTTTCCTTAACTACCATGTAATAGAACTTTGGAGTTTTGTGATTACGTGATGCTCGCCCAATGCTTATTAATTAGCAGCAACAGAATGTCAATTTGTGCAGGGACAAAGTATTTTTTCAGATGTCATCCTTATGGCCACAATATTGTTGCCCTTCCTATTTTCTATTAAAATTCATGTCAGTAATAATCAGTGCAGGCTATCCAGAAACAATGTTAACTTATGGTTTTATATAATCAGTGAAGGTCAGTCAATCCAAAACTATGATAGAGATGGTGGTTTTTAAATCTGCTGATGTTAACTGGAAATAGCCAATGTGCTGCTTGCTGAAGGAACAAGATAAACTTAGTTGAAATTGTAGCCAGCAGTCCATTTGCAATTAAGTTTGAGTCACCATCTCAAGGTCCTATCAAGCAGTTCACAGAAAGAATAACTAAATGGAAATTGAAAACCTGAAATAAGATCAGAAATTATGCAGCAGTGTGGTTCAGCATGTTTGAGAGATTGCAGGTTAATGTTTCAGGTGTCAGCTCTCCATCAGGCTAACATTCTCCCTTTACAACTGTTGACTGACCTGCTGAGAATTTCCAGTGTTTTCTGCTTTCGAATAGGAATATGTGAGTTAACTTTGCAGTGTATTTGTGAAGAGACACAAGGCAGCTGGCCTGAAATATCACATTTAAGAGATTTAATGCGCAACAATTTTTCACTGTCATCCGATCCATTTAAGGCAAAATGAGACCAAATGAAAACAAACGCAGAGCTTTTCCATAATGGAGAATGATGACCGAACAAATGCAATAAGGTTTTTTTTAGAGGGAGGGGCAAAAGCAGAGATTATGGCCCCTCAGTAACCATCTAGAAATAAATGAGATCATGGCACATACTTTTGTTTGCTACATAACATTGTCAATGCACATGCAGAAGTTGGCTTAAAACGTTAACGAGGTGTATGCACATGTCAGCTGTGTGACATTAAGGCCATGTGCGAGTGACCGTCCCAAAATCTAGCAAACTTTAAATTCCTTTCCCCATCTCTAAACTCAAGGAAATCGTTGACAGTGTGCATTAACCAAAGTGATCTTGCCCTAGATACTGTTTTGTGGAATTATCTGCAATTATAATTAATCCTGATTTCAAACTGGCTACTGAAGTTTTTTATTTTATTTATTTCAATGTATAAAGTTCATTTTAAAAAAGTTCAATACAAGAAAGTTGGGTTTCTACCAACAGAGCTCGTACCAAATGAAGTGAAATAAATAAATAGACTGGTGGTTTGTATCTTTAAGTAATTATAGACTTGGTAGATCCTATGTTCAGGTAGTACATTGCAGTACATGTTTCCACCTCCTCCCCTGGTCTTGCCATACATGTGCATTTCCTAAATAAACACAGAAATCAAGCTGTGGGACTTCACAATGCACAAGGGCCCTATTCACTGACATTCAGTGGCTTGCAGCTAACATCTCTCTACAACTGTGATTTCACTGCAGAAATGTTAATTAAAGCTGAAGCGCTTTTCACAAGATATTTGCTGAAAAGGCTGCTGGTCTGCAAATATTTAGACCGTTTGTAATAATAACTCTGATTTAAATTGTGTATTACTGGAAGCTATCCAGACTTCAGCAAAATGGTTGCTGCCTGCTTGAACAGGAGGCAAGCTGGCTTCACAATTTTATCTTGAGAATTGTCTTGACTGGTTACATGAAGGCACCTGACACCCGAACAACACATTGGGCAGACAAATCACATCGAGTCCTACCCGCCATTCTCATAAATTAGGAAGTTATGGGCACCCTGCCAAAATAATAGGACAGAAGAAAGAAAGACATTTATATGGTGCCTTTCATGACCTCCGGATGTCCCAAAGCACCTAGCAGTCTATTAAATACCTTCTGAAGTGTAGTCATTCTTGCAATGTTGGGATAAGTACCTGCACAATCAGCAATTTGACATTGATCTGATAATCTGTGTTATAGTGATGTTGACCGTGTGGCATGGTGGTGCAGCGGTAGAGTTGCTGCCTTACAGCGCCAGAGACCCAGGTTCGATCCTGACTACAGGTGCTGTCTGTATGGAGTTTGTACATTCTCCCTGTGACCGTGTGGGTTTTCTCCAGGTAGTCTCACACTCTTTCCTCTCACACTCCAAAGACCTACTGGTTTGCAGGTTAAATGGCTTCTATAAATTGTAAATTGTACCTAGTGTGTAGGATAGTGCTAGTGTACAGAGTCGGCGTGGACTCGGTGGGCCGAAGGGCCTGTTTCCACGCTATATTTCTAAAGTCTGCAGACTGAGATATAAATGTGACAATGATGAGGAGGCTCTGGCATTTCTTCAAATGATGCATTGCTCTCCCAGTATTGCACAGACGGGACTTTATGCTCAAAGTAAACTTGAAGCTAGGCATATGCTGAAGGAGCTTTAAAGGAGTGACATCTAAATCAGCAGGGGTTCTTGGGGTCAGCCCATGAAGGCCAGTGGGTTGGCTTCCTGGTGATGAGGGCCACGTTCTTACTGAAATACAGTTCTGCAATGATTCCTCCATTAATAGACAGCATATGTTGGGTCAAAATCAAGTTTGGGTTGTGAACCCAGTGCTGTGAGGTAGCCAGGCAACAATATCACTTAAGAATCATGTATAAATACATGGATGAGGAACCAGAGGGTAGACAGATCCCTTGGAACTATATTCTAAAGCATTTATTAGTTTCTTTATCAGAGAATGGAGAAATAAAAAAGGTGAGGGGGGAAAGGGAGCTGTGGAAAGTAGGTACCCAAGAGGGTATAAGGGAGGAAGGGTCTCAACCCGATACATCACCCATTCCTTCTCTCCAGAGATGCTGCCTATCCCGCTTGAGTTACTCCAGCATTTTGTGTCTGTCTAGGGTATAAGGGAGGGACAGAAATGGAAGGGTGCAAACAAAAGGGAAAGAATGAGACAAAGCATGAAAAAGGGAGTGGTGACTGAATGAGGTGGAAAGAAAACCTGGGGAAAGTGGGAGATAAAGAAGAAGCAGTAAAGGGGGGCAATTAAGAAAAGAGCAAAGGAAAGAGAAGGAAATTAAAGTGAAATAATGAATAATATTCTGAACATAGCAACATCTGAACAATGGCATCTCCTGCCTCTAATGGTTAAATGTAACAGGAAACCTAGCTACTCATTCGATCAATTGCAGGTATGTTTTCTCTGTAACTACCTTATCTTTACATGTGTTAGTTTATTTTAGGAGATTGATGAAGGAAATGTATCTGCTAGTTTTAATTTTACAACTCCAGATGTAGAGAGTGGAGGATGTTTTACAGAATTGCACTTGTAGGAAAGGGCATTCGGTGACAATTCACAATTCTGCTTTCTTCCTTTAAAAATAATGTCTGGTGCTCTGCCCCGAGGGATGGTGCCTCTGCATGCTGGAAGTAAATGACCCATTTTGAGCAGCCGTTTTGGCCTCTGAAAACTATCAACACTGTTCTCATTCCAGAAAGTTGAACAAGGTCCAGTTCCTCGTAAAAGGCTCATAGTCGGTGCTTACAACATTGGCTACAAACATCCATCAGTTGTACACAAACAGCTCCGGTGCATTAAGGCAGAAAAAAGAAGTGCTTCTATATGTCCAGTCTCTGGGAGAGGCCGCATTGTTTTGTGTCAGCTCCCTGGTACTTAAAGGTTTCAAAATAATTTTATTGTCACGTGTACCAATTAAGGTACAGTTATATTCGAATTACCATACAACCATACAAAAAAAAGCAACAAGACACACAACTACATAAAAGTTAACATAAACATCCACCACAACAGATTCCCCACATTCTTCATTGTGATGGAAGGCAATAAAGTCCAATCTTCATCCTTCTTTTCACTAATCCTCTCCCCTTGGCTTTTGTGGGGACACATATCCAGTGACCTTTGATGTGGAATGGATTCAAGCTCAGCTTCTGTTTCTCCCAAAAATAAATCTGTTGAACAATTTCCTATTTCGAGCTTTAAATTTTTTAACTGGCTTTGCATTTATTTTTCAACAAGACACAAAGTGCTGGAGTGACCCACTGGGTCAGGCTGCATCCCTGGAGAATATGGATAGGTGATGTTTCAGGTCAGGACCTTCTTCAGACCTTTGCCTTTATTTAGCTGAGCGAGCATGGTAGCATAATGCTCACGTTTCTGGATTATTTATCCAGAGGTGTGAGTTCAAATCCTACGGCTGCGGAATTTAATTCAAGTAATTACTTACATTTGAAGTAAAAAGCTAATAACAGTAATGGTGACCTATATCTTAATAGTTTGCTGTAAAAATCCACCTGGTTCAGTAATGTCTTACAGGAAAACAAATCCGCTATTCATACTCACATGAAGATAGACACAAAATGCTGGAGTAATTCAGCCAGACAGGCAGCATCTCTCGATAGAAGGAATGGGTGGCGTTTCAGGTAGAGTCTGAAGAAAGGTTTCGACCCAAAACGTCACCCATTCCTACTATCGAGAGATGCTGCCTGTCCCGCTGAGTTACTCCAGCATTTTGTGTCTATCTTCAGTGTAAACTAGCATCTGCAGTTCCTTCCTACACATTTTTACTCACACCTTGGACAAAGCAAAACTCAACAATGCAGTTGACTCTTACCTCTTCCAATTCATTCAGTTCAAGGGATGTGTAATACATGGTCCTTGTCATCCATATCCTGTGAGTGAATGCTGTACATACGATGGAGTGCTATGGATAGTGATCACTGTTACAATGCAGGAAATATATGAAGTTACTTTGTACACCACCAAATCCCACTAACAGTACAAGGCCAATGTATGGCGATTTCTTTAGGAAATAATGTTTGAGGGAGTGATATCAGTCATCTGGTTCACTCATATATCCATTAGGTAAAGATTTATGCTACTCATACCCAATCTGGCCTCTATGTGATTCCAGAAACATGTAGTTGATTCTTAACTACGTCTTCAGCTCAGGGGTATTTTGGGATGGACGATAAACAGGATGTGCCAGCAATGTGCACTTCCTGCAAAAGAAACAAGGAGAAAAAGTTACAAGAGAAAACTCTGCTGTTCTTCAACATAGAGTCCTTGTTATAACATTTCTACCTAAAATGAACAATATTCAGGCAGTGCTCCTCTTAGTACAGGCTTTGATTGGTTTGGTTTGGGTTTCGTTTTGTTTAGTGTTTGTTTTGGTTTGGTTTAATGTTTGATTTAGTTTAGTGTTTGGTTTGGTTGAGAAATACAGCATAGAAACAGGCCCTTCGCCCCACTGACTTTATCCACCAGGGCCTCCAGTTCCTAGAATGAGACTTAAAACCCAATTGTTACCATTTGTCAGAAAGTGGGGACAGGGTTTGCTGTGTTATTGCCACTTTGCATTAAGGATTAAGCCGTATGGTTTTCAACGTTACTGTCAATACAATTATATAGTTGCATTAAATGTTCGGACACTACCCCAAACCACAGGAAGACATAAATAGGCTTGCAGAGTCGATAAATACAAAGTGCCATTCATATAGAAAAGTATGAGGTGAATTTGAAAAAAGAAAGAATAGGAAGGAGATATATCAGGAAGAAAATGGAAGCCACTGATGTATTGTAGATAAACTAAATAGGTAGAGCAGCAAAGAGAATATCAAGTTAATAAAACTAACAACACAAGGCAAGAGAATGCAAACAAACTACTGGGATTAATTTACAGTTGAATTGTTTACAAATGCAGAGAGGTAAAATAAAATTATTTTCTTCCTTGGTTAGAACATGTGTAGTTCTGCTTTCTAGGCAACTGGAAAGGATATTGAAACCTTGGGGAGAGTGAAAGATCTGCAAAGATGTTACAACATTTAAGAGGATTGAACCAGCAAGAAAGGTTTATCAAGAAGGGACTATTTTCCCTCAAAAAAGGTGAACTGAGGTCTTAAACATTATAAATGGGCTTGATAGGATAAATGTGCAGAGACTATTTCCACTAGGGGTTGAATCCACGATCAAGGGACCATAAATAAAAGATAGCTGTCATCAGAAATCCCTCAATTTAAAGATGATCTTTACCACAGATTTACTTATGACTCGGGAGACCAATCCTGGAACGGCAAATCCAGCTGCAGAAGGTCTAGACGTTTCCTCACTGGTCATCTGCTTGCTAGCAGAAGGGTTTCCCCCCTTCCCTTCCTGTCTTTTCAGCAAGGATTGAGTGCTGTTCCTTGAGGTGGGCCACTGACTGAAGGAGGATGAACTTTTGCTTGTATTCTCTCAGCCTTTCAACCCAACATCTCTACTTGAGATATGCTATCAACAGATCTTTGTGGCATTGATGTACTCAAGAGAGAGTTAGATTTAGCTCTTATGGCTAATGGAATCAAGGGATATGGGGAGAAAGCATGAATGGGGTACTGATTTTGGATGATCAGCCATGATGATATTGAATGGCGGTGCTGGCTCGAAGGGCCGAATGACCTACTCCTGCACCTATTTTCTATGTTTCTATATCTTCTGACCACCATGGGTTCTCTGACCATGGAAAATCTAAGTGTACACGGCTTGTTTAAGAGACCAAATTCTGGCCAGCACACAGGATATCCAGTTCAGCAGAGTTGATAAATGAAGATCTTTGTCTCAGTGCTTGTGCGATAGTGGCTTCAAAGATCTTCCCGGTAGATGTCTAGGATCTTAACACATTGTTTGTGGTACCTTTCTAGTCCTTTAAGGAATCGTCATTGGATCATTTAGGTTTACATGAAAAGTTACCCACCACAAGATAAAATTAAAAGATTAAGGTAAGTTTCTTCACCCAGAAGATGGTGCGATGTGAGACTCATTCTCGTTGCTAAGTAAAACAGAGAGCATTGATGCTTTTAAAGAATTACTTGATATGTATATAAAAGAGAATGGAATTAGAGTTATGGAAGGCAAAGATAATGAGAATGGAGGAGGAGTTTGAAATTCCAGCACAGACTGGTTTAGCTAAATGTGATATCTCCTGGATTT
This sequence comes from Raja brachyura, assembly GCA_963514005.1. The sequence goes on from OY740781.1 coordinate 140,672,296, forward strand.
GAATTCCACTGAATTCACTATGTGATGTGGGTATCACTGTTAGACCAGCATTTATCTGCCGTTGTTTTTGCTCAGTACTGGTGAGCCATTTCCTCATCCTGCTGCAGTCTTTCTGGAGGAAACAATCCCATGATGATTTGGTACACTTATTTGGCACTTCTTCTATCCTCCTCGTTGAAACTGCGTGGGTCTCCTGATGATAATTGCAGATTGAGGTTACAGGTTTTGCTTCTGCTGATGATGATCCATGGCTCTTCCAGGGTTTGCTGCCCCAGGCTGCTAAATATGTTCTGAATCTATTTAATTTGACACAGTGACACATTAAATAAAGGGGAATGTGCTCAGTGCGTGAAGGACTGGACCACAGTCTGTACAGTGATCAGCTCTACAAATACTGTCATGGACAGATCCAGTGGAAAGAAGAGTGATTGATGAAGACAAACACTTGTGATTGTTTGTTGGTTCACTCAGCACCATTGGCAAGGCCAGGCCAACAACATTTCCCTGTGAGACCTAGCCAGCTCAAGGGAGGTGCTACCAAGCCAATCTTAGTGATGCAGTCTTCTATTCAGAGTATATTTCATGTCCCTGTATCTTCAGCGCACAGAGGAGTACTGATTCTCTATTTTCTTGCATTTTTATCAACTGAGGGATGTGGTACTCAGTAATCTTCCTTGCCTGTGTGGGATTTTTACTTCTACACTTCATGAGGCTTGCGTTAATGGTGGAGACTCGCAAGGCTTTCCCTCCTGACTGTACACCACTATGTCACCTGATGGCGGAATTATCACAGAGGAGCCTAGAATAATGGCCCTGAGTGTGACTCGTGTAACGTGAAGGGCAACTCTCACAGTTTAAGGACAACTGGGGCGGCACAGTGGCACTGTGGTAGAGTTGCTGCTATACTGTGCCAGGGATCAGGGTTCGATCCTGAGTATGGATGCTGTCTGTATAGAATTTGTACGTTCTCCCTGTGAGAGCATGGGTTTTCTCCGGGTGTTCCAGTTTCCTCCCACATTCCGAACACATGAGGATTTGTAGGTTAATTGGTTTCTGTAAATTATCCCAAGTATGTTTGATGGGCTCGTGATTGCAGGTTGGCCTGGACTCGGTAGGCCGAAGTGCCCGTTTCTACACTGTATCTCTAAAGTCTATAGTCTAAAGTAAACTCCATATATTGGACTGATTATGTCATTGCTATTGTAAAATCAGACACAGAGGTCAAAGCTGGGTAGTTTACTCAGTATTATTCGTATGAGTAGCCTTTTTCGGAAGTCATGGCCATGGATTTTAAGTCACATATTGGGTAAAGATAGCAAATTCTCTCTCTGATGAGTCTTTAGTGAACTAAAGGGACTTTAGGGACCCCAAAGACAATCCATTATTTCTTCCACATCATTTGGGGAACAAGAGAAACAGGAGTAAGACATTGTGGCTATTACGCCATTCCAAATGATCATGACTGATCATTTTTAACTCGGTGTACTAAACCCATATGCCTCGATACATAGCCATTATCAATTACAGTTATTATTTTAAAATTGCAAATTATGTACAGAACTGAATAGCTGCTCATGATGAACTTGTATTTATGTTGAGTGATCAATAATACAGGCCTTTGGATCACAGTCCAGGAAATTCATTACTCCAAATTCATTACAGCCCTATGGATCACAGTCCAGGAATATCAAAGGCAGCTGGAAAATAGTGGAACATTCTTCAAGATAGCAAATGGAACTCAATGTCACATAAACTTTAGCTAATTTTTTTAATAAGAATTGTACCCTTGGTGGAAGTTATTTTTTCAGTGGAAGTACTGATGAATTCTCACATACCTATTCCTAGCAGATTAAGACAGAACCATGAGTTGATAAAACTGTAGCAAAACTATACTGATAAAATTGTTGATGCTGTCAGTCCCAGTGTCAGAGCAACCATAGTACAAAAGCCAAATATCACAGTTGAAATGAAACAGAAAATGCTGGAAATATGAGAGTCATGAAGTCACGATGCACCTCTATAAGGCTTTGGTTCAGCCACATTTGGAGTGCGCACTTTTCCAGTCATCCCATCACAGAAAGTGTTTGGAAGCTTTGGAGAGGGTGCAGAAGAGATCTGCTAGAAAGCTGCCTTGATTAGGGAATAACAGCTACAAGGAGAGGTTGGGAAACCTGGATTGTTTTTTCTACAATGGCAGAGGTTGAGGGGAGACCTGATGGAAGAATATAAAGTTATGAGAGGCATAGATAAGGTAGACAGTCAGACCTTTTTCACAAGGTAGATTAGAGGGTATTGCTTCAAAGTTTAAAAGAGATGTGCAGGACAAGTTTTTTCACAAAGTATAGGGAGTGCCTGGAACGCATTGCCAGGGGTGGCAGTGAAGACAGATAAGAGAGAGGCATTTAAGAGGCTTTTAAATGGGCACACGGATATGCAGGGAATGGTGGGATATGGATCATATGCAAGCAGATGAGATTAGTTTATCTCGGCTTTATGTTCGGCACAGACATTGTGGGTCAAAGCGACTGTTCCTGTGCTGTTCTCTTTTATGTTCTATGATTCTTTCAGCAGGTCAGATAGCTTCCGAGGGTAAAGAGACTGAATTAGCACTTTTGCTCTATGATATTTCCTCAAAACCCTTCTCTTAGTGTCCCCTCACTTTCGGGGAACTCCTACAGGCCAGATCAAGGCAATGAATTGACATGCGCAATCCAGTTACGGTTACATACTGACGAGGCCCAGACAACAGTTATGATGAGGACTGTGGCTGGATGTAGTCAAGTGTCCTCATGATTGTGCCATCGATTTCATACCAGCATAACAGCTCCATGCCTCCTTTCCTTAATGTTGTCAATTTTTATTACTTATTTCTTGGATTTGATACCACTTCTTCTCATTCAAATACAATAGTTGCTTTAACATCATGAATTTCATCTTTATTTTATTGATTACAGAATAATTAGGGCATAGCATTAAGGGGTGGAGCAAAGTTCAAAGGAGATGTGTGGGGCAAGTTTTCACACAGAGGGTGGTGAGTGCCTGGGATGTGCTGCTGGGTGTAGTGTTTGAGCCAGATTTGATAGTGACATTTAAGAAACCTTTGGATAGACATATGGATACACAAGGAATGGAGAGATATGGATTATGTGCAGGCAGATAAGAGTTGGTCTTGGCATCATGTTCACAACAGCCATAGTGGCTGAAGGGTCTGTTCTTGTGTTGCACTGGTCTATGTTCTATATGTTCTATTATTTTTGACTCATCTTTCTCATCATCTTCAATGCTTCTCCTCCCACCCCCCTCACTTCAGTTCCCACTTCACCTCTAGGTTATGTTGAAATTGATGCTGCAGTTTTTTTCCTCATTGCAATTTGCTTTATCTTTAGCAAAAACCTGTTGGGTTTTGACAGCAAGCAAAGCCTCTTTGAAGGAAAGAGGGTCCGACTGATTAGTGAAGTTATTGTAAATTGGCCCTTCTGTAGGTGGATGGCAGGAAAATAAAGGAGAGGTTGATGGACATGTGAGAGAGGGCACAGATTACATGGAAATAATTGGGGAAATAGTGCTGAAGGGAATTCTGTGAGAGCCAGCAGAGACCCAATGGGCTGAATGGCCTCCTCCTGTTGTAAGAGTTTAAGAGAAACATAGGAATTGCAAGGTTGTAGCTGAGCGGTTGTCTGCTTCCCAGCTGCTTTTTCTGATACAATGAATGAGTGTGAGTGGTTAGGAGTAGGGTGTTTAACAGTAAAGAAAGGTGAGGAAAGGTGTAGGTTTTGGAAGCTCAAAGAGCAAATATCAATTTGGGAAGGAGAGTGGTTCCGGGAAGTTAAGCACATGTATTGGAAGTGAGTAACACGGTAAGTGCATAGGCAGGGGATTGTCTTCAAATATTTGGTAACTAAATTTCCCACTACAAAACATAATTTCCCATCCAAAGGGCAATTGAAAGAAGGAGAAGATATAGAGACAAGCAAAGAGAACACAGAAGCAAAGCACAGAGCAAGTTTACAACAAGAGCCAGATTGTTATCATTCATATTAAAAAGGATCCTATTTTTCAAATCCCATCATGTCATTGTGCCTTTCTCTTTATATCTCCTCCATGCTTAAAATGATCCAAAATTGTTGTATTCTCTTTGTACATAACTTGGCTCTGTCTTGGCAAGAAAGCTTACCGTGCCAAGCGCCCAAGCTCCGAATTCTTCCTCACTGCCTTCACTTCCTGGCTTTGTATCGCGTGGTGTCAAGTTTTGATTGATGACACTCCAGTGAAATGTCCTGGGATGTTTTCTCCTGTGAAAAACATTATAAAAATGGAAAAGCTTGTCGATTATGCACTACTTCAGCAACGTGAAGGATGAACTTCACCATCACCAGAGTAGCAAAGATAAGGAGCAGGAGCAGAAAGAGGGGGAGAATTGGTATTAGTATTGGTTTATTATTGTCAAATCTACTGAGGAACAATGAAAAACTGCATGCTATTCAGTCAAATCATACTATCTCAGAAAATCATCTGCAGCAGATCCTGACTGCCTTCAACAGTGCATACACGAAACTTGGACTTACAATCAACTCCAAGAAGACTCAGGTCATCTACCAATCATCACCAACTGAGACAAATCGGAAAGAACCATCAATTTACTAGGTAAAACAACCCTGGAAAATGTGGATTACTTTCCGTACCTTGGAAGTCACCTCTCCTCCAATGTCGACCTTGATGACGAAATCCAATATGTCTTAAGTGTGCTGGAACAGCTTCTGGAAGTCTTCGAACGAGAATCTTTTAAAATCGTAACTTCCAAACAGACACCAAAATGTTAGAGTACAAGGCAATGGTGATTCCAATGCTCCTGTATGCATCAGAAACCTGGACGACATACCCACGCCATCTGAAAACACTTGAAAAGTTCCATCAACTATGTCTTCGAAGCAGCTTAAATATCACCTGGGAAGACAGAAGAACCAATGTCAGCATGCTGAATGAGGCAAAAACATCTAGCATCGAAGTCATCTGCCTACATAAAGAACCAACTAAGATGGGTCGGTCATGTTGTTCAGATGGAAGATGAGCGTCTACCAAAGCAAACCTTCTACTTCCAGCTTAAAAAAGGCAAACGTAAAAGAGGCGGACAAAAGAAGAGATTCAAAGATGCCTTAAAAGCCAGCATGAAGAAATGTGAAATTGACATTGACAATTGGGAAACCAATGCCAAGGACAGGAAACTGGCGAACCATCATCCAAGAAGGAACAGCGACCTTAGAGGCCAAGAGATGCGCAGAATTAGAAGAAAAGAGAAGAAAATGGAAAGAGAGGCAGCAACAACCAAAGCCTGATCTGCGATCTGGAAATACCTGGCCTGAATGCTGAAGAACTTTCAAAGCCAGGATTGGACTCATAAGCCACCTGAGAGTCCATAAAAACAACAGACGGTAAACCATCATCCTCGACCTTGAGGGATAGCCATGACGACGACTATACATGAGTACAACAAGCCACACACAATTACCACAGGTAGTGCAAGGAGAAAATACCAGTATGTGGAATATAGTGTTACAGCGATATGATGTTGCAGGTACAAAGAAACTTGTGCAGATTTTGGTCTCTTAAACAAGCGTTTGAATGTGGAACATAAAACAGGCAGAAGAAATAAAAACATACCAGCCCCCTCCCCCCCCCCCGTACCACAACATCTCCAGAGCTCCTCGACAAGCAACCTCCATGTAAATCACATTTCCATTCCCCCAAAACACTTGCCCTTTTCCCCAGGGCCTTGGTGCTCCAATCAATTATCTCCCTTCGCCGATGGATTGGGAGGTGACGGGCCTAAAATGAGGACGCCTCAAATTGCAGTAGAGCGTATCTGCATCTCAGGCATTTGGCTGCAGACTGCAGTATCCCGGTGTAAGCTGGACCAGCATGTGTGACCCAAGCATGTGTGCAATGCAGAGTGCATGGAGCAAAAACAGGGCAGAGCAAGCAAACCACTGCTAACTTCCCGTATGACCCTGTCCTTGACATCCCTGAGAGTCAAGAGTGTTTTATTGTCATATGTCCCAGATAGAAAAATGAAATGTTTACTGGCAGCAACACAACAGACTATATGTAAACATAGTACACTGTAAACAATATAATAAACGAGAGAAAGAAAAAATGGTCAGTATGTGTGTGTGTGTGTGTGTGTGTGTGTGTGTGTATAGATATATATATATATATATATATATATATATATATATATGCCCACTTGAGAATAAGCATCCGGCTATTGTAGGTGGTAGAGTAAGCATTTGTGAGTATGTGCGTGTGTGTGTATATATATTGCCATGTGTGTGTATATATATATTATCACACACACACACACACACACACACACACACACACACACACACACACACACACACACACACACACACACACACACACACACACACACACACACACACACACACACACACACACACACACACACACACACAAATAAATACTACCACCTACGATAGCCGGATGCTTATTCCCAAGTGGGCATCTTCCTCCTCCAAAACAAACTTACTACCTTAAATAGTATTCAATGGTTCAATGATTCCTTTATTATCATGTGTACCAATTTATTGTGAGATTCTTTTTTTGCATACAGGTCAGTAAGATTATTGCCATTCATAACTACTATCACCGGTTAAGCACCTAATGCACAGAAAAAGCCCACTGAATCCACTTGCAATGGTCACCCAGTATTTGACCTTCATTTGGATGAAGGAAAGCTCAAAGGAAAGAGTGTAAACTCAAAGCAAGAGTGTACACAAGAGTGTAATTGAGGTAAAGCCACTTCCTGAACCAGGCAGAAACACCCAGTGTCCCACCATGCTCCTGCAATTCACTTCAGTCCTACTTGTAAAATATTGCTGAGAACACAATATGTAAGTGGGCATGCTTAAATTGCAATCTACAAATGGGCCACAGATGGGAAATTCTAGGGAAAAACAGCCCTTTGTAACAATTTCCATTTCACAGACAGAACTGGCAATAACACTGAGATCATGGCTGCATACATGTGGATTTGGCCACAGTGTAAAATGGCATTGATGATAATTAATTTTGCCAAGGAATCTTACTATCCCAGGATAAGCAGCTGACAGTCTAAATATAACTAATTCCTGATATCCACGGAGGATTTTTCTCCCTGCTAATTGGCCATGAAAATATGTCTGCTTGCAGTTGTCTTTTAGATTGAGAGATGCGGAATTTAAGTAATCTGTTCATTTTAGGAAAGCTGTTGAAAGTCAGGACTGCAAAATAAATGAGTTGTTAATTCTTAATTTTGTGCCAAGCTCTTTGTATGATGCTTGCTCCAATTAGTTGCAGCCAAAAGTAAGACCGTGCTTTCATTACCAATCAACACAATTAATGAAAGGCAGCAACTCTTACATCTTGTTCCCCAGCTTGATCAGATCATCACTTAGTTTTCTCTCTTCTCTTGAGAAGAGCCCCAATTATAGTTGACTCGATTCATAAGTAAATCCTTTCATCCTCGATGGACGTTGATTTTAGACCTGCACTGTAATCTTTAACTGATGTTGTTGCAGGAAATGACTGATAATCACATACAAATTCAAACTTGGGGATCATTATAAAGTTCTGAAATACAGAAATGTAAAATTAAAAAGTAGAAACATGATAAAGACGATGCTGGAAAATATTTTAATTTACATACTTCTACCTTCCCCTCCTGTCCCTCCCCCATCCCACCCCCTCCTCCACTAAAACTCAGTTAACCAGTCCCACAGTTTGCAATGACGTATCTCACACGAGATCACACTGTCGCGAGCCCACAAATGGCATATAAGGGAACGACTCTGCCTGAGGTCATTTGTTGCCGACTCTGATTTGTCCTGCTCATTCCTTGCTTCCAGTATCCCCCCCCCAACACACACACACACAATCAGTCTGAATACAGGTCCCAACCCAAAACGTCATTTATCGATTTTCTCCAGAGATGATGCCAGACCTGCTGAATTACTCCAGCATTTTGTGTCCATCACTGGAAAAGACTGTTTTGTCCATTCTGCTCAAGCATTAGTGTTGGTCTTCATTTATCACCCTTTCCTCTTAATCATATTTTTTTCCTTTGAAACTTTTATCCAAATATATTTTACATCACATTATAGGCTCGACAATTTTCATTCTGCAATTTTCATTCTCATTCAGATATGCTTCCGTCAGTATTTACCCCCTCAAAGTCTCATTTGTTCACATATTTCACATAACATAGGAGGTCATTCAGCCCATTAAACCTATGCCAACTGGAGAAGCAATCCCATCATTTGCATTCCCCGACTTGATTCAGTACAGCCTACACTCTTTCCTGCCACCCACCTACACTGGAGATAACTTACACAAACAAATTGACCTACCAGCCAATCTTGGGAACATGGGAGGGAACTGAAACATCTTGGAGAAGCCATGAAGTCACAGAAAAAAACATTTAAACCTTACACACACAGCAATAGGGATCAGGATCAAACTCAGGTCATCAGAACTGTGAGACAGCCGTGCTAACTGCTGCGTCACCATGCCACCTCATAATTGTTAAATTCCAGTGAAAAACTCCTATGTTTTCCAGCTTCTTTTATAACTTCTTAATTGATATAATTTTATGATCCTTTCAACCAAATGCAAATCCTTCCCATTGCAGATCTCTTTGTAATATTACTTCAGTGGGATTACCTATTTATCTTGTGTAAATTCTGCTCGAGTTCTTGCCTCTGACATCAGCCAGGGATAACCAACACTTTTTCTCCCCCCATTTTGCGGGCAGATCTGGAACAGACAGTAAGCTTGCTGGAGAGTGGTGTGTCGCATTTTTGTTCACCCCGCCAGAGTCACCCGGAGCCCTCCCCAACCACCCCACTACAGTCACATCGGAAAAGTAAATCAAGCAGAATGCAAAACAAAATGTTGAGTTGGTATCACCCATTTTACAGGACCCTGCAAGATATATTCATCCTGCGTGACTTCTATGTAACACGGATGGATTAACTCACCGGGTCATTTAAGGATAAGGGGGAAGTCTTGTAGGACCGAGATGAGAAAAACATTTTTCACACAGAGAGTGGTGAATCTCTGGACTTCTCTGCCACAGAAGGTAGTTCAGACCAGTTCATTGGCTATATTTAAGAGGGAATTAGATGTGGAAATTGTGGCTAAGGGGATAAGGGGGAATGGAGAGAAGGCAGGTATGGGATACTGAATTGGATCATCAGGCTTGATCATATTCAATGGCGGTGCAGGCTCAAAGGGCCGAATGGCCTACTCCTGCACCTATTTTCTATGTTTCTATCTCTGGCGAACATGGTTAAGTGACGTTTTGGGACAGGACCCTTTTTCAGACTAATTGAAAGGTTGGGGGGAGGGGGGGGGGGGGGAGGAAGCTGGAAGGGAGGAGAGGGCAGGACAAAGCCTGGCAGGTAATCTGTTGATATAGTTGAGGAGGGTTTTTTGATAGAAAATAGATGATTGGATAAAGGCCAGATATGAAAAGACGGCAGGTGTGAGACAAAACGATTGAAGAGTTGAAAATTGTGAAGCTAGAGGAAGAAATGTGGATGGGAGGGGGAGGGGTAAAATCGCTCCGAATCAAGGGGGGATATACAGGGGAGAGGTGGAATAAGGGGATGGTATCTGGGGGAAGAAGGGAGAGGGGAGGGTTATATAGTAACCTAAAACTGGAGAATCCAACGTTATTGCAATACTCTCCCTCTTCTCTATAATTAGTTTGAAGCGACCAATCATGGCTGAATTTCCAAACAAACCGCGTTTGGTATTTTTCATATGAAATGGAATGAAAGCTGGTGTGGGGAGAGTGTTTGCAGTTGCAGCTTATGATTGTCGCGTGAATCATAGAGCCACAAAAATCATATTGGCATAGAATGCGGATCTTCAGCTTTTTGAGTCCATGCTTCAAATTAATTTTGGTTTAGAACTCTGATTCATGGGAAGATCAGAGATTAGCTTTTACCTCTGAAGAAGAAAGTAAGGCAATAACATTGGTCATAGGCCAGAACAGCCCAGAGGAGACTGTTATCTACCACAGCTGATTTCCTTTATCATTTACATAAATGGAGGTAGTAGAAAATATGCTTCCTGTTTGTTATCAAATGTCGTTCAACTCTTCCCAAAATTAATTGCTCATCCTTGAGCCTGAAACAGTCAGACAGAGACCATGCATTCTATAGGTAACACCAGTTGGTGCATTGTGCTTGAAATTCATTCACATGAGTCCAAAATTAAAGTGCAGTAAAGTTGAAAGTTACATTGACCAGGAGTAGAGCAATTTTGTCTGCATTTTTGGGTAACTCACTGGAAAATTTGTATCCGCGTTTCTTGAAAGCTTTTTCACTCTTCCCAGCATTTTATTCTGGTGTGAAACTATTCCAAATAATGTCAACAGTAGTGTAGCATGCATCGTTGGCTTGCATTGAGTTTTCAACCTCAGTCTTCTGGAAAACAGCAGCTCTTTGCCCAGAAATTAGATTTTGCCTTCTTTCGGAGCCACAAGAGACTGCAGATGCTGGAATCTCGATTAAAAAAAAAAACTACTGGAGGAACTCAGTGGGCCAGACGTAGCTTAGATGGGCATCTTGGTCAGCCTCGACGTGTTGGCCGAAGAGACTGGTCTCATGCTGTATTTATAAGTGCAAGCATTGGGAAACTGCATTTATGTCCTTAGAGGACGCTGTCTGATGGGTGACTGCCACATGCGTCTTGCTGTTGAACTGGAGGATCACCATGACCTGCATGTATAAAGAACATGCCTCCTCCAGGAATTGTTTTTCATCAACCAGTCCTTGGAATACGCGACAATACTAAACCAATACCAACACTTTCCATGGGTGCTATCTCCTACTTTCATTATTGTGAAATTTATTCTTTCAGTAGCAACACTCCCCTAGTACTGGAAGAGTTTGCCTGTATTGTGATTTATCTCTTTAAGTGCGGCCTGCAAACTGTGCACCTGTTGTGTTACAGTTTGATTACTGTGAGAACTTGCAAGATATTAATAGGGAAAGCCTGGCTGAAACTGAGACCAGGAAAGCCTAACAATGCTAATCTGTGAACCTCACCAGCTAATCCTTTGCTCTTTACATGACCTTCATGAACAGCTACAGGGTGTCACACAAAGCTTTTTTGTCAGAAATATGATGTGGAGCAATTTATAAGCCTAAGACAAATTTGACCCATGATGCACAGAAATACAAATGTTTATTCATGAGGAAGAGCTGGAAAAAATATATATATAATTGATAGGCTATTAATCTATTTCAAATAAATATAAACCTGTTTTTTGGAAGCTTTTTAATCATCCTCCCAGATAGATCAGAGACGAGTCGTATAATATTAAATGCACAGAACGAGAGCTGTCACTGTTAGATTTCCTGAGTTATACCATCATCTAATTAGAGACTGGTGAGATAGGTCCACACATAGGAGTAACTGGTGGTTTGGAATCCAAGAAAAAGAGTCACTGCTGCCCAAAATTTAAAACCTTAGCTTTTAAAACCATTCTGATTGTCACGCAAAGGAAAGCCTGCACAAGACTATGCATAAGCAGTATATATATCAACCAACTCTGAAAAAAATGTATTTTAATCACCCCTTCCAACAGACTTAAAACACATGTTTGGTAAATTACCAATTGTGGTCAAGATTTTGTCCGTGTTCAGAGATCAGGGTGGAAATAAGGTCAACCTGGAGCCATGCCAGTAGATATTCTATAAACAGAAAATGTCAGAGGTCCCATTGTTTCCTCACTGTTAATTTCGCAGTCCATTCCACTGTAGCCTCCTACTGCTGCAGACTAGGGAACAACAATTAAACCCAGGACCACATGTTGGTCGACACTTTAAATATTTTAAATGCAAAACAGTGATTTATTCTATAGCTGCTTTTGGTTAGTTTTGTCATTTGTTATTTGCCTGGGCCATTAGATGTTGTATTAATATTTCCCATAACTGAAGGAATAATTGCTGGGTTCAGCAAGTATGAAATGATATAAAGTGGGCCATTTAGCCCAACAAATCTACCCTCAGGATCTTAGAACTGCAATCCAAGTACTCCAACTCATCCTGAACTTTCTCCAGTGCTGCAGAGCATTTTCCATTCAGATAAAACATAGAAAAATAGAACTTTGGAACAGGCTCTTTGTATCATAATGTCTGACGATCATGATGTCAGGTTAAACTAATCTTTGCCAGCATGCGATCCATATCCTTTCATTCTTGCATATCCATGTGCCTATCTGAAAGCCTCCTAAACGTCACTATTGCATTCGCCTCCAACACTACCCGAGGCAATGTGATCCACCCATCCAGTCCTCTCAGTATTAAAAAACTTGTCCCGTACATCTCCTTCAAAACCACAAACATCTCCTGTAAAGGTGTTTATAAAATTCTGTTTTGATATTGGCTATTATATCTACATCGCAAATCCTATCAGGCAGTACATTACACATCCTAACCTATGGTTGAATCAGATATAATTTTCCTCATGAAACTTCTGGCTCTTTAACCAATAACCATGACTCAGTGCTGACTTATTGAGTCCTTCATTATTGACGCAGGTTTATCAACTTAAACTCACCGTGGCTGTAAAAATCAATCAAATATCAATCTTCTCTGCTTGCAAGATTGGAACAGTATTTGGTCTCCCTAAGAGTAATGCAAACATTTTCACAAATGTTTTGCATGCATTCCGCAATACAAAATATTAATCTCACATTTTAAACAAGTAACTGGCAGTAGTAAAATGCGCATGTTTCCCAAGTTAGTTTTAGATGAGCCTGCCTCTGGTGACAATCAATCCATTAAAGTCGTGCCATTCTTGCATTTAAGAAACATTTAGACAGGTACATGGATAGGATAGGTTTAGAGGGATATGGGCAAATGCAAGCAGGTTGGACTAGTGTACTTGGGCGTGTTGGTCAGCGATGGTAAACTGGGCCGAAGGGCCTGAGTTCTTACAGTATGAGTCTATGATTTTAATTAACAAGGAGTGCTCTAACAATTAGAGTGCATCCGTATCAGGCTTTAAATTGTATTAATTTTTCTATCCATTAATCTCTCTCCATCTGTTCTACATCCCAAGAATTGTCTACCCATTATTGAGCGGATTCCTGTTTTGCCTTTAATGGTTCAGTTATATAAAAGTCACGATCCAACACAGTGCTACTGACTACTGTAGCTTTGCTCACATCCACTTATTTCGATAAGGACAAATATTTAACAATTCCAACTTACTCCAAAGTTATTCCACTATTTGCAAAAGGCTTGCACTATTTGTAATATAAAACATAGCTTTCTACTTGCATCTACAGTTTTTTTTAAATGTAGTGACATTTGACCTGTTTCAGATGTGTGATTTTCACAGCCGAAAATTTTATTGAAACACTTTTCTGCTGTAAGAAAAAGCTATTTTGTAGAGCACTGCTTTCAATATTTGTCTCCTATTTTCTTGGCTACTGTGTAAATGGGCCATCCAAAACTATTATTGGCCAGTTATTTATTACTTTGTTCTCTGCATTACTTGGACATTGATTTTGTGATATGTCAATTTTTCCAAATGCTCTGAAACCTCTCAAGTACACACATGTGGTTCCCACATTTCTTTCAATTTTCTTATCTTATTTTTCCTTCTATTCAAACACAACATCACAAAGGGAAAACCTAGGTAGAACAAGTATCCTGGTCTGGCATCACTGTGGCATAGTACTTAGGGGGTATATGGAAAGAGCACTTTCACATAGGCGTTAGCGGGTATATGGAACAAGCTGCCAGAGGAGGTACAGTGCCCTCCATAATGTTTGGGACAAAGACCCATCATTTATTTATTTGCCTCTGTACTCCACAATTTGACATTTGTAATAGAAAAAATCACATGTGGTTTCACCATGTAGAAATTACAGCTGTGTTTATACAAAGTCCTCCCATTTCAGGGCACCATAATGTTTGGGACACAGCAAAGTCATGTAAATGAAAGTAGTCATGTTTAATATTTTGTTGCATATCCTTTTGCATGCAATGATTTCTTGAAGTCTGCGATTCATGGACATCACCAGTTGCTGGGTGTCTTCTTTGGTGATGCTCTGCCAGGCCTGTATTGCAGCCATCTTTAGCTTATGCTTGTTTTGGGGGCTAGTCCCCTTCAGTTTTCTCTTCAACATATAAAAGGCATGCTCAATTGGGTTCAGATCGGGTGATTGACTTGGCCACTCAAGAATTGACAATTATTTAGCTTTGAAAAACTCCTTTGTTGCTTTAGCAGTATGTTTAGGATCATTGTCTTGCTGTAGAATGAACTGCCGGCCAATGAGGTTTCAGGCATTTGTTTGAACTTGAGCAGGTAGGATGTGTCTATACACTTCAGAATTCATTATGCTACTACCATCAGTAGTTATCATCAGTGAAAGTAAGCGAGTCTTCAGCAGCCATACATGCCCAGGCCATAACACCCCCACCACCGTGTTTCACAGATGAGGTGGTAAGCTTTGGATCTTGGGCAGTTCCTTTTCTCCTCCATAATTTGCTCTTGCAATCAATCTGATATAAGTTAATCTTCATCTCATCTGTCCATAAGACCTTTTCCCAGAACGGTGGTTGCTCTTTGAAGTAGTTCTTGGTAAACTGTAACCTGGCCATCCCATTTTTGCGGCTAACCAGTGGTTTGCATCTTGCAGTGTAGCTTCTGTATTTCTGTTCATGATGTCCTCTGTGGACAGTGGTCATTGATTAATCCTCACCTGACTCCTGAAAAGTGTTTCTGAACTGTCGGACAGGTGTTTGGGGATTTTCTTTTATTATAGAGAGAATTCTTCTGTCATCAGCTGTGGAGGTCTTCCTTGGCCTGCCAGTCCCTTTGCGATTAGCAAGCTCACCAGTGCTTTCTTTCTTCTTAATGATGTTCTAAACAGTTGATTTTGGTAAGCCTAAGGTTTGGCTGATGTCTCCAACAGTTTTATTCTTTGCTTAGTCTCATAATGGCCTCTTTGACTTTCATTGGCACAACTTTGGTCCTCATGTTGATAAACAGCAATAAAAGTTTCCAAAGGTGATGGAAAGACTGAAGGAAAGACTAGGTGCTGAGAGCACTCTTATACCTACATCAAGGAGGCAATTAAACACACCTGAGCAATTACAAACATCCATGAAGCCATGTGTCCCAAACATTATGGTGTCCTGAAATGGGGGGGGGATTTTGTATAAACACAGCTGTAATGACTACATGGTGAAACCAAAATGTATAAAAATTGTCTATTATTATCTGACAATGTGCACTTTACCACATGAGATTTTTTCTATTATAAATCTCAAATTGTGGAGTACAGAGACAAATAAATAAATGATGCGTCTTTGTCCCAAACATTATGGAGGGCATTGTATGTAAGGCAGGTACTATTGCAAGATTTAAAGGACATTTTGACAGATACGTGGATAGAAAAGGTTTAGACAGAAGTGGGTCTAATGCGTGCAGGTTGAACTAGTGTCCCCCCACCTTTGTCAGCAGGGGCAAGTTGGGCTGAAGGGTCTGTTCGAATGCTCTATGACTCTAATGCTGCTGGTGATCAATTCTAGTGACTCAAGTTCTATGCTGACCTGGAGATACCTTCTCCCTGTAACTGTGAGGGTTTCTCGTTGGATATTGCAGTTTCCTCCCACTTCTCAAAAGTTTAATGGCAGGATAATTGGCCATTGTAAATGGCCCTCAGTGTAGATGGACAGCAGGGGAATTGATACCATCAATTGCCATGTGAGAGAGAGTAGTTTGCACGGGTTAGGTGGAGGAATGGGACTGATGGTTGGGCAATGGTCTTAATGAGCGAAATCGCCTTGTGTTGTGGAGAAGTACGAGGGAATTATGCTCCAGGGTTAGGTGAGTTTATAGAATTACTCTCAGGATTGATGGAACAAAGGAGGGGAATGAAGTGGAATTTCATTCCATGGCAAGGACATGACGGAAGTTCTGACGGGAAGGATCAAAAGAACAGATATTCAACTTCAACTGCTTTCCTACCACCTCATGGTGCTCAGCATTGGTCTGGCAGAATCTCTATATTTCCTGGCAAAATTCTTCCCAATAGGTTGTGTTAATGGCCCAAGACTTAAGTTAGCTAAGCATATAAATTACATCATGCACCCTGTGAAGGGTAAATAACCCAGGAAAGGATGAGTGATCCTATAAGGATTTAAATGGCCTTAGTTTGCTGAGTTAGTTTCTGGACCTTGTGAACATTGATGGCATGGTGTCACTCTATCATTTCAGGTCATTGTATTTTTCTTAGATGCTCCACAAATGACGACCATGCTTCAACTGCAAGGGACCTTGAGAAAACCCCATAAAATCTATGTGTAGGAAGGAACTGCATATGGTGGTTTATACTGAAGATGGACACTAGATGCTGGAGAAACACAGCGGGTCAGGCAGCATCTCTGGAGAAAAATGATGGGTGACATTTCAGATCAGAACCCTTCTTCAGACTGAAAGTAGAATGGGGGGGTGGGGGGGGTGGGAACTGGAGGTTGGCAAAGGCAGAAACCTGGCATTTTACTTCCTCCAATTTTCTCCCCCTTTACCTTCACTCTGGGTTCCGACCTGAAACATCACCCATCTTTTTTCTCGAGAGATGCTGCCTGACCTACTGTGCCACTGCAGCACTTTGTGTCTACTTTGCTCACAATTTATTCCCATCTCAGCCTTGTGTGGCTGAAGTAAAATTTGTTTGATAATGAGTTGGTAAGGCAGCTTGGTACTTTTCCTCTGCTATGTTGCTGATCTTGTAACGTGTATCACTCATTTCCCTAGTTTCACAATACTTGAGCCCTACATGACCACTGTATTGATGTTAGGAAATGTCATTCAACATCTCACGGTAATTTCACAGTAATGGAATGAGCCTTTACCTGACTGGAACTTGCTTGTCTCTTCCATCTGTAAATGTAGTCATGGATTTCTGGGAGGCTCCCATAGTCTCTGGATCCTGAGTCGTAAACTGCATTTTGCTGAAATGCTAACGTCCGTTTTTCCAACTTTTGTGAAGCTTTCGTAGGAATCTTATTTTTCTTTCATCATAGTATGTAGCAATCTAGTAGCAATATGACTGCTAAACCTTGATTTGTTGCTGCACAATATAATCCACACCAAAAACATGTCTGGGCATCAATTAATTCCTTTATCACGAAATGTACACATTAAGGACTATATACTCATATTTCTGATCAAGAATATATGGTCCCTTAAAGCTTGTCCATACAGGACATGAATGTACCTACCACACCTGGGAAGCTATTTCAAATAGTACAGCTGCTAAATACGATATTTATCTCCATCTTAATGACGCTTAAAGGTTGATTTCTGACCCAAACTTTCATGTCTCTCTATATTTTGTAAACACCACATTGCTCAGTGTTTCCCAAGATCACAGTAGGTGCCAGAAGAAGACATTCTCATTCTTATGCCTGCTCTGACCCTCAACAATGTTCAGGCTGTTTTTATACTTCAGTGATACTTTCTTGCACTAATCCTGTGAATATTTTACGCTATTCCCTTTATCCTGTATCAGTACACTGTGGATACCTAGGTTGTAATCATGTATAGTCTTTTTGCTGACTAAGTAGCACACAACAAAAATGTTTTCACAGTACGCGACAATAAACTAAACTGTAGATTTAAACATTTGTTGATCTCCGTCTTGAATATACACAGTGGTTAAGCCTTCATAGCACTCCTCTGGGGTCATGAATTGCAAAGATTATCTACCTTATAGCGAACAGAATTTGTTCTCATCTCATGACCAGGGCTGGGAGCTGAACAT
This sequence comes from Raja brachyura, assembly GCA_963514005.1. The sequence continues at coordinate 140,690,150 of OY740781.1, forward strand.
CCAGGGATATACAATATTCAGGAGGGATAGACGGAAAGGAAAAGGAGGTGGGGTAGCGTTGCTGGTGAGAGAGAAGATGAATGCAATAGAAAGGAAAGACATTAGCATGGAGGATGTGGAATCGATATGGGTAGAGCTGCGAAAATCTAAGGGGCAGAAAACACTAGTGGGAGTTGTGTACAGGCCACCTAACAGTAGTATTGGAGTTGGGGATGGCATCAAACAGGAAATTAGAATAGTTTCTAATTAGAAATTAGCGGGATAGTTTTCTAAACCAGCATGTGGAGGAACCAATGAGAGAGCAGGCTATTCTAGACTTGGTATTGAGTAATGAGGAAGGGTTACTTAGCAGTCTTGTTGTGCGTGGCCCCTTGGGCAAGAGTGACCATAATATGATTGAGTTTCGTATTAGGATGGAGAGTGACATAATTAAGTCAGAAACAAGGGTTCTGAACTTAAACAAAGGTAACTTTGAAGGTATGAGCCGTGAATTGGCCAAGATAGACTGGCAGGTGAGTCTTAAAGGGTTGACAGTGGATGTGCAATGGAAGGTATTTAAAGACTGCATGGATGAAGTACAAAAATTGTTCATACCAGTTTGGCAAAAGAATAAATCAGGGAAGGTGGTGCATCCGTGGATAACGAGGGCAATCAGGAATAGTATAAAAACTAAAGATGAGGCATACAAATTGGCCAAAAAAAGCAGCCTACCAGAGGACTGGGAGAAATTCAGAATCCAGCAGAGGAGGACAAAGGGCTTAATTAGGAAAGGGAAAATAGATTACGAAAGGAAACTGGCAGGGAACATAAAAACTGACTGCAAAAGTTTTTATAGATATGTGAAGAGAAAGAGACTAGTTAGAACAAATGTTGGTCCCTTGCAGTCAGAAGCAGGTGAATTGATCATGGGGACCAAGGACATGGCAGACCAATTGAATAACTACTTTGGTTCTGTCTTCACTAAGGAAGACATAAATAATCTGCCGGAAATAGCAGTGGACCGGAGGTCAAATAAGATGGTGGAACTGAGTGAAATCCAGGTTAGCCAGGAAGTGGTGTTGGGTAAATTGAACGGATTAAAAGCGGATAAATCCCCAGGGCCAGATGGTCTGCATCCCAGAGTGCTCAAGGAGGTAGCCACGGAAATAGTGGATGGATTAGTGATAATTTTTCAAAAATCCTTAGATTCTGGAGTAGTTCCTGAGGATTGGAGGATAGCTAATGTAACCCCACTTTTAAAAAAAGGAGGGAGAGAGAAAGCATGGAATTACAGACCAGTTAGTCTAACATTGGTAGTGAGGAAACTGCTAGAGTCAGTTATTAAAGATGGGAAGAGGTTTTCCATGGGAAGAGCAGCGCATTTGGGAAGAGGTGAAATCATTGGACAAAGTCAGCATGGATTTACAAAAGGTAAATCATGTCTGACGAATCTTATAGAATTTTTCGAGGATGTAACTAGTAGAGTGGATAAGGGAGAACCAGTGGATGTGTTATATCTGGATTTTCAGAAGGCTTTCGACAAGGTCCCGCATAAGAGATTAGTATACAAAGTTAAAGCACACGGTATTGGTGGTTCAATATTGATGTGGATAGAGAACTGGCTGGCAGACAGGCAGCAAAGGGTAGGAGTAAACGGGTCCTTTTCAGAATGGCAGGCAGTGAGTAGTGGGGTACCGCAAGGCTCAGTGCTGGGACCCTAGCCATTTACAATATATATTAATGATTTGGACGAGGGAATTGAATGCAACATCTCCAAGTTTGCAGATGACACCAAGCTGGGGGGTATAGTTAGGTGTAAGGAGGATGCTAGGAGGCTGCAGGGTGATTTGGATAGGTTGAGTGAATGGGCAGATGCATGGCAGATGCAGTATAATGTGGATAAATGTGAGGTTATCCACTTTGGTGGCAAAAACATGAGGGTAGACTATTATCTGAATGGTGGCAGATTAGGAAAAGGGGAGATGCAACGAGACCTGGGTGTCATGGTACACCAGTCATTGAAAGTAGGCATGCAGGTGCAGCAGGCAGTGAAGAAAGCAAATGGTATGTTAGCATTCATAGTGAAAGGATTTGAGTATAGGAGCAGGGAGGTTCTACTGCAGCTGTACAGGGTTTTGGTGAGACCACACCTGGAGCATTGTGTACAGTTTTGGTCTCCAAATCTGAGGAAAGACATTCTTGCCATAGAGGGGGTTCAGAGAAGGTTCACCAGACTGATTCCTGGGATGTTGGGACTTTCATATGAAGAAAGACTGGATAGACTTGGCTTGTACTCACTGGAATTTAGAAGAATGAGGGGGGATCTTATAGAAACTTACAAAATTCTTAAAGGGTTGGACAAGCTAGATGCAGGAAGATTGTTCCCGATGTTGGGGGAGTCCAGAACAAGGGGTCACAGTCTAAGGATAAGGGGGAATTCCTTTAGGACCGAGATGAGGAAAACATTCTTTACACAGAGAGTGGTGAGTCTCTCGAATTCTCTGCCACAGAAGGTCGTTGAGACCAGTTCATTGGCTATATTCAAGAGGGAGTTGGATGTGGCTCTTGTGGCTAAAGGGATCAGGGGGTATGGAGAGAAGGCAGGTACGGGATACTGAGTTGGATGATCAGCCATGATCTTATTGAATAGCCTACTCCTGCACCTACTTTTCTATGTTTTTATGTTCTAGTCCTCATCTCTATTTGTCCTCATCTCATATCATCTCTCTATAATGAGACTGATCCATGGTTCTAGTCACACCGACAAGGTGGAAACTTTCTTCACTGTCAAACCCGTTATGGATTTTGATGGATGAGATCCCTTCTTGATTATTTTATTTTATTAGAAGTAATCTATTTACAATAATGTAAACAGCTTTACAAACCTCAGCTTAATTACATATTATTTTTTAAATAACCCATTGACAGTTATCATCTTCTATTTTTTTAGGAAATAAAGAAAAGAATAGAATAGTTTTAAATCAATAAGAAAGTGATTAAATAATAATTTGATTATATAGAAAAGAGAAAGAAAATAGAGCAAGGAAAAAAGATTATAGATTAACAAAAAGTGAAAAAATATTATATATATATATGTCAATGAAAATCAACAAAATATATTGTATCTAAAACTATTACAAATAATAATATCAATGAAGACATGCCTATTAATCCTAGTATAAGAATCAATTATTCTCATCAAATCCCGCTGGGTACCCGTCAGGCTGTGACGTCAAGAACAGCTACTTCTCTAGATACTGTATATATGGAGACCATATTTGTTCGAAAGTATTATATTTGTCCAATAGGACAAATCTGATTCTTTCTAATTGTAACGTCTCCAACATCTCTGCTGCCCACATTTTGATTGTGGGGGATAATGTTCCCTTCCAAAATTTCAATATGATTTTTTTCCCTATTACCAAACAGTAATCAAAGAAATTTCTTTGATTTCCTGTATGTACCGAATTTGAATCCAAAATCCCAAGTATTATTATCTTTGGATCTGGATCCAATCTAATTTTTAGAACCTCAGAAATAACCTTAAAAATTTCTGTCCAGTAGTAATTCAGTTTGGAACATGTAGCAAAACTGTGTGTTAAATTTGCTTCTAAGTTCTTACATTTATCACAAATTGAAGAGAGATTGTGAAAGATACTATTTAGTTTAGTTTTTGAATAGTGTAATCTGTATAATACTTTGAATTGTATCAATGTATGTCTGGCATTTAACGAACACCGATGTATTTGCTGTAAACTTTCTTCCCAATTTTCTTTTGTTATGGATAAACCAATTTCCTTTTCCCATGCTTGCCGATATGTTTCAGTTGTTGGATTCTCCTTATCCAAGATTATGTTATATATATAGGCTATTAATTTTTCTGTATTTGGGTGTAAATTAAACAAATCATCTAATAATCCTGGTACTTTATTTTTATAATCTAATGTGTTTGATTTTATATAATCTCTAATTTGTAAGTACCTAAACAAGTGATGCGGAGACAATCCGTAGATATCTTGTAACTCTTGGAATAAAAGAAATTTTCCTTTTCTATAAAGGTGCTCTATCCTTTTAATTCCTAAATCATCCCAATGTCTAAACCCTCCATCCAATATAGAGGGCTTAAATAATGGGTTATTCATTATTGGTAGTCTAAGTGAAAGATTATCTAGCTGTAAAGTCTTAACTATTTGTTTCCAAATACGTCTATTATTATAAATTATAGGGTTGTCCCTATAAATTTTTTTTTGTACTTCCTTTGGGGCAAAGAGAACCGAGCCTACATTATAGGGTAAACAATCTTCCTTTTCCATCTTTAACCACATTGGTTCATAATCCATATTTACCCACCAAAAATTCATATTCTTAATCTGGACTGCCCAAAAATAATATAAAAAATTTGGAAGTGCTAATCCTCCATTTATCTTAGATTTACATAAATGTTTTTTACTTATTCTATGATTTTTATAATCCCAAATAAAACTATAAATAATATTATCTATTTTTTTAAAAAAGGTCTTTGGGAGAAAAAAAGGAATAGCCTGGAACAAATATAATAATTGTGGTAAAAACACCATCTTTATAGCATTTATTCTACCAATCATGGATATAGGAAGTGTTTTCCAGTACAAAATATTTTTTTTAAGTTTATCTAATAATAGAGGGTAATTAGATTTAATTAATGAATTATAAGATTTAGTTACATTAATTCCTAAATATTTAAATTTGTCTTTAACTATTTTTAATGGATATTGTTGTAATATATTTAAGTTAATTCCTGTTATAGGCATAATTTCACTTTTATTCCAGTTAATCCTAAATCCTGAAAATGTGCCAAAGATAGTTATAACATTAAATAACTTAGGTATACTAATTTCCAGTTTTGTAATATAAATCAAAACATCATCTGCATATAAAGATATTTTGTTAGTTGTTGTGTCAGTATTATAGCCATAGATTTCAGGTTCTGATCTGATTCTTTCCGCCAAAGGCTCTAACATCAAAGCAAATAGTAAAGGCGATAACGGACAACCCTGTCTACAACCCCTAAAGAGCTTAAATTTAGCTGATAATATTTGATTAGTTAAGATTCTTGCCGTTGGATTCAAATATAAAATTCTTATCCATTTACAGAATCTATCCCCCAATTGAAACTTCCATTATATTAAATAAATATGACCATTCCACCTGATCGAATGCCTTTTCTGCATCTAGCGATACAACTGCTAATTCCCTGTCCCGTACTCTTTTTGAATATATAATATTAAACAAGCGTCTGAGATTATGAGATGAGTAGCGTTTTGGGATAAAACCTGTTTGATCTTGATGTATTAATTTAGAAATCACCAAACTTAATCTCCGAGATAAAACTTTCGTTAGTATTTTTTGGTCTGTATTTAGAAGTGCGATCGCTCTATATGATCCTGGATCTTCCAAATCCTTATCTGCCTTAGGAATAAGTGTAATTGTAGATTCGTTTAAAGATTCTGGTAATTTACCTTGTTCATATGCATATCTATATACTGTATATAATCTTGGGGAAATCAGATCTAGAAATTTTTTATAAAATTCTGCACTTAGGCCATCGGGGCCCGCTGCTTTTCCATTCTTTAACGAACTAATTGATTCTTCAATATCTTTTACTGTTATTTCGGCGTTTAACAAATGTCTACCTTCCTGATCTAAACTATTAATTTGACACTTTTGTAGAAATGTTTCCATATCCACTGTTTGTCCTGTTAATTTAGATGAATAAAGATTTTGATAATATTGTAGAAATCTGTCATTAATATCTTTTGGTATCGTCAATATATTTCCTTCCACCGATCTAATTCTATGTATCAATTTTTCATCTTCTAATTTTCTAAGTCGTCTTGCTAATAGTTTTTGTGGTTTGTCTCCAAACTCGAAATGCGCTTGTTTGGTTTGTTGAAATAGTTTAATGACTTGGTTAGAATATATTTTATTTAGTCTATATTTTGCTATTGCAATTTTGTTACTTAGCTCTTTAGAAGGGCGTTTTATATTTTCACTATCTAGTTGTTTTATCTCGTGTTCTAACTTTTGTTCCATCTTTCTATTTTCTTTATTAAGATAAGCCTGTGCAGATATTATTGCACCACGCATAAATGCTTTAAATGTGTCCCAGAGTAACGATGGTGAAGTTTCCGGTTTGTCATTAGTTTCAAAAAATAGTTTAATCTGTTCCGTCACATGTTTACAACAGTCCTTATCCTTTAATATCTGGGGATTAAATCTCCAAGTAGTCGTTTTATTAAGTTTATCTTTTAGTTTTATCTTAAATGTAAGAGGCGCATGATCTGACTTAATAATAATATTGTGATATTTTGCGTCATACGTAAAAGGTAGTAATTTTGAATCTATTAAAAAATAATCTATCCTAGAATAAGTTCCGTGTACGGGCGAAAAAAACGAGTATTCTCGTCCGGATGGATTATCTAATCTCCAAATATCCTTAACATTCGATGTATTAATAAAAGAATTTATAAGTTTACTTGAATTAGAGGTAGCTTTCCTTTTTGTAGAAGACCTGTCTAGGTAGCTATCTAAGGTGCAATTAAAATCACCCCCAATAACTAAATTATATTGAGTGGAGATAGGAATATTATTAAATATTTTCTTAAAAAATAGTGGGTTATCAAAATTAGGGGCATATATATTCACCAAAATTACTTTCTGTGAATATAATTCCCCTGTAATTATTACATATCTACCCTCTTTGTCCTCTATTATAGAATTTTGTTTAAAAGGTATACCTTTACGGATAATTATTGCAACTCCTCTTGATTTGTGTATAAATGAAGAGTGATATACCTTGGAAATCCATTTTGCTGTTAATCTATATTGAGCATCTCTTTTGAGATGAGTCTCTTGGAGGAAGATCACGTCTGATTTCAATCTATTCAACTGTGCTAGTACCTTTCCCCTTTTAATTGGTTCATTAATTCCCTTAACATTCCAACTACAGAAGGTAATTCCACCCCCCCCAGTCTTCACATTCATATCTTGCATTTTACTATTAGGGTGGTTTTTTTTTGGAGTAGCCTTCTCGACCCCTCCAGCCCAGCGGTATACCCAAACGTCAATCCGATGAGAATTTCTATCTTCAGTAATCCATATACATATCTTCTTAGAGCGATTATACAATATCGTTCATAACTACATTCATATAATATATAACGCAAAATCAAATATTTAATATATAAGAAAAAGTACAAAGTGTAATTAAAAAAAGAGAAAGGGGTGTTAACAGGGTGCCCAGAAAAAAAAGAAACCACACTGGTATAGTGTGTAGTGTGCATTAGTGAGAGCCACACTAGCGTGGCTATTAATCTACTGACTTCCGTTTTTTTTAAAGAAAAGAGATGTTAAGTGTTCCAGCTCCTGTCTATAATACTATGTATATTGGGGTGGGGTACTAACTTTAAGTACTTAGTAAATATTTCTATTATTCATATTACTAATTACTAGTTATTAATTTCTAATATAATTAATATTATAGTAGGTAATGCTATATTAGGGGGACAATTAAAAATTTACTAATTAATATCAAGCTATAACAACATGTCCATTATTGCCCCTCTTTCTTAATGAATAATTCATAACCGCAGGTCGGTAATAAAAGTTCATTCTTCTTCTTCTTCAGCGCTTACTTCTTCTTCTGCTTCCTCTTCTGCCTTCTTCTGTATGCCTCGGGCGAATTCCAGTGCTTTGGTATGCTTAACAAAACGGAATTCCTTGTTGTCGTAGGTCACTCTCAATGTTGCTGGGTACATCAGACCATATCTGAGATCCTTTGCATCCTTTATATTCCGAAGAATACCTCTTGTTTCTGAGAATAAAGATCTTCTCTTAGCCACTTCAGCCGGGTAATCTCTGAAGATACTGATTTTAACTCCTTCATATTTCAGATTCCTCTTTCTTATTATTATCTTCATAATTTCTTCAAACTCGTGATCGTAAGCCACCTTTACAATCATTTGTCTTGGTGGTGCACCACTCCCAGGAGCCCGTCTTAAAGCCCTGTGGGCACGGCACACCAGTGGTTCTTGGTCCAGATCCAGAATGTCCTTTAGGAGTTTTGCAGCAAATTTTCGCGGATCCTGATTTCCTTCCCGACCCTCAGGCAATCCTACTATTCGCAGATTCTTACGTCTTTGTCGACCTTCCAAATCAATACATTTCTCATTTATTTTGTGAAGTAGCTCTGAGAGGCGTTTATTCTCGGCAAGTAACTTCTCAGTTTCCTTGGCACTTTTTACAGCAAAATCAGCCAAATCTTTAATTGCATCATTTTGTTGGTCGAGTGTGATGACAATAGGATCTATCTTATCATTCAGCATTTGTTCCAGCCCAGCAACCTTGTCGTTTACCTCAGAGATTCGGTTTTGAAATTCAGCATCCACCTTTCTTTTCCATTCGTTCATTATATTCTTTACCATCTCGGTAACTTCTTTTGTTAATTCCACTTTAGTTCTCTCGTGAGACACCAGAATCTCTGCTTTAAGAGTTTTTATTTCATCCTTATATTCTTTCTTCATGTCTTTAAATTCATCTTTATATTCCTTCTTCAGGTCTTTTATTTCTTTCACCAGTTTCTTCATCTCCCCCATCAAAGAATTTTTAAATTCTTCCATTTCCACTTTCCTCTGTGAAATTTCTTCTTGGGAGGAAGTCAGACTCGAGCCCGAGGCTTTGGTGGGGCCAGCCTCTCTTCTAAGGCCCGTTTTCTTCAGGGGAGGGGAGGAGGGTTGCATTTTAAATTTCTTACCGAAGTCGCGCGCCTGATGACGTCACGCAGCCTTCAATCGCACCGGAGCCGTTTTAAATCGATCTCCTGTGGTAAGTAGCGTTAGCACCCTCCTTTAACCCCGTTTTTTTAACCGATTTTTACGGAGCTGATCTGGCGCTGTTCTCCCCTAGAACATGGCGCCACCGGAAGTGGATGAGATCCCTTCTTGTTCAATTAAATACCAGGTGAGCAAATGCAATCTCCTTAATCTCTCCTCATGTGACAAAGCCCTCATCTCAGAAATCACTGATTTCACTGATTTATATACAGCAAGGCCCCACTGAAGACTAATACCTATCAATCTCTCACCTGACCATTTAAAAAACACTCCTTTTCTTCCTTTCTCTCATTGGGGAAATAATCACTCCCACTCTTTTAGTGCCATAGGTCATACAGTACGGAAATAGGCCCTATGGCCTAACTCGTCCGTGCTGACTAAAATGTCCATCTGTGCCAGATGCCCCTTCCCCACGTTTGGCCCCTATTTCTGTAAACCCTACCTGTCACTGTACTATCTGCTACCTGCTCAAAACTTGTTGAATATTGTGTTCGCTCATTCCTTTATTTGAAATTCAACTGGATACTGTGCTACATGTCCAGATCTACGACTAGTCTACACCAGAGGGCACTGCCTCAAGATGAAAGAACATACCTTTAGAATGGTGATGAGGAGGAATTTCTTTAGCCAGAAGGTGGCGAATCTGTGGAATTCATTGCCCCAAAACAGCAGTGAAGGGCAAGTCATTGGGTATTTTTAAAGCAGAGATACATAGGTGTTTGATTAGGAAGAGCATCAAAGGTTACCTGGAGAAGGCAGAAAAATAGTGTTCAGTGGGAAAAGTAGATCAGCCATTATCAAATAGCAGAGCTAACTCGATGGGCCAAATGGCCTAATTCTGCTCCCATGTTTTATGGTGTTATGGCTAATCCGAGGCCGAGTAACCGGTGGCAAGTGACTCCCAAAGATCCTTTACTATCTACAAGGTTTGTTCGGAATGTATTGGGCATTTGCCTGGATCAATGCATTGCCAACAACACTCTCAAAACTCGACACCATCCAGAACAAAGCATAATGAACTTCCCGAAACATTCATGCCCTTAACGGCTGGCATGCAATGACTTCAGTGATTGCTGTCTACAAAATGCAATGAAGTTACATACCTCGGTTCCTCTATCCACACCTCCGAAAACCAACCACTATCATCAAAGGAAACACAAGAAGCGAGTGCATGGGATGCCATTATCTGTAGATTCCCCTTCTAGTCGTACGCCATTCCAACTTGAAGATATATTGCCATTCCTTCATCATCACTAGCTCCAACTCCAGGGATTGCCATCCCATGGATATTGCGGGAATACTAGATGCCCTGCAGTGGGGGAAAACAAAAGCCTCGGGACATTTAGGGATGTTCAATAAATGCCGGCCTTACCAACCACACCCGAATTGCCAGTAAATGAATAAAACAGAACCTTCCCATATTTCCCTTCCTGGGGCCTTTGAGATTTTAAGTCTTAGTTTACTAACATTTAAACATGACTCTCTGAGTTAGTGACTCTCTTTTGTCCGATTCATTTTGTGTAGTATATTGTACTTACCAGCTTTAATCATTATTTCTCTGCAAATCAGAAAAACCGTTTAAGAATGAAATAGGAATTTAAAGTCCATAATCTGATTTTATCATGTATCTTTCTCCTGGACCTCAACAGTCCCACAGGCTTCCCTATTTATTTACCATCCTATTTATTTAATTTAGCTGAGAGCCAGTTAGAAATAACATTTCAAAGGGCATTAAAAAAAAAAATGATATTTGACTCTGCTGATTTGCAATAATTTATCTTTTCATTTATTCTGTGTCTGCCATGTTGTAAACCCAGTGAAAGAAAATTATATGTGCAGGAAAGAATTGCAGATGCTGGTTTAAATTGAAGGTAGACACAAAATGGTGGGGTCACTCAGCTGGACAGGCAGCATCTCTGGAGAGAAGGAATGGGTGATGTTTCGGGTCGATGTCAGGGGAGTGGACGGTACATAGATAAAATGTAGGAGACAGTAAGACTGGCAGGAAAACTGGGAAGAGGGAGGAGATAGAGAGAGAAGAAAAGCAAAGGCTACTTGAAATTAGACAAGTCAATGTTCATACCGCTGGGATGCAAGCTACCCAAACGAAATATGAGGTGCTGTTCCTCCAATTTGCACTGAGCCTCATCCTGACAATGGAGGAGACCCAGGACAGAAAGGTCAGTGTTGAGCACAGTAAAAATAGAGTTTTGCAGAACTCACTGACTTTATCAACTTCACGGCTAATTTCCATCCTGCACTCAAATTCACTTGGACCATCTAAGACATTTCTCTACCGTTTCTAGATCTCACCGTCTCCGTCACAGACTATCGACTGACATCTATTGCAAACCCACTGACTCCCCAGCTATCTAGACTACACTTCACACCCTGCTTCTTGTAAAGACCCTATCCCCTACTCCCAATTCTTCCGTCTATGCAGCATCTGCGCCCAGGATGAGGTTTTCCATACCAGGACATCGGAGATGTCCTCATTCTTTACGGAATGGAGGTTCTCCTCTTCCATTATAGATGAGGCTCTCACTAGGGTCTCTTTGATATCCCGTAGCCCTGCTCTTGCCCCCCCTCCCCCCATTTGTAACAAAGACAGAGTCCCCCTTGTCCTCACCATCCACTTCATAAGCCGTCGCATACAGCACATAATCCTCCAACATTTTTGCAATCTCCAACGGGATCCCACTACTAACCACATCTGCCCATCTCCACCCCTTTCCGCTTTCCGCAGAGACCGTTCCCTCTACAACCCCCTGGTCAACTTGCCCCTTCCCACCCAAACCTCCCCAGGTACTTTCCCCTGCGACTGCAGGAGATGCAACGCCTGTCCATATACCTCTCCCCTTGACTCCGTCCAAGAAACCTGACAATCTTTTCAGGTGAGGCAGTGGTTAACTTGCACCTCCTCCAACCTCATTTACTGTATCTGCGAGATCAAGCACATGCTCGTCGATCATTCCGCTGAACACCTCCGCTCAGTCCACCTAAACCTACCTGATCTCCCGGTTGCTCAACACTTTAACTTTCCCTCCCATTCCCACATCTTTCGCTCCTGGGCCTCTTCCATTGTCAGAGTGAGGCCCAGCGCAGATTGGAGGAACAGCACCTCATATTTCGCTTGGGTAGCTTACACCCCAGAGGTATGAACATTGGCTTCTCTAACTTCAAGTAGCCCTTGCTTTCCCTCTCTCGCCAACCCCTCCCCCTTCCCAGTTCTCCCAGCAGTCTTATTGTCTTCGACCACATTTTATCTCATCGCCCACTCCCCTGACATCAGTCTGAAGAAGGGTCTCGACCCAAAACGTCACCCATTTCTTCTCTCCAAAGATGCTGCCTGTCCCGCTGAGTTAATCCAGCATTTTGTGTCTACCTTCAAAAGAAAATAATATGTTACTGTAAAAGCCTTTTGCTGGATGCTAGCCAAATTGAGGGCACTCATTAAGTGATAAATCATCACTGCTATTTCCAATGTCAAATATTTCTCATGTCACTTCATTTTGTTCAGTCGCTTTCCTTTTAATTTAGATGTATATTATTGCCAAATAGACTACTAATCTGAATTGCATATCTTCCAAATGGCACGATTGAGTTTGATTTTGTGTTAAATTAAAAACAGATTAATCTTTCTACTATTTGTATAAGTTTTGTACATGTTACAATAACAACCTGTGTAGACCGAAAGCAGGCATAGTGTGTTATAGAATCATAGACTCATCCAGTCATAGAGTCACCCAGCATGGAAGCTGGCCATTCAGCCCTATTGTCCATGCCCAGCATGATGTTCCATTTAAGTGAGCCATTTGCCTACATCTGGTTAATATCCCTCTAAACATTTCCTATCCATGTTCCTAATCAAATGTCTTTTAAATGTTGTAATTGTACCTGCCACATCTACTTTCTCTGGCAGCTCGTTACATATATCCACCTAAATGTAAAAATTGCCCCTTGAGTTCCTATTAAATCTCTCCCCTCTCATATTAAACCTAAGTCCTCTGGCTCTTGTTTCCCTCGCTCTGAGAAAACAATGCTGTGCATTTGCCCTAACTATTCCCCTCATAATTTTATGCAACTCTATAATATTACCCCTCAACCTCCTGCACTCCAAGAAAGAAAGTGTTAAAGTAATGAGGGGTAATGAGGACTGCAATATTTCTGCACTGGGTAGGAAGGAACTAGAGATGCTGGTTTACACCGAAGATAGACACAAAATGCTGGAGTAACTTTGCAGATCAGGCAGCGTCTCTGGAGAAAAGGAATAGGTTACTTTTCGGGTTGAGACCCTTCTTCAGACCCTTTCTGCATTCTTTGATTGGATGAGTGGACAAAGTTGTGGCAGATGCAGTTCAAGTCGAAGAAAGAAAAATCAGACTACACTCTATATCATAGTGTCTTACTGCACAAAAATAAGCCCTACGCTCACCATGTCCATGCCAACGATCACGCAACCAATGAGTGAAAATAATTTGCTGCTTCATGCCTGACACCAAAGAGTTTGCAGATGCCTGGCCTACAGGAAACTGTAGATGCCTGGCCTAAAGGAACTATATCAGACTGCAGGAGTTGCTTCGATGCCCAGCATCTGCCCCTTGCCCACTACACAGCAGTGAAGAGTCCACAGACGGGAAGCAAAACAAAATGCTGTCAATTATATCAAATTAACAAAACACCCCAAACTATATGGTACTTGAGTAGGAGCAATGAGTGAGCAGTGAAATTCAGATGACAATGAATGGAAGTCATTAGCTGCTAATGCACACCTACAACACTGCACAGCGGCACACTGCCAGAGCTGGGAGAGCTGCTGCCTTACAGCGCCAGAGACCATGGTTCGATCTTGACCTCGGGTGCTGTCTGTGTGGAGTTTGGATGTTCTCCCTTTGACCACATAGGTTTCCTCTGGTTTCTTCAAATATGTGCAGGTTTGTAGGTTAATTGGCCTCTGTAAAAAATACCTCTACTGTGTAGGGAGTGGATAAGAAAACGTAGAACTAGTGTAAACGGGTGATCGATGATCGGTGTGGACTCAGTACTCTATTTCCATGTAAATCCATGCTGTATTTTGAAACTAAAATAAAGTAAACTACACTAAAGATTAAAAAACGCTATTGGATAGTGGCCACTACCACACAAGGATTGGACTCAGGGTGAAGTTGATAGATTTCTAGGAGGATTCTGCTTCAGTTGTACACAGTCGTAATTGGATACCATTCGGAGCACTGTATTTAGTTTTGGGCATCGTACCTCTGGAGGATTGTTTTGGTCTATAAGTTTGGCTGCCAAGCAATGTAAGATGCTGACTGCCTAGCAAACTCTCAATATAAGAGCCAGAAATTATATGCTCATTTTTGGCAGAGCTGGGATGAACATTTGCACAAAGGAACACTCACAAACAGTGTTAAAAGTGAGCAATAATTTAGATAAATTGGGCCCATACATTATGCAGGACCTATTTATTCTTCAATAGCCCAGCATGTAACTTCTATACGCTGCACTCCACATTACAGTATGTGGCTTATCAGTAGGAAGGCCCCTTCACCAGCCATACTGGGCTCCAATTATATTTTGCTTACAACCACAATAGTCTTCAGATCATTGTGGGTGGCACGGTGGTAGAGTTGCTGCCTTACAGCACCAGACACCCGAGTTCGATCCTTACTGAAGATGTTGTCTGTATGGAGTTTGTATGTTCACGCTGTGACCGTGGGTTTCATCCATGTGCTCCAGTTTCCTCCCACACTGCAAAGTCGTACAGAGTTTGTAGGTTAATTGGCTTTGGTAATGTTGTAAATCGTCCCTAATGTGTAGGATAGTGTTAATGTATGGGATGATTGCAGGTCTGCGTTGTCTCGGTGGGCCAAATGGCCTGTTTCCATGCTGTATCACTAAAAGTCAAAAACATAATCCAATTTTCCAAACAATCATGATCAAATTCTGTTAATATTAGAAGCACAGACTGATTACCCTACTCCACAATCTTTGTTACCTTTCTGTGTGTTCATTTGTCTATCCAGATTTTTCGGCAGCATTGCAACTTGGAACAAAACCTACTGACCTCCCATTGCCATCACTTCAGATGGTGTTGGAGTATGGTCTCAAGTAGCTCTGGGCTTAGAAGGCCCAACTGCAGACTAAAGCATTTCAATGTGGACTGAACCTGCACTTTAGGCCATTCAGAGATGATGCATTGTTGATTCCTGAGATGAAACTAGAGGATGTTTCCACTAGTGGGAGAGTCTAGGACCAGAGGCCATGGCTAAAAGGACGTACCTTTAGAAAAGAGATGAGGAATTTCTTTAGTCAGAGGGTGGTGAATCTGTGGAATTCTTTTCCACAGAGGCTGTGGAGACCGTAATTGGGTATTTTTAAGGTGGATATTGATGGATACTTGATTAGTATGGATGTCAGGGGTTATGAGGAGAGGGCAGGAGAATGCGCTTGAGAGGGAACGATAGACCAGCCCTGATTGAATCGCAGAGTAGAGAATAGACCGAATGGCCTAATTCTGCTCCTAAAACCTAAAACCAAGCAAGAAATTATAAACTTACTCATTCGTTCTTCGTAAGACAACACCTTCCTAAATTCACAAGTTCATAAGTTATAAGATCAGACTTTACTTCCATAAATCACATAGAGCCCTAAATTGTACATGTCTTCCTTGTAGTCTTAGTTGTAGAAATCAGAAGGTATCCAAATATATCCACTCTGGAGAAGCTGATGTTCAACATTACATCGGGAATGAAAAGTACCTTCTACAGTATAGTTAAAAATGTATACTAAATATTCATACATAAACATTTGAAATATTTATGGCCCAATGAGGACTGCTTGCCCTCAGCCCCACTCAGTATTTACTGAATCATTTTCTCCAAGGCATTGCAACAAAAACCTTTGTTGTGTTATTGAATGTATCTGGGGAGTACAATCGAAGGACTGCTGCTTTGTGGTGCCAAGTCAATGTTTTAAGGTGAGGGGGGAGATTTAATAGGAACCTGAGGAGCAACTTTTTTTACACAAAGGGCGGTGGGTATATGGAGCGAGTTGCTGGAGGAGGGTGTTGAGGCAGATACTATCACATTTAAGAAACATTTGGACAAGGACATGGATTGGATATGTTGAGAGGGATCTGAGCCAAATGCAAGCAGATGGGGCTAGTGCTGAAGAGCATTTTGGTCTGCATGGACAAGTTGGGCCGAAGGGCCTGTTTCCACATGGTATGACTCTTTTTCTTAAGAAGGTGATAGTTACCAGTACTATCAAGCCATGTTAGTACTCTGGGGACTAACGCAAACTTGCATTTGGAATTCAAGACACTATTCATAATTCTTGATGTTTCACCCTAAAGGAGGCAAGAGTTGTCCCATTCTCATTGATTCAACCAGCTATTCATCAAAGCAGAAGGCACAGTTTAAAAAGAGGTAACAAGAAAATCAACGCAACATTAAAAGCGTGAAAATTAAAGGGCTGTCCTCACAAAACTGTGAGCAATCCCATCCAGCCAGTCTAGAAAATAAAGGCAAGCAACAGGCTGTATCAGTGATTGCATGAGATGGGTGCCATATTAGTGACTGTGCAGCTGATACTATCTTGTGTGTCAGTTGAATTCTTGTTGCAAGATATGTAGCCCATGTGCCAGTGAATTCTGGGTAGTTATGATGATTAGATCCACAATGTTGCAAAGATGTATCCAGGTTCGGAAGGCAGTTCTGGCTTTGAGTTTCACTTCATTGTTTAAGGAACCGCTGGGAAATTTTCATCTTGGACTCCCTAATTTGTTTTGTGTGCGCAGTTTAATGTAGGAATACAGTTCATTTGCCAAGCATGGCCAATTCTTTCACGAGGAGATTGTCATCGGTTGAAAGCTACCTACATTTTCCACGGGGTTTGAAACGTAACTAAATTTTCATGAGATTGATGATGAGCTGTTTGCTAGCAATGTCGTTGCAGTTCTTTATATCAGGCCTCAAAGTCAGATACCAGTGGAACGATGGCATTGAGTTGGTGATACAGAACATTCTTCATTTATACTGGAACTGTGGTGGAGTGCTGAGGGTTTTGTCGATTTGGAGATCTGGGCTTGTGCAAATGTAACCCATTGATTGGACAATTAACATACATATGTGGAGATAAATGGATCTGGTCACCCATTACTTTAGACATCTTCACTTTTTCTACATTTTGTTACGTTACAGCCTTATTTTAAAATGGATTAAATTCATTTTTTTATCATCACTCTACACACAATACCCTAGAATGAAAAAGCGAAAACAGGTGTTAAGATTTTTTTGCAAAGCAAATAAAAAGAAATAACTAAAATATCACATTTACATAAGTTTTTAGACCCTTTGCTATGACACTCCTGTTTCCATTGATTATCCTTGAGGTGTTTCTACAACTTGATTGGAGTCCACCAGTGGTAAATTAAATTGATTGCACATGATTTGGAAAGGCACACACCTGTCTATACAAGGTCCCACAGGTGACAATGCATGTCAGAGCAAAAACCAAGCCGTGAAGACGAAAGAATTGTCTGAAGACCTCCGAGATAGGATTGGGTCGAGACACAGACCTGGGGAAGGGTATAAAACAATTTCTGCAGCGTTGCATGTCCCGAAGAGCACAGTGGCCTCTGTTATTCTTAAATGGAAGAACTTTAGAACCACCAGGACTCTTCATAGAGCTGGCCTCCCGGCCAAACTGAGCAATCGGGGGAGAAGGGCCTTGGTCAGGGAGGTGACAAAGAACCCAATGGTCACTCTGACAGAGCTCCAGTTCCTCTATGGAGATGGGAGAACCTTCCAGAAGGGCAAGTATACCTACAGCACTCCACCAATCAGGCCTTTATGGTAGAGTGGCCAGACGGAAGCCACTCCTCAGTAAAAGGCACATGAAGGCCCGCTTGGAGTTTGCCAAAAGGCATGAGAAACCAGATTCTCTGGTCTGATGAAACCAAGATTGAACTCTTTGACCTGAATGCCAAGTGTCACATCTGGAGGAAACCAGGCACCGCTCATCACCTGTCCAATACAATACCTAGGATGAAGCATGGTGGTGGCAGCATCATGCTGTGGGGATGATTTTCAGCGGCAGGAACTGGGAGACTAGTCAGGATCGAGGGAAAGATGAACAGAGCAAAGTACAGAGAGATCCCTGATGAAAACCTGCTCCAGAGTGTTCGGGACCTCAGACTGGGGCGGAGGATCACCTTCCAACAGGACAACGACCCTAAGCACACAGCAAGACAATGCAGGAGAAGTGACAAGTATGTGAATGGCCCAGCCAGATGCCAGACTTGAACCCGATCGAACATCTCTGGAGGGACCTGAAAATAGCTGTGCATCGATGCTCCCCATCCAACCTGACAGAACTTGAGATGATCTGCAGAGAAGAATGGGAGAAATTACCCAAATACAGGTGTGCCAAGCTTGTAACGTCAAGAAGACTTGAGGCTGTAATCGCTGCCAAAGGTGCCTCAACAAAGTACTGAGTAAAGGGTCTGAATACTTATGTAAATGTGATATTTCAGTTATTTATTTTTAATTACTTTGCAAAATTTTCTAAACACCTGTTTTTGCTTTTTTTATATGGGGTATTGTGTGCAGATTGATGGTAAAAAAAATAATAATTTAATCCATTTTAGAATAAGGTTGTAACGTAACGTGGAAAAAGTGAAGGGGTCTGAATACTTTCTGAATGCACTGTATATAAATATGCACACACGCACACACACACATGTCTCCTGAACCCTATCTATGCTTCTCGTAATTTTATATACTCTGGAGTAGAGCAATGTAGTGGCACTAGGGACCCGGGTTCGGTCTTGACTAAGGGTGCTGTCTGTACGGAATTTGTACGTTCTCCCTTTGACTGCGTGAGTTTCCTCCGTGTGCTCCGAAGATGGCGGGTTTCTAAGTTAAATGCTTTCTGTAAATTGTCCCTGGCGTGTAGGATAGAACTAGTGTATGGGTGATCACTGGTCACAGTGGACTCAGTGGGCTGAAGGGTCTGTTTCCACAACGTATCCATAAACTAAGCTAAACTAATCTGCAGGAAAATAGGAAACTGTTCAAACTGCATTGCCTCCGTTCAAAAACTAAGACTATCTAACACCTTTTTGTCTCATTTTCACCTACACCACCCATTTGCCAATCGGACCCCCTCACCTGTAGCCACCAGTTATTTGCCAAACTTTGTCCCGGACCTACCTCTCTTTTCCAGCTTTCTCTTCTCATCTGAAGAAGGATCGTGACCTGAAACGTCACATGTCCATTCCCTCCACAGTGATAGTGCCGTGAACAATTAAATGTATAATATCTGTACATTTGAATAGTAAATGTATCAATGCCTCTGATGTGTCGGCCCAGAATTCTTCTTCCAATAGATCCCATTTTCACAAAGATTTCTATTCATTTTCTATTAACTAGTTATTGTAGCTGAAATCTTCAAGGAAAATTGTTTTGTTTTTTTAATTTGCATAGTTTGTTGTGTACATCAGTGCAGAATGCACAAAATCCATAAGTGACGATGTGTGTGAATGATGACCATTCAATCGTACCAACCCCGACAGCAAAACTATTCTACACATCACATTCCAAACCAATTTGCAGCAGAAGGGAGAAAGTAAAGTCTTAACATGTGGTATGTATTTTACCACTTAATTCCACAATAAATGCAATATTAATGGGCTTCAGACACGAATATTGTCAACATTCAACAATGATCTTGAGCCAAATATGTTAAGTAAATCCATTACCCCCCTCCCCCTGTGTCTAGACAGCAGAACAGCAATTAATCACCATAAACGCGATTACAGAGTTTTTGGTTTGTGGTATAGATAACCAAAACTATTTGCAACCACTGCTGTCCCAATTAATTCCTGCTGCATAATTTCAGGATAAAAATATTTTACTAACTTAATTTATTCCCTTTTATCAATGATGTTGGAATCTTCTATTGTAACTAATGTGACAGTCTAAAATGCGACTTGTACTACTGTCAATAATAGAAGCCATTTTATGTCCATATTGTGACCTACATTTCGGTCAATGACATAATTTGAATCTCTGTCAACAATGTTACCTGTAACCCCATCAATAATGTAATCTAATATACTGTTGATAACTTGAGGATAGCTCAGTAACGTAGCTAGCCAAATTCCTTCCTCACAGCTGCTGTGACTCGTGTTCAATCCTGACTCTGGTGCTGTCTCTCTGAAGTTTATATCTTCTTTCTCTGACTGCGTGGGATTCCTCCAGGTGCTCTGGTTTCCTCCCACATACCAAAGACGTGTAGGTTAATTATCCACTGCAAATTGTCTCCAGTCTGCTGATAAGAAGTATAATTTTGGTAAGAGTTGATGGGAATGTAAGGAGAAAAATAATGCATGTAGGATTGTGTAAATGAATGCTTGATGATCACCAGAGGCCTATTAACTGACTCTAGAATTCGCACTATTAATTGGGACAGAGAAGGACATGAGACCGCAGATGCCGGATTCTTGAGTAAAAAGCAGAGTGCTGGAGGAACTCAGCAGGACAGGCAGCTTCTTTTGGACTGCAAGGTGGTGTAGGGGCAGCACGGTGGTGTAAAGGTATAGCTGTTGCCTTATAGCACCTGAGACCTGACTACAGATGCTGTCTGTACTGAGTTTGTACGTTCTCTCTGTGACTGCGTGGGTTTTCTCCGGGTGCTCCAATTTACTCCCACGCTCCAAAGACATACAGGTTTGTAGGTTAACTGGCTGTGGTAAAAAATAGTAAATTGTCCCTCGTGTGTAGGATAGTGTTGGTGTATGGGGTGATAGCTGGTCGGCGTGGACTCAGTGGGCTGGAGGGCCTGTTTCTGTGCTGTATTGCTAAAGTCTAACGTCTATGAGGTAAATGAACAAACGGCGTTTCATGTCAGGAAACCTATCATACTATAGACCATAGGTGCAGGAGTAGGCCATTCGGCCCTTCGAGCCAGCACCGCCATTCAATGTGATCATGGCTGATCATCTCCAATCAGTACCCCGTTCCTGCCTTCTCCCCAATCCCCTGACTCTGCTATATTTTAGTGCCTTAGCTCTTAGCTCTCTCTTGAAAGTTCCCAGAGAACCTGCAGAGAATTCCACAGACTCACAAGTCTCTGTGATAAAAAGTGTTTCCTCGTCTCCGTTCTAAATGGCATACCCCTTATTCTTAAAGTGTTGCCCCTGGTTCTGGGCTTCCCCAACATCAGGAACATGTTTCCTGCCTCCAGCGTGTCTAAACCCTTAATAATCATATATGTTTCAATAAGATCCCATCTCAACCTAAACTCCAGAGTATACAAGCCCAGCCGCGCCATTCTCTCAGCATATGACAATCCCACCATCCCGGGAAAAACATACGATGCACTCCCTCAATAGCAAGAATGTCCTTCCTCAAATTAGGGGACCAAAACTGCACACAATACTGCAGGTGTGGTCTCACTAGGGCCCTATACAGCTGCAGAAGGACCTCTTTGCTCCTATACTCAACTCCTCTTGTTATAAAAGCCAACATGCCATTTGCTTTCTTCACTGCCTGCTGTACCTGCATGATTACTTTCATACTGATCTAATTAATAGTGAAAGTTTAGTGAAGCCTATATTATTTGATAAATTCAAATGTAACCTATCATGTTTTTCAGTTTTACAATTTTGGATCAGTTACATTGTGCCTCAATTGTACATATTAATGTTTGGCAAAGCTCGCAATTTCATTAAATAGATACATCAATATTGGGGAAACAAGGAACTGCAGATGCTGGTTGTCAATAAAAAGACACAAAGTGCTGGAGAACTCAGTGGGTCAGGCAGCAACCTGGAGAATGTGGATAGGTGTCTTTTTGTATGCTTCTTCAGACTGAAGAAGGGACCTGACCCGAAACGTCACCCATCCACGTTCTCCAGAGTTGCTGCTCTTCATGCTTTTTTACATCAATGCTGGTCTCATGTCGAGCAGTGTGTTGAGAACCTTTCCAAGGAATGTTGCTAGCGAGAGGGAATTGCATCCTTGCAGATTTCAATGTTGACCATTGCAGTGTTCCTCATTATTTTTGCTCTTGTCATCATTGAACATGAACTGGATATGTATAAGAGGATTTTTATTTATCTCAGAGCTTCCATCATTGGAAGCAGCTGTGGTTTTCCTACCCACCATATGTTGCAAATCATTTCAAAATCCTCTTGCAAATACTTGCTGTAAAGTTGATGTCCTTGTGCCAGAGTCCTTCTTCCAGGTACTCTTCCACAAGGCAATTAACTTGCACAAGGTCGTCTGCTTGCCTCAATATGACCGATGGAAGGGATATCACCTCAGGGGGCCACATTAGTTCCAAGTACAATGCTACAACCAATCACAACACTGATGAATGTATGTATAGCCGCTGAGAATGTCAGTTGATTTTTGCACAGTTCTTGTTTTACATATACTGTTTTATTCTGTATAAAGTTTATTTTAATAAAGATTTAAAAAATAATAATAATAATAATCCCTAATCGCTAAGCTGCCTCATGAACAAAATGAGTGATGTCCTCCTTTTCTTCATGAGTCAGTGTAAATGATGGTTTCAGTTAGCTACATCGCTAGTATTTCAGATTGGAATTTTTTCATTATATTTGTCTTGCACCGTGAAGGTGTTTAGTAATCGAATACACAGTTGCACCAGAAGTGACAAATCTGCAGTATTTTCTGTGGCACAGGTTGTCCCTTAATTTTTTTTTTGATAAAAATAACCATTATCTTTCTTTTAATTACTCACGTCTGTTATTTCTTGCCCAATTTCCACCCATCGATTTAAAAAAGTTTTTTGCCAGTCTCAGGCCACTGGGACTTACCCACATACAGTAAAATGGGATTAGCATGCTTTGAAAGCCACATGCAACTTTCTGAAACTAAATATCAATTCTTTATGGTTGACATTCATTGTTGGCAGAGAGTTTTATCGGTGTAAACTAAAAATCAAGTAGACCTCCAGGGACATTTGTTAAAAACCAAAGAAAAACGGCCCTAGTTATATCATAGCACTCACTATGTATTAGAATATTTCCATAACCATTGGTTATGTTACTGACAATAGTGTGGATTGCATTAATAACAATGGTGTTGGTTGCATTATAGGCACATGGAGGAATAACTTTATTGAAAGTAGCATTGGTTGCTTTGTTGATCATAGTGTTAGTTTCTTTAACATAATCCTTTGATTACTTTGTAGATCAAGGTGATGGTTATAATTTTGGTAGTAATGTTAGCCATTGTAAAAAAAAAGGGATTGTCCATTTGCTTTAGTTTGGAGATACAGCGCAGAAACAGGCCCTTTGGCCCACTGAGTCCATGCTGACCAACAATCCGCGCACATTGATATTATCCTACAAACGCTAGGGACAATTTTACATTCATAGCAAGCGAATTAACCTTCAAACCTGTGCGTATTTGGAGTGTAGGGGGATACCAAAGATCTCGGGGGGGGGGGGGGGGGGGAAACTCACGCAGGTCACAGGGAGAACGTACAAACTGCGTACAGACAGGCACCCGTAGTCGGGATCGAACCTGGGTCTCTGGCGCTGTAAGGCAGTAGCTCTACTGCTACGCCACATATCATTGGTGCGTGGTTGACTGTGATGTCAGTCCATCACGGTTACTGACCTCCACACCATCAAAGGGATTTACAGGAGTTGCTGTCTCAAAAAGGCAGCCAGCGTCATCAGAGACCCACACCACCCTGGCCACGCACTTATTTCCCTCCTGCCATTGGGAAGAAGATATCAGGATATGGAAACTGTAATGTTCAGGTTCAGGAACAGCTTCTTCCACACAACCTCGGGCTGTTAAACATTTCAACATTTCAACCTCCAAATAAGCTCTGAACTATGTATTGTGTGTGTGTTTGTGTATGTGTGTGAAACTCCAGGTTTTTCTATTTGTGCTACGATTTCGCCAGGTTACTCGCCGTTCTCCTGTGCTGCAACAAGTTTTGTTCCGATCAGTGGTATATTGTAAAAGTTATCGAGGTTTAAAAAATCTTTAAAACCACGCGTGTGCAGATTTTGTTAGTCAGCGCCACGCAGATTGGTCTCTTCTCCTGTCAGTCAATGCCACGGCCGGGATGGCGATGCCTCTTCCTGCCCCACAGGCGGCGGCCTGTCCCGCTTCAATCTCAAACTTCTCTCTCCCCTCCTCACAGTAACTTATTTATTGTCTTCCCCACCACTGACGGCGGCCATGCGGGGGTTCAGTGGAGGCCCTGGTCCCGTCTCTCTCTCCCTCATCACTCACCCACTCCCCCACCCGCCCTCTGCAGCAATGGCGGTCCTGTCTACCCGTCCCACCTGGTACGACTCCTCTGCTGCCGCCGTTACGGTAACTCGCGCTCACAGCCTTCTTGGAGGGGATCTTGTAGGCGGGTGGGGAGGGAAGGGATGGGCTGAGCGGTAGCAGCAGGAGGGCAAAGATGGGCCGAGCAACAGCAGCGGGTGGTCGGACAGGCCTACAGGCAGCAGCGGGTGGGGAAGGGGCGTGCGGCAGCTGAGCTGGAGTGGGCAGAGGGAGGGAGGGATAGGAGGGTTGCACAGGAGGGTTGCACGGTGGCTGAGCAGCTTGCGTGGAGTTTGAGTAACTCACACACACACGCAATGCAAACTGGCCCAATCTTAAGAATAAGGAGCAAGCCATTTAGAACGGAGACGAGGAAACACTTTTTCTCACTGAAAGTGGGGAGTCTGTGGAATTCTCTGCCTCAGAGGACGGTGGAGGCAGGTTCTCTGGATTCTTTCAAGAGAAAGCTTCCAACCGAGTCCACACCAACCAGCGATCACCCGTACACTAGCACTATCGTACACACAAGGGATAATTTATAATTTTACCAAGCCAATTAGCCTACACACCTGTACGCCTTTGGAGTGTGGGAAGAAACCGGAGATCCCAGAAAAAAGCCATGCGGTCATAAGGAGAATGTGCAAACTCCATACACCCGTAGTCAGGATCGAATCCAGGTCCGACATTGTGAGGCAGCAACTCTACCGCTGCACCACCGTGCCACCCACTCATACACCACTACGCCCGAGTGCATTGTTGGTGTTGATTTTATCCTCGACGCACTGTTATGGGCACACTGTGGAGAACAGAGGTACTCTGGCAACAACTTTCAGACTTTCATGTTGAAATCTCATCCAGCCTTCGAATCATAACATCATAAAGGGCCTGTCCCACCAGCATGCGACTCCATGCGGTGAGTGCGACCAAACTGGAAGCTGGGGCCGCGCGGAGGTCAGATGATCCCCGTACAGGGCCGGTACCGCCTGCATGCGACGAGCACGACCAAACCGGTAGCGGGGGCCGCGCGGATGTCGGATGAGTGGCGCGACGTGGAGCGAAGTCCACGGTAAGTTCGCAAGGACAGAGAGGGACACACAGAGAGGGGGATGGAGGCACACAGAGAGAGGGTCACGGAGGCACACACAGAGAGGGCCACGGAGGCACACACAGAGAGGGCCACGGAGGCACATATAGAGAGGGTCACAGACGCACAACGTAGAGGCGGTGCGTAATGCGTCGAGGAGGCTGCGGGCCGACAGACCGTTGCCGCGCGGAATATTTGAACACGGTCAGTTTTTCGGAGCCCGGCGCGATGTCGGGACCAGCTCCGCACAACTGCACACGGCTCCGGCGATCGAAGTGGGATCGGCACCGCGAGGCCGGATGGCTCAAGAGACCACATTAGGTCGCGCTCACCTCATGGAGTCGCATGCTGGTGGGACAGGCCCTTAAGAAATGGAAGCAGAGTTTGTCTATACAAGGAACTGCAGATGCTGGTTTACAAAAGAAGATACAAAGAGCAGGAGTAATTCAGTAGGTCAGGTCAGGTCAGGAGTTTGTCTATATACCCTCTTGAGCCTACTCTGCCATTCAATGAAATAATGAAACTAAACCTTTTGTCTGATGCTTCAAATATACTTTTGTACGATGACTCACAATTACACCAACAGCAGCTTCACTATTATTCTCAGCATAACATCCAGACCTTTATTGACAGTAGTTTTGCACACAGTCTTAATTATATTATTGATTGCTATGTAAGCAGTATTTATAACATTGCCAAGAAAAAGATATGCTCTCTGATAGTCGTTGGATCTGTTTAAGTCCATAACATTTATAGAATCCCAACAAATGCTTTATTCCACCCAATTAATGTCCACCCTACTCCCAACAACTCTGTTCATTAAGGGTCTCGACCCGAAACGTCGCCTATCTCCTTCGCTCCTTAGATGCTACTGCACCCGCTGAGTTTCTCCAGCTTTTTGTGTAACTCTGTTCATTCTACCACTGCATATATTTGCACGCAAAATGTTGTAGTTTGGTGTTTACTTCCCCTGTGGCATGTAAAGGCATTCTTATAAATTTTGTTTAGCCCCTTGACTAGTTTAATGAAATGATTTCAGAACTCTCTACAGAAATATGTCGACACTGCTATATTTACAGCATTTAAAGCCAGACCATAAAGGGCCCCTTTACCACATTGCTGTTAAGGTAAAAGGAGAGGAGGTGGGAGTGAGCTTAAGCCTTTTGGGGGCAATTTTATTTCAGATCTCCCAATTTATAGAAGAAAATAATAACTTGTGCAGAGTTATTTGGGTTTCTAAATAAAAATATCAAGTTTCTAACCACAGCCTCTTGGAATGACCATCTAGGTGGGGTCCAAGAAACCATGCTGGACTGAGCAATATCCAACACCAGCATCACTACTGTACTTCGAAATATAAAACTTTAATTTGGGGATATGCGAGCACGCGATATTTTTATAAATAGCACACTAGTAATTCCTGCTCTGTTTTAAAAACATAGAACCCTATTTTAAAGTAACCTGACCTCAAGATAAAGCCTGACTTTTCCATTTGATGGCAACCACATATTACTGGCTGCTTGTGATGCTTCCATCTTCCCACTGACTTCTTGGTGGATTTCACAATTAAAATTATGGTCATTGCAACTTTAAAACGCCATGGTGTCCTTTATAGCATATGTGGGATATATGTGGACTGAAAGCAATGAAATTATATCACAATTTTGAAGTTTTTCAGAATCAAACAGTTTAATTTAGTTTATTGTCACGTGTACCGAGGTACAGTGAAAAGCTTTTGTTGTGTGCAAATCAGTCAGTGGAAAGACAATACATGATTACAATTGAGCCATCCACAGTGTACAGTGATAAAGGGAATAATGTTTAGTGCAAGATAATGTCCAGTAAAGTCCAATTAAAGATAGTCCAAGGGTCTCCAGTGAGGTAGATAGTAGTTCAGGACCACTCTCTAGTTGTTGGTAGGATGATTCAATTGCCTGATAGCAGCTGTGAAGAAATTGTCCCTGAATCTGGAGGTGTTTTCACACTTCTATTCCTCTTGGGAGAGGGGAGAAGAGAAAATGGCCGGGGTATAACTTGCCTTGATTATGCTGGTGGCCTTGCCAAGGCAGCATGAGATGTAAATAAAGTCAATGGAAGGGAGGTTGGTTTGTGTGATGATCTGGGCTGTGTCCACATTTCTCTGCAATTTCTTGTGGTCTTGGATGGAGCTGTTCCCAAACCATGCTGTGATGCATCCCGGTACAGATTCACCAATGACCTACAGTACATAGAAGATAGAACATAACAGCCCAAGAACGGGCCCTTCGGCCCACCATGTCTCTGCAGAGTATAATGCCATCTACCTGCATATAATCCAGCCTAGATCAGATTGCACACTTGTTAGCTGGCAGTGCATGCCTGCCCTATATAACCCATACAAGAGATAAACCTTAGCACGCTTATTTTTATGTTAAAGCTGTTCTTGTAGTCCAGGCTCAAATGTTTCCTCCGTGTTTGTGTCTGCTTCATTGTTGCAGCTATTGTTACCAAACTTAATTCATACACCCAATGCGACATAATCCCAATTGATATCTCTACTCCACTCTCAATGACTTTCATTTACAAGCGTAGCACAAATTTTTGCTTGCACACGAGAGGGTAATGGGAGACTTGATTGAAGTATATAAAATTATGAGAGGCATATTTAAGGTAGACAATCAGAACCTTTTTCCCAGGGTGGAAATGTCAATGACCAGAAGGCATAAGGTGGGAGGGGAAGTTTTATCTTACACGGAGAGTGGAGGGTGTCTGGGATTTGACATCAGGGATTGTGATAGAGGCACATGCAATAGTGGCATTTAAAAGGCTTTTTGGATGGGCACATGGATATGCAGAGAATGGAGGGATATGGATCATGTTTACTTTATCTGGACATCATGTTTGGTACGGCCATCATGACCAAAGAGCCTGGTACTCTGCTGTACTGTTCTATGTTTCATCTTCGATGCTAAGTATGGAGAACAATAAAACAATGTCACGTTGTAGGCTTGGAAATGCTAATAGTATTCTCTGGAATGCAAGAGTTTGTGGGGAGACCTGATAGAAGTATATAAAATTATGAAAGACATTGATCGGATAGAAAAGTCAGAATCTTTTTTCCCCAGGGTGGAAAAACCAAATACTGTAGGACATAATTATAAGGTGAGGGAGGAAAAGTTTAATGGAGATGTGCGGAGAAATGTTTTTTACACATGCCTGGAACGTGCTGTTGATGCAGATACAATAGTAGCTTTTGAGAGGCTATTGGATAGGTATATCAGGGCTCTCACTTACCTTTTTTTCCTCTGTTGCCAGCTGGGCAACCTAGGCAGCATTTTAGGTTGCCGAATGACAGTTTAGGTGGTCATTTAAGACTGCTTGCATGACGCGTGCAATAATGTGCTCGGACGAAGTACGTAGTTACCAGTCGGAATTATGCTCAATGAAGCATTCACATATTATTTCTGCTTCAAATAAAGTCACAAACTAAACATATTCACCAATCAAGACATGATATATACCACAATGACATGCAGCAACATTATAATACAGTATCTCAACTCTTTTTACGTTGCAATGTATGCAATTTATATTATTTCTTTCCACTTCCAAACAAAAATGTGGTTGGATTATTCAGCGTATGATCAACCTGTGTCAATAAATCCTGAACCATGGTAACATATATGCTTAACCATGCACGCTACAGATTAATGCAAGCATGTTTTCTGTGAAGGACCGAAAATTATCATGACATGGCCATAACATGGGCCTTTTCATCGTCAATCTTCAATCATCAATCCGTTGTGCCCGGTCACAGCAAGGTAAGTTGATAAAGAATTGAATCGATCCGTTTGACACCTTTGAAGGAAGACACAGTAACAACATCAAGAGGGGAAAAATAGATACATAAATTAACCCTTCTGCTCTAGGATTTTGTAATTTAAAAGAAACAAAGAGAATGGAAGTGTACTTTGATTTTCTTTTTCTTGTAACATACTTGTTACTGTATTATTATTATTATTATTATTACCAGACCTACACCATTACTTTTGAATGCACATAGTACACACTAAGAAGATGAGTCATGAAAGTAGGTGACTATATTGAATCAATCATGGAACTTGGCAAGTGAAGGACAATAGAAATGGCTGAAGTGGGTATCTATTTATTTATTTATTTATTTGGGGGGGGGGTTTATAAACTCCAAATGAACAGAAACATTATATTTGTGAAAACTTGTGTAACTTTTCTGCTTGATATTTAAACCATCTCCTGAAAAGCAAAGTAAAGACAGTTGTTCAAATACATCTAAAAGTCACTTTAATTGTCATCTGAATCGCAATCTAGCAGAGCATCCTCCTCATCAGACTTGACACTGACAGGGTGAGGTCCCGAGGCAGATGCTGCAGCTGGGTCTTCTCCCGTGTCAGGCCTCCTTGCCCTCATCCCTCCTGCATGCCACAAGCTGATGGCTGGCCAGGGATCAAAGTCCTTGATGTTACTGGCATGCAGCATGATGAGGAGCTGGTCCGTCACCTGTTCGTCCTGGAGGGAACTTCTGATGGTGGTCTTCAGCTGCTTCAGCCGGCTGAAGCCTCGCTCAGCTTCAGATTAACTTGCCGGTATGGCAAGGACGAGGTCAAGGAGAGTGCAGATGTTGGGCAACTCTTCTGGTGGGGGACTTCAGGAACATGGCTGTTACCTGGCACTATACTGGAGCATTAGGGGGAGCTTCAATGCCCAAATTTCGGGGTGGGTTTCTGATGTCTGAATCGTTCAGTTTTATTTTGTATTGGTCCGCTTCCAGATCCAAATCACCATCTCTAACTTTTCACAGGGATGGATTCAGTGAGTGTAGACTGAACTCCCCTCTCCTCTTCACCCCCCTCCCACCCCAAACCTCGTTCTCCACTACCCCTTTACCCTACTCCCTTCAGAATTTACAATTCTTTCCGAAACCTGTATGTCTTTGGAGTGCGAGCGGAAACCGGATCTCCAGGAGAAAACCCACGTGGTCATGGGGAGAATGTATAAACTCCGTACAGACGGTACCCGTAGACACGAGCTTTAAGACAGTACCTTACCCGTGCATTGACTGATTCCGCACCTGCACTGTTACCACAAATGTCCACTTTTATGTCTTTATAAGTCCCAAGAGGAAAAGCCTAATTACCGTGGAGGCCTTGGAGAGGTTGCAAAGGAGGTTTACCAGAATTCTGCCTGGATTAGAGGATTTCTGCTGTAGGAAGAGGTTGAATGGACTTGGATTGTTTTCTCTGGAACCTTGGAGGTTGAGGGGATACTTGATCGAAGTATATAAATTATGAGAGATAGATAGATAGGGAAGACAGCCAGAACCATTTTTCCCAGGGTGGAAATATCCTTCATTTCCATAGGGCATAGCTATGAGGTGAGAGGGGGTATGTTTAATGGAGATGTGCAGGGCATGTTTTTTACACAGAGAGGGGTGGGGGCCTGAAACACATTGCCAGGGTAGTGGTGGAGGCAGATACAACAGTGGCGTTTAAGAGGCTTTCTGATGGGGACATGGAAGTGCAGGGATAAAAAGATATGGACCATGTACAGGCAAATGAGATCAGTTCAACTTGGCATCGTGTTTGACACAAACATTATGGGCCATTCCTGCGCTGTACTGTTCTATATTCTATGTTCAATGTAAGAGGACAATCAGTTCTAAGTGTCTTTTTGTCATATGCCACGGAGGAACAAGGTGCTGATGATATGAATCAACCCCTAACCAGCATCTCTCAGGGCATCTGTATTAGACGTGTCTCCAATCTTGACAACAGAGCACTTACTAAAGGTGCACCAAGTAGCTAAATCCATGCCAGGAATCAGCAGTCTCCCTTCCAATGTCATCCCAGTCCCATGTCCCTTCACTATTGCATGAGAACCATGGCGCCCAGCCTGGAGTGGATCCGAGGCTCCTGCTCGCCTCCAAAGACCGAGACTCCATCCAATTCTTCAATCTGAAGCAAAGTATCCAGAACGCTGCTGAGTTGATCGGAATCATTGGAAAAAGTCAGCATGGATTTATGAAAGGTAAATCATATCTGACGAATCTCATAGATGTTGGGGAACCAGAACAAGGGGTCACAGTTTAAGGGTAAGGGGGAAGTCTTTTAGGACCGAGATGAGAAAAACATTTTTCAGACAGAGAGTGGTGAATCTCTGGAATTCTCTGCCACAGAAGGTAGTTGAGGCCAGTTCATTGGCTATATTTAAGAGGGAGTTAGATGTGGCCTTTGTGGCTAAAGGGATCAGGGGGAATGGAGAGAAGGCAAGTGCGGGATACTGAGTTGGATGATCAGCCATGATCATATTGAATAGCGGTGCAGGCTCGAAGGGCCGATTGGCTACTCCTGCACCTATTTTGTATGTTTCTATGTATTGGAAGGTCTTCACAAACTCGGAGTGGATCGTGTTGTTGACCCGGCAGGAGGCAGAGCCGGCGACATCGACAGACGCTGGACAAAGGGCCGGGACGAAACCGGGGGCTCTAACTTTGCGGGCCGTCAAAGCCGGCTGCGGGAGTCGTCTCCCCCCAGGCACAAAAGCTGAAGACCTGGACAGGAGCTGGCGAACCAAATGAGGTGCAGCAGCCCTTTATAACCAGCTGCAGCTTGGACGATGTAATATAGTACCAAAATCTGGCGACTGTTGCATATGGACTCGGTTTGTCTATTTCCCTGCATGTGATACGTAATTGGGGATTGTCTTTATGTATGCCAATAATTACACTGATTTATATGCAAAAAATATATTTTACTGTACCTTTGGTACACAAGACAATAAAAGCCTTTGAGAAGTCGGCTGTAATCTCTCCTCAATGATAACTCCTGGAGAAGCCCATAGGAAATGCCACCTGCTCCTGAGTAAACTGTCGGTGGGATCCAGAAAAGCAGCTGGCATATTACAGTACCTTAGAGGCAGTCGCGAAGAAAGGGTTGGTATCCAGTCAAAAGAAAAGAAATACTGGAAAATATTTTGTGTCCTACAGAAATTTGAAGGCCTTCAGCCAATTTACTCACTAAGGGTCCCGACCCGAGACGTCACCTATCCAAGCTTTCCTGAGATGCTACCTGACCCACTGAGTTACTCCAGCACTTTGTCCTTACTCAGGAATTCCTCATTTTCCATTTGAAGAGCTGATTCTGATAGCTGACGCTGAGTGTTAATTGCCCGAGGTTTAACAGCTCTTTAAAGGCCTGAAAAAAACAAAAGTAGCCAGGAAGACTTTTGACTGGGTAAAGTTAATGATGCAAAATCATAGTTATGTTTTTTAGATCGGTCTTTTTATTTGTCCAATGTTACTTTTAATAAATTGCAGTGAGAAGCAAAACAAAATTCAAAAATCTGTGGGTAGAGTAGTCAGAATCAGAATAGCAATTAAATTTCTCCAATCCATAATAAAGCAAATTCAAAACAGATTCATTTGACCTTATTGGATCGTGTCAAAGATCATCCAGTTCATTATAAAGGAAACACACAACATTAATTAGTTACTTCTAAATGCCATGACTTTGTCAATGTTTTATTTGACATCCTTAGCGAACAAGTTTCACAAACGTTGATCAATGTTGAAGCTTTGGTATTTAAATACCATACAAACATTTGCAGGGAAAGATTGACATTGGCCAAGATTGATCTGAATGCTATCATGTTTAAATGGTTTGCCTTTTATTTTTGTGACAAAGATCATTCTGGATTATCTTAAAACTATTTCTTGATTGCACTGTTCAGATGTGCACAGTGTGCAAATCCAAGTATGTTTAGAAAAGAAAATCTTGTAAAATACCTGGGAATGTTAATAATGTGTCGTAGAATTTTACAGCACAGGAGGAGGCTATTTGATTCATTACACCTCTCTGAAAGAGTTCTCCATTAGCCCCTTGATGAATGCCACATTTTTCAAGTTGTTTTCTGTTTCACAGGCCCTCTGGCCCTGTGCTTCCAAACTAAAGTGCTAACACTTGCTTTTATGTTTCTGCTCTTCCTGTGTTGGGCTGCAATACCCAATTTTTTTTAAACATATTTATTTAAAGAAAATGGGTGTCACTGAGAAGGCCAGCATTTATTGCTGATCTCTAACCCTCGCCCAGAGCTATTGGCTTTGTTTTGAAATGCATTATTCCTTTTGGTGAAAATACTCCTACAATAAGGTCCCCGGATTTTGGACTCTGAGCCAATGAGGCTACAACAGATTAGTTCCAAGTCAGGAAGATGTGGGAAACACACAAAACGTGATATTTCTGGTCCTTGTCTTACTGGGGAAATTGCAGATCCGTTGCAGTATGTGGGTAATGTAATTTTGCAAATAATACGCACTGCAGCCACGGCATGTCCACGATGGCAGGAGTGGATGTTTAGGGTGATGGATTATGTGCCAACCAAGCGAACTGCGTTATTCTGAATGGCATTGAACCTCCTGAGTGTCACTGGAACTGTGCTCTTCAGCCAAGTGCAAAGTATTCCATTACTCTCCTAACTTGTGTATGGAGATGCTGGAAAAGCTTTGGCAAGTCATGAGACGAGTTTAATGTGAATGGCATGGTGGTGCATATATCAGTGCTGCTGCCTCACATCGCCACCGACCAAGGTTCAATTCTAACCTCGGGTGTTGTCGACATTAACCTATCAGTTCATAAAGAGATACAACGTTGAAACAGACTCATCGGACCAACTTGCTCACACCGACCGACATGTCCCATCTACACCAGTCCCACCAGCCCGCGCTTGGCCGATAGATTGTAAAGGCAGTGCAATCCAAAGAGAATAGAGTAAGATTCTATTTGGATGAAGATGATCTTTGCCTGGCATTTCAATGTTGTCTTACACATCTTCCCTGTGGCAATGTGGGGTTGTGCCTGAAAACTCTATTCCTTGGAGCGCAGGGGGATGAGGGGTGATTTTATAGAAGTGTACAAAATCATGAGAGGAATACATTGGGTAAACGCAGAGTCTTTTGCCCAGAGTAGGGGAACCGAGAACCGGAGGGCATAGGTTTACAGTAAAGGGACTGTCCCACTTGGGCGTCATTTGCGCATCAACATTTACGACGCGTGCGTTGTGCCGCGTCGTAAATGTGCGTGGTGATGTAGGCAGTGACGCGCGGTCGCGAACAGCGCCCCAGGATTTTGGGATGTACAAAATCTTTGCGCGCCATCTGTGTGACGCGCAAGTTGGACAGGCCCTTGAGGGTGAATCAAATAGCGTACAGTTTTGTTTATTTTATTGTCACATGCCGTGAAAAGTCTGTGTTGCGTGCTAACTAGTCCGTGGAAAGACAATACATGATTTACAATGGAGCCACCCACATGATTAAAAGGGTATAACATTTAGTGCAAGATAAAGTCCAGTAAAGTCCAATTAAAGGTAGTCCGAGGGCCTCCAGTCATGTTTTTCGACCCGTGGAGTGTTTTTTCTACTTCAATTCTACTGGTCAAACCACATTTGGTTAAAAAATTGCTTTGATGTTAAGAATGGGCATTCGCACCCCAACTTTAGAATTTGGCCTGTTTGGATTGTAAGTAATCACACTAATTAGTTAGTGATAATGGCCACATATTTGGTTGTGTAGTGGGTAATGAAGAAAGGCAATTGAAGATTACAACAGAATCCAAATCATCTGAGACAGTGGACCAATGAAGGGCAGATGAATGTTAAGTGGGAAGTGATGCATTTTAGGAAATTCAACCAGGACCGGACATACACGGTGAGTGGCAGGCCCTGGGCAGAGTTGTAAAACGGAGAGATCTATGGATAGATACATGGTACAAAAGTGGTGAACAGGGTGATGGAAAATGCATATGGGCATGCTTGCCTTTATCGCTCAGGGCACTGAGTTCAAGAGTGGCACAGTACAATCTGCAAATTGATGAAGCTGTTGACGATGTTAATATGAAGCACTCACCACACAGTACCTTAGTAAGACCACACCTAGAATATTGTGTGCAGTTCTGGTCGCCAAACCATAGCCGGAATGTGTTTAAATTAGAGAGGATGCAGAAACGATTCACAAGGAAATGTCATATCCAGGTGCGGTCCAACTAACGTCCAATTAGTATATTCTAGTTTGGAAACCCAACTAAAAATTGGGTGAGTGCCTAACATTACCATCGTCACCAACTACCATTAATTTGCTGATGACTGCGCGTGGGCTAACGGGGCAGTAATTGTCCAGTTTGGATTTGCCCTACATTTTATGAACACCACACATTTAAACCATTTTCCACATTGTTGGATAGACACCATTATTAAAGCCATACCAAAACAGCTTGTGTTCATACTCCACAGGAATCTGTCTCATGCTTCTTCTTCTCATCCGAACATCACGCCCTTAGCATCCCATTCTCTCTCACGTTCCTGTCTAGCTTTTCTGGAAATGCAACAGTGGGAGCTGATATCATTTTACAGTGTAAGCAACCTTGAGGAGGAAGTGTACAGTTTCTAACCATTAATCACACACTGCCAATTTGTCACAATTTCCATCCCAGAATCCAGTTGTTCCACTGAAGTTCGGCAGAATAAAGGCAGCCGGCTGCCAATGCCAGTTTTATTCCTCTTATGTTTCAGTGAAGTACTTTTGCTGGGTTGCTTGGCCATTTCCGAGGAAGGTAGGAGTCAACCACGTTACTGTGAGTCTGGAAATACATGTGGGTGAAACTGTCCAAATAAGGATGCAGGTTTATTTTCCAAAGGATTTTAATGACCCAGATGATGGTTACATTGGTTCATCATCATCTTCCCTGACTTAACTACTTAAGTTAAATAGTTTAGCGGACCTCATCAACTGAATTTAAAATTTGGGCATTTCAGCGAAAGGTTTGAATTGTAATGGTGGGCTTTGGGCGAACAACAATCTGCCAGAGGAACTCAGTGGGTTGTGTCGTATCTGTGGAAGGAAAGGGAGAGTTGATGTTTAGGGTCAAGACCTTGAATCAAGACCCTGTTGCAGGGATAAACACAAAGTGTTGGAGTAACCCAGCAGGTCCGGTAGCATCTCTGGAGAAAAAGGATGGGTGATATTTCGGGTCACACTTGGGTCTTCACCCAAAACATCAACAATCCTTTTGCTTCCACTGATCAAATGATCGATCCACTGAGCTCCTTCAGCAGTTTGTTTTTTTGCCCCAGACCATAACATGTGGAGAATCTTGTGGCTTCATGCTGGGCTTTGAATTTGTTTGTCCAAACCTCTGGGTTGCCAGAGTTGGGCCACCAGCTTCAGATCCCATCACCAATTGTGGTGGGATTTTAGTCTGTTGATCCAGACTTCTGAGTTAATAGGTAGATACAAAATGCTGGAATAACTCAACGGGCCAGGCAGCATCACTGGAGAATATGGATTGGTGACGTTTTGAGTCGGGATCATTCTTCAGGTCGGAACCATTCTTCAGACTGAAGAAGGGTCCTGACCGGAATCACTACCTATCCATTTTCTCCAGAGACGCTGCCTGCACCGCTGAGTTACTCCAACATTTTATGTCTATCTTTGCTATAAACCAGTATCTGCAGTTCATTTTTATTATACTCTGAGTTAATAGTGTGGTTTAACTGCAGCAACATCATTACTAGAGGGACCCGCTGCTGCGAGGAAATGACTTTGTCGTGCCCAGCTCTTGCTAGTCTGACACTGTAACCTGCTGCCGAAGAGAGAGTGGCACCATCAGAGAGTGACAACAACAGTGACCCCTAACAGTGTAGTGATGGTACAGTGGTCAAACCAAACGTTTAATCCAGAAACCTGGTCTAACAGATTCAAATTTAGTTTAGTTTTAGTTTGGAGAAACAGGTCCTTCGGTCCACCGAGTCGGCACCGATCACTGATCCCTGCACATTAACACTACGCTACACATACTAGGGACAATTTTACATTCAGACCAAGCCAATTAACTTACAAACCTGTATGTCTTTGGAGCGTGGAAGGAAATCGAAGATCTCGTAGAAAACCCACGCAGGTCATGGGGCAAACGTACAAACTCCAAACAGACAATTCATCTGTAGTCAGGGTCCAACCCGGGACTCTGGTGCTGTCAGGCACCACAGTGCTGCCCATCGCAACACAAATTTAAATTCAGTTCATTAAATAATCTGAACTGAAATAATATTTTTAAAAATCTAATCTCAGGATGATGACCATGAAAGCACCAGATGGATGTAAAAACCCATTTGGTTCACTAACAAAAACCTATGTTCTAGAAAGGAATCGGCCACCATTACCTTGTGGGTTAGGCCTCACTTTTACTTCAGACCCACGGCAATATGGTTGACTCTTACCCCCCCTCAGAAATGACCCAGCAAACCATTGAATAGTATCAACACTTTCACGTGGAAACGTGACACGAATGAAACTTGACAAACTTTGATATTGACCTCCGTCGCAGAGTCAAGCTGTTTACTAAACCTTCCAAATTCTTCTTACGAACAACTGGGTAATGGCACCTAAGCTTGAACAGATGGAGCCAGCGACGTCGGGCGAGAGGCAACGCCACGAGTGGAGGAGAGGGAACTGGGGTCGGGCCTATCCCTCTCTCGTGGTCAGCTGTGGGAGGCACACCCAGGGAACAAAGAACGGGCGAAAAGAGGGAAGGAAGGAAGGAGATGGCTGGAGGCCCGCAACAGCCTGCCACTTGCCTGGACCGGGCACCGTTCATAAGAACCAGAGCGTGGACTTTGAAAATGATGGCAAAACACGATGCCTCTTGCATGCAGGATCAGTAGACCGTTTTCGTGCACTTGCCAATCGGGGATCAGGCGTATGGAAATACTCTACTGGACTGTTTGTAAGGACAATTATTTCACTGTGTTAAAGCACATCGCACAGTTGATAATAAAAGTATCATTCAACCATTGAGTTGTTCCACAGATTGCCAAAGCAGCAGAAAGACAAAACCACAATATTTCTTAAATTGTACCTTGATGGCAACACGCCAAATTCTGCAAGATAATCCCCGAGTATATCATGTCCCACCAGCAGATAATACCTGAGTAGATCATGTCCCACCAGCAGGATAGACCTAACTAAATGCAGTGGGAATAAAATGGTCGGGAATGGTTCAGGATACCCTCAATATGGAGTACAGAGTACGTAACGCCCTGTCAAACATGGCAAGCAAACCTTCTCCTATTTTCTCTCAGCTGCTGAATCGATGCTCCCCAACGTTGAACTATATATGAGATAAGAACTGGGCAAAAACAAAAATATACACTGGCTGGAGGGATTTCAGTGTCCGAGAGAGAGTCCCTAGCAGCACCACGGGTGACCATGTTTAACATTGCATTCCTCCACTTTCTATGATCTCAGCATATCCCTCACTACAATATTGTAAAAGAGCCAGGGATCTACACTGGTTCAGTGAAGAATGAGGAAGACGTGCGGCTTAGTGGAGCAGTTGGTAGAGCTACTGCCTCACAGTGCCAGAGACCTGCATTTTATTCTGACCTCGGCTGCTGTCTGTGTGGAGTTTGTATGTTCTCCCTGTGACTGCATGGATTTCCTCCGTCCAGACACTCCAGTTTCCTCCCAAATCCCAAAGACTTGCAGGTTTGTAGGTTAATTGGTCTCTGTAAATAGCGAAAGTATGTAAGGTAGAAAAAAATGCTGGAGAAATTCAGCGGGTGAGGCAGCATCTATGGAGCGAAGAAATAGGTGATGTTTCGGGTTGAGACCCTTCAGACTGATGTCAGGGGAGGGGGCGGTACAAAGATAGAATGTAGTCAGTAAGACTAGTAGGAGAACTGGGATGGGGAAGGGGATAGAGATACAAGTATGTAAGGAATGGATAAGTTAGTGGGATAACATAGCACTGGTGTAAATGGGTGGTCAGTGGTCGGTGTGGACTCGATGGGCTGAAGGGCCTGTTTCAATACTCTATCTCTAAACTAAAGAAATAGGTCAGAGCTCCAGGCACCAACTAAATATGAGATCAACACATGACAAACTGATGTCTGGTACTACATGCAGAATAATTTTACAGCTAAAAAAATTATAAAGATAATGTTTTGAATGGCGGTGAGCAGTTAAACAGCTCATTGGAGGAAGAGGCTCTCCAAGATCATTCCATTCTCAGTAACAGTGTGGCTCAGCATGTAAGTGCCAAAGATAAGTCTGAAGTATTTGCAGCCATCTTCAGCCAGTAGTATTGACTTCTGGAGAAGGGTCCCGACCCGAAATGTTGCCTGTCCATGTTCTCCACAGATGCTGCCTGACCCGCTGAGCTACTCCAGCACTCTGTGTCCTTAGACATATTGACTGTGGATCCCTCCCACCATTTCAGGATTTGTGCACTTCAGGAAGAAATGTGATCTCCTTCAGCAAACATGGCGGAAAGATTGCAGCACAACCATGTTAAGTTCTTCAGAAGGACCAGCAAATATAATGTTATCATCCATGTGTATTATCAACAGCAGTCAGTGGGATCATGATCCTGAATCTAAATGGAAACTACCCCATTCAAGGTTAGTGAGATCAGCAGCAACAGTTTGCTGGGTATCCAAGGAGTTTGAAAATTACAGATATATTGACTCACAAAATGTGGAGGTATTCCAATGAGCTCCTTTTTCGATGAGAACCAGAGGACATAAGTTTAAGGTGAGGGGGGAAAGATTTAATAAAATTCTGAGGGGTAACGTTTACACGCAAAGGGTGGTAGGTGTATGGAACGAGCTGCCAGAGGAGGTAGTTGAGGCAGGTACTATCGCAATGTTTAAGGAACATATAGACAAGTACATGGATTGGACAGGTTTTGAGAGATGTGGGCCAAACACAGGTAGATGTGGGCCAAACACTAGTGTAGATGGGACATGTAGGACACTAGTGTAGATGGGACTTAGGAAGAAGGGTCTCGACCCGAAACGTCGCCTATCTCCTTCACTCCTTAGATGCTGCTGCACCCGCTGAGTTTCTCCAGCTTTTTGTGTAACCCTGTAGATGGGACATGTTGACCGTTGTGAGCAAATTGGGCTGAAGGGCCTGTTTCCATGCTGTGAGACTGTGACTATGTATAGAGGGGGGAAGCAGGAAGATTGGCAAAGGAAATGTTGAGAACATCCGGTTTGCAGATAACCAGCATATGGACTAGGTTTTGGAAGTGGGATGGGGAAGAAGAGCTTTGAAGTATTCATCAGTGACTCAGTGTCAGATTAATACATTTCAGATCAAACTAGATAAACTCGTGATTTTCTTCACAGTGATCCTGAAACATTAATTGTGCATCTGTAACTGCTTAAGCACATCTCTTAACTTCTCCTGCGGGTTTGGTTTCCTTCCCGCTTTTGCTTTCACTTACCTATTAACATATAGTAAGATGTCAGCAACATATGAAATCTATGATTTTTTTTTGTGGAACAGTCATTATTTTATCATTGTCTGAAGCCCAAGCAATTTGGCTCAATTTTCATGCTTACTTTGGAAAAAAATCAATATTGTAAACGTTCTTGGTGCTGCTGCAAGATTTCAGAGGTACAACATGCTTCCAAAATAGATGCTATACTTTCTTAGAACTACAGAAGTGCACTCATGTATGACCATAAAACTGCATTCATTTCTGTCATCTGCATGATCATGGGCTAGTTTAGAATTACATACACGGCACACATAAAAATTGAATTTACAATGTAATCTGCTGAATGATGCTCATTATTATTATGATTATTATGTTTAAATATTATAACATGCATACACCTGATTTGATCAAATTCATTCACTAGTGCATTCAAGGGAAAGACAATCAATTTCCAGCACCGAAATAAGTTAAAGGTAAACACAAAATGCTGGAGCAAATCAGCGGGTCAGGCAGCATCTCTGGAAAGAAGGAATGGGTGACATTTCGGATCGAGACCCTTCTTCAGACTGATGTCAGGGTAGGGGGCTGGACAGAGATAGAATGTAGTCGGAGACAGTAATGGGCCTGTCCCACTTAGGAGATTTTTTAGGCAGCTACAGGTGACTAGTTTGTTGCCACGTGGTCGCCGGGAGTAGTCTCCTAAGTCAAGCAAAAAGTCATTGCGTCTTTCTGGTCGCCATTTAATTTTCAACATGTTGAAATTTTTCCGGCGACAGTGGGTTTGACGCCAATGAGCGTAGCTTGACTTCTCCTGACGTAGGTGCTGTCGTAGGTTGTCGCCAGGATGACGTAGCTGGTCGCCAGGATGACTATGCAGTTGAGAACTGGGAAGGGGGAGGGGATAGAGAGAGAAAGCAAGAGCTATCTGAAGTTAGAGGTCAATGTTCATATCGCTGGGGTGTAAGCTACCCAAGCAAAATATGAGGTGCTGTTCCTCCAATTTGCGCTGGGTCTCACTCTGACAATGGAGGAGGCTCAGGATAGAAAGGCCAAATTGGGAATGGGAGGGGGAGTTGAAATGCTGAGCCACCGGGAGATCAGGTAGGTTAAGATGGACTGAGTGGAGGTGTTCAGCAAAACAATCAGCGAGCCTGCGCTTGGTCTTGCCGATGTAGAGAAGTTGACACCTGGAACAGCGGATACAGAAGATGAGGTTGGAGGAGGTGAAAGTGAACCTCTGCCTTACATGGATAGACTGTTTGGGTCCTTGGATGGAGTCGAGGGGGGAGGTAAAGGAACAGGTGTTGAATCTCCTACGGTTGCAGGGTAAAGTACCAGGAGAGGGGGTGAGAAGGGTGGGAAGGGGCAAGTTGACCAGGGTGTTTCAGATGGAACGGTGTCCGCGCAAAGCACAAAGGGGTGGAGTTGGGAAGATGTGGCCAGTAGTGGGATCCCGTTGGAGGTGACGAAAATGTTAGAGGATTATATGCTGAATGCAACAGCTGATGGGGTAGAAGGTGAGGACAAGGGGGACTCTGTCCTTGTTACAAATGGGGGAGGGGGAGCAAGAGCGGAGCTGCGGGATATCGAGGATATCTTTGATTTAAACCAGCATCTGCAGTTCTTTCCTACACAGAAATCCCTGTGTTATTTGGACCAACATATCAATGTCATACAAGCCTCCTCTCATCTTATTTAATCTCACAATTCTCAGTAGACCCTTCTATTCCGTTCTCCCTCATTCATCGGGTTATTTATCTGAAGCTCAACAAGTGGTAGTGAGTTCTACATTCTCATCAATCCGAGATAAACTATCAAAAAGTAAAGGATATTATGATCAACATCCAGTGTGTTGCTATTTCAGCAACACCTTTAGACTTCAGACTTGGGAGATACTGTGTGGAACCAGGCCGTTTGGCCCACTGAGCAATCGTGCCGGCCAACAATCACCCCGTACACTAGTACTATCCTACCCAATAGGGACAATTTACAATTTACAGAAACCAATTAACCTACAAACCTATACATCTATGGAGTGTGGGAGGAAACCAGAGCATCCTGAGAAAACCCACACAGTCACAGGAAGAATGTACAAACTCTATAGACAGCATCTATAGTCAGGATCGAACCGGGACTCTGGCCCTGTGAGGCAGCAACTCTACCGCTGCACCACTGTGCTGCCCTAACCACCATCTTCATTCAGCTGAGTGCAATGTATGTTGGTGGAACCACAGCAGTTTGAGAGCATTGCTTAGTAGAAGTAGAAGACTTTTTGCAATTCTTCTTGCGTATGGCGTGCACAGCCTAAAGTTGTAGGACAACTTGTTCTATTTGATTGTGCATGCTGGGTTGATTGCATTTGTTGAAACAGCGCGGACCACATGAAGGTTGCAATCTCCCACCCCCACTTTTTACCATTAAGGCATCCTTTTCCAGAAAGCATGTTAATGCCATACAGAGTACAGCATAGAATCAATAGGATGATGTCAGGGATGGAATGCAAACCATATGATGTCAAACAGATTTTTAAGGGAATTATTCCCTTCACAATAGTTATATTACTTATGTTTGTGGAAATCTAATCTACAGAGAATCATTTCATTCCAACATTTCCAGATGGTTCCATACGCTCAGTCATCTCTTTGCTGCTCATTCCATCAAAGTTCTGCAGCTTTCATCATATCTGTCTTCTTCTTCTTGCGTATGCCATTGCCAGCCTAAAGTTGTAGGACAACCTGTTCTATTTGATCATGCACGCCAGGGGTTGATTGCATTCATTGAAACAGGGTGGACCACGTGAAGGTTGCAATCTCCCACCCCATCATATCTATGATGAGAAAAATGTTGTTACATTAATGTGGTGGCCAAAGAAAACCATTTCTGATATCATTAAAGCCCATTTAACTTCACAGAATTGTAATAAGTTTTTACATTCCCTCACAGTGAAGACAATGATTTTGTGACTAAAACCAAACACAATACTCCAAATGCAGGTGCCTTCATCCTCTGTCTTATTTTCTTTTCTTTTCTTCCCCTGTGGCCAGCATCAACGTTCCATTGTTTGCCTGCATCATGTGGCCAAACTATCGTCTTGTGTCATTCAAATAATTCAGGATCATATACACATGTTTTTCAGCACTGTAATACACCTCCTGACATGTATCATCATCGCGTCCCAGTCTGTACAAATAGCTATGATTGCAATATACTTTTTACTTTTATTTAAAGGCCCAAATATTGTCCAGATTTCCCAAAGCAACAAGTTTGGGTCAGCAGTATGTTTTACAACCTGACCAATCAAAGGTAAAATCAGGTGGAAGACTAAACCGATTACTAACCTGAAATCTCACCCTTCCCAGCAAATGTAGTAGGTGGCCGACGAGGAACAGCAGAAGCTGATTTACACACAAAAACACACAAAGTCCTGGAGTACATCAGCAGGTCAGTCAGGTAGCATCTGACTGATTCTTCGATTCACTCATGGTGAATATGTGGAATTCATTGCCACAGAAGGCAGTGGAGTATTTTTAAAGTGGATGTTA
The DNA here is from genome assembly GCA_963514005.1 of Raja brachyura. Next base: position 140,734,241 of record OY740781.1, read on the forward strand.
ACAGGTGCTTGATTAGTAAGGGTGTTAAAGGTTATTGGGAGAAGGCAGGAGAATGGGGTTGAGAGGGAGTTGTGGAGAGAAGACAGGCGTATGGGGTTGAGAGGGAATCTAAATCAGCCATGGTTGAATGGTGGAGAAGACTCGATGGACCAAATTACCTAATTCTGCTCCGATGACTTGTGAACTCATGAACTTAATTGGCCAGGTGAACCAATAATCAGCAACTGAACACTCAATTTTCCACCTCAGTTTCTGAAGGTTGATCACAGGCCACAGACATCCTAAGAAGGAGCTCATGTCTGTCAAAGCAAGTGAAAAATGCTTGCTGTCACTTGCAATGTTGCTTATCCCTGAAATTATTTTTTCACTAAAGTAAGATGCTGCCTATGGCTTCCAGAGAATTTATTAACAAAACTTTGAAAGTTTCTGTTGGCTTCCTCAATTACTCCAGGGAGGAAAAACATTCTGAGTAGGTGACGTCAAATCCTGAGTAGAGGGATAAAATATGTTCTTTAACCTTGGTCTGTGTGATCCAACAAGATTACCAATTAGCCATTTTGAGTGTTAGGAAATGTAAAGCACATTAGGTTTTTGTCATCATATACTTCAGTTTCAATAAGAATGTATCTTAATGAAATGTTATTAAGATTGTAGTATTAGGAACGGGCAAACACTCTGATCAAGCTTAATCAAGATGTAAAATATAACAAATTCACAGAGATAAACCCAAATCTGAAAATTGCAAATTCCCCAATAGAGATTTTAGTTTAGTTTTTAAGGCCCACTGAGTCCGCACCGACCAGTGATCCCCAAACATTAACACTATCCTACTACTAGGGACATATGCATACATCAAGCCAATTAACCTATAAACCTGCACGTCTTTGGACTGTGGGAGGAAACAGAAAATCTTGGAGAAAACCCACACAGTCGGGGGGAGAACGTACGATCTCCATACAGACAGCACCCGTAGTCAGGATTGAACCTGCCTCTCCGGCGCTGCAAGTGCTGTAAGGCAGCAACTCTACTGCTGCGCCACCGTGCCGCCCAGGTTCTCATCAAATTATTTTACTGGATAGAAAATCCCAGGCTGGAGCGTGCGATTTCCTCATCTACACTCTGCACCACAAGCACCAGAGCAGTTTTAGTGTTTCAGACAGACAGAAAAACTCACAGCTGCTCTGACGAAATGATGTTAGAATGGAATAAGCAGTTTTGTGTAAAATAATGGAGTTTCTATTAAACGGAATCAGAAAATAAAAGGAAATGTACGTTTCCATTGATGATAGTACCCAGACAAGTCTGCTTGCATGAAGTTAATAGAGCAGGAGGTACATTGCAATATAGTATATTGCAATATGGTAAATGCATAATGGGTTACATAGTAATGGGAACAAAATTGAGGATTACATTTATAGGCAATTTGCAGAGGTTTACAGCAATGATTATAACAATGGTGGTGAAAATTATGGGGTGGACAAGCACTTTAATAATCCTAAATTGGGAATTAGTTTGTGCTTAAATAAATGTTAATGGCTCGTACATATTTTGTGGTTGTTTCTTTAATTAGTGTGCAAATTGTACTCCAAAGAACCTACCAGATCCTGAACATAGTTTATTACGGATAATGAGGCACAGCCATCAAGTAACATAATGTTCTCATGATATTTTCAAGTTGTCAACTTAGGAAGTGAAAAAGTATTTGTTTCAAAAATGCGATTGGGAGAAGATGGCAAAGGTGCTAATTATAGCACGGAAACAAAAACTGTGTCAAATCATTGGAAATAAAAGTTAGCCTGTGTTGAACAGAGGGTAAGACAGGAAATTGTTGGTCACCCTACCTTGCAGAGAAACGTCTGGGTTTGAATGTTCTGTTTTGTTGGAACAATAGCCGGATTTCAAATGAGCTACAATTTGTCATAGTCGTGCAGAGTTTTCCAGCACAAAAACAATATGTTGGGATTACCACATCTACCAATTATCAAGAGCCCATCTGCACTAATCCTACATGAATACTTCAAGTAGCCCTTGCTTTCCCTCCACTTCAAGTAGCCCTTGCTTTCCCTCTCTCTCCATCCCTGATGGTTGTAGGCATGAATCTGCCCCTGAATCTGGACATTACAGTTTTCAGGGTTCTATACCTTCTTCTCCATGGTAGCAAATTAGAATGCAGCCATGGTGGTGTGGGTCCCTGATGATCCTGGCTGCCTTTCTTAGGCAGCAACTCCAGTAGATCCCTTTGACGGTGGGGAGGTCAGTACCTGTGATGGACTGGGCGATGTTCAACACTTTTTGCAACCTTCTTCGTTTCTGGGAATTAATTAGTAAGGGCGTCAAGGGTAATGGGGAGAAGACAGGAGAGTGTGGTTGAGAGAGAACGATAGATCAGTCATGATTGAATGGTGGATATGATTTGATGGGCCGAATGGTCTATTACATATGGCCGTTCCTGTTGCCATGCTCTCTACTATGCACCTGCAGAAGTTCAAGAGAGTATTCATTGACTTACAGAATATCGTCAATCTTCTTAGGAAGTAGAGGTATTGATGGGCTTTCATTGTGATTGCATCAATGTGCTGGGTACAGGCCAGATATTCAGAGATATGTTCAAGAAGGAACTGCAGATGCTGGAAAATCGAAGGTAGACAAAAATGCAGGAGAAACTCAACGGGTGCGGCAGCATCTATGGAGCGAAGGAAATAGGCAACGTTTCGGGCCAAAACTGAGTCTGAAGAAGGGTTTTGACCCGACACATTGCCTATTTCCTTCGCTCCATAGATGCTGCCGCACCCGCTGAGTTTCTCCAGCATTTTTGTCTCTCTATTCAGAGATATGCACACCCAGAAATTTGAAATGTTTAACTCTCTCCAGCACCATCCCGTCAATAAAGAATTTTGTAGATCCTCGACCTTCCTCTTTCAAAGTCAACTTTGATTGATGTTGAGAGCAAGGTTGTTGTTCTGGCACCATTTGGTCAGTTGATCAATCTCTTTCCTATACTCTGACTTATCGTTATCTGTAATTCCAACAAAGGTGGTGTCATCAACAATGATGGTGTTCAAGCCCTGCCACGGCTTCAAAATGTACGCCTCATCCTCCAGGTTGGAGTGAAACCCTTTTTGCTTCTTTGATGGGCTTATTAAGGTCAATCATCTACATACGAGAGGCAATTTACAGTGGGCAACTAAACAACCAAATGAAGATTTTGGAATATGGAAGGAACAGGAGCGCCCAGGAGAAACGCATGCTGTTTAGATTTGTTTATTTTATTTTTACGTGTACTGAAAAGCATTTGTTGCGTGCTAACCAGTCAGTGGAAAGACTATACATGATCAAAATCGAGCCATTCACAGATAAAAGGTAAAGGGAATACCCTTATCACGTACCTTTAGAAAGGATTTGAAGAGGAACTTCTTTAGTCAGAGGGTGGTGAATCGGTAGAATTCATTGCCACAGATGGCTATGGAGGCTAAGTCAATGGATATTTTTAAGGCGGAGATTGACAGATTCTTGATTAGTCAGGGGTCACGGATTATTGGGAGAATGCAGGAGAGTGGAGTGGAGGTGGGAGGGAAAGATAGATCAGCCACGACTGAATAGCAGAATAGACTTGATGAGCCAAATGGCCTAATTCTGCTCCTAGAATTTCTGAAGTCATGAAGTAATGTTTAGTGCAGGATAAAGTCCAGTAAAGTCTGATTAAAGATAGTCGGAAGGCCCCCAATAAGGTAGATAGTAGCTCATGGCCACTCTCTGGTTGTTGATAGGATGGTTCTGTTACCTGATAACAGTTGGGAAGAAACTGTCCCAGAATCTGGAGGTGTGCATTTTCACGCTTCTACACCTTTTGCCTGATAGGGGAGGGTAGCAAGGGAATGACCGGGCTGAGACTCATCATTGCTGATTTCACGGTGGCCTTGTTGAGGCAGTGTGAAGTGTAAATAGAGCCAATGAAGGGGAGGTTGGTTTGTGTGGTGGTCTGAGTGCGCAATTCCCTACAATTTATGGTCTGCATTCTGCGTCCACAAGTCTCTGGAATTTTTTGCAGCATTGGATGGAGCTGTTCCCAAACCAGCTGTCACTGGGGGAATGTACAAACTCCAGAAAGACACCACCTGAGTTCAGGATTGAACCTGGGTTGTTAGAGTTGTGAGACCATGTTTCACACCATTGTGCCACCCAGCAGGATTACTCCCATGTAATGGAGCCTACTCAGACAGGATAAATTGGACAGAAGATGGCTCAAGCTGTCTGTGCCACAGTAGTGTTTATTTTTAATGGGTCACAAGTGCTTGCCAGTACCATACATATAAATCATCTGTTGCAAATATGCCATATTGCTTGCAAAGACCCACGGATCCAAATTGATGAAATGATGCACAGCCACGGGACTTTTGTCAGATAATGCCATAGTATGGATCGAAAAGACAAAAGATCACCACTGAACAACTTAAAACATCTTAATAACTTATTTTATAGCAGGCTCAGCTATGGGTAATACGGGTTATAGGAGACAAATAGGTGGAGACAAAGTGTGGTAAAAAGGGCTTTGTGAAAGGTTCTGTATAAATTAGGAGAGGGAAAGGGATAGAGGGGAAGTGGGTTGAGGAAAGACAGGTCGATGTGGGTATGAACAGAGGAATTAAAATGGTGGTGGGATCACATTGTGGCTGACAGAAATGTCGAGGAATGATGTACTGGAGGCTGGTAGGGTGATAGGAAATGTCCAAGGGACTTCCTGTTCTGTCTGGGAAGATAGGGTGAGATCGGAAGTGCTGGGAATGAAGGAAATGTGGTTACGGGCTCCAATTACCACTTTGCAACATTTCCTGATAAAGGAGGACCTGCAAAAAGCCCCCTTTTAAAAACAGACACAATGGAGAGCGACACTAAGAGAAAGAGATGGCATCCTTATAAGAGACAAGACAGGAGGCAGTGTCATAGAAACATAGAAATTAGGTGCAGGAGTAGGCCATTCGGCCCTTCGAGCCTGCACCGCCATTCAATATGATCATGGCTGATCATCCAACTCAGTATCCAGTGTTGTCCTTTAGTCAGTGGGAGTCAGTGGGTTTTTAGTAAATGTTACTGGTTCGCTTGTTTACTGAGATGGAGACAGAGAGATGGAGAAAGAGGAAGGAGTTAAAGGAAATAGTCCAAGTCAATATGAGGTTGGAAGTTCGTAGAAAAGGTGGTGAATTGGGATAATGCTATTGCCAGAGGGGGGGGGGGGGGGGGAGAGAGAGAGAGAGAGGGAGAGAGAGGGAGGAGAGGTAGACTCGTCTACATCTCCTGGCACTACAAGCAATTTTGTTCTAAGAAAATATTGACAGTTCTTGTAGTTCGGATCCTCTTCCTGTTGGTTTAACTTGGCAGGAAATCCATTGCAGTTTCCCATTTGGACCACATGTTAAAGTTTGCGTTCAGAACCCTTTGAATTTATACCCACCCATTTCCAGGCAGGCAGAGGTGGGTCAATGTTGCACGTATTTGTGTGTGAGAGAGAAGGATTTTAATTATTGCTGGGCATTTAATTGTGAGAGAACACTGAACTAAATGGGTCTTACAACAGACTTACAACAACTTACTACTTTTTTACTACTTGCTTTCCTTCGCCCTCGACTTTCATAATCTCACCCCGTCTCTGATCACAATCCAACTAATTGACTTGATGAAAATGGATTGATATTCCCTCTCTCTCATATGCAAGCAAACCTTGAGATGTACCAAGTAAATTGAAGGAACATGGAACTGCATGGAACAACAGAATTGGCCCTGGAGATGTACGCGCAGTTAATGTTTTTTTTGCCATTGTAATAACAGTGATCACAATTCAATACTAATTTATTTATTGAGTGTGACGCACTTTGTGAGGTACCAATATAACTTTGTTTGGTACTTTTTTTGGTTGAAAACAAAATATAATTACCTGAACAGGAATAAAAGTTATGTTGGAACACTTTTTTTAATCAATAGTATGTGATTATTGCTTAATAGTTTGATAGTGTGAAATCTGTGATATATTACTGCAGATTTGTCATATAGTTCCCATTTGAAACATAACCTTCCATACACAAAATACAGCTTAAAATTCATGAACTCACCCTAGAGTACCTACCGACCGAATTAGCATTGTGGCATTTCAATTGTTCCCTTATATTGAATGTCACTGTCATTTACACATTCAGAAATGTATGCAGTTTGTTGCTATAAATGTGTATATATGTGGTGTACTTAAAACAATGGTTTATGTCAGGGATATTGGCCCATTGGCAGATAACTCCTACGTTATTTCTTTAATATGAGATTCATAAATTCAAGGACAGAAAATAACGTTTTGAAACATGAAGTAGGTTTGTAGGCCAATCTTAGAAATGACAAGCAAGAAACTAAGATTTATTTTCATTTTGGCAGAGCAGGTGTATTGCGATTCTTATAGTCTTTGGTCTGTTCTAGGTCCCTGAGCAACTGAGGAATGCAGATGAATTGTTTCGATAATGAATTTTAGATGCCAAATACATCTAGTGCTTTGCATAATATAGCCTGGGTTTTGGAGTCTGAATACCTTAATCTCTTGGCCCTGCGAAGAATCAGTGGTCTTAAATGAAGGCTTTATTTGTGGTTAAACTAACTTGTAAAATCTCTAACAACGTTCCATACAATAATTAATAGCCCAATATTTTGAATATAGTTTCTAGTCACCATCTTTAAAATGGAAATTCTGGCAAATCATAACAATGGGCTGATGCTATAAATAATAGTTATGATATCTCATATTTTTCTTTGTTCCTTTGTCTAACTGTGTTGTTACTTGAGACAATGTACTGGAAGTGTCCCAAAATATTTTTTAAAAATTATATGTATGACTGCAGGGGAACGGAATTTTGTTCAGACCGAAAGGTCTGAATGACAAATAAAGAATCTAAAAAAAAGAGTAAAACTAAGGTGCTGTATAACATGCTTAGCATTTGTCATTTCCATATTTTCGTACAGACAATCGCTGGGATACACAGTGTGCCCAATATCAGAATTTACCTCTCTGTGCCCTTTAGTTTAGTTTAGTTTACAGATACAGTGCAGAAACTGGCCCTTCGGCCCACCATGTCCGTGCCAACCAGTGATCCCCACACACTAGCACTATCCAATATACACTAGGGATAATTTATAATTAAACCAAGCCGATTAAGCTGCAAATCTGTACATCTATGGAGTGTGAGAGGAAACCGGAGCTTGCAGAGAAAACACATGCAGTCACGGAGAGAACGTACAAACTTCGTACAGGCAGCACCCATAGTCAAGATCAAACCCGGCTCTCTGGCGCTATAAGGCAGAAACTCTACTGCTGCGTCACCGTGCCGCCCCTTGATAGAGTGCAGTATACCCCATTGTATGACATTTGGCAACATCATTTTCCATTCCCAGTAAATGAACAACAGCACTGTCAGAACACAGTTAATTCAAGACCATTTTCTTTCAGAAATATTACATGCAAGAAGCAACAAATTGTACTGATATTCTTTCAAAATCTATCTACTAAATATAATTGACTTGATGTCATAGAGCTTCCCCTCTCTTCTATGTCCATTAATTCCCCTTTGATGCTCTTTGCATTTACCTACACTAAGAGGCATTTACAAAAAGCAACTAATATATCTTGTGATCCTGGAATCATAAGGTCTTACAGCACTAAAGCAGCACTTCAGCCCACATTGTCAATGCCAACTCTCAAGCGCCCATCTATATAAACAACATTTACCTGAAATTTACCTGACAAAAAAGCCAGAAATCTCCAGGACCTGACAATGTTTCCCCCTCTACTCTTAAGCTCTGTGCCAAACAGCTGGCACCGGTCTATACAGACATTTTTAACCAGTCCCTGCAAACATGTACTGTTCCTGCCTGCTTCAAAGTCTCCACTATTGTCCCTGTACCCAAAAAGGCAAGGATTACTTGTCTTAATGACTACAGGCCTGTCGCACTGACCTCTGTAGTCATGAGGACAATCGAAAGGCATGTGCTGGCGAAGCTGAAAGATATCACAAACTCCCTGCTGGACCCTCTGCAGTTTGCATATCGGGACAATAGATCTGTGGATGATGCAGTCAACCTGGGCCTGCACTTCATCCTACAGCACCTAGGCCGCCAGGGGACCTATGCAAGGATCCTGTTTGTTGATTTTAGCTCTGCATTCAACACCATTGTGCCAGAGCTATTACACTCCAAACTTTCCGAGTTGACTGTGCCTGAACCCCTCTGTCGGTGGATCACCAGCTTCCTGACAGACAAGAAGCAATATGTGAGGCTGGGAAAGCACATCTCGGATGCACAAACGCTCAGCATAGGAGCACCACAAGGCTGCGTACTCTCTCCTCTCCTCTACTCCCTCTACACCAACGACTGCACCTCCACAGACACCTCTGTCAAGATTCTCAAGTTTGCGGACAATACAACCCTGATTGGACTGATCCAAGATGGGGAGGAATCTGCCTACAGACAGGAAGTGTCACTGCTGGCGTCCTGGTGCCGTCACAACAACCTAGAGCTCAATGCTCTTAAGACAGAGGAATTGATTGTAGATTTTAGGAGAGCTCCCCCTCCCCTCAGCCCACTCACCATCAACAACACCGCAGTCACATCTGTGGAGTCTTTTAAGTTCCTGGGAACCATCATCTCCAAGGACCTTATGTGGGGGGCTACCATCGACTCCACAGTCAAAAAGGCCCAACAGAGGATGTACTTCCTACGGCAGCTGAGGAAGCACAATCTGCCACAGGCAATGATGGTCCAATTCTACACAGCCATCGTAGAGTCTGTTCTCACCTTCTCCATCATGGTCTGGTTTGGCTCAGCCACCAAGCACGACACCTGGAGGCAGCAGCGAATCGTCCGATTAGCAAAGAAGGTTATTGGCTGCAACTTTCTCTCCATTGATGAACTGTACACTGGAAGGGCCAGGAAGCGAGCGGGCAAGATCATCTCTGACCCCTCGCACCCTGGCCATAAACACTTTGAATCACTTCCCTCTGGAAGGCGACTCCGGATTGTCAAAGCTGCCACAGCCAGACATAAAAACAGTTTTTATCCACGAGTAGTTGCTCTACTCAACAGCCAAAAATCTGTAGCCTCCCTTTGATCTGGTATTTTGTTGGTTCACATGCTTGATCAATGGTGTTTTATCATTAATGTTTTATTATTATTAATGTTTAGTGATTTCTGAGTCATTCGTAACTGTCACTGTCTGTCATGTTGTTTCTTGTGGGCGGAGCACCAAGGCAAATTCCTTGCATGTGAATACTTGGCCAATAAACTTACTTACTTACTTACTAAATTGTTCTGTAGCCTTATATGCATTGGCGATTCAAAGTGCTTACTTGAATGTTGTGTGAACGCGTACCTCTAACACTCACTCAGTATGTTCCAGATTCCAATCATATTCTGCGTAAGAATGTTCTCTCTCTATTTTGTGTCTCCCTCCTCTTAATTGCCTGTTCACAACATCAATAAAAAGTGCTGCAGGTATCCAGGCTCCCAATAAACGATCAAACCACTATTTATTTATTCTTCTCGTGATTTTGAGGAGCAGTTCATATTTGCCAATTACTTGCACGAGCTTATGTTGGGAATTGAAATATTGTAGGCGCAAAATAATAACATTTCATAATTGTCATATATATGGTATCTTTCATAGACTCAGGACTACCAGACTATGTGTTCTGTGAAGGATAGGTTTAGGTTTATTATTATTGTCACAAACAGGTATAGTGAAAAGCTTTATTTTACATGCTATTCAAACAGATCAGACAGAACATACATAAGTACAATCTAGTTAAATAAGTTTCAAAATACACTACATAGATCAAAGGTGGATACTTTCACAATATAGTTCTCAACATCTATTCCATAGGCAAAGTCCAATGTCCGCAGTAGAGTTGATGTGAATCGGACAGTACCTTATGGAAGGACTGTTAGGATGCCTGATAAAGGAGGGGAAGAAGCTGTTCCTGAGTCTGGTGGTGTGCCCTTTCAAGTCTCTGTAACTTCTGCCAGATGTAAGCAGGGACAAGAAGGAATGACAGGGGTGGGACAAGTCTTTCATTATTCTGGAAGCTCCAAGGTAGTATGAGATGCAAATGGAGTCAACGAAGGGCAGTATAGTTTGTGTGATGGACTGGGTGCATCTACAATTCTCTGTAATTTCTGCCGGCCCGCTCACTTCTGGCAGTGCCCTCCGTCTGAACATCTCTCACCTGCCGCTCGCTCATGTCAGCGGCTTCCTGCAAATCCTTAAATTCCCACAGCCGAGGAACCTTAATCGCGCTGTCGGAATTTAAGGATTAGCGGGACATGAGTGAGGCCAGCGAGCGGCAGGAGAGAGGTTTTGCACGCCTCCGTGCAAGGAGCGCCGCAAGTGGCATTATCCCAATCCCCTTCTTCATAACATTCGTGCCTTCCCCACAACTTTACCCCGGGCCAGACTCCCCAAAAGCTGTGAAAGGAACTCTCCCCCCCACACCCACACCCCGGGAAGTACGGTATTTAAAAACATAAACACAAAATGTACTTACCACATTATCGGTACACAAGCTCCATTCTTCTCTCCCTGTTTCCTAACATACACTTAAAATAATGACAATCCATATTTGAAAACCCCGCCAAGAAACCAGCGCTGCGCATGCGCAGTAGGCTGCTGTGCCTGCGCAGTGCTGCAAAGGCGGAATTTCTGCTGCCTTCAGCCCCGCTTGAAACTGACGGCTTCATGAAGCGCTGACGGCACGTGGGCTGCATAGACCTTCCCGTGTTACAAGTGCTGCAGATGAAAGGCACGGAGAATTATGCCTACCTCAGAGATCGATCTCTTAGATAGGCATAATTCTCCCATGCCTTTATTATTTATATTTAGTAATTACTATGTTATCATTTTAGTCAGGGTAGGCAGTGCCTACCTTGCCTACCCTGACGGCATGTGCCTGGTTCCTTGTAAAACAGGATCTATGTGCAACATAATAAAATTTGGTTATGACGATGGCCATGTTATCACACAAGTATCAGGTTGCTCCCTTTGCAGTCTCAATGGAGGTGTTGAAGCTTTCCAAAGAGAGTTACGGTTCATGAATGATTGTTCTCCATGGGACGTTTTGGAATAACTTTAATTGATGCTTAAGTTGCAAGAGTAGCTGCTTTCTCTGTGGAATCAAAGTTCTGGAAAAACAAATGTACCTCTGCAGACTTGCATCGAGGTCCCTCCTTTCCATGCTGATGTCGACATGCATCCAGACTGTGCTCTAGTTCTGCAAACACTCACATTCCAAACAGTGGCGGCTGGCCTGCAACTGAAACAGGTGTAAGTCATTTGCACATAGGTCTAGACTGGTGCTATCATTTATTTTTTCGAAAGCAGAACCTAGGGGAGAAGAGGTGACTGCTTTGTAATGGAGAGGAAAGAAACCCTGCAGACCTTGCAGAAGTAAGCTGGGGGAAATGTCCTAACCCAAACCATATTGCAGTTGCAAAAGGCAATCTCAGGAAATGTTCAACTTGCACATGACAGTGTGCATTCATGGATCACAAAAGCAAAGACAGAATAATAAAGGCAGATCCCCCACCAACCCATTATCCTGCATGTAGCTAAACACGTATTCAGACAACATCTAAAAAAGTATTTAAAAATGTGTGGCACTTGTTGCAGCTGGTAGGAGTGTTGTCTCACAGTGCCAAAGACCTGGGTTCAATCCTCACCTTGGGTGCTGACTGTGGAGTTCGCACATTTTCCTTGTGACCACGTGGGTTTGCTCTGGGTGCTCTTGTTTTCTTCCACTTCCTAAAGACGTGTGGGTTTGTAGGTTAATTGACCTCTGTAAATTGCCCCCAGTGTGTAGAGAGTGACTGCGAACATTGGATAACACAGAACTAGTGTGAACAGGCTATTGATGATCGGCGTGGGCTCCGTGGACTGAAGGGCTTGTTCCGTCTTGTAGCTTTCAATTCAATGAAACCATTAGACCAGATTTATTCCTCCTCTCAGGGTGTTTAGGAAGTCCATGCAAAGTAATGGGGGGGGGGGGGGGTTGTGTGGGGGGCTGGTCGCTCTCCCCTCCTGGATCAGAGTCACCTCTTTCCATTTGGCAACAACCCCAACTACGGGCTGGGCTGCGTCTCAGACACTGGGCCGCTGCTTGGGGCGGGGCCGCTGCTTGGGGGCGGGGATGGGCTGGGCTGCTTCAGGTCCCTCCAAAAGTCCGGCTGGAAACCTCCACCGGCCATCCTCAGCTCCAGTAAAGACGCGATGGCACAGGAATGGGTGGACCGTCCCGCAGAGTGACGGGGAAGAGACTAATTTGCACAGCGCTGACTGGCAGGAGAAGAGATCGATCTGCGCATGCGCGGTTTTAAAGATTTTTAAATCTCACTAACTTTTACGACATTCAACCGATCGGAACAAAACTTGGTGCACTCGCAGCACAGGAGAACGGTGAATGGACTGGCAAAAATCGTAGTGCTATTGCAAACCGTTTTTGCGCAAATAGAAAGACCGCCAAATCGGAAGATAACAAGATCAGAGTTTTAATTATGTATAGATAGATATAGATTAGCCAAAGCAAAATGAGTAGCGCTCCTGCCTCAGTTTCTGGAGGTGTGGGTGACATTATTGCTCAGCACTGAGTGCAAACATTGCGCCCCTCACTTTTGGATGCTACTTAGGGATGTTTGAACTGTCTAGCACGTCATCTATCCGATTGTGGCTCCACCTGCAACCTCAGATAGACAAAAATTATCCTGTGGCACTAATTTAAAGAAGAATGTCCTGGCCAATATCTATCCCACAATTTATCACTAACACACACTTTCTTATCACTAGCCCATTGTTATCTGTGGGGGCATGTAAATATTTGTTGCCTTTTCTTCATGAGAATAGTACATTGCTTCAAATGTATTTCACTTTAATTGGCTGTGTGATGACCTGGGTCGTGAAAAGTGCCATATTAATATGCCATTATTTCTTATTCATGTAGAAAACACGAGATATAAATGCCAGCAAAAGATGTAGCACTTATCCCATCGAACATACAAAAGTACATCACAGGAACAGGACCATACTATTAGTGCTGACTATGATGCCATTTTAAACTATACTCCTGTCTGCACATGGTCTATATCGTTCCATTCCCTGCCTGTTCACATATCTGTTTGAATGCCTCTTGAACATACAGTATCAATCGTATCTTCTTCCACTACATTCCCCAAGTACTTTGCCCACTCTCTCAACCCTGTCCACGGCCTTCTGCAGACTCCCAGCTTCCTCTAAAATTACCTGCCCTCCACTTATCTTCCAATCATCAGCAAACTTGGCCACAAAGCCATCAATTCCATCACTCCCATCATTAATATACAACGTAAAGAATAGCGGACCCAACTCCACTGGTAATGTTGGTATCACTCCTCAAACATATTGAATGCACTGCCAAAGAAAGGCCAGTCTGTTTATGTGTACTCTCAGGATAGCTCTACATTGAACATCAAACCCAAAGAAAAGCTGGGAAAACTAAAGGGCCTGTCCCACTTGGGCGACCTAATCCGCGAGTTCTGGCGAGTTGTCGCAGCATGGTCGACACGTGGTCGTAGGAGGTCACTGCGTTTTTTTCAATATGTTAAAAAATGCCCGTGAGTAAAAAAAGGTTGCCCTGGAAAATATTGATACTTTTTTACTTGTAGGTTTAGTCGTAGTAGGTCGGCATGTTAGTCGTAGGTAATCGTTGGTAATCGAGGGTAGTCGTAGATAGTCTTCATCATAGTCAAAGGGAGGTCGAAGGAGATCGAAGGAGACTGACTTCCAGCATTTTGTGTCCTTTTGTGTAAATGAGCGTCTGTAGTTGGATCTTTCTACGTGAGGCGATTTGACCTGGGTTTCAGAAGGCACCGATAAGAGATAAAAGGAAGTGTAGATGCTGGAAACTTGAGCAAAACAAGTAAAGTTCTGAAGTAGCTCAGGAGGTCAGACACCATCTATAGAGGGAATAGATCGGTAATGTTTCAAGTCAGGACCCTTCTTCAGACTAATTGAAGTCGGAGGATGAAGCTGGAATAGAGAGGCAGGGGCATGACAAAGCCTCGCAAGTGATAGGTGACTACATATGAGGGGAGGTTTGTTTGGTTTGTGTGATGATAATGACTAATGTGGGAAAATAAGTATGCAAAAGGAATCTTGCAAGCAGCAGCTATAAGAAAAGGATGGAAAATGGATCTTTAAGCACTAAAGAAACTGTTACTCGTGATTTTAGCAAAGACACTACAAGACGGTTAAAGATGAGTAAAAGACACTAAAAGGTCGAGGGAGACAAGAGCAAGAAAATCTGTGGACCTATTTTAAACATACAGGCAGCACTGAAAAAGTAAACTGATGGACATTGGCATAGGACTAATTTACACAGAGCGATAAAAATTAAGGCTTTGCGTTTGCTCAGATGTTTTCCTAACGCAGTTACCGATGTTTTGAGGAAATTCAGGACCTACATCCTGTCATTAGGCTTCCAGTGTTTTTTCAAAGTCTCCAAGCGTTTGAAAACTTTGCACTGTACCACATCTGGCAGCCTACCAATCTAAACCTGCCTTGCACCAAAAGGGACATTCTCGGAAACCGAGGGCAAGGTCTGTGAACCTGCCACTGCTGAATCACATGCATTAAATATCCGTCATCATTTCAGTAAGGATAAAAAATAAGGCCAGGAAATCAGGTCTTTGCTGGGAACATTTATCCGGAAATGTAAACTCATTTTATTACATTGGATTCATCGTGGAGATGTACCAATGGGACATATTGAGCATTAGTTGAGTTTAAATCAGTCTGGGCATTTTGACTCTGTTAAAGATGGTAAACACATTAGTTTGTGACCTGAAGGTGTGGACTTCCAGGATATCTGGGAACTGGAGCTGAAATTATGTCAGTTTAAACTCCATTTGAGATTTCATTGGATTTCTAGTTCCCAAGAACAATGATTAATATGTGACATTGCCAATAAATTCTGCAGCTGGTTTTGCACCATATTTTCATAAAACTGGCTGACCTTACTAAACCCTGTCGAGGTAAACAGCCTCATCAAGCGACAGTTTGTACATCTTGCCTGTAGCTTTTAAATTATTTTGTAACATTCTTTTGACAAAAAAAGGAGTTTAAAGGGAGGAAGGTGGCCTATTCTGCAACATGCTCTTAAACCGAAGTTTCACAGGTACTAGAATTCATCATTAGAGTGCTTTTGCTAATAAATTCGGAATATGTATGGAAATGTTCCCGTTGATAGCAGCTTCCAGTTCACAATTCCATCAATTCCCAATCTGCCTGAAGCATTGTTTGCCATATATTTTTAAACGTCAGTGAATTTACCTCTGTTTTACTCTGATTTCTTTCTCCCCTGAAAAAAAAACACTTAAGGACTTGCTTTTCCTTCGCTACCCTGAAATCTCCAGGAAAATTTCCTAAGCACATGTGGAGGTCTGGCATCACCTCCCCACCTTGAACTATGATTTCTTCCTAGAACCCCATCAGACAGGGCACTAAACCCATTCTGGACTTGACCCATTACACCAACTAAACTTGATGGGTCAAATTCCTGATGATTCATTGTCAGAAGGCAAGCTGAGAAAACCCATACACTTTCCATGTTTACTGCTGACAAAATCTCTTAACTTGCAAGTCGCCAGCAGAGAGATGTTCAGAATCTCTAGACCATTAGAAGCTCCTTAGCATTATGGGACGTGTTTCACTGGAGTGTAGAAGGCTGAAGGATGAGCTTTAAGAGGTATATAAAATTCTGAGCAGCATAGATAAGGTAGATAGTCACAATCTTTTCACCAGGGTAGGAGAGTCAGAAACCAGTGGGCCTAGGTTTAGCGTGAAAGGAGTAAGATTTATAAGAGACCTGAGGGGCAACTTTTTTACATCGAGGGTGGAGGGTATTTGGTACAAGCCACCAGAAGAAGCTGTAAAGATGGGTACAATTAGTTGGTTACAAATAGTCACCAATCGAGGCAGCTCAGTGGCACAGCAGCAGAATTGCTGCCTTACAATGCTAGAGCCCTGGGTTTGATCCTGACTATGGGGTGCCGTCTGTAAAGTAAGTAAGTAAGTAAGTTTATTGGCCAAGTATTCACATACAAGGAATTTGCCTTGGTGCTCCGCCCACAAGTAACAACATGACATACAGTGACATTTGTACATTCTCCCTGTGACCACGTGGGTTTTCTCCAGCTGCACCGGTTTCCTGTCACTTTCCAAAGCCGATCATCTCTGACATTCTCCAACATTCCTCCGTCTCTTGGACTCTCCCGGACAGCCATCTACCATCTCTGGACCTTTTTATTTCTAACCGTCGACGAGGCATCAAACGTCTTGAATTTTCCACTCCCCTTACCCACTCTATTCTCACCCCCTCCATATGCCAAGCACTCCGCTCATTTTGCACTCAGAAGAAGGGTCCCGACCCGAAATGTCACCCATCCTTTTTCTCTCGAGATGCAGCCTGACGCGGAGAAGGAAAAAAGACGCGGAGAAGGAAAAAATCCCCGGAGGCAGGGCTGAGTCCATGAGCGGCATGCGGGCAGCGAGCAGCATGATGAGCCGGGAGCTGTTAATTTGAACCGGAAGCCTCTGAGTGAAGTTGGAGTGGGACCCGGTGCTGCTGCATGAGGATGAGAGCTGAAGGTGCGGGGTGAGCAGAGTGCAAGCTGCACAGAGTGCGAGCTGCTTCTGCTGCGACCACCGCCCCTTCCCACACCTTCACTTCCCCTTCCCAACCACATTCCCCCCTTCCCCCACACCTCCCGTTCCCCCACCCCCCTTCCCCACACCCCCCATCCCCCACACCACCACCCCACACCACCCTTCCCCCACACCCCTCATCCCCCACACCAACCCTCCCCCCACCACCCCTTCCCCCCCACCACCCCTTCCCCCACACCACCCTTCCCCCACACCACCCCTCCCCCACACACAAGAAACATTGTTTACAATAGAAAAATAGCTCTAAATTGTTCCTTGAGGAGTAGTCAAGCTGGTTGTCCAACATGTTCATCTGAAATTCCTATTGCTGTCCTAAAATGAGGTGTTAACCTGTTTAAGATAAATTAATTGACACCTGTAAATCACATCGTCAGAGACAAATTCCAGACTGGTGCACTTATCAAGACCTAGTCCATATTTTTAATTCTTCTTTTCCCTGCTCTGTTTCATTGTGGACTTTTGCAGTTTAAAGACTTCTAAAAATTGCTCCTATTATAAGAATCTGCACATGTGGTATTGCCATTAACAGCTGCTTTCCTGTCAGTCTACTTACGTACAATAACAAGCTGTTACGGTGCATAGCTCTCAACACAACAGCTGTTCCAGCTGCACTGTACTACTTCATCTCAATTCCAGCAGTCATCACAGAGGCCAGAAGCAATGCTCTACAGTAAACTCTCTTGTCTATACAAATCTGTCCCTTGTACGTAGACGCTTAACACAGAGGAATGCCAATTGCAACCCACCCTTAATGGTGGGCCGTTAAAATTTACAGTGTGACCATGAGAATCACCCAATATTAAGTTTTAATCAAGGATTTTGTTCATATTCATAAGAAGTGAGCAGTTGCGTTTTCGCCTAAAAGTCATACTACACAATTTCTCGGGATTTTCCGGAGCATTTTCACATTTGACAAAGTAATTTCGGAAAAAGGATTCACACTTTTTAAGAAAAACATGCTTGTGCAAAGAAAGGTCTTTCAATGGGTTAACCTATTTTTAATTACTTTGATGAATAAATATACCCCCTACACTCCTCTTTCAATAATGCCATGGTATCTGATCCACTAAAATGAGAATTAAAGCGAGAGTTAAAAGTTATGTCGCTGAAAGAATGACTACTTCTGTGCAGAATCAGACTTCAACTTACATCTCTTTGAGCCATTGATGGTTTTGTTCAGTGTGTGATTCTTTATACCTGATCATCCCAAGTGAATGTTGCAACTTTCAGGAAATTTCCGTGTAGAATTGCTGTTTATACCGAAGATAGACACAAAGTGCTGGAGTAACTCAGTGGGTCAGACATCATCTCTGGAGAAAATGAGAGGAATGGATTGGGTATATGCACAGAGTCACTTGCCCAGAGTAGGCGAATCGAAGACAAGACAACATAGGTTTAAGGCGAAGGGGAAAAGATTTAATAGAAAACTGAGCGATACCTTTCTCACACAAAGGGTCGTGGGTGTATGGAACAAGCTGCCCGAGGAGGTAGTTGAGGCAGGGACTATCCCAACATTTAAGAAACAGTTAGACAGCTACCTGGATAGGACAGGTTTGGAGGTATGCGGGCCAAACACGGGCAGGTGGGAGTAGTGTAGCTGGGACTTGTTGGCCGTTGTGGTCAAGTTGGGCTGAAAGGCCGGTTTCTACACTGATTCACTCTATGACGCTATGCCATTTTTGGCCGGGATCCTTCTGTATGTTTGCTGTGTGGTTTGAGGGACACGACATTCATGCAGGACGAATGTAGGAAGTGTTTCAGCATGTCCATTTGTTCGTGCGTGTGTAATTGTGTAACAACATCTCAGCCAGACAAGTACAATGTTTCGCTGGGCCAAGTATACAGCAAACGTGGTCATTCCCAGCACTTTTAATTCAGAACTATGTCACATGACTGAACATCTACCACTGACTAGTTTAGTTTAGTTTAGAGATACAGAATGGACACAGGCCCTACGGCCTATCAAGTCTGCGCCGATCAGCAATGCCTGTACTATCCTAGCACTATCCTGCACATTGGGGACAATTTACAATCTTTACGTGAAGCCAATAAAACTACAAATCTGTACGTCTTTGGAATGTGGGAGGTAACCGGAGCAGCCGGAGGAAACCCACGCAGTCACAGGGAGAACGTACAAACTCCGAATATACAGCACCCTTAGTCAGGATCAAACCCGGGTCCCTTGCGCTGCAAAGCAGCAACTCTACCGCTGCTCCACTATGATGCTTATAGTGGAGGGAGTGATTTACCATAATACGGGCTCATGGGGAAATCTGTGCTTCTTTGACATTTAGTAAGGATTGCCCAAATGGAATTGTCACAATAACGATTTATTGGTGCTCAACTGTTGGCTCCATTTATACAGGAAATCAACAACAAAGATAACGTCCATGTTAATTTGTGCCTTTCTTGGACTGGTCCTTTAAACTAATGATCAGTCAAACTAAATCAAGAGAGTGTAACCCCAAGAATGAAATTCCCCCCAATAATCGTGTAGGAAACAACTGTAGATGCAGGTTTACACTGAAGATAGAAACAAAATGCTGGAATAACTCAACGGTTCAGACAGCATCTCTGGAGAAAAGGAATACTTGACATTCCGGGTTGAGACCTTTCTTCAGACGGAAAGGTAGAGAAGGCCTGAGTCTGAAAAAGGGTCCCGACCCGAAAAGTCACCTATTCCTTTTCTCCAGAGATGCTGACTGACCCACTGTGTTGCTCCAGCATTTTGTGTATATCTTCTCCCAACAGTCAATATTTGAACCAGCAAAGCGCATATACTGGCGATAGACACAAGGTGCTGGAGTAATTCAGTGAGTTAGACAGCATCTCTAGAGAAAAGTAATAGGTGATGTTTCCGGTCATGACCCTTCTTCAGACTGAAAGTTGAAGACTAGAACAAAACAGGGCCTGCAACAGATAACATCAGGAAGGCTGGAGTCCATATTGGCCCATTGTTATCTGGGGAAGATGGGTATACAAGGATACGAACAGTGAAACTTGTACAATGACTAGGTTGGGGGAGGGTGGAGAGAGCGGGGAAAAGAGTTACTTGAAAATAGAGAAATCAGTGATCATACCGCTGAGTTGTAAGCTGCCCAAGCGAAATATGAAGTGCTGTTCCTTATATTTGCATGTGGTCCCACTCTGACAGTGGAGGAGGCACAGGACAGAAAGGTCAGTATGGAAATGGGAAGGGGAATTAAAATGTTTGGCAACCGGGAGATCACGTAGGCCAATGTGGACTGAGCATAAGTGATCAGCGAAACAATTGCCAAGTTTATACTTGGTCTTGGACCAGGAGCACCGGATACAGTAGATGGGGTTGGAGGAGGTGCAATTAAACCCCTTGCAATGGAACACTGACAGTGCTGGAGTCATTCCACATGGCATTCAATTATCTTTCTAGTTAATGTGTTCACATCTATGGAGAAGGACTTGACGATGACATGGATGAGAGCTCTGTAACTGAATGTTGAATGGATCCAGTGAGATGAGAGCACCAGCAGCCCTCTTAAAATAGGGGCGGCACAGTGGTGCAGCTGATAGAGCAGGTGCTTCAAAGCACCAGA
Organism: Raja brachyura; assembly: GCA_963514005.1. Next base: position 140,754,584 of record OY740781.1, read on the forward strand.
GACCTGGGTTTGATCCTGACCTCGGGTGCTGTTTTTGTGGGGAGTTTGCACATTCTTCCTGAGACTGCATGGGTTACCTCTGGGTTTCACCGGTTTCCTCCCACATCCCAGAAACATGCAGGTTTGTAGGTTACTTAGCCCTTTGTATATTGCTCCTAGCATGCAGAGACTGGACGTGAAAGAGGGATAACATAGAACTAGTGTGAATGGGTGAGGCAGCATCTGTGGAGTGAAGGAATAGGTGACGTTTCGGGTCTCGACCCGAAACGTCACCAATTCCTTCGCTCCATAGACGCTGCCTCACCCGCTGAGTTTCTCCAGTATTTTTGTCTACCTTCGATTTTTCCAGCATCTGCAGTTTCTTCTTAAACACTAGTGTGATTGGAGTGATTGATGGTCAGCACGGCGGGCGAAAGGCCTCTTTCCATGTTGTATCTTTCAATCCATCATACATCCAATCCTGGGTGAAAAGCATGAAAGCAGAGCTAAGCAGGTAAAGTACAAGCACAAAATCAACCATGCCAAGTATTCCCAGGTCAGATTTTTCAACCTTGAGAGTTAAATGACTTATGGGATGCAATCTGAACAGTTCTTCTTGGAGATGAAAAATATTGTGACATGTTGAATGAACATTCTCCGTGGAAAAAAACTCGAAGGTGAAACCAGTCTGGATTCTAAACAATACAGCAGCTGTGGATCTGCTGAATAGTCTACATGATGCTTTGCATTGAATAAAAAAGTTGGTGTAGTTTACTTTTATAATTGCAGGTTGGCATAAGGTAATCCTTTTTACCCAAGAAAATGACCTCAGTGATCACAGTGCCATGAGGCAACAGTTGAAATGGGAATTTAAATGTTTGTCTTGGTACGTTGTATGGAGATTTCATATCTTAAATAATTTCTAATGTTTCTTTTGCTGCCAATAGCGAACATTCCCAGCTTGTGCGCCCCTCTTGTGTGCATGAAGTTGCATATGTGGCACAAAATTATCGTAATTATCACTAAAATAATGCAGATTTTGATGTTAAGCCCAGGTTAGAACAAGGTTTTTATTTAGCAGAGAATTACAAGGCCTTAATTGTAGTCAAGGCTCTATTCCTATTGCTCATTTTATACTGAAACTGTTCAAGAGCATCAAGCTTTATTAAAGCTTGGGATGTCTTCCAACATGATTTCTTTGTCCCTGGCATTTATGTGAATCTAAGTAGAGTGCACCAGCAGTTTGGGTAGCAATCTAAAATTTTATGTTTCAATTCCTACAGAGTTATTATGAGTCTGAAGAAGAGTCCCGACCTGAAACATCACCTATCCATGTTCTCCAAAGATGCTGAGTTACTCTAGCACTATGTGTTCTTTGGAGCTACATATGGTTCTTTTTCTTGCACATACATCACTTTTCAGGTGCAATCAGGTAAGAAAATAAAAAGATACAAGGAACTGCACATGCTGGAATAATGCATAACACACAAAGTGCTGGAGTAACAGCAGATCAGGCAGCATCTCTGGAGTACAAGGAAATAATGAGATTTCACACCATTTCATATATCAGAAAGATCCAGCTCCTGCCTAAAGGTTCAATTTACTGGTATGATGATTCTATTGATAAGCTGTCCTTTTGGTCAAGTGCATGGGCTGATATGAGCACAGTTGCACAGGTTGTTCAGTCCTAATGTCAGCAGTGTATGATATAATGGTAACCGGTGACCCGAATGCATGAAAACGTAAGAAATAACTGAGTAAGGTTACGTCTTTTGATGCTGCAAACCCGTTTCACCATTCAGTACGGTCATGGCTGATCTCAGGGTTGAGGTAGATGATCAACCAGGACATTACCGAACAGCAGCACAAACAAGAGTGGCACAAGGGCACTGCTACTCTTGCATGGGATAGTGGATGGCTTATGTATGACTTGATTGTATACATGTACAGTGTGATTTTATTGGATTATTCACTGTGTCTCAGTACACGTAACAATAATAAACCAATACCATATTATGTAACAATTCCAACTATCTAAATTCTCTATTACAAGATGGAATATACTCATACACACTATTTGTGTATGCCAGACCATTTATTGCATTGACAATAGCATCCCATCAATATTCAACTAAGTTTGTTGCACCCTTGTAATTCCCCTTTCTGGGGAAAATTGGTGTCATTTATTCCCAAGAGTTAAACCAGTGCCAAGATTCACCAACTGCTTGTTGGAATCAGTCGAGGACAGTGGCATTTAAGAGACTTATGGACAGGCACATGGATGTAGGGAATAGAATGATATGGATGATGTGCAGGCAGATAAGAGTTGGCCTTGGTATCATATTCAGCACAGACATTGTGGTCAAAGAGCCTGTTCGTGTGCTCTCCTGTTCTACGTTCTATATTCTAGATGCACGGTAAATACCACTTCAGTGAGCACATATGCATACACGTGTTAAGTGCACCAGTGTGATAGCAGACATTATTTCTGGCTGATTTCTGGGTTCCTATACTATCAACAACAGTGGGCCTTACACTTTAGACTATACTTTAGACTGTTGAGACACAACGCAGAAACAGGCCCTCTGACCGAGCGAGTCTGTGCCGACCATCGATCACCCAGTGCACTAGCACTATCCTACACATTAGGAACCATTTACAAATTAACTCACTAACCTGTACGTCTTTGGAGTGTGCGAGGAAACCGGAACACCCGGAGAAAACCCACGCGGTGACAGGGAGAATGTACAAACTCCGTACAGACAACACACATAGTCAGGATCGAACCCGGTTCTCTTACGCTGTAAGGCAACAACTCTACTGCTGCGCCACCGTCCTAAAGGTTTAACCTGGAGATGCAACATCAGTGTCCATGCTCATTATATGCATCACACAGTCCAGTGTCTGAAGATGGCCAAGGCCACACTTGCTTTTGCAAAGTATAAGCCTCAAATATTATAATTGTCATTTCATTAACTTTGCTCTGTTTATCCATTGAAACAAGAGTGCAGATGAAAGCAGGCTCCATTTGTGTTCACTAAAAGAAATGACACCAATCTAATGTTGATTCTAGATGTGCCACACATCCCTTGATTAGTATAGGTGTGAAGGGTTATGGGGAGTAGGCAGGAGAATGGGGTTGAGAGGGAAAGATAGAACAGCCATGATTAAATGGCGTAGTAGACTCGATCGGACCGAATGGCCTAATTCTGCTCCTATAATTTATGAACATTCCCATGTTTTTGAATCCACGAAGTAAGGCCCCATACCGGCAAGACATGCACTCATTTCCCTGCCTGTTGTCATGTTGTGGAAGTTATTAAGTGATTCACCAACCGCAGCAGTTTGCTGATTAAATAATCAGCATTTGAAAGCTTGGCTGATCAGTTTGTGGCATTCAACCTCATCCCTCTGACTTTTTTTCTGATCACCTACTCTTGACAAATCCATCACAATTCTGCCCATATATGCTTTAGACTTTACTTTGCACTTTAGAGATGCTGCATGTAAACAAGCCCTTCGGCCTACCGAGTCCATGTCGACCAGCGATCACCCCTATACACTTGCACCATCAGACACACTAGGGACAATTTTCCAAAGCCAATTAACCTGCAAACCTCTATGCCTTTAGAATGTGGGAAGTAACCGGAGCGCCTGGAAAAAACCCACGTGGTCACAGGGAGAGCGTACCAACTCGATACCGACTGCACCCATAGTAGGGTCGAACCCGGGACACTAGCACTGTAAGGCAGCAACTCTACCTCTGCGCCACTGTGCCACCCCTATTCGTATATGAAAAAGATTTATGCTTTCACAACTCTTTTTATGAGAACAGGGATATCAAACTGATTTTCACCCAATTCTACTTTTTGAAATGCAAGCAACATAGTGATGTAGGAAATAGTCATAGAGTTCAACAGCACAGATATGAGCCCTTTGGGCAAACACAGCCATGCAGACCTTTCCATTTACATTATTCCCACTTGTCTGCATTGGGTCCATATCCTCCAATGCCTTGCCTGTTTATGCCTTTCTAAACGTCTACTAAATATAGTGATTGTATCTGACTCCATCTCCTGTTGCAACCTGTTCCAGATATCAGCCACTCTCTACGCAAAAAAAAACGTTCTCATATCTCCTTTAGAACTCTCTCCTCTTTCACTTTAAACCCAAGCTCCATTGTGTTTGATACACCTACTATACAAAAGTTGGTCCTCAAGATCTTGACTTGGGGGATGTCTAATTTCAATAGGGTAAGAGTTGACGTGGTGAAAGTAGATTAGGTGCAGAGTGGATATGCCCTCAAATACCCAAGGGCGTAAATTAGTGCTCAGAGGGTGAAATTTTAAAGAAGATTCGTAAGGCAGGTATTTTTACTCAGCAAGTAGTGCCACTAGCTACCTCATTGGAGACCCTCGGATTATCCTTGATTGGACTTTGCAGGCTTTACCCTGCACTAAATGTTATTCCCTTATCATGTATCTATACACCGTGAATGGCTCGATTGTAATCATGTATTGTCTTTCCACTGACTGGGTAGCTCGCAACAAAAAGCTTTCCACTGTACCTCGGTACTTGTGACAATAAACTGAACGCAACTAAACTAGTAGGTGCCTGGACTATGCTGCCAAGGGAAGTGGTAAAAGCAGATGCAATATCAATGTTTAGGAGGCATTTCCACATACACAATAAGAGGCAGTAATACGGACCATGTGCAGATGGGATTAGTTTGACATTAGGGTCGGTGCAGACATGGCAGGTCAAAGGGCATGTTCCTGGCCTTTTCCTGTTCCCTGTTCTCACCAGAACATGCTCATCCTGACTTCTTACTAAATTTCTTTTAAGAGACTCCCACTTGTCAGTTGTTGTTTTACCCATGAACATCTGCTCCCAATCTCCTTTTGCCAGGCCCTCTCTTAACCTATTGAAATCAGCTTTTCCCCTAATTCAATTCTTTGAGGAACAACTCTCTACAAATTGTCTCAAAAAACAAAGATACACTTAACAAATTCCATCCAAGCCCCAGACATTATGGTGATTCCAGTCAATACTGGGAAAATTAAAATCAATCCACTATTATGTATTGCTCTTACACCTTTCTTACATATCTGTACTTCTATTTAGTGCTGACGACAGGGAGGCCTGTGGCATAATCCTAGCAGGTTGATGGTCCCTCTTTTTTCCTAAGTTCTCCTCATCTGTGCTCATTGAACAATCCCTTGATGATACCCTCGATGAGTACTGCAGTTATGTTCTCTCTGGTCAGTATTGCAACTCCCCCTCCACATATGCATTCCTCTCTGTTACAATCAAAACATCTAGATAAGGTTCATAAGTTCTAGGAGCAGATTTCGACCATTCGGCCCATCAAATCTACTCTGCCGTTCAATCATGGCTGATCTATCTTTCCCTCTCAACCCCATTCTTCTGCCTTCTCCCTGATCCCTGTACTAATTAATAATCTGTCAATCTCTGCCATAAAAATATCCATTGACAACCTCCACACCTATCTGTGGCAATGAATTCCACAGATTCACCAGTCTCTAACTAAATAAATTCCTCCTCATCTCCTTTCTAATGCTACATCTTTTTATTCTGAGACTATGGCCTCTGGTCCTAGATTCTCCCATTAGTGGAAACATCCTCTCCACATCCAAGCCTTTCACTATTTGCTAAGTTTCAATGAGGTCCCCCCTCAACCTTCTAAACTCCAGCGAGTTTAAGTGTCCAACTTACCTAGGAGGCTCTTTGCATCAGGTGTTGAGCCTGCCAGTCCTGCCTAACTTGCTACTATCTGTTCTTCCCAATGGACCCATTTGATTTATTCTCTCCATTTTTCTCCCGATCTGCTGCACTGCTTCTATGCTTCCCGCTAAATTAATTTAAACCCTCCCAAGTAGCGCAATTAAATCACTCAGCGAGGACATTGGCGGCTCTCCAGCTTTGGATGCGATCCATCCTTTTTGTACGTCCCAAGTACTCTAGAAACGAACCCAATAATCCAAGTACTTAAAGTCCACCTTCCTGCATCAGCCTTTAGCATTGGTCCAGCAGGTATCCGGATGGCAATGTGATAATCTGCTTTTGTAATGTTGAGGAAGAGATAATTGTTGGGCCGAACTCGAGCTGCAATGCGTTTTGTCAAAATAGTGCCAGGATCTTGTGCAGCATCAAGTAACAATTCAGTGACACCTTCCACATTGCAGCTGCTGATGGGTACTTTGAGGACAAATGCTTGGGTAGCAACACCATTATGTCAGTTGATGTGCAGGCAAATTGGTCTGGGTACATCTGAGAAGGGAACCTGAACTCATTGATGAAAGGGATCATCAAGGAACTGTACTGAAAAATATGTAACCCTAAATGAGGACTACTTCGAGTCAAATCCCAAATACATGACTATAGGATACAATTGGTAACTGGGAGAAGACATAGTCAAGTTAAGAAGTATTTTGTACAAAGATTGATTTGTTACTTGATTGTAAATACATACTGTACTGAGGAATTGTAAAATTCTACGCAGTGGATAGGCGAAGAAAATGAGCAGCAGCATTACGGTTTATTTATTGGACGAAGAACCAGAGGCTTGAACTTTCAATTAATGTACAAATATTTACTACAGCAGCTGAGGAATTTTTCAACTGTTAATACAAAATCTGGAATTAAAAAGCATGCATAATTTTTCCCTGAAAGAAGCAACACAAGTGAAAAGGGTCCTAAAGAAATCATGTTGAAAACTCACCTTCATGGGTCGGGACAATGGGAATAAGAGTCAGGGCATCATGATGCAGCTTTATAAGACTTTGGCTAGGCTGCATTTGGAGTATTGCACACAGTTTTGGTTACAGCAAGAATATGGAAGCTTTGGTGATGGTAGAGAAGATGTTTTAGAGGCATTTAAATAGATTGGATATGCAGAGAAGAGAGGCATGGAGATTATATATACAGTAGGCAGATGAGTTTAGTTCATCTGGGCACTATGTTTGGCACTGACATAGTGGGCCCAAGGGCCTGTTCCTATGCTGTAAATGTCTATGTTCTAATGATGATGGTTATGACACCTCTGCTGCTGGTTAAAGCCTACCTGTGTTCACTGTCTTCCTTACCCACCAAAGTGTTTAACTCTTAGCTGCCCTCTGAAAGTGCCCTTGGTCATGGACAATAATGCCAACCTTGCAATTGACACCCATAGTTCATTAATAAATTCATTAAAGAAAACTGCTGTTCTGTAAAACAATGAACATATCAACTCTCATTTTGTTCCCATCTTTACAGAGCCTCGGATGCGACGAGATACTGGGCTCAAACAAAGTTAACGACAGATGTGGTGTTTGCGGTGGTGACAACACCACATGTAAAGTGATATCTGGAATCTTCAAGCAGACAATCATGACCGTGGGATATCACAAGATCCTCGAAATTCCTGAGGGAGCAACGCAAATTAATGTCACTGAGATGACCAAAAGCAGAAACTACCTGGGTAAGCAACTAAGCCTCTCTATGTATTCACCGAGCTTGATCCATGCATGCGTTTTCCCAGATTCCAGGCTTCTCCCAGTTTTTTATTACTCGACACAAGTGGAAAAACCCTTCATGTTTTATCTCTGGGCACTCAACAGATGTCCTGGAAAATTAATAGGGGGAAATCAGGACCATCAATGCACATTTTAAAGTCAGGGTATATTTTCTTACTTCAGTCCATCTTTAAATAGCCGAAAATAAATCCCCGCTTTACAATTAAAGGGATCACACCGTGAAAAATATACATCTTCTAGATGCAGTGGGACGCATCCTCAGTGATGTGACCTGGGGTCATCGGGTGCTTCGGGTCTCACAACATCAGACACCCTCGCCCAGGCGACCCAGCCGGGGTTGATCAGGCCCCGACTTGCGTCCCAGCAGCAACAGCCCACAGATCAGCCATCATAATAACTACTCTGTAGGGATTGGGAGACTCTAGTGCGTGGAGGGACTGGGCTCTGCGGGGTGACTCCCGGCCGGGCTCCTCCTGCGTCTCACCAGGTTCAAGGCCTGTGCGCTGCACCTCCTTCTCCTTCTCTGAGCATTTCATTCTCGCCTGATGGATGTTTAGGCCACGATGGTTCATTAGGCCTTTCCGTAGCTTTGTTGGGTGTCTTTCTCATGAAAGACACAGACTGGGGTGCTAGCCCAGCCTTTCCCGGGTGCCGTCTTTCCGTGCCGTCAATTGTCTCTCCAGTAGTCACCAAACTATTCTTGGTTGTCACCCACTCTATTCCTAGGTGCCACTGGCTGAGCCAGACTTCAATGTGAAAAATATTGAAGTTAATAGTTAAAGGGTCGTGATTTCATTCCAGTCTACAGTTGAAAGAACATAGAACATTACACCCCAGGACAAGCCCCCTTCCGCCCACAATGTTCCTGCCGAACATGATGCCTAGTTTAAACTCTCATTTGCCTGTACATGATCCATATCCCTCTATTCCCTGCACTTCCATGTGCCCATCTAAAAGCCTCCTAAACGCCACTGTTGTACCTGTCCTCACCACCGCTTCTAGCAATGTGTTCCAGGCCCCCACGACTCTGTGTAAAAGAATTTGACCCGTACATCTCCATTAAACTTTCCCCCTCTCACCTTATACATATGCCCTCTAGTGTTGGACATTTCTACCCTGGGTCGTAGGTTTTGCCTGTCTACCCTGTCTATGCCATTCATAATATTATATACTTCTATCCCCTCAGCCTCAGCCTCAGCCTCTGCCATTCCAGAGAAAACAATTCTCTCCCTGTAGCTGAAACTCTCTAATCCAAGCAGTAAGATTCTCATTGCTAACAATCTGTTTTAATATTGTCCTGGATTCATGAAACAGTTTATAATAAAGCACAGTAAATAATGGTGGGAATATTTCAGTGACTGAAAGTAATTCTTTAGGCTTCAGACTTTAAAGATACGGTGCAGAAACAGGCCCTTCGGCCCACCAAGTCCATGCCGACGAACGATCACCCTGTACACTAGCACTATCCTACACTCTAGGGCCAATTTACAATTTTACCGAATTAACCAAATAACCTACAAACTTGTGCGTCGTTGACGTCCAGTGTGGTAGGAGACCGGAGCACCCAGAGAAAACCCACGTGGTCACAGGGAGAACGAACAAACTCTGTACAGACAGCACCCTCTACCACTGTGCCACAGTGCCGGCCCGAATTCTCTTTGAAATGTGCGAATATGTGTTCTTTCTGTTTATTCAAGGATACCTCTGCATCAACTGACTGACTAATATGGGTACTTCTCTTTGCACTAGTCTGTATTATTGATTAATTGTCAAGGCTGCCATAAATTGCGTCCTATTAAGACCATTCATGGAAGCATTATATGATAGCAGAGGTCAATGTCTGTATTATTATGACGGATGACAACTTGTCGATAATTGTTGCTAAAGTGTTATTTTGTCTGACTAATTAGGTCATCGTTTTCAAACTGTTCACTCCTCCCACATTCGTAGTTGAAACAGGGAGGCCACTTCCTGATCTCTTACAATTAGCTAGACATTTTGCCAGTTGACTGCACATTGGGAGGTTACAGATATTCAGCCAAACATTTTCAATGTTCATTACCATCCCCAGAGGTAAGTAAATTCACTTAAGTTTGACAAGTGAAAAGCAAGATTAGAAGGGGTAGAATGGATCATTTTAATAAGAGAAGAAATATTAATTTAAACCAAATTGAAGCAGAGAGAAGCATAGCTGGAAGTCTGCCAACCGGAAAGAAAGTGGAGCCAAGCATGAATAGGTGAGTGAAATTGGTCTACAGCAGAAATGGGAAATAAGCTTTGAACAGATGGAGATGCATTGTACAAGATGCCTGATTTTTATCTGTTAGCTTCAGTCAGGAATAGTATAAAATAGGAAGTGTGTAAATTAGGCAACTCCCAGTTCATCGCATGACCATTTCACACATGAACCGGCCTTCACCGCCCTGTGAGGCAGAAAATTCCACAGACTCATAACTCTCTGTGAGAAAAAGTGTTTCCTCATCTCCGTTCTAAATGGCTTACTCCTTATTCTTAAACTGTGGCCCCTGGTTCTGGACTCCCCCAACATTGGGAACATGTTTCCTGCCTCTAGCGTGTCCAAACCCTTAACAATCTTACATATTTCAATAAGGTCTAGTTCAGGTGGGAGAGTGGGCCAAGGAATGGCAAATGGAATTTAACTCTGACATGCGTAAGGTGTTGCACTTTGGTATGTCAAACAGGGGCAGGATATACTGTACCCAATAAGTGGTCGATCCCTGGAGAGTATTGAGGACCAGGGAGATTTGCGACTACAATGATTCATGCTATCATTGAATTGAGTAGAAGAGGTTCCCCTCTTCTACCATCGATGGGGCTCTCACCAGGGTCTCTTCTATACCCTGTGACTCTGCTCTCACTCCCCATCCCCCCCCACCCGTAACAAGGGCAGAGTCCTCCTTGTCCTCACCTTCCACCCTACCAGCCGACACATACAACAAATAATCCTCCGACATTTTCGCCACCTCCAATGGGATCCCACCACTAGCCACATCTTCCTATCTCCTCCCCGTCTGCTTTCCTCAGAGACCGCTCCCTCTGTAACTCCCTGGTCAATTTGTCCCTTCCCACCCAAACCACCCCATCTCCTGGTACTTTCCCTTGCAATCGCAGGAAATGCTACACTTGTTGCTTTACCGCCCCCCCTTGACTCCATTCAAGAACCCAAGCAGTCTTTCCAGGTGTGGCAGAGGTTCATCTGCACCTCCTCCAACCTCATCTATTGCATCCGCTGCTCTAGGTGTCAGCTGCTCTACATCAGTGAGACCAAGCGTAGGCTTGGCGATCGATTCGCCGAACACCTCCGCTCGGTTCGCAATAACCAACCTGATCTCCCGGTGGCTCAGCATTTCAACTCCCCCTCCCATTCCGAATCCGACCTTTCTGTCTTGGGCCTCCTCCATGGCAAGAGTGAGGCCCACCGTAAATTGGAGGAGCAGCACCTCATATTTCGCTTGGTCAGTTTACACCCCAGTGGTATGAACATTGACCTCCAATTTCAGGTAGTCCCTGCTTTCTCCTCCCATTCCCAGCTCTCCCTTAGCCCAATGTCTCTGCCTCTTCCTTTCTTCTTCACGCCTCCCCACCCTCACATCAGTCTGAAGAAAGGTCTCAACCCGAAACCTCGCCTATTTCCTTTGCTCCATAGATGCTGCCTCACCTGCTGAGTTTCTCCAGCAGTTTTGTCTACCTATGATTAATTCAATGATACTTTATTGTCACATGTACCTAGCTACAGTGAGATTCTTTGTTCTTGCATAAAACCCAGTAAAATCACACAGTAGACTTCACCTAGTCCACACTCGCCTAGGCAGCACGCAAAGAGTCGGCACATTTCTGGCACTGACAAAGTTTCAACATTTCTTAGTACAGTCTTATCCTCTCACAGCAGCGACCCAGGCCTGCCGTTGCACATGGCCGCAGGTGGCCCGTCGGGTCCCACACATTCTCAGTGGCCCCTCCAATGGGTCCCTCTTTGTTCTCGGTGGCCCACCCAACGGGTCCCTCTCTGCTCTCAGCAGCCTGCTCACCGGGGCACTCACTGCCCGTTGGTCGTTCTGTTGCTGTATGGTGCATCCTAGGTGCTTTCTGCGCCACACGGTGTAATACATCCTGGGAGCTTTCTCCCGCCGCGCAACGCATCCTGGAGCAACAAGAATCGGCATGTGTGATCAGCAAACAAGTACTGAGTATTGGTCTTTTTGTTCTCAAGTGGAAGCAGCAATTGGCTAGGCCTTTACAGCTGATGAAGGCAGGTGCACGGTTCACGAAATGTGGCAATTAGGTATACATTGTGGTTTAAAATGTGTTTGGAATGCTTGTCTTCATTGGGAAGAGTATGGAGTACAGAAGTTGGGACATTATAATGCTGCTGGAAGTCATTGGAATATTATTGAGATGCAGAAGAGATTCACCAGAATGTTAACCTGAGCATCCAGATTTGAGTTATAGGAAGAGGTTGCATCAGCTAGGACGTTTTTCTATGGGAAGTGGGAGCTTGAGGGATGATCTTAATGAGATGACAAGATCATGAGGGGCATGGTATCGTGAATGCTGAGTCTTTTTCCCAGATTCGAAAACCAGAGGATAAGAGGGGAGAGATTTAAAAGGGACCTCAAAGGTAACATGTTTAAAGCCCTGTCCCACCCTACGAGTTCATTCCAAGAGCTCTCCCAAGTTTAAAAAAAATCAAACTCATGTTAAGCACGGAGAATGAACGTAGCGGGTAAGTCGGAGCTCGGGGGCGTCTCGTAACGCTAACGGCAGGTACTAGGGAAGACTCGCTAACGGCATGTTGAAAAATGTCCACGAGAGCCCCGAGTACCGACGAGTGGCCATTACCGTAAATCTCTGAGTTCGAATCAGGGCAAACTCGGGAGAACTCTTGGAATGAACTCGTAACGTGGGACAGGGCTTTTACTCAGAGGGTAGTCCATATCTTGAATGGCCTGCCAGGAAAACCAATAGAAGTGGACACAGATACAACTTTTAGAAATAATTTGGATGTATAGATGAACGGGAAAGGTGTAGAGGGATATGGGCCAAATGCAGGAAACTGGGACTTGGACAACGTGGTCCAATGGGCCTGTTTCCAAACTGTACAGGTCTACAGCTGTATGACTCCATGATGCCTGCAGTGGCTTATGAGAGAAAGGTGCGTCAGGTATTCGAAGGAAATGGACAGCGATCGTGAGGGCAGAGGCAGAGACAGAGTGTGCAATAGAGGTGGGGTTTTGTGACCAAAGGGAAAAATCAAGGGACGCGGCTTGGTCTATCCTGAGTGTTCCAGGGGTGTTATGATTGCAAGAAAGTTAAACATGAGCCTCTTGCCCAAACACCTGCAGTGATGTCATTGAATTTAATTTTACATTGCTGACAAGTCTATGATGTCAGACTCTTGGCACTTGCATTCTGAGCAGTGCACATAAATTCACTTGGTGTATGTGACGCCCTTGGGTCATACTTTTGGATCCCGAACCAATTCTTTTCATTTGCACAATCTTTCAAAAGGTCTTATGAATATAGTAGAACAATTAACGCTATGTGCTTTATTTCAATGTCAGTAATACGTCCCTGTGGCAAGTAATTGTGCTTGCTAGTGAATGTATAAATGTTGGTTATGTGCGAATTAATCTGTGCATATTTGGCGCCTGTCATTTATTAAATATGATAAAATTGCAAAAGGTGGGAACTGATTATTGACTAAAGGGCCTGTCCCACTTAGCTGATTTTTTCGGTGACTGCCGACGACTGTCACAGTCGTAGCAGGTTGCCAAAAAAGCGGCGACTGGACCCCCCCACGACAATGTCTACGACAAGCTACGACAACCTACCACCTAGTCGACGTCAAGCTACGGCAAGCTACTGGGAGCCGGCAACTCATTAGGACGTCCACCTACGACCACACCTATGATAACCTACGACCACACAGGCGACAACCTACGACAACCAAAGTCAACCTACATCCACCCACAACAAGCTACGACAAGCAACGACCCTGTCGGCGACAACTGAAGACAATTCGACAATTCAGACGCCGGTACCTGTCGCCGGTTGACATAGGTTGACGTAGGTAGTCGCCAATGTCATTCACTGAAGACAGCACCCAGCGACAACCAACGTCACCTGGCTTCAACCTGCGTCATCCTGGCGACAATGTACAATATTCATTTACGACAGGAGTAGACAAGCTACACCAAGCCCACAGTCGCCAAAACGTTTTGAACATTTCAAAATCCAGCGACGACCAGAAAAGCGTCACGACTCTTCAGGCGACTTTAGGAGGCAACTCACGACCATACAGGCATAACCTCGTGACCATGTGGCGACAGCCTAGTCGCCTGCAGTCGTAAAAAAAATTGCCTAAGTGGGACAGAGGCTTAACTCAAGAAGATGCTTTAAACTAGTGTCAATAGCTGTGACGTTAATCCGACACTTGACCAACGCTTTGTGGAATGATCACATAGTAATTAAATGCCAATCCTCATTTGTACTAAAATTGCATGCTTGTCCTTTTCAACTTGTAGGTTGCCTCATCCAATTACTTTCATAAGGCTGTCATTCTGTGCCTCTTTGGATGAGTCCCATCTATTACATCATCTCTTGATGAGTCAACACCTTCGATATGGAGTAAGATCAAGGAAAAACTGTAGGAATCTGTACCTCCCGTAAGGAATACTGAATATGCATAGCTTGGGTCTTATATCATCCAGCTTCCTTGCCAGAAACTATAGGAGGCAATTAACCTGCTGAAACGTTTTATTTAACTGCCATAAGTTTCTAATCTATTGGAAATTGTAACACACTATGTTAGTAGCCTTATAGCAGTTCTTCGATCCAAGTTCACTTGTAATTTGCATCCTTTTTGTCACGTTTGTTAACAGGTTTACATTTTCATTTTTCTTTGCAGCATTGATGTCCTTTACAGCTCCACAGCTCCATTTTTCTAAGAATCTGATTTCCTCCATGATTGGTTCATGATTGCTGGGAACCAGCATTGACCTGGCAAATAAACCAGTCCTTGAAACAGATCAAAATATAAGATAGATCTTCCCCACAATGTCCCTGATTTTAATTGGCGAACTTATAATGTATCTACACACTGTGAATGGATTGATTGTAATCAAGTATTGTCGTTCTGCACGCAACAAAAGCTTTTTACCGTACCTTGGTACACGTGACAATAAACTAAACTGAACTGATTTGTAAATAGAGGTATTTTGGTGTCTGCATAGATTTAGCCACCAGGGCCAAACAGACAGGTCCTGGTATTTTTAATCCAGTGATTCATTTATGTTGCATCAACCGGTGTTTTAGCCGTATGCGATGGGAAGTTCGTGCAAAAGGACAAAAACCCCTGCAATGTGGAGACTGACACGAAAGTAAAGTCCAAAGTCAAATGAACATTCTACCTGCCTTACAAGAAAAATAAATATTTTAAAACTCTCAGTTTTCGGACTCTTCTGGCACCAATTCACATGGTTGCTGGAATGGGTTGGTAGGAAACTCACTGTCATTCACTTTCTAGGTATCCCAGTATAGATTACCGTCTGAACTCATTGGTGACATCGAAACCTGACACATCTGTGGTAAACAGAAGACCTCACCAGCATGAAATAGCGATCCCTATCTCCTGAAAAATATGAGGATAACTAATTTCAAGGTGGCTCACCAACTTTAGAAATATCAAATGCCCACCCATCCTACCTGCGATTAATAGTCACTTTCAACCTTTACTGTTAGATCTCATCTTAGAAGATGCTGGCACTAAGTATAAAAGGTGGTTTAAGGGCCTGTCCCACTTTCCCGAGTTATTCACAAATTCTCCCGAGTTTTCCCCTTGATTCAAACTCGCAGAATGTTCGTAACGAGTCCGTAGGAGTCCGTAGATATATCGTAGCGGCCCGTTATGCCAGCTGTAGGTACTCGGGGCATCAGGTAAGTCGAGACGTTTTTTCCAGCCTGATAAAAAATGTCCACGGGTTTTTACAGGGATGGAGGGTTTCCAATGGAACTCCTAGTGAACTGGTTCTGTGTTTTTAGCTTGGATTACATTCTCTTGGCATCATCGATAGCTCAGCAAAGGTCAAATTTGCCCAACTTGAGCACTGCAGTCTTGAACTTCATTAGGCAGAGGATCTCATGGTTCATCCCTGGTTTCCAATTGGGGAACACTCGTATTGTCTTCTTTGCCTTGTACCTCCTCTACACACTTACTGACGATGTCTGATGCTGATGACATTAGTTATGGGAATAGACTGGAGTTGCTAGGGTTGTTCTCCTTGGAGCAGAGGAGTTTACAAAGATAGATGTATTTAAAATCATGACGTGTATAGACAGAATAGATAGAAGGAATTTCCCATTGGCAGAAGTATCCTCTAAAGGTACATAGAATGAGAGTCCTGACCCGAAACACCGCTGAGTTATTCCAGCACTTTGGGTCCTTTGGTGTAAACCTGTACCTGTGGTTCCTTGTTTGAACAGGAAATGAAGGTGATTGGTTAAAGAAGCAAAAGCAACAGGATTTTCTTTAGCAAGAAGAGATTAGGTTCTGGAATGTAGTGTTAGGAGTAAGTGGAGGCAGATTAAATTGGAACATTTAAAAGGGAGCTGGGTAGGTCTCAGAAAGGAAAGAATCCCAGGGCTGTGGGAAGAGGACCGGAGATTTTAACTGGCTGGATTGCTTTTCCATAAAGTATGAATTAACTCAGCAGTCTGAATGGCCTGTGTAGGAAGGGACTGCAGATGCTGGTTTAAACAGAAGATTGACACAAAAAAACTGGAGTAACTCTGCTGGACAGGCAGCATCTCTGGAGAGAAGGAATGGGTGACGTTTTGTGTCAAGACCCTTCTTCAGAGGCTGAATGGCCTTCTCCCATGTCGTTCTGCAGCATTATGACACTATAATTTCTCCTGGTTCAGAAACAGCAGCATATCGGGTAAACACAACTTCAACTCACAAAAGGACATAAAGTATTGGAGTAGCTCAGTGGGTCAGGCAGCATTTCTGGAGAATATGGATAGGAGACGTTTCGGGTCAGGATCATTCTTCAGAACCCAAGTTTAAAGTTTTTTGGAGTAAAAACTCACACTCTGTCTTTAACACTAAAGCATTGAAACCTGCCATTCATCTAGTCTGAAAGCAAACCTTTTAACTCTCATTACAAAACATGGATCTTATATCATCCCATCTCATCGCAATGCATCTTTTTTGAGTTTTTGATGTTCAATGTTTCTATTTCACTTTTTTTCTCCTCACTAACCCCCATTCCAGGACATTTTACCGTGATTCAAAACAGGGCTGCTTAAAAGTTTTCTAACTTTTGGCTAGGTTCCCACAGATTTGCAATCCAGGTGAAAGTTATATTTGACTTTTTTTATTTAACTGCAGAAAGTTCTGTTTTAACTTAATTTTTTTTTCCCTTCCTTTTCCCATTCATTTATTCTGACCAAATAAAGTTGTGTTTAGGAAATTTTCAAATACTTTAAAATCCATGATTGAATGGAAAGGTAACATTAGAAACTAATAAGACATTTTTCTATTAAAGTGGCTTTTTTATGAATTCAGCACAACCCAAACTGTTTCAAAGCCAATGAAGTATCTTTGAAATGCAATCTCTGTTTAATGTAAGAAATGTGGCAGCAAATTTGCCTAACAGCAACATCCCATGTAAGAAACTGGTCAAATATCTTTCTGTAATGTGGTGAATTGATAAGTAAATATGATGTAAAATCAAGATAACCTGATATTTGTTCACCCTGCAACTAGCACCCTTGGTGTATTTAGTGTATATACACTTGAGTGTGCAGACCAGGCTTCAGTTTGGTATCTCATCCAAAAGATGGAACCTCTTATTCCTACAGGTAACACAGACCATAGAACTGTTCAACACAAGAATAGACCCTTCGGCCCTAGCTGTCTGTGCAAAACATGATGCCAGAACCACCTCGTATCTGCCTGCACATAATCCATATTCCTTCATTCCCATCATACCAATATGCCTTTCCAAATGTCCCTTAAATGCCATTCTCATATCTGCATCAACCATCACCCCCAGCAGCGCGTTCCAGGCACTCGACACCCTCGTGTAAAAAATCCTGCCTTGCACATTTCCTTTAAACCTTGCCTCTCTCACCTTAAAGCACGGCCCTCTAATATTTGATTTTTCCATCCTGGAAATGTGGTTTAGATTGGTTTAGGTATACTCCATCTATGCCTCTCATAATTTTATATACTTATAATGATATATGTATATCATCTGGATGGAGGTCGGTGGGGACGCTGTGAGTCGGCTGCCCTGCCAGCAGCGTGTTCGTTATTTCGATTTTTTTTTGTTTTTTCTGGTGTGTCTAATGTTAGTTTAGGTGTCTCTTGGTGTTTTGTGTGGGGTGTGGTGGGGAGGGATCGCTTTCAGTCACATCCTCAACGGAGAGGCGACGTTTTCCATGTCGCCTCCCTCGCGGCCTAACTGCTTGGATTGGAGCGGCCTTTCACAGAGTCGGGCCCGGAGCATCAGCAGCAGGTGCAGCGTGGACTTTTCCATTGCGGAGTAGGCGAACCCTTGCCGGGGATCGCCAGAGAGGAGTGCACCGATCGCTGGCCAGGTGACTTTGGCATCATGGGGCTATGGTATGCGGAGCTTCTAGCCGCGGGCGGGGCGTGGACTTACCACCCAGAGTCTGGAATTCCTTGCCGGGGATTGCCAGAGAAGAGCTCCGACCGCCATACCGTCGAGAGGGCCAGTACATCGGGCCACCGTAGCGGCAACTACGGAGGGTTTATGGCCCCGACCGCGGATGAACAAAGGAGGAGGACTGGCTGATGTTTGTTGCCTTCCACCACAGTGAAGAATGCTGTGGTGGATGTTTGTGTTAAATCTTATTGTGTATTGTGTGATCTTTTTAAGTGTATCGCTGCTGGCAAATTCATTTCACTGCACCTTCGGGTGCATGTGACGCATAAAATTGATTTTGACTTTAACTTTGAGATTATGTGCTCAAGTGTTATTCTGGGTCTGGAAGACCATGATCATCTGTGTCGGTGGCTGGGCAGGTATGATTAAGGCTAACCATGGTTTTAATAAACACTAAGTTACTTCAGCTTCTGCAAGCAGTCTTCTGATACAACAGCTGGAGTTAGCTGAATAATTGGCACCTTTTTATTCTGACTATTTTAAGAATGGCTTTAACCTATGAACTCCAGTGCACATGAAACATTGACTTTTATACATGTTGAAGCATCTAAAGAAGCTCAACATAGCAGAGTGACACAACTTGCAGAACTGCTGCCTCATAGCTCCAGTGAGCCAGGTTTAGTGTGGACCTCTGGTGCTATTTATTTGGAGTATGCACATTCTCCCAATAACTGCTTGGGTTCCCTCTGAGCACACTGGTTTTCTCCCACATCCCTGCATGAGCTGCAGGCTGGGACTTTGGAGGCATTGGTGTGCTTTCTTGGCTGTAAATTTAATGTTTCTGGTTGATAACTGATTGGGGGAGATTTCTACACCTAGGTACCTGAAACTCTTCACCAGCCCTTCTCCTGTATCATTGATGTTGACTGGGACATGTGCATCATCTATTTTCCTGAAGTCAATAACTAGCTCTTTTGTGTTGCTGACATTGAGGGAGAAGTTGATGCCTTGACACCAGGTGAATCTCTTTTGAACTCTTCCCAACTCATTCACCTTGGTGTACACTGATCTTATCATCGATCGAGATCCGACCCATTACATGGTGACGTCTGCAAACTTGTAAATGGAGCAAGAGCAGAATTTGGCTGCACAGGTGAACTAGCAAATTGACACGTGTGAAGTGTTGAACTTTGATACGTCAAACCAGAGCAGGATCTGCACAGTAAATGGTAGAGCCATGGAAAGTGTTGCCAAAGAGAGACAGCTGGGAGTACAGGTGCATGATTCCCTACATGTGTTGATTCAGGTGGGTAATGTGGTTAAGAAGGTACATGGCCCGGCTTGCCTTCATTGGAAAGGGTATTGAGCACAAAGGTTGGGACATCATGATGTAGCTGTACAAGTATTGGTGAGACCATCCTTGGAGTATTGTGTGCAGTTCTGGTTTCCCAGCTTTAGGAAGAATGTCATTAAGTTGGAAAGGGTAGAAAAGAAATTCACCCTTATGTTACCTGGGCTTACCTGGCTCAGTCTAAAGAAGAGTTTCGACCCGAGACGCCATCTACAGTATTCCTTTTATCCAGAGATGCTGCCTGACCCGCTGAGTTACTCCAGCATGTTGTGTCTATTTTTGGTGTTACCTGGGCTTGCAGGCTTGAGTTACAGGGATAAACTGGATAGGCTGTGACCTTTCTCTTTGGAATATAGGAGGCTGAGGTGTGACCTTATTGAGGTGTATGACAAGACGAGGGGCAATGTATAAGGGCAGTGCTAACTGTCTTTTTCCCATGGTAGAGGATTCAAAAACTAGAGGTCATAGGATTAAGGAGAGAGAGGGAAGAGATTTAAGAGGAACCCTAACAGCAAATGTTTCATTCAGTGGATAATATGTATCTGGGATGAGCTACCAGAAGAAGCTATAGAAAGGATACAAATACGATTTTTAAAATAGATATTTGCAGAAGAAAGGGGTCATGGGATATGGGTCAAATGCAGGCAAATGGGTCATTATTACAACTAGGTCAGCATGGAGTAGATGAGCCAAAGGGCCTGTTTCCATGCTGTACAGCTCTATGACTCTACGATACAGTTATGAGTGTATAGGGGGGCATAGTAAGGGGCTGAGAACACGCCATTGCAGGGCACTGGCATTGAGAATTATTGTGCAGGATGTTTGTGGTTGCAAGAAGGTTCGTCTCCAAATTACATTAAAAACATCTGACATCTAAGCATGATTCCTAGAAGTTAAAATAGCATTGGCCAGGATTGCAGCAGGGTTAAGAAATGAAAATACCATGTCCCACTTTAACACATCTTTCTAAACACTCCTCCTTCTGGGGATGGTAGACATTTAAAATCATAGTTCTGGTTTGCACAAAAGCATTCTGTCCATTTTGTACTGACTGGCAAATTATAACTGAAAAATATCTTAATTTTAACAACCTAATGTCTCCTTATAGTTTATCTTTTCAGATTATGCTCTCACTTTATCCTCTCTTCCAAAAAAGAGTTGTTAAAACATCTGAAATTAAACTGAAATGGCAGATATATAAAGCAGATGAGCATCATTCATAGTTATTGACATGTAATGATATCTTTATTGTCCTGTGTGGTGTTGGCAGTCCTGTCAACTCTGCTTTCTGTTTTCAAAGAGTACCATTTGATCTTTCTCCTGTTCATCTTTTAAATGTCTATAAATGACAATTCCCACCATGATGCATATAAAGCATTGGCCAATGTGCCAGCTGCTTGGCCCATTAATTTTACCATCCAGAAAAGTAAGAACATAATGTTTTGAAAATAAAGGCACTCCCCGACTTGCGTAATGGTTACATTCTATGAACCCTTACAGAAGTCAGATTTTATGTAGTTGTAATCACCATCCCCATCCCCTGCCAGTAATAACTCACTGAGAGCATAAACTGTCTCATCGGTGTCCAGCTGTGTCTGGGGCTCATTTTGAGGCACGTGGCCTTCTGGGTAATTACAGCCATTGGATGTTGTTTTCCGACGTAATCGCACAGTGTTGTGGAAATTACAAACAGTCTTGATTGCACGAGGGACTGAGTACAGAATTGTTTATGACAGCGCAAAGTCGCGTATTAATTTAGTTAATTTAGATACAGCGAGGAAACAGGCCCATCATCCCACCAAATCCACGCCAACCAGCGATCCCCGCATATTAACATTAGCCTGTACACAGTAGGGACATTTTTTACATTTACCAAGCCAATTTATCTACATACCTATACAACTTTGGAGTGTGAAAGGAAACCAAAGATCTCTGAGAAATCCCATGTGGTCACGGGGAGAACGTACAAACTCCGTACAGACAGCCCCCTTAGTTGTAATCAAACCCAGGTCTCTGGCACTGTAAGGTGCTGTGAGGCAGCAACTCTACTGCTGCACCACCGTGCTACCCATTGCATAAGTCGGAGAGTGTCTGTACTTTTTATTGCATACACTGATAGAAACACCTACTGTGTCATGATTAAAAATGTCCAATTGATATCTGCAACATATATGAACCTCTCTCTTTCCCTGCACTATACAGAGACCAAGTCTAATTATTGAATCATGGGCTTCAATCTACCCCAAAACTACCAAACTACCTGATCTTTAATGTAAACCGATACATCCATCTGGTCCCTCGGATAAATATTAGAAAAATAATTTTTTATACCTTCAAAGAGCAGCCTGTTCTTACACCATTGATTGAGGCAGCAATTTTGGTATCATAATTTTGGATGATTTGAAAGGTGTGTGAAAGATGCTGCAGAATTGGAAGGTCTTTACCAATTGCTTGTCTCTTCTGTTTCATCCACCTCATGTTCCTATCTAAATACAGAAACAAGGATTCTTCCACTCCTGCTTTGTCCAGAGGCCATGACTGATTATTATATCCTGTAACATCACCCCAATCCCTATTGATCTTTTGCCCCTTTTGATCCTTTATTTTAAAGACCACTAAAGGTATGATGTTCCAAATATATGGCCTCAGCACTGCCCACTGAGAGTCTATCGCAGGAAATCACATCCACTCAAAAAAAGGCCAACGTTTAATTTCCTTCTCGGAAAGAAAACATCAGTGGTTGTTCTTAATAACTCTCTGATCCTCGATCTGCCTCTCAACATTCATCAATCCCGTTCCTTTTAAACATGTTGGTTGACTCCGAGTCAACGCCCTTCTGTGAGAGTTTGATCCCCACTTCCTTTCTCCTGTGGAGGAAAAACATTCTGATTTCTGCTTTGCTGAAGGCTTGTGGTAAACAAAGGGTCTATTTAAAATAAAGCCTGCAGACCCCTCTTTTGTTTATTTAAGCAAGGAAGCAAGGTAAATATAATTTCAGAATTTGTGCACTCTGGGTTTAGTTCTGCAGCTTAATAACTAGGATTCTTACATCCACTTTATTTCATTTGGAGCAGTTTTTTTTAAACAAACAGAAATTAACTAGGTACATAGTGAGAGTGCAGCTCAATATTAGTCACACTGAGGATAATTCAGCAGGTATTGTACATGGTTTTAGAGACCTCAGCCTGGATCAGTATAGCATATAACTTCAGTACATGTTTTACTATCCAACATAAAGTACCCAAGGTATTTAGAGCAATGAGCTGGTTATTTTTCTAGATATTAACTTCTGATGGATCTGCTCCCTACTGCTGTGAACAAACAATTTTCCCACCTTCCTCCTCTGTTTTCTTCCTACACATAGTCACCCACCTGGGGTTCATTTGGTCAGGGCTGGGAGAGGACATTCTGCAAGGGTTGCAATGAACTTTGGACTCTCCCTCTGTAGAAGAACTGGGAAATGTATTGGGATCAATGTTGTAAATGTTATGTGCTTGAGCCACAATGGGATTGAGAGTATCAGAAATGTTACACTGATTTCATGTTTTCAGTCAAAAATCAATTAAATGTCACAAACGCTCAGGGGCTAGAGTGCCAAATCAAAGGATACACTTTAAAGGTGGTACGGTGGCTCAGCAGTCAAGTTGCTGCCTTACAGTGCCAGAGATCCGGGTTCGATCCTGACTACGGATGTTGTCCGTATGGATTTGTACATTCCCCCCATGATCGTGTGCGTTGTCCCCGGGTGCACCAGTTCCTCCCACGTTCCAACGACTTGCAGGTTTGCAGGTTAATTGGTTTCGGTAAAGATTGTAAATTGTCACAAGCGTGTAGGATAGCATTAGTGTATGGGGATCGCTGGTCGGCGCGGACTCAGTGAACAGAAGGGCGTGTTTCCACTCTGTATCTCTAAACTAAAGTGAAATTAACTAAACTAAACTAAACTTGCAGAGGCCTGCTCAGTGGTTCAGTTTAGTTTTAAAATGCAGCGTGTAAACAGACCCTTCAGTCCACCGAGTCCACACTTACCATCGATCACCCATGACATTAGTTATCCCACTTTCACATCCACTCCCTGCATATCAGATGTAATGTAGGGAGGCGAATTAACCAACAAACATGCACATCATTGAAATTGACCGAATAATGGAAGGCCTAGTGGATGTGGAGAGGATGTTTCCAATAGTGGGAGAGTTTAGGATCACAGTCTCAGAATAAAAGGACGTACCTTAAGAATGGATATGAGGAGGAATTTCTTTAGCCAGAGGGTGGTAAATCTGTGGAATTCATTGCCACAGATGGTTTTGGAAGCCAAATCGTTTGGTATTTTTAAAGGTTCCTGATTGGAAAGGGCATGAAAGGTTAGCGGCAAAGGAAGGAGAATAAGATTGAGAAGGAAAAATAGATCAGCTCTGATCGAATGGCGGACTAGAATTCAATGGGTCAAATGGCCTAATTCTGACCTAATGCCTTATGATCTTTGGGATGTGGGAGGAAACTGGAGCAACCAAAGGAAATCCACACAATCACAAAAATGTGAAAACTCCACACACACAGCACACAAGGTCAGGATCGAAGAGTGCTGTGAAGCAGCACCCCTATCAGCTGCGCCATTGTGCCACATGCAAGAGCATATGATGCTGAATTGTTACTATTGTCGAGACCTGAGGAATGCTTTCAACTAGCAAGGATCCACACCAAGAACCTTCCTCACAAAATGACACATGTTGCCTTTACAACTGCACACACATCCCCCCTCCTGCACTCTGATGACAACATTAGTTGACATATCGCCTGGCCAGTTTCCCCCCCCCCCCCCAATGAAATATTAGGTATCAAAGCAAACCATGATTATTTGTTTAATCTCTATCTGTAATTATTCAGCTAGGCTATAAAGAAAAAACTGTCAGCAGCATCTGAAAATATCATTCAAAGTAATGAACTATTGAGTGTCATCTAGCTTCTCAAAGCTGGATGACTAATTATTGTTGTGGGAATACTCACACACCCGTTGAGCATCCTTTTGAAAATAATGGCCTATAGCCATGAATGGAACAGTTAGACTGAGTGGACGAGACTGTTTGATTTAGTACTGGTTAATATTTGTCCAAGAAAAAATCTGAAGAAAACCACATGAATCTTTCAAAATAGTATCCCTGTCCAAACTGAACAATGGTATCCTTTCTAATTATTTGACACTTCATTTGTCATTGAAGATCGTATTATGTTTAACAGTGATTTTCCAAACAATTTCTTGTTTGGTTAATTTCACCTAACATTCCACGAATATCTCAACCATTAACTGATTTTTGTATTGACATGATGATGGTGTGTAGTAAAACTGAGGTCTGGGACTAGCACTCAGGCAACTGTACTTACAGTGTCAAACACAGATCAAGTGTTTAAGCTAACCTTCTTCCTGGTCTTGGATTAGAGATACAGCATGGAAACAGACCCTTCAACCCACCAGATCCGTGCCGACCAACGATCATCCTTACACTAGTTGTATTTCATCCCACTTTTGCATCCTGCACACGAGAGGGAATTTACAGAAACCAATGAACCTACAAACCCGCACGTCTTTGAAATATGGGAGGAAACCAGAGCACCCGGAGAAAATCCATGCGGTCTTTGGGAGAACGTACAAACTCTGTACAGACAGCATTGGTAGTCAGGATTGACCCAGTGTCTCTGGCGTTGTAAGGTAGCTACTTTTCCAATTGGCCACGCATTGCCCCTTCTTGTTGCAGATGATTTTGTGGCATATTTTCTCCACCACAGTTGTTTGCCACTCATCGAAGCATGGATTTTGTTCATAGGTATGGTCACAAACTGCTGCATTACAGTATCAATCAATGGTATCGATGGTTCTTTATTGTCACGTATGCATTGGACAGTGAAATTTTTGCACTGGTCCCCATATTTTGGCGCCATATACAGAAGAAAAATCCCAAAGTATTGGAGAGATAGTGCATGGAGATACACACTCATCAGCAAATGGACAGACTTCTGACATTATGGCCGAAATTATGTCATTATTTTCCCTCCTGGGATAAATGAAGTCTGTCGTATCAAAAGGAGGCTATCTACAAAACCGTTAAAGATAATTTGATGTGAAATCCAGTCAAATGGGATTGAAAGTGGTAAGGGAAAATGTGATAGGTATTACGCAAATCTTGCTTAAACATAGCATATTCTGCCAATTCTCCTGCATACCAGTCTTTCTGTAATTTGGTTGTAAGTATGGTCAAAGCTCCCCCTGAGTCATTTCCCTCCTTTATTAACACTAGCCTCAAGAATTGGAAACTCATCAGATCGATCTGACAACAGCTGCTGCTAATTTCAAATAAATTGAAACATGCCAGCGAGCATATGTCACTGAAAGTCGACATTAACTTTGTCTGTTGAAGCTCATTGCTTCAAACACTAGAGCTGTTTTTTAACCTATATCTCCCTGCCCTGCCGTCCAATGAGTTTAATTGCCAGTGGGCAAAAACGCTCCTATAATCCTAAGACTCTCCAAAGCCAGAAATTCCAAACCGTAGCACTTCACAAAAAGTAATCAGCCATTAGTTAGAAACCAAGGGAACAATCCCTCATCCATGTGAGTGAAATAATTCAAATTGATTACTGGATTATTTAGAAAAGGTTTCATTTATTTAAAAAAAACATTAGTCCATTGTAAAGTATCTGCTGCTGATCTGAGATGTCAGAAGCATCCTGGAAAATCCATCACTTCTCCCATTTCAACCATTTGAAGCTGTATTGGAGTTTAGGGACTGAGATTTGTGATTGAGAGAACAGAAGAAGGCCTCTTAAGAATTTGTAAATGCTTTGTTATTTTTATCTTTACACTATTATTCCCTTTACCTGCTGGGTTATTTTGTTTTTGAATATCTTTGTTACACAATAAATCCAGTTTTCAGAATGAAGTAATATATATCAGTTGATGCCATGCCTGATTGATCCATTAGCGGGAACAGCGAGCACCTCATGTCCAAAGTATAATGTAAATAAAAAGCAAAGTACTGGAGTATCTCAGCAAGTCAGGCAGAGGCTCTGGAGGACATGGGTGGGAGATGTTTACAGAGAGGACACTTCTTCATTCTGAAGAAGATTCCCAACCCAAAACATCATTTATCCATGTCCCCCAGAGATTCTGCGTGACCTGTTGGTCTGTGTGGATTTTCTTTTGTAGACCATCATCTGCAGCTCCTTTTGTTTCCATGTAAGAAACTTTGTTCAATCCTGCAGCCCACTGCAGACTCAAAGTGGAAATTTCCATATTAAATGAGCAAAGATGGAGAGTGTCTGCATTGTCTTTATCTGCATTGTGCGTGTACCTCTATCCGTGAATGATGGGGTCTCAGGGCTACTTTGATCTTGGCATTCCAACAGTTCCCATTCATTTTCACAGGTTTTAAATTGCTGATGGCCACATATTTTAGCGTTTTGACTCGTACGTAAATTTGCGGCACAGTGGCGCAGCTGCCTAACAGTGCTAGAGACCAAGCTTCAATGCTGACCTCAGATGCTGTCTGTGTGAAGTTTATATGTTCACCCTGTGACTGTGTGGGTGCTCCAGTTCCCTCCCACATCCCAAAGACATATCGGGTTGCAGATTAGTTGACCTCTGTAAATTGCCCCAGGTGTGTAGGGAGTGGATGGAAAAGTGTGATAATGTAGAATTGATGTGAACAGGCGTGGACCCGGTGGACTGAAGTGCATGGCTGAAATTCCAAGCTGAAAATCTAAACAATTCTTCACTGATGAATCATCTGTGAGACATACAGATTCTACATCAGAAAGTAAAATTAGAATATGCGATTCATGGTAAAATCACAAATTTAATGCAAAATAAAGAGCGGTAAAAAGTGTTAAAAGTGTTCTTTCCAAGCTAGTCAGTTGATGACATAAAAAGCAGTATTTGGAACAGAACTGCTCAAAGGCCAGAATATGAGGGAATGAGAGCCAAGTGTCGGGTCGCCACCTTCAATTGATCTCTGGCTCCTCCTTGTTCTGCTTATACTTATCATGGTGATGCAACAGTTAGCACTGGTTCTTCACCACCGTGAAGAACCAGGTTCGATCTTTTGCAGAGTTTGCATTTTCTGAGACTCGGTAGTTATCCGCCCTGCACTCCCAAAGACCTGCTTGTAGATTAATTATCTGCTATGAATCAGCCTTTGTGTAAATATACATGACAAAAGAATCAAGGCATGGAATTAAGAATAAGTTACAGGTCCACAGGGAAATAAGTAGCAGAGAGAATGGGGTGGATAGGATTGTTCTATTGGAAGCGGCATAGGCTAGGGGCTCATTGTAATTCTTCTGTGTGGTCATAATAAGTATCTGCAGATGGCTCAGGGTTCATATTCAATTTCTCACGCATTCCATAGCAATCAGACATAAAAACATAGAAACATAGAAAATAGGTGCAGGAGTAGGCCATTCAGACCTTCAAGCCAGCACCGCCATTCAATATGATCATGGCTGATCATCCAAAATTCCCCGTATTTTTCCCCGTATCCCTTGATTTTCTTAGCCCGAAGAGCTAAATCTAACTCTCTCTTGAAAACACATTGTGTTCTAGAACTGCATTGGATGCACAGCAATAACTGAGAGTGTTTGTGACTGTTAGTGCAAGGTGCTATTATCCTGTGATCTGACCATTATTAACTGGCATATATTTACAGCTTTGAGAAGTCACTTTGGTCAACCCATCATTAATGGAAACTGGGCCATAGATAGGCCAGGCACGTACGAGGCTGCAGGAACTTTGTTCAAGTACAAGAGGCCAAATGAGATCAGCACCACAGCGGGGGAATCCTTCATTGCCGACGGGCCAACGAGTGATATTCTCAACGTCTACGTAAGTCTAAACTATAGCACGGAGCGGGCAGAAGGTTTGAAATGCCAACAAAGCTTCACAACATCTCTGGTCATTAATCAAAGGCTGCAATCCTCTGAGGTTAGAATAGAAAACTAACAGCACAAAGAAAGCTGCATAAATCTGGCAATCAGTCAAGAATAACTGTAGGGAACTGTTGTAGAACCCCAGAAAAATAGAAATGAATAAGAAACATAATGTGTCAATAGAGTATGAGTGATAGAAAAGGATATTGGTACAATATCAGTGATAAATTGATTGTCAGTAAGATGCCTTTGATAGGAAGGAACGTTAATATAATTTTGGTGATTGAACAAAATGGTTTTATAATATTTGAGAGAGTGTTGAATTCATGGTCCATGTTTTGTGGTTAGTGGGTGTTTGCCATTAATCAAACTGCCTGCTACCTACAGACTTTCATGAGCTTTAGAACAGAAAACTGTATAGTCACTTGAGACCTTTTTAACTTCCATGTCCAAAACGGGGGAACTGTTGAGCCAAGCAGGTGGGCAACGGAATCATGCAGAATTTTATCCTTGGATCAATGGTGTTAATTGTGCAATGTATTGGTGTTTGTAAGATAGACTCTTGCTTCCAAAATTCAGCTCCATTAATGTTGATGTAAGCTAGTATATCGCACATTTAGCAATACCAGGCTGAGTATAAATATCTCTCCCAACCACCATATTCTCATTAGCTCATGCAGGATGTAAACCAAGAGGAATAACTTAGAACATTTAATTCATTGTAAAGTGGGATACAGAGCAGGATTAACAGAGATCTACAGGCCGCTTATTTTTCAAATTCTCCAGTCGTTTATTAAATTCAGAAAGAAAGAGTCTGCAGTTGCAAATGGTTACTGCCAGCATGATTATTTTGCAATAATTAAGACATGACACATTTTCAAATTCAATGGACATCTGAACTCGCCAACTCTAACATTATACATTATTAAATGGGTGATGATGGAGAGCTACTGCAACTTCAACTGCATGCCTTCCCGTGGATTTCAGTATATAATTCCACCATCAGAGGGCAAGTTTCTTGGCCACACATGTAAGAGTTATGGAAGATGTGGGCCAATTTTCCCCACAGTAAGAGAAAATGACAGCATCAGCATTATTCCTATCATAACATGCAGGTCACCAATTGTGATGAAAGTGAATATTAATATAAAAACTGTGATCGTGGATACTGCCAGCTTGACAGCACTTACAACTGTATTTCAAAGTGTCTCATGCGAGAATTTAAAGATCAAATTTAATTGTAATTAAAGATCTGTGGAGTCAGAGATCTTTAAATATAACAGAGCTAAATGAATATTATTGTTACACTTACTGAGAAAAAGTAAGTGCACATTTACTAATTTGAGAGAAAGTTATTGGCATGGGATATTTTCTATAACAGGCAACCAATGCTTTACTATTTGTTGTTGAGGATAATAGTATAATTCTATTATCGCAGACAATGCTAAATAATGCCAGTGGCTATCACCACATTGTATATCTAGTTCTAAATCCCTTGCTTAATTCTAAATTACCTTAGATCTCAGTATGAAAAAAAGTCTACAATTTTCATCTTTAGAAGTAAACGAGGCCAGTCTGAGGATAAATGTCGTCAGTTTCAATGTCTGACCACTAAACAAGAGAACCTTAAACGTTAAAGACAAGGAGTTTGTTAGCAATTCCTCTAAATTGCAGGTGAGAGTTCAAAGAAAGACAACAGTTGATTGGACATCACGGACATTTATGCAGAGAGAATACAAATATCAGAAAGTATTAAGTATGTAATGCTGTAAAATAATCACATTTTCTGTCAGCTAATATTTTAAGTTGCAGACCCCTTTCTGATTCATCAAACAACTCCATTTATTCTTGTATGAATGCATAATTTTATTTACATTTTTTTCAGGTGATATATCAACAAGCAAACCCAAAAGTGCATTTTGAATATGTTTTGCCAACTGATAACATTGTCAGCAGCCATTCTCTGTCACTTACAACGGGGCGCCATTTAGGTAAAAATCTTTCCTACTTCCTAGACTATTTTGTTTTTGGTATATTTTTTACTATTATCCTAGTTGTGCATGTTCACCAAAACCAAAAGGAAATGTCAAAGGAAAAGGAAATGGATTGTATTCATAATCACTGTCAATCTTCTTCTTTTCGTATCCTTCTTGTTACAAGTGTTGGACTCACTGTCATCGTATGTCCTGTAAAGGACGCAAGCTTCCAGCGACAACCAGTGGAAGCCATCACTTGTCGCAGGAGATGATGGTGGTAGCAGAATTAGCTCAGGATACTTCCAGTTTCCAGCCCCGCGACGTGGACGCTTCTGCTATGGGGTCATCACTGTCAATAGCCCATTACAAGGGGGCTCTGTGGTTCAATGGTGCTTTATTGTCACATGTGCAAAATACTAAAGCACAGTGAAATTATTTTCTTACAAACAGTCCGGTAGAGTATTGCCATACCATCCACGATTAGCAATTGTACAGAAATAGTCTACTGAGCCCGCATGCCCTCATGCCCTCATGTTTTAGCACCATTTTCCAAGTCCAGTTATTATGAGCCATGCCCGATTCAGGCAAGCCCCAAGCTGCTGCTGGCCTCCAGCCATCGCCTTCCTTGCGTGACCTCTCCTTGCCCGTCCACCTTTGTGCCCCAGCTGCGCCTCCCACAACTGACCTTGAAGGCACGGTAGGCTGGCCCCAGTTCCCTGAACATCCCTGATGTTTTCAGTGATGGATACATTTAGTGAAGACAAAGTATTGGCTAGGATTGGTTATTTCCTACAGAGAAGAGGAGATTTGGGGGAAATAATTAAAATAGTTTCGCAAAGCAGAGGTCAATAGCCAGGTCTGCAGTGCCATTAAAGTTTACAGTATAGGATCCACCACCAAAAAGTTCTTTGACACTCAGGGGTTACATCAGTCTATCACAACTACCTGGGTACTCTAGAATTTGTCAGCCCGTATATCGACTTGGCTTTCATTTCAGGGTTAAGATTTAACTTTACATTATTTGTGTATTGCAGTTCATTAATTGCATGCCACACAGTTTCTCAGAGTTCCCCCCACTCCCTCTCACAAATGCAGAGGGGAACTTACATATATTTCAGAGAATCATCATTCACTTAATCTGTTTGCCAGTGTACCCAAAGTAAAAAAAAAGAAATCACTTTATCTCCTTTCTGATAAAGAAAATGTGAATTCTATGTAGAATATAGTGTGACGTGAGAGGCAATTTTTTTCACTCAGAGGGTGGTGGGTATATGGGAATGAGCTGCCAAAGTATGTGGTTGTGGCAGATAAAATAACAATGTTTAAAACCTTTGGACAGGTGCATGGATAGGAAAGGTTCTGAGGGATATGGGCCAAACATGGGTGAATGTGACTATCTTAGTTGGGGGGCCTTGGTGACCATGAGTTGGGCAAAAGGGCCTGTTTCCGTGCTGTATGATGTTATGACTCCTTGACTCTTCTTGACATTATTTGTTGTGAAGGTAGGGGTAGGAAAGCTATACAGCTTAAACACCTTGGGCCTAAACCTCTGGGGTGTCACAGTGGCACAGTGGTAGAATCGATGCCTTACTGCACAAGTGACTCAGGTTCGATCCTGACTATGGGTGCTGTTTGTAGTTTAATTGGCTTGTGTTAATTGCTGCTAGTGTGTAGGATGTGAAACCGGGATAACATAGAACTAAAGCTAGACTACGGGTGCCGTCTGCACAGAGTTTGTACATTCTCCCTGTGACCTGCGTGGGGTTCCTCCATGATCTCCGGTTTCTCCCACACTCCAGATGACTTGTACGCTAATTGATTTGGTATAATTGTAAACTGCCCCAAGGGTGTGTAGGGTAGCATCAGTGTGCGGGAACCGCTGTTCGGCGCGGACTCGGTGGGCCGAACGGCCTATTTTCGCGCTGTATCTTTAAACTAAACTAAACTAAATGATTTTGCAGCTTTGTCCATAGTACTGGTAAAGTTAGTACATCATTAATGATGATTTATGTATATTCCTTTTTCGTTGACAGCCGAGAGTTGTTCTGAAGAATGAGTAGCTTTTCCCTCTTGGTTCCAACAACACATTCACAGCTATTTATTCATTTCTCAGAATTGAACATTGCTGACTAGGACAGTGTTTATTGCCCATCCCACAGTGCTCAAGTACTAAGTGCTTCACCAAACCATTTCAGGGGTTATTTTTAAGAATGCATTACATTGCTCTAGATGTGTAGATGTGGACCAGACTGGGGAAGGATAGCAGATTTCCTGACCGAAAGGACAAGGAAGAGCTAGTCAGAATTTTATGAGAAGACATAAAATATGGAATATGCCCCATCTGCAAGTCCCACCTGCCTGTGTTTGGCCCATATCCCTCTAAAC
The DNA here is from genome assembly GCA_963514005.1 of Raja brachyura. The sequence continues at coordinate 140,787,378 of OY740781.1, forward strand.
CTATCCTATACATAGTGGAGCTGTCAAAATGAGGAAACGAGGAACTGCAGATGCTGGTTTACCAAGGAAAAGCACAAAATGCTGGAGTAATTCAGTGGGTCAGGCAGCATCCCTGGCGAACATGGATAGGTGACATTTCAGGTCAGGACCCTTCTTCACATGAGGGTCCCGACTGAGCTATTCCAGCATTTTGTGTATTTCCTTGGTGAACCAGCATCTGCAGTTCCTTGTATCTAGGTTTTTATGGGAATCTGACAAGTTTATGGTTATCATTGCTGAGACAGACTGTGTGTATTTTGTCCATATTAACTTAATTCCAATTCTGCAGCTACCATGGTGGATCTGAACTCTGGATTGTTAGTCCAAGCTTGTGGCTTGTGGAGTCCAAGAACCCAACAACTGTGCCACCACTGTACCTAGAAGCCCCACTCTAATGTACCATTCTGGATTTTGATAAAAAGCCCTGCCATGCAACTTTTGAAATCTTTTTGCGTGTTCCAGAAGAAGCTCTCAATGGTCAGTTGGCGTATGGCGTCGATGGTGACGTGTACGTTCTCCGCGAAAGAGAAGTGGGAAACTTTGTAAGCGGGGTCCATGCGAATCAGCTGCAGTCCAGAGAATACCAGAAGAACCCTGAAGAAAGTGGGATCTCCTGGGGAGAAGGGTCACGGAAAAAGCGTGATTTCAACTGGAAACAAGTTGGAAGCACGGAATGCACTGTCACTTGCGGCACAGGTGAGAAATTGTTTCAAATTTACTATCATCCCAGAACAAAGCTCTAAATGTTAGCATTTCCGTCTGAAAAATGTTGGCATAAAAAGACCTATAAAGATTTACCATTTCTTGGCTTTCTGAAGCACTACGTAATGGTAGGTACAGCACATCTGATAGCTTTATAACTGGAAAATCGTATTGAACCAGCAGCACCTCAGAGGCACACTAAAACTGGTGTTGCCACAGTTAGGACTTGTGGCTTGTACAAAGCTGATTTTTTTTTCAGGTTGAGTGTGGAGCCGGTCATTCTAGCAATCAAGCAAAAGGTTTAAGAAGGAACTGCAGATGCTGGAAAATCGAAGAGAGACAAAAATGCTGGAGAAACTCAGCAGGTGAGGCAACATCTATGGAGCGAAGGAAATAGGCAACGTTTCGGGTCAAAACCCAAAGGGTTTGCCTATTTCCTTCGCTCCATAGATGCTACCTCACCTGCTGAGTTTCTCCAACCTGCGGCCTCCGGGCCGAATGCGGCACGTAACCCAAAATCATCCCGCCCGCAGGCGGACTTTTTTTTCCGTAATCATCCGGCCCGCCGGCCCGCCGACCACCCTCCACGAGCAGCAGTCGAGCTCTGGCGCACCTTCTGTTTAAGAAAGAACTGTAGATGCTGGAAAAATCGAAGGTTAACAAAACTGCTGGAGAAACTCAGCAGTTGAGACGTGCAAAGATTGCATGAGGCTGCCTCACCCGCTGAGTTTCTCCAACATTTTTGTCTACCTGTGAACACGTGATTTGATGCCTGCCATCCGGGGTGGGATGGGGGCGGGATCCATGAGTACACGTGATAGATGTGGCCCGCCATCCGCTCACAGACATGCGTCCCGGTCCCTATGCGGAACATGTTGCCGACCCCTGCTGTACACTGTGGATGGCTCGATTGTAATCATGTATCTCTTTCCGCTGACTGTATAGCACGCAGCAAAAGTATAGATATAGGATATTGTCAAGGCGGTGAGAGAATATGCAACATGCCAAACTAAAGTGTGCGTAGGGAAAAATGCATGCATGCATGATAAAGTTTGATAGTTGGGGTAGAAAATAATTTGTGCTTTGTGATGTTAAGATAAAAAAGAGTGGAAGGACGTTCATAGGAAGCATAAACATTGGAAGGTCTGTGCCTACACTGTAGGTTTTGTGTTTTTTGGCATCTCTTGGGATTAAGAATGTCAGCACCCCTTCACACATTCATGCGCAGGCATGCACATTCCTCCTTACACAAACCCACCCTCATTTCCCCACAGTCCCCTTAATACCGACTAAATGTCCCAACCATTTCCCTCATTCTCCCACTTCCTCAGGCACCTTCCACCTTCACACATCGCTTTTTTTTCTTTCTTTCTTGCTGCTTCCTATTCCTCATGATTCCCAGGCACTCTTCCCCATTTCCCATCATCGCAGTGTATCCCTATTTCTCCACCTGCCTGCCATTCACTCATTTGCAGTGTGAAGGTACCTCCAACCATCACCACTCAGCCTGTTTCATAATTGTCATATGCCCAGGATCTCAACTCTAACCCATCTAGACCAAGCCACAATCATAATCAAAGGCCGTTCCTTACAGTATCTGAACATTTTTAATTCTAGATTTCTTGTATGGCACTTTAGCACTTAAGTAACCTTTGCAATTAATGCAACACATTGAGCCTTTAACTGATAGGTCATTTTTTTCCAATGGTTTAAAAGGTTTTGACATAGGGAGAGGTTAAATGAATTGTGTAGGAAAGAACTGCAGATGCTGGTTTAAACCAAAGATAGACACAAAAAGCTGGAGTAACTCAGCGGGATGGGCAGCATCTTTGGAAGGAAGGAATGGGTGACGTTTTGGGTCAAGACTGAAGAAGAGTCTGGGCCAGAAACGTCACCCATTCCTTCTCTCCAGAGATGCTGCCTGTCCCGCTGAGTCACTCTAGCTTTTTGTGTCTATCTACGGTTAAATGAATTACTGTGCAAAGATGTTCATCGTGAGAAAAGTTAATGAAATGGAAACCATAATGTGGGAAGCACTTCTATCTTGCTCAAATCTGAATTCTTTTTGACAACTCGAGTGAAACCTGCAAGAATAAAAATCAGAGATAAAATGTTGTGGCAAATCCATTTGTGCAGCTTGTTAGCCGGAATACATTCCCCTTTGTCGGGCAAGGAATGAACCATTAGGCTGTGTGAAAGCTGGCTAGCTGGTGCATCTGAGTTAGACTAGCCAGCAGCATTCTGTGGCAGGCAGCTGTTGGTATTGTACCTGACACACTTTAGATCTGGAATCCTTCCAGATTCCAAATTCCTCATAGGGTGGCATTGTCTCCTGTACCTGCTTCCATATTTGTTTGCAAACCAAATGTCTGTCATACTTTAATTTGTTCAGAAGCAGGCGGACCACAAACCTCTGCTGTCGATTCAGCATCAAATGCAAACGTATGCATGGGAACAGAGACAATAGCATGTACTATGCTAACAGACATCTGTGCATCTTTAGAAGGGTGGAAAATATAACTGTAGTGGACATGCTCTGATGCAGTAACATCTCAGTTTTGCACGTCAACGTATTGATCCTTCCAAACAGAGTAGGGCCGAGAAAGGCTTTGCATGCTTCAATGTTTTTATGTATTACGCAATAGTTTAACAGAAAGAGTTTAACAGAAATTGAACTGTGCGTTTACTGTTCAAAGCTTATTTGCTTTGGTTCCATATGTAATGTGATGCTTGGATGTGTGTAGTGAGGTTCAAAATGTCAATGTGTATTTAAGCAGTAGAATATTGCATGGATGCACCCAAGAACAAAGCATGCATTGATTGCCCCAATGCATCACACGTTTAACTTATCTTTTGAAGTGAGAAATAATTATTGGGCCCCTGTTCCATGCATCCAGGTTGGAAACTTTACATGCTTAGTGATAACACTTTCTCTCCTCTACTGGGCCTGTAAGACTGAGTATTAGAGCTGAACTTTCTGTACAGATCATCCTCACAGGCTAAGTATTTCAATGCTAATTATTTCACATGACCAAGTGATCTGTTTTTTGAGATATTATGATGGTGCCTGGAGCGGGTCAGCTTTGCTTTGAAGAATTACTATTTCATTTATCAAATTACTCTTGCTATACACCATCTAGTTTGGGGGTTTTACCACTGCAGCTATTCTTCAGGACTAATTGGTTGACTTGGAGGTGCATTCGATATCCTGAGATCATGAAATAGCAATGTCAATATAATTACTAGCATCCTCCTTAACTTGTTAATTGCCATTTCTCAATGCACGAATGTTTGGGCAGCTCAGCACTTGAGAATCTAGCCTCCAGGTTAAATCTAAGCCTGACTAATAAATGATGTGTTCAAGTAAGATGTCTTCAGTTATTGACTAATTACTTTGCAATGAATCGACTGTAGAGCCAGGTTTATGACTAATATCCACACCCACCTTCTTATGTTTATGGTGAATTTAATTGTGCCTAAATCATCTTCCTGTTTGCCTTAACTAATCAAAACCAAACTGCAGCCCCTTCCCTATGCATATGTTTCAGATTTCCGCTGTCTTTGTACATTTTATCCTCATTGATTCCTTCCGACATTCCTTGGCCCATCCGTTAAATTTGTCCAGATTTTTTGTCTAACCATCTGTCCAACACAACTCACTCCTGAACATAGGGAGCTGTCGGCAACAAGTTTTACAATCTTACAAGAAGTCTCTCTGCTGTATTCTTTATAAATAATATGAGTAAGAATGGATCCAGAATTGTCCCTATAAAAATGTAGTCACCCTTCATTTTGATTTTATTTCCTCCTATCAATTCCTCCTCCTGTACCAAACCAATTTTTCATCCAGCTGTCTAAATTTCGCATTAATTCCATGTCCTTATTTTCAAGTAAAGCTTCATGAATTCATCTTGACAAAGTGTTTCACTTCCATTGCATATCCAGTGACCTAGTGCTGATGTCTGCCTCTGGAAATCAAACTGGTGCCAAGGTGATTACATGGTCATTCGCGTTAATAGGTGTAAAATCACAGATTAGGATACCAGGATTTGCAGGGATCACATAATTATGGATGAGGAAAGCCATTTGGCCCATCTATAATTATCCTTCCAGAGTCATTCTTGCAGCTGTTTCATTGGAGACTTTTTTTCTCGACTTACCTCATTTGCTCTTTGGAACTAAATTATAATTGGATAAATCTGGCAATAACAAATTCAGCCTCGTACCTTCACACAGTCAAGTTAGATCTTTAGTTTGAAGAACATTTATTAATGGTCACTCATAAAGTTATATTTAGTAATCTGACAATTCTCTTCTTCAACATTACTATTGTATTTAAATATACATGTTAATTTATTTCAGTGCTTTTAACAACTCGGCACAAACACTGCATTTCTAAACCTCCCATTTTTCTTTATGGCCCAGGTTTCTAGTTGTAGGAACATCATTCTTTGCTCTTTTTCAGACCATGAATACTTTTCTGTTTCTTGTTTAACCATATAACCATATAACAATTACAGCACGGAAACAGGCCATCTCGGCCCTTCAAGTCCGTGCCGAACAACTTTTTTCCCTTAGTCCCACCTGCCTGCACTCATACCATAACCCTCCATACCCTTCTCATCCATATGCCTATCCAATTTATTTTTAAATGATACCAACGAACCTGCCGCCACCACTTCCACTGGAAGCTCATTCCACACCGCTACCACTCTCTGAGTAAAGAAGTTCCCCCTCATGTTACCCCTAAACCTCTGTCCCTTAATTCTAAAGCCATGTCCTCTTGTTTGAATCTTCCCTATTCTCAAAGGGAAAAGCTTGTCCACATTAACTCTGTCTATCCCTCTCATCATTTTAAAGACCTCTATCAAGTCCCCCCTTAACCTTCTGCGCTCCAGAGAATAAAGACCTAACTTATTCAACCTATCTCTGTAACTTAGCTGTTGAAACCCAGGCAACATTCTAGTAAATCTCCTCTGTACCCTCTCTATTTTGTTGACATCCTTCCTATAAGTGGGCGACCAAAATTGTACACCATACTCCAGATTTGGTCTCACCAACGCCTTGTACAATTTTAACATTACATCCCAGCTTCTATACTCAATGCTCTGATTTATAAAGGCTAGCATACCAAAAGCTTTCTTTACCACCCTATCTATATGAGATTCCACCTTCAAGGAACTATGCACGGTTATTCCCAGATCCCTCTGTTCAACTGTATTCTTCAATTCCCTACCGTTTACCATGTACGTCCTATTTTGATTTGTCCTGCCAAGGTGTAGCACCTCACATTTATCAGCATTAAACTCCATCTGCCATCTTTCAGCCCATTTTTCCAACTGGCCTAAATCACTCTGTAGACTTTGGAAATCCTCTTCATTATCCACAACACCCCCTATCTTGGTATCATCTGCATACTTACTAATCCAATTTACCACCCCTTCATCCAGATCATTGATGTACATGACAAACAACAAAGGACCCAACACAGATCCCTGAGGCACCCCACTAGTCACCTGCCTCCAACCCGACAAACAGCCATCCACCATTACCCTCTGGCTTCTCCCATTCAGCCACTGTTGAATCCATCTTGCTATTCCTGCATTTACACCCAACAGTTGAACCTTCTTAACCAACCTTCCATGAGGAACCTTGTCAAAGGCCTTACTGAAGTCCATATAGACAACATCCACTGCTTTACCCTCGTCAATTTCCCTAGTAACCTCTTCAAAAAATTCAAGAAGATTAGTCAAACATGACCTTCCAGGCATAAATCCATGTTGACTGTTCCTAATTAGACCCTCTTTATCCAGATACTTATATATATTATCTCTAAGTATCTTTTCCATTAATTTGCCCACCACTGAAGTCAAACTAACCGGTCTATAATTGCTAGGTTTACTTTTAGAACCCTTTTTAAACAATGGAACAACATGCGCAGTACGCCAATCCTCGGGGACTATTCCAGTTTCTAATGACATTTGAAATATTTCTGTCATAGCCCCGGCTATTTCTACACTAACTTCCCTCAGTGTCCTAGGGAATATCCTGTCAGGACCTGGAGACTTATCCACTTTTATATTTTTCAAAAGTGCCAGTACTTCTTTTACTTTGAAACTCATAGTATCCATAGCTACTCTACTAGTTTCCCTTACCTCACATAATTTAATATCCTTCTCCTTGGTGAATACCGAAGAAAAGAAATTGTTCAATATCTCCCCCATCTCTTTTGGCTCTGCAGATAGCTGTCCACTCGGTCTCTCCAATGGACCAATTTTATCCCTTGTTATCCTTTTGCTATTAACATAGCTGTAGAAACCCTTTGGATTTACTTTCACCTTACTTGCCAAAGCAACCTCATATCTTCTTTTAGCTTTTCTAATTTCTTTCTTTAGATTCTTTTTACATTCCTTATACTCCTCCAGCACCTCACTTACTTCATGCTGCCTATAATCATTGTAGATCTCCCTCTTTTTCCGAACAAGATGTCCAATTTCCCTTGAAAACCAGGGCTCTTTCCAATTTTTACTAGTTCCTTTCAACCGAACAGGAACATAAAGATTTTGTACTCTTAAAATTTCCCCTTTAAATGTCCTCCATTTCTCCTCTACATCTTTCCCATAAAACAAAATGTCCCAGTTCACACCTTTTAAATCATCTCGCATCTCGTCAAAGTTAGCCTTTCTCCAATCAAAAATCTCAACCCTAGGCCCAGTTCTGTCCTTCTACATAATTATATTGAAACTAATGGTATTGTGATCACTGGACCCGAAGTGCTCCACTACGCATACCTCCGCCACCTGTCCCGTCTCATTTCCTAACAGGAGGTCCAGCACTGCCCCTCCTCTAGTAGGCACCTCTATGTATTGCTGCAAAAAACTATCCTGCACACATTTTACAAACTCCAAACCATCCAGCCCATTTACAGAATGTGTTTCCCAGTCTATGTGTGGAAAGTTGAAATCTCCCACAATCACTACCTTGTGCTTACTACTAATATCTGCTATCTCTTTACATATTTGCTCTTCCAATTCTCGTTCCCCATTTGGCGGTCTATAATATACCCCTATAAGTGTTGCTACACCTTTCCCACTTCTAAGTTCCACCCAAATAGCCTCCCTAGATGAGCCCTCCAATCTATCCTGCCAAAGCACTGCTGTAATATCTTCCCTGACTAGCAATGCAACACCTCCACCTCTTGCCCCTCCAATTCTATCACACCTGAAGCAACGAAATCCTGGAATATTTAGTTTCCAATCACAGCCCTCCTGCAACCATGTTTCACTGATCGCCACAACATCATACTTCCAGGTGTCTATCCAGACTCTAAGCTCATCCACCTTTCTTACAATGCTCCTAGCATTAAAATATGCACATTTAAGAAACCCCCCAGAATTTACCAGTTTACCAGAATGAGGAAAAGTATAAAGTTGGCTCACTACCACCTCTGATTTATATTCTACTGTTCAAACTGTGAGTTACATTGTGTTGCCCTTGTTAATTTCTGCTGATCGGGTGAATAGATTAGGAGGAAAGTCCAATAAAATCGCTTTTGACTTTTCAAACCTTTTATTCACATTCTTTTAAGATTTATTTTCGTTCTTCACCATTTATATAGCATTTTACATATGGCTGTATAAAGTTATGCCTTGCTGTTCATTGATGTTTCTTTTCCAACACATTCCGTGAAGCAACCTCAATAGACCACAGCAGCATTAATAGCGGGAAAGACTGGTGCCAAGGAAGATCAAGTGACTGCCCTCTTGATGCTGGTTATTGAGGTCAGCAGGACTTCAAAGCCCAAATGAGATGGGGAAAGCAACTTTGTAAAGTTTACTGTCTGCCATAAAAAGCTAATTTTAAACAATAGAACAGCTATCTTTCACTGCTCCCATCTCTGATGCGGCTGCATCAAGATGCCAACATTTCTTGCATCTGGAGACTCGAGATGATGCTTGCTGGGCAATAAGTAGTTCTTTAGCAGTCCTGCAGCACATCACTCCACTCTAACAATGTAGAGTAATGAGAGCAGAAATACTCATGTTAACCACCCAGTGACAATCAGTGAATAACCCTACAAAGAGGGGTAAGAATTAAGAGGGGTATGAGAAGAAAATTAAGAGGGACCTGATCGGGGTCCACCAAGAATGAAGAGGGACCTGTGTCCATGGGCGATGGCAGGCCTGGTTCTTCGTTGCGAGAAGATAAGACTGTACTAAGAACCTTTGGATCTATGTCAGCGCCTAAAATGAGGCGACTCTTTGTGTACTCCCAAGGTGAAGTCTGCAGTGTGATTTTACTGGATTACATGCAAAGAGCAAATAATTTCACTGTACCTTGGTACATGTGACAATAACGTATAATTGAATAAATGAATGTGACAATAATAAACCTAAAACTAGTTGCCTAATGTCTAAGATAGACACAAAAAAACTGGAATAGGTGACGTTTCGGGTTGAGACCCTTCTTCAGACTGACAGTCAAGGGGGTTAGCTGGAAATTAGTATTTAGAACATAGTATTAGTTTACCGATTTTCTCATTTACAATTGTCTAATATCTGTTCATTCATAGAAGCCAGAGTTATATTTGCAACACATTTATTGAAAATTGTATTTTAACCTGGTATGTGGCCGTATATTTTAAAGTAGTCAATGCAATAGATTGTTATAATAGCATTTTAACGTCAATAGGACTCATCGCTGGCAGGACAGTGATCGGATGGAGCAGATCACCCACTTATTGTAGACCCCACACTATTTTCATCCAATCGAGATCTTCTCTACCAGTGACAACTGGTTGAACGTTACCTTCCATGGGGTACTCCGCAGGGGTACTTTAGAGCAATACCATAACACACTTTTATCACACGAGTGCTTTCTTGAGTAACTGATGCAAGAAATTGTTTCGGCATCTCGAGATAGCCACAGCAGAGACAATACGGTGCAAAATAACATTGTGCATTGTGTATTTGAAGTGGGTTGCATTAGACAAGCCGCAAGGTCGGAAGTTGACAGACACACTTAGTGAAATGCCAATGCAGGCAAAACTCCCTGTAATAAAGGGCAAGTTGTTTGGAACCTTTTTTAAAATAGGATTAATGGATGGTCTATAATAAGAGATATACTTTTACATTTTCAAGCTGCTGCCTTTCAGACAGTGGCTCCTTCACATTCCCTGGAACAATGCGCCTGCTCAGACTTTGCCAAAAAAAACAGCCAATGGTTTTTAATAACTGGAGATTTCTCTTCTTCTCCAGTATTCTAATAAACCATTCCAAAATACATGTCAGATATGTGACCTACAAAATAATAATAGGCCTATTTGTACTTGGTCCTTGAAATGCAGTGCATTTCACAGCATTTACTTCATGTTATGACTTTCTGAACTGTGAATGAATACCGAAATGGTAGATACTAAGCCTGCCGAATGGGTTAATGTTTGCAAAGACAGGAAACATGGCAAGCTTATCACTGATGCTGACCGAAGTCTTTGAAGCAGTGGATGAAAAATGCCGTTCTAAGGATGTGATATATTGATGGAATAGGTTTCTGTCTGTGATAGGAGATATTAAACTGAATCCTCATTGTCCTGAGATTTAGCTCTTAGGGCTAAAGGAATCAAGGGATATGGGGAAAAATCAGGAACGGGGTACTGTTTTTGGATGTTCAGCCATGATCATATTGAATGGCGGTGCTGGCTCGAAGGGCCAAATGGCCTACTCCTGCACCTATTTTCTACGTTTCTCTGTTTCCTCCAAAATAGACAGTAAAGCCCCCATGCCACCTTTTGGCATGGAGTCCTTCCAAATCCCTGGCACAATATATCCCTCAATAATTCCCACTGTTTACTTATCACCTATGATTAGACTTTACTTTAGTTTTTAGCGATATAGCGTGGAACCAGCCCCTTCGGCCTACCAGGTCCGCTCCCACAAGTGATCACCTCCTACACATGGACTATCCTACACACCAGGGACAATTTACAAGCTGTAAATTTGTAACTTGTAACTCCGGAAACCGGAAAACCCACGTGGTCACAGGGAGAACGTACAAACTCCATACAGACAGCACCTGTAGTCATAATCGTACCTGGATCTCCAATGCTGTAAGGCAGTAAATCTACAGCTGTGCCACTGTACTGCCCTAAATGATGGCCTTTGCTGTGCACAATTTACCTAATATGTTCCCCTACCTATTGAAAGTCCCAAAACCACAGAAATGCATTATCAGAGAAATAGAGTGGACTTCATAAGATCATGAAAGATGCAACATGAATGTCAGTCTTTTCTTGCTGGCAGCAACAGTATTTCTGTGCTGCCTGCACCTGTATCTAGGGCAGCTGACCTTGTCTGAGAATGTGAGATTCATTCATCCCAATGTGTGTCAGGTATTTCTGGCATGTAATAAGAGAAGAAGGAGTGCCTTGAGAATGGCTGCCAGCTCATTCAGGATAGCCAGAAGCTTTACTTTGGGCATTAGAGTAGAGGAAGGACCTGATTATGGGTAGGCCAGGTGAGGGTGGGTTTATGATTAGCCAACAACTAAAAATCTTTCATTTTAGAATAAGTCCTTCAAGAGCCTCTCCACACAATCACAGGCCCTGTTAACTGTAAGGGTCTCGCTGAGTTATATTACACAAGCCAGTATCCCTACTATTACATGGCAATATTATGATTGTAGGGAATGGGAAGGAGTACATTTATGTAAGATGAACAGTATTGTCTAAGGTAGCTGTGTCCAACAAAGGGATCTAACTGTGTGTAATTGTAATTATTTTATTTCCCTCCTCTCACCTTGCCTTCAGAGAAACAAAAGTTTTCCATTTATTCATTTCAAGTGCATAACATTCTTGATTCTTTCAGATTATGAGATTCCTGTAAGATGGATCAAATTTCCACATCCAGTCATTACATTTCTATTATCTACTGACATGTAACTACTGGCTAGAATGCAACTAAAATCCACCTTTCTTGCATTACTTGCAGTACCATTGAATCTACATCAATTAGTGTTGAACCATACCACAGTGCACTTTCATGTAAAAACATATCTCCAGTACTTCAGTATAAAAGGCACGTTAAAATTCTAATATGTGTTAATTCAAATTCTTTACAGTTAGAGTCACTCAGCACATAATCAAGTTCTTTAGCCGAAGGAGTTTGTGTGAACCATCAACCACCCATTTATACTAAGCCCATTCTATTTTCTCCATACTTCCATCAACTATACCCTGAGTCTACCTCTCTCCTACACAATTGGAGACAATTTACACTGGTTATTCAAACTATGATTGGGCTTGTCTATGGGGTGTGGTGGATAAGAAGTAATTGGTGGTGAGAATGCCTGACCTGCCGACTGGCAGTTGTCACCAATGGCAGGCTGCCAGCCTTCCCACCATCCTTTCGCTCACTGCATTGCAGAGGTCCAAATAATCCTGGTGGTGTGATATTCTTAATACAGTTGTTGAGCTTAACGTCGGGCTGAGTGAGTCCATGGGAAGGAAAGGTGTCCCTGGTTCAGTCAAGAAGTTAAGATCTTATTGTCCTTGAGAATGCTGCCTGACCTGCTGAGTTCCCCCAGCACTTTCAAGAATCCAGCGTCTGCAGTTCCTTGTGTTTTTTGTAGAAATTGACTGCCAATCAGACTTTGGGAGCTCGGCAGAGTCTGTGCGGGGGGGGGGGGGGGGGGGGGGGTCAACAAACAACTGTAATTCCTGAGCTAAAATGAGCAAGCGATGGATTAGGCGATCCAGTGCAATATTTTCTCATCTATTTGCAAATGCCCAACAACTGCCATTCTGCGTGTTGTAAATGATGTGAATATTCTCATTATTTCTAAAATTACTCTGAACATGAAAGCAATTTGTACACTGAAAATTATTTGCTATATTCGCATTCAAATTCAGATTTGACAATTGTTCTGCACCATAGGGTGCAATGAAATTCCTTCTTCACACAAGTCTCACAGTGTAAACAGTAAAATGATAATGACAGATACGATAGTCAATACAAGAAGTGTAAAGCAGCAGATTGGTACAAAAATGATAGAGACGTAGTGTAAAAATAATACTAAATTGTATTCATTAAATAACTGTATGAGGTAGAGTTAAGTGTAATGGGGCGCAAAGAAATGATTTTGTTTTGGGGTCTGTGAGCAGTGGAGAAGAAGCTGTTCTTAAATCTGGATGTCCATGCTTTCAAGCTACTGTATCTTCTCCCAGAATGTAGAAGAGAGAAAAGGGAATGGACAGGGTGGCAGGCATCCATGATGATATTTCCAGCTTTCCTGATGCAATACTCCTTGTAGCCTGGAATGGAAGTGATGAGCCTGTGATGAATTGGGCAGCGTTCACCACTCTGTACGTTCAGGCAGTCAAAAGCAAAGCAGTTACTATAACAGGCTGAGATAAACCGTGTCCGAATACTTTCTACAGCACAACTGTACACATTCGAGAGAATTATCTGGAAGCTTAGACAACTAAGAAAGTACATACACTGATTTATTTTCTTGATCACGCTATCAGTGTGAAGAGACAAGGATAGGTTGCCAGTGATGTTGTTGCCAAGAAACCTGAAGCTTGCAGCTTCACTGATGAGAACCTAGTTTTAAACAATTTGAAGTGCAGCTTAGTCTCTCCCCTTTAAATTCATTAAAGAAGACATATGGTCTGGGAAACAACTAGCAATGTTGTGATGCTGACACTGCAAGTTGTGTTGCTGCCAGTTATTGAAACCCTGTGTCATGCTTCTCCTTGGTTGAGTAAAATCAGATCTTTCCATTAAGCATAGGCAATGTAAATCCAGTTTGGTAATAAGGCAACTGACCCAATTGTGATTGTACAAAAAGATTGTAAGTGAAAAACTTTGAGTGAAGAGTGAGAAACTGAAATAATGCCGAGAAAAGCTTTATTATTACATTTCAGATCAGAGGATTGTAAAACACTAAGGTGATCAGTTCTTCGTAACTCACGCTGAATACCACTGTATAATAAACACAAATGGCCATTCAGAGCCGTGTCTATTATAAGATGCTAGATGCAAAGTAACTACAGGCTGTAAATTGGATAACAACCTCATCGCCAATTTCCATTAATCTGATGTGATTCCATTTGTAATTCCTTAACTTTGCCCATTCGTTAACGTGACGGAAGTTCATGTTGTTGCAACCAATTGGAAATTGGGGCTCAAGATGCTCTTGATTTTACTTTAGACTTTAGAGAAACAGCATGGAAAAGTCTGACCCAACCAGCAATCACCCCATACACTAACATTATCCTACACATGGGGGATTGAACCTGGGTCTCTGGCGCTGTAAGGCAGCAACTCCACCGCAGCGCCACTGTGGTTAGTGGTTAGTTAATGGTTGGAATTTCCAAGACGTATCCTGCCAATTCAACATGCTCATCAAATCATGAATGAAAGAGAATATAGGCTCATATAAGAGCTCATATAGGCTCTCAAATTTGTTCCGCCATTTAATTAGATCATGGTTGACAAATAGTTCAACTCTCTGGCTTCCAACAACCTAGATAAACAAAATTTACCCCCATTAAATGGAAAATGGAAGTCCTGATACATTGTTTATCACTAAAGCTGAAAATGTTTGTTGACTACTTAATTTTTGCTGCATTGTGTTCATTAAGATGTTATGCAAAAGTAGGCGGTGCCCTTGTTAATAATGAATATCCTTTCTTGATTTTTAGGGAGCCGTGTTCTCATTTTTAAGTGTGTTAACAGGAATACACATGAAGAAGTATCTGAAAACTTGTGTGAAATTACAATGAGGCCAACACCAGAGGAGGAAGCTTGCAACATCCAGCCATGCCCAGCTTAGTACGTTCACAAAGACATTGCTTATTACAATAACTGGTCTGAACCAAAAATATACCTATTTTGTATTTATCTGCAGTTGATCTAAAGGCAAAATACAGTGTAATCGCTCACAGAATAAACTTTGCTCAATTTTGTTTTAAATGGAGCCCTTCATAAACCTGGAGAACAGTCTCCATAGTTTGGATGCAATCCAACCTGGGGCCAGCAGAAACAGAGACTTAATCAAAGCCCCATGAAGGCTATGAAATTACAATGTAATAACAAGTAACCACTGGAGATTGAGCAGACACAGTAAAAATGGAAGCAATGTTTTCAGCTTAAACGTATAACAAATGTTCTTCACTGGTGGCTTTATTGAATGGCAATGGTCATGATAGGAAAAATTTTGATCTGATCTTTTGGGTGGCTTGCTGGTTGCTTGTCAAGATGAGGATTTATAGGTTGGTTACGGCAGTCATGGAAACGTGCTTTTCCCAGCATAAGCACAGGGTGGGTTGGTGGGGGTACAGAATTAAAGCTCTCTCTTGTAGTCTAGTAAAATACTTTAATTCTAGCCACCGGCCCATTTGAAGAGTTTCCATTTCCCCCACCAGCCATAATCTGAAATTAAAATAATGTATTTAGCATCTGCAAGGACACACATTGGGGAAACTTTGCAAAACTTGTCCGCCAGCAAGTCGTAACTCCATGAAGGTCATTTAAAATGATTTAAAAATAGATTTGAATACCCTGCTTTTAGTTTTTTAATCTCTTTGTTGTTTGTATCACTCAGCTGGTTTCAGGGAATAAGGAACAAACGCTTTCCTCTCTTTGATTTTGCATGTGACATGAAAGTTAAAGGCACTTTGGATGGATTACATGCATGCTTTTTCCCATCATCTGCAATAGTCATTGAAGTCATAGTTACACAGCATGGAAACAAATGCTTCAGCCCAAATTGTCCATGCGATCAAAATGCCCCATCCAAGCTAATCCCACTTCCCTCATTTTGGCTATATATCCCTCTAAACCTTTCATATCCATGTACCCGTCTAAATGTCTATTACATTTTGTTATTGTACCTGCTTCAACTACCTGCTCCGGTACCTACTTCCATGTACCCACCAATCTCTGATTGAAAAAGTTCCTATTAAACCTTTGCCCTCTCATCTTAAACCTATGTACACTGGTTGTTGATTCCCCCACTCTGGGTAAAATAGTCTGTGCATTCACCCTATCAGTTCCCTTCATAGAGTGATACAGTGTGAAAACAGGTCCTTTGGCCCAACTTGCCCATACCGGCCAACAATGTCCCAGCTACACTAGTCCCACTTGCCTGCACTTAGTCCATATCCCTCCAAACCTGTCCTATCCCTTTACCTGGGTTTCTTAAATGGTTAGTTTAAGAAACAGCCTTAACTACCTCCTCTGGTAGCTTGTTCCATACACCCACCACCCTTTGTGTGAAAAAGTTACCCCTCGGATTCCTATTAAATCTTTTCCCTTTCACCTTGAACCTATGTCCTCTGGTCCTCGATTCTGGGCAAGTGAATTTGTGCATCTACCCGGTCTATTCCTCTCATGATTTTTTACACCTCTATAAGATCACTCCTCATCCTCCTGCGCTCCAAGGAATAGGACCCAGCCTACTCAACCTCTCCCTACAGCTCACACCCTCTAGTCCTGGCAACATCCTCGTAATTTTTTTCTGAACCCTTTCAAGCTTGATAATATCTTTCCCATAACATGGTGCCCAGAACTGAACATAATATTCTAAATATTATGTGGTCTCACCAATGTCTTATACAACTGCAACATGAATTTATATACCTTTGTAAGATCACTCCTTAGCCTCCTGAACTCCAAGAAATAAAGTCCTAGGTTGCCCAAATTGTCCCTATAGTGTCAGGCCCTCAGGTCCTGGCAACATCCTGAAAATCATCTCTGCTCTCTTCCTAGCATAATGCATCCTTGCAGTAGCAAGTGGACCAAAACTGAACACAATACTTAAAATGTGGTCTCACTAATTTCTTGAACAACTACAATGTAGCATCCCAACTGCTATTCTCAGTTCCCTAACTGATGAAGACCAATGTACCAAAAACCTTCATTACCACATGTTCTATCTGTGATGCCATCCCTGGAAATTGTGATGAAAGGATGAATCTTGGCAAAAGGACCTCCTGTCCTGAAAGCAGGGGCAAATATTGAGCTCCACAAGAAGCCACTTTGTTTAAAAGTTTTTAAATCAACCATTCAGTTTTAGAAACTACAGGACAACAGAATTTGTGTAAAGAGCATTTTCGTAATGTCCATTTACCTTTTCTTTCCTGTTTTTGCTTTTATTCTTTCTTTCCTGATTGCATGAACTTCACTGACAAGTGTAAGCTAGAAATATTAACATAGAATAAAGACACAACATTCTGGAGTAACTCAGAGGATCAGGCAGCATCCTTGGAAAACATAAATAGGTGATGTTTTGGGTCATGACCTTCTTCCGACATTTGGGCAGCACAGTGACGCAGTGGTAGAGTTGCTGCAGTACAGCGCCAGAGACCCGAGTTTGATCATGATTATGGTTGCTGTTGGTACAAAGTTTGTATATTCTCCCTGTGACTGTGTGGGTTTTCTCTGGGTGCTCCGGTTTCATACCACACTCCAAAGCCGTACAGGTTAATTGGCTTCAGTAATATTGTAAATTGTCCCTCGTGTGTAGGATAGTGCTAGTGTATGCGGATCACTGGGCAGCACGTATTTGGTGGGCCGGAGTCCCTGTTTCCTCACTGTATCTCTAAAGTCTAAAGTCCTCAGACTGAAGAAGGGTCCTCCCCTAAACATCACCTATCCATGTTCTTCAGCGATGCTACCTGACCTGCTGAGTTTCCTCCAGCACTTTGTGTGTAGTTTTTGCAAACCAGTATCTGTTGTTCCTTGTTTCTAAATATTAACATGTTTATTCACACAATTATGCACTTGGACAATGTTATTACAATGTCAGAAGAATCAGAAATATTAGAAGTTCTTTCTGATAGTTTCCCACTTGGAAGGATCTCACATATGTAAACCCATGTTCTTACTTTTCTCAAAGCTGGGACCTGGGTGAATGGTCTGAATGCAGCAAGACATGTGGACCTGGGATACAACATCGGCAGGTGCTTTGCAGACAGGTCTACACCAATCGAACGACCAGTGTGCAGCCGGAAAGATGCCGGCACCTCGAGAGACCTGAAACGACAACCACTTGCCAGTTGAAAATCTGCAGTGAGTGGCACATCAGGACAGAGTGGAGCGAGGTAAAACCAACTCATGGGAGCATTGACAGAAGCAATTGGCATAAATAGAGGCCACACACAGTCTTACACTGACATCATCTCTCTCTGAACCTCTGTGGTAGGGTAACCGAGGAACCATTGCCTTTCATCAGTACTGAACATTAGTCAATACAAGCTTCGAGTAATCAGAGACCAAGGCAATGATTCACCTCCCATGTGCAGGGTATTTTATCTGAAAGCAGCAGCAAAACAATTAATATTCTGGTGAGAGGGGATTGATTTAATAAGTTCAGAGGGTGTCGTGTTTATGGAACACGGTGTTGTCTGAAGAAGGATAGGTGACGTTTCGGGTCGTGACACTTGAGTTGAGTTTAGTTTATTGTACACGTGACAATAAACTAAACTCAACTCTATGGTCACCAGCCAAAACGTCACCTATCCATGTTCGCCAGAGCTGCTGCCTGACCCGCTGAGTTACTCCAGTACTTTGCGGTGCCAGGGGAAGTAGTTGAAGGAGGTAATCAAGTCTACTCTATCGTTCAACCATGGCTGAACCACTTAACCCCATTCTCCTCGTTTCTTCCCACAATCCCTAACCCCTAATAGTGAATATCCCTGAGTGAATCCTCAGTGTGCTCACTAGATCTCCCAGCAGATGAAATGCTTTGCTAGAGAAAACAAGCAGTGTCGACTGTACGCCCAACAGAAAGACGTATCAAACGTTGGACAGGCAGCGGTTGAAATTGTAAAGGCTGATCCTTACTAATTGTTGCAATAATTTTGTATGGTAATGGTCGGGATCTTTTTAGTTTAGAGCTACAGCTGGGAAACAGGATCCTTAGACCCACCAAATTCATGCAGACCATCGATCACCCATTCACACGCTAGGTTTTATGTTATCCCCCTTTCAAATCCTATCCCTGCACACTGGGGGCAATTTACAGAGACCAGTTAATACATAAACCCGCGGATTTTTGGGATGTGGCCGGAAACCAGAGCACCCAGAAAAATACCCAACGATCACAGGAAGAACATGCAAACTCCGCACAGACAGCACCCGAGGTCAGGATTAAACCTGTGTCGCTGGCGATGTGTGGCAGCAGCTCTACCAGCTGCGCCACTGTGCCAGACTTTTTATCAAACACCTAAAGCGGTATCCTATCATTAATCAATCCAGCCAGATTCCTACAGTGCATTCAGAAAGTATTCAGACCCATTCATTTTTGTTACGTTACAGCCTTATTTTCAAATTGATTAAATTCATTTTTTAAATCATCAATCTACACACAATACCCCAGAATGAAGAAGTGAAAACACGTGCTTAGAATTTTTTGCAAGGTAATTAAAAATAAATAACTGAAATATCACATTTACATAAGTATTCAGACCCTTTGCTATGACACTCAAAATTGGGCTTAGGTTCACCCCGCTTCCATTGATTATCCTTGAGATGTTTCTACAACTTGATTGGAGTCCACCAGTAGTAAATTAAATTAATTGGACATGATTTGTAAAGGCGCACACCTGTCTATATAAGGTCCCACAGGTGACAGTGCATGTCAGAGCAAAAACCAAGCCATGAAGACTAAGGAATTGTCTGTAGACCTCCAAGACAGGATTGTGTTGAGACACAGATCTGGGGAAGGGTATAAAACAATTTCTGCAGCAGTGCAGGTCCCGAAGAGCACAATGGCCTTCGTCATTCTTAAATGGAAGAACTTTGAAACCACCAAGACGCTTCATAGAGCTGGCCGCCCGGCCAAACTGAGCAATCGGGGAAGAAGGGCCTTGATCAGGGATATGACCAAGAACCCAATGGTCACTCTGACAGAGTTCCAGAGTTCCTCTGTGGAGATGGGAGAACCTTCCTGAAGGAGAACTATCTCTGCAGCACTACACCAATCAGGCCTTTATGGTAAAAGTGGCTTCCTGCCAGTCAGAAGCCACTTCTCAGTAAAAGGCACATGACAGCCCACTTGGGGTTTGACAAAAGGCATGAGAAACAAGAATCTCTGGTCTGATGAAACCAAGATTAAACTCTTTGGCCTGAATACCAAGCGTCACATCTGGAGGAAACCAGGCACTGCTCATCACCTGGCCAATACAATACCTACGGTGAAGCATGGTGGTGGCAGCATCGTGCTGTGGGATGTTTTTCAGCGGCAGAAACTGGGAGACTAGTCAGGATCGAGGGAAAGATGAACGGAGCAAAGTACAGAGAGATCCTTGATGAAAACCTGCTCCAGAGCATTCTGGACCTCAGACTGGGGCGGAGGTTCACCTTCCAACGGGACAACAACCATAAGCACACAGCCAGGATAACGCAGGAGTGGCTTCGTAACAAGTCTGTGAATGTCCTTGAGTGGTCAGCCAGAGCCCAGACTTGAACCCGATCGAACATCTCCGGAGGGACCTGAAAATAGCTGTGCATCGATGCTCCCCATCCAACCTGACAGAGCTTGAGAGGATCTGCAGAGAAGAATGTGAGAAATTACCCAAATACAGGTGTGCTCAGCTTGCAGCGTCGTACCCAAGAGGGTACCCAGCGTCGTACCCAGCGTCGTACCCAATCGCTGCCAAAGGTGCCTCAACAAAGTACTGAGTAAAGGGTCTGAATACTTATGTAAATGTGATATTTCAGTTGTTTCTTTTTAATTACTTTGCAAAAATGTCTAAACACCTGCTTTTACTTTTTTTATTATGGGGTATTGTGTGTAGATTGATGATAAAAAAAAAATGAATTTAATCCATTTTAGAATAAGGCTATAACTTAACAAAATGTGGGAAAAGTGAAGGGGTCTGAATACTTTCTGCATGCGCTGTATATAGGCCATACACATAGCTGAAAGCATCTAATTCGGAAAACTTGCAGATCATCTGTCAATTATTACCTCATAATCTCATCCAGCTGCGGAAGTTTGGTTAACAGGTTTGGTTTAGAGAGATGCAGCCCAACGGCTCTGAATTAATGGGATTTTAAATAGAGGAACTGACTAGAGAAGAAAGGTGTAAACCAGTAAATAGATAGGCAACTAATCCTTCCTGGAGTCGCCCTTGGCCAATTGGTATCCGGATGTGGCGTCAAAGGACGAGAAGCCGAAGCAAAGAAGTGGAAGCCAAATAACTGAACGGACACAAAGCCTAAAAGCCAACTCACCGAAAGGTTGCTATGCCGAAACGCCAACTCACCGATAGGCCGTGTCGCTTTGAGGCCAACTCACCGAAAGGCTGCTGTGCTGAAAAGCCAAATAACGGACATGGCATCGCCGGAGGGGGCGTGACTTGTCAGCGATTGGTCAAGACCCCCGCATCCATCACATCACTGGCCGGGGGAGACGGGAGCGTTATTTGGCTTTTTGGCACAGTGGCCTTACAGTGAGTTGGCTTCTAGGCGTGTGGCCTTTCAGTTAGTTGGCCTTTCGGCATAGCGGCCTTTCGGTGAGTTGGCTTTTAGGCATCCCACCCTTTTGGTTAGTTGGCTTTTCGGCTTTGTTTCCATTTGGTGATTTGACTTCCACTTCTTTGCTTCGGCTGCTCGTCCATCAACGCCACGTCCGCACACGGGCCAATTGACTGGTCGGACATCTATAGCTCTAAACTTAAAAGGCAGCTACCTGTAGCTTTGCTATCCAGATAGTCATTCTAACACACTTGACTAACCCTGAACAAGTAGTAACCCAGCCAGCTCGCACATCATCCCCACCAGCGGATCCGCAGGTCTGGACGTACAGTATCTGGGTATTTCATGTGCTGGGAGCTCAGGATGACAGCAGACGGGCAGAACAGTGGCGCAGCACTAGAGAGGCTGTCTCACAGCGCCAAGATACAGGTTCAATCCTGACTACATAGAGTGCTGTCTATTCAGAGTTTGTACGTTCTCCCTGTGATCGCGTGGGTTTTCGCCAGGTGTTCCGGTTTCCTCCCACATTCCACAGACATGCAGCTTTGTAGGCTAATCGGCTTGTGGAAATTGTCCCTTGTATGTGGGACAGAACTAGTGTACGGGTGATCGCTGGTCAGTGTGGACTCGGTGGGCTTTTTCCATGCTGTAACTCTAAATGACACCAAACTATATAATTATCCTCATCGGGGAGAAGCCCTACTGGTCTCACTGACCAATATTTCAGATATTATATCAGATATCATTTTGGGGCCGATCATTGTGATTGTGGGTAAACTGCATGATTCACCCAGTCGGCCCACAAAACCACCAGAGGACTCTGGTTACATTGTACAGGCTGCATTTTCCCAGATTAACAAGGCTTTTTCTTGAATCTGGCAGCTGTCTCGGCAGCTCAGCATTTAAGAGGTTAGGTAAGGTTGACTATATCATTATGGCTCCATTATCGTGAGCTCGAGTATTTTACAGAAGGCGTGTGCAGACCAGGCATTAGGCATAGTATTTTACAGGATAATTACCATAACTGTACTGTTGGGTGGATCAACTAAAAAAAACTGTATCATGAGGTACAATATTCAACATGAAATATAGAATTAACAAGGAGAGTTAAATACCTAGAGTTAAATAATAGGAGAGGTGGACACAAAATGATGGAGTAATTCAGTGGGACATGCAGCATCTCTAGAGAGAAGGAATGGGTGATGTTTCGGGTCGAGACCCTCCTTCAGTTAAATTCCATCTTGAATTTTCATTACTATGTAATTTGTTTCATTGTGGGTCCTTAAATCTTTTGATGTAGGTCCCAAAATCAATAGCTCACTGCCTTCTAAAAACTAACAGTATATTTGACTAGTCCGTTTCCAACCAACCAATTTTAGCCATAAGCTGGCTTTCAAAATTTCAATGACATCATTGCCATTAGTGGCTCCAATAATATGATCAATTATCAAACATTTTAGCTGCCTTTTCTACAGGAAATAATCAAATTTAGGATTCAGTTTAATCTATGAGAACTCCATTTTGGTTTAATGTAGAGATACAGCGTGGAAACAGGCCCTGCGGCCCACCGAGTCCATGATAATCAGCAATTGCCTGTACACTATCCTACTTATTAGGGACAATTTACAAAGGCCAATTAACCTACAAACCTGCAAGTCTTTGGGATGTGGGAGGAAACCGGAGCACCCGGAGAAAACTCATGCGGTCCCTGGGAAAATGTACAATCTCCATACAGACAGCACCTTCAGGCAGGATTGAAGCCAAATCTCTGGCACTGTAAGGCAGCAACTTTACCGCTGCGCCACTGTGCCGCACCTCTTCTGAATGAAAACCTGCAGACATTATTGGTCAGCAGCAGCAAGAATGGGAAGTGAAAATTAACATTTGGGCAAAACAATCTACTCTTTCCTGCTATCTTCCTCATTCACCCATCTATTAGTCACCTTCCTATCACAATGCAGCCATTTGGATAAGAAAGATTTAGAGGGATATGGGCCAAACGCAGGGAAACTAGACTGGGTTATAAGGGGCATCTTGTTCGGCATGGACCCATTGGGCCAAAGGGCCTCTTTACGTGCAGTATGACTGTGATTCTAATCCCAAAGCCTCTTACTCCATCCATCATGCTCCCCTGCCTTTTGAAATGACAAATTGAAATGGAGTTTAATAGTCTCATCACGCAAACAAACCATTTAACCTCACCGAGACTGCACCAACCACCCACTAACTAATCCAAAACCAGTCACAATTTATTCTCGACATATTCCCATCACCTGCTTCTCGATTCTACAACTTACCTATACACTAAAGGGAACCTATCTTGGCACATAATGTTAAAATGAGTGATTTGGGATGTCCATCCCAAGTCGAAGGGAGATGTTGTCTCCACTCTGCCACATTTAGGTCAAATAACTCTGCCTGAGGAGTTTCAGGGTCTTCTCCAATTACAACAAACATAAAATTATAAGCAGTCGGTCAGAAGAATGGGAACAGAATGGTTCCGTTCTGATATTGCTTGTTTTCAAGAACTTCTTTATCAGTTTATTTACAACTTATTTTTCCTCTCACCCTTGTGACAGTGCTCAGTGCCTTGCGGAGTGGGGCAGCGTCTCCGGGATGTAAAGTGCATCGACAACCTTGGCGACATTGTTGACGATGAAGAATGCAACATGCAGTTGAAGCCTGCCGATACCGAAAATTGTGACAGGGGCCCTTGTGCAAAGAGTTGGTTCCACACAGATTGGAGTCCAAGGGTAAATAACATTGCTATGTATTCAACATAACTTCAGACTACAATCTTACCAACAGGCAGATGGAAAACATTTGACCATCACGTTAGTGCTGGTCAATGATAAAGCTAACCAACCTAAATCCCACTTACCAGCACTAAATCTGGAGCCCTGCAAGGCATGGCATTTACAATGGACATCCCCTTGATTTGGGGAATTGAGAACCAGAGGACATAGGTTTAAGGTGAGGAGGGAAAGATTCAATAGGAACCAGGGGGCACCTTTCTTACACAAAGGGATGTAAGGAATGATCTGCTGGAGGAGGTAGTCGAGGCAGGTACTGTGATGTTAAAGAAACATGTAGACAGGTACATGAATAGGATATGGGCCAAACACGAGCAGATGGGACTAGTTTAGGGCATGTTGGTCGTCATGGGCAAATTGGGGAAGTGCCTGTTTTCACGCTGTATGACTATGCCTCTGTGATTCTATGACTATACGACCACTTTGTTCATGTGATGAGAGAACAGCCTCCACCACCCTCACAGGCAATGAGTTCAACATACTAGGCACCCTCTGTTGAAAGGTTTTTGCTGATCAACCCCAGTTTTTCCAAATGTCCATGAATCCTATCTCTTAGGACTTTCTCAATAATTTCCATGCCAGTGAAGGAAGGCTCACCAGATTTGTTACCTGACTTATTCCTGCAGCTCTTAAAAAAGGAACCACACCACTTATCCACCATTCTTCAGGCATCATATCTGGGGGTAATAAAGGTGCAAAAACATCTGTCAAAGCCCAGCCAAGTTCCTGATCTCCCACTTCAGAAACCTTCAGGATCCTGTTGTGCGCAAAATATCCAATGTGCTTTGTGGTAACAATAAATTAATATCTTTTTGTCCATTTGAAAGTTGCAATATGCGGCTCTCTATATGTTATTCCAGTAGAGGATTTATTGTACTTGTGTAAAGTGTGATTTGAATGAATAGCAAGCTTCTCACTGCATCTCGCTACATGTGACAATAATAAAAACTAAACTATACACTAAACATCTTGTAGGAGACACATCCCACTGCCCTAGCTTTCATATCCTTTATCCCCTGTCCCAGTTGAAAAAAAAAAATGGCTTCAATGTGACATGATTATTGTAATTGATAGGTTGCTAAATTTTATTTTTGTCCTACTGTAGTGTTCTGCAGAGTGTGGGAACGGCATCCAAACGAGATCAGTGGTGTGTTTGATGAATCACATCAGTAGTTTACCTTTAGAAGGCTGTGGAAATGAAAAGCCAGCAGATGTCCAAACTTGCAACATTGGTCCATGCAATGAGAACTTTAGCTGGTTTACTGGGCCATGGAGCCAGGTATGATGCAAATTTATTGAATTAACACATCATGACAATTGAATTATCACTGAGTATTGGTATCATTAAAAAGTAAAGTGTCACCACATTCTGATACTTGCTAGAGTCTACCACAAGTCGGAGTTAGTGAGAAATTCAAAATTCAGCAGGAATCCAACATTTACTCAGTCTTTTAACCAGAGTTGGGAATCAATAACCAGAGGACAGAGATTTAAGGTGAGGGGGGAAATGTAGGGACCCGAGGAGCAATTCTTTCACACAAACGGTGGTGGGTATATAGAAAAAACTGCCAGAGGTGGTAGTTAGGGCGGGTACAATAGCAATGAGCCTAATGGGTATTTTGGTTGGCATGGGGCCGAAGGGTCTGTTTCTGTGTTGTATGACTAAGACTCTGATTATGAAACAGATTGCTCCATTTAGGAAGACCCAGAAGAGGATAAAGTCAGCAAAGATGGGAAAGCTGACAGCAATTTACTAGGCTAGTTAAACAAAGCGTGCAGGCTGGACAAAGCAGACCTGAATTGTACTTTTAGCCATCGAGGATTGATTGCAGGGGCCTGGACAGTATGTTGGAACATCACGCGCTGGGTAGACACAAAAAGACACAAGGTCTAATGAAGGCTCTCGAACCGAAACGTCACCCATTCCTTCTTTCCAGAGATGCTGCCTGTCCCGCTCAGTTACTCCAGGTTTATGTGTCTAGCTTCAGTTTAAACCAGCAGTTCCTTCTTTCACATCACAGGCTGGATTATGGGCCTGGATATGACACAGAGATTTCACAAGCTAAAGCAAAGGGTCTGGACTTTATGTCTAGAATTTGGGTTGGTTGAAGAGACATCAAGGCTGACAAGAGGAGCACAGATGATACATAGAGACATCACGGGATGGATCAATTAGTTACAGCCTAACTGTGGCTATTTCCATTCTGAACCTACTTGGAACTTAGGCCCAGAATGAAGCTGCATTCTGACCACCTGTTCGTGCAAATCAAGGACATCGAGTTGGCTCCAACATTTTCCAAAATATTTCCTTCTGCTTACTTAAATTAAGTTATTTTCCCTAAACACTACGCACAGACAATTTGCACAGAGATTTCCCAGCTAATTCGTTGTAACCAGTAGGAACATCATCATAAAAATGCTGGAAAGGGTTTGTGACCAGTGTTTATGCATTGCCGTAGGGTGCATTTATTATAGATGAGCAGGAGAAACCTCACAAAAATGTATCCCTTAAATTTGCTTGATTGTGTTGGCTTGAGGCAACAAATAAACAGAGCCCAGGAGCTGGAGAATGCCATTCAGTTCTTTAAGTAATATCTGCTGCTGTTCACTGCTGATTTGTAACTGTGTCTGTCAACCTTGATTCCTTAATGCTTACAAGGCAACCACATCATCAGAGACCCACACCACCCTGGCCACACTCTCATTTCACTCCTGCCATCAGGAAGAAGGTACAGGAGCCTGAAAACTGTAACATCCAGGTTTAGGAGTAGCTTCTTCCCTACAACCATTAGGCTATTAAACACTACAACCTCCAAATAGGCTCCAAACTACATTGACATGTGGCATTATATTTGACTTTGCAGTGTTATTGATCTTTTTCAACATATGCGGAACTTTTTGTCGTTGTTTATTATGGGTTTTACAGGCTACTACGTTTACATATCAGTTGTGCTGCTGGAAGTAAGAATCTTGTTGTTCCATGTGGGGACATGTGACAATGAACCACTCTTGACTCTGTGCTTCTGGTCCTTTTCAAGTGCTCGGCAGACTGCAGCAATGGAACACAACTGCGCAGTGTAGTCTGCCTGGAAAAGACCGATGAAACGGTTAAGGTGGCGGAGGACATTCAGTGCTCCCACTTGGTGAGGCCAGCCTCAGAACAGGTCTGTCACCTGAGGAAATGTGACGTCAAATGGTACACAACAGAGTGGAGTGCAGTAAGTATAATTATTAAAGGGTCCTGTCTGTGGTGGGTACAGTGTGGCACGATGGCGGAGCGATAGAGTTGCTGCCTTACAGCACTAGAGACCCGGGTTCGATCCTGACTACGGCTGCTGTCTGTTTGGAGGTTGTACATTCTCCCTGTGACTGCGTGGGTTTTCTCCGGGTACTCCGGTTTCCTCACATATTCCAAAGACGTGCATGTTTGGCTTCTGTAAATTGTCCCTAGTCTGCAGGACAGAACTTGTGTTCGGGTGATCACTGGTCGGCATGGACTCGATGGGCTGAAGGCCCTGTTTCCATGCTATATCCATGCTAAGATATACTTAAATAAATTATATTAATGCTGAACGCATTAATTCCATTAAGAATCAGGAATTCATGATCATAATATATAGGAGCAGGATTTGGCCAGTCAATCCATTGAGTTGCTCTGCCATTCAGTCATGACTGATTTATTTTTCCTTCTCAACCTCGTTCCCCTGCCTTCTCCACCTACCATTTGTTGCCCTTACAAATTAAGAACCTATCAATCTCCACTTTAAAATTAGCCCATGGCTTGGCCTCCACAGCAATGAATTCCACAGATTCACCACCCACTGGCAAAATAAATCTCTTCATTTCCCTTTCAAAGTAAAGTATGTCATTTTATGCTGAGGCTGGGCACTCTGGTCCTAAACTCTCCCACTATTGGAAACGTCTCACCACATCCACACTATCTAGGCCTTTCACTATTCAGTAGATTTCAATGAGACCCCCCCCCCCTCATTCTTCTAAACTCCAGCCAGCACAAGCACAGAGGCCCATGATGCAGCTTTGGTTCGACAGCATTTGAAGTATTGCATATGGTCTGGGCACCCCATTACAAGAAGGATATGGAGGCTTTGGATAACGAGGACAAGATTAACCTGAATGCTGCCTAAATTAAAGAGCATTAGCTACAAGGGGAGGTTGGACAAATTTGGATTGTTTTCTCTGAAGCATCAGAGGCTGAGGGGTGACTTGATAGAAGCATATAGTATTGTGAGAGAATAGATAAGGTCATCAGATTATTTTTGCCAGAGTGGAAATGCAATGATGAGAGGCCATAGCACTGTGAAAGGGTTAAAGGTTAAAGAAGATGTGCAAGTTTTTTACAAAGAGGGTGGTGATCATGAAATGCGCTGCCAGGGGTCATGGTGGAGGATGATATGACGGTAGCCTTTAAGAGGCTTTTAAATAAGCACACGCAAGGAATGGTCGCATATGTATCTTGTGTGGGCTAATGAGGTTAACTTAGCTTGGCATCATGTTCAGATCAGACATTGTGGGCCGAAGGACCTGTTCCTTTGCTATACTTTTCTATGTTCTATGTTCCACTCATCTGCAGGGTGATATATAAATTGTAATTAAATTTATCTTTTACCAAAGCTGCAATATTCTAAATGAGAGGTTACAGTTATTAATCCAAGTAGCAAACACAGTGCAGTTTCAGAACTAAAAACATTTAGAAGAGTGAAATGTTTACTACAGGTACAAGGCTGTACAAGAGCAGAATAGATTAAATAAAAGATCTACAGAAGACTGATTTTGATAAATACCAAAGCAAAGAGCGCCTGTACCAAAGGTCTGGTTGTCACCTACCACTGGAAATGGTGCTCTCTTTGCTGGCAATTCCCATAAATAACTCTCCATTTACAGGCGATTACAGCCAGTATGAACACCAAATGCCATAATGCTCGGCCTTCTTCAGCATCAGCTGTAATAAAGGGTCTTTTCAAGCCCTTGTATGAAGCAATTGTTTTATTGAATTACCTGTTGAATTCTTCCAAATTTGAATGAAAGGAAGCTCTCACGTTACATTGTGTAATGTTACAAAACACTACATGCCATTTACTGGTAGGCACAGTGGTGTAACTAGTAGGATTGTTGTCTCACAGCACCGATAACCCTGTTTAATCCTGACCTCCAGTGCCATCTGAGCGAAATTTGCATATGCTACCCGTGATCGTGTGGGTTATACCCCCAGTGCTCCAGTTTCCTCTGACATACCAAAGACATGAAGATTAGTAGAATTACTGGCCCTTATAAATTGTCTCTGGTGTGTTGTTGAGTGATAGTCTAACGAGGCGATGGGAATGTAGGAAGAAATAATGGGATTGATGTAAAGGACTTACAGTCCCCTCCATAATGTTTGGGGCAAAGACCCATCATTTATTTACTCCACAATTTGAGATTTGCAATAGAAAAAATCACATGTGGTTAAAGTGCACATTGTCAGATTTTAATAAAGGCCATTTTTATACATTTTGGTTTCACCATGTAGAAATTACAGTTGTGTTTATGCATAGAGCGCCATTTCAGGACACCATAGTGTTTGGGACACATGGCTTCCGGGTGTTTATAATTGCTCAGGTGTGTTTAATTGCCTCCTTAATGCAGCTATAAGAGAACTCTCAGCACCTAGTCTTTCCTCCAGCCTTTCCATCGCATTTGGAAGCCTTTATTGCTGTTTATCAACATGAGGACCAAAGTTGTGCCATTGGAAGTCAACAATTCCATTATGAGACTGAGAAACAAGAATAAAACTGTTGGAGACATCAGCCAAACCATAGGCTTACCAAAATTAACTGTTTGGAACATCATTAAGAAGAAAGAGAACTGGACTGGCAGGCCAAGGAAGACCTCGTAAAGGGACTGGCAGGCCAAGGAAGACCTCCACAGCTGATGACAGAAGAATTCTCTCTATAAGAAAGAAAAATCCCCAAACACCTGTCCGGCAGATCAGAAATACACTTCAGGAGTCGGCTGTGGATTTGTCAATGACCACTGACCGCCGAAGGCTTCATGAACAGAAATACAGAGGCTACACTGCAAGATGAAAACCACTGGTTAGCCGCAAAAATAGGGTGGTCACGGTACAGATTACCAAGAAGTACTTAAAAGAACAACCACAGTTCTGGAAAAAGGTCTTGCGGGCAGATGAGATGAAGATTAACTTATATCAGAGTGATGGCAAGAACAAAGTATGGAGGAGCGAAGGAACTGCCCAAGATCCAAACATACCATCGCATTTGTGAAACACGGTGGTGGGGGTGTTATGGCCTGGGCATGTATGGCTGCTGAAGGTACTGGCTCACTTATCTTTATTGATGATACAACTGCTGATGGTAGTAGCATAATGAATTGTGAAGTGTATAGACACATCCTATCTGCTCAAGTTCAAACAAAAGCTTCAAAACTCATTGGCCGGCGGTTCATTCTATAGCAAGACAATGAACCCAAACATACTGCTAAAGCAACAAAGGAGTTCTTCAAAGCTAGAAAATGGTCAATTCTTGAGTGGCCAAGTCAATCACCCGAACTGAACCCAATTGAGCATGCGTTTTATATGTTGAAGAGAAAACTGAAGGGGACAAGCCCCCAAAACAAGCATAAGCTAAAGATGGCTGCAATACAGGCCCGGCAGAGCATCACCAGAGAAGACACCCCGCAACTGGTGATGTCCATGAATCGCAGACTTCAAGCAGTCATTGCATGCAAAGGATATGCATCAAAATACAAAACATGAATACTTTCATTTACTTGACATTGCTGTGTCCCAAACATTATGGTGTCCTGAAATGGGGGGCGTATGTATAAACACTGCTGTAATTTCTACATGGTGAAACTAAAATGTATAAAAATGGCCTTTATGAAAACCTGATAATGTGCACTTGAGCCACATGTGATGTTTTCTACAGACGTAAATAAATAAATGATGGGTCTTTGTCCGAAACATTATGGGGGGCACTGTATTTGATGATCAATAGAGTTGTGTTGTGCAGAAATGCCCGTTTCAGGGCTGTAGCACGCATTGACTTTATGATTATATCAATGTGGAAAATTGACTCGGGTGGCACGGTGGTGCTGCGGTAAAGTTGCTGTTTTACAGCGCCAGAAACCTGGGTTCGATCCTGACTATGGGTACTGTCTGCATAGAGTTTGTACGTTCTCCCTGTGATCGTGTGGGTTTCCTCAGGGTGCTCCAGTTTCTTTCCACATCCCAAAGACGATGTGCAGGTTTATAGGTTAATTGGCTTCTGTAAAATTGTCCCTAGTGTGTAGGATAGTTTTCTCAGTACCAGTATTATAAGATGAACATATTTTGCCCGCCACACATTTCCATCTTACTCCAGCCAGGTTTTCTTTTTCAGTGCTCTAAATCATGTGAAAATGGCTACCGGGTTCGGGAAGTTCGATGTCTTGCCGATGACATGACACAAAGCGACAATTGTGATTCCTTCCTAATGCCAGATGATAAAGAAATTTGCAATACCCACACATGTATACCAGAGATAGGTATGATATCTGTCCATAACTTTTATAAAATGTTTTTTTTGTGTAAATTGATTTTTTTTTAATACAATTGTTGTACCTTTTTCAGTGAACTTGCTGCTCCATCGCAAAAGTCTCATGTATGAATGTTTGTATGTTCATGAAATACAGCCAAAACGGTACACGATAGCGCAACAATTTTAGGACCCCCTTACTCACCATTCGCCTGGGGTGTGCAGTAGCAAGTTTTGTTCAATTTGACAAAGTAATTCCCTTAAAAAAATTTAATTTACTTTCTACCACGAATGGCGCAGCGCTCCCACTTGCCGGGCCCATTATCCGCGCGTGTGCAGTTGTGGGAGTGTTGCCGGGCCCATTACCCTCGCGTGTGCAGTTGTGGGAGTGTCGCCGGGCCTACTATCCGCGCGTGCGCAGTTGGGGGAGGGTTGCCGGGCCCGCCGCCATTTTAGATCGCCGTTTTGACTGCTGTCACAATGGGGATCTCTGGCGTCACACCGGGGACCCAAGCACTTTCTAGCCCCCCCGGTCCCGGCGGCGGTGCGCCTGCGCAATGCGCTCCCAGCCCGTCAGCTGCACCTGTGCAGTTGCGGAGGGTTGCCAGGCACGGTAACCATGCATGCGCAGTTGGGGGAGCGTTTCCGGGCCTGCCGCCATTTTCAGATCACCATTTTGGTCTGGCGTCACAACGGGGACCCAACGGGTCCATGGGTCATCTAGTATATTAAGAAATATTTACTTACTATATGCACCTGGGAAAATCAATAGCTTAGCACTAAGAAAAATAATGCTACATGATCCAATGTGGATTTTACATGGAATACACTATGTTGGCGATTGGATAGGATGGGACTGTTTACCCTGGAGCAATGTGGTTGAGGGGTGAACTTTTAGAGGTTTATAATATCTGAGGGGATTACATAGTGCAGATAGTCACAGTCTTTTTCCCATTGTAAGGGAGTCTAAAACTGGACTACATAGATTTAATGGCGATGGCGGAAAGATTCAAACGGGACATGTTTTTTGTACAGAGGGTGGTGGGTATATGGAACCAACTGCCAGAGGAGATGGTAGAGACCGATGCAATAACAATGCTTAATAAAAACATTTGGATAGCTACATAGTTTCGAGAAATATGGGTCAAACACAGGTAGGAGGGGTTATCTTAGATAGGTGTCTTGGTCGGTGCGGAAGAGTTGAGCCGAAGAGCCTGGTTGCATGTTCCGTGAATGTATGAATCAATGGTTGAGCATATCTGATTGCAAGTGTGCCTAATCTTCACCCTGCCTCAGGTGTGCACCTGAAAAGGTCATTGTACTTGAAGACATGAAACTTTTATGGAGCTCTCTCAATACATTACAAGCACAAAGCAGTAGTTTGTTGCTTTTGTTCCCTAAAGAGGCACAGCTGATCACTGGGAGATCTGATTGAGCTGTTTGGACTGCAGATTGCTCATACGCCTTCCAAAATCCAAGAGACATCTTAAACTAACAGTGAGAGTTTTTTTTGTAGCATTTAGCATCTGAAATGCTCATTCTCTAACTGGAGAACGCTTGACCCGAAACATCATCTATCCGCGCTCTCCAGAGATGCTGCCTGACCCGCTGAGTTGCTCCAGCACTTTGTGCCTTTTTTGGGATTAACCAACATCTGCAGATCTGCACTACAGGAGACAACCTTATCCAATTTAATAGGATGGAGAGGTAGCAGCACCTCGGGCACAGGGAGAAACCAGAACTGCTGGCTTCCCACGAGTGCAGGTGGTCATTGACTGCACCCATTATGCTAGATAGGATCCTAATAGCAACCTAGACCATATCATGCCAAAACCAGGAATGGTTTCCAGCAGCTCGCTGTGAAGCTTGTTGGGAAGAAATGGAAACATTTCCTGATCATGAATTCCATCCCTCCAGGAACACAGGGGACTCCTTCGCACTGGGTGTCCACTCTGTTGGGCATTATCAGTGGTTGGCAATTCACCTGAGAGATGAAGGTTAGGGAACAAGTGCTACCCTCTGTTTCTGTCATTACTGACATGGGCAGAGCAAAATTCATTAAAAGTCCAGGATCACCATGGAAAATCTCACATTAAATCACATTGAATGGCAATAAAGGAGTAACTCAGTAAGTCAGGCAGCATTTCTGGAGGGAATGGACAGGCAACATTACGGGTTGCGGACTGAGGAAGGGTCCCGACCCAAAACATCACCTGTCCGTTCCCTCCAGAGATGCTGGCAGACCCTTTGAGTTACTCCAGCACTCAAGATTCCAGCATCTGCAGTTCCTTGTGGCTACATTGAGTGCGGAACAGGCTCGAAGGGAGAACTAGCCTACCCTTGCTTCTGATTTATATCTTTCTGTTTCGTAAAGAGAAGGATTTTCTTGCCTGCTCTAATCTGGGAGTACCTTGTTATATTCCCCACCTTGGTGTGGAGATTTTATCATCCAATGCTGCAAATGGCATAACATTCCAAGAGCCAAGAGGTCATCCAGTGTCTGAGGCAGAGCAGAAGGATCTCCGCAGACCTGAGGACCATGAAGCAGATCCTGAAGAGTAGAAGAACCAAGAGGAGGACGAGGAAGAAGACAGTAGCATGGGGTGTTTCTGCTTAACAGCTTCATCTCACAGATAAGGAGGCAGAGATTGGATATAAGAATTATAAGGGACTTCCTGACACTTTTAAGAAGGAGTCTTCAAAATAATAGTCGCAAGTGCAAGACGCGTGACCTTGAACCCGTGCCAACAGGATGGTTCGCCAATAATCAAATGGGGGAGCACAGATAACGCACAATATTCCCTGATGTTCTGCTTTTCAGGTGCATCTACACTGATCGTAACATATTAAATAATAAATCTCAAGTCAAGCTATGAGTGTTTAATTGTCATAGTTATGGTCAATGCAAGCAATTACATTCTTAATTGCAACATCACAACAGGCCTGTCATTACAATATATATGGGCAATATGTAATAAACAAAAAATCAATAACCACAGTCCCCGTGAAAGAATAAACCCAAATATTCGTACAACCAAATTCACAGTTTATAGTAAAGGTTAGTATTGTATAGTGTTCAAGAGCCTGATGGCTGTTGGAAAGAAGCTATTCTTAAACCGGGAGGTTTTCAGATTCCTATACCTTTTTCCTGATGGTAGGAGTGAAATGAGAGTGTGGCCTGGGTGGTCCTTGATGATGTCTCAAGAAGGCTCTTGACCTGAAACGTCACCCATTCCTTCTCTCCAGAGCTGCTGCCTGTCCCGCTGAGTTACTCCAGCTTTTTGTGTCTATCTTTGGTCCTTGTCGATATTGGCTGCCTTTTTGAGGCAGCGCCTCCTAGAGATTTCTTTGATGGTGGGGAGGTCAGTACCAGAGATTGACCAGGCATTGTCTATCACTCTCTGTAATCTCCTTCGTTCCTGGACGTTTGAGTTGCCGAACCTTGCAGTGATGCAAGCAGTAATATGCTCTCTCGCGCACAGGACCTATTTTACACCACTCTTTCTGGTTGTGGAAGCACAAGATAATATTTGTCAACATATTGAATCTTCTCAAGCTTCTAAACCAAAGGCATTGATGAGTTTTCTTTATGATTGCATCAATGTGATCTTTTTATAGAAATAGCTTAGTGATATATTCTTAGGTTTCCTGCGAAGTAGTATCTCATTTGAAGAAATCTGACCTCCACATAAACCACGCTTTCTGTGGCGCATCTCCAAACTGCAACCTTTAAAATCTTTGAATGCTTTGGACTTGCTGTTCTACTTGACAATGGCTACGCAACATTGCAGCTAATGCAGCTGTGAGCAATGCACATCGCCATCAGATCGGACTTGCAATAGTTAAGGATGTGCCTGGAGGGACTAGTATTACAAGCCAGTATATTCCACACTCATCCAGTGATGGGAAATCACTCATGAAATGCCGGGTAAGTTTCTTTTTAGACCAAGATAACACCGACTAGGTCAAGCTGCACTGTGGAAGAACTGATGAAACCTGAGTAGCAGTAAAATTATCACATTTCACTCGGTTCACAATGATCGCAAGTGATTCGATGTGTTATCATACTTTATTGCTTTCTTATGGGTCTCAGCCCACTTGATATCCCTCTGTGCATATATCCCGCTGATAATGACTTCCATGTTCCACAAGGTGAATTTGGAAGTTCTCTCCCTCGCCATTATAGCCTGTCTCCCCTGCATTACTGCCACAGTGTATGTTGTCGTTTTCCCACACTCTGGGGAGTGTATGCTTCTGTGAGGGTACGTCTCGCAAGATGAGATGTCAGAAACAGCATTCAGTTGAGACTAGCTCCATTGGAAAATATGCAGGACCTATTTTACACCCCTCTTTCTGGGTGTAAAATCTATAACTGTTTCAGATTTCACTTTGGAACTTTCAAGTCGGAATCAGCATTAGTGTTAAATGCAATGACAATTTAACAGGCCATAAAAGGCTTCAATCTATTTTTTATGTCCATCTGAGCAAAGTCTGTTAATTATCTATCTTCATAGACAAAGAGAAGTAATCGAAGCAAGAGGCCCAATATCACCCTGCAAATTAATTCACTCCATGTATGTCTCAAGACATTTAATCCTAAGTAATGAATGTATAATGGCAGTTTTTACAACGTTCTCAAAGTCCAACTTCGATAGCCATTAATTATCGGAGATGATTTGGAGGTATAGCCTAACGCACTCGCGACACACAAAAGACAGCAAAGATGAATCTTCCAGACGTCGTTTCTTGATTAATTGCTTTTTTATTGAAGTAATACAAAACAAAGAAATAACTCATAACTTTCCGTTCTTAATCGCTGTTCCATTCACATCATATAAATCACATAAAAGCTTCTTCTTATAAAGGTATGTCGTCTCATAACATGTGTGTGTCGTGATCATGGTAGAAAACTATTTCCACTCATTCTCCGACACCAAACTGAAACTTCTAATCTGCGGGTCTGCGCCAGACTCCTCGAACAAAAGAACACACCCCCACTACGTATTAAATTCCACCTACAAAAATGCAGGCAGTTAAAAACTAAAACTAAAGATATCAGACATGATAAAAATAATACTGACTTAAGCTTAATGGCTCCTACAAATGTGGTTCTTGAAGCATATGTTAAAACAATCACTAGCATAATGGTTCAAGATTAGAAAACCTGCAGAAGAATAAGACCATTTTCTCTTTAAAATTGCCTTTACAAGTATCATGGATCAAGAACACGCTGATTTGTGAAGAGAAAAAGATAGATTTCCATTCTCAAAGTTACTGCAAAAATAGACCTTTGTTTATTATTATTTCCCCCAGCCATGAATTTGTTTTCAGGACAACCAATGTCAAAGGTACAATCTGCCCCACTCCCCTGATACACATGAAAGATCAGTGCTTGCACTAGCATGGGGCGGCATGGTGGCACAGCGGTAGAGATGTTGCCTTACAACGCCAGAGACCCAATCCTGACAATGTGTGCGATCTGCACAATCCTGACAATGGGTGCGATCTGCACAAAGTTCATTCTTTCTCTCTCTGACTGTGTGGGTTTTCTCCAGGTTCTCCGGTTTCCTCCCCCACTCCAAAGATTTGTAGGTTAATTGGCTTCAGTAAAATTGTAAGTGGTCCCCAATGTGTAGGACAGTGCTAGTGTACGGGGTGGTTGCTGGTCGAGGCAGAATCAGTGAGCTAAAGAGCTTGTTTCCATGCTGTATCTGTATTGCTATTTCTATATCTCATAAGAATGGCATTTGGTCAGTTTCCACATATTCACTGTAAAAAATGCTGTCTCATTTGTTTAAAACCCCATGCACTTTGCAGAGTATCCGAAGAACACTTCCAATGAAAACATTGAGGTTAACAATCTGAAATATGAGGAAGGCTGGCTTTCAAACAATAGAAGCTCAAGCAGAGATTGTTATCTGGAATTGACTTGGAGCATAACAAATATGTGGAAAGATCTCCAAGCTTCAAAATGTGACAGCTAGGATGATGGAAAAGAAGTGTATTGGCAGCTGAGGGTGAGAATTTGCAGAAGATCCCAATTCTAAAAGGGGCTCCACCCTGTTTTATCAAATGCCCTGAATTCCAGTGGTCAGAAGCAGGCTAATTATTAGCCAACATTCCTCACTTCAAAGGGTTATGTACAACTCTATCTCAGGATTAGGCACCATGCTCAACAGAGTTCTCTTCTGCTAAGTGCTGGCATGAGTTACAAAGAGGCCTTGCTAAATTCCCAAAGGTGGCTATGACAAACTGTTAAACAGAAAAATAACTTAGAAGTCTCTCTCTTCCACCCTTCCTGGACCTTGGAAGATCGAAGGCTATTTATACCGCACTTATGAGAGATTCAGGTTGATTACTTTGATTCATAGTTGGAATCTAGCCCTAAGATTAATGAGTTCAATATTTTTTGCAAAGAAAATAATCAACTTGCTGTCTTGTGGTACTTAATTGGCATGTGTTAGGTGATAGAATGGCCATTTATTTTTGCTGGAAAGGCTTACATATAACTTCTTTGATATCAGTCTTAAACCTGAAACATCAGTCCATGATTATTTGCTCAATAATTCCTCGTGGAGTATCTACCCTTCTTGGACAGGTAAAATGGACCTTGAAATCCCACAGCAATCTCCTGCCACAACTGAAACTTCAAAGAAAATAACTGGCAGCTTTGATTTTTCAGCCACATGTAACTATTTCCACAGGAGTTATGCTGATCAGTTCTCAGTTTATTGCACCCCCACAGACTTTCAGAACCGAGCCGAATGCGAGACTGCCAATCATAAGGGCGTTTACTCTTTGACATAGAAAGGATAAGCCTGAAAGCAGGCATTTTCATTCAGATGTCAAGTAAACAATTATGACTTTTCTGTGGCACAGAAACCGATTGTAAACCTTTGCAAAATATTTTTGTATGATTTAGTAATTAGAAAACAAGAGGGCTGGGCTCATCTCCAATTACTATTTATGAAATAGTGATGTTTTAGTCATTTATATTTGACCTCACAAATGTGTTTATGCTTGGTCATAAAAATTTAAGAGTCAAGAGCGTCTAATTGTCATCTGTACTGACAACAGAGCAATGACATTTTTTATTTGCAAAAGCAATGTACACAATGAAATATAATAACAAAATAATTAAATTAATTAATCACCATAATACTAGTGCAAAAAATCCATAGTCTTTAGTGCAACCAAAACAATTCATAGAAGTTAATTGATGAGGTTAGTGTTGTGTAGTATTTAAAAGTTTGATGGTTATTGGAAAGAAGCTATTCTTTAACCTGCTGTTCACGGTTTTCAGATTCCTATATCTCCTTCCTGATGGTAAGAGTGAAATAGGAATGATGCGGGTCTTTAATGCAATTTTGAGGGCTCATTTCCTATAGATCCTTTCAATGGTGTGGAGGTCAGTACCTATTCGAAGTGCCGACTCAGATTGTAATGCCAGTCAACATACTCTGAACTGTATATCTGTAAGAATTCAAGACAGTATTTGTCATAGAAACATAGAAGTTAGGTGCAGGAGTAGGCCATTGAGCCCTTCGAGCCTGCACCGCCATTCAATATGATCATGGCTGATCATCCAACTCAGTATCCCGTACCTGCCTTCTCTCCATACCCTCTGATCCCCTTAGCCACAAGGGCCACATCTAACACCCTCTTAAATATAGCCAATTGTCGATATACCGACGACTCAATCTTCCGTTGAGACATTAATGGGCTTTCTTTGTGATTGCATAAATGTATCGCTCGATGCTGTTTTCCTTTTAGATTAATAGGTGCCCTACAATTAGATTCAAGTCCTCACATAGAAATATTAAACCAGACCTTCCTTCCTCCTGTTTTACAGCTGAGCTACAAGGCCTGCACTGTAGCATCTTTGATGGAATCCTGCAAGGGAAACCTCTCATTTGCCTACTTCCATTGCCCCACCTGCTGTGAATATAAACTCACTTATGTTAGTCATCAAACAGATATACCTCAATGTCTGGATTAATTGCATTTGATGGGACCATTATGCTGAATATGGACTAGGTAGCAGTGAGCTGCTGCAGTCCTTCCAATGAAAATAATGCTTTTGGCGAGGGAAGCCTGAGATTTAGACCTGAGAACGATGAACAATAAAGAAACAGCAACATTTCCAATGCATTTCCACTGAGACCATATTCAAGTACCAGATTTTGGAGTCATTTTCAAAGTCCAATCTGCAGCTGTCCATAAAGGCCCTTGCAGCCAACGACTCCGTTGGTTTCACTTAGTTCCGGGGTGTTACTACAGCCAAGACATTGTTTGTTGTATAACCTTTGACCTATCCAATACTCGCAACTATTTCTTGATATCACATGGGGAGAAATGAATTCCCTGAAGACCACCTTCTGTGATGGTGGGAATTTCAGGAGGAAGCCAAGATACATCCTCTGCTTGGCACTTGAATGCTTCCGCTATCATTGAGGATGAGGATACCATTAGAGGCTATTCCTCCCAGTATTTGTTTCCCCGTCCACCACCATTCATATGTGACATTTCTGTTGAACTGTGTGTTGATCTGTTGCCCATGAAATCAATTACCTCTGCCTATTACATGCTGCTTTTGCTGTTTAGCACAG
Source organism: Raja brachyura (assembly GCA_963514005.1). The sequence goes on from OY740781.1 coordinate 140,827,556, forward strand.
TGTGGTATTGTCTTGCAATTTCACCAGGTTGGTACTTGCTTTTTCGACATGAACTTGACTGATGACCTAGATGTTGTCCAAAGGTCAGGTTTACATAGCTGGTAAAAAGCAATGAATGCCATCTTGACTACAACAAGCAGGTGTTGTCAGTCCTGCTCGAGCTGTTTAGTCCAGATTGGACTGCATCATTTTGAGACCATTTGTTAGTGTAATTGAACCTGTAATTAAAATCATATCCACGTACACCCTGGCCTCATTCATATCTCCCAGCAGACTTTTAAATTCAGCTCACATCGTATTGTTCCATGGACCTGGCTGGGTGGAGGCAGGGGGATGGTAATATTCAAGCCAAAACTGGTAGAATCTGCCTCGAAAGAGATTTAGCCCTATCTGGCACCATCTCATGGTAGGTATGTTACAAAACTTACCTTTAGCGGCGCTGCAGTTCTGCCACTGCCCGTGTGCGCGACTTTGGTGCCTTTGAGAGGGGGGCGGGTTTAAAATCCAGTTTACTCCAGACTATTCAAATCGATTAATCTCAGGGGGTTTAGTTGCTGAAGAGAAATCGCTCCGACATTTGATTTATGGAGTTATTTTTAAACTACGCTGGATCATTTATTAGCAGGAGTAAATTAAAAATCATCTTGTAAAGCCGTGAACGCCGACAACGGGATGGATCTTACGTAGGGGACAAAACAAGGTACACACTTATTTTTACATGAAAATGTGCTTCTTAGGAAGCCTTTAATCAAAATTTCATGTTGCGAAAAGGTGACTTAGAAGATATACGAACTGGCAGTATTTTTCCTGCCAACTGGGATTTAAATTCACGGCAAACTGCAACGTTCCAAACGATCGCGTTCCACAAAATCCCACTCGCAAGATGATTTAAATGGTCATTAATTTACGGGAATTAAACACTAAATTCCTTCAATTTGGCCTATAAATTCATGACAATGGGATTTAAAAGTCATGTTATATTGTGAATTCTTATGTGAATGTTATTTGGACACTTTTTAAAAATGTTAACCTTTCTTAAGAAATGGATAGATGTTTAGATCTAGTAATTGAATTTTGTAATTAGCTACAATTAACTAACTAATTATATGCTTTAATTTCAGGTCATCCAAGTAAGATTGTTTCATATTTGTTTCAGAATGCTTCAATCTATAATAACTGAAAATTTCATTCAGTCTCTTAATTTTTAAGAAAGTTATGGGCTTTTGACTGTCCTTGATCACAGCTTTCGTGTTGAGTCAATGGAAAAGCAATAGGGAACAAGATGCTAATTTCTGAGTATGCAAATAGCCATAACTTTATTATTACTGAAGATATGAAAGTGAATTAGGTGTCAAATTAAACATCTTTTTATGCTTTATCTGATGGTAGTGTTTAATAGCCTGATGATCTCAAAATTTTGTAACATTGCTACTCTTGGTAGTGCAATGGTTGTGAGCATCAGGCACACGTCCTGAAGTTACAGCAAGATTCCCGCAATAACCATGAGACATGAAAGTGAATTGAGGAAAAACTGGAACTGGCTGGAGTGAATTGTACCAGTAAGATCCTAACGAGCTGAATGGCCTTCATCTTCAGTATGCCCTGGTTCTGTGTTGTAATCTTACAGTCATTTTATGACCTTTTGGTCTCATGCTTAGTGTGTGTGGGAAAGCAAAACAAGCTGAAGATCTCAAAAGATCCAAGTGACATGAATAAGGTGCTGAAGAGGAACTATTATCAATAAAAACAATTGAAGACAATGTGCCCAGTATGAGCTGAGCAAAGTCCTTGTCTTCATGGATACCAAGAATGGATATTGGCTTGGTCAACTTGACAGGAAGAATTTGTTTCTAATAACTTTCAATACATCTTTTGGGGAATATTGGAGAGGCACCCATGAGCAAAAATTCCAATAAATCAAATTAAAGATGATAATACAGCAAGTGATATGAATTAAGGACCAAAAAGCTGACATAATTCACAGACGCCTCAGATAAGTTAATAAGAACAGCAACTATGCAAGATGGGCAACCAATAGCACACGCATGAGGAGCCCTGATTGATACCCAGACATGATACACTCTGAACAAGGGTCTCGACCAGAAACACCACCCATTCCTTCTCTCCAGAGATGCTGTTACTCCAGCATTTTGTGTCTACTTTTGATTTAAATCAGCATCTGCAGTTCTTTCCTACACATGATACACTCAAATTGTAAAGTAGCTGTTGCCTGCAACATTTGGGCTTGAAATATTGAACCTGTATCCACTTTGGAAGTAAATACTATGCAGACAGATCACATGCCTTAAAGTGATTGTAATGAATCTCCAGTAAGCTTAAAGGATATATGATACTCAGAATGTATTACTATCTAGATGAACAACACAGACACCCTTCCATCTGTAGAAAAGACCGATTGTAGACACATGGAACTGCAGATGCTGGTTTACACTGAAGATAGACACAGAATGCTGGAGTAGGGTCTCAGTGGGGCAGGCAGCATCTCTGGAGAGAGCGAATGGGTGACGTTTCGGGTTGAGATCGTTCTTCAGACTGAGAATTAGGGGAGAAGGAGTCATAGAGATATGGAAAGGGTAAGGTGTGAAAACACAGATCAAAGGGGGTGATCAAGAAAAATCTAGAATAGTTCATTGTTAACTGTGGATAATCCTCTCAAGAGATGTTGCCTGTCCTGCTGAGTTACTCCAGCATTCTGTGTCAATCTTCAGTGTAGACACAATGGAATTGGAGAAGATGAATATGCTGAAGGATCCCACTATTGCAAAGCAGTTTATGGAGAAGCCACAGTAAGGCACATCACTTCATATTACCTCAATTAAGGCACATCAATTCAGTATTGTCTCCAATTGTTCTGACCTTGATGGTAAAATAAGCAGCCGGAGATCTCAAACAGTCCTTCCCTGTACTTCCACATTTTGGAGGAGTTCTATATTTCTCAGAGGCGAGAGAATAGTGGTCTCAAAGTCCTCAAAGAGAAATGCACATCCAGCCTGGGAACGAAGGGCAGTTTGTGGAAAAGCCATGGATCACTGTACTGCCCAAGGATAAACACAGAAATCAAAGACTACACAAAATTGTGATGGTTGCAGATCTATGGACATACCCAGCAGAGGGAACCAATGCTTGGACATTGGGGAGTTGAATAGACCTTGGGTAAAACAGACTTCTTCATACTTACAGAACAATGTGCAGATCAAGCTACTGATGCCTTAAGTACTTGAAAGCCCGGAATGTGGCTATCCTCCATCTTGGCAATGCCGTCGACTGAAAAGTTTGACTTATTATTTATTCAACCACATCCTCAGCTGGCCCTTACAAGCTGAAGAATCATTTTGCCAGATGTTGTGTTTCGGGCAAGGTTGCAACAGGCAATGGTCCAGAATTTGCTGCAGGTGAGTGTTCAAAGTGAGTGGCTAGGTGACAATTGACCCATAGAACATCATCTCTGCACCATCCAGAATCCTGCCAGAGAAAACTGTAAGAACAGCCAAGTCACTTCTGAGAAAAGGAAAGCAAGAATAAATAGACACATGGCTCAGGAGAATATGTCAATGCCCATCCTAAATGATCTGTCGAACCGAAACAACATTGCCAACAGATGCAACATTACTGAAGCATGAACTTCCAGCTGGAATATGTGGTGGGAGGGAGGAAGAGAGCGATGGAAAGGAGGCCACAATCCAAATTAAAAACAATTATCCGGGACTGACCCATGACACCGACAAGAAAGAAGGCAGAAAGTTGCATTCATCAAGGAACGAGTACGGTCCTGTGAAGGAAAAGGCCAGGAAAATGCCAAATGGAATGGGAATCATCTGAAAAAAGCTGCAGGAAAGGAGCAGAAAATTGAGGCCAACGAGCAGCTAAAATGGGATGCGCCACATCTCTCATCCAGACCAAAATGAACAGCAGCCAGTGATGTCTAGAAATGTGAGAGTTTTTCTCCAGCACTGAGGAGAGAAATGCTCTTGACTGGGGCGAATTGAGGATTTTACACTGGAGTAGAAATGGATACATTACCACCAGGTGGCACCGTCAGCAATGGCAGCCTCACCAACAGTCTGTTTTTTGTCCTTTTTCTTATTTTTAGTGCGTTTTTAAAGTTTGTGTTAATGTTCTCTGGTTTGTTTTATGTGAGGAGTAGGGGAGGGGTCGAGGGAAACTTTTTTTCAATCTCTTACCTTACTGGAGATGCAATTGTTTTCCGGGTCGTATCTCTGTTCGCTCTGCAGCCTAACATCATGGAGCTGGCGGCCTTGCTCGGGACTGACTTTGAGCTCCACTGCGGGGACGTGGACTTACCATCGGAGCCTACGATCGTTTGCCTGGGGTCAACGCTGCAGATTCCAACATCGACAAGCTCGCAGTCTCGGTTACAGACCGATGTCGGGAGGCTCCAGTCGCAGAAGGTTTCAACCAGCCCCGACCCAGGGTAGATCGCCCGTCGCGGGGAGCCGAGATTCCCCCCTGATGTAGGAGCTTGATCGCCCAGCCACAGAGGGCCCGCTGCCAGCTACAGGAGTCAAGATCGTCCCGTCAACGGAAGGCTCGCGGCCCCCGACCGCGGGAGAACAAGGAAGGGAAGAGATTGAACTTTTTTTCCCCTTCGATCCCAGTGAGGAATGTGGAGGAGACGCTGTGGTGGATGTTTGTATTAAAATGTATTTTGTGTGTTTTGTTGCTTTTTATTGGTATGCCTGTACGGCAAATCAAATTCCTCGTATGTTGCAAAACATACTTGGCTAATAAAGTATGATTATGATTATTATGATGATTATGATTAAATGCCAGTCTATTAGAAACCTAGTATGAACTTCTATGCTGGAAGTTCAGGAGCATATTAAGAAATAACTAAATAAATAACATGGACATTATTATATGTCGATTTGGGGTTATCAGATCACTCATGAATAAATGTGAAATGAAGGATATGAGAGATGTAATACAACAGATGTAAGTTTCAAATTTTCTAGTGAAGAATGTTACTAAGATGGAAGAGGATCACATTGCAGACTTGCAAAGGCTTCAGTATCTTGATCTGCAAATTGTAAACTCTTTGGGATACGGCTGACCTAGGAATTTCAGATGGTCATTTAACTGCCTATCATTGGGTGGAACTGTGTTGCAGCTGGTAAAGCTGCTGTCTCACAGTGCCAGAGACCCGGATTCGATCCGGACCTCAATGCCGTCTCTGTGGAGTTTTCACATCTCCTCTCTGTGACCACATGGGTTTCCTCTAGGTGCTACCTCGTCCCACAATCCTGAATGGGTTTGCAAGATAATTAGCAATGTTCCCGATGTTGGCGGAGTCCAGAACCAGGTGCCACAGTCATTTAGAACGGAGATGAGGAAACCCTTTTTCACACAGAGAGTTGTGAGTCTGTGGAATTCTCTGCCTCAGAAGGTGGTGGAGGCCAGTTCTCTGGATACTTTCAACAGAGAGCTAGATAGGCCTTTAAAGATAGCGGAGACAGGGGATATGGGGAGAAGGCAGGAACGGGGTACTGATTGGAGCTGATCAGCCATGATCACATTGAATAGCGGTGCTGGCTCGAAGGGCCAAATGGTCTAGTCCTGCACCTATTGTCATCTGTAAATTGCCTCTGTTTATATCAATGGGACGATGATGGAGAGAGTCAAAAACTTCAAATTCTTGGGCGTGCATATTTCCAAACATCTTTCCTGGACCCAGCACACTGATGCAATTATAAATAAAGCACATCAACGCCTCTACTTCTTGAGATGATTATGGCGATTCGGTATGTCATAGAGGATTTCATTTCGGAGTCACGTGAGTGACTTCATGAAGAGCCCGCCGGCACGCATGCGCGACATATCGTCGCAACGCATTGATGCCGACAGCTGGCGGTGGGGCGCGCTCCCCGCCAGCCCTTCATAAGGAACCGCTTAGGTAAGTTAAACTAACCTTAAGTTGGTTGGCCCTTGCTGTCTGTTTTGTCTTTCAGCAAGGGTGTGGATTGGAGTTCAGAATGTCTGGTCGAAGTCGTCGTTCAACCGGCCCGGCGCCCTCATCATCGTTTACACCTGGGGCCGGGAAAAAGGCGGGGAAACCGTTGGCGTCTGCTTCTGCAGGTCGGGACCCGCTGAATCGCCACAGCTCCAAGGAGGAGTTCGTGGAGGACGACAACGGGGTGCCTCCCGAAAGGGTGGACCCTGCCACAAGTTCGCCAGTGGCGACCACGGGGAAGGGGTCTCGTGCTGCGGCCCGACCCCCCTCCGCTAGCCCTTCGTTGAAGGGCAGGGGAGGAGCCCGTAAGCCTAACCCGGTTCGGGCCAAGGCTCCACCAGCCGCCATGGTGCGGTCTGGTGCAACGGCGGGACCTGGGTCTGTAAGGTCTGCTACCCAACTCCCAACCCCCGCCACCAGGACGGGGGGCTTGGGTACGGTCCCGCCTCGGTCGCCGAGTCCCCCATGGATGGGTGGACGAGACCATGCGTCGGCACCGTCCAATATGTGGACAGCCGGCAAGCCCGCGCGGGCGTCGCTCCATGCTTCTGCTGGAGTCGACCCCAAGCCGTCAGGGCCCTTTGTGGCAACGGCTTCCGCTCCCGCTAAACGGAGGCGGTTGAACACTTCGCCCGCGCGGGAATCGCACGGTTTCGCTGCGGCGGCCGAAAGCGACAATTTCCGGCGCCGAGATCACTTCTCAGAGGTGCGGGCCGATGAAAGGAGCCCCGGCATGTTTTCTGAGCCGGAGGACTCCGACCACCCGAGTGTTCAGGGTGGTGGGCGTATTGACCGTATGGAGCGGCTGCTGGAGCTGTTGCTCCATAATCAACAGCAGCTCGCATCCACGAACATCGACAGGCACAGGGCCGCCTCGACAGCCTCTATCATCAGTGAGCCACAGGAGGAAGAAGGGTTTGACCCTACACCAGCTCTATCGGAGCCACCGACAGAAGAGCTACTGGATGTAGCGGCAAAATTCACTGCTCCAGTCACAACTGGGCTTCCGCTTCAACCCAAACTGGCAGCCACGGTAGATTTTCTTACGAACCACCGGCTCCAGGAGGAAGTCCTTTCGCAGGCCATTCATCGCCACAAGCCTCCTTCCAACTGCAATGCCCTCAACGTGCCAGTGGTCATTACGCCCAATTGGGCAACATCGGCGTGGCTATCCGCCATCAGGAGGTGAAGCTCCAGCGGATTCTAAAACTCCTTACGGCCGGTATTACCGCCTTTGCGTGGTCGGTCGATGGTGGTGACCTTTCATTGGACCAAGAGGATGCATTGGCACTGTTATGTGCTACCCAACACGAAATTAATGATTTTCGGAAAAACAGCATCCGTCCTTCTATCAACCCAAAATTCGCTGGGTTGTGCAAACCACCACCGCCACCGCCGCCCCGACAACTCTTCGGAGAGGATCTTCCGAAGAGAGTCAAAGAGCTTGATGAGGTAGCCAAGACGGTGGGACTTATGCGATCTCAGATCGCCCCCAGACCGACGGTGCCAAAAGCTCCACCTGCTCGACCGCGAGGCTCGGTCACTTCAGCAACCAGACCATATGCTGCTACGCATCACTATTATCAACAGGGCCAGCAGCAGCGGTCTTTTTTGGGGTCAGGCCCACAACGACCCCAGTGGAAGATGAAGCCACCTCACCGTCAAACCAACCCAGCACCTCCACGGCCACCCAAGTATGTCAGGGACCGCCGGTGACCATGGAGGTAAGGCGGTCTGGGTTTCTTTCCCCTGTCCCTTTAACATCACATGTTGGAGGGCGACTCCGGTTCTTTTCTGAAGCATGGAAGACTGTTACTTCAGATGAGTTTATTTTACAAAATATTCGGGGTCATTCTATTGAATTTATTCACGGGGACATCCCTCCATCCCAGCATATGCCTAAACGGAAGTTTACGCTGTCTGCCGTTGAGCAGGCAGCAGGCACAGCTGAAATTTTTCGTTTGGAACAAAAAGGCGTGATAGAGAAAACTATGCACGAACCCATTGAATTCGTCTCTAATATTTTTACCAGACCAAAAAAGGATGGAGGTTGTCGGGTGATTATTGACTTGACCCAGCTGAATACTTTTGTAACATACACCCATTTTAAAATGGACACTTTCGAGACAGCCAAATCACTGATTTCACAAGGTTGCTTTATGGCATGCATTGATTTGAAAGATGCATACTATTCAGTATCCATTCGGAAACATCACCGAAAGTTTCTGAAATTTGTCTGGATGGATCAGCTCTGGCAATACAGGGCCTTGCCAAATGGGCTTACTACCGCCCCTAGGCTCTTTACTAAGTTGCTTAAACCTATTATGGCCCAATTACGTATACAACACCATGTTGTAATGGCCTATTTGGATGATATCCTGATTATTGGCAACACCCTGGAAGCAGCTGAAAGGGCAGTTTCGGCCACTGTCACTATATTTCAGCGGCTGGGGTTTATAGTCCATCCAGACAAATCCAAGTTCTGCCCATCCCAGGTTATGGATTATCTGGGTTTCACGGTGGATTCTATTCGAATGAGGGCCACCATACCATTTAACAAGGTTGAGGATGTCACCCTTGCATGTCAGGATCTTGCACTCGCCAGTATACCATCTATTCGGCAAACAGCTAAGGTGATTGGGAAAATCGTAGCTTTGTTTCCGGCAGCCCAGTTTGGGCCTTTGCATTATCAAAATCTGCAAAGAGCCAAGATTGCCGCATTGGAAAAGAACGCTGGTCATTTCGACAGACCTATGCGACTGCCTTCTGATGCTGAGGTTGAGCTACAATGGTGGGTGTCCAATATTGGCAGGGCATTCAAACCCATTGTTGTACCCAATCCGGTGGTATATTTGCAAACTGATGCAAGCTCCCAAGGCTGGGGAGCTACGGACAGCTCTTCGAGTTGTGGGGGCAGGTGGGATGCCCTTGAAGCTAGCATGTTGCTAGTGCAAGGGATTAACTATTTGGAGCTGCTTGCAGCATTTCACGGACTGCGGGCTTATTGTTCCAATCTCAGTGGAACTCATGTCCGTCTCCAAATAGACAACACTACGGCGGTGGCATATTTAAACCATATGGGCGGTACCAGGTCAGTCTCTTGTGACAAATTGGCTAATACTATTTGGCTCTGGTGTATTGATCGGCATATTTGGATTTCAGCCACCTATGTGCCAGGTAGGCTTAATACTGTGGCAGACACCAGGTCACGCAAATTCAATGATAGTATTGAGTGGATGTTGCATCCTCAAATATTTGCCCAAATTACAGCCAAATTTGGTCAACCAGATATAGACCTTTTTGCGTCCCGGTTGAACCATCAGGTACCGGCATATGTTTCATGGGAACCAGACCCTGGGGCATTAGCGATGGATGCATTCTCGCTAGACTGGGGGAATTGGTTTTTCTATGCATTCCCCCCGTTTTGCCTCATCAGTCGGGTATTACAAAAAATCAAGATGGATTCTGCCAGAGGTATTCTTGTCATACCCGACTGGCCCACACAGCCTTGGTATCCGGTGGTCTTTGACATGATTAGTCAACCTTGGGTCCCTTTAGAGGGTTGCCCGCATTTGGTTTCTCACCCTGTTTCAGGGGAGTTACACCCCTGCCATGCCTATTTAAAATTACTGGCTTGCAGGTTCTGACCAGGCCATGGATGCAGTATGGCCTTTCCACCCGGACCATGAACACCATTGGAGCATCATGTCGAGAGTCAACCAGGCGAAGATATCTCTCCCACATCACCAAGTGGGAAGCCTACTGCAGCCGCTCTCGCATCACCTATGATGATGTCTCCATAGCCGACGTCCTGGAATTCCTCGAGGGGTTGCACCACGATGAGCACTTGAGTTACAGTGCCATCAACAGCGCCAGGAGTGCGCTGTCATTCTACCTCAACATTGAGGTAGGATCAAACAGGCTAGTGTCCAGGCTTATGCGGGGAATATTCAATCTGAATCCGCCTACACCACGCTATAACATCACCTGGGATGTCAGGGATGTACTAACCCTGCTCAGGTCGTGGTCACCCATGGAAGGGTTACAGCTGGACAAACTCACTATGAAATTGGTGATGTTACTAGCGCTGACGTCAGCACAGCGGGTTCAGACGCTCCACAAACTCCGTATTGACAGGATGACGTCTACCCCTGGAGAAGTAGTCTTTTTCATTGATGAGCTACTTAAGCAGCATAGACCTGGGTGCACAGGGCTGCAGCTGAAGTTCCCGGCATACCCCGCAGATGCTCGGCTATGTTTAGCCACTCATATCCGTTACTACGTCAAGGTGACGAGCATCAGAGGAATGGAGTAGTACCTGCTTGTCACTCACAAAAGACCTCACCATCGAGTGACAGTCCAGACGATATCCAGGTGGCTCCGGATCGTCTTGGATAAGGCAGGTATTGACACTAATGTGTTTAAATCCCACTCCACCAGGGCTGCATCTACGTCGGCGGCGAGGGTCATGGAGGTGCCCATGGACCATATCCTCGCCACAGCAGGATGGGCGAACGAAGCTGTGTTCCAGCGGTTCTATAACAAGCCTGTTGCTGCTCCCCTACAGTTCGCGGAGCCGTGCTGAACGCCGGACGAGAACGTGGGGATGTCCCCGTTTAAAGGGGATTTTTTGCTGTGTTATTAATAAATCTTCTTTTGTTTCAGTATAACTTCGTTTCATCAACTTGTTTACTCCAATCCATCCTTGCTAGTGGTGTGTCAGCATGGACGTGGTCCAGGGCGTGTAATCACAGAAGCTTTGAAGTCTTCACGAAGTCACTCACGTGACTCCGAAATGAAATAGTAAGATTGAACGAGAACTTACCAGTTCGAAGGTTGATCTTTATTTCATGAGGAGTTGCGGTGAGGGATTTCGTGCCCTCCGCTCCCAACCCTCGATCATCCTCAGCTGGTAATTAGAGTCTCTTTAAATCTTACTATGCCAAATCATTTCTGTGTTGTTTTCTGTGATTCCACACCGCTGCTTTGAAGAATGTCGCGCATGCGTGCCGGCGGGCTCTTCACGAAATCCCTCACCGCAACTCCTCATGAAATAAAGATCAACCGTCGAACTGGTAAGTTCTCGTTCAATCTTACTATTCTCTTGAACTTCTACAGGTGTACAGTTAGAGCATATTGTCTAATCGCATCAGGCCTGGTTCGGCCACTTGAAGTTGTGAACACTGTCCAGTCCATCACCGGCTCTGACCTCCCCACCACCGAAGGGATTTATCGGAGTCACTGCCTCAAAAAGGCAGCCAGCATCATCAGAGACCCACACGATCCTGGCCACACACTTATTTCACCACTGCCATCGGATAGAAGGTACATGAGCCTGAAAACTAACATCCAGATGCAGGAACAGCTTCTTCCCTACAGCCATCAGGCTATTAAACACTACCTCAAATAAGCTCTGAACTACAATAGACTTTTATTATTATTATTATTATTATTATTATTATACTACTATTGTTTGTTTTTTGAGTGTATGTGTGTGTAAAGAAAAAAAAAATATATATAGTGGCTTGCAAAAGTTTTCATACCCCTTGAACTTTTCCACATTTTGTCACGTTACAACCACAAACGTAAATGTATTTTATTGGGATTTTATGTGATAGACCAACACAAAGTGGCGCATAATTGTGAAGTGGAAGGAAAATGATACATGGTTTTCAAATTTTTTTACAAATAAAAAACGGAAAAGTGTGATGTGCAAAAGTATTCAGCCCTCTTTACTCTGATACCCCTAAATAAAATCCAGTGCAACCAATTGCCTTCAGAAGTCACCTAATTAGTAAATAGAGTCCACTTGTGTGTAATCTAATCTCAGTATAAATACAGCTGTTCTGTGAAGGCCTCAGAGGTTTGTTAGAGAACATTAATGAACAAACAGCATCATGAAGCCCAAGGAACATGCCAGGATCAGGGATAAAGTTGTGGAGAAGTTTAAATCAGGGTTAGGTTATAAAAAAATATCCCAAGCTTTGAACATCTCACGGAGCACTGTTCAATCCATCATCCGAAAATGGAAAGAGTATGGCACAAGTGCAAACCTACCAAGACATGGCCGTCCATCTAAACTAACAGGCCGGGCAAGGAGAGCATTGATCAGAGAAGCAGCCAAGAGACCCATGGTAACTGGAGGAGCTGCACAGCTCAGGTGGGAGAATCTGTCCACAGGACAACTATTAGTCGTGCACTCCACAAATCGGGCCTTTATGGAAGGGTGGCAAGAAGAAAGCCATTGTTGAAACAAAGCCATAAGAAGTCCCGTTTGCTGTTTGCCACAAGCCATGTGGGGGACACAGCAAACATGTGGAGGAAGGTGCTCTGGTCTGATGAGACCAAAATTGACGTTTTTGGCCTAAATGCAAAACGCTATGTGTGGCGGAAAACTAACACTGCACATCACCCTGAACACACCATCCCCACTGGGAAACATGGTGGTGGCAGCATCATGCTGTGGGGATGCTTTTCTACAGTAGGGACAGGGAAGCTGGTCAGAGTTGATGGGAAGATGGATGGAGCCAAATACAGGGCAATCTTGGAAGAAAACCTGTTAGAGTCTGCAAAAGACTTGAGACTGGGGCGGAGGTTCACCTTCCAGCAAAACAACGACCCTAAACATACAGCCGGAACTACAATGAAATGGTTTCGATCAAAGCATATTCATGTGTTAGAATGGCCCAGTCAAAGTCGAGACCTACTTCCAATTGAGAATCTCTGGCAAGACTTGAAAATTGCTGTTCACAGAAGCTCTCCATCCAATCTGACTGAGCTTGAGCTATTTTGCAAAGAAGAATGGGGAAAAAATGTCAGTCTCTAAATGTGCAAAGCTGGTAGAGACATACCCCAAAAGACTTGCAGCTGTAATTGCAGCAAAAGGTGGTTCTACAAAGTATTGACTCAGAGGGGCAGAATAATTTTGCACGCCACACTTTTCAGTTTTTTATTTGTAATAAAATTTGGAAACCATGTATCATTTTCCTTACACTTCCCAATTATGCACCACGTTGTGTTGGTCTATCACATAAAATCCCAATAAAATACATTTACGTTTGTGGTTGTAAAGTGACAAAATGTGGAAAAGTTCAAGGGGTATGAAAACTTTTGCAAGCCACTGTATATATATATAGTTATAAAACTCTGATCTTGGATGTGTGTGTGTGTGTGTGTGTGTGTGTGTGTGTGTGTGTGTGTGTTTATTTATTTGTGTGTTGTCACATCATCTCGAAAAAACAACTCGCTAATGGTAAAATGTTTACATATTCTGGTAGAGATTTATACCCTGGAGTCCGAAATGGCCTTATCTGAAAATTTGATAAAACTTTGAAATCAAAAAGCCTGTATTTCACTGATGACGTCGCAATGGATCTGCGTGCCTGCTTCTGCTCGCGCTGCATCATCCCCCCACCTCTCCCTCCTCACCCCCCCCCATTATTCAAAAGTGGTTCCGTCGACTGAAGAACAAAGATCAAAGCTGAAGACTGCGGCAGCCCAACCCGCTGTCCTTTGGTCGATGCACGCTGGCGCCTCGGTCCGGTCCTCGGTTCGCCTCGGCTCGGGTCCGGTCCTCAGCTCGGCCCGGGTCTCCCCCCCTCTCACCCCCCCCAACCCCCCACCCCTTCCCACTCTCTCCCCCCCCTCCCCCTCGCTCTCCCCCTTTCTCATCCCCCCTTTCTCCCCCCGTCTTCCCCCTACTTACTCCCCCCCTCTCTTCTCCCCCCCCTCTCCTCCCCACTCTCTGTCTCTGCCTCTCTCTCTCTCTGTTTCTCTGTCTCTGCCCCTCTCTCTGTCTCTATGTCCTCTCTACCCCCCTCCCTTTCCCTCTCTGGGCGTGCCTGCGAGTTGGGTGCTCTCTTACCCCCGGGCTCTCTTCCCCCACCTCCCCCCTCTCTCCCCTCTCTCCCCCTCTCCCCCCCAGCCTACCCCCCTCCCCATCCTCCCCCCTCTATCTCCCCCCCACCTCTCTCTCCTCTGGACTCTCTCTTCCTCCTCTCCTCTCTCCCCCTTCTGTCTCTCCGCCCCCCTCTTTGCCCCTTTCTCTCTCCGCCCCCTCTCTCTCTGCCCCTCTCTCTCTGCCCCCCCTCTCTCTCTCTGCCCCTCCCTCTCTGTCTCTGCCCCCCTCTCTCTCTCTCTGTCTCTGCCTCCTCTGCCTCTGCCCTCTCTACCCCCCCCCCCCCCCCCCACCTCTCTAGATGTGCCTGCGAGTTGGGAGCTATGCGTGAGTGCATAGGGCTGGGATGGTGTAAAAGGAGCCAATAAATAATATTAAGATCATATCGGGGGGGAGGTTAGTGTGTGGGTGGTTAGTATATGTTCGACACTGCAGGCCGCCCCCCCTGCAACTGCGCGTTGAGTGGACGGGACCCAACGGGTCCCACTTGGTCTAGTATATATATATGTGTGTATGTGTGTGTGTATATATACTGAACTTTTTTTTTGTTTATCATACTGTTTACAGTGTACTATGTTTACATATTCTGTTGTGCTGCAGCAAGTAAGAATGTAATTGTTCTATCTGGGACATATGACAATAAAACACTCTTGACTTCATACGTGTGTTGGGAGTAGATGAGAAAGCGGGATAACATAGAACTAATATGTGAAAGGGCGATCAATGGCCAGAGTGGATTCAGTGTGCCCAAGGGCCTGTTTCCATGCTGTATATCTAAACTAAATAAACAAAATTAGAAATGACATTCAGTGGGACACTTATAAGCCCCATATTTTGGCTGAGTGTAACCAAAATCAAGCCTCACTTCATCCATCACATTAAGCTTTCCAAAAAGCAGTTAAAATTAAAACTCCAACTCTCTAAACGGTGAAGGGAATAGGAAAAAGTAGTGGCCACACACACTGAAGAAAATAAATAGACAGAGACACAAGAGACTGCAGATCCTGGAATTTTGGGCAAAAAGCAAACAGTTGGAGGAACTGAGTGGGTCAGGCACCAGCTGTGGACGGAGCGGACAGTTTTGGGTTGGGACCCTTTGTTGTAGTTAAGCATTTAGATCTGTCGATTAAGCCTGCAAGAATGAATTTTATGCTGAAAAATGTGATGGCTCCTCTTGTCTTTCATTTACGCCATTGAGAGAGAGAGTCATTCCAAAAGGATATGTGCAAAGAATTCTCACTTTAAGGGATTGACTTTTGTCTGACTATTGAACTAGTTTCCAGCTCAGTTTATTAAAACTTAAAACTACTCGCTCCTGAGTGCTCCTGAGCACCTTCCTGAGCTACCATTCCCTTCATAATTAATGTCTCTGTCAAGTCTGACCTAATAATCAGGCACGCCTTTTAAATCTTACTCTATTTTAGTTTTGTTTGGAGATACAGCGTGGAAGCAAGCTCTTCGGCCCACCAAGTCCTCACCGAACTGCGATATACTACACACTAGGAACATTTCACAGAAACCAATTAACCTACAAACCTATATATCTTTGGAATGTGGGAGGAAACCGGAGCACCCGGAGAAAACCCACATGGTCACAGGGAGAATATACAAACTCCGTACAGACGGCACCCGTAGTCAGGATCGAACCCTGGTCTCTGGTGCTGTAAGGCAGCAATTCTACCGCTGTGCCACTGTGCTGCCCCATTCTTGCTCATGTTCCTGCTCGTAGTATTGAACTATATAGATAGTACTGGGAGAGCCCTGAGGTATATATCCCTGAGCATGGGTACAATAAAGCCATAATGTGGTGAAGCTCAATATTTTATTCTTGTGAAACGGATTTTATAATTGTACATTGTTAGTATGTTCAAGGTGCTTGCAAGCAACTCACATTTTTTGCACAGTTGGATTGTTTTCTGTGGATCATCAGAAGCTGAGGGGACTCAGAGGTTTATAAAATGATGTGGGGCAAGGATAGGGGGACAATCAGAACCCTCTTCCCAGGGTGGAAATGTTAAAGAAATGTTAAAGGGCATTGCTTTAAGGTGAGAGAGGCAGAGTTTAAAGAAGATGTGCAGGGGAAATGTTTTACACAGTGTTAGTTGTCTGGGACCAGCTGCCAGGGATGGTGGGGGAGGCGGATACGCCACTATTCTTAAATAGTGGCATTTAAGAAGCTTTTGGATAGGGGCATGAATATTCAGGGAATGGAAGGACATGGATCACGTGCAGGCACAGTGATCTTTTAAATCGTACTCTATTTAATTTAGTTTGGAGATACAGCATGGAACAGACTCTAAGATTTTACTTGGCATTATATTAAACTGATTAGTAATTTGATTGATTAATAACGGTGTGAGGGGTTATGGAGAGAAGGCAGGAAAATGGGGTCGAGAGGGAAAGATAGATCAGCCATGATTAAATGGCAGGGTAGACTTAATGAGCCGAATGGCCTAATTCTGCCCCCGTAACTCATGAACTTATGAACTATGAAAATATGTTTGGTGTGTGTATTGTGGGCCGAAAATGTAATATTTCACATTATTCCCCAAATCACCAAACCGTGATATATTTGGGTGGTTGAATTTGCAGATCTAATTCTATCATTTAGTCGCTTCTTTTATCATTGCAGATGAAAATTGCAGGGACATGTACTTCAACTGTAATGTTGTGGTCCAAGCGAGACTCTGTGTCTATACATACTACAAGACAGCGTGCTGTGCATCCTGTGCCAAGGCCAGAAGAAGAGCTGCCCAACTCAGGAGATAACTGCCCTTTCTCAACAACCAGACTCCCTCACAGATCGTGATGCAGTAACATTAACCATAGGAGCACTTGCAGACTCTACTGTGTTGACAACATCATAATTGCAACAAAAAAAGATGGTCAAATTTAGTCAGATGCGGCTAGTTTATAAAGAGGAAATATACTGTATAGTATTAATATAATCTTACACCATTTTCATGCTGGTCTTTGGCAAAATACTGATTTTCTTGTTAATTTACTGTTTTAGAAATATGAAATGCATTCTACAAATGAACAAAATGTATTCATAATAGGTTTTTGGGGATCGCCCTTTGCAGAAGAAACAACTACGAGCATTTGCATTGAACTCTTTTATTGACATTTCGTCCCATTGAAGTACCAGGGACCAAAGCTAAGAAAAGGGATTCAATGGGCACATTGCATATTTAATACAGCGCGAGATAAATCTCAAATTTTAAAAGGCTGGTTAGAGAAAGCATGCATCACATTTCAAGAACCACTTGGGCAAATTTCATCTTTAGTATAGTTCTCAATTCAAGGTTCATCTGTAGATTTATTTTTAATTTACTGATAAACAATTTGTTCACATGATATTAATGCAGCATCTTACAAATATTGACGTGAATTGTGCCACTAAAGCAATTTTTCCTACTCTTATACAGTAGAATTCACTTCGCTAGGTTCATGTGCTCATTCCATCTATTAACGTTTAACTTCCTATCTGGACATTCATGAGAAGATTACTAACATTGGCTTGCAATTACTTTGTCAGGATCAATAAGTTCAGTTGGAGACGGAGCTGACAGATGTTGGAACCAGAACCACTGTTTACAAAACCATGCAAAAAAAGTGATCAAATGGTTTCTTTGCTCATTATTCCATGCATTTATTGAATTGCTAAATGGTGTAGGAAGTGAGATATAAAAGCTAATGATTACAATTTATAACAAATGTCTCTGGCGAAGTCATATTTGGGATTGAAAATGTCCCATTTTTTTCATCCTTGTGGCACTTTATATCCCATAGTCCATCCTCCACCATTACCCTGACTTTGTTCGTGTGCACAAGAGTTTTAATGCTGTAATTAAACTGTCAACCATGTAGTAAGTCCCCTACTGATGTCCATCTCGACAGTATATGATTTCTTCAACCAAAACCCATGTTGCTGATACATGAACTCTCCCATTATGTCATTCAATGGTTATCTGACCAGTTGCACTATTGCAGCTTTCATTTACCTTGTTTAAGAAATGTTTTATATCATTTGTTATCTCCACAACTTTGCATTAAATCTGAAGAAGGAGATTAGAAAAGAATGAGCAACATCCCTAGCAAGAGATATTATATTAGGGAATAAAGCCGTGCCAGAGACGTTAATCATATTCTTTAAGCCTGTCTTCACAGTTGGGAATTAATTGCAAAATCTACAGTGCAAGCCAGAGATAGAAGAAAATATTATTTGTAATAAAATAGTACAAGAAAAATGAATGAACTAAAAACAAGCAATTCCCTGGATACGATGGCCTGGATCTTCATGGGGTTTTAGAAAAGATGTTAGATATTTAGAATTGTAGAGTTAGACATAGACACAGGACCTTTGGCCCATCACTACAATACTGACTTTTCAGCCCAAGATATTGGTTCTATCTTTCAAAATTCCCTGACTTTTGGAGTGATTCTCAAAGATTGGAAAATAGCAAACATAATCTCACTTATTGTGAAAGGAGGGCAAAATAAAGCAAACTTACAGTCCAGTATGTGTGATACCAATAGTAAGGAGAATGCTCATGTTTTTCATTAGGGGCATAATAACAACACCTTCATTCGTCACGTGATTTTCATGGTCAATGTGGATTTATGAGAAGTAAATTGTATTTGATTCATGTGTTAGAACTTTTTGAGTTTGTAAATAATGGGGGTTAATAAAGGGAAATCAGTGGACATGATGTGTTTGGATTTTCAAAAACCTTTGGATAATGCGCCACATGAGAAGTTGTTACACAACATTTTCCTCATTGATTTGGGCATAATGTACAGCGGAGAGTGAGCATTGGTCAACAGAAAACAACGAGCACATCATTTTGGGATTGGCAATGTGAAATTCCAGCAACTTGAATGAGAATAGAGACACAAGGATGTGCAGAAACAAGGAACAGCAGGTGCTGATTAACACGCAAAAGGACACAAAGTGATGGAGTTACTCTGCAGGACATGGATAGGAGACATTTCAGGTCAAGACCCTTCTTCAGACCTTTTGTAGGGGGTGGGGGAGAAGAAAGCTGGAAGAGGAACTGCAGATGCTGGTTTACAAAAAAAAATACCAGAAAGTGTGGGATAGAAGGGTGAATTTAATGTGACGAATTCTGCCCACAATGCAAAGGTAGAGGGAGGGTAAGAATATAAAAAGGCTGCAAACTTAGACAGGTTAAGTAAGTGGAAATGAATGTGGCAAAAGCAGTATAATACAGGAAAAATACAAAGTTATCCACTGCCAATAGGCAAAATTGGATTCCTTTTGGAAAAAAAAGATGGAAGACTGGATAATGCTGACATACAAAGGCACCTGGTTCAAAAGGAACTTAAAATGCAGACACACCAAATAGTGTGTGACTTTTATTGCAGAATAATAAGTCTAAACATTAAGCAGTGTGGCTGACACGATAAAAGGAGTACAATATATATTTCTGTTCTCACGTATGTAAGGATACATTTGTCCTTGAGACCCTTAACAAAAAAATCATTGGGATAATTTCTGGCATGAGATTGTTCATTGAGAAGAGATTGTGTAGTCTAGCCTGTATTTCCCAAAACTTTGAAAACCGTGATTTGTTTGAAATGCGTAAAATTCTTTAAGAGGTTTGACAGATCAAATGTTTTTAAGATATTACCCTAAGGTGGTGGGTCTGGAACAGTTTCAAAATCAGGGGTCGCACATATATTACTAAGAGGAAGATACATTTCTTCATTCAGAGGATTGTAAAGCAATAACGTTTCTTCCTCAGAGGATGACACATGTTTAGTCATTGAGTATTTTCCAAAAGTGAGATTTTAGAACAGGTAGAGAATAGGGTAACCATCGAATCAGAGAACAGTTATTGCAGAGAAGGAGACCATTCGACCCATCATGTCCTCGACAGCTTGTTTCTAGCATGATTCACTAGTTCCAGTCCATGGCTCTTTGTCATCAGCTTTCCAAATTTTACTTTCGCAAACTTTTATCCATTTCTTTCTTGAAGGCGACATTGGATTCCGACTCCACTGCATCTGCAGGCACTGCATTCCAGATTACAGACACACATTGTATATAAAAGTTTTGCCTCACTTCATTCTCTTTTATACATTTGGTGCCCTGGAGGACAGAGTTGATGGAGATCAACCAAGTCTTATTGAATGGTGGAGCACATGCGAAGGTCTACTCCTCCTCCTGATTCCAATTTTCCGATACAACAATGCAACTATCAGGTTCAAGAAACAAACTGCAGAAGGAACACAAGACCGTCAGGAAGGAAATGGACGGACAATGTTTTAGGCCAGGACCCTTCTTCAGTCTTCAGATTGTCAGGCTCTCGTTTAAGTCATATGGATGTGGTTACTGGTCTCAGTTATATTTTTCATGTCTTAGTTGTCACAATGGTTTGAGATGATAAACAGGAGAGTGACATATTAGAACTGTTTAAATCACTAGCCTTGAGGATGCTTTAAGCCACCATGCAGCTCCATTGTGTCACAGACAGGGTGGACAAGGAGAAGATCTTGGCAGGACAAATCAAAATAGGACGCACATGGTAAATGGTAGGGAATTGAGGAATGCTGTGGAACAGAGGGATCTAGGAATAACTGTGCATAGTTCCCTGAAGGTGGAATCGCATGTAGATAGGGTGGTAAAGAAAGCTTTTGGTGTGCTGGCCTTTATAAATCAGAACATTGAATATAGGAGTAGGGAAGTAATGTTAAAATTGTACAAGGCATTGGTGAGACCAATTCTGGAGTATAGTGTACAATTTCGGTCGCCTAATTATAGGAAGGATGTCAACAAAATAGACAGAGTACAGAGGAGATTTACTAGAATGTTGCCTGGGTTCCAGAGAAAGGTTGAACAAGTTTGGTCTTTATTCTTTGGAGCGCAGAAGGTTAAGGGGGGACTTGATTGAGGTCTTTAAAATGATGAAAGGGATAGACAGAGTTGACGTGGATAAGCTTTTCCCATTGAGGGTAGGGAAGATTCAAACAAGAGGGCATGACATGAGAATTAAGGGACAGAAGTTTAGGGGTAACATGAGTGGAAACTTCTTTACTCAGAGAGTGGTGGCTGTGTGGAATGATCTTCCAGCAGAAGTGGTGGAGGCAGGATCGATTTTAACATTTAAAAGTAAAGTGGATAGGTATATGGACGGGAAGGGAATGGAGAGGTATGTCTGAGTGCAGATAGATGGGACTAGGGGAAAATAAATGGTCGGCACGGACTGGAAGGGCCAAGAAGGCCTGTTTCCGTGCTGTAATTGTTATATGGTTATAAGATTGGAAGGCTATTCTTGCAAATCTAGAGGAAATCCTCTATTATTCAAACATATTAGTGATCCATGTTATGGGGAAAGGATCCAGTAAGGAGGAGTGAGAAACAAAAGAGTATTGGAGAGGTATTATAGAAATGACCCTAATTGATTAGACCAGGTCTTTGTTTCAATTTAGTAGAGTACATATCTGTAGACATTTACAGATATCCATCTGTAGACATCCATTAGGTATAATTTGAATGACTGAGCTATTTTATGCAAAGGAGAGAAATATCCTTTGTGCTGCAAATGTTAAACAAAGTTAATAGTATCGGCTGTCTTTCCCAATCCTTTCCAGTATTCAATGTGTTGTGTAAGGTTGGGGAAGTATCTAAAGCCCCTGACTAACCATAACAAGTCTATCATGCTGTAACACAAGTCTTCTCCCCCAAACCAGAACAACTGCATCTTTGAACCCCAGGATATCACTGGAAGGTTCTCAACATTATATTCCTCCATTGTTTTACTCCACCTCACCCACATGACCTTCTTCAGTTGTGGATCCCAGCCCACAGCCACACAAATCCTGTACTGAATATTCCTACTGCTATTCGCTCACCAGGAAGCCCATTAATTGAGCCATTGCACCTCTCCCTTCTGAAGCTACTCTGCAGCCTTTTATCCTGCCTTCAAAAATCTCCTATAAATCTTTATTTTCCTCTGTGGCCACTAACGCTTTCCCCCCATACATTTCCTTAAATGCTTCAAGGCAGGCTTCTGCATAGGGGATTCATGTGAACGTAGGCTGCTGTTCAAGATATGTTTGCAATATGCGAATGCAGCCCTCAATAAAAGTAGGCAGGGCGAATTATATATGGCAATGCAGATTGATGAAGTGAGCTGATGTGATGTTTTTATTAGTATTACAATTAGGGAGTAAGATGCCACAGCCAACAGAATCAATGGTGAATATCAGGAACTGAAGTCTGGCTCAGCAGATTTGGCAGTAACTTCGAACATTTTAATTTATAACAGTGCTTTTTGTTCACTTTAACTCCATATCTTGATGGGTAGTGCTCAAATTAGTTCTCCTATGGAATGGAAAAGAACAGTTAATCACAAAGCACAAAGACTATTTCCAATACCAGTTATATAAGATATTCTTACTCACAACTATGACACACCGACTTGAGGAGCAGGATGGGATATATTAGTAGAGCAGGTGAGGCAACAAAATCTTCTTAGAAACTGAAGCCCGGGACACTTTATCAATGACTTGGCAGAACATTAGTCTGCCCAAAGCTGACTCGACGCTTGGATAGCAGAGGGGCCAGGTGAATGAAGTACAGCAAGGTGGGTGATTTTCCATTTCCAAGGAGAAGGAAGACCAGAATGGAATGGCTTAAGTTCATCTGGAGGATCAGAGAAAGATGCGTCCTCTGGTCCTCCAGATATTTCTGGCTTCTTCCTACTGACTGGCCACGAACGTGTGTGATGCCAATCGAGCCAAACATTGTTTGGTTAAAATGCCAGTGCAGTGCTAATAATGTCTTTGGGCTTTGATACAGGAATCTAAAGTCAGCCCTGGCCATTGCCTGGAAGGAGGTAGGTAGGTAGGTAGGTAGGTAGGAGGAGGTAGAACTATCCAGTGCCTTTTCTTGAGATGTGTTGAAATGAGGAAATAGGAAATAGGAAAGAGGAAACAACCATTCCATTTCAGCCTGGTATCTATGCCATTGTTCTAAGCAGGGTTAAAACCAACACTGTCAAAGGCTCATGAATTGGTTGGATTACGAAGAGGTTTGGGTGGCACAGTGGAGCAGCGGTAGAATTGTTACCTTACAGCACCAGAGACCAGGGTTTGATCCTGAGTATGGGTGCTGCCTGTATACAATTTGTACATTCTCCCTGTGACTGCAAGGGTTTTCCCCAGGTGCTCCTGTTTCCTTCCACGCTCCAAAGACATACAGGTTTGTAGATTAATTGGCTTGTGTAAAATTGTAAATTATCCCTAGTGTATAGGTGAGTCCAGAACCAGGGGCCACAGTCTTAGAATAATGGGGAGGGCATTTAAGACTGAGGTGAGAAAAAACTTTTTCACACAGAGAGTTGTGAATTTATGGAATTCCCTGCCACAGAGAGCAGTAGAGGCCAAGTCACTGGATGGATTTAAGAGAGAGTTAGATAAAGCTCTAGGGGCTAGTGGAGTCAATGGATATGGGGAGAAGCCAGGCACGGGCTATTGATAGGGGACGATCAGCCATGATCACAACGAATGGTGGTGCTGGTTCAAAGGGCCTGCACCTATTTTCTATGTTTCTATGTATAGGGCAGTGCTCGTGTACGAGGTGATCACTAGTCGGCAGGGACTAATTGGGCCGTGGGGCCTGTTTCTGGCTGCATCTCTAAAGTCTAGAGTAAAGACTAAAGTCATGTTGGACATCTCTCTGCACCATATTTCTGAATACTATTGTCATGATTATTAGGATGTGATTCATCCGTTGTCATCTGGTTTCCCAAAAGCTGTGAATATGTTCACAGCTCAAATATTCAGATGTCTGATGATCAAGAGCAATCTGTGACTGTGCAAATAAGCTGAGCCAAATTAGTTCTCAATATGTATTTCATTTTAATGTAATCACTGTGCTGACACCAGTTATTGACTGGAACCCTTTGATTAAAGCAGGCAGTTTGAGCAGTCTAAATGTATTCCAGACTGTGGTTTGTGAAACATGTTCTGATTTTAATGGTGTTGCCTTATTAAGATTTAATGCCAAGATGTGTTTCTTGCATAATTCTCTGTGCAGAGATACACATGCTAACTTACTGCAGGAGCTCAGAATACATTTGGAAGCATTTACATCAAATCAGTATTTTAATCAATGTTATTGAGGTGTTTAAATCAAAACAATATCAGTGAAGGGAGTTTAAAGATTTTTTGTTTCTTAATTTTTTTTTTACCTTGCCAAATGGGCTAAGTACCATCCAGAGATAATCATACTTTACCCAAACATGATCTTCATTAGGTAGACAAAAGTGCTGGAGAAACTCAGCGGGTGTACCAGCAACTATGGAGCTGAAGAAGGGTTTCGGCCCAAAACGTTGCTTATTTCCTTCGCTGCATGGATGCTGCCTCACCCGCTGAATTTCGCCAGCACTTTTGTCTACCTTTGAATTTTCCAGCATCTGCAGTTCCTTCTTAAACGTGATTTTCATTATCTGGGTTTGTCAGTGTTTCCCCTGAGTATTACTCAGTTTACCGGATTTTGTTGCTTGTTATTGTAGCTGAGACCACAAATTTATTCTATGACTGTGCTAGTTCACCTAATTCCTTGTTTCCTCGGGCATATTGTTGATGTTCTCCCGTGTCAATGTTACTCAGTATTTCCTGGAATTCTGTGGTCTGAGTTACGTGCAATTCCCTGGTCTTGTTCTATGGTGTCAGACCACAAAGTGAAATTATTCAATGAGCCATTCAGGCCATGGTATCAATTACTATTTTATATATCACTTGCCAATTCACTCACTTCCTGTCCTGAAGATGCTTCCTGTTGCTGTGAGGCAGCCCCACAGCTGCAGATTAACCTTCCCAAATCCCCATCATTCACACGTGTGCTCAGACAGTGAGTGAAATGAAGGACTGCTGTACTTTTTCTAATCGCATAGAAGAAGCCAAGTGCACACACGCACACACATTCACCCACACGCACACACTCTAACTCTTTCACGCACTCAATCACTCGCACACATACAAGCACACACGCACACAAGGAAGTATTGAAGCCACTCACTGCTGCTCAGCCACTACTTTGGCTGAGTTTAACTAACTCTAGTTACGACTAAAAAAAGACACAAAGCACTGCAGTAACTCAGCGGGTCAGCCAGCATCTCTGGAGAACATATTCCAGGTGATGTTTCTGGTCAGGACACTTCTTCAGTCTGAAGAAAGGTCCTGATCTGAAACGTCACCTATCCCTATTCTCCAGATATGTCACCTGACCCACTGAGTTACTCCAGCACTGTGTGTTTTTTTGTGTAAAGCAGCACTTGCAGTTCCTTGTTTCTACTCTCTAGTTATGGCTACCTAGCTTTCTGCTTTGTATGGTTTAGCTTGTGATTGTCCCATATTGTCCTAGATCAATTATATAGTCCATAATCGTAGCAATCCACCTTGGAATTTCATTGCCACTAAACTCCTAAGGGTTGTCCGCTTTTCCATTCAGACTAAACTGTGACGCAAAAGCTTTGCGTATAATAGTCCAAGCAAACGAAAGACTGAATACTGTAAATCATTAAAACTGTAATTTGCATGGAGCTAATGTACAGTGTCTGGCAGAAGTGATACACTCCTAATCTGATCTTATCTCAATGGAACCAGTAGCATGGTTCGATTTACAACCCCTCCAGTCTCCAACCCCGTCATCCAATTTTGTTTCTCTCCCCCACCTAGTTTAATCTGCCTATCATTCACACATTTAACAAATTGCATATGTCCTCACCCTACTGGGTCATCACTCCCTTATCTGGTTCCATTTATCATTTATCTTCTTCCTTATCAGGTTTGATGGGCGGCACAGTGGCGAGAGTTGCTGCCTTAGAACGCTTACAGCACCAGAGACCCAGGTTCGATCCTGGCTACGGTTGTTTGTCTGTACGGAGTTTGTATGTTCTCCGTGACCTGTGTGCATTTTTCCGAGAACCGGTTTCCTCCCACACCAAACACGTACAAGTTTGTTGGTTAATTGGCTTGGTATGAATGTAAAAATTGTTCCTAGTGTGGGATAGTGTTAATGTGCAGGGATTGCTGGTCGGTGCGGACTCGGTGGGCCGAAGGGCCTGTTTCTGTGCTGTATCTCTAAACTAAACTAAATTCCTGAATCTTGTGGCCGTACTTATCACCTTTCAGCATCTAAGTCTAACTCCACTTTCTGCTCCTACTGTCTGGTCCCATTTGCCCCTTTATAACTCCTTATCTACCTCTACCAGCCATGGTGCCTCAGCTCCACCTCTCCTTTTCTGCCACTTGGCTCCATCTAGCTATCCATCATTGCATTCCTCACCTAGTTCCATTTATCTCTTACCAGCACCTGCCTCATCCCTCCCACGCATCTCTTTATACCAGCTATCTCCCCTCTGCACTCTATGTCCTGATGCAGGGCTTCAACCCAAAGGATTAACCATCCATCTGCATGACCCACTTAGTTACTCCAACAGTTCTTTTTTTTAAATTTGATTTACATCAAATTTGCAGGTTGTTACAGGTTTGAGAACAGTGGCCCCATTAGTGCGCTCATACTATTCACAAACATCCAATATGTTTATCTGTGCAAGCAATCTTTTATTAAAAACAACAAAATCTATCTAATTACATCACAGGGAAGGCTAGAGTGACAATAGTTTAGTGCTATGATCAATCATTTAGACAAATGACAACTAATGTTGCCATAACACTCTAGATCATATCAAACAATTAAATAGGTTGCAGCAGTCATTGTAGAATGATTTAACATCACTGGACTTTATACAGGGCACTTCCAACAGTATTGAAGGTGGCAGAGAATTGTATGAAGCTATAAAGCAGGTACATTGCTACATGGCCACTACCCTCATATGTCCAGGGAGGGAGAAAACATATGATATAGATACATGGTAAAAGGTGCCTTGATTGAAGCCTTATTTCAAAAAGAGCAGAGGAATTTGCTACTGATATTGGTATTGGCTTATTATTGCCACGTGTACCGAGATGCAGTGACAATCTTTGCTTTGACTGCTATCCAGGCAAATCATACCATACACAAGTCCATTCATATCATACATGAATACAGCAGGAAGCGCAAAAAGAAAAGGAAATAGTGTGCAAAATGTAGCGTTACAGATACAGAGAAATGCAGGTAAAAAAGTGCAAGGACCCCGCCGAAATAGACTGGAAGATTGGGAATGCATCCTTGCATGTGAGAGGTCCATTTAAGAGTCTGATAACTATGAAAACACTGTGATTGCAGTTTGATGTGTAAAAAATCGTAATTTTAATCGAATCGCAGATTAAAATATCCCTTATGGAGATTGTAAAATGTGTCGTGCATTGTTTTTTGAAATAATTTATTTTATATGTAGTTGATCCTCCCAATTAGTCAATAGAATGTGTATAGGACTGCTATAGACATCTACCGCTATTTTGTTATTTGTTTTGTATTTAGCTATGAGTGAACTCACATTTCCACTAATTCCCATTATCTGCCTGAAAAGATAACAGAAGGTCTGTTTAGGGTTGATATGTGTGGACATCTCTATCTGTACTGATAAGTGCACGATAAGGTTTATTCCTTTAACACTGTTAAATAAAAAGAAGTTATGTACTATTACTTGTGCAAAGTACGTTTTTTATTAGTAATATGGAATAGTAAGATTAAACGAGAACTTACCAGTTCAAAGTTTGATCCTTATTTCATGAGGAGTTACGATGAGGGATTACGTGAAGCCCCGCCAGAGCGCATGCTTGTCATACTTCAAAGCCGCAGCGTGAAAACACAGAAACCCAATAGCCGAAGTAACATAGGAAGGCTTTTAGAAGACTAGAACTACCAGATGATCCTTTAGATTATGAGGGTGGGAGTGGAGGGCACGTAATCCCTCATCGTAACTCCTCATAAAATAAGGATCAAACTTCGAACTGGTAAGTTCTCGTTTAATCTTACTATTTTACTTCGGAGTCACGCGAAGTGACAACGTGAAGATTTCAAAGCTCTGTGATTTAATGCCATAGATACAGTCCCATATGACACACTGCCTTGGTTGACACAGGATAACCAAATAATGTATCAAACATTGTTTAATTTATACAATAAAAGTCTTAAACAATAAACATTTTCACAACAGTAATAACCCCACTTTCACTGGGGAAATTACAAAGGGGAACTCAAACACAACCCAAACTGCTTGCCCAATCTTTGTATTGCGAGGACAGGTTTGTCATAAACCCTAAAAGGTTCCTTAACTGGACTATCCTGCGATGTGGATTTGGCCTAATGGCACGTCCTGCGCCTTTGCTGCGTACGTTGATGCCTCCCTGGTGGAGTGACTTAAACACATCAGTGTCTACTCCAACAAAATGCAAACCTGTTTCGGTCATCTAGCAATAGCTTGTACTGACACCTTTGTATGAGGTTTTATGTGACTGATGACCATCGCTGTTTCAGAGCCTCTGAGACTCTTGATGACCTTGATATTATTAGCTCAGATACGTAATTACATATAGTCTTAGATCAATGGGTATATTTTAAGCTTATTTTGATTCCAGCCATCCCTGGCCTGCTCTGTTTGATTAGATCATATGCATAAAACACAATATAATCTACAGAAGAATGCATGCTGTCCAGTCATAACCTTTGCAATATTTGGACTCATAATGCTGCCACTAGCACCAGGAACATGATCACTTTGAGCGTTAACTTCCGGAAAGGCAGAGATGTAATTGGAGCCCATTGCCAAAGCAGTGTGAGAACTATGCTCACATCCCAGATTTCTGAATATGTACGTCTGGGAGGGCTTTGTTAAAATACCTCCTATAAATCGGGCCACCAATAGATGAGATCCGACAGAGTGTTGTCCGGACCCTTGCCCTAAGTTGGAGGACAAAGTACTTCTAGCACTATAAATGGCACTATAGCTTAACTGCTCGTCAAAATGCAATGTAACCAGGAACTCCAATACACCCGGTATGCCTGCAACTTATGATAAGATATATTTAACTGTAAACAGGACATCTCCCATTTTTTAACATGAGATACATATTGTTTTTTAGTATTATCTCTCCAGACCATCATAATCACATCGACGGTTCTACTCAATAGTCTGAATGCCTGGAACAGTCTGGTCAGAAGATACAAATCAATAAATTAATATGCTCATGTAAAGGGAACTTTGCTCCTGTCCCAGTGTGAACCAACAAGTTATTGTAATTGGGATGATCATGAATGCTGTGTCATCCGTCTCAAACCAATGGGACCATGCTGTGTGGACCAGTTTAGAACCCACTAAACACCTAAGTGTAGTCATACTCTATTTTGGTGAGACCTTGATTGAATGAGGAAGAAATGGCGTAAGAACAAACATCCCCAATGTAGCGAGAATGTATCCTCCGCTACTGCCCCTAGATTTGGTTCCCATGCTGAATACAGGTACTGTAAAAAACAATTATTTTGAAACTTTTGGATTCTTAATTCTTTTTTTTTGTCATAGAATTTACATGACCTGGTGTCTGCAATTTTCACCTTATCTCTATAGGTAGATATCTGAGACCCAGATGTTCTTTGTAATGCACCAGTGCCAGATGAGGCTAGGCAGACTGTTACAGAATAATGATCTCATTCTACTCATGTGATTGATATGGGTACCAGCTGTGGTATTATCAATCGGAAGCTGCACATGCAAATCATGCATTGTTGAGCACAATTCTTTAGGCCATAGAATTCCAGCAATTCTACGCAGTTTACCCCAGCTTCTGCAGGGTTAATGCTTCTTTCACATTTTATCTGCTACCCCAGCCAGACTTGATATCAGTGGCTCCTCATCCTGAAGCTCACATCAATTTGTAAACTAAAGGTTATCGAGTCAGAATGTCTCTAGTACAAAGGTTATTGAGTCAGAATGTCTCTAGTACATTAGTTACAATTTTGGCCGTAGGCAAAGTACTGTCATGTTAATTAACCAATGATGACCTCAAATAGCCAATCATTCTAAATGGTACTAATCTAAGTTTAATTAGATGGGTGAGGACCTAACCTTTCTACAGGTGTGTGGTAGCTGAATATTTATCTTTCAGATCTATGGCTACCATATAACACCCTTTTTTATCCCAGTTACAATACTGAAATTTTTATTTAAACCTTTTATACTCGCCCTTAAGGGTTAAGTATGTTCCGGCCCAGAATTACTCAACACCCACCATCGTCCTTTTGGCTGGGGAATTGGACACAATTGCTAAGGCTGATCATCCACCTGTAGAGTTAGGTATAGTGAACCCCAATACCCAACTATGTGCATTTTGTACGGGTGGATGTACTTCCGAGATACCTATTCGAGATCCCCGGATACAGTCCAATATTCACTTACTGTTTCTAAATCCGAAAGGATATGGTTTTTGAGGTGGCATCCTGGCCTCAGTTTTAGTCTCATCGTCCAGGTGTTCCCCTGGGTACTAGAGGATCTGCGCAAGGCTGTGACCGAGGGTTGAGCGTAGGCTGGACATTTATTTGTAAATATTAAACTAACAAATGGGCATTACACAGCAGAGTCCTTATCCTGCTGTGTTTAGATAGTGTCCAAATGCCATAATTCCTGCTTCAACCAGTTTTTTATTTATTTTTATTTTTATTTTTATTTTTATTTATTTTTTTACGACTTTTGCAGCCTTAATTCACGCGCCCTCATGATGCGCTCCTTTAGAGCGATGCACAGTAAACAGGTGTTTGATATGTACATTTTTATTTAGTTTTTTTTTTCCATTATGAAGTCCTGGAACTGGTGAGGACCATTAATTTGCTGGCCAGATTGTCATCCCAGACTTCACCGGTATGGTAAATTGCTAACCACATCCGGCACACCTGGAGCGTGGCTCTTGTGCTTTGGTGTATGCACATAAGCAGTGACACCAATTTCAGGGTCAGCATCCTACTGCCCTGGCTCTCCCGGCTGATGCTCACGGGAGGTCACACACAGCCCTAAATGAGGTGCTGGTGTGATGGGTCCCCAAACTTCAGGGTCAGCATCCTACTGCCCTGGCTCTCCCGGCTGATGCTCACAGGAGGTCACACACAGCCCTAACAAGGTGCTGCTGTGCTGGGTCCCCATGTCGTGGCTCTCCTGGCTAATGCTCACGAGAGGTCACCACTTCAGGGTCAGATTTATACTGCCCTGCTCCTGCGTACAGGAGGTCATACACATAGCCCTGTCGACAGGTGCTTGAGGCACGGCTCTCCCCTAGGCCTGCGCTGTGAAAAGTTCGGTGTCAGCAACACATTGACCCGAACTGGTCTGCTGACCTAGGCACTGCTGGCACGCTTCTCCCGTAGGCCGGCATTTTCACACATGAAGCAGCCCTATCCCAGGTGCTGCTAGCGCGGCTCTCCGTAGGCCAGCGCTGTGACAGATACGGCGTCAGTAGAACACTGACCCGTCCTGGTCTCTCCCTCCAGCAGGGAGACTTTGAGCAACCCTGTCCCAGGCATTGCCGGCGCCGCCTCTCGTAGAGGCCGGTGCTTTTTTACCTGAAGTAGCACTGCTCTCCCATAGGCCGGCGCTTTTACACATGAAGCAGCCCTGTCCCAGGCGCTGCTGGTGCGGCTCTCCCGTACGCCAGCGCTGTGATAGATTAGGCGTCAGTAGCACACTGACCCGTCTTGGTCTCCCCCTCCAGCAGGGAAACCTTGAGCAACCCTGTCCTTGGCATTGATGCCGCTAATTTGACGGTGTGAATTTGCAAAGGGTGAAAATACCCTTATTATCGACGAGGAACCCTTGCAGCCCGACTCACCCGAGTTCTAATAGGGCTGCACAAGTTCTCTCTCTCTCCAATTTTACTCCATGCCTGGCTTAACGTGTCTGTGAGTCGCTGACCGACTGGCAGTGACTCTAGCGTTATTTAAATCGCATCCCCGCAGGCTGGAAGCCACTGACTGCTTTGTCAGCGGCTGTTATCTGGAAACCAGATCTTTGCCGGCTATCCGCTTCAGCGGTCAGCCCGGGGTTCCCCCGCAGCCCATAGCCTGTTTCCATGTAGTATCTCTAAACTAAACTCAACAGCCCTGAAATGATGTGTCAACTCAATATTGTGCACCAATTCTCTAATTTTACTTCGGAGTCACATGAGTGACTACGTGAAGCCCCGCCAGAGCGCATGCTTGTCATTACGTCAGATGCATTGGCAAGCACCGGACTGGCGGGGCAATGTTCCTGCCGGTGGTAAGTTTCAACCTAGAAGGTAAGTGTTTTTACCTACCAGCATTGTTGGCTCGAGCAGGAGCCTCTCTTTACAGAGGTTTCCTGCCTCATTTATCGGAGCTCCGATGCCTAAGCCGGCTATGGGCTGCGGGGGAACCCCGGGCCGACTGCTGAAGCAGATAGCCGGCAAAAGATGGGGTTTCCAGATAACAGCCGCTGACAAAGCAGTCAGTGGCTTCCAGCCTGCGGGGATGCGGTTTAAATAACGCTAGAGTCGCTGACAGTCGGTCAGCGACTCACAGACACGTTACCCCAGGCATGGAGTAAAATTGGAGGGAGAGAGAACTTGTGCAGCCCTATTAGAACTCGGGTGAGTCGGGCTGCAAGGGTTCCTCTTCGATAATAAGGGTATTTTCACCCTTTACAAATTCACACCGTCAAATTAGTGAGACTCCACTATAAAAGCACGGGCCTATGGGACAGGCCGTGCCAGCAGTGCCTAGGACAGGGCTGTTTCATGTGTGAAAGCGCCGGCCCACGGGAGAGCCACGCCAGCTGCGCCTAGGACAGGGCTGCTTCATGTAAAAAGCGCTGGCCTCTACAAGAGGCGGTGCCAGCAACGCCTGGGACAGGGTTGTTCAAGGTCTCCCTGCTGGAGGGGGAGACCAGGACGGGTCAGAGTTCTACTGACGCCTAATCTATCACAGCACTGGCCTACGCGAGAGCCGGTGCAAAAAGCGCCTGGGACAGGGCTGTTTTATGTGTAAAAGCGCTGGCCTATGGGAGAGCAGTGCTAGCAGCACCTAGAACAGGGCTGCTTCATGTAAAAAAGCACCGGCCTCTACGAGAGGCGGCGCCGGCAACGCCTGGGACAGGGTTGCTCAAGGCCTCCCTGCTGGAGGGGGAGACCAGGACGGGTCAGTGTTCTACTGACGCCATATCTGTCACAGCGCTGGCCTATGGGGGAGCCACGCCAGCAACGCCTGGGATAGGGCTGCTTCATGTGTGAAAATGCCGGCCTAAGATAGAGCCGTGCCAGCAGCGCCTAGGAGAGGGCTGCTCAAGGTCTCCCTGTGGCAAAGGGCAGACCAGTTCGGGTCAATGGGTTGCTGACACCGAACTTTTCACAGCGCAGGCCTAGGGGAGAGCCACGCCTCAAGCACCTGTTGACAGGGCTATGTGTATGACCTCCTGTAAGCAGGAGCAGGGCAGTATAAATCTGACCCTGAAGTGGTGACCTCCCGTGAGCATTAGCCGGGACACCAGGGCAGTAGGATGCTGACCCTGAGGTTTGGGGACCCATCACACCAGCACCTCATTTAGGGCTGTGTGTGACCTCCCGTGAGCATCAGCCGGGATGTCCATGCCGACACTATTTCTATATGGTCCCACTTTCTCATCCACTACCACCAACACTCTAGGGACAATTTACAGAGGCTAATTCATCTACATACCCGCACATCACTGGGATATAGGAAGGGACTGGAGCACCCGGAGGAACCCATGCAATCACAGGGAGAACATGCAAACTCCACACAGACAGCATCCAAGATCAGGTTTGAACTCAGCTCTCTGGCGCTGTGAGGCACTAGCTCCACCAGCTGCACCACTTTGCTGCCCCTTAATTCACCAATGAGTGTGACCAGAAATAAGCTTTAACACTACAGTCAAAGACAGCATTATGTCTCGCCAACGGGAGATGCCAAATAGTCCAATCGCGCTCGCGGGTTGATTTGCGGAAAAATAGTATGTACCCGTATATTTCTGACCATCTGTGCCTGCGCAGTTGTGGGAGGCCCGTCAGCCGCGTCACAATTGAAAATGGCGCCAGTGACGCGGTAGGGACGCCGACTCCCCGTGCATGCACAATGGGCCCAGTATCAACGCGTGCACAGTTGGGGCAACAGTCGCACATGCACTGTTGGGGAAGCCTTAACTGGCTGGGAAATACCATCAAATTCCAGGTAATTTGGAATTCTATTTCAGGATTTTTTTTTGAGGTGTGGAAGCACTGCATCACGGCCTGAATCCGCAACTCGAATGCCCAGGAATGAAGAAGATTGCAAAAAGTGATGAATACTGCCCAATCCATCACAGGTACTGACCTTCAAAGGCATCTACAGGAGTAGCTGTCTCAGAAAAGCCAGCAGCATCATCAGAGACTCACACCATCCTGGCCGCATTGCCATTCCAGTCCTGCCTTCGGGAAGAAGGTATAGGAGCCTGAAAATAGTAATATCCAGGTTCAGGAGCAGATTGTTCCCAATAACCATCAAGCTATTAAACACCAGAACCTCCAAGTAAGCTCCAAACTACATAGACTTGAGGCAATGTTTTTCTCTTTGCACTATTATTTTTTGTTTTACACACATTTTTTGTTGCACACTGAACTTTTTTTGTTATTTATTATGCTTGTTTACAGAGTACTGCGTTTACATATCTGTTGCAAGTAAGAATTTCATTGTTCCGGCACATAAGACAACAGAACAAATGTGTAGGAAGGAACTGCAAATGCTGGTTTAAACCGAAGATAGACACAAAAAGCTGGAGTAACTCAGCGGGACAGGCAGCATCTCTGGAGAGAATGAATGGGTGCGAAGGGTCTAGACCTGAAACGTCACCCATTTTTTCTCTCCAGAGATGCTGCCTGTCCCGCTGAGTTACTCCAGCATTTTGTGTCTATCTTATGACAACAGAACACCCTTGACTCTGGACTCCATCGCAAAAACACGGTGACTGTTTCGGCAGAAGCGGCAGTTGCCTCCAGAGCAGCATCCACTGCTGGTGGGTCATTGTCTGGACTTGATGAATGTTTGTGAGCAACTTTGTCATTTAGCAAACTTGCAGTAATACTTGCGACTCCTAAAAAAATTAAAATTATCATGAGGAAAAAGTTAAAATACTGAATTTGTTAAAATATCAACAAATTAAATAAATAACTAATATTAGATTTCTGTCAGGAAAATCACTTGATGTCTCTCATTTATTTATTGAAAATAGAACAGTACAGTGCAGGGACAGGCCCTTCGACTCACCTTGTCTGTGACAAATATGATGCCAAATTAATTTCATCTCTTCTGTCTGCATTTGATGGGGATTGCTGCCCATTTGCTAGGCATAATTGTGCAGATCGCCCAGCCTTGGGGCTGGGATGTCTGGGGAGATATTCAACTCCATGAGGATCCATTGGCTCACCATGCCAGCAGAGCCGAAGGTGTCATTGTCGATTTCACATGAAGCCCTTGTTCAAAAACATTTTGCCTCCATCTGCTTTTCCTTGTGTCTCCAAATATGTTTTGACCCTGTTAGAAGGTGAAAGGGCAGCCTGAGAAGTGCAAGAGATGACAAAATAATATATAATAAATCAACTGCTCACATGTTCATGGCCCTAAATATTTAACAAAACCTAATAATATGAGAGCATCAAACCATAGGACAGGAGCAGAATTGGGCCATTCAGCCCATCTAGTCTGTTCCCCCATCTGATCAGGGCTGATCTATTTTTCCCTTTCAACCCCAAACTCCTGCCTTCTCCCCATAACTTTTGACACCCTACTAATCAATAATCTATTAATCATTGCTGTAAAAATACCTAATCACTTGACCTTCACCGCCGTCTGTGGCAATGAATTCCACAGATTCGCCACCCTCTGACTAAACAAATTGCTTCTCATTTCCATTCTAAAGGTACATGCTTTTATTCTGAGACTGTGCTCCCTGTGCCAAGATTCTCCCCCTACTGGAAACATAATCTGCACATTCACTCTCTCTTGGCCTTTCATTATTCAATAGGTTTCAATTAGACACCCCCCCCCCTTCCCCCTCATCCTTCTAAACACCTGTAAATACTGTCCCAGAGCTTTCAAACGCTCCTCATACATTAGCCAAATCATAGCCGGGATCATTCTCGTAAACCTCCTCTGGACCCTCTCCAATACCAGCACTTCCTTCCACAGATATGGGGCCCAAAACTGCTCATAATAACTATTGTTTTATGTTAATGGTACATTAGCAAAATCGCAATGTTTCTTTTTAGATTCATAGCGTTATTCAGCATGGTAACAGGCTTTTTGGCCCAAGTTATCAATGCCTCCACAAAGCTAGTTCCATTTGTTTGTGTTTGGCTCATATCCCTTTAAACCTCCCTGTTTCTGTTTTAATATTTAAGAAATTTAGAGTTCACTTTATAGTTGAACATATAGTTTCTGTTTTATGTTTAAGAAACGTATAGTTCATTGACATTTTGGTCCCCATTCTCAGTTTGTGCTTATCATTTTTAAATGCAATTCGCCTGTTTCTATTTCTTTTCATTCCACTGAAAATGAAAGCCAGGACTACCAGGAATTCTTATTCATTGCTTCTCAGGTGAACAGGACTGGACAAGGCTAAGGATGGAAATTATGTGATGCACAAGTGACTGACAAAACAGCCTTAACTTCCTATCTGGTATTGATATTAGTTTATCAATACCACGTGTACCAATGTAGAGTGAAAAACGTTGTTTAATGTGCTGTTCAGGCAAAAATAAATCCACTTACGGTTTCAATCAAAGCCGTACCCGAGTACAATAGGAAGTCCAAATAGAAAGGAACCAGAGTGCAGAATGTAGTAACAAGGAACTATAGGTGCTGGTTTACTTTTAAAAAAGGCGCAAAGTGGTGAAGTGACTTAGCAGGTCAGGCAGCAACCCTGGAAAACATGGATCGGTGACGTTTCAGGTTGGGACCCTTCTTCAGACAGATTGTAGTGGGAGAAGAAAGCTAAAGAGAGAAGAGGCAGAACAAAGCATGGCAGGTAATAGGTGAATACAGGCAAGGGGGGGTTGATCGGCAGAAGGTTGGACACAGGCCCAAGAGGAAAACAAGGGTGTGAGACATTGAAGAGCTTGTGAAGTCAGAGGAAGGAATGTAGGTAGAGAGGGTGGGGGAGGGGGGAAAATCTGTGCAAGTCTTGGTGGGGGACAGGGGAGGGATGGGGAAGACAGGGGGGAGGTCGGGGGGAGGGGAAGAGAAGGGGAAGAGAGGGTTGCTAGAGGTTACGTAAAATTGGAGAATTCAATCGTCAATGTAGTGTTACAGCTACACAAAAAGTGTAGATTAGGAAAAAAAATGCATAGAGCCCTTGGCCTTCACCAGTCAGGGAATTGAGTATAGATATTGGGATGTTATCATGCAGTTGGACCTGACATTGGTGAGGTTGCACCTGGAATACTGTGTTCAGGTTTGATCACCATGCCACAGGAAAGATGGGGTGAGTGCAGAAATGATTTGCGATGATGTTGCCTGAGCTACAGGGAGGAGGCAAGACTCTATATCTCATATAGCAGGAGGCTGAGGGGTGCTTTTATAGAAAATCATGAGGTGGATAAATAGGATGAATGCACAGAATCTTTTTCGCAAATTAGGGAACAAGAGGTCAAAGATTTAAGGTGAGAGGGGAAAGATTTAATAGGAATCTGAGAGTCAGGTTGGGGGGAGTTTTCCCCGCCACGGGTACCATGTAATCCTGTGCTACCTGCTGCATGGTGGGATAGTCGACGACTAAACTATCTCCCCCACCTGGTTCGCCAGGTGAGGGAGGGGGGCTGTGGACCCCCAGCAGGACCAAAAACAAGACCTGTCAAAGGGCGGCTGAGCTCCTCGCGAGCCAACGGCCATCCACACTTCAGTAGAAGTTGTGATCACTGGCGTACAGAGAATTGTAAGGCATCGTGCCCGTTGATGCTTTCAATGATGATGGTGAGAGTCAATGTTTTCACACAGAGGGTGCTGCATATATGGGCCAAGATGCCAGAAGAACAAGTTGGGCAGGTACAATAACGACATTTAGAAATACATTTGGACAGGCACTGTGATTGCATCCCCTCCCTCGGATGCCACTGTGATCCCTATTACAGGCTGACAGGCCAGGGGAGGCCAATCCCAGTATCATTGCTAGCAGCTGGGTCCAATTAGATGATATTGTTTAGGCCAACTGAACCTTGTCAGCATCCTCCCATTGCAGGCAGAGGTTGTGTGGAATAGTAGTAGTAGTAGTAGTAGTTAGTAATGGTAGTAGTAGTAGTAGTAGTAGTAGTAGTAGTTAGTAGTAGTTAGTAGTAGTAGTAGTAGTAGTAGTAGTAGTAGTTAGTAGTAGTAGTTAGTAGTAGTAGTAGTAGTTAGTAGTAGTTAGTAGTAGTGGTGGTAGTAGTAGTACTTAGTAGTAGTAATAGTAGTAGTAGTTAGTAGTAGTGGTGGTAGTAGTAGTAGTTAGTAGTAGTAGTTAGTAGTAGTTAGTAGTAGTGGTAGTAGTAGTAGTTAGCAGTAGTAGTTAGTAGTAGTTAGTAGTAGTGATAGTGGTAGTAGTAGTAGCAGTTAATAGTAGTAGTAGTAGTAGTAGTAGTAGTAGTTGTAGTTGTAGATGCAGTAGCTGCTGTTGTTCCCTGCTAGCTGTGAGCCTCTTGCCTCTTCAAGCCCCAAAGCTGAGCTACCAGAATAAGCCTGAGACTGCCTGTGCCTCCTCTTAAGGAAATGGTGAACTACAGGGAGAAGCCAGAGATTGCCAAGTCTCCTCCTCCAAAACCAGGACTGAACAGCGAGACAAGCCCTAGATCGACAGCGCCCCCATGTGGCACTGTGCATAAAATATATACAGTAGTACAGTAGTAGAGTTCACCCTACTGTGAGTGTTGGACTGCTGAACCTGGTGTCATCCCAAACACTACAGTACATAGACAGGAAATGTTTAGAGGGATACAGGCAGACGGGACTAGCTCAGATGGGGTGTTGTGGTCAACATGGACAAGTTAGGCCAAAGGGCCAGTTTCCGTGCTGTAGGACTCTGGCTGCAACAAGGTAGATTTACAATGCTAAATGCAATAAAGTAGTAATGTTACAAAATGTTGAGATTTTAAAAATCAAGCCTGCAATTTATCCCATCAGATAAAGCATAAAAAGAAGTTTCATTTGACACCTTATTCACTTTCATATCTTCAGTATTAAAAAAGTTATGGCCATTTTCATACTCGGAAATTAGCATCTTGTTCCCTATTGCTTTTCCATTGACATAAAACAAAAGCTGTGATCGAGGACAGTCAAAAGCCCATAACTTTCTTAAAAATTAAGAGAACTGAAAGAGATTTTCAGTTATTATAGATTGAAGCATTCTGAAACAAATATGAAACAATCTTACTTGGATGAATTTAAAGCATATAATTAGTTAGTTACCTAATTGTAGCTAATTATAAAATTAAATTACTAGATCTAAACATCTATCCATTTCTTAAGAAAAGATTAGCATTTTTAAATAGCCTAAGTGTCCAAATAACATTCACACAAGAATTCACAATATAACATTATTTTTAAATCTCATTGTCATGAATTTATAGGCCAAATGGAAGGAATTTAATGTTTAATTCCCGTAAATTAATGGCCATTTTAATCATCTTGCAAGTAGAATTTTGTGGAATGCGATCGATTGGAACGTTGCAGTTTGCGGTGAATTTAAACCCCATATCGGCAGGAAAAACACTGTTCGTATGGGGCCTAAATCACCTTTTCGCAACGTAAATATTGGATTAAGGTAATCCTAGGAAGCACGTTTATATGTAAAATAAACGGCTTACCTTTAGCTGTCCCGTACGTGAAATCAATCCCGGTTATCAGCGTTGACGGCATTAGAAGTGGATTTTTATTTTACTCCAGCGCTGAAATTGTCCTGCGATCTAAAAAAAAAATTCACAGAACGGCAGTCAGAACAGTTCTTCAGGATTAGCTAGCAGCTCGAGAAAATATATTCAGGACAGGCAGGAGAAAAAACACATTTTAACCCCGCTGGATAGACTCGGTTATTAGGATGATACCAAGGATAAGGACATTAAAATAAAAATAGAAACACACCATAAATCAGGCAGCATCAAAAGAAAGAGTAAAAGAGCTACCAATTTATTTATAGATCGATAGACAGCTGGCCAGTTCTGATGCAAACAAGGAAAGATAATTATTGGAAACTGATGAATTTAATATTGAGTTTCAAGGGCTACCACATGGCAGGATGGAAAATGAAGTATTGTTCCTGGAG
The DNA here is from genome assembly GCA_963514005.1 of Raja brachyura. The sequence goes on from OY740781.1 coordinate 140,867,697, forward strand.
CTCAGGTTGGGCATTGTTGGAACAAAACCATTGACAAAAGGGTACAGGAGCATGTAAACTATGGGTTATGTATGCTTATTCCCAGCAACCATCGTGTTCTTGAACACTACATCAAGTCAAGTCAAGTTAATTTGTCACATATGGGATGTGCAGTGAAATGAAAAGTGGCAGTGCTCGCGGACTTTGTGCAAAAAACAAACAAACAAACAACCAACTACGAACAGAATGGAACAGAATCACATGTTCTTTTACATATTAAATATTGCGGGCGGTATTGTGGTACGGTAAAGTAAATCCCTGGTTTACAATCCTAATGGCCTCTGGGAAGAAACTCCTTCTCAACCTCTCCGTTCACAGCACGGCAACGGAGGCGTTTGAATGACCGTAGCAGCTGGAACAGTCCATTGCAGGGGTGGAAGGGGTCTCCCATTATCTTATTGGCTCTGGAGTTGCACCTCCTGATGTTTAGTTCCTGCAGAGGGGCAAGTGAAGTTTCCATAGTGCGTTCGGCCGAACGCATTACTCTCTGCAGAGCCTTCTTGTCCTGGGCAAAGCAATTCCCAAACCAGATTGTAATATTTCCGGACAAGATGTTTTCCACAGCCGCTGAGTAGAAGCATTTGAGGATCCTTGGAGACACTCTGAATTTCCTCAACTGCCTGAGGTGGTAAAGGCTCTGCCTTGCCTTACTCACGAGTGCTGCAGCGTGTGATGTCCATGTCATATCCTCAGACATGTGGACTCCCAGGTATTTAAAACTGCTCACCCTATCCACAGTATCCCCTTTTACCCTCATTGGTGTGTACGTCCTCGGATGATGTGCCCTCCTAAAGTGCACGATCAGCTCCTTCGTTTTTTTGATGTTCAAGAGGAGGCTGTTGGCCTGACACCAGATTGCCAGATCAGGGAAGGTAGTGTATCTGTGGATAACAAGGGAAATCAGGGATAGTATCAAAGCAAAGGATGATGCGTACAAAGTAGCCAGAAAAAGCAGCATACCAGAGGACTGGGAGAAATTCAGAGACCAGCAGAGGAGCACCAAGGGCTTAATTAGGAAAGGAAAAATAGATTATGAAAGAAAACTGGCAGGGAACATAAAAACTGACTGCAAAAGTTTTTATAGATATGTGAAGAGAAAGAGATTAGTTAAAACAAATGTAGGTCCCATGCAGTCAGAAACTGGTGAGTTGATCATGGGGAACAAGGATATGGCGGACCAACTGAATAACTACTTTGGTTCCGTCCTCACTAAAGAAGACATAAATAATCTGCTGGAAATAGCAGGGGACTGCGGGTCAAATGAGTACTTGAGTGAAATCCAGGTTAGTAGGGAAGAGGTGTTGGGTAAATTGAATGGATTAAAGGCCGATAAATCCCCTGGGCCAGATAGGCTGCATCCCAGAGTACTTAAGGAAGTAGCTCGGGAAATAGTGGATACATTAGTGATAATCTTTCAAAACTCTTTAGATTCTGGAGTAGTTCCTGGGGATTGGTGGGTAGCAAACGTAACCTCTCTTTTTAAGAAGGGAGGGAGAGAGAAAACGGGGAATTACTAACCAGTTAGTCTAACATCGGTAGTGGGGAAACTGCTAGTTATTAAAGATGGGATAGCAGCACATTTGGAAAGTGGTGAAATCATTGGACAAAGTCAGCATGGATTTACGAAAGGTAAATCGTGTCTGACGAATCTTGTGGAATTTTTCGAGGATGTAACTAGTAGCCTGGATAAGGGAGAACCAGTGGATGTGGTGTATCTGGACTTCCAGAAGGCTTTCGACAAGGTCCCACATAAGAGATTAGTATACAAACTTAAAGCATATGGCATTGGGGGTTCAGTATTGATGTGGATAGACAACTGGCTGGCAAACGGGAAGCAAAGAGTAGGAGTAAACGGGTCCTTTTCACAATAGCAGGCAGTGACTAGTGGGGTACCGCAAGGCTCAGTGCTGGGACCCCAGCTATTTACAATATATATTAATGATCTGGATGAGGGAATTGAAGGCAATATCTCCAAGTTTGCGGATGACAGTAAGCTGGGGGGGCAGTGTTAGCTGTGAGGAGGATGCTAGGAGACTGCAAGGTGACTTGGACAGGCTGGGTGAGTGGGCAAATGTTTGGCAGATGCAGTATAATGTGGATAAATGTGAGGTTATCCACTTTGGTGGCAAAAAAAGGAAAGCAGACTATTTAAATGGTGGCTGAGTAGGAAAAGGGGAGATGCAGCGAGACCTGGGTGTCATGGTACACCAGTCATTGAAAGTAGGCATGCAGGTGCAGCAGGCAGTGAAGAAAGCGAATGGTATGTTAGCTTTCATAGCAAAAGGATTTGAGTATAGGAGCAGGGAGGTTCTACTTCAGTTGTACAGGGTCTTGGTGAGACCACACCTGGAGTATTGCGTACAGTTTTGGTCTCCAAATCTGAGGAAGGACATTATTGCCTTAGAGGAAGTGTAGAGAAGGTTCACCAGACTGATTCCTGGGATGTCAGGACTGTCTTATGAAGAAAGACTGGATAGACTCGGTTTATACTCTCTAGAATTTAAGAGATTGAGAGGGGATCTTATAGAAACTTACAAGATTCTTAAGGGGTTGGACAGGCTAGATGCAGGAAGATTGTTCCCGATGTTGGGGAAGTCCAGGACAAGGGGTCACAGCTTAAGGATAAGGGGGAAATCCTTTAAGACCGAGATGAGAAAGACTTTTTTCACACACAGTGGTGATTCTCTGGAACTCTCTGCCACAGAGGGTAGTTGAGGCCAGTTCATTGGCTATATTTAAGAGGGAGTTAGATGTGGCCCTTGTGGCTAAGGGGATCAGAGGGTATGGAGAGAAGGCAGGTACGGGATACTGAGTTGGATGATCAGCCATGATCATATTGAATGGCGGTGCAGGCTCAAAGGGCCGAATGGCCTACTCCTGCACCTAATTTCTATGTTTCTATGTTTCTATCAGCCACCTCCTCCCGGTAGGCCTTCTCATCGTTGTCTGAGATCAGGCCCACCACCACGGTGTCATCAGCAAACTTGATAATCGAGTTGGAGCTGAACCTAGCCACACAGTCATGTGTGTACAGGGAGTACAATAGGGGGCTGCGGACGCAACCCTAGGGGGATCCTGTGCTCAGGATGAGAGACTTTGATGTATTCCCTCCCTGGGGCAGTGAGAAAGTCCAGGGCCCAGGCACACAGGGGGGTGTTGAGACCTAATTCCAGTAGGTTCTCGGCCAGTCTGGTGGGGACTATCGTGTTGAAAGTTGAACTGAAGTCTATGAACAGCATCCTCACGTAGCCCCCCTTCTGGCTGTCAAGATGAGAGAGAGCGGTGTGCAAAACCTGGGAGACCGCATCGTCCGTGGATCTGTTCGGATGGTATGCGAATTGTAACGGGTCCATGTTGCGAGGGAGGAAGGCGCAGGTGTGTTTCTTCACCAGCCTCTCAAAGCATTTCATGACTACCGAGGTGAGGGCCACCGGACGGTAGTCATTCAGACAGGCTGGGGAGGCATGTTTTGGTACCGGTACAATGATGGATCTTTTGAAGCAGGCAGGGACCACGGACTTGTCCAGGGAGAGGTTGAATATTGTAGTGAGCACTGGAGCTAGCTGCGTAGCACAAGACTTAAGTACTCGCCCCGAGATGCCATCGGGGCCTGCAGATTTCCTCGTGTTCACCCGTGTCAGAGCCCTCCTCACATCGTGCTTGGACAGCGGGTATGTGTGCACATTCCTCCCTTCAGCTTCGTTAGGCAGCCCACTGGCGGTATTGTCGATAGTCGGCAGACCTGGGGTGGTGTTGCCCATCTGGAAACGAGCGTAAAAGGAGTTCAGGATTATGCACTCAGCTCAGCCACCATGAACTTCTATGGACTGTGTTTTGGTTGCACTACCGATTTTTGCCATTTTGCACTGGTATTGCAGTTATTAATTTCTTGAACGTTTTAATTATTTTATATTACTGCATGTATTGTGTTTGCAGTTTTGTTAAGCTGCTACAATTTTTCTTTTTTAATTTCCATTGCTGGTACATATGACAATTGACCTCTCGTGAGTCAAGCACAGAGAGTTAAGTGCGGGAGTGGGATGGAGAATCAAGGTGGGTGAATAGATGCTAGACAACAAATTTAGGATTGAGTGGAAGTGTTCTGCAGGGCTGTCACCCAATCTCCAATCTACCTGTGACTCTAATGGTTTCTAATGGACTCTAGTGGATGCTCTTGTTCCCTCCCACATCCTAAAGACAGGTGCGATGGTAGATTAAATGGCCTGTCCCACTTTCACGACCTAATTCACAACCTTTTTTCTCGTGGACATTTTTCATCATGTTGTAAAAATGCTCCGACCTACTTGATGCCACGAGTACCTGTGACTAGCACCACAACCTACCTACGACCTCCTACGACCTACCTACGACCTCCTACGACCTTGTGACGACCATGCTGCGAGTATGAATCAAGGGCAAACTCGGCAGAGGTCGTGAGTTAGGTCGTGAAAGTGGGACAGGCCCTTCGATTGTCAATAGTGTGTAGGTGAGAACAGTTGATACAATGCCTGCTGGGGAGAATAAAACAGGATAAGTGGAGGATTGGTGTGAATGGGTTTTTGATTATTGGCATGGATTAGATGGGCTACAGGACCTGTTTCCATGCTCCATAAGGCTATTTTTTAGCAATAGCATTGTGGATGATTCTATAACATGAAATGCAAATATGAATTATAACAGAGACAAAATGGATTCACTGCACGGATGTTTGCAAATGAGGAGAGACTTTGGTCCTGAACATTCTGACCGCTGGCTGTTGAGTACACAGGGAACTACAGGAAATGAAGGGGTCCCCACACGAAGAGGCAAGCATCGTTTTCCCCCAGAGATGCTGCCTGACTGCTGAGTTTAGTTTAGAGTAGTTTAGAGACACAGGGCGGAAACGGGCCCATCGACCCACTGAATCCGTGCCAACCAACAATCCCTGCACATTAACACTATCCAACACACTAGGGGCAATTTACAATTTTACCAAGCCAATTAACCTACAAATCCGTACGCCTTTGGAGTGAGGGAGGAAACTGGAGCTCCAGGGGAAAACGCCATGGTCATGGGGAGAACCAACAAACTCTGTACAGCCAGCACACATGGTCAGGATCAAAACCGGGTCTCTGGCGCTGTAAGGCAGCAACTCTACCGCTGCGTCACGTTGCTGCCCAGGTGGCCATGTTTGTCTAGCTTTGGTGTACAGCAGCAACTGCAGTTCTTTTGTTTCTACATTTTGTCTGCTTCTTTGCAAAATCTCCTCAAGGTATTCCTATTTTAAAGTCTTCTGCCTCTCTCCGACAGGAGATCTACAATACCCTCTCCTCTTGGACTCCTCCGGGCAGCTGAAGAAGAGTCCTGACCCAAACCGTCACCCATCCTTTTTTTTCTAGAGATGCTGCTTGACCTGCTGAGTTAATCCAGCACTTTTTGTCTATCTTTGGTATAAACTGGCATCCGCACTTCTTTGTTTCTGCACATGAACTTCCACAACTGTGTAAGAAGGAACTGCAGATGTTGGTTTAATCCGAAGATAGACACAAAAAGCAGGCGTAACTCAGTAGGACAGGCAGCATCTCTGGAGATAAGGAATGGGTTACGTTTCGGGTCGAGACCCTTCTTTTGAAGATAGGCTACATAAAGGGCCTGCTCCATAAAGGGCTGGTCCCACTGTACGAGGTAATTCAAGAGTTCTCCCGAGTTTCCCCTGATTCGAACTCGTGGACATTTTTCACAGTGCTGAAAAAACTTCACGAGTTACCACGTTTCCCGAGTACCTGCCGTTAGCATTACGAGCCGCTACGAGACATCGACGAGCTCCGACGTAGCCGCTTCCTACATTCTACATACTTACCACGAGTTTGATTTTTTTTAAACTCGAGAGAGCTCTTGAATTACCTCATACAGTGGGACAGGCCCTTAAGGCTACTTTTTGAAGAAGAGTCTCGACCCGAAATGTCACCTATTCCTTCTCTCCAGAGATGCTGCCTGTCCCGCTGAGTTACTGCAGCTTTTTGTGTCTATCTTCTGCAACTGTGCCTGGCAGCATCCAAGTCAAGAACAGACCAAACTTTACACTGGACACAGTTTGTGCATTCAGCACAGTTCTATTTGATTGCAAACATTTAATTCAAATATAAATTTAAATAAGTTTTGTAATTTCTCTGTTTCAATGTTTTTATTAACCATGGCATAATGCTTTTAAGTAAATTTGTAATTTTAAATATTTACAAATAATTATTAATATTTTAGTTAACTGTTTCCATGCATCTCAGACTATCAGATACATTCAAAGCTTGGACAAGGGCTTGCTGTGGGCTGCAGCCTTAAGGGCCTGTCCCACCAGCATGGGACTGCATGCGGTGAGCGCGACCAAACGTGGTCGCTTGAACCGTACGGCTTCGCGGGGCCGGTCTGAATTCGAACCGCGGAGGCATATGGAGTTGTGCGGGGCCGACATCATACTCACCAATCAGCTGGGCAGGAGACGGGCCGAGTGAATTTGGACGTCGCACGGCGTCCGGCGGTGACGCCATCATGCAACGGCACACCAGGCAGTGACATCATCGCGCAAGCCACGCGCTAGGCGTACGCCGTCAAGATGCTGCATACGGCGTCCAGATGCTGCGTACGGCATCATGACGCTCCATACGACGTCAAGACGTTGCATACGGCCTCAATGTGGCTGCGGGCCTGTCGGCTGTTGCCGCGCGCGATTTTGAAAAGTGTCAGTTTTTTGGAGCCCCGCGCAATGTCGGGACCAGCCCCGCACAACTCCATACGGCTCCGGCGATCAAAGTGGGACCGGCCACGCGAGGCCGTACGGCACAAGCAGCCACGTTAGGTCACGCTCGCCGCATGCAGTCGCATGCTGGTGGGACAGGCCCTTTACTTTGCTGTGTATTGAAGCACATGGCTGCAATAATTTTGCACTAAAGAGGAAGACCAAGGTCCAATCCACTTTAGCAAACCTGAGATTGTGCTAAAAGCCCCAGTGAAAACAAAATATACAAAGTTACACTCGATCATATAGTAATATGTAATGAGAATTCTCAGACTGTGCAGTGGCAAAAATCGTAAATTTAACGTTTGTTTTTATTGAAAAGCAGGCATTAGAAATATATGTGGCAATAACAGTGTATCAATGAAATGTTGCCAAGTCAGGTTTGTTTTGTATCTCTCCAAAAGTTAAGACTGAACATCATAAAAATGGCAATTACCCTGCTTTTTAGTTTAATTTATGACCAAGCCTTAAGAAACTTGGTTTTCCCTCCCTCGGACAATTGCTAATGTTCTCATTAGCTCTCCTTCAGCCACAACTACAATAAGCTGCGTATTTCCAAAAGGCAACCAGTAAGTGGATAACTGGAAAGAAACCAAGCCTGAATCTTTATAAATCATTCCAATTCTGAATTGGGCTCTTGCGATTTCACTTTTATTCCTGAACCAAGAGTATTTCAGTTTTAATTATCTCACCAGTTAACAGAGAGCAAATCCCCTCACTACTTCTTTGAGAAAATTTAAGGCTCTATGAAATCTATTTAGCATTCTCCACTTCTTCGTTTGCATTTTATTCCCACTTTATCGCAGCCAAACTCCCCAAATAAAAGTGATTGATCACAGCTCAGTATCCTGGTAAATGTTAGAATAGGGAACATTTGACCATAACAAAGTCATCTTTTTGTTTATGGTGTTCAGCCTTCCTTTCCAAGAACTGCAAATCAATGTAGGCAAATCAAAAGGAAGCAAGGGTATAGATGCAGTAAAAAGTGTTATGAACTGGATCATACCTGTGGAACAGTGCAGCACAGGAACTGGCCCTACGCCCACAATAGTCCATGCAGAGCATGATGGCTTTAGGGCCAAGTTTTCAGATGATGCAATGATAGGTGGAGGGGCAGGTAGGTGCAGACGTAACAAGGGGTCTGCAGAAGAACTTGGACAGATTGGGATAGTGGAAAGAAGCGGCAGATGGAATACAGTGTAGCAAAGTGAGCGGTCAGCATTGCAAGGCAATGGTGCACCAAGCGGAGCACCAAGGCAAATTCCTTGTATAACCATATAACCATATAACAATTACAGCACGGAAACAGGCCATCTCGGCCCTTCAAGTCCGTGCCGAACAACTTTTTTCCCTTAGTCCCACCTGCCTGCACTCATACCATAACCCTCCATACCCTTCTCATCCATATGCCTATCCAATTTATTTTTAAATGATACCAATGAACCTGCCGCCACCACTTCCACTGGAAGCTCATTCCACACCGCTACCACTCTCTGAGTAAAGAAGTTCCCCCTCATGTTACCCCTAAACCTCTGTCCCTTAATTCTAAAGTCATGTCCTCTTGTTTGAATCTTCCCTATTCTCAAAGGGAAAAGCTTGTCCACATTAACTCTGTCTATCCCTCTCATCATTTTAAAGACCTCTATCAAGTCACCCCTTAACCTTCTGCGCTCCAGAGAATAAAGACCCAACTTATTCAACCTATCTCTGTAACTTAGCTGTTGAAACCCAGGCAACATTCTAGTAAATCTCCTCTGTACCCTCTCTATTTTGTTGACATCCTTCCTATAATTGGGCGACCAAAATTGTACACCATACTCCAGATTTGGTCTCATGTGTACATGAGTTGTATGTGTACATGCTTGGCCAATACACTTATGCATTCATTCATTCATTCATAAAGGTGTGTTGCACTCTTAGACCCAGACTGGTTTGGTTGCTTGGGTAAATGCTCATCGTGTCATTAGATAACAGCAGTGGGATTGCTAGGTCAAAGGAGCAGGCTGTATAGTTTCATGTATTGTAAAGAAAAGCTATAATGAATAAGCTGAATGTATAATAACTTAGAACTCCCAGGGAGATCAAAACACAGCTCATCTTATCATTCAAGAAATCAAAACAAAACTTCAGATGCTGGAAATCAGAAATAAAAGCAAAACATGTGGAAATACTTGGGCTGTATCTGTGGAAAGGGAAACGGGTTATGTTTCTGAACAAGGACCCCTGGTCAGAACTGGAAAAGAGAGAAAAATAAGTTAGTTAATTGGTCATTCAACCTGTTTGTCATTCATGGGATTTTGTGGTGGGCAGTTATGTGTTGGCAGCATCAACATAAGAACATTAAAAGAAAAAAGTCTTGATTTTATTGATACCGGTCCACCACCTGGTTGCTGTCCCCCTCCCATTCCCATACTGACCTATCCGTCCTGGGCCTCCTTCTCTGTCAGAGTGCGGGAACAGCACCTCATATTTCGCTTGGGCAGCCCAGTTGTATGAATTTTGATTTCTCTAACTCCTGGTTTAATGGTTCAGTTGAACCTAAGTTGGGTTTGTCCTATCCCAACCGAACTCTGGTACCAAACTGTGAAGAAACTTGGTTCTAGATTATTTTCTGTTACTTTGGTCAACAGCTTATTCCATTCCTAAACCCTATCTCACTCGACATTAACAACACATACTATTTTGTTACCCATTTATTGTCTTTACTTTATTGTTTTAGTGTATGAAATTCTCCAAAAAATGGGACAGAGGGTGAATAAATATCTTGCCCTTTACGTATAATAATTCATCAATGTAAAGTCAGAAGATGGTTAACAAACCATAAGTGAAGAAGCCCTTACTTCAATTTTTCTTGGACACGCTAACGTGTTGGTCTGCAGTTCTTAAAGCAACCTCTCAGCCCCATTATAATAAAATAATTAGAATAAATTGTAATAGAATAAAATTGTAATTAAAATAACCTCAGCCCCATTGTGCTTTCTGCATGCCCTCATTGATTATTCACAACTGGGAATACATGCCGTTGGATTGGCAAGGCCCCCAGCATAATCAAGGACAAGTCACACCTCTGACAGAAGTGAGAAAGCGCACACCTCCAGATTCAGGAACAGTTTCTCCTCAGCTGTGATCAGGCAACAATCATCCTAATTGATTAGGGGTGGAATGGTGGCGTAGCAGTAGAGTTGGTGCCGTAGAGTGCCAGAGACCCGGGTTCGGTCCTGATTATGGGTGCTGTCTGCATGGCGTTTGCACGTTCTCCCCGTGACCGTGGGTTTTCTCTGAGATCTTCGGTTTCCTCCCGCACTCCAAAGATGTGCAGGTTTGTCAGTTAATTTGCTCGGTATAAATGTAAAATTATCCTTAGTATATGTAGGATAGTGTTAATGTGCGGGGATTGCTGGTCGGTGCGGACTCGGTGGGCCATAGGGCCTGTTCTCACCCTGTATCTCTAAACTAAACTAATCAGCAACTAGAGAGCTGTCCTGGACTACCATCTACCTCATTGGAGACCCTCAGACGAAATTAAACTAAACTAAATGGTTGTTTTCCCCATGATTGCCCCTCGTCATCACCGCAGGCCATCGGTTAGATAATCAGTAGCAGGAACAAACCATTCCCGTCACGCACAACTTCAAAATAGGATCATCATAAGATCATAAGTGATAGGAGCAGAAATAGGCCATTCAACCAATCAAGACTACTCTGCCATTTAATCATGGCTGATCTATCTCTCCCCCTAACCCCACTTTCCTGTCTTCGCCCCATAGCCTCTGACACCCGTACTAATCAAGAATCTATCTATCTCTGCCTTAAAAATATCCACTGACTTGGCCTCCACAGCCTTCTGTGGCAAATAATTCCACAGATTCACCACCCTCTGACTAAAGAAATTCCTCCTCATCTCCTTCCTAAAAGAATATCCTTTAATTCTGAGGCTATGACCTCTAGCCCTAGACTCTCCCACTAGTGGAAACATCCTCTCCACCTCCACCTCCTCTGGACCCACTCAAGAGCCAGCACATCCTTCCTCAGATATAGTGCCCAAAATTGCTCATAATATTCCAAACGTGGTATAATCAGCGCCTGATAGAGCCTCAACATTACATCCCTGTTTTTGTATACAAGCCATCTCAAAATAAATGCTAGCATTGCATTTGCTTCCTTTACTACCAATTCGACTAGCAGATGAACTTTTTGGGAATCCTGCACCAGCACTCCCAAGTCCCTTTGCACTTCCGATTTCTGGATTCTCCCCCCATTTAGAAAATAGTCCAGGCCTTTATTCCTACCAGCAAAATGCACGACTCCACACTTTCCTACTTTATATTCCATCTGCCGCTTCTCTGCCCACTCTTCCAACCTGCCCAAGTCCTTCTGCAGAGACCCTGCTTTCTCTACACTTCCTGCCCCACCTCCTATTTTCGTATAATTTGCAAATTTGGCATTGAGCCCAGCAGATCTCCGCTAGTCATTGGCAGCCAACCAGAAAAACCCTCCTTTATCGCCACCCTTTGCCTTCTGCCATCCAACCAACCTGCTATCCATGCTAGTATCTGCCCTTTGAAACTGTGGGCTCTCATCTTCCTTAGGAGCCTCTCGTGTGGCAGAATCAACTTCAGAGAGAACAGTTCCCACTACAAACATCTCTCTTTCCCGCATCATCAACAAAATCTACAAACTCTTGCTTTTTTAGTATTTGCACCCCTCCCTTTGAATTTTATCACTTCCTGCTAATGGGCTCCATCCCCAGTTTAAAATATTTGTGCCATTGAAACCATGGAGAATAAAGGCTGGAGTGCTGGCGGCTGCACATTTTGCAATGCCAGCAGTCTCATGATCCAAGAATAATATTAGCCACATACTCGATCCATGCCCAATGGCCCAACACTAACCCAGGTAAGAGTTAAGGAAAATCTTGATGATGGAATCTTTAGGAACCATAGTTCTCCCCCAAGCACGATTTGTTTCCCATGTTTCAAATCATTCACAGACTTATTGAAAAGCACAGAAGATGAGCTAATCAATTGCCAACCATAGCGCCTTTTAATGCAGCTAACTGAATTAGGCAAGAGAAATTGCAATTGTAAATTAGGGCCATAAAAATTCCAACAAGTGCAGTCTCTTGTGTCAGGATAAAGCAGAACCAGATTGCAGAGTTCTAGGTATTGTGAAGAAGGGTATTATGAAGCTGAACGTACACTTACTTGGAACTCCCATAGAGACTACATTAGCCATCGCATTATAGACCCACACTTTCCATCTGTTACTCTCTACATAATCTTGAAGTGACTGTTGCAAAATAATCACCATTAAAGCTAACTGGTTTTAACGTTTTGCTGTCTCCAAAAACTGCTGACCATAATAAGGTCCTAAGCCATAGAAATTGAATACCTCTCCAGTCCCCACCACCTCTTCATTACAAACTGGTCCCTGTGATATTTCTGCAGGAAGGCGGTCTGCCTTCAGATTATTTTTTTTCCCCTTTCTTATTGTTAATTGTTTCCTATTAAACATTTTATCTTCTAATCTTTGGAATAAATAATACATTGAGTATTAGAGTCAGGAAGTCATTTTGCAGCTTTTTGGGACTTTGGTCAGGCCGTATTTGGAGTATTATGTGCTGTTCTGGTCGCCCCATTACAGGAAGTATGTGGAGGATTTGGAGAGGGTGGTGAAGAGATTTACCAGAATGCTGCCTGGATTAGTGGGTATTAGTCCTAAGGAGAGGTTGGACCAACTTGGGTTGTTTTCTGTAGGTTATCGGAGTCTGAGAGGAGACATGATATAAGTACATAAAATTATGGAAGGCTTTAAATTATGCGGCAAAGTTTAATTATGAAATTATCATAGGTTTGACAGGTTAGAGAATCAGAATCTCTTTCCTTGGGTGGACAAGCTGCAGAGGGCTTAGCTTTAAGGTGAGAGCGGCAACATTTAAAGAAGTCCAGGGCAGGTTTTTTTTTACACAATGTTTGCAACATCCTCGTAAATCTTTTCTGCATCCTTTCGAGTTTAACAACATCTTTATTCAATGGAAACTGGATGAACAAATATGCTGATATAGCAGCCAGCTGCAAGACTAATAGGGTTGTCATATTAGGCGATTTTAACTTTCCCAACATAGACTGGCATTGCTGTAGTGTCAAGGGCTTAGACAGGTGGAACTTGTCAAATGTGTTCAGGAAAGTTTCCTCAAGCAATATATAGAGGGCCTTAAGGGGCTGTCACACTTGGGCGACCTAATTGGCGAGTTTAGAAGATTTTGGAGAGTTTGAAAAAATGTCATGTTGAACTTCCTTCGACTATGTAGTACACTCGCTTCGACTAGCTACGACTAACTTCGGGAAAATTGGACACCGAATAGTTGACAGTGAAGACGACCTCCTGCAATCTCCTTCATCCTCCCTTCGACCTCCCTTTGACTATGATGAAGACTATTTATGACTACCTTGGACTCCCTTCGACTACCTTTGACTACCCTCGATTACCTACGACTAACATGCCGACCTACTACGACCTACTACGACGAAACCTACGAGTAAAATAAGTATTGATTTTTTCAATGGCGACCTTTTTTTACTCACGGGCATTTTTCAACATGTTGAAAAATACACTGCGACCTAGCTGAGGTCTTGAGTACACGGGGAATACTCTCGAGCATGAAGGAGAGTTACAAAGACCTCCTAGGACTTAGTGTCGAGTATGAGTCGAGGGCAAACTCGCCAGAACTTGCGGATTAGGTCGCCCAAGTGGGACAGGCCCTTAACAAAGGAGAGGGCAAACCTTGATCTTAGAAAATCAGGAAGGGCAAGTGTCCATGGGCGAGCCTTTTGGAACCAGCAAACACTGTTCTATTAGCTTTAAAAATAGTTATGGATAAAGATGGAGCAGGCCCACAGACTGAAGTTCTGAATTGGGGGCAAAGCCAGTTTTGATGGTGTTGGACAGGAACTTGCTAAAGTTGATTGGAGCAGGTTGTTTGCAGGCAAAGGAATATCTGGAAAGTGGGATGCCTTTAAAACTGGGATGAAAAGAGCTCAGGGCATGCATGTTCCTGTTGGAGCGAAGACCAAGGCAGGTGGGAATAAAGAAGCCAGGGTGACAAGGGAAATTAAGGCTCCTGTCAGGATTAAAAAAGGAGGCATGGGACAGGTATAGGCAGCTGGGATCAAGTATATTTCTGGAGGAATTTCAGGAACTGAAGAGATACTTAATAACGGAATCAGGAGGGCAGGAGATATTCTGGCAGATAATATTAAGGCAAATGCAAAGAGATTTTATAAGCACGTTCAGGGAATGAAGGTAACCATAGGGAGAACAGGACCCCTCAGAAATCAAAGCGGTCATAGAAACATAACAGAAAATAGGTGCTGGTGTAGGCCATTCGGCCCTTCGAGCCTGCACCGCCATTCAATATGATCAGGTATCCTGTACCTGCCTTCTCTCCATACCCCCTGATCCCTTTAGCCACAAGGGCCACATCTAACTCCCTCTTAAATATAGCCAATGAACTGGCCGCAACTACCTTCTGTGGCAGAGAATTCCACAGATTCACCACTCTGTGTGAAAAATGATTTTCTCATCTCGGTCCTAAAAGACTTCCCCTTTATCCTTAAACTGTGACCCTTTCTTCTGGACTTCCCCAACATCGGGAACTATCTTCCTGCATCTAGCCTGTCCAACTTATTAAGAATTTTGTAAGTCTCTATAAGATCTTCTAAATTCCAGCGAGTACAAGCCGAGTCTATCCAGTCTTTCTTCATATGGAAGTCCTGCCATCCCAGGAATCAGTCTGGTGAACCTTCTCTGTACTCCCTCTATGACAAGAATGTCTTTCCTCAGGTTAGGAGACCAAAATTGTATGCAATATTCCAGGTGTGGCCTCACCAATACCCTGTAGTAGAACTGCAGTAGAACCTCCCTGCTCTAGTACTCAAATCCTTTTGCTATGAATGCCAACATACCATTCGCTTTCTTCACTGCCTGCTGCACCTGCATGCATACTTGCAATGACTGGTGTACCATGACACCCAGGTCTCATTGCATCTCCCCTTTTCTTAATCGTCCACCATTCAGATAATAGTCTACTTTCCTGTTTTTGCCGCCAAAGTGGATAACCTCACATTTATCCACATTATACTGCATCCGCCATGCATTTGCCCACTCACCCAACCTATCCACCCACGTCACCTTGTAGCCTCCTAGCATCCTCCTCACAGCTAACACTGCCCTCAGCTTTGTGTCATCTGCAAACCATTCAATTCCCTCATCCAGATCATTAATATATATTGTAAATAGCTGGGGTCCCAGCACTGAGCCTTGTGGTACCCCACTAGTCATTGCCTGCCATTCTGAAAAGGACCCGTTTACTCCTACTCTTTGCTTCCTGTCTGCAGCCAGTTCTCTATCCACATCAATACTGAACCCACAATACCGTGTGCTTTACATTTGTATATTAATCTCTTATGTGGGACTATAGACAATAGACAATAGGTGCAGGAGTAGGCCATTCGGTCCTTCGAGCCAGCACCGCCATTCACCGTGATCATGGCTGATAATCCACATTCAGTAACCCATTCCTGTCTTCTCACCATATCCCCTGACTCTGCTTTCATTAAGAGCTCTATCTAACTCTCTCATGAAAGCATCCAGAGAATTGGCCTCCACTGCCTTCTGAGGCAGAGAATTCCAAAGATTCACAGCTTTCTGGGTGACAAAATGTTTCCTCATCTCCATTCTAAATGGTCTACCCCTTATTCTTAAACTGTGGCATCTGGTTCTGGAACACCCCTCCCTGCCCCCAACATTGGGGACATGTTTCCTGCCTCTAGCGTGTCCAATTCCTTAATAATCTGAAATGTTTCAATGATCCCCTCTCATCTTCCTAAATTGCAGAGTATACAAGGGCAGCCGCTCCATTCTATCAACATATGACAGTCCCGCCATCCCGAGAATTAACCTCGTGAACCTATGCTGCACTCCCTCAATAGCAAAAATGTCCTTCCTCAAATTTGGAGAACAAAACAGCACACAATACTCCAGGTGTGGTCTCACTAGGGCTTGTACAATTGCAGAAGGAACTTTTTGCTCCTATACTCAACTCCTCTTGTTATGAAGGCCAACATGCCATAAAATTTCTTCACTGCCTGCTGTACCTGCATGCTTACTTTCAGTGTGATGAACAAGGACCCCATTCTCTTTCATCTCTTTGTTTTTCCCCTTTTCGCAACTATTCAGATAATAATCTCCCTTCCTGTTTTTGCCACCAAAATGGATAATCTCACATTTATTCACATTAAACTGCATCTGCCATGCATCTGCCCACTCACCCAACCTGCCCGTCACTCTGCATCCTCATAACATTCTCCTCACAGTTCCCACTGCCGCCCAGCTTTGTGTGATCTGCAGATTTGCTAATGTTACTTTGAATCCCTTCATCTAAATCATTGATGTATATTGTAAATAGGTGCGGTCCCAGCACCGAGCCTTGCAGTACCCCACTAGTCACTGCCTGCTATTCAGAAAGGGACCCGTTAATCCCTACTCTTTGTTTCCTGTCTGCCAACCAATTTTCTATCCATGTCAGTACCCTACTCCCAATGCCATGTCCTCTAATTTTTCCCACTAATCTCCTATGTGGGACCTTATCAAATGCTTTCTGAAAGTCCATGTACACTACATCACTGGCTCTCCCTTGCCCATTTTCCTAGTTACATCCTCAAAACATTCCAAAAGATTAGTCAAGCACGATTTCCCATTCATAAATCCATGCTGACTCGGACTTATCCTGTTATTGCTATCCAAATGGGTGCTATTTCATCTTTTATTATTGACTCCAGCATCTCACCTACCACTGATGTCAGGCTAACTGGTCTATAATTCCGTTTTCTCTCTCCACCTTTCTTAAAAAGTGGGATAGCATTAGCTACCCTCCAATCCACAGGAAACATAGAAACATAGAAACATAGAAAAATAGGTGCAGGAGTAGGCCATTCGGCCCTTCAAGCCTGCACCACCATTCAAAATGATCATGGCTGATCATCCAACTCAGTATCCCGTACCTGCCTTCTCTCCATACCCCCTGATCCCTTTAGCCACAAGTGCCACATCTAACGCCCTCTTAAATATAGCCAATGAACTGGCCTCAACTACCTTCTGTGGCAGAGAATTCCAGAGACTCACCACTCTCTGTGTAAATAATGTTTTCCTCATCTCGGTCCTAAAGGAATTCCCCCTTATCCTTAGACTGTGACCCCTTGTTCTGGACTCCCCCAACATCGGGAACAATCTTCCAGCATCTAGCTTGTCCAACCCCTTAAGAATTTTGTAAGTTTCTATAAGATCCCCGCTCAATCTTCTAAATTCCAGCGAGTACAAGCCGAGTCTATCCAATCTTTCCTCATATGAAAGTCCTGACATCCCAGGAATCAGTCTGGTGAATCTTCTCTGTCCCCCCTCTATGGCAAGGATGTCTTTCCTCAGATTTGGAGACCAAAACTGTACGCAATACTCCAGGTGTGGCCTCACCAAAACCCTGTACAACTGCAGTAGAACCTCCCTGCTCCTATACTCAAATCCTTTCGCTATGAATGCTAACATACCATTTGCTTTCTTCACTGCCTGCTGCACCTGCATGCCTACTTTCAATGACTGGTGTACCATGACACCCAGGTCTCGTTGCATCTCCCCTTTTCCTAATCTGCCACCATTCAGATAATAGTCTACCCTCATGTTTTTGCCACCAAAGTGGATAACCTCACATTTATCCACATTATACTGCATCTGCCATGCATCTGCCCATTCACTCAGCCTATCCAAATCACCCTGCAGCCTCCAAGCATCCTCCTCACACCTAACTATACCCCCCAGCTTGGTGTCATCTGCAAACTTGGAGATGTTGCATTGAATTCCCTCGTCCAAATCATTAATATATATTGTAAATAGCTGGGGTCCCAGCACTGAGCCTTGCGGTACCCCACTAGTCACTGCCTGCCATTCTGAAAAGGACCCGTTTACTCCTACCCTTTGCCTCCTGTCTGCTAGACAGTTCTCTATCCACATCAATACTGAACCCCCAATACCATGTGCTTTAAGTTTGTATGCTAATCTCTTATGCGGGACCTTGTCGAAAGCCTTCTGAAAGTCTAGATATAACACATCCACTGGTTCTCCCTTATCCACTCTACTAGTTACATCCTCGAAAAATTCTATCAGATTTGTCAGACATAATTTACCTTTCGTAAATCCATGCTGACTTTGTCCAATGATTTCACCACTTTCCAAATGCGCTGCTATCCTATGTTTAATAACTGACTCTAGCAGTTTTCCCACTACCGATGTTAGACTAACTGGTCTGTAATTCCCCGCTTTCTCTCTCCCTCCTTTTTTAAAAAGTGAGGTTACATTAGCTATCCTCCAATCCTCAGGAACTACTCCAGAATCTAAGGAATTTTGAAAAATTATCACTAATGCATCCACTATTTCTGTGGCTACCTCCTTGAGTACTCTGGGATGCAGTCTATCTGGCCCTGGGGACTTATCAGCCTCCAATCCGTTCAATTTACCCAACACCACCTCCCGGCTAACCTGGATTTCACTCAGTTCCTCCATCTTATTTGACCCCCGTTCCACTGCTATTTCCGGCAGATTATTTATGTCTTCCTTAGTGAAGACAGAACCAAAGTAGTTATTCAATTGGTCTGCCATGTCCTTGTTCCCCATGATCAATTCACCTGTTTCTGACTGCAAGGGACCAACATTTGTTTTAACTAGTCTCTCTTCACATATCTATAAACACTTTTGCAGTCAGTTTTTATGTTCCCTGCCAGTTTCCTTTCATAATCTATTTTCCCTTTCCTAATTAAGCCCTTTGTCCTCCTCTGCTGGATTCTGAATTTCTCCCAGTCCTCCGGTAGGCTGCTTTTTCTGGCAAATTTGTACGCCTCATCTTTTGTTTTTATACTATCCCTGATTTCCCTTGTTATCCATGGATGCACCACCTTCCCCGATTTATTCTTTTGCCAAACTGGTATGAACATTTTTTGTACTTCATCCATGCAATCTTTAAATACCTTCCATTGCACATCCACTGTCAACCCATTAAGAATCACCTGCCAGTCTATCCTGGCCAATTCACATCTCATACCTTCAAAGTTACCTTTGTTCAAGTTCAGAACCCTTGTTTCTGACTTAATTTTGTCACTCTCCATCCTAATGAAGAACTCAACCATATTATGGTCACTCCTGCCCAAGGGACCACGCACAACAAGACTGCTAACTAACCCTTCCTCATTACTCAATACCCAGTCTAGAATAGCCTGCTCTCTCGTTGGTTCCTCCACATGTTGGTTGAGAAAATTATCCCGCATACATTCCAAGAAATCCTCTTCCTCAGCACCCCTGCCAATTTGATTCACCCAATCTACATGCAGATTGAAGTCACCCATTATAACCATGTTACCCTTGTTGCACGCATTTCTAATTTCCTGTTTGATGCCATCCCCAACTCCAATACTACTGTTAGGTGGCCTGTACACAGCTCCCACTAGTGTTTTCTGCCCCTTAGAGTTTCGCAGCTCTACCCATATCGATTCCACATCCTCCACGCTAATGTCCTTCCTTTCTATTGCATTAATCTCCTCTCTCATCAGCAACGCTACCCCACCTCCTTTTCCTTTTCGTCTATCCCTCCTGAATATTGAATACCCCTGGATGTTCAGCTCCCAGCCTTGGTCACCCTGGAGCCATGTCTCCGTGATCCCAACTATAGCATAGTCATTAATCGCTATCTGCACCTTCAACTCATCCACCTTATTATGAATGCTCCTCGCATTGAGACACAAAGCCTTCAGGCTTGTTTTTACAACACTCTTACTCCTTATACAATTATGTTGACAAGTGGTCCCTTTCACATCGATCCCTATTACACTTGGCCATACTCTCCTATCCCTTTGTGAGCTTTCTTTCCCATTAATTCTGGGGTCATTAACCATCCCTTTACTCTCTTTCCCTTTAACTCCGTCCTCGACTATCCCATTTGACACCCCACCCCCCTTATTCAGTTTAAAACCATCCGTGTAGCAGTGGCAAACCTGCCGGCCAGAATGCTGGTCCCCCACCTGTTAAGATGCAATCCGTCCCTTTTGTACAGTTCCCCGTTACTCCAAAACAGATCCCAGTGATCTAAGAATCTAAATCCCTGCCCCCTGCACCAGTTCCTCAGCCACACATTCAGGTCCCGTATCTCCCTGTTCCTGCTCTCGCCAGCACGAGGAACTGGAAGCAAACCGGAGATAACAACCCTGGAAGTCCTGCTTTTCAGCATTTTTCCGAGCTCTCTGAAGTCCCGCTGCAAAATTTTCATCCCCTTCTTTCCAACATCATTTGTGCCAACATGCACGACCACTTCTGGCTGTTCACCTTCGCCCTTGAGGATTGTCTGCACTCTGTCCGTGACATCCTGGATCCTGGCACCAGGAAGACAGCACACCATCCTCGAATCCCGTCTGTTGCCGCAAAAACCCTTGTCCGTACATCTCACAATGGAGTCTCCAACTACAATGGCGTTGCCCGACTTTGGCCTCTTTGGTTTTGGCTCAACAGCCCTTTTTGTTTTGCAAGCTAGTCCGCTGCTCAGTGAGATACAGTCTTCTGTCCAGGCAGCTTCCACGTGGGGGAACCTGTTCACAAGAGGTACAACACCCGGGGACCTTTGCATTCCATGTTTTCCTCCCTTTCTCACCGTCACCCACCTTCTCTCTTCTAGTGCCTTGGGTGTAACAATCTTACTGAAGGACTTGTCGAGGAACGACCCTGAATCAAAAGAACATTGGAAAATGATCACCAATGCATCCACGATTTCTAGAGGCACTTCCTTAAGTATCTTGGGATGCAGACCATCAGGCCCTGGGGATTTATCAACCTTCGGTCCCATCAATCTACCCAACGCCATTTTCTGCCTAATGTAAATTTCCTTCGGTTCCTCCATCATGCTAGATCCTCTGGCCACTAGTACATCAGGAAAATTGTTTGTGTCCTCCTTAGTGAAGATGGATCAAAAGTACTTCTTCAGCATGTCTGCCATTTCCTTGTTCCCGATAATAAATTCACCAGTTTCAGTCTTCAAGGGTCCAACTTGTCCAATAGTCTTAACTATTTTTTTCCTCTTCGCATATCTAAAGAAGCATTTACTATCTATATAACTAAAAGTCTCATCTTGACCACTTCCTGTGTGCTATATATTGATTTTAGAAAAAATGCTACCATATAATGCTATGATTTTTGGCCATCTTACTCACAGTCCTCCTCCGCTGAGGCAGCCCCGAGGATTTTCCCATTGATGAAATTTTTTTTTTAAATGAAAAATGTTGAGATCAGCTGATTGGTCCTCTCGCCTGTCAATCATCATGATGAAGGTAACGCCCCTTCCGAGGGGGGGCAGGACTATAAAACCCTGGATACCTGGATGTGAGTCAGTCACTCTGGATGATCACGAGGGAGAGGCCACAACTGTGATTCTGCTGTGAGTCTACTGAACTGTGAGTCTATTGAACTATGAGTCTACCTATGAACTATATGTGCTAAATGTAGTTATGTGGTTTTATGTTTATGTCCTTTATGTGGTTAACCCTTTATGTGCTTGCAATAAATGATGTGTCAGCCAGCAATGTGCTTGCAATGAATGATGATTTGTTAACCCTTAATGTGCTTGCAATAAATTATTTGTTAGCCAGCAATGAGATAAAATTAGTTGTTTGGACTGCCCTGTGCTTGAAAATGAAATGGAAATGAAAATGAAATGAAATTAGTTGCTTGGCCAGCCCTGTGCTTTTGCTTTTGCTTTGCCTTTGCTTAGCTTGACCTCACCTGAAATAAAAGCAAATGGATTGTTGGCCCTGCACTCACTGTGCTTGACTTGACTTGAATTTACTTGAAATGGATTGACTTGACATGAAATGGATTGAAATGGATTACTGGCCCTGCACTCACTGTGCTTGACTTGACTTGACCCACAACACCCATGCTAGTGCTCCAGAACCCCCCCACTGGCCACCAATATTGGAATTGGTGGAGAGGTGGAATATTGCGTTGGGGGACCAGCCCTTCCGTGTGAACCTGGGACCCAAGGGGAGTACCTCATCTTTACTCCCCTTATTGCCATTTTAGTTATCTTCTGCTGCTCTTTAAAAGTCTCAAAATCCTCTGACTCCCTGCTCATCTTTGCTATATTATACTTCTTATCTTTTATTTTCATACTGTCCTTAACTTCCTTTGTCAGCCACGGTTGCCCCTTACTCCCCTTGTAATTTTTCTTCCTCTTTGGAATGAACTGATCCTGCACCTTCTGTGTTATTCCCAGAAATACCTGCCACTGTGTTCCACTGTCATCCCTGCTAGGGTACCTTTCCAGTCAACTTTGGCCAGCTCCTCCCGAATGACTCCATAGCCCCCTTTGTTCAATTGTAATCTGACACTTCCAACTTATCCTTCTCCCTCTCAAATTGTAGATTCAAACTTATCATATTATGGCCACTACCTCCTAATGGCCCCTTTATCTCGAGTTCCGTTATTAAATCCGGTTCATTACACAACACTAAATCCAGAGTTGCCTTCTCCCTGGTAGGGTCCAGTACAAGCTGCTCTAAGAATCCATCACGGTGCCACTCCACAAACTCACTTTCTTGGGGTCCAGCACCAACCTGTTTTCCCAGTCTACCTGTATGTTGAAATCTCCCATGACAACCCTAGCATTTCCTTGGCGACATGCCAATTTTAACTCTTGATTCAACTTGCACCCTATATCCAGTCCTGTTAGGGTATTTTTACCCTTATAATTCCTCAGCTCTATCTATACTGACTCTATATCTCCTGATTCTATGTCACCCCTCGCAAGGGACTGAATTTCATTCCTCACCAACAAAGGTACCTCACCCCCTCTGCCCACCTGTCTGTCTTTTCGATAGGACGTATACCCTTGAATATTCAGCTCCCAGCCCTGGTCCTCTTGCAGCCATGTCTCTGTAATTCCCACAACATCATACTTGCCAATTTCTAAACGAGCCTCAAGCACATCCACTTTATTTCTTAGACTTTGTGCATTCATATATAATACTTTTAATCCATTACTCCCCTCACACTTCACATCAATTGCTAGTTCACTTGGGCATACTCTCCTATCCCTTCCTGAGCTTTCTGCCCCATTAATTCTGGTGTTTTCTTAACTTTTCTTATACTCTCTTTCTCTTTAACTCCATCCTTATATCTCCAGTTTATCTTCTCCCCCCCCCCCCCCCCCCCACTATTTAGTTCATGTGTGGAGCCACAGGACACAGGTCTTGTACTCAATGAGTATTTATCCTTGTATTTTACCTTGGAGAAAGACATGAAGATTGGGGAACTTGGACAATTAATGGAAATGTCATGAGGGCAATCTGTATTATGGTCGAGGAGGTACTGGATGACCTAAGTCACATGAAGGTGGATAAATCTCCTGGGTCTAATCAGATGCAGTATATCCAAAGATACTGGGGGGAGTCTAGGGAAAAAAATGCAGGATCACTGGCTGAGATATCTGTATCATCATTAGGCATGGGTGAGGTGCTAAAAGACTGGAGGGTGTCTAATGTTGTGCCTCTAATTAAGGGCTGCAATGAAAAGCATGAAATAGAGACCTGTGAGCCTAAATTCTGTGGTGGGTAAGTTACTGGAGAGGATTCTGAGTGATAAGATATATATGCATTGGATAGACAGTGTTGATTAGGATAGTCAGCATGGTTTTGTACATGGAAGATCATGTCTTAAAAACCTGATTGTTTTTTGAAGAAGTACTCTTCAAAAATATTGGTAAGAGCAAAGCCATAGACGTTATCTGAATGAAACAGAAAGGAATTTGATGAGGTTCTGCATGGCAGGCATCTCTAGAAGGTTATATCATATGGATAGAGAATTGGCTTCATATAGGATGCTGAGGTAAAGGTGGAAGATCGTTTTACAGATTGGAGGCCTGTGACTTGTGTGCCTCAGGGATCAGTGCAGTAGTGGTTTATTGCTGTTTGAGGTTTATATCTATGATTTGGATGAAAATCTAGAAGGCAGGATTAGAAAGTTTGCAAATGACTAGAATGGATGGTATCGTTAATAGCGAAGATGGTTTTCAAAAAGTGACAGCAGGATCTTGATCAGCTGGGCAAGTGGCAGAGGAATTGTTAAAGGAGTTTAATATAGATAAATATGTGATGTTGCATTTTGGGAAGTTAAACCAGAGCAGAACTTTCATAGTGAATGGCAGGGCCCTAGGGAATGTTGTACAAATGTTGGTGAGGCCACATTTGGAGTATTGTGCTCAGTTTTAGTCACCCTGCTAGAGGAAGGATATCATTAAGCTAGAAAAAAGTGCAGAGAAGATTTGCAAGGTTGTTTCCAGAACCTGTGGGCCTGAAATATAAGGAGTGGTTGGGTAAGCTAGGACTTTTTTTCTTGGAATGCAGGCGGCTGAGGGATGATCTTATGGAGGTATATAAAATCATGAGGGGCATGGATAGAGTAAATGACATTCACCCAGAGTAGATGAATCAAGAACGAGTGGACATAACTTGAAGGTGGGAGGGAAAAGATTTAAAAGGAACCTCAGGGGCCACTTTTTCACACACAGAGAGTGGTGGGTTTATGGAACGAGCTGCCAGTGACAGGTACTATAACTATATTTAAAATGCATTTGGACAGGTACATGGATAGGAAAGGTATTGGAATGAGTACATTTATCTACAATACATACTGAAACAAATACCTTGTACACTTAGGATGCATAGAAGCATTAAAACATAGAAAATAGGTGCAGGAGGAGGCCATTCGGCCGTTCGAGCCAGCACCGTCATTCACTGCGATCATGGCTGATTGTCTGCTATCAATAACCCGTGCCTGCCTTCTCCCCATATCCCTTGACCTCACTAGCCCCTAGAGCTCTATCCAACTCTCTCCAACTGCCCCCTGTGGCAGGGAATTCCATAAATTCACAACTCTCTGGGTAAAAAAGTTTTTTCTCACCTCAGTCTTAAATGACCTCCCCTTTATTCTAAAACTGTGGTCCCTGGTTCTGGGCTCACCCAACATTGGGAACATTTTTCCTGCAACTAGCTTGTCCAGTCCTTTTAGAATTTTATATGTTTCTATAAGATCACCCCGATGATGCGTCTTAATCTCACTGGGAGTTACAGGAATATCAAATTATAAGAAAAATGTTTATGACTTTAGTGATAAAAATATAGAAATTGCGCCATCTGGTGTTAGAAGACACCTTTTTTTCCAAGCAATTTTATGAAGTCATAGTTATACAGCACATAAACTAACCCTACGGTCCAACTCGTCTAGGCTTATCAAGATGTATTCTTGAACGAGTCCCATTTGTCTGCATTCAACCCATATCCCTCTAATCTGTCCTATTCATGAACCTGTCCAAATGTATTTTAAATCATTGTAATCGTACCTGTATCAAGCACTTTCTGTGGCAGTTTACTGCATATACTCAACACCTTCTCTGTGAAAAACATGTTGCTCAAGTTCCCTTAAAATCTTTCACCTCTCACTCTAAATCTATACCCTCTTGTTTTAGACTCACCTATCCTGGGAAAAAAGATTGTGATCATCCACATTATCTGTGCCACTCACGATTTTAGTAATGTCCAAAAGATAATTTCTTAATCCCATTAGTTGCTGGGAAAACAGTCCCAACCTATGCAATCTCTCCTTATAATGAAGCCCTCCAGTCCCAGAAACATACTTAGATCCTCTCTAATGAAAGCATGTGTACCTTAACCACATGTTTTCTATAGTATGGCAACCAGAACTGCACATAGTATTCCAGGCACAATCTCACCCATGATTTGTACAGCCATGACATGGCATCCCAAGTCTAGTAATCAACACCCTGTACAAGGGTGCCTTAAGCCTTCTTCTCCACCTTGTCTGTGTTGCCACTTTAATGGAACCACGTACTTTTACCCTTGTGTCTCCCTGTTCTACAAGTCTCCACAGGGTTCTGTCATTCACATGTGTATGTCCTGTCCTGGTTTAACTTACTGAAATGCATCACCTTGCACTTGTCCAAGTTAAATTTGCAAAAACAAATGTTACTTCTGTCTCAAAATTATTTGATAAAGGTTCTAAAGCGTCTTTGATGGTGATAGACACAAAATGCTGGAGTAACTCAGCGGGCAGGCAGCATCTCTGGAGGAATACGATAGGTGACCTTTCAGGCCGGAACCTTTCTTCAGAGCGTGGAAGGATTCTATCCCGAAACGTCAACTAGTTTCTACTGTATATTGTCTACTACAATCAACATTCTACAGTGCATGTGTAGAGGTTTGTTAGAGTGTTTGGTAACATGCCAATTCTCTTTTTGTCCTAAGAATATAGAGATGGTGGCACACCTAGTTTATGGTTACATCCACATGCTGGTCCGAAGACAGGTTATCCAATATGTTAATGTACTGGAATTTGAAGCTCCATAACTATCTCTCAGAGCGAAAGCCTGTTAGAAGAAACTCAACCTAGGATTTAATGTTTCTTTTTGTGCGCCTTAATAAGGCATTTCCTTCTCTCCCTGGCCTTATTCCCTTGTTCACACCAATCCCTCCCCCCCTCCCCCACCCCCCCCCCCCCCCACCTCTTTCTACTTTCTGTGAGTCAGCACAGCAACACCTGTCCCTACAGACAGTACTGAAGGGAAACTAGGGTCACCTGAACTCCACTGGACACTTGTCACCTCTATTATGTACATCAAGGAAAGAGAACAAATCCTGGCCAATGTGCATCTGACATCTCTTCTCCTTCTTAGGGTCTCGACCCGAAACGTCGCCTATCTCCTTCGCTCCTTAAATGCTGCTGCACCCGCTGAGTTTCTCCAGCCTTTTGTGTACCCTCCATTCTCCAGCATCTGCAGTTCCTTCTTTAACACTCTTCGCCTTCTTCCTTGTCTCCAACACTCTGCAACATGAATTGCAACATTCTTTAAATAGAGTGGCCGTACATTGCTGGAGTCACGGACTGTGAGGAAGGCTGTCAAAGTTAACAGTTGACTATAGATTAGCACAGAAGTGGGCAGAGAAATAGCAGATGAAGCTTAATTTGAGCAAATGTGAGGTGTTACATTTTGAAAGATCATACGTTAATGTTAATGGCAAGGCCCTTAACAGTACAGAAAGATCTTGGGGTTCAAGTCCATAACTCCACGAAAGTGGCAACACAAGTAAATAGAGACAAATTGAATTGAATTGATTTTCTTTATTTGTCATTCAAAAACAAATATTGTTGCCATGCCGTCATAGCAGTAAGAAAGCAACAAAACACACAATGAAACACAATTTAACACAAACATCCATCACAGTGACTATCCTCCAGGCACCTCTGCACTGTGATGGAAGGTAAAAAAAGTCTTATCTCTTCCTTGCTTCTTCACCCGTGGTCAGGCAGTCAACCTGATGCATCAAGGCGCATGAGGCTGCCGATATTGAAGTCCCAGCCAGGCGATGGAAGATCACGCGGCCGATCTTAGGCCACGCCGAGTGATGAAAGGCCCTGCAAACTGACCGATTCAAGCCTTATGATTCGGGGAAGATGAAGCTGCTGCTCCTGGAGCTCCCGAAAATCGGTCACCAACCAGGGACGTGTGAGCTCCCAATGTCACAGTCCACAGGACCCGCGGCCAAAGCTGCCAAAGCCTCCGAAGCCTCCGAAATCGGGTCACAGTTGCAGCGCCACCACAGTTTCCAAAGTCAGCCAGCTCCGTGATGTAAGGCCACAGCGCGAACGGAGATACGACACGAAAAAGGTTGCATCTCCGTTGAAGAGATTTTAAAAAGTTTCCCCAACCCCCCACCTCCCACATAATACACAACTAAAACTAGACTATAACATACATCTAACATTAACAATAAGAAAAAGAAGGAGAAGAACCACAGACGGACTGCAGGCGAGCCGTAGCTGTAACACAGCACTGCCGCTATTTCCTAAAACATTTAATTGCAGCTATTTCTAATGCTGCTGATGTACTTCATCTTGCTCAGATGCTGGTTTTGTACTGGCCTGGCTTCAACGTTCCTATTGACATGCACAACATTAATCCCTCACTCTCTTTCTGTTTCCACTGCTACCACCTCCTATCTGAGATCAGTACGTAATGCTCGACAACTAGATCAAGCTATTAACCAGTTACACAATAGAATTGAGCGTGTGCCCATTATAGTTAATTAGTCAACTTTGAAAGACAAAAGGTTGTATCCTCTCAAAATTGATCAGCAGGTTTCAAGCTTCTGCAGAGCATATACATAGGAAATAATAAAGTGCTTGAGGCATGTATTGGGGAAGCCAACAATTCGATGGGAAATTAGGATAAGGGTGATTATGTATTCAGCTATTGTCTGAAACAATACAACTCCACCAATTACCTCCACCAACCTGAGTTTGAACACAAGGGTGACCTTGGGTGTTGTCTACACGTTTTTCCTATGAATGTGTGGAGCTTTTCCAGGTACTCCAGTTTCCTCCTGCATCCTAAAGTCATGGCGGTAGGATAACCGTCTACTGTAGATCACCACAGGTCTTGGAAGGAGTATCGGGGAGAGTGTGAGAAGTGTATATGGGGCAGAGTTAATGGTATATCAGTAATAGTAAGTTGTATAGTAGGTGGAGAAATGGAACTGGAGGGTGTGCTCTGAGAGCTGACATGGATTCAATGAGCTGAACAGCCTCCTTTTATGTCATAATGAGATATGAGCACCTGCACTCCAGTTCTATGTTAACAGATTTGGGAGGTACAAGGTCAGCTTTAGGTTTACATTGACAATAAAGGATACGTGATGACGTTTAGGTGAATTATTATCATGTGCTTTGTTTTTCATGCTATCCAAACAGATCAGATTATACGACACATAAATAAAATCCAGACAAACTCAAGTACAATAGATAGAGCATGATGCAAGATGCAGAATTCTGGATATAATTCTCAGCATTTTAGTGGACCAGTTCCATAGACGAAGTCTGAGTCCTTACCTGGGTAAAGGTGAATTGGACAGTATCCTATCTTATGGAAGGACCATTTAGAAGCCTGGTAACGGATGGGAAGAAGCTGTTCCTGAGTCTGGTGATGCACTCTATCATGTTTATGTACTGTCTGCTTCATGGTAGCAGGGAGAAGACGGAATGACTGGGGTGGAACAAATCTTTGATTATATTGTTTGCCTTTCCGAGGCAGCATGAAGTGTCGATGGAGTAAATGGTGGTGAGTCTGTTCTGTGTTGTGGACTGGGCTACATCCACAACTCCCTTCAATTTCTCGAGGTATTGGGTAGAGCCACTGCCTCACAGCACCGGAGATCCAGGTTTGATTCTGACCTCTGGTGCTGTCTGTGTGGGGTTCAATGTGACCACACGGGTTTGGTCCAGGTGCTCCTGTTTTGCCCCACATCTCATGGACGTGTTGCCCATCCCATGTAGGGAGTGGATGAGTAAGTGGGATAACATGTAACAAATGGGAACGGGTGATCAATGGTCTGCATGGAACTCGTTGGGCCAAAGGACCTGCTTCCATGCTGCACCTCTAAGAAAAATATGATTAAAAAAAGTTATACCAAAAGAAAGCCATAAGGAGATATACTATATGGAGACCTCATAAATTCATAAATCATAGGTGCAAAAGTAGGCCATTTGACGCATCGTGTGTACTCCGTCATTCAATCATGGCTGATCTATCTTTCCCTCTCAACGCCATTCTCTGCCTTCTCCCCATAACCCTTGACACTCTTAACAATCAAGTATCTGTCAATTTCCACCTTAGAATTACCCAATAACTTGGCCTCCATAGTCGTCTGTTAAGTTAAGATTAAAATTATTTTTGTGAGGTCACGATAATCAGGAGATCCCATCAGAACTTCACAAAATAAATCTGTTTGCTCCTCCAACACTGATTAGGCAGCCATTTATGTGACTGATCCAACTTCTGGTTCCCTTAATGAAGTGCAAGGAGTCAAAATTACTGCAGCTCTTTGATGTGGGAACAGGCTAAATCCTCCAGCACAATGGCCAAAGGTTAATACTGATGCAAGCTGATGGTAATGATGCATGCCTCCATTCTTTCGCCCAGTATGAATGGATTTTATTTCTGTCAGAAACCGTGGTGAGGCAACAAGTGCAGCCAGAACAAAGTTGAGCAATGTCATTAAAATCCCTCCTGCTTTCAGCCTTAGTTGATCACTGCAGATTAATTGCTGTTGCAAGTCACAGCGAGCCAGAACCAAATGAATAATTCAAATAAAGTAAAAACATAATTACATTTTGATTAACCTGAGAAAATGTCTTTAAATTGCAATAACCATAATCAACTCTATGCACACAGCAACCTCTAGGTGTCACCATAGAGCCATACATATCACCTGGCGATCTCAACAGTAGGGTCCCAGTGAAAATCCGTTTCAGTGAAGATTAAATGTATCATCGGCCTGTTCCGCTTAGGCGAATATTTCGGCGACTGCCGGTGACTGTCATAGTCATAACAGGTTGGCGAAAAAACGGCGACTGGACCCCATTGCGACAATGTCTACGACAATGTCTACAACAACCTACCACCTAGTCGACGGCAAACTACGGCAAGCTACCGACAACCGGCGACCCATTAGGACGTCCAGCTACACCCACACCTACGACAACCTACGTCCATTCGCGACAAGCTACGACAAGCAACGACCCTGTCGGCGACAACTGAAGACAACTGAAGACAATTCAGTTGCCGGTACCTGTCGCCGGTTGACATAGGTTGACGTAGGTAGTTGCCAATGGAATTCACCAATGTCAGCACCGGCGACAACCTACATCAGCCTGGCGACAACCTACGACAAGCCAACTGTCGCCGAAAAGTTTTGAACATTTCAAAATCCAGCAGCGACCAGAAAAATGCTACGATTCTTTGGGTGACTGAGGAGACTACTCACATCCATAAAGGCGACTTCCCAGCAACCATGTGGCGACAGCCTAGTCGCCTAAAAAATCACCTAAGTGGGACAGGGGTATAAGAAGGAACTACAGATACTGGTTTAAACCGAAGATAGACACAAAAAACTGGAGTAACTTAGCGGGACAGGCAGCACCTCTGGAGAGAAGGAATGCATGACGTTTCAGGTCGAGACCCTTCTTCAGACCAGTGAAGATTATTTGATTGAATTGAAAGATGTAGCAGGGAAAAATGCCCTTTGACCTATCAAGTCATCTGAGCATCAATCACCTGTTCACACTAGTTCTATGTTATCCCTCATTTGCATCCACTCCTTACTCAATTTAAAGAGGCCAAATAACCTACAAACCCGCACATCTTTGGGATGTGGAAGAAACTGGAAAACTTCGAGGAAACCAATGTGGGCACATGGAGAACATGCAAACTCCACACAAGCAGCACCCAAGGTTAGGTTCGAACCCGGGCCTCTGGCGCTGCGAGGCAACAGCTTTACCAGCTGCACCACTGTGCCGCCCCTACGATGAACTGGAAGGTTTTGTAACCATGAAAGAAAGCAGTGATTTTGGAGATGCTGAAGCCCTGGAGAAAATACATGGACAGAATGTGACTGAGAAAGGAAGGAAATAATGTAAAATGGATAGAAATCAAGTCAGCTCGTGTAAATTGGACTTGCCAATTAATTCAATTCAAATACCTGGGTGAAATGAAGGGAAGACGTATCAACGTATATATTGTAGGTCTGTTTCCAAACGTATATATTGTAGGTCTGTTCACAGAAATCCTCAGCACATGGGAACACAGGCATGAGTTGTCTCATTTTGTAATTATGTACGCGTTATTTTTGATAATATGGAACAAATGGTGTCAAAATGATCACATGTTAAAACATATAGATTTGGATTTTATCATTGAAATAGCATGTTTGCAAATGGGGCTCCTTTCATGACTAAGGTAGACTAATGATTATTAAATTAATTTAATCCAAGGTTTTGGATAAATGGTGAACCATAGGGTCTGGTAGGGAGGAAAGTTGATTTAACTGTTAGGATTGCAACTCTAGATGCTAAAATAACCCTTGCCACATCACCACCAGGTCCACCAAGTAATCTGCTTCGCACTTTGCAGAGCACAGAATCACCATAGTGATCTTGATGCATGTACCTGGACACTTACAGGTGCATAAGGCACGTCAATGTAGTGGGGAGACACAAACTTAAACTCAGAGAGACAAGAGATGCAGATGCTGGAATCCAAAGTAAAGGGTCAACTGGTATAGGAAGGGACTGCCAATGATGGTTTAAACCAAAGATAGACACAAAAAGCTGGAGTAATTCAGGGGGTCAGACTAGACATGCTGTCTGAATCGCTGAGTTACTCCAGCTTTGTGTCTATCTTTGGTCGAGGAACAACAGGTCAGGCAGCATCCATGGAGGGAAATGAACATCTCAAGTCGGGACACATCTTCAGACTGAGTCCTATTCCAAAACATTGTCTGCCCATTTCCCTCCACAGATGTTGCTGAGTTCCTCCAGCTGTTTGCTTTTTTGCATAAGCTTAAACTTGATTAATGAAAATTATATTACACTGTCACTGCCTCCCTGCATCTCTGTTACTATTGTCCTTTATCTTTTCAACCCTCTGCTTTTCATTTGAGTGTGTTTTTATTGTGTCATTCCCTATTGTACTCAATCTTGAGCAGATATTTGGCAAAAGCCCGTTTATACTCCTACATTAACTGAAGGTGTCTTGCATAATTTGCATGAAGGGAATGTTTTGTTTTGTATCAACAGTGTTCAGTTTTGGTTTCCTTATATCAGAAGAGATATGGCTTCCTTGAAAATAATGCAACATTGGATTACGAACTTGATTCCAGGGATAAGAAATGTGTAGGAAGGAGCCGCGGATGCTTGTTTATATGGAAGACAGACACAAAATGCTGGAGTAACTCAGCAGGACAGGCAGCATCTCTGGTTATTAGGAATGGGTGGCATATCGGTTCGAGACCCTTCTTCAGACTGAAGAAGGGTCTCGACTCGAAACATCACACATTCCTTCTATTCCAGAGATGCTGCCTGTCCCCCTGCGTTACTCCAGCCTTTTGTGTCTATCCACGGATAAGAATTGGTCCTCTGACGTATGAGTGGATACAATTGGTCATTTTTCAGAATTCGGAAGTATGCGGGTAGATCTTGTTAAACATGTAAGATTTTAAAAGCTTATTTCCCTTGAAGGAGGAATCTAGAACAATGGGCAAGGGTTCTGGGTGAGGAATCTAACCCAGAGAGCTCTGGATGAACGAACAGGCAATTCCCACGTTTTTGTAAACAAATTTTCAAAGAGGAACAAATTCATTCTCTATGAGACATGATCAAGAGTTTCCAATTTTATGCCACTTAAACTTGTAGAGCCCTTCATTTTAATGCCACTAACCAGCATGTAACTGAGTCACCTGAAAACACCTTTAACTAGACAGGCCAATCACTGAACATAGATTATGTCCTATTTAAAGAAAACTGATGTCTACTGGCATCAATTTCATTAAGGATATTTTATGAATAAAGATTTTTTTTTAAATAAAACACTTCAATCTTCCCTGATTCCAAATTAAAGATCAATTTCCACAGTAAATGTTTCATTTCTATGAAACAGGGAAGTGATTTTTGATCGTGTAAATTGAGATATTTTGCAAAGATTGAAACCTTTTATTTTTCCTCAGTAACATTTAAGAATCTATTATCATACCATTTCAGATATATTTTTTATGACATGAAAGGAGGTCATTTGGTCCATTGTGCCAATGTCAACATCTAGAGCAATCCGATTTTCTCTGCAACCTGCCGCCTACACTAGTGACAACACCCAAGGTGATTCTTGAATATGGGACACTGGAGCTGAGAAGCAGCAGCATTACCTGCTGTACCACCGTGCTAAACACACACAAATAGACCAATACTAAACTTGAAACTGGTTCTTCTTCTTCTCCTTTTTGCATATGGCGTGCACAGCCTAAAGTTGTAGGACAGCTTGTTCTATTTGATCTTATTTGATTGTGCACGCCGGGTTGATTGCATTTGTCGAAACAGGGCGGACCATGTGAAGGTTGCAATCTCCCACCTCTTGAAACTGGTTAATGACAGATTAAAACCAGCAAATCAGCTAGAGAATACCAGCGGTGAGATGAGAAACTTACAATTATCGCAGATAAAAATAAAAGGAAGACTTGAGTTTATATAATGCCTTTCTTGACCTCAGTGGTCTCAGTTCTTTCCAGCGAATCAGTTACTTTTGAAGTGGAACCATTTGTATTGGTACTGGTTTATTATTGTCACACATACTTCTTCTTTTCGTGTCCATCTTGTTACAAATGTTGACCTCGCTATCATCGTCCGTCCCGAAAAGGACGCAAGCTTCCGGCGACAATCAGTGGGAGCCATCACTTGTCACAATGGATGATGGTGGTAGCAGAATTAGCTCAGGATACTTCCAATTTCCAGCCCCGCGACGTGGATGCATCTGCTATGGGGCTGTCACACATACTGAAATATAGAGAAAAACTTAGTTTTGCATGCTGTCCAGTCAAATCATACAATTTTTCTGTTTTTTTCTGGTTGGCTGCCAGTGACTAGTGGTGTTCCAAAGGGGTCGGTGTTGGAGCCGCTACTATTCACGTTGTGTATCAATGAGTTGGATGAGGGAGTTGAAGGGTTTGTGGTCAAGTTTGCACGATACGAAGATAGGTGGAGGGGCAGGTATTGTAGAGGAAGCAGGGAGTCTACAGAAGGAATTGGACAGGTTCGGAGAGTGGGCAAAGAAGTAACAGATGGAATACAGCATAGCAAAGTGTAGGGGGAGATAATTTAAAAATCACAGATGCAATGGGATTTGGGAGTACTGGTGCAAGAATCCCAAAAGGTTAATTTGCAAGTTGATTTGGTAGGACTAAAATATAAAAGCAGGGATGTAATGCTGAGGGTTTATGTCACTGGTCAGGCCCCATTTGGAGTATTGTGAGCAGTGTTGGGCCCCATATCTGAAGATGAATGTGCTGGCATTGGAGAGGTTTACGAGAATGATCCTGGGGGTGAATGGGTTAACATATGATGATTGGTTGATGGGTCTGTACTTGCTGGGGTTTAGAAGGATGACGGGACCCCTCATTTAAAATTACCGAATAGTGAAAGGCCTGGATAGAGTAGACGTGGAGAAGATGTTTCCACTAGTGAGGTGTAGGACCAGAGGGCATAGCCTCAGAATAAAAGGATGTACCTTAAGAACGGAGATGAGGAGGAATTTCGTTATTCAGAGGTTGGTGAATGTGTGGAATTCATTGCCACAGACGGCTGAGGAAGCTGTCATTGGGTATTTTTAAAGTGGAGATTGACAGATTCTTGATTAGTAAGGGTGTCAAAGATTATGGGGAGAAGGCAGGAAAATGGGGTTAAGAGGGAAATAGTAGATCAGCCATGATTGAATGGCAGACTCGATGTGCCGAATGGTCTAATTCTGCTCTCATGACTTATGAACTTATGAGGGAGTGCAGAGAAAAAAAAGTACAAGAGCAATGAGGTAGGATAGGAGGTCGAGAAAATCCCTTACCTCATGAGAGGTCTGTTCATCAGTCTGATAACAGTGAGGAAGGGTGTACCTGAATAGCTTGTAGGAAATGTGGCAATTAATTTATATACTATAAACTCAGCACCACTGCGTCGCTAATGTTTTCGATGATGATGAATGAACGAATGAATTAGTTTAGTTTAGTTTAGTTTAGACATACAGCACAGAAGCAGGCACTTCAGCCCACTGAGTCCGCGCTGACCAATGATCACCCCATACACAGAAGTCAAGTCAATCTACAAACCTGTGCGTCTTTGGAGTGTGAAAGGAAACCAGAACTCCCGGGGAAACCCCACACGGTCAACAGGGAGAACGTCCAAATTCCGTACAGAAAGCACCCGAAGTCAGGATCGAACCCAGGTGTCCGGCACTTGTAAGGCAGCAACTCCGCCGCTGCACCACCGTGCCACCCCATAATGTCCAAAAGATGGTACCTCCAGCAGTGAAGCACTCTCTCAGTGTTAGCCTGGACTGTTATCCTCAAGTCTCTGGTGTTCAAAATCATGAAATTTAATGTCAATAATAACGGAAAGGGAAGGCAACAAGGGGAAAAAAAAATTCTTGATTTGTTTTAATCGAGAATCTCCTGCCTGTAAAGGTGGCAGAAGCAGATTCAATAAAAAGCTTTAAAGAAAATTGGATAAAGTATTGAAGTGGAAAAGATTCCAAGGCTATGTTGAAAGAGCGATAGCGTGTGACTAATTGGATCGTTCTTTCAAAGACTGGCATCATCCACATTGTCCATTTGTTCTGCCATTCATTTCATGATTCTGACATCTATGCACAGCAATCTTTGTAGGTGATTACAAACTAATTATCTCGGAGAGCATAGGACTAGGAAACGTCGGATTTTTCATCTAATTCCGCCTTCGGCCCTGAAACTTTTTTTAAAATACATCATAAAGCTATGTATCTCATACTTAAATGTATTACTTGATCCAGCAAGTATTATTTTTTAAATTGTATGACTGACCTGGCCAGTGAATTTCACTACACCAATTGGTGTATGTGACAATAAATGAACTTATGGACTTATGAATTTATGAGCATCAACACTCATTGGAAGAAGAAAGTAATACTTTTCTGCCATCTTTTACAGTTAGATGTTTCTAACTTCACCTCTGGAAGAAAAGACACAAAGTGCTGGAGTAATTCAGCGGGTCAGGCAGCATCTCTGGAGAATATGGATAGGTGGCGATTCGAGTCAGGACCCTTCTTCAGACTGATCGTGTGAGAGGGGGGGTGAGAGGGGGGGGGGGGAGCTGGAGGAGAGGAGGGGCAGTACAAAGTCTGGCAAGTAATAGGTGAATATAGGTGAAGAAAGTTTTTGATAGTACACACTGTCGACTGACACGTACTACAAACCCACCGACTCCCACACTTATCTGGACTACACCTCCCCCACTCTAACTCTTGCAAAATCACTATCCCCTACTCTCAATTTTCGCATGAGGCTTCCTATTGTCCTGCGTTCTTCACTTCTGGGAGGTTTAGATTTTTTTTTTGTCTATTTCCCCATGTCCAGGAGTCTACAACCAACATTTTATTTTCTCTCAAACTATCCTTTCAGATTTCCATATTATCTCTAAAAATTCATCAACTCACTAATTTCTCTCCTAACTTCCAGTGAGTGCTACCCTAGTACATGGCATCTCTTCTCATAATTTAACCCTTTCAGTCTGGGTATCAATCCAATAAATCTGCGCATGTTGTGCCAAATATTCATACTAAGCCATGCAGTCCATAATTGAATACACAGAGCTGCCAACTCTCACGCATTGAGCGTGAGACACGCATTTCACCCAATTCTCACACTCTCACGCTGGTCACAGAATTTCTCACGCTCTGTCGTGAGAAATTCTGTGATCAACGAGAATTTCAAAACTAATATCAACTGCATGGGCCGCGGGTGTTGGAGGGCCAGGGCGGAGAGAGGGATGAAAGCAGAAGCAATGTAATTTAGCCTAACCTTATTTATAGCTAATCCAATTAAAAGCATAAATATTGCATTCAAGTGTAAGTTAAAAGACTCGCTACAGTATGCACCATATTGCACAATTTCAAACTGAAAAATGCAAAAGCTCCGTACCAATGGGATGGGGGACAACCCCTCTCACACACCTTCCCCCCCCCCCCCCCCCGGTCATTACACTCCCTTGGGGTTGGTCTCTCGCAATTTCCCACTCCCAACTCTCACCCAATGTTGGCAGCCCTGATACAATATGCCATGTGTGTCTCTCAAGTGCTCTCCTTGCCACAGCATGACTTTAACCCTCTTATATTCCAGCCTCTATGGTGTACATCTATCTGCCCTTGAAATGCTCTTAATTGATTTGATACAATGAATACCTTTAGTGATTCTAGTTCTCCACCATTTAGAAAGTATTCGGTTTGATTTGTTCATGATCTTAATTGAATGTCTTCATGCTTTTCTGCATTTAAGTCACCAGATAGAGCTGGCACTCCAATAATTAACCAGAATCAGTTTCAGTTTCAGTTTAGTTTATTGTTACAGTGCCCTCAATAATGTCACAGATGGTCGTTGAGGCCAGTTCATTGGCTATATTCAAGAGGGGGTTGGATGTGGCTCTTGTGGTTAAAGGGATCAGGGGGTATGGAGAGAAGGCAGGTACAGGATACTGAGTTGGATGATCAGCCATGATCATATTGAATGGCGGTGCAGGCTCGAAGGGCCGAATGGCCTACTCCTGCACCTATTTTTCTATGTTTCTATGTTTGGGACATCGGTCATTTCATGGGCTCAGGGCATTTACAAACTTGGGTTTCCTCGATCTT
Source organism: Raja brachyura (assembly GCA_963514005.1). Next base: position 140,905,913 of record OY740781.1, read on the forward strand.
TCCCCGGCTGTTAATGTCTTGCTGGTTGCAATCAAAAGGGGATGCGGAGTTTCCAAAAGCAAACTCTTCCCCGAGCACATACAGTGCCCTCCATATTGTTTGGGATAAAGACCCATCATTTAGTTATTTGCCTCTGTACTCCACAATTTGAGATTTGTAATAGAAAAAATAGTAAGATTAAATGAGAACTTACCAGTTTGAAGTTTGATCTTGATTTTATGAGGAGTTACGTTGGTGATTACGTGAAGAAGACACGTCAGGCCGCATGCGCGTCAATACTCAAAGCAGCGGTATGAAATCACAAATAACAATCACCGAAGTGACATAGTAAGATGCGTGACCCGAGAACTACCAGATGATCTTTTATGAGAGAGGGTTGGGCGTGGCGGGCACGTAATCACCAACGTAACTCCTCATAAAATCAAGATCAAACTTCAAATTGGTAAGTTCTCGTTTAATCTTACTATTTTACTTTGGAGTCACGTGAGCATTTAATGCAGTAATAAAGTTTATTTGAAATTATAAACAAAACAACAGTACCCCTCTATCCCAGGGGGCACTTTAAACAGAATTTAAAATAGCATAGGCAAACAGCCCTGGATCGACAATCGGCCGATGATAGAAACTCTGAAACATCAGCTCATTTGCCCATCCGGCTGCTGCCAAAATATGGTCGACGGTCACGTCCCTTGCCTTGGCCGCCGAAGTAGTTGCTGCCCTAGTGGAATAAGATGTGAACTCATCAGTGTTAATACCTGCATCAATCAAGACTTGTTTCAACCATCTTGAAATAGTATTAACTGAAACTCTCTTATGTGGTTTTTTGAAACCGATAAACAATCCTGTCTCCTTGTTACGTAAAGTCTCCGTAGCTGCAATGTATTGCATCAAATGTATTTTTACGCATAAGGATGGATCCGTGGGATATGATGAGAACACTATTTTGAACCCTGTGACACCTGGCCTGCTTTGTTTTTGAGGAGGTCATAAATGTAAAACATAACATTGTCTGCAGCTGTTTCCATTCTATCTAGCGGTAGTTTTTGTAACGTCTGTACTCTCTGTGCTGAAACCAATGCCATGAGCATGGCCACCTTCATGGTGATTTTGATCAAAGACAGAGACGAGACAGGAAACCACTCACGCAGTAGTCTGAGGACCATACTCACATCCCAAATTGGCATATACAGTGGCTTGCAAAAGTAATCATACCCCTTGAACTTTTCCACATTTTGTCATGTTACAACCACAAACGTAAATGTATTTTATTGGGATTTTATGTGATAGACCAACACAAAGTGGTGCATAATTGTGACGTGGAAGGAAAATGATACATGGTTTCCAAATTTTATTACAAATAAAAAACTGAAAAGTGTGGCGTGCAAATGTATTCAGCCCCCCTGAGTCAATACTTTGTAGAACCACCTTTCGCTGCAATTACAGCTGCAAGTCTTTTGGGGTATGTCTCTACCAGCTTTGCACATCTAGAGATTGAAATTTTTGCCCATTCTTCTTTGCAAAATAGCTCAAGCTCAGTCAGATTGGATGGAGAGTGTCTGTGAACAGCAATTTTCAAGTCTTGCCAGAGATTCTCAATTGGATTTAGGTCTGGACTTTGACTGGGCCATTCTAACACATGAATATGCTTTGATCTAAACCATTCCATTGTAGCTCTGGCTGTATGTTTAGGGTCGTTGTCTTGTTGGAAGGTGAACCTCCACCCCAGTCTCAAGTCTTTTGCAGACTCTAACAGGTTTTCTTCCAAGATTGCCCTGTATTTGGCTCCATCCATCTTCCCATCAACTCTGGCCAGCTTCCCTGTCCCTGCTGAAGAAAAGCAACCCCACAGCATGATGCTGCCACCACCATGTTTCACAGTGGGGATGGTGTGTTCAAGGTGATGTGCGGTGTTAGTTTTCCGCCACACATAGCGTTTTGCATTTAGGCCAAAAACTTCAATTTTGGTCTCAGCAGACCAGAGCACCTTCCTCCACATGTTTGCTGTGTCCCCACATGGCTTGTGGCAAACAGCAAACGGGACTTCTTGTGGCTTTGTTTCAACAATGGCTTTCTTCTTGCCACCCTTCCATAAAGGCCCGATTTGTGGAGTGCACGACTAATAGTTGTCCTGCAGACAGATTCTCCCACCTGAGCTGTGGATCTCTGCAGCTCCTCCAGAGTTACCATGGGCCTCTTGGCTGCTTCTCTGATCAATGCTCTCCTTGCCCGGCCTGTCAGTTTAGGTGGACGTTCATGTCTTGGTAGGTTTGCAGTTGTGCCATACTCTTTCCATTTTCAGATGATGGATTGAACAGTGCTCCGTGAGATGTTCAAAGCTTGGGATATTTTTTATAACCTAACCCTGATTTAAACTTCTCCACAACTTTATCCCTGACCTGTCTGGTGTGTTCCTTGGGCTTCATGGTGCTGTTTGTTCACTAATGTTCTCTAACAAACCTCTGAGGCCTTCACAGAACAGCTGTATTCATACTGAGATTAGATTACACACAAGTGGACTCTATTTACTAATTAGGTAACTTCTGAAGGCAATTGGTTGCACTGGATTTTATTTAGGGGTATTAAAGTAAAGGGGGCTGAATTGTTTGCACGCCACACTTTTCAGTTTTTTATTTGTAAAAAAAATTGAAAACCATGTCTCATTTTCCTTCCACTTCACAATTATGTGCCACTTTTTGTTGGTCTATCAGATAAAATCCCAATAAAATACATTTACGTTTGTGATTGTAACGTGACAAAATGCAGAAATGTTCAAGGGGTATGAATACTTTTGCAAGCCACTGTATCTAGGTTTGAGAGGTCTGGAATTAAAAATCCCTTTCATTAAACAGACAACGAGAGGGTGAGATCCAATAGAATGTTTGGCTGACTTCATCACTAAATATGACAAAGCACTTCTAGCTGTATTGATTGCACTATAACTCAGCTCTTCATCATAGTAGAAGGTTGACAGAAACTCTAGAACATGCGAAATACATGCTGTACAATAGTCAATATTATTTTGTACACAGTAAACTTCCCATTTTTTTACATAACAAATATACTGCTTTTGAGTACTCGATCTCCAAGATGCACTGAGCATGTCCACAGTTCGACCCGAAAATCCACGCCCCAGATATGGCCTTCTTAAAATCTGCAAATTAACAAATCAATACGGTCATACAACGGATGGCATTCGCCAGTTACCGGATGCACCAATAAATCCCTTTGTTTGGGAACAGCCATCAGGGGTTGTGTCATCAGCTGCAAGATCAAAGGGTACCATGTCCGGGTAGGCCAGTCAGGTATCACCAGACAACTGCCACTGATGTTTCACCCCTGAAGCATCATCCTGCTTGATTTTAAGCAGACATCGATTTATGAGACAAAATGGTGGAAATGCATATATAAACAAACCACCCCAATGCAGCGAGAAAGCGTAAATCGCTACTACCCCCATCATCTGGTTCCCATGACACATATATGGGAAGCTGGTGGTTTAGTCTGGATGCGAACAAGTCGACATCTGGCCTTCCATATTTGACAATGATCTCATTGAATATGTCCTGATTCAACATCCACATCCACTCTATGTTGTCATGGAACTTTCGTGACCTGGTGTCTGCTACTGTATTGAATCTCCCTGGTAGATAAATAGCTAAGAGCCAAATGTGCTTGTCAATACACCAGATGCAGATTTGGTTTTCCAGTCTGTCACAAGATAACGACTTGATACCACCCATGTGATTGACATATGCCGTAGTGTTATCAATTTGGAGCTGAACATGCAGACTACTTGTGTTAGAGCAATAAGCCTTGAGCCCATAAAACGCTCCTAAATGCTCCTAAACGTTTATTCCCCATGTTTGCAGAAGCAAAGCTTCTTCCATACTCCATCTTCCTCCACAATTTGAACTTGTATCCGTGGCACCCCACCCAAGTGCACTGACATCAGTCTGTAAGACCATGGAAGGTTGTTCAAGCACCACTGTGCTGAAACTACTGAAGACATGTTGGATCCACCATTGAAGATCAGCAACTGCATCTGCAGATAATTGCATGGACCTATCATAATGGCTCAATTGTACCATGAGTGCCTGTTCCTTTGCTCTCTGTAATTGCTGATAATGCAAAGGCCCAAATTGGACTGCTGGAAATGCTGCTACTAATTTCCCAAGCAGACTGGCCACTTATCGAATTGAAGGTTGTTGTTTGTTTAGAAGATTTATACAACCATATATTAGCTCCACACTTTCCCCCCTGGGAAAAATAATTACCATTTTAAGTGAGTCAATTGTGAAACCCAAATACTCAATTGTGGTAAGTGGTGTCAATTTAGATTTTCCTAAATGAATTCCCAGTTTTTCAAGTGTGAATTTGACAACTGCCACTGATGTTTCAGCTTCTTCTTCTTTCTTGTGGGGTACACAGCCTAAAGTTGTTGGATAACTTGTTCTATTTGATCTTCCGTTTGTGCACGTCAAGTTGATTGCATTAGTCGAAACGTGGTGAACCACGTGAAGGTTGCAATCTTCCACCCCATGTTTCAGCTAATTCTCTTGTTTGTCCGATAATTAAAATATCATCCAAATAGGCCATAAATACATGGCCCTGACCTCTAAGTAGCCCCAAAATTGGTTTTAACAATTTAGTGAATACTCTAGGGGCTGAGGTTAAATTGCCATAATTGATTCATCCAAGTAAATTTTAAATACTTTCTATGCTCGCAATAAACAGGCACTGAGTAGTAAGCATCTTTCAGATCTATGGTTGCCATATAACAACCTCTGGAAATTAGTTGCTTGGCGGTAACCAACGTTTCCATCTTGAAGTATCTATAGAATTAAAATGGCTTTAACATTGTAAGGTCCAAAATAATTCTGCATCCTCTGTCGTTTTTAGGACGGGAAAAAATATTTGATACAAATTGACGGACTTGATGAACCGTCTTCTCAATTACCCCTTTGTTACACAAATTTTCTATTACCTCTGTTTGTGAAAAATAAAGTGTTCTGCTCGGAACATGTTGGAGAGGCAAATCACCATTTGGTTGGAATTCAATCTGAAATCCTTGAATCACACACCTGATAAACAGATCTGAAGTAAGCTGCTTCCATTCTTCATAAAATAGCCGTAATCCACCACCAATTTTTTCCTGTGTTATATTTAATGTGTTTTTATGAGAACCAGGCCCACCTACCTCCCTTGTAACTGGTGTGCCCTGTTGAACCCAGCTCCTGGCAGGGGCCCCCATGGTTGCTCATGCTCCAGTCGACAGGTACCATCCGCGCCCCTGTGTTGAAGACCGGCTTGTCCCTGGTGTAACCTCGGAAGCTGAGGTGGTTCTATAAGGATACTTTCTCTTCAGTGGTCTGCCAGTCAACATTGGTCTCATCAGGCTCATCATTTTTGCTTCTTCATTTAACTCCTTGACCTGCTTAGTAATGTCTGCGCCAAACAGTAGGTTGGGTGGCTGGATATTTGTTGGCTTGCAAAGCGCAGCAAATCTTGGATTGATGGTGGGCCTAATAGCCTTTTTTCCGATACAGTTAATCTCAAAGTGGGTGCTACATAGCAACCCCAGAGCCTCTTGATGTGTTCTAGTCAGATAACCACCATCCATTGTTCTTGCGGATGCCGTAGTACCAGAGCCCAATAACTTTAGGACCCTCTGCATGCTGATTTCTTGGTTTCGCATGCCGGGTCCCATCTGACCCCATATGACCTGATTGACAGTTGGTACTTTTAACAACTCTCAGTTTTTAGGGTGCTCGTGTTTTTTAGCTGTCTCATCCATAGTGAGCTCCTGGAGCTGATGAGAAACCATATAATTTATTGTAGCGGCCAGCTCTTCACCTAGCGGTTCTCCTGCTCCTGCTGGGACAGCAAATGGTATTGCCAGGGGTGGAACATCTGGTAAATGCATTGCTTCTCCTGGCTGGACCTCCAGATTCGGGGTCAGGACTGATCTGACCCATTGCACTCCCCGCAAATGTGATGGGGTTATCTGGCAGCACTGTTGCTGCTGGCGCCTCTGGCTCTGAGTGGCGCTGACACTCCTTCTCCTGGAGTGTAGTTTGCTGGAGTACTGTGTGCAACAGCTCCTCCACTTGGGATAGGCGTGAACACACTCTATCCAGCCCCAGTGAGGAATCATCCCCTGACTCCGTGGGCCAAGCAGACATTTCAGGTGTCTTGCGCCCTAATGACGCTGGCTCTGTGCTGTGTAGCACTAAGCCTGCAGTTGCTAACTCTAGCAACTGTACAGGGGTATGAGGCAGCGATTCCAAACCTGTACTGCCGTGGCTGGCTGCGATCGGTAGATAACCATACTGGCAAGCACGGGCGTACACTCCAGCAAAAGTTTTTCACTTACCTGGAGTCTGAATACTTACCGCTGGAGGAGTTCTGTTCCTCACAGCCTCCATGCGTCAATGCGGCTGACATACTGACGCGCATGCGGCATGACGGGTCTTCTTCACGGAATCACTCACGTGACTCCGAAGTAAAATCACATGTGGTTAAAGTGCACATTGTCAGATCTTAATAAAGGCCATTTTTATACATTTTGATTTCACTATTTCAAAATTACAGCAGTGTTTATACATAGTCCAACCATTTCAGGGCACCATAATGTTTGGGACACAGCAATGTCATGTGAATGAATGTAATCGTGTTTAGTATTTTGTTGCCTATCCTTTGCATGCAATGACTGCATGAAGTTTGTGATTCACGGACATCACCAGTTGCTGGGTGTCTTCTCTGGTGATGTTCTGCCAGGCCTGTATTGCAGCCATCTTTAGCTTATGCTTGTTTTGGGGGCTAGTCCCCTTCAGTTTTCTCTTCAGCATTTAAAAGGCATTCTTAGTTGAGTTCTGATCAAGTGATTGACTTGGCCACTCACGAATTGACCATTTCCTAGCTTTGAAAAACTCCTTTGTTGCTTTATCGGTATGTTTGGGATCATGGTCTGCATCCCAGGGTCCTCAGGGAGGTGGCTCTAGAAATAGTGGACACACTGGTGATCATTTTCCAATGTTCAATAGATTCAGGATCAGTTCCTGTGGATCGGAGGATAGCTAATGTTACCCGACTTTTTAAGAAAGGAGTGAGAGAGAAAACGGGGAATTACAGACCAGTTAGCCTGACTTCGGTGGTGGGAAAGATGCTGGAGTCAATCATTAAAGAGGTAATAATGGGGCATTTCGATAGCAGTAAAATTATTAGATCAAGTCAGCATGGATTTATGAAAGGAAAATCATGCTTGACAAATCTTCTGGAATTTTTTGAGGATGTGACAAATAAAATGGATGAAGGGGAGCCAGTGGATGTAGTGTATCTAGACTTTCAGAAAGCCTTCGATAAGGTCCCGCATGGGAGACTGGTGACTAAAATTAGAGCACATGGTATTGGGGGTAGGGTGTTGATGTAGATAGAAAATTGGTTGACAGACATTAAGCAAAGAGTAGAAGTGAACGGGTCCTTTTCAGAATGGCAGGCAGTGACGAGTGGAATGCCGCAAGGCTCGGTGTTGGGGCTGCAACTGTTTACCATATATATTAATGATTCGGAAAAGGGAATTAGGAGCAACACTAGCAAGTTTGTGGATGACACAAAGCTGGGTGGCAGTGTGAACATTAAAGAGGATGTTAGAAGGTAGCAGGGTGACCTGGACAGGTTGAGTGTGTGGGCAGATGCGTGGCAGATGCAGTATAATATGGATAAATGTGAGGTTATCCACTTTGGTGGCAAAAACAAGGGGGCAGATTATTATCTCAATGGGGTTAGGTTAGATAAGGGGGAGGTACAGTGAGACCTGGGTGTCCTTGTACACCGGTCACTGAAAGTTGGCGTCCAGGTACAGCAGGCAGTCAAGAAAGCTAATGGAATGTTGGTCTTCATAACAAGAGGATTTCAGTATAGGAGTAGAGAGGTTCTTCTGCAGTTGTATAGGGCTCTGGTGAGACCACATCTGGAATATTGTGTACAGTTTTGGTCTCCTAATTTGAGGAAGGACATCCTTGTGATTGAGGCAGTGTAGCGTAGGTTCACGAGATTGATCCCTGGGATGGTGGAACTGTCGTATGAGAAAAGATTGAAAAGACTAGGCTTGTATTCACTGGAGTTTGGAAGGACGAGGGGGGATCATATAGAAACATATAAAATTATAAATGGACTGGACAAGCTAGATGCAGGAAAAATGTTCCCAATGTTGGACGAGTCCAGAACCAGGGGCCACAGTCTTAGAATGAAGGGGAGGCCATTTAAGGCTGAGGTGAGAAAAAAACGTTTTCATCCAGAGAATTGTGAATTTGTGGAATTCCCTGCCACAGAGGGCAGCGTAGGCCAAATGACTGGATGGATTTAGGAGAGAGTTAGATAGAGCTCTAGGGGCTGGTGGAATCAAGGGATACGGGGATAAGGCAGGCACGGTTTATTGATTAGGGACGGTCAGCCATGATTACAATGAATGGCGGTGCTGGCTCGAAGGGCTGAATGGCCTCCTCCTGCACCTATTTTCGATGTTTCTACGTTTCTGTTTCGATTGTTTTGCTGTAGAATGAACAGCCGGCCAATGAGTTTTGAGGCATTTGTTTGAACTTCAGCAGATAGGATGTGTCTATACACTTCAGAATTCATGTGGTACTATCATCAGCAGTTGTATCATCAATGAAGATAAGTGAACCAGTACCTTCAGATGCCATATTTTCCCAGGCCATAACACCCCCACCACCCTGTTTGGATTTTGGTCAATTCCTTCTCTCCTCCATACTTTGTTCTTGCTATCACTCTGATATAAGTTAATCTTTGTCTCGTCTGTCCACAAGACCTTTTTCCAGAACTGTGATTGCACTTTATTGGCAAACTGTAACCTGTCCATCCTATTTTTTAGGCTAACCACTGGTTTGCATCTTGCAGCGTAGCCTCTGTATTTCTGTTCATGACGTCTTCTGCAGACAGTGGTCTTTGACAAATCCACACCTGATTCCTGAAGAGTGTTTCTGATCTGTCGGACAGGTGTTTGGGGATTTTTCTTTAATATAGAGAATTCTTCTGTCATCAGCTGTGGAGGTTCTCCTTGGCCTGCCAGTCCGTTTGCGATTAGTAAATGGACTGGTAAAGAAGAAGTGCTCTCTTACTTCTTAGTGATGTTCCAAACAGTTGATTTTGGTAAACCTAAGGTTTGGCTGATGTCTCTAACAGTTTTATTCTTGTTTCTCAGTCCCATAATGGCTTCTTTGACTTTCATTGGCACAACCTTGCATAATGTTGATAAACAGCAATAAAAGTTTCCAAAGGTGATGGAAAGACTGGTGGAAAGACTAGGTGCTAAGAACTCTCTTATACCAACATTAAGGAGGCAATTAAACACATATGAGCAACTATAAACACCTGGGAAGCCATGTGTCCCAAACATTATGGTGCCCTGAAATGGGGGGACTATGTATGAACTGCATTTGTCTCTGTATTAGACACTGCACAATGACAATAAAGAATGAATTGAATTGAATTGAACACTGCTGTAATTTCTACATATTGAAACAAAACTGTATAAAAATATTTAAGAAGGAACTGCAGATGCTGGAAAATGGAAGGTAGACAAAAATGCTGGAGAAACTCAGCGGGTGAGGCAGCATCTACGTAGCGAAGGGAATAGGCAATGTTTTGGTTCAAAACCCTTCTTCAGACTGATGTGAGGGTGGGGGGATGCAAAGAAGAAAGGATGAGGTGGAGCCAGTGGGCTGAGGGAAAGCTGAGAAGAGGAGGAGAAAGCAGGAACTACCTGAAATTAGAGAAGTCAATGTTCATACCACTGGGGTGTAACTGCCCAAGCAAAATAAGAGGTGTTGCTTCTCCAATTTATAGTAATCCTCACTCTGGCCATGGAGGAGGCCCAGGACAGAAATGTCGGATTCGGAATGGGAGGGGGAGTTGAAGTGCTAAGCCACCGGGAGATCAGGTTGGTTATTGCGAACAGAGCGGAGGTGTTCGGCGAAGCGATCGCCAAGCCTACGCTTGGTCTCACCGATGTAGAGCAGCTGACACCTAGAGCCGCGAATGCAATAGATGAGGTTGGAGGAGGTGCAGGTGAACTTCTGCCGCACCTGGAAAGACTGTTTGGGTCCTTGAATGGAGTTAAAGGGGGGGGTAAAGCGACAAGTGTAGCATTTCCTGCGGTTTCAAGGGAAAGTACCCGGTGAGGGGGTGGTTCGGGTGGAAATGGACAAATTGACCAGGGAGTTAAGGAGGGAGCGGTCTTTGCGGAAAGCAGACAGGGGAGGAGTTGGGAAGATGTGGCAAGTGGTGGGATCACGTTGGAGGTGGCGAAAATGTCGGAGGATTATTTGTTGTATGTGACGGCTGGTAGAGTGGAAGGTGAGGACAAGGGGGACTCTGCACTTGTTACGAGTGGGGGGGATGGGGAGTGAGAGCAGAGTGATGGGCTATAGAAGAGACCTTGGTGAGAGCCTCATCTATAGTAGAAGAGGGGAATCCCCGTTTCCTGAAGAATGAGGACATCTCCGATGCCCTGGTGTGGAACACCTCATCCTTGGTGCAGATGCGGTGTAGACGGAGGAATTGGGAGTAGGGGATGGAGTCCTTACAGGAAGCAGGGTGGGAAGAAGTGTAGTCCAGATAGCCATGGGAGTCAGTGGGTTTATAGTGGATGTCGGTCAGTAGCCTATCACCTGCGATGGAGATAGTGAGGTCTAGAAATGGTTGGGAAATGTCGGAAATGGTCCAGGTGTATTTGAGTGGTGGATGGAATTTAAAATAATATTTTATAGAAAATAATATGAAAATAAAGGGTATAAATCTCACTATGTGCACTTTACAGCATGTGATGTTTTCTATTACAAATCTCAAATTATGGAGTATGGAGGCAAATAAATAAATGATGGGTCTTTGTACCAAACATTATGGCGGACACTGTACGTGTACCGAGGTACAGTGAAAAGCTTTTTGTTACGTGCTAATCAGTCAGCAGAAAGACAATACATGATTACAAGCAATCCATTTACAGTGTATAGATACATGATAAGGGATTAACGTTTGGTGCAAGGTAAAGCCAGCAAAGTTCAGTCAGGAGGTAGATAGTAGTCCAACACGACTCTCTGGTTTTGGTACGATAATTCAGTGGCCTAATAACAGCTGGGATGAAACTGTCCCTGGATCTGGTGGTATGCGTTTTCTCACTTCTATACCTCTAAATCTTCACAGGATTTATACATACACACATCCTAGAGACCTAAACAATCCCTCATCTCATCTCATTGTCAGTCAAACATAAACCACTTCCCAAAATACTTTGGAAAGCAGCCCTTTTTTCAAATGTTCAACCGATCTACGTTTATTCAAAGTGCCCTTAAGCCATTTATTTGGGTCAAATTACCAATGTTTGTTTCAGTAATTGGTGATGAATTTGGTCTTAGCTGGTAATGCAAACTGGAAATATATTAACATCAAATCTTCTTTATAATCGACTTCAATTATGATTGTGGGGTGGGCTTAATTGGTAAAAATGACTAGTCTGGTATCTTAATGACTTCCTCTGTGGAATATGTAACTTTGACATTGAACCAGCACACTTGAGTGCACATGGCTCAATACACGGCTCAGGTAGCAATATGGTTGAGGAGGATTTCCAATCCATCCATGAAAATACCTGGGACTATGGGTGTGGTGAGAAATGAAGCAGATATATCAACACGTTTTGGTCTGTTTTTAAAATAATTTTTTGTTTTTGTTTTTTTTTAAGGTTTTACTTATTCACTTTGTGACTACACTCTTTGGTAGTTCAGGGGTTCTACTTTTACACATTCACTGTCACTTTCTCTCTTTCTTGCTCTTTCTCTCTTTTTCAATTTCATTTTTGTCAAAATTAAAATGGAAGATGTACAATAAATGTATTTTGTCATATGCCGCAGTTTGTGCTACTGTACACTGCTTCTAATAAAAATATTAATAAAAAAATTAAAAAATAAAATACTTGGGACTATCCCAAATGGAGATGAACTATTTCCTCTGGCATTTCTCATTCTCAGGCACAGAAAGGATATAATCCATCGAACGGTAAAATTGGCAATGAGATAATAGAACAGGTTAATTCAAAATCCTGACAAAATATGTGGAGCATATTCTTGACACAGCCGACACCTGCTTTGAATGATACAAGCACAAACATGTGTAGGAAAGAACTGCAGATGCTGGTTTAAATCGAAGGTAGACACAAAATGCTGGAGTAACTCAGCGAGACAAGCAGCATCCCTGGAGCAAAGGAATGGTGACGTTTTGGGTCTGAAGAAGGATCTCGACCCAAAACGTTACCCATTCCTTCTGTCCAGAGATGCAGCCTGTCCTGCTGAGTACTCCAGCATTTTGTGTCTACAAGCACAAGACATTTTGGCAACAACCCTTATCAGGGCAGCTGCTCCTATTAAATTACTCTTCACTGTCCAAGTGAGAGTCGGCTAGGATATCTGTACCATGGTTGCCAGACAATTCCACCCCTCTTCTCTACGTATCTGACACCCTTTTGTCTCCTTTTCATTTCTAGCCTTTGTGACATATTCCACCCATCTGCCATTCAACTTCCCTCACCTGCATCCACCTATCACTTGTCAGGCTTTGCCCAGCCCCTGCCTCTATTTTCCACTTCCCCCACTACAATTTGAAGAAGGCACCCGACCCAAAGCGTTGACTCTCCATAGATGCTGCCTGACCCACTGAGTTCCTCCAGCACTTTGTGGTTTACCAAAGTTTCCAGTATCTGCAGTTCCTTGTCTCCAGACTATCCAATCCTGCTGGACTGACTCAGGAGTGATCTCATGTCTTACATTTGTAACATTTCAGACATGTTTGAAATCCACATTTTAAGCGTTGGTGTGGGTGCATTTTTCCAGAATTTTAGTTAAAGTTTTTTTTCCGGTATTAAGCCATAGTTAAGGAAACTCTTTTGGAACAAAATCAGCTCAAAGTCGACTTCCATTGTTCCAAAAATAATCAGTTCTACGTTGGGTTTCAGTTTTATTTCAAATAATTTTGTGAAAATTTCAAACATTTAATTCCAAAATGTTTGGAGTTTTATGCAAAAGGCAAAGGAGTGTGCTATGGTTGCCTCTTGAGATAAACAATTATCACAGATGCGAGAGACATTTGGAAACATTTCATTCAGTTTATTTTTCGAGTAATATAATCTATGTAAAATTTTAAATTGAATTAAGATATGTCTTACATTGATCGAGCATTTATGCACATATAGCAAGTATTTATCCCATCACTCTTTCGAGATTTTTATAGATAGTTCTTGTTCCCAATCTCTTCTAATTGTGTCAGATGATGGTATTTCTATATTTAGAATGATATTATACAAGTATGATATTAAATTAATTGAATCTGCCTTTTTGTTCATGGCTCATCTAATAGATCTGGAGTCAGAGTTTTGTTTTCTTGTGTATGTTTTTTCAAATAGTCACGAACTTGAAGGTATTTAAAATATTGATTACTTTTCAGGTTATATTTGAGTTGTAGTTGTTGGAATAATAAAAAGTTTCCCGTTTCATACATGTCTCCAAGCATTTTAATTCCTATTCTTTCCCAATGGGTAAATGTTTTATCAATAATAGATGGTTTAAACGACGGATTATTAACTATAGGAGAGAGAAGCGATAAGTTTCTTAATTTGAGAGTTAATTTTATTTGTTTCCAAATTCTAATTGTACTATGAATAATTTGATTTTTCTTGTATATTGTATTATTCAATTTTATCGGTGAGAGAAGGATCGCTCCTATATTGAAAGGAAAAAAATCCTCTTTCTCCATTACTATCCAATCTACCCGTTGGGCAGAATTGTCCAACAAGTGAATTAAATTTTTGACATTTACTGCCCAGTAATAGTACAAAAAATTGGGGAGTGTTAGTCCACCAAATTATTTGTGTTTACACAAGTGTCTTCTTGGGATTCTATGGGACTTATAGTTCCATATAAAATTTGTGATATCAGGATCAAGTTTTTTTTTAAACCCTTTATTTAAGTATATTGATTGAAATAAATATAAAATTTGTGGTAAAAACATCATTTTTATGGCATTTATTCTGCCTATTAAAGACATCGGAAGAGTTTACCAAAATTTAATCAAGGCATTTAATTTAGTAAGTAAGGGCATATAGTTTGCATTGAATAAAGATTTATATTTTCTGGTAATTTCGATACCCAGATATTTAACATTTTCTGTAGCTATTCTAAAGGGAAATTTTAAAAGGTGTGTCCGATCTTGAGGTTTTATCATCATAATTTCACTTTTGTTCCAATTTATTCTATATCCTGAAAAGGATCTGAATTCCTCTATTAGATTTAATATGTTTGGTATGCTGGTTTGTGATTTTGTAGTATATAATAGTACATCGTCTGCATATAGTGATATTTTATTATTGGTTTATGGTGAGAAGGGAAAGATTTAATAGGAATCTGATGGGCAATATTTTCACATAATGGTGGGTATATGGAACCAACTGCCAGAAGACATGCTTGAGGCAGATGCTATAACTACATTTAATGGCATTTGGACTGGTAGGAAAGGTTTAGAGGGAAATGGGCCAAAAGTAGGCATGTGGGACTAGTGCAGATAGGGTTTCATGGTCAGCGTGGACAGTTTGGGCCAAGGAACCTGCATCCATGCTGCACAACTCTCTACCGTGCGAAATTCCACTCTTAATATTGAAAGCCTATGGCACACCAATGTATTGTAGTTAACTTGCTTAAGAAACCGCGCACCCCGGCAAAGCTGACGGTGTGGGGGGTGAGGTGAGAGTGGGTTTAATTTTGTGCGGGGAGAGTGAGTGGCGAAGTCAGTGGACGCCGGGTAGCAGCTGAGGAGGAGTTCAGGTGCGATTCTCGAACTGTTGGTTCCTTGTGAAAGGCGGTGAATCACAGGCTGGGAATTCACTGGGTGGGATTGTTGGATGCGAACCTCGCCAATGTGCAGAGCGCAGGCTGATGGGGGAGCCTATGAATAATGAATGATGTGGGACAGAGTTAGCAGCAGCTGAGATCCAGAGCGGGTCACTCTCCCGGCGAGGCGTGAACATGCAGTTTGCTCTCTTGGTGTTGGCGCTTGGCGGGGCGATTTGGGGCAGCGGGGCGCAGACTGGTTGCTCAGAGTGCCAGCTCGCCTCCTGCCCGGCCGTGCTGTGCAGAGTGCCCGAACTGCTGGCTGAAGACGAGTGCGGCTGCTGCAAGCGCTGCTTGGGAGTACAGGGAGAGCGGTGCGGTGGCCAGGGGCTGAAGCACGGCCGCTGCGCTCCGGGCTTTGTGTGCCTGACCTCGGCGGACGGGCCGAAGGAAGAGGGGGAAAAAGAGAAGGGCGAGAAGGAGGAGAGCGAGGATGAAGAGGGAACCGGCGCCTGCGTTTGCAAGCACGACTACCCGGTGTGCGGCTCGGACGGCAACACATACCCCACCATCTGCGCCTTGCACTTGGTCAGCTGGATGTCAGTCCACCAACAGGAGGGCAAGATCCACAAAACACACGACGGCGAGTGCAAATACGGTAAGGGACTTGGAGGGGAAGGGGTGCAGTGCCAATGGGAGAGAGAGACAGAGAGAGAGATGTAAGGGGGGGGGGGGGGGTTCAAGGAGATGGCAAGGGACCGGAGGAAAGAAAAAGAACGAAAACAAAAAGAAGGGAGAAGGATTGGGAGGAGAAGGGAGAGAAGGGAGACTTGGAGATCGGACGCGGAGATGCAAGGGGACGGAATGGGGTGAAAAAAGGGAACGGGGAACAAGGAAAGAGGAGGGAGAGGCTGGAAGAGGCAGGTGCCAGGTGGAGGAAACAGAACAAGGGAAATGCAAAGAGACGGACTGGTACCATTGCGTGCAATAGTTGAACACTTCGCGCTGCCCTGACCACTTATCCCTCTCATCCCTCTTTCCCCATTGCCTGCCTCTACCTCCCCCCCTCTCCACCCCCGTTCTCCGTGTTTATACATCCATTTCTCTTCTCTCCCACACTTTTCCCCGTCTCTCTCCTTCCCCACCCCTTCTCTCTCTCCATCTCTCCTTCCATTTGCGGTGCCTCCCGTTATCCAACCGAGGGAGAAAGGGACGGAGAAAGTGAGTGCGGAGACAAAGGGGAGGGGGGGGTGGCATATGTAGAGAAGGCAAGTAGAAGGATGCAGCGAGAGGCGAACATGCAAGCCCCGGAGATGGAGAGACGGGACAAACGCTAGAGTGAGACTTTCTCAGCCCCTTTCTCTGCTCCGCTCACTATCTGTCCGTGTCCGTACGCAATTCATCTCCTCCTCCGCCCGCCTTTGCCCCTTTTTCACGCGGTTCTCTCCGCTTTGTCAGGAGTGCTGTGAAAAACGGGTAAATAAAGAGCAGCTGGTTTCAAACAGCCGGCTACCGGGGTCCGGCAACACACTGTGAGTCCCGGCCATGTCTATGCGCCTTCCCACTGTCCGAGCTGTCAGCTACAAGCTCCCTCGGGGCTGCTGCTTCACGCTTTTAATTCAGAGCACTGGGCTCTGGCAGATATCCCGTCTTTGCCCAGGCCGAGTGTGTGTTTGTGTGTGTGTCAGTCCCGAGGAAGCGCTGCTGGACGCCGCGGGTCACTCCTGCTCTGGTCTCAGTGGGAGATGCAGCTTGTGTGGACATGAATGTAGAGTCGCGGGAAACACCTGCCGCCCGGGCTCATGCGAGATTTGAGGCTCCAAGCCAGCATCTGTCCGTGGCCACTAGGTACCCCCAGCAATCAGAAAGACCACGAATCAGACACTAGGGGTATAAACGTCAGTAAAAAGCAGGGATGAACTTGGGCGAAAGGCTATTTATCATAGATACCTCCCCCGGTTACTATCTATCGAGCGACCCACACAAGTCCTGCACGCGTGTATCTATCTGCCAGCTGCACGAAGCGACAAAGAGAGACTGTACAACCACGGCAAACAGGGGATTTCGCTCATTTAATTTGGCTAAATTTCCCGAATAAGTGGGAGAATCAGCTATATTCGGGCCTGGACCGTTAACCCAAGACTCGTTTCGTTGCATAATGAATTGATTCCGTGTGAATGGACAGGGAACCCGTTAATTCTAACTGTAAATTGAAATGTTCGAGGACTAGACAGTCCAGGCTAACTCAGTCGGTATAACTTGTGAGAGAGGTTTGAGGTATTTCAATTCCTTATGTATTCCGTGAACAAGTGCTATGGAGTTCTGTATGTTTATGGGTTTTAAAGATGATTTATATTTATGTAGAGCGAGGCGCATAAAGGCTCTTCACCGAAACCGTCCAACAAAAAATGCCGTCCACACAGATATCAGGCAGATAAGCAGGGAGCTTTCCTATGGTATCTTACAGATACAATAACAAAAGGTGACATCTACGGATGTTTATCAGGATCGGTACCGGCTTGGTGCAGTTGAAGCGAAGTGAGGAAAATAAACTAATCGTAGAAAGACACAAAGTGCTGGAGTAACTCAGCGGGTCAGGCGGCATCTTTGGCGAATATTATGATGCAGCTTTATAGGACTTCGGTTAGACTACATTTGGAATATTGCGTGCAGTTCTGGTCGCCCCATTACAAGGAGGATGTGGAGCCTTTGGAAAGGGGCAGAGGAAGTTTGCCAGAATATTGCCCGGATTAGTGGGTATTAGCTACAGGGTGAGGTTGCACAGACTTGGATTGTTGAGCAGAGGTTGAGGGGAGACCTGAGAAGTGTATACATTTATGAGAGGTATAGGTAGGGCAGCCAGTCAGAAGCTTTTTCCCAGGATGGAAAAAAATCTAATACTAGACGGCATAGCTTTAAGGTGAGAGGAGCAAAGTTTAAAGGAGATGTGTGGGGCTGCTGTTTTACATAGAGGGTGATGAGTGCCTGGAACGCGTTGATTTTTGAGGCAGATACAATAGCGGCATTTAAGCTTTTGGATAGGCATTTGGATATGTAGGGAATGGAGGGATATGGATTATGTGCAGGTAGATGAGAGATGGTCTTGGCATCATGTTCTGCATACACATTGTGGGCCGAAGGGTCTGTTCTTGTGCTGTATTGTTCTATGGATAAATGGTGTTTCGGGTCAAGACCCTTCTTCAGATCCGAAACGTCATGCATCCATGTTCGCCAGAGATGCTGCCTGACCCTCTGAGTTACTCCAGCATTTTGTGTCCTTTTTTGAAAACGAAACATCTGCAGTTTTATTCATACTTTTACTTTCAGGCTATAGTGCATTCGCATTTTTTATAATGATTCTAAAGTACAGTTATGATTTTGTCGTGCTGCTTTAGCTAGAAGATCTATTTGGAGTAGTCATGAAATCCTTGAGGTCTTGCAGTATGAACTGGAGCTCAATCCTAATCCTAATCAATTTTGTTTATTGTCACGTGTACCAAGGTTCAGTGAAAAACTTTTGTTGCATGCTGACCAGTCGGCAGAAATTGACAATACAGGATTACAATCGATCCATTTACAGTGTATAGATGTGTCAGAAGGAACTGCAGATGCTGGTTTAAACCAAAGATAGACACAAAAAGCTGGAGTAACTCAGCAGGACAGGGCAGCATCTTTGGAGAGTAGGAATGGGTGAGATTTCTGAAATGTGTATACAGTATACAGGGTATAGATACATGATAAGGAAAGAATGTTTAGTGCAAGGTAAAGCCGGCAAAGTTTGATCAAGGATAATTCGAGGGTCATCAAAGAGGTAGATAGTAGCTCTGCTCTATGGTTGTGGTTAGGTGATTCATTTGCCTGATAACTGCTGGGCAAAAACTGTCCCTGGATCTGGAGGTGTGCATTTTCACACTTCTGTACCTTTTCCCTGATGGGAGATGGGAGAAGAAAGAGTGGCCAGGGTGCTATATGTCCTTGATTATGCTGTTGGCCTTGACGAGGCAGCATGAGGTATAAATGGAGTCAATCGAAGGGAGGTTGGTTTGTGAGATGGTCTGGGCTATGTCCATAATTCGCTTTGTTACACTGTGTGGAGATTTAGAACATAGACCAAAATAGCACAGGAATAGGCCCTTTACCCCACAATGTCTGTGCTGAACATATTGCCATTTAAAACTAACCTCCATATCCCTCCATTACCTACATATCCATGTATCTACTGTGTCTTAAAAAACCTTCCTAAATGCCGCTGTATCCGCCTCCACCACCAACCCTGGCAACACGTTCCAGGCACCCACTACTCTCTGTGTAACAAAAACTGTGAGGCTGGTGGAGGTGGGTACACTCATATGTAAGATGTATGGAGGCCAGTTCATTGGCTATGTTTAAGAGGGAGTTAGATGTGGCCCTTGTGGCTAAAGGGATCAGGGGGTATGGAGAGAAGGCAGGTGCAGGATACTAAGTTGGATGATCAGCCATGATCAAATTGAATGGCGGTGCAGGCTCGAAGGGCCGAATGGCCTACTCCTGCACCTATTTTCTATGTTTCTATGTCTATGTTTCTATGAATAGAGAAAATGTTTCAGGTCAGGGAACATTCTTCAGACGCTATTCCCAGCATGTTGTAATTAACATTCTTATCTTAATTCAGAAAACCCTTCACCTGTAACATCTTTCAACCTTCGATACCCCTGTGCTCTTCTGACTAAATCATCCTGTTCCTTTCCTTCACTCATCACGTCATTATCAATGCATTTGTATGATGAGTATCTGCTTAATTAAAGAAGCATCAGTCGGCTTGGGTCAACTGCCCTATATGCCTGTGCAAATAGCAGATCAGCATCTAGAAATAGAAAGAGAATGGGATAAGAAGGGATAATGATGCTGCCCTGTTTTATTTGCTGCTCGGCACTGGTATCCATCTCACATTGAATAACAATCATGCGATGAAAACATTGGATTATTGTAGCAATACAATTCTGACTTCACATAGCACCTTTTTAAAGTATGAACTTTGAGTGGTGATAAAAAAATTTGTGCAATAGAATTGAAACATCGATTAATTTATCATAGGGGTCGTGTAGCTTCATGACTAGTTATATATGGAAAGGTGATAGTTTTTGCTAGTAATGATACATAAAAGTGTAGTTTTATGTAGAAGTGTATCAAATGTTATTGATCATGTTAACATTTACAAAGCATGTATATAAGTACATCAAGAAACAATTTATAATTGAAGGATTTCTATCAATATTTAAGCACGTGCTGGAAATTTAATGATCGTGTTATGCTGCTGCTGATTTAAATTATTATTTTGTATTTTTTATTATATTGATTTGCAGCTCTACTGATGTTCATCAAAAGCATGCCATTTACTTATCCTCTTACTGAGCTTTGTCTGTGAATGGATATGTCTGGGTGCTGAATCAGTCTGCATCTCTGAATAGAGATGGGTGAATAATTTAACCACAATAGTCTTCTGTGACAAATCTCTGGGAATACTGCTGTGTTTTGCATCCAAATTAATCAGTATCTAAAAGTAATCCTGGGCATTTTTCACATTAAATATCTTTTCACCAAAATGCAAGTTCTTCAATGCATGTCAATACCGACAACTTCAAAGCATAGTCCTCAAGGCAGTAACTACCCGCTTGTGCTGAAAAAACAATTAATCAAATGTGTGTTTATCTATGTTGATGAATAAATACTCAGTATTTAATTGCTCAATATGCCCTGTTAATTCATTTTGTTTTTTTATTGTTGTGCAAAGCCAAGTAATATGTTGTTACCACTCTTTGGAGAAGCAGCATTCCTGTTAACTGCACTGAGAAAAACCTTCACCCTTTCTTCATTCATTCCGCACACAATAGCCAACCGAGAAAACTAAAGGGATATCGGAGCCTTTTAAGGGATTTTCCAGCCACTAATCTCATGGTTTCAGCCTGTCCCATCTGTACAGTCAGAACACACAATTTCTGTCCCTCCGACCATCAAACAGAACAAAGCACACCCATCACAATACTTCTATGTTGAAAAGCGCATTGCTCCTTTTTGAAGTTATTCAGTGTGCTCAGATGTTAGAATGCTGCTTTGTTTCAAGATGCATACAAACTGCAGCAACCATTCAATGACAGGTGCAGAATGACCCCGGTGTCTTCCTCAGACTGTCGGTAATCTTTCCGCCAATTCAGGCCAGCACTTAAAATGTAGACAAGATTTCCCCTTGATGTAAATAGCCAATTAAATCAGGGGAGCAGAAGCAGCCAAGTATGAAGAGCTTAATCTCTGGTTTCTGTGCACAGCATTATTACTCACAGGGGAGCGAAGATGAATTGTAAAATTCCTCCAGACTGGCACCAGCATGGGGTACAGTCTCCAGAACCACCTCAGGGCAATTAAAGCTACTGATGTGGCATGCAAAGTAGCACCAATACTGCTCTTTAATGCTTGGCACCTGAAGGGAGGCTTGGTGCGATCATGCCAAAGTGTTTAAAACTGCTAATACTTGATATTGCAGCTGCCAGCTGTGTCTGTATCAGGAGCTGGCTCACAGTTCCCGGGATCTGCCTGTGGGAATGCTCGCTACGATTAACAAATGAGGAGGAATGGCCAAGAATGTAACAGATGGAAGGAAATGGTTCGTACTTGTGTTGCATACAATAGTAAGCAAAGGACAAACAACCCGACCTCATCACCACCTCTCTTGACCCTGTTCACTGTCCCTGCATTGTCCCTGTTCATCTAACATCCCTGTACTGGCTCCGGGAAAGAAATTCCTCCAATTAAATAATACAAAGACCAAAGTCATTGTCTTTGGTCCCCATTGCTAGCTACTAATTAAACCTTTTTAACGGAACCAGTCCAATGCTGAACTGGACGGTTCGCGACCACAATGTCATATGTGGGCCCAGGTTGAGTTCCAAGCCTTTTATCAACACCGTTGCCTATTTTCAACTTTGTAATAATGCCTGCCTCCAAATTTGCCTCAACTGTTAAAACCCTCATCCATTACCTCTAGACTTGATTAATCCAAAGCACTCCTGCAACACTAAACCTTTCAGCCTGCCTGCATCATTTCCTTATTACAACAAAGTGGGGCGTTCAGCAATGCTGATTTTCTGAGCGATTTCAACAATTTCCACAATCCTTTCTCTCTCATATACACATGCCATCCATTTTCCTGCCATCCATCTACACAAGGGGCAATCTACAGTTGCCTTTTAACCTACCAATCAGTCAGTGCATAGCTCATCTCTTTTTATACACTGGCACTGAAAGAGACTGTTCGGCCCACTGAGCTAATGTTGGCCCTCAGAGACATTCCCACATTTATTTCCATGAAACCTATTTTCTCCCTCAAGTTCATCAACTCCACCCTGATTTTTCTATAAACTGCCAAAACGAGGGATAATTTAAAAACTATTTACCCATTTTGGGAAATAGGAGGAAACTGGAACTTCTGGGAAAACACATTGCAGTCAGAGGTAGAACGAGCAACAACCAGAGGGCAGGATTGAACCTGGGCTACAGGAATGTGAAGCTCTTCATCTCTCGTCACCTGTCACATGTTTTACTCGTCACCTTCTGAGTTTTATTTTAAATTGATCCTGCAAAGAATCTTATTTTTTTTCACCATATAAATTGCCTTTCTTCTATTTAAACATTGGAGCCAAACAAAAAGGTTACTTTGGTCACATTTCATTTTATTGTTCATGGTATCAAGATTTATATTCAGTCCTCCTTTTTAAGTAATTAACAGTATCCCAGTGGATTTGTGCAGGGGCCTGGGTTATTCACTGTATAAGACACAAAAAGCTGGACTAACTCAGCGGGACAGGCAGCATCTCTGGAGAGAAGGAATGGGTGATGTTTCGGGTCGAGACCCTTCTTCAGACTAGTGCAGATCTGGCACATTTTGTTGTGCTCAAGGTCCCAGCATCTTGTGTCTCCATAACACAATATTTAGGATGTATCCAAGTTTACCACAGGCTCAATTAGGTAATGCTGAAACTGTAATGGATGGGAATGTTGTTAAATTAAGTGTACAAAGTTGTTGCAGACAGAAATCAGTTCAAGTTCTGTGGATCAAATGCAAATCAATCTTATTTAAAAGATAACTAACAATGGTCTGAGATCCAAGGATTTTTATCCACTGCTCATTATAGTGTAGTAGAAAGAATAAATAATAATTGGAACAGGTATTAAAGTGCTTTCATCCGGTCAGGATAGATAAAAAGTTTTTTTGTTTCACTCTTGAGAGTTTCTCAGCCAAGGAGAGATTGACCCTGGCCACACAAGAGAGATACAAAATATCTCCATGCAAACGATGGTAGAAATGTGGGACTCACTCCCACAACAAGCAACACCTGCTAGCTCTATTAATAATTTAAAATCTGACTTTGATAGATTTTGTTTAGTTGAGCTGAGTTTAGTTTAGTTTATTGTCACGAGTACCAAGGTACATTGAAAAGCTTTAGTCAAGTGCTAACCAGTCAGTGGAAGGAAATGCAAGATGACAATCGAGCCGTCCACAGTGTACAGGATACATGGTAAAAGAAATAACATTTAAGGCAATATAGTGCCATGTTGCATATCGTTCTTGTTACTGCCAAAAAAGGGTATAAAAGGACAGATGACCAGACGGATGGATAGAATTAGGGTACTGTGATTGTGCTGAATGGAGCTGGTTTGAGGAACTGAAAGGTCTCTTCCTGTTCATGTGTCACTGCGTATAAAGACAGTAACTAAATACGGTGAAGTGCTCAGCAGTTCCGGCATTGCATCTGATATCAGCAGAGCTTCTATGTAAAGGACCCATCCGATAACACATTCCAAAATATAATGAAAGGTCATCTATTTCATTTTAAGGAATGATTTAATGTTAAAGAACTGGAACAAAATGTGACAGGTGTTTGAATATGGAGATTAGTTTGATTGAGAAGGAGGGTAAATCCACTTCCTGCATTGTAAAATAAAATTTGCATTTAGTGTAGTTTAGAGATACAGTGTGGAAACAGGCTCTTTGGCCAACCGGGCCAGCGATCCCTGCACATTAAGACTATCCTACACACACTAGGGACAATTTGTACATTTACCAAGCCAATTTACCTACAAATCTGTACATCTTTGGAGTGTGGGATGAAAACGAAGATCTCAGAGAAAACCCTCGCAGGTCACGGGGAGAACGTACAAACTCCGTACAGACAGCACCCGTAGTCGGGATCGAACCTGGGTCACTGGTGCTGCAAGCACTGAAAGGCAGCAACTCTACCACTGCGCAACTGTGCATTGTAAATATTATATTCTCCTTCATTAGTTAGATGTATCCATTCATGTCAATACATTAACAGATTACTTTCTTTTTTATAATTTTTAAATTATTTTTTTTAATTTATTTTATTAGAAGTAATGTACAGTACAGTAGTATAAGCCAAAAATAACATAATACATTTCATATACCACTTTTTGTTTTAAACTTTAATAATAGGAAAGTAATAGAAAAAAGAAGAAAAAGAGATAGTTAGATAAGATAGTTAGGGCATGAGAAAATGAAAAGGAAGAGCCCGTAAAGACGTAGAAAGCGAGAAAGAATTACAAAAATTAAAAAAGGGAAAGAGAAAAATTGAAAAAAGAAAATATAAGAAAATAAGATAAGATATTTACAAATTAGAGATTATGTTAAATCAAATACACAAGAATTTAGAAATAGAAAGACAGAAATTCTAGATGAATGTTTAAATAAACATCCGAACACAGAAAAATTAATATCATATATTTATAATATTTTATTGGAAAATGATGCACCACCGTCGGAAATATATAGGCAAGCATGGGAAAGTGAATTAGAACAATCAATTAGTTTAGAAGTATGGGAGGAAAGTTTACAACATATACACTACTGCTCATTAAATGCCAGACACTCTCTGATACAATTTAAAATTTTACATAGATTACATCTCTCAAAGTCCAAACTAAATAGAATTTTTCCAAATGTTTCTGCTATATGTGACAAATGTCAACACCTAGAAGCCAACCTAACGCATTCATTTACCAAATGTATTAAAATTACTAATTTTTGGTCAGAAATTTTTAAGATAATTTCGAAGGTAGTTAATACAAATCTATATCCAGATTCCAAATTAATTATATTAGGTATATTAGAAACTGATCAATCACTAACAACAAAACAACGAATTTTTATCGATTATAGTTTAATAATTGGTAAAAAATTAATACTAAAATTTTGGAAAGGTCCTACCAACCCCACTATTAAAATGTGGATTACAGAAATGTCGGAGACACTTCATTTGGAAAGATTAAGACTTGTCCTCTCGGACAGGCTAGATCAGTTTAGAGGAACATGGTCTCCATTTATTGATTATCTAAAGGGACAAATGGGCTCGGTTCGAGGGCCTGACTGAAACCTGGACGGGGAATGGATGAAGAATTATATATAATAGATCACGGACATATCTCCAATGTAGAATAGAATGTTTAAAACTCCACTCATATTATTGATTTTCTATTTTTATTATTATTTTAATTTCTTTTATTATTTCTTACTATTAATTTCCTTCTTTATTAAAATAATTTAAAAAAATATGTAGAAGTATAAACAAGAATGACTGTAAATTTTATAAATATTAAGAATGTATGAGATGAATAGTAAATTCTTTTGTTTCTCTTTTTTTTCTTACATTTTAAATTGTCTTAATATGTATCAATATGCATTAACTTCTAATAAAAAATATAATTAAAAAAAAAAAAAAGAAAATAAGATAAGATAAAAGGGATGTACCTACTTCATATCTTTACACACCTCTCACCAGGTCCTGAAACCGTTTATTTTCAAAGTTATGTACACCCTATGCTTGTAATAAGTCGATAAATGGGGACGAAATCTTTTGGAATTGGTCTGATTTGCCTGCTAGGACGAATCTCATGTCTTCGAGGTGTAGCATTTCGGACATATTTGAAATCCACATTTTTACCGTTGGTGTGGGAGCGTTTTTCCAAAATTTAAGTATGAGTTTTTTTGCCATTATTAAGCCATAATTAAGGAAACTCTTTTGGAATGAAGTCAGCTCAGAGCCAACATCCATTGTTCCAAAAATAATCTATTCTGCGTTCGGTTTCAATTTTATTTTAAATAATTTTGAAAAAATTTCAAATATTTCATTCCAAGATTTTTGGATTTTTATGAAAAAAAACAAAGGAATGTGCTATAGTTGCTTCTTGAGATAGACAGTTATCACAAATGGGGGAAACATTTGGAAAGATTTTACTTATGTTAGTTTTCGAATAATATTATCTGTGTAGGATTTTAAATTGGATTAGAATATGTTTTACATTGATTAAGCATTTATGCACATATAGCAAGTGTTTATCCCAACTCTCTTTCGAGATTTTTATAGCTTGTTCTTGTTCCCAATCTCTTCTAATTCTATCGGTATTTTTATATTTAGGATGATATTATACAAGTATGATATTAAGTTAGTTGAGTCCACCTTTCTATTCATATCTTCATCTAATAGGTCTGGAGTCAAATGTTGGTATTCTTGTGTATATTTTCTCAAATGATCACGGATTGGAAAATATTTAAAATATTGATTACTTCTTAGATTGTATTTAAGTTGTAGTTATTGGAATTATAAAACATTTCCATTTTCATACATGTCTCCAAACGTTTTAATTCCTATTCTTTCCCAATGTGTAAGTGATTTTTCAATAATGGATGGTTTAAACAACAGATTATTAACTATGGGAGAGAGAAGCAATAGATTTCTTAATTTAAGGGTTAATTTTATTTGTTTCCAAATTCTAATAGTACTATGAATAATTGGATTTTTCCTGTATATTATATTATTCAGTTTTATTGGTGAGAAGGATCACCATATTCTTTATTTAAAGGGGAACAATCATCTCTCTCCATTACTATCCAATCCACCCGTTGGGCAGAATTGTCCAACAGGTGAATTACATTTTTGACATTTGATGCCCATAAGGGAGTCTTAATACAACAAATTCCTTAGGTTGCTCAAATGCCTTCTTTGAATTCTATGGGATTTGTAGTCCCATATAAAATTAGTGATATCAGAATCCAGTTTTTTTTAAAAACTTTTTAGCTAAGTATATTGGTATTGATTGGAATAAATATAAAATTTGTGGTAGGATGATCATTTTTGTAGCATTTATTCGGTCTATTAAAGACATCAGAAGAGTTTTCCAAAATTTAATCAGGGCATTTAATGTAGTAAGTAGGGGCATATAATTTGCATTGAATAAAGATTTATATTTTCTGGTGATTTCGATTCCCAAATATTTAAATTTTTCTGTAGCAATTTTAAAAGGGAATTTTAACAGGTGTGTCGAGTCTTAAGGTTTTATCGTCATAATTTCACTTTTATTCCAATTTATTATATATCCTGAAAAGGATCCAAATCCCTCTATTAGATTTAATATATTTGGTATACTGATTTGCGATTTTGTAATATACAGCAGTACATCAACTGCATATAATGATATTTTATTATATGAGTATTTTGTATTATAACCATGGATATAGAAAGATTACTTTCTTAAAGAAGGATTGTATTTTTTTTTCAATTTGGCAATCTATGAAGCGAGAATATTTCTGAAAAATATTCCACAGCTATGTAGGTTAATTGTTAGTTCAGGGATGCAGGAGGCAATTACCACATTTGGCAATTACCACAGTGCAAGCTATTATATCATTAGCTATTGGAACTAAATGCTCTGTAAAAGATCCAAGCCTTATCAGGTGGGTTTTAATGTGAGATTTAGTTTGCTGCTTCCACATATATTGGAGAAAGATTAGGGATTTCATTTCACCTATTGGCATCAAGAAATAACACATTTTTGATCATAAACTCTGGCAAATTCAGTTCAGTTTCAGTTTAGTTTATTGTCACGTACCGAGGTACAGTGAAAAGCTTTTTGTTGCATGCTAACCAGTCAGCAGAAAGACAATACATGATTACAATTGGGGAGCCCGCGTAGAAGCCGAGACCGGAGCCTCACGGATCGGAGCCCATGGCTGACTGAGTCTACAGAGCCCACGGCTGGGGCCCGGGTCAGCGCCACGGAGGCATCCGGAGAGGACCTGGCACCAATAGTGGAGAGGTCGGTGCAGTGCTCGATGATGCCGCTGAACAGCAGACGAAGACTGACCAAGTGGAGGGAGGATGTTGCTGCCGGGGGAAGGAACAAAGGAGGATAGAGCATGGGGGGGATCGCCCTGAAGGAGGGGGAAGAACAATGAACCCCGCATGGGGGGGGGGGGGGGGGGGGAGAACAAAGGAAGACCTGGTGCGGGATACTTTGTGTATCCCACGCCCTTTATGTGGCGTCTATTTGCATACCTTGGGTATGCAAGCCAAGAACTTCACTGTGACATCACAGGGGACAATAAAGTATACATTCATTCATTCAATCGAGCCATTTACACTGTATAGATACATGATAAGGGAATAACGTTTAGTGCAAGGTAAAGCCAGCAAAATCTGATCAAGGATAGTGGAAATAGAATAACTATCCAAATTGATTAAAGAATTTTGACATTAATCAATCAATGAATGTCATCATAGACTGGCATTTCTGAAGATTACCAAGATCTGCTGTGCTGTCAGAGGTCTACCCTCTCAGAGAGAAATAACAGCATATCGGTGAGAAGGTGACAAGGACTTGGACAGATCCTTGGAGGATTTATTGGGTAAAAGTGTGGGAAATAGAGATTGTTCCAGATGATTTTCTGCCTACAACTTGCTGTATAAGAACTGAAACAGATATGCTGTTATTCCACCCACCACTCACAATTATTATCAAATGTCAACCAAACAATCCAGAGTCATTATAAATAATCCAGTGAATCTTTTGTTGATGTTCTCCAATCGACTTACGACTTACCATCGTGGAGCCCGCGATCCCTTTGCCAGGGATCAACTCCTGAGCTCTGCCGCGGGGGCCTGCGGACTTTAACATCGTGGAGCTTGCGGTCTCTGGTCAGAGACCAACTTCAGGAACTCCAAGCCACAGGAGCTTCGATCGCCCCAACGCGGGAGCTTCGACTTTATTGCTTTCCATCACAGTGGGGAACGTGGGGAATCCACTGTGGTGGATGTTTATGTTAACTTTTATGTACTTGTGTGACTTGATGCTTTTTAGTATGGCTGTATGGTAATTCGCATATCACAGTACCTTAATTGGTACACGTGACAAGAAAAGAGCTTTGAAACCTTTGAAGCCGTTGAATATCTATTTTTAATTGGCAGCTCATTCAGCTGAAATCAACAGGAGATCATTGATACTGTAGGTACATCCCAAATTATGCACACCAACAAGATGACATTGTAATGACTGTTGTGAAATGTCTTAATGAAAATAACCAAATGAGTATTGTTGATCATTGCCAAGATTGTTTTCTCCACCGGTAATCAATTTCTGAAAACTAATTGCCTCAAACGAAACCAAGTGTAGACTAGGCACTTGCACTGGGTCCGCCAAGGCCTGCAGGATCTCCCGGTTGCTAGCTATTTTAATTCTTCTTTCCATTCCCGTAATGACATTTCTGTCCTTGGCTCCCTCCATTGCCAGAGTGAGGACATACACAAACCGGAGGAACAGCACCTCATATTCTGCTTGGGAATGGTATGAACATTGATTCTCCAATTTTAAGGGATACCACCCCAGACTCTCTCTCTCTTTCCTGTGCCCTGCCCACCCTACACCAATTTCTCTCACTAACCTCCCTAGGTTATTCCCTCACCTCTCCTTTAACCAATCCCTGAGTACACTCAAACCCTATCCACAAATCCATATTTTCCCTTTCATCACCCCTCTTTCCCCATCCTCCTGTCCCCTTCCACCCACACCTCTCCCTCTGGCTTTACATTCCACTCTTCTCTCCTCTTTTGTCTCCTTTTCACCTCTAGCCTTTCACACTTACTTCATTCATCTACCAATTAAGCCCGCCTCATCTGCATCTACCTATCACTTGCGAGGCTCTGTCCTGCCCCCTCCCTTTACCAGCTTTCTCCCCCCGACTACAATCAGTGTCAAGAACGTTCTCAACCTGAAAAATTTCCAGTCCATTCCTTCTACAGATGTTGCCTGACCTGTTCCGACAACACTTTGTGTTTTGTAAAACTACTAATGAATATCACAACATTACGCAAATCCATCACTTTAAATTCTGTTGAATAAATAGCAATTTCTTAACTGCTTTTTGCTGTGACTCCGTCAAATCAATTAAAAAGATTAAACCAGAGTATTAATAGATAATCTAAATATAACAATGAATATCTGTAAAGACATAATTCTTACTGAAGGTTAAATGCCAATGTGCGGATTTGAAACAATATAAAATAAGCAGAGTACTTAATTGCATTAGATTTTATTACATAAACCATTTCAGTATGTGGTAATGTAGATAACTGGTATAGTACAAACTCTAGCTCAAGTCACTAATTTTCTATTTAGTTGTGAAATAGAGAAACATGGCCCACATGAGTTTGTGATGGAGATGTAGGGAAATATTCCTTAAATCAAGTATGCATTGCGTCAGGCTTTTGACCAATGTTTCTTGCCTCAACATCTTATTTGACCATGGGTTGAGCTACCAAATTAAGTGTGTCCATCTTCAAATCTACCCTATTCTTACCACTGTGCCCCAACCCAACCAGATCCTAGTACCAATATTCCATCTGAGATCATCGACTGCTGAAATCCACCAGGGTAGTCCACAGAAGGCAGTGGAAGCCAATTCACTGGATGTTTTCAAGAGAGAGTTAGATATAACTCTAGGGCTAATGGAATCAAGGGCTATGGGGAGAAAGCAAGAACGGGGGACTGATTTTGGATGATCAGCCATGATCATATTGAATGGCGATGCTGGCTCGAAGACCCAAATGGCCTACTCCTGCACCTATGTTCTATGTTTCTATGTAGTATATTTTTGTGGTGTGCTTTAGTTTGGTTTAGTTGGAAACAGGCCCACCAAGTGCACTGACCATCGATGGCCCATTGATACTAATTCTATGTTATCTCTCTTATTCACCCATTCCCTACACACTAGGGACAATTCAGAAGCCAACAAACCTGCACGTCTTCGGGAAGTGGGAGGAAACTGGAGCACCTGGAGGAAACACATGGGGTCAGAGGGAGAACGTACAAACTCCATATATATAGCACCTGTACTTAGGATCAAACCTGGGTCACTGGTGCTGTGAGGCATCAGCTCTACCAGATGCACCACTGTAAATCTTTTAATCTCCATAACTGTAGGTTTGAACAACTTTAGATATCATAATGAAACCTGCCATAATTTAAAATTTGAAGGTGCTCCACGTGAATTTTCTCTAAATTATAAAATCTTATCCAAGTATTAATGTGTTGATTTGTACTTTGTTCTAGTGCTGGATTCAACATGATGGTTTTATCTCTTCCCTTTTGTTCATGGTTCAGCTTGTTTAGCATAACATCTTTGTGAACAGGCTGGATAGAAATTTACAGCACTGTCCTATAATTTGATGAGATATTGAGGTTTCCATTTTGCAGACAAATGATTTTACTCTGCATCTATTGCTTGTTAAGATATTTAAAATCAGTAAAGAGCAAAGTAATGCAGGTCCTGGAAATCAGAAACAAAAGAAGAAGGTATTTTAAATGTTACATTTCTCAGTTTTAACTTTCACTTTTCATTGTTCAGAGCATGAGCACGGGAACTAGGTAAAAATCGAATCGAGCAATCCAGTCAGAGAAATAAAACTGGGTCGAGGGAAGTGCTTAGTAGAATGCCACAGGGATTAATGCAGGGGCTGGACTGTTTCTAATATGTTGACTATACAGCAAAGGCGATAAATGTTACTGTTGATGTATCTCTGGAAACCTGTTGAAAGCCAAGCTCATTCATGCAATTCATTTACCCTCCCCATATTATGCATAATTAAGCTGTACATGGAACATCTATAAAGATGTGGATGTTCCTGTTTTTTCCCCCTTTTTCCTTCTGTAGTTAACTACTTGTTTTCTGTATTTGTAACCATGACAACATTGGCCTGCACTCTCTCAGTCAATCCCTCTTGTCTATCCCCCTCCCCCTGCTGCAACTCAAAACATGCCCCGATTTCTCACCTTCCCAGTACCGATGAAGGGTTCTTGACCCAAAACGATGACTATTCTATTTTGGTTCTATATCGTTCTACACTGATGCTGCGCCCCACATTTTCTGCTTTTATTTTGCATTTATAGCACCTGCAGTTTTTTGTCCTACTTATTGCAATTGCACACCCAAAGGTGTACACCCAAATGTTATTATTTAAAATTTCATGCCAAGCCATATATGCAGCCACTATTGGTGCATATATTGAAGATGGACCCAGATGCCTGAATTAAAGAAATGAAATATTCAGCCACCATTTTTATAGGCAGATGGAGAAATATGTGGATTTTAGTTTATATCTTGTTGGGCAACAATACTTAATATGGTTATTTTCAGGCTTCCAGGGCCATCTGTGATTTGCAACTTACCCAAGCTAAAATGTCAAAAAACCCAATAAGATATGCCGACCCAACAGATTACTGCATGTCATGTTGCCACTTGTGGGCGGAGCACCAAGGCAAATTCCTTGTATGTGAATACTTGCCCAATAAACTTATTCATTACGGATGGGGTGGAATGGGGATGCAGTGGTAGAGTTTCTGCCATACAGCGTCAGAGACCCATGGTCCATCCTGACTGTGGGTGTTGTCGGTACAGAGTTTGTACATTCTCCCTGTGACCACGTGCTCCAGTTTCCACCCACAATCCCAAGACATACAGGTTTGCCGGTTAATTGTTATTTTGTAAATTGTCTCTAGTGTGTAAGATAGAACTAATGTATTGCCAATTGCTGGTTGGCGCAGATTCGGCCTGTTTCCGCACTGTAGCTCTAAAGTCTAAAGTAAAGGATGCTGTAATCCGGAGCAAGAAATAAAGTGCTGGGACAATTTAATGGATTCAGCAGCATCTGTGGAGGCAAAAGGATAGTCAATGTTTTGTGTAACCCACCCTTCATGTGCTCCCTCTTCTCTCCAGTTTAGCCCCCTCATCCCACTCTTCACCTCGCTCCCTCTCCTCAACTAGCTTCATTTCCCTCCCCACCTGGTTCATATCACCCACACACACACCTTCTGGTTATCCTATACCCTCCCCGCCCATATCTGGTTCCACTTCTCAGCTTCCCTCCTTATGAGATTCCACACCGGCAACCTCTTCCCAGCCATTGTCTCGACCTCCAACCTCCCTCCCCCCACCTGTCTCCATCTGCTCATCATCTCCCCCCTCACCTGTTTCCTCCTATCTCCTGCCAGTCCCTGTTTTACCTCTTTATCTTGGTTGTCTCCCTTGTGCACCATCAATTCCAATGCAGGCTGGCCACGCAAAATGTTGCCTATCCCTTTGACCCTCTAGATGCTGCTTGACCTGCTGAGTTCCTCCTGCAGTTTGTTTTGTGCTTTGCTTTATGTAATTGCAGTGGAAGAAGTCGGCACTCACTGCTGCGAAAAAAAGCTGCCACAAATAAGCAACAAATTATGATATTCTGATGGTATTTGTAGTTTGTGCTGTTGTCCTGGAGTAACGATGTCTTCATATAGGCTGTGACTGAACCCCTTAATGAGCATTCAACTTAGAAATGAAAATGAGTAGATCTTCAAGGGCGGCACAGTGGCACAGTCAGGTGCAGTGGGTAGGACCGAGATGAAGAAAACATTCTTTACACAGAGAGTGGTGAGTCTCTGGAATTCTCTGCCACAGAAGGTATTTGAGGCCAGTTCATTGGCTATATTCAAGAGGGAGTTGGATGTGGCTCTTGTGGCTAAAGGGATCAGGGGGTATGGAGAGAAGGCAGGTACGGGATACTGTTGGATGATCAGGCATGATCATATTGAATGGCGGTGCAGGCTCGAAGGGCCGAATGGCCTACTCCAGCACCTATTTTTCTATGTTTCTATGTTTCTACTGCCTTACAGCGTCAGAGAGCTGGGTTCGATCCTGATTCCGGGTGCTTGTCTGTACATTCTTTAAGCATGACCTGGGGTTTTCTCCAAGATCTTCAGTTTCCTCCCACACGTAAAGACGTACAGATTTGTTCCCAGATTGGCTGGGCATAAATGTAAAAAAAATATCCCTGGTGTGTGTAAGGCAGTGTTAATGTGTGCGGGGATCACTGGTCGGTGCGGACTCGATGGACCGAAGGGCTTTTTACCACACTGTATCTCTAAACTAAACAAATAAATATTTATTCATCCTGAAGAAAGCGAATATAGATTTGATTATGGATATGAGGTTACGTTAGGAAATGAAGTAGTGAGAGAATAACATTTAAAGTTGAGGCAGCCAATACAAAGCTTATGGAGGGTCAGACTGGCATCTGATCTCTCACATGTTCAGCGCTTCTACCCGGCAGGTAGGTAAGTTATGAAGACGCTGACCTGCAAAAGACATTGCCTGCAATTCTCCTACACACCACCAGCAAGGATGATTAAGCCCATTACTTTCACAAGAGAATGTGTAAAAGCAGACATATGATTACTGATATTGATACTATATTTGTGGTGCAGCGGTAGAGTTGCTGCCTTACAGCGCTTGCAGCACCAGAGACCCAGGTTCGATCCCGACTACCGGTGCTGTCTGTTCGGAGTTTGTATGTTCTCCCCATGACCGACGTGGGTTTTCTTTGAGATCTTCAGTTTCCTCTCACACTCCAAGACCTACAGGTATGTAGGTAAATTGGCTTGGTAAATGTAAAAATTGTCCCTAGTGGGTGTAGGATGGTGTTAATGTGCAGGGATAGCTGGTCGGCACGGATCCGGTGGGCCGAGGGGCCTGTTTCCGCGCTGTATCTCTAAACTAAACTAAACTATATTGATGGCAAAGATTGAAACAGCACATCCTATGTTGGGACAGAGGATCTTTAATAGCAACTCACCTCCAGCTCTAGTATTAGCAGTTGAGATAAAAACAGAAAAGGCTGGAAACACTCAAAAAGTCGGGCAGAATCCTCAGAAATAGAATCAGAGATAACATTTCAAGTCAAAGACTCCTTCACCAGAACTGGGAAAGTGTGATGGTTTTATGTTGCAGAGAGAGTGATGGAGGAATGGATGGGGTAAAAAGAATAATTCTATTTTCCTATCCATGAACCTGTCCAAATGTCTTTCAGACATTGTAATTGTACCTGTCTTCACCACTCCCTCTGGCAACTCTACAGCTTCAAAACAGGCTGGACCACGGGTGTTGCCAGACCATAGACTGCCAGAAACCTGTACTTCTAATTTCATAAGATCATAAGTGATAGGAGCAGAAATAGGCCATTCAGCCAATCAAGACTACTCTGCCATTCAATCATGGCTGATCTGTCTCTCCCCCTAACCCCACTTTTCTGCCTTCTCCCCATAGCCTCTGACACCCGTACTAATCAAGAATCTATCTATCTCGGTCTTAAAAATATCCATTGACAGCTTCCACAGCCTTCTGTGGCAATGAATTCCACAGATTCACCACCATTTGACTAAAGAAATTCCTCCTCCTCATCTCCTTCCTAAAGGAATGTCCTTATATTCTGTGGCTATGACCTCTGGCCCTCTACTGTCCCACTAGTGGAAACATCATCAACTACTCCATATGAATTGCTACCACGTTATTTTGCTCTTCATTATTTTCACCTACAAGTAGTCCCATCAGAAGATTCACTTCCAGGAGCCTTTTCAAACTTTCTTTAATATATAACCTACTCTTACTCCAGCTAAACAGTGCTCTATGCTGATAAAATGTTTGAATTCTATGCCTGGACAATTGGAATGACTATTCATAGTATTGCCACCTGAGAGAGGGATAAATCCTAAATTGGACTAGCAAGCTGCTTTAAGGTACAACAGCTTGTATTTACATCCTCCTGGTTTTCTGTAATGTCACTAATGCAAAAGTGAGGTGCTGCCTGAAAGTGCCAAAGTCCTGAGTTCAATCCTGACTATGGGTGTTGTCTGTACAGAGCTTATACATTCTCCCTGTGACTGGTGATCCTGTTTACTTCCACATTCCAAAGATGTGCAGGTTTGAAGGTCCATTGGACAATGTAAATCGTTTTTTGGCACGGACTCAGTGGGCCAAAGGGCCTGTTTCCACGCTGTAGCTCTATACTAAACTAAACAAAAAAGAAAGTTACATGATTGGATTTCAAAGTAATTAAAATGTTTATGAAGGAACAACAGATGCTGGAAACTCGAATGTAGACAAAAGTGCTGGAGAAACTCAGCGGGTGCGGCTGCATCTATGGAGCGAAGGAAATAGGCAACGTTTCGGGCCGAAACAAGGTAGACACTTGTATTTCAAAGTATTGTGGATTCCAGGACTTTGCATCATGTGATTCATGTGTTCAGCCTAATAAACGGAATGTGCCCAGGCATTCAGCTCATTATCGGTAAAGGTAACGGGTTGGAGGTTTTGCAATGCCCTGTAGTTATATTAATGCTGTACGGCAGGTCACCCAATTTAACAGGAGTTTATTGAGGAATTCTAAATCACTGCTCGTTAGTAGAAAAACAACTGAGTTGTAGGTGAATAAATGCATCTGTTTGTTTCACTGTAAATGGAGCTGCACGTCCCTGAGGTTTTGTGCATTCAGTTTAGTTTGCGTGACTTTTTCATTCTGGGCCGTGCATGTGCTCACTGACGGATTCGCATTTAGCAGTGGTTGGGTGACTTGGCAGATAAAGTGAAACAAGTGAATTGGATGAAAGAATTGTTCTGGATGAGAGATGACTCACAAAATATCCTAGCTTGCAAAATCACATGTAACAACCGGTCAATGTCCTCAGTGCTATGTCAGTTTAGTTTCTTGTCACGTGTGCCAAGATACAGTGTAAAGCTTGTGTTTGCATGCTAACTATTATATAAAC
This sequence comes from Raja brachyura, assembly GCA_963514005.1. The sequence goes on from OY740781.1 coordinate 140,942,761, forward strand.
AATACATGATTACAATCGAGTCATTTACATGATGAGGGAATAACGTTTAGTGCAAGGTAAAGCCAATAAAGTCGGATCAAAGATAATGTGAGGGTCAGAATTTTCAGGTAAATTACTTATCTCTCCTGATTTACCCAGGTCCTCTCAGGCATCCTTTCCTTTCAATTCCCTTCTCTCTCCCCCCCCCCTCCCCAAAATTCAAGTTTATTTCCCCTCTTTCTGCCCTTCACCCATCCCTTCCCTAATCATCCCCCTCATCACCATCCTAATCATCAATAGTGTTTTATTTTTGATGTTTAATGTTTTATGTGTCATTCCTAACTGTGGATGGAGCACCAAGGCAAATTCCTTGTATGTGAATACTTGACCAATACACTTATTCATTCATTCTTTCCCATCCACCAACCATCTCTCCCTCTGGTTCCACATTTCACTCCCCATCTTCCTTTCTTATCAAATTCCATCATCTGCAGCCTTTGTTGTTCTCCACTTATCATCCCCAACCATTGTGGCGGTCTCCATCCTTCTCTCCCCTGCTTGACTCATCTCCCAATTAAACCCTCCTTACCTGGAACCACCTATATCACTTGCCAGTTCTTGCCCCACTCCTCCCCCTCACCCTTTTTCTACCAGCTATCTCTCCTCTATTCCAGTCTTGAAGAAGGGTCCTGACCCAAAACAACATCTATTTCCCTCCACAGATGCTGCCTGACATGCTGAGTTCCTCCAGCAGTTTGCTTTTTAGTTTTCTTCATTCGCTGAGTTAAATTAAAAAATATGGCAACATAAAGCCTGGATAAAGAGGTTGGGTCAATGTTTTTCTAAATTGTTATTATGATGTGGCAGCAAGCTGCCCTGAGGCCATTCAGAGTTAACCACACAAAGATTAGAATGGAGTTGCATGTACAGTAGAATGGGCTGGGGCAGGCAGGTATGTCTCCAAGGGACATGAATCATCTGGTTGGAGTTTTATAAAAGTACAAATCGTTCTGCTGATTATCTGGGCCAGCCCACGTACATTGGTTCATTGGTTACTCACTGAATTATATCCGCTGATTACCCACCATTGGTGATCACTGAGCTGTGTCGACTGGTGTCAGCAACACAACTTGCCTTTTGGTTTTGCCGTTAATATAGAGAGATGTCCCAAGGAGCCTCATAGCAAGAGTTTCAACAGTACCTCTACTGAGTCATATCAAGGAATGTATCAAAAATCAACCAAAAGCACGGTCACAGTCATTGAGAGTCATAGAGTCGTACTGTTTAGTTTAGTTTAGTTTGGTGTCACGTGTACCGAGGCACAGTGAAAAGCTTTTTTGTTGCAAGCTGGGAAAGGTAGCAAGCAGAGGGAAAGGCGAATCCACAGACGGATTTGACAACAAGAATGAGAATTTATAATTGGTTTATCAGGAGCCAATATGGGTCAGGTTAATGGATGAACAGTACTTGAGCAAGGTAGGACTGTAATAGTTTTTGCTGATGAAAATGAAATATAGAAGGCAGGCCAGGAGTGCATGGAGTAGACCAGAGCACACTGGTCGTTCAAAGAATGTTAAACTGGTTTGTCATCAATCTACATTAGTTGGCTAGCAAGTCATAGAGTAGTACAGCACAGAAATAAGCCATTTAGCCCAACTTATCTAAGCCGACCAAGAATCCCCATCTAAACTAGTATAATTTGCCTATATTTGGCCCTTATCCCTCTAAACCTTTCCTATCCATGTACGTGTCAAAGTGCCTTTAAATGCTGTTTAGTACCTGCATCTACTACCTCCTCTGGCAACTCTTTCCATATACCTACGCCTCTGAATGAAAAGGTTGCGGGTCAGGTTCGTATTAAACCTTGTCCCTCTCACCTTAACATAAACCTCTTGTTTTTGATTTCCCTTCCCTGAGTAAAAGATCTGTGCTTCCCCCCATATTTCTTCCCATCACGAGTGTTGTACACTGCTTGTTCAATACATTGTACACACTGTGCAGGAAAGAACTGCAGATGCTGGTTTAAATCGAAGGTAGACACAAAATGCTGGAGTAACTCCGTGGGACAGGCAGCATCTCTGGAGAGATGGAATGGGTGATGTTTCGGGTCGAGAACTTTCTTCAGACCGATGCTGCCTGTCCCGTTGAGTTACTCCAGCATTTTGTGTCTACATTGTACACTCTGATTTATCACTGAATGGTGTACAGTGAACACTTACAGAAATGGGTATGATGGTTGGTTGCCCATTGAATAATGCTCTCTTTTTAATTCTACAGTCCTGTTGCAATGAGGCATATTTGTGATTTCAGAAAATGGTTCACGTTTCCACAATCTGGAAGAAAACTGTAGAAATCATGCCTCGTTCCACTACACATTTCAGATATTCAGAATATCGATGATGTAGCATGGAAACATCACAACATTCTAAAGCAATGGTAAATGCCAATAGATTGGACCATGTTAGACTGAGCTAAAATCCTGCTCCCCACATTTAGGAGATGCACAAAACAGAATACTGTTTTTAAAGGATGTGTTCTATAGTGCAGAATAATCTTCAATATAATATATATCCTTCAATATATCATCAATATCATACAACATCCTAAAGAAAGGTTTTGACTCATAACATCACCTATTCCTTTTCTCCAGGGATGCTGCCTGGCCTGTTGAGTTACTCTGCTTTTTGTATCTATCTTAAGTGTAAGCCAGCATCTGCATTTCCTTCCTAACAGAGAAGTGTTCCTTTTATCATAATTGATTGAAAAGATTAGAGCCTTTCAGTTCAAGTCACCCAGTCTTGTTATTCTAACTGTCTTAAATGCTTTCAGATATATATTCACATGCCTGCTATTTTATAATCATGTCTGAGCAAGCTAGCTCTCATTTGGACCGGCTCTTCATGGGTAAATTGCCCAAACTAGTAGCTTGCCATTTGGTTGCTACAGTAAACACACCGAACAACTGCACCCTTCCTGCCTGTGTAAGGAAGGAGGCTCCAAGTACTGAATTAGTGATGTTGAAACGATATGGCAGCTGTCTCTGCCTTGCACCAATTCCTCTGGCTCCCTGCTCAGTGGTTCCAGTGGATTATTTTAAGTTAAGCTTCTCAATGCGCAACATTAAAAATAGGAGGAGCACTAGTGCAAAAAAAGCAGATAGACTTTGGATTCGGGCCAAAACTTAGAAGGTCATAAGGAATAGGAGTAGAATTAGACCATTCAGCCCATCAAGTCTACTCTCCCATTCCATCATGGCTAATCTATCTCTCCCTCCTAACACCATTCTCCTGCCTTCTCCCCAGAACCTCTGATACCTATACTAATCAAGAATCTATCTATCTCTGCCTTTAACATATCAACTGACTTGGCCTCTACAGCCTTCTGTGGCAAAGAATTCCACAGATCCACCACCCTCTAAACTAACTAAAGATATTTCTCCTCATCTCCTTACTAAAAGAACGTTCTTTAATTCTGAGGCTATGGCCTGTAGTTCTAGACTATCCCTCTAATTGAAACATCCTCTCCACATCCACGCTATCCAAGCTTTTCACTATTCTTTGCCTAATTTAAGAATTAGGCATATCAAAGAGAAGCCTAATTTGTTTTATTGATTCATCTTAAATTTTGCTGACTACCATGGATGTTTATTATACCACTGGTGTTGCGATCTTCACATCCCCAGGAATTATTTTATGCTATGATAATTTGAAACAGCAAATCAGAGTAATGATTGCAATGGTAGAAATGGAATAAGATACGATCAGGAGTATACACAGAGTGCTGGTGTAATTCAGCGGGTTACTGTCAGGCAGCATCTCTGGAGAACATGGTTAGGTGACATTTTGGATCGGGACTGTTCTGTGTGAAGAAGGCTCCCGACCTGAAACCCGTCTAAAGATGGGTCCCGATCCAAAATCGCACCTATCCATGTTCTCCACAGATGCTGCTGAATTATTTCAGCACTTCGTGTCTACTTTGTAAACCAGCATCTGCAGTTCCTTGTTTCTACATAGTTAAAAGGGTTTTTGGATGAGCTCAACTGCAAGCCAAACAGAAAAATAACATAAACTGCTGTATTTGCTAGAAAATTCAAATACGCTGAATAGAAATATACCATGGGTCCAGCAGCATCTATGGAGCGAGAAACAGAGTAAATGGTTCAAGTGGATGACCATTCATCAGTTTAGTTTAGTTTACTTTAGGTTTAGTTTAGTTTAGTTTAGAGATACAGTGCAGAAACAGGTACTTTGGCCACCGAGTCTGGGTCGGGACCTTTCCTAGACTCTGTACGTTCTTGTTTCCACATTCTAGCTAGTTATGCATCTGTGTTGCTGCACTTATTTGGCGATTGTTTCAGGAAATAATTTGGATGCAAAAGTTCTACACATCCAACAAGAACATTACTTTGGATGTTACCCTCTTCATAAATTTAGCGACGGAACATTTTTAGCAGATGAGGATGCGTGGATCAATGTGAAATGTAACAGCTGTCAAAACCAAATCTTTCAGCGATCCACGGGAATCCAGATTTCCTGCAGGCATCTCCAATTCTCTCATAATAAGAGGATATTTGGCAAACGTTCAGGGGCTTCCTTTCCAATGGCTCTGTCACTCCGTTAATAAAAAGAATGATTGACTATGGACTCAATAATAGAGGCTCCTGCAGAGCAATTCAATCGGCAGTTATTATAAAGATCTCGTTAGCCATCGCTTTATGAGATTGGAAATTTTACCACCTACATCTCTGCCCAGTTCCATGCGGAGCAAAAAAGAAACGCAAGGGATTTTGAATCAAAAGCCCTTTTAACTTGGTCCTAACATCCAGCTTTCCACAGTGAATAGCTACATCTGCTTGACTGTGCAATTTTGGTGCTGTTTCCGGAGCCTAGGATTTGTTTTTGCTGATGGAAGTGGAATTATTTAGCTTCTCTTCAATTTCACCCCTGGATTGTATTGGTCTTGTTTAGTTTAGTTAAGTTTAGTTTAGAGATGCAGCGTGAAAACTGACTCTTCGGCAAATATAGTCCGCGCCGACCAGCGATCCCCAAACACCAGCATTATTCGACACACTAAGGGCAATTTACAATTTTTACCGAAGCCAATTAACCTACAAACCTGTATGTCGTTGGAGTGTGGGAGAAAATTGGAGCACCCGGACAAAACACCCACGCAGTCACAGGGAGAACTTACAAACTTTGTACAGGCAGCACCATTAGTCAGGATCGAACCCAAATCAATGTCGCTGTTAAGCAGCAATTCTACCCATGTGCCACCGTGCCGTGCAACCATCAACATTGCAGAGCGCGGCAAATACATAGACCGCTGGGAACCAGCACAATAAAGTGAGCTGGAGACACAAGACACTGCAGATGCTGGAATCATGATTAAGAAAACAAAAAGAAACTCAGTGAGTGATGCAGCAACTGTGGCGGGAATGGACAGATGATGATTGGGGTCGAGACCCTTCTTCAGACTGACAGAGGGGAGAAAGCTAAAAAAGAGAGATGCGGATGGAGCAAAGCCTGCAGGAGAGGAGGAAAGATGGACAGATGGGTGGAGTAAGTGATAAAGACTAGAGGTGAAAAGGAGTCAAAATATTGCACGATAGGGAGAAGAGGAGTGAAAAGCCAGAGGGGGCGGTGTGCATTTTCACACTTTTATACCTTTTGCCCAATGGGAGAGGGGAGAAGATGGAGTGGCCATGGTGTGACTCATCTTTGATTACGCTGCTGGCCTTGTTGAGGCAGCGTGTGATACAAATGGAGTCAATGGAAGGGAGGTTGGTTTGTATGATGGTCTGGGCTGCATCCACAATTTTCTGCAATTTCTTGGTCTTGGATGGAGCTGTTCCCAAACCAAGCTGTGATGCATCCTGATAAAATGTTTTCTACGGCACATCTGCAAAAGTTAATGAGAGTATCTGGGGACATGCTGAACTTCCTAAATCTGCTCAGGAAGTAGAGGCATTGATGTGCTTTCTTGGCCGTTGCTTCAATATGGGTTGGCCAGGAGAAGATGCTGGTCATATTTACTCCTAGGAATTTGAGGCTATCCACCATCTCTACTTTGGCGCCGTTAATGCAAACTGGGCTTGTCTACCTGAAGTAGATTACCATCTCCTTTGTCTTGCTGGCATCGAGAGAAAGGTTGTTGTCTCGACATCAGGACACGAGGTTCTGAATCTCCTTCCTGTACTCCGTATAGGAAGGGGGCTGAGAACACATCCTTGCGGAGTACCAGTGTTGAGGGTTATAGTAGAGGATGATTTGTCCCCTATCCTCACCGATTGGGGTCTGCTGATCAGGAAGTCAATGATCCAGTTGCAGAGATGAGTGCTGACTCTAGGTCCTGCGAGCTTGCACACGGGGATGGGAGAAGAGTGTACAGAGCAGGAGAAAGAAACACGGTTACTAGGATGGTGGGAGAAATGCGTGGGCACTGGAAGAGGGGGGCTGAGGCAGAGGAAAGGGAGGAGTGTAGCTTGGAATTAGAGAATTCAATGTTCAAACTGTTAGATTGTATGCTCCAAAGTGGAATATGAGGTGCTGTTCTTCCAGTTTGAATGTGGCCTCACTCTCACAATGGAGGAGGCCAAAGATAGCATGCAAGATAGTCAAAGCCAAAGATAGCCAAAGAAAGTAAGCATGCAGGTACAGCGGGCAGTGAAGAAAGTGAATGGCATGTTGGCTTTTATAACACGAGGAATCGAATATAGGAGCAAAGAGGTCCTTCTGCAGTTGTACAGAGCCCTGGTGAGACCACACCTGGAGTATTGTGTGCAGTTTTGGTCTCCTAATTTGAGGAAGGACATTCTTGATATTGAGGGAGTGCAGCGTAGGTTTACAAGGTTAATTCCCGGGATGGTGGGACTGTCATATGCTGAGAGAATGGAGCAGCTGGGCTTGTACATTCTGGAGTTTAGAAGGATGAGAGGGAATCTCATTGAAACATATAAGTTTGTTAAGGTTTTGGACACGCTAGAGGCAGGAAACATGTTCCCGATGTTGGGGGAGTCCAGAACCAGGGGCCACAGTTTAAGAATAAGGAGTAAGCCATTTAGAACGGAGACAAGTGGGGGAAAGTGAGAGAGGTAGTGACGTTTTACTGCAGAAAAATAACATCTTGGATGTACCTGAACATAAAGCATCTTGGGAGCAGATGCAACAGAGACAGAGATATTGAGAACAAGTGATGACAATCTTGCAAGAAACAGGGTGGGAGGAAGTGTGGTCAAAGTAGCTATTAGTAGGTTTGTAGTAGACGTCAGTCGATAGTCTGTCTCCTGTGTTGAATACAGAGAGATCAAGAAAGGGGAGAGAGGTGTCAGGGATAGAACTAGTGAATTTGAAGGCAGGATCTTGAGCTGGGTCTTGGACAGATCAAAGGCAGAGAATTCCCAGCAGAGGGAGCCCTGCTCTTGGCTCTATGCCTATTGATTCTGAAGCCCTGGAGAACCATCCTCCCTGCAGCTCTCATCTGTTTTAACACACAGCACAGGCTTGTTTCCCAACCCTTCCGCTGCACTCCTCCCAAATGCTAAATCTGTATTTGTGGAAACAGCTGCAACCAAAGATTGTCCCATTTCCAACACTGTGCAATGTTTGTGATCGAAACAGTGTTATCCTAAGAGACAAACTCTAGATTATGTAGGAGGTCAGTTCATAGTATTGGCTTGTTGTGACTACATGGATGTTTTGTTGGTGATCATTAGACAACATTTGCTGTCCATCCTTAACGGCACTGAAGGGAGGATTTCTAAAGTCTATAATATTGGTGATTCTGTAGTTACATATGGGTAGAAATTACAGATTTTCATCAATGAATTAAACAGTTTTAACAACATTGTAATAGTGTCATGGCAACTCCACTGGGATCGCTTAAAACAAATACTTGAATTTAAATTTCCCGGCGGCAGTGAAGGGATTGGAGCCAAGAACTCTGGTTAACAGACCATTTACTTAACCATGAAGTCACCGTACCTGTTATTTGACAATCTCACCTCTTATTACAGGATTGTTTATTTACCCTGATGAAATATGCATTCCTATGTTTGTTCTGATTCTTCTACTTTCCCTTAGCAGTGCAAAATTGACTTTAAACCACCCCACTCAACAAAGAAGGGTGTCAACCTCTCCATAGTGATAGCACTGGCTACCCATAACACATTGAATTGCTATTTACACACAACAGGTTATGTTTTTAAAGTTGCAGTTCACAGCCATGATGCAGGGCTATTCCTTGGTGATTATGGGTTTCTGCCTCAATTCACCCAAGCTGAAAGTTGCTTCAGGAATAAGGATCCAAACATAAGCAACACTCAAACAACACGTTAAAGAAAACAAATCGTATTCTTAAATAAGGTATATTACGTCAACTAATGATGAGGTGAATGCATCTAATCAAACAATACGCATCTGCATACACAAGATGACTGACCATTTTCTTGCATAAAGGGTTAAGTCAAGTTGAGTTTATTGGAGAAATAAAACTGCAGATGCTGGTTTACAAAAAAGTGCTGGAGTAACTCAGTGGGTGAGACAGCATCTCTGGAGAATGTGGGTAGGTGATGTTTTAGAATGGGTCCTGTCTTCAGACTGATTGTGATGGGGTGGGGGAGAATGCTGTAATTGAGATGGGGCAAAGCAAATCCTAGTGAGTGATAGGTGGTTCCGGGTGAGGGAGGGTTTAATAGACCGATGGTTGGACAAAGGCTAGAGATAAAAAGACAAAATGTGTTTGAAAAGATAGAAGAACTGCAAATTGCATCCAGAGAAAAGGATTTAGATGGAAGGGGAAGGGGGGGAGAGAAATTGTGTTGTATCCAGGTGGAGAGTTCAGTGTTCATACCATTGGGTTGCAAACTACTCAAGCGGAATATGTTTTTTCTTGTGGCCTCACTCTGGCAATGGAAAGAAAGGTCAGTGTGGAAGGAATGGGAAGTTGAGTTAAAATGGTCAGCAAGCAAGAAATCCAGCAGGCCTGGGTGGACTGGGTGCTTCAGCAACCAATCATTGCTTCCATGCTTGGTATATTTTCTTGGATTATTGTCATATGTACAAAGAGGGTGAGGTACAGATAATTTCTAAATTATCACAGGCACATACATTCAGACAACACAAAAAACAAAGGTTATACATACATTATATACAAATTATACAAGACAGTGAAAAGGAAAAAAAACTGTGAAACAAGATAGAAGTTCATAAACATAAATAGAAACAAGTCCATGGTTATTCAAGAGTTGGTCCATAATGTTCCGTTACTGAAGTAGAATTAGGCTTTTGCAGGCTGGTCAAGAAATCGTATGATTGTAGAAAAGAAGCTATTGCTGAACCTGGTAGGGTGACATTTTAGGCCTCTCTACTTCCTGGCTGGTGGCAGCAGTGAGAAGAGGTATGGACTGGACAGTGGAGATACTTGATGATAGATGTCAGCCAGGACTCGTCGTCTGAGATGTTAATACCCAGCTATTGGAAGCTACAAACGCACTCCACTGCTGACACGCCAATGAGGTTTGGCACATGGTCTCCCAGCTGCCCCTGTCAGATCAGAGAGCAGGAATGGAACAAGATCATGTCCGAGCACATGGCGAGTTTAGCTAAAAGCAGATGCTGACATCTCTTCCTTTTCCTGATGTTGTCGTCCAGTCCATATGGTGGATGGAGAAACCTCTGGGCTGGAACGCCACATACAGAGAGATGGGGGTGAGCTATGTCTCGGTGAAACTCCATCATGTCTCACTCTTGGTCCCCAGTGACTGTACATTGGCCATCTGCAATATAGTAGTCTTAGTAGGGGAGGTGGCATTCCCTGATGCTTCAATCTTACCTGAAGGCCTCCCTGGTGACCATGTTTCCCAGCATAATATAGGCCTTCCCAATTCCCCGGATGCTGTACTTGCATTGCAAGGGGTTAGGTCCATTAAGTCTGTCAGGCAATCGTACGTTCAATCATGAAAAAGTCCATTACTTGCCACTGTAGATATGGCTGCAGATTTCAGCTTTAAAAGGTCAAAACATGAGTATACAAGTATTCTCCTAGATACTGCCTGCAATATATCACCTTTCTCTGTTGCCATTTTGTAAAATAAAAATGTCATCAAGGAACACACAGTGGTGCAGCTGTTAGAGCTGCTGCCTCAACGAACCAGTGACCTGAGTTTAATTCAGACTCCGAGCACTGTCTGTGTGGAGTTAGCAGGTTCTCCCTGTGAGCATGTGGGTTTCCTCCGAGTGCTCTGATTTCCTCTGATAATTGGCCTCTGTAAATTGCACCTAGTGTGTATGCAATGGATGTGAAAGTGAGATAACATAAAACTAATGTTAACAGGTGATCGTTGGTTGGCATAGACCCGGTGGACCAAAGGGCCTGTTTCCATACTGTATCTCTAATCTAAACTAAATAATTTTGTTGTTAATTGAAGTGTGGTACGTCGCTTTGTGGAATTCACAGATAATCTTACTTGCTGCACATACAATTTATCAACTGTAATCCAGTCATCGAGGAAAATACGAGATGGGAGGGACAGTAATTACAATCACAGTGTCTGCATGCAATACTTGTTTTCCTCATGGGGCAATTAGATCTGATAGATTCCACAGAACATTTGTACAAAGAAGACGATTATTCTGCTTTTGTTTCTCTATTTTTCTCTCTTCCAGCTCCCATAATCATCCTCTCCCCGAAGTCGGTCCTGAACGTGACTGGTGCCCAAGTGTTCTTGGCCTGTGAAGTGAAAGCTGTTCCAACTCCCATTGTCACCTGGAGGAAGGTAGGACTCTAGCCAACTGCACGGTGACTGCTCGGTTTCTTAGGGAAGTTTGTTCATTTGAGGAAAGCAAACAATAATAATAGTTCAAAGGCAACAATTTTCAGAATTGTTACGCAGCTAAAAACGTTCCGTATAACTTCTAGACCCATATTAACTGTTTTATATTTTCTATTCTATATAACCTAAATTATCAACATGACAGCAAAATCTGTACTCCATTTACATTCTGATTAAAGCGCACTGACATAGATAGGAACATTTTGATGTCAAAGCACACTCCATGAGCACCCCGATCTGTATACTGGCAAGTCTACGAGAGCTAGAAGCAATCAATTCACACTAGTAGTCACAGAGCAATATTCAGTAGACAACATTAGACAACAGGGCAGTACAGCAGAGCAGCTGGTAGAGTTGCTACTTCATGGTGCTGGAGACCCAGGTTCGATCCCGACCTCAAGTGCGGAGGCTGTGTGTGGAGTTTGCACATTCTCCCTGTTACCCAAGTGGGTTTTTTCCACATGCTCCGGTTTCTTCCCACATCCCAAAGACAAGCGGGCTTGTAAGTTAATTGGCCTCTGTAAATTGCCGCCTAGTAGGTAGGAGGTGGAAGAGAAAGTGGGATCATAGTGAATTCCAGTTAATTGGATATCAAGGGTTGGCGTGGACTCAGTGAGACTCAGTTTCCACACTGCCTCTCTAAACTAAACATTCAGCAACTAAATAGTAAGTAATGATGATCTCTTTAAAGAGCACAGATAGTGGCGAGGAGGAAAGGTTTCTTCCCTGAAGCAGGATGCTTCGTCTGCATTAATGTCATATGCATGTCAGTAGCTGCATTGCTGAACTCCAATTTGCTGGCACTGACCAGACTCTTCTGAAATGGGACATGGCATGGCTCATTCTGCGCATGTGCGGGTGCATATTGTATGCCAAACATGGTATTTATAAAACAAATCAACCTAACAATTTATCTTTATCCTCGAGTAAATTCTTTAGTCCTTTAGTCTTAATCCTCAAGGGTATTGGGGAGTTTGGGGAGAAGTCCTTTAGAGGAAAGATAGATCAGCCATGATATACTTGATGGGCCAAATGACCTAATTCTGCTCCTATAACTGATGAACATGGGTATAGTAAAAGTGTACACTATCTGCAGTACATTGTATGTCAAAAGTTCATAGAGGCAGACTCAGAATAGTTTATTTCATATACACAAAGGTGCAATAGAATTCCATGCTCTCATGAAGTTCATAGAGTAAACAATATACGATAATGATAGATATAACAATAAATACAGGACATTAACAGGAAATTAACAAAGAGAAGAATAGGCCATGCAGCCCTTTCCACAGGCAGGAAACAGTCATATCAGGGAATAGTTCCCAGTATATTGGGGACTAAAGTCTTTGGAGAAACAAAGAGAAGGAATAGTCCGTGATTTTCTAATAGATTGTTATTATCATTAGTTATTGCATCATGAGAGTCAAACTCAAAGTATAGGCGTGAAGATAATTGTTGGCAGTGACAATGCCTTTCCTGTAACCAGATCCAAAATAAATACCTGGTGTTAGTTGTAAATTATAATTTTATTCTTATTTTAATTGGAGATGCATTGCCTAGTGTGAACGGTTGCCATATTGTATATACTGTGTAGATTGGTGTACAGCCTTCTGTTGGTTTATTACTGTACCACCATTATATTGGTCTGCATAATATTAGTATTTATTATTTTGTTTATTGCTTTTTACCAATTCAGTTAATATTCATCCATTTAATATTTACACCTTGGCTGTGAGCAGGTCACAGAGTCACCCAAGGGAGTAAAGCTTTTGGAAGAGTTGCCTGGAGATCGGGTGAATGTTGCAGTTCAGGTTCGTGGTGGACCATCGAAATACGAAAGCACTGGATGGGTTCTGGTAAGTCATGAGTTTGACACATGTAGAGATTGGATGCTACAATGGGGCACACACTCACACACACAGGCAGTTGTAACTAATGCTTTTTTTTCACAAACATGTTATAGTAGAGCACGAGAAAGTGCATCAGGCACTAATGCATGGCAGAATTCCCCACAGGATACAACAGTATCCTCAAGAGGAAGACAAATCAATAGTGGCATGGACTGGAGCACACTACCACTTGTACTGTTCCTGCAGTCTTGGAGGACAGCATTGATCTTTATCTCTGAGAGAAAGTCCTGCTTTTTATCTCATATTTTATATAGACTATTTAGAAATTGAATGATCCTAGTTATCAATTAAAGGATTAGGGAATCCAAGGGAAAACAAAATGCTTACTCAAATCCTAGCTTTTCCGTCCTGCTTCAGTATTGGCTAGACATTTATCTTCCACGCATTAACATTTAATCAGAAAAGGAGGGATCTGATGTATTTATCAAAATAGGCCATTTAAGGTATAATTTATTTGGTAAAATGAGTTGTATTTGAGATCCAGCCTTTCGATTTATCTTTAAACTTGATTTCTTTGTTATTATTGTTAGTATTATTTTTAATGAAAGATAATATCCAGTATTCTGCTAATAAATGTCATTGCTAACGATGGTTTCATTCATGTGTCGACTATACACAGTGCTCATAATGAATTGACTGTGACCCATTGAGAAGTCCCTGCATGTTTACAGTTCTATACCTAACCATTGTTGATTCCACATATTATATTTGTAACTTAAATACTTTTATTTCCAAATTCCTCCCTATAATTTAGATAAATCCACTGACAAAGGAAGATGAGGGTGTTTATCAATGTCATGCCAGCAATATCCTTGGAGAAGCACAGACCGAAGGCACAATCAAGGTCACGGAGAAGGTCATGATGACTAAAGGTGCGGTTAATACTTGGGAATCTAGTATCTGAGCAACAGCCTTGTGGGATATTATGTTCATTGGATCTGCAGAAAAGTAATGGGGTATGATTCACCCAAAAATTCATGAGCAGAATATTTCAATTAAAGCATTCAGAGATGGAGTTAACACCAACCAGCGCCATTATTAAAGATGTACTGTATTATTTATAACATTGTACATACTTATTGCACTGTATGATTGTTTGCATAGAAACATAGAAACATAGAAATTAGGTGCAGGAGTAGGCCATTCGGCCCTTCGAGCCTGCACTGCCATTCAATATGATCATGGCTGATCATCCAACTCAGTATCCCGTACCTGCCTTCTCTCCATACCCTCTGATCCCCTTAGCCACAAGGGCCACATCTAACTCCCTCTTAAATATAGCCAATGAACTGGCCTCAACTACCCTCTGTGGCAGAGAGTTCCAGAGACCCACCACTCTCTGTGTGAAAAAATTCCTTCTCATCTCGGTCCTAAAGGATTCCCCCCTTATCCTTAAGCTGTGACCCCTTGTCCTGGACCTCCCCAACATCGGGAACAATCTTCCTGCATCTAGCCTGTCCAACCCCTTAAGAATTTTGTAAGTGAATGCCTCTAGATCATGGAGTCAGAAGGATGGGATATGGAGTCAAGAAGGCATGTTTTTGAGGGTTCTTCTTACATAGTATTGACTGGGGTTGGTGGGTTTTCCTGGCTTAATTGAAGATCTATGCATTAAGTTTAACATACACACAAGTAGACCATAGTCTTACTCTGGGAATAGTTATATTCTATCATCAGTATAATAAAATTTATGATAGGTCTGAATTTGTACAAAGGTGACACATTTTAAATACCAATTGCAGTATGTTGTGATATTCTGCATGGGATTTCAAAGAAGATCCCTATTTGACAGCAGTAAAATACAAACCTTTTTTAGCATTGGCCCAAACCAACAGTAATTCTTTTAACTTTTCTTTTGTCCACAAATTAACTTGGACTCTCACTCTGACACCTCTCCCCCTTTCTTGTTCTCACTGTTCTCACAGGAGACAGACAATCGATTGACATCGACTACAAACCTACCAACTCACACAGTTATCCGGACTACACTTCCTCTCACTATGCCTCTGACAAATTCACTATCCCCTACTCTTAATTTCTCCGACTCTGCCACATCAGCTCCCAAGATGAAGCTTTCCATTCCAGGAGATCCGAGGTGTCCTCTTTCTTTAGCAAACATAGTTTCCCTCCTGCTGTCATAGATGGATCCCTCAAGCGTGCCCCCTCTGTGTCCCGCAGTTTTGTTCTTGCTCCCCCTCCCCCAGATAGAACCAGGATAGACTTCTTCTGATCCTCATCTTTCGCTCCACCAGCCTCCATGTTCGACACATCATCCTCCGACATTTCCGCCACCTCCAGCATGTTCTCCAGAGATCCTGCCTGACTGGAGAATTACTCCAGCACTTTGTGTCCTTCTTTTGGAAACCAGTATCTACAGCTCCTTATTTCTACTAGTAAGGTTATGATGTCCCCATTGCATCAGATACCTAATATAATCTAGAGACTGCCTTAATTTTTTAAGTTATGGTTTCCAATGTGTAATAACGAGTTTGATTTTTTTTCCCTTCAGGTTTCTCACATTAAACGTTTGCAACAATTCACTTCCCTCTCCTTTACCATTGCTAAACTTGAAGATCTTCTCCCTGGAGCTATTTTTCTCTATCCATCTAGTTTCCTTCTTTTTATCTACTTTTGTTTCTCCAACTTTCATCCCAAATGCCTGTATTTCTGGCACGGAAGTCCAAGATTAGTTGCAGGAAATAAATTAGAATCATAGAAATAGACAACACGGAAATGGACTCCTCAATAATGTTGAGTGTTTTATGGTCATATGACCTGAGTTTTTACTTACAGGATCAAAGTCCAAACTTCTATAACGTTCATAATCTAACCAATTATATATTTTAAAGCTGATCATGTCCTGTGGGATAGTGCACCTTCTATGGTGGAAGATAGGGAAGTAATAAATCAAACTATAATTGTTCATTCTCTCATGAAGCCAGAAAGCAAGAATATGAGATTTCTGGTAATATTACAAAGCATTTCTACTTCCAAAGGACCAAAATCAGTTAGCTCTTTGCAAAACAGAGACCTTGAAAACAATACTGCACTGAATTTTATATCTTCAATATTGTCTGGGAATTTTATTTTCCTGCCTGTTTATTTAGAATGCAATTTAATTGGCAGTATGTTATTTATTTCAGATAAGGAAGAAGAGGAGCTTGAAAAGAAAGAAAATTAAATCATGGACTACTCCATGCTGATACTTCGGCGTTTTCAGAGTGAGACAAAGTTGAAACTCATTAAACTGAATTGAAAATTATGTATTTTGTACCATTTTCTTCTACTTTTGTAAAGTTTTTATGATTATGTTAGTAGGTCCAGGATAAAATGACTGTCATTTGCATAACCTGCACAGCATGCGATTGCAAATGCCTGAGGTGTTTGCAGAGAGGAGACGATTGGGGCTGCATTTGTTTGAAGCTCATGGTGACTGTATGAACCGTGCAGACGGAGTGCTGTACCGTAGCACCATAACAAGGATCATTCATGCTACGTTAATCTAAAAGTTTTAATCCTTCAGCAAAGCTCCTGGTACAATATTTAACTCTTAAACTCTATATTAGTTGTGTTGTCTTCAGTGCTAATAAATGCGTAGTCATTGAATAGATTTCTCTACAGATTGTGCTTTTGTACTTTTTCACCTTCAACTTTATCGAACAGACCTGGTGGAATGTGCAGCTACCAGATTTCCATATGTAATTTTAGCAGAAACCATTTTTCTGAATCTCTGGGCATTGCAGAGCTCTGTTCATTGCTGGTGTAACTAATGTAGAATGGAGGTTTCCAACAAAAATTACGAAATGTAACAGCTGTTGTGTATTCTTTTACAAGGTGTTTTAATAAAGATCATTGTTACCTTTCAGAATTATTTTCCTATATTTTAAATCTTATTTTTCAAGTACATTTGGCTCCCACCTTCTCACCCTTGCTTAATACATCCATTTGAGGAAGTAATGCAAAGGAAGTCTTAGTGCTTTGCTGGTTTGGCAATTATCAATTCAGCATGTTTAGCCAATCAAGTATGGTTATATATCATTGCAAAAGAAGCTTACTGCAAGATGTGTTCATCACAGAATTTGGAAAGAAAAGTTGTAGATGGGAGTAACAAGAAACTGCAGATGCTGGAACCTGGAGTAAAAAACAAACAACTGGCGTGACTAGTTTATGGAAGGACCATTCAGAAGCTTGATAACAGAGGAAAAGCTGCTCCTGAGTCTGGTGGTGCACACTTCCAAGCCTCTATCTTCTGCCTGATGGGAATGGGGAGAAGAAGGAATGATTGGGGTGATACAAGTCCTGGCTGCTTTTCCAAGGCAATGTGAAATGTAGATGGAGTCAATGGTGGGATGTCTGGTCTGTGTGATGGACTGGACTACTATAATTCCTTGCCATTTTGGGCAGAGCTGACCCCAGTGGGCACCGTGGGGATGGGTCCATTGAACAGCTCAGCATTAGGAAATGCCCAATTTGGTTTTCATTCACCATTCAGGGTCTAATCCACTCTGGCTCTGTTTCAAACCTTTCTAGGCCAATAACAGCTAGGTAGGTATTGGACACACTCAGAAAAAACAGCACAATGTGCCAAAGCGGGTGAAACTCAATTTCTAGATTCTCGTCTTTTAAAAAGCAGTTTGCAATGGCATTTTAATCTCATGGGGTCTCTTTTGATTTGAACACTCCCAATTTCTCTATGTTTCCAAAGTACATTTTAACAATACCCCCATGGCATTTAAATTGGGCCAGATAAGGTAGAGCAGGAATGTAACAAAGGGTAACCTGAGTATCTCGAAAGCTGATCTCCCCAGAAATCAGAGAAACCACAAATATATTCAACATTAAGCCTGGGTTACGAATGTACCAAGAAATAATCAAACAAACAGAAAATCCTCAAAATGCTGCATTAGAGGAATCAAGAATAACAGACTTTTTTTCAAGCTGTAGATAACTAATAAGTATGATAAATAAGACAAATGGTAGGGGTAAGAAAACATGAAGGATCGATTTTCCTATGACACACTGAAAAAGATTCAATGTACATTGCAGGGGAAATGGGGGAAATTGTATATTTAGTTTCGAGATACAGCATGGAAATAGGTCCTTTGGCCCACGCCGACCAGTGACCACCCTGTTCACTGGCACTATCCTACACACTGGGGGCAATTTACAATTTACAGACCCAATTAATCTACAAACCTAAACGTCTTTGGAATATGGGAGAAAACCAGAGCACATCGAGAAAACCTATATGGTCACCGGGAGAATGTACAAACTCCGTACAGACAGCACCAGTAGTCAAGATCGAACCCGGGACTCTGGCGCTGCAACTCCACTGCTGTGCCATTGTACTGCATGGCTCAATAATTTCCTGGGGAATACAAGAGGAATAGTGAAGGAAACCAGAACCTCATTGGGTCTACTACCCTCACTTGCCTGTTAGATCTCCAATGGGCAAGAAGGAGATCCATGAAGAGGAGTATATATATTTCTGGTTACCGAATTCAGTAGGAACAGATGATCTGAAAGCCCAAAAGAAATTAAACCCAAAGAAAGTAAAAGAAATGTTTTAAAGCAAGGTTGTAGTTGACAGACAACAGTCTGACTACACTGTCCAAACTCTGCCTGTGTAGTTTGCTTGAAGGGTCCTTTCCCAGCTATCCTTCTTTACTATTATGCTGTAAACATGAGCAACAGCAGACACTGGTTTACCAAAAAGACACAAAGAACTGGTGTAACTCAGCGGGTTAGGCAGCATCTCTAGGGAACATGGAAAGGGAACATTGCAAGTCTGAAGAAAGGTCCTGACCCAAAATGTCATCTATATATGTTCTCCAGAGATGCTGCCTGACCTGCTTAGTTATTCCCTCACTTTGTGTTATTTTTACTATTCTATTAGTTTGCTATTAGCACTTACTACATTCTGTTCAGTATTTCTATCATGTGTCAAACATTTATGGAAAATAGCTTGGTTTTATAATTTGAAGCAACAGTACTTCTCCAAGTTTTCCATTGATACTTTTGAACTCTTAAAGTTATATCTCTGCAGGAATTAAGGCATGCGCTCTACCCTTGGAAACCTTCTTTAACTGCCTTCTGTCCCGGATTCCTACATTCTATTTTTCATTCTGGTTCTCAGAAGAACAGACCCTAAAAGAGAGCAACGTAGGGACTCACAAGAGGTTGCAACTTCTGGAACAGCAAACAATCTGCTGGAGGAGTGGGGGGGGGGGGGGGGGGGGAGGTGGGGGGTGGAAGAATTGTCAACGTTTTGTCCCAATGCAGGTTATTAACCCAAAATATTGGTGATTCCTTCCACCCCACAGATGCTGCTCAACCTGCTGAGATCCTTCAGCAAGCTCTTTGTCGTAGATGGAGAAAGTTATCTTTGGTCGCCGATCTTACTGTTTGCAAAAATATTGGTCTTTGTTTGTACTCATCTCCTGCATTGAAGTTCCCTTCAGAGTTAATGCCAAGGTGTGGTGCCAAAGACTGTAGATAAAATTTGTCAGTATATATTTATTAAGTTCACAATATTTGACGAGGACTCAAATTCCAAGCAGTGAGTTGCACTGATTTCATGCCAATGGATTACAATTCACAAACATCAGTGCTGCAGATAAATATTTACCCTAAGGTTTCCTAAATTTGTCCGATTGCAGAATGTAGACACAAATCCTGTTGGAAAACATGATATGCTTGCAGATCCGACTGGAGCTTTTACTCAACTGGTACTGTGTTTTCAAAAGGTTTCACATTTCAAAACATTTGGTATCCTGAAGTTTTTTTTTGACTTAGAGACTCATACAGCATGGAAACATCCCCTGCAGCCTGACTCATCCATGCCGAACACAATGCCCCATCTAAGCTAGTAACATTTGCTGGCGTTTGCCTCTTTTAAAGTTACCTCCATGAAATTGTGAAAGTGTATTTTAAATGCCGATCTTTAAAAATAATTGTGCCGTTTTTATTCCTAATTTTCTTTACATTAAGTGTGTGACTTTTAATGATTAACCTGCCACGGTGCCCAGAGTGTTGTCTTTAAAAAATTGAGGAGATGACATAACAAATCCTTTGTCCCTGGCTCACTATTACATAGTCATTACACTTGCATCAAACTTTTTATTATATTTTTCTAGAATAGCAAGTAGTCAAAGCAGCCGACAGAGAACATAGGTGAAATGAACCAAATTAGGGGCTGCACAGTGGCGCAGCGGTAGAGTGGCTGCCTTACAGCACCAGAGCCCCGAGTTCGAACCTGACTATGGTTAATGTCTGTATGGAGTTTGTACAATCTCTCTAGAACCTGCGTGTGTTTTCTTTGGGTGCTCCGGTTTCTTCCCACACTCCAACGATGTACAGATTTGTAGGTTAATTGGCTTTGGTAAAAAATGTTACTTGTCCCTAGTGTGTTGGATAGTGCTAGTGTACGGGAATCGTGGGCATGCTGGACCGAAGGGCCTGTTTTCATGCTGTATTTTTAAACTAAACTAAACTAAACTAATGGAACACAGCTACCTAAAAAAATGGCCTGCGGTCTGTTAGCATCTCCTCCTCCTTCACCGTGGGAATACAAACTGCAACTCGTGACATCTGTGAAATAATAGGTTGGATGCTTGTCTGCTTAGTTGGCTAATCATAACAATCTTGCATTAAACTAACATTTACATTCAGCTTCTATTTTCTCTTGCTGTCCAGCAATTATAAGAATGGTACTAGATTCACAGCATCTCTTCGAGGAACACCTCCCGCAGTTTGTGAAATAACACTTTGAATGCAGGGTAAATTTTCTTGCATTGTACACAAGTCTGCCCACAGGAGAGGTTATCAGAATCATATGCCAATGCTTTGAAGAGTAAGTGAATTCTCCCCAGTGACCTGGTCAATAACTCCCCCTCAAACAGCAACTAAAATCAGATTATTTCATTGTCATCTAATGTCTTTGCTGTTGCCATATTAAATGCGAAACTTCACTGCTTGGTATGGGCACAGCTGGTACAGTTGCTGCCTCACAGCCAGAGGCCTAGGTTCAATCTAGACGGTGGGGGCTGTCTGTACGGAGCTTGTACATTCTCTCCGTCACCCTGACCGTGGGGTGGCACGGTGGTGCATTGCCTTACAGGAGAGATCCGGGTTCGATCCTGACTATTGGAGCTGTCTGTACATAGTTTGTATGTTCCACTGTGAACACGTAGGTTTTCCCCGGCTGCTCCAGTTTCCTCCCACATTCCAAAGACATACAGGTTTGTAGCTTAATTGGCTTCGCTAAATTGTCCTTCGTGTGTAGGATAGAGCTAATGTACGGGAATCACTAGTCTGCACGGACTCTGTGGGAAGAAAGGCCTGTCTCCACTCTGTATCCCTAAACTAAACTAAAAGTTGCAAAAGTGGGACAAGATAGAACTAATGTGGGGGATGGAAGATTGCAACCTTCACGTGGTCCGCCCTGTTTCGACTAATACAGATACAGATACATTTTATTTGTCACGTGTGCCAATTGGAAAGACAGACAGGAAAAAAAATAAAGAACACAACACAGAGTAGATAGAAATTCAACATAAAACATCCCCTCACGGCAGGATCAAAATTTCCCACCGTGAGGGAAGGCACCAAAGTCAGACTCTTCCCGATGTTCCCCAATGTTCACCCATGGTCAGGGCCTCCCCGAGCCCTCCGCTGTCACTGCTCCGGGCGGCCCGATGTTCAATCGTCCAACTGCAATCAACTCAACGTGCACAAATGGAAGATCAAATAGAACAAGTTGTCCAACAACTTTAGGCTGTGCACGCCACACGAAAGAAGAAGAAGAAGAAGAAGAACTACTGTGAACAGGTGAGTGATGGTTGGCGTGAACTCAATGGGCTGAAAGACCTACTTCCATGTTGTATCTTTCAATTCAATGCTCTGTCATCTGAGTCAAAAGGTTTGTTGCAAATTCTGACATGACACATAATCTAGGCTGTTATTTCCATGCTGTACCTTCAAATTAAACTAAACTAAACTAAATATGGCTTACATTGAATTGACAGCACATAAGCACACAGCCAGACATAAAAACAGTTTTTATCCACGAGTAGTTACTCTACTAAACAGCCAAACATCTGTAGCCTCCCTTTGATCTGGTATTTTGTGGGTTCACATGCTTGATCAATGGTGTTTTACCATTAATGTTTTATTATTATTAATGTTTAGTGTTTTCTGAGTCATTCGTAACTGTCACTGTATGTCATGTTGTTACTTGTGGGCAAAGCACCATGGCAAATTCCTTGTATGTGAATACTTGGCCAATAAACTTACTTACTTACATACTTACTTAATAAGCTCATTAAGGTCAAATAGTTTATCTTCCACAAAAGTTTCCTCACATCCCATTTCAACTAACCAGATCAGATTATCACGCTATTTCTTCCTCGGTAATAAACTTACTTGAGTAATGGCTGCACATCAAAATTAATTCATTGACAGAGGGATAACATCCTGAAAATTGCGACAACAAATGTAATTCTGCCTTTCCAGTTCTACTTCCCTTCATTCAATATGTACTGCACTGAACCTTTGAATTAAGATTATCATACGTTATCAGCAGCCTAACTAATTTTTTATTTTAACAAGGATTTTAGAAACATTTAGAGCCCGAGTGCTGTGAGACAGTGCCTGTTCCCAGTTTATCAGTTCTCTCCATTTCAAGGGATACTGGAACTGTATAAAGGCCATACACCACAAGTCAGTAGACTGACAGGATGGGGAGGAATGTAGTGGATATGTGTAAACATTGCCTTGTTGTCTTATTAACTTTACTGTTCCAATTAGTTCCTGAAGCAAAACACTTGATTGTGGGAAAAGAATGGAATGCAAAAGTGTTTAATTGCAAAACAAGCCTACAAGACTAAAGATGAAAAATAATAAATCAGTTCTGATGAAGGACGTGGACTCGGTGGGCCAAAGGGCCTGTTTCCACGCAGTAGCTCTAATCTAAACTAAACTAACCTAAACTCAGTCAGGAAAGACAAAAATGCATGACATTGAATCCAATTTCAAAGAATGCCCCCACCCCTCCCCCACATTGGTAGCATTGATTTCTCCCACCATCGGCAATGTTGAGTTGGCCAAAGGACCTGTTTTCATGCTGTATAGATCTATGACTACTACTCTGATGCTGTAATATCCCAAACTGTACATAATTATTTGGCAGGGCCCAATTTCACATACTCTTACCATGGCCTAGAGTAGTTTTTATTTATGTTTTCATGTAATGAGGTGACCATTGATGAGGACTTGCCCATTTAACATTTAACATCATCTCCAGGATGAAGATTTTCATTGTGTTAGTACAGGATTTTAAAGAATGGAATGTTTTGCCAGAGGGAATAGTTCAGGCAGAGCTCGTTGTTTATTTGAATGGGAAATACAATGTAATAATATTTAAAGAGAAGTAGTTTACAATGCTTTCGGGAGAAAGTAGAAGAGTGAGGATTATTGATGGGTTACTCTAGCATTCATGGGTCAGTGATAGTCAGGATGGGCTGAATGATCTGCCTTTGCACTTCAATGTTCATGGTTTTGGGGGATTTGTGATTTAAAGAGTTACTCACTGCACCTAACATTCTTTCAGTTGAAGGAATAGGACTTAAATGCACACAGGGCAATCTAAATAGAACTTAGAACATAGAGGAGTGCAGTCCAGGAACAGGCCCTTCGGCTCACATTGTTTGTGCCAAACATGTTGCCCAGCTAAACTGATCTCATCTGCCTCTAGTTGCATTTTCTGCAGAGAGAGAGGGAGGGAGGGAGGGAGAGAGGGAGAGAGGGAGAGAGGGAGAGAGGGAGAGAGGGAGAGAG